>CP126896.1:36710000-39110000 GCA_030440675.1 Furcifer pardalis
CTGAGGTATGGGCCTGTTGTGGCTCCTACCATGTAGAATAGTCTCTCCGTTCAGGTTGGGTTGCCATTGTTGGGTCTTTCTGTCATTAACTAAATTCTGAAGTGCCGTATATGCTCAAGTATAAGCTGATCCGAATATAAGCTGAGGTACCTAATTTTACCTGAGAAACCAGGAAAACTGATTGATTCGAGTATAAGCCTAGGGTGGGAAATACAGCAGCTGCCAATGAGTTTTATTTTGGTCCAAGATTACCCATTTCTAACAGGAGAGGCACAGGAGAGCCCGATAAATGCTGCAGGCGCCAAGGCAGGAGGGGGGGGAAGGGTGTTTTGCCTGCTGTAGAAGTGACCAAGGGCAGCCCTTCAGTCATCTGGATCACTTCTACATGACAGCCCATAGCTGGCAGAAAAAAAAGTAAGATCATGGCTTCAGCCATGATCCAAATCTAACCACTTCCTGACCAGGACGTTTATCTACATTCAGCAGTCAGGAAGAGGTTAACATTCAAAGGGATAATCACATTCTGCTAGTGCTCATCAGCTTTATAAATCACAGCATCAGATGGTCTCAAATATACAGACCTCCCATACAGCCCAGAAAACAAAGCAGATGACTTGAGTATAAGCCGAGTCCGCTTTTTTCAGCACATTTTTGGTGCTGGGAAAAAATCGGCTTATACTTGAGTATATACGGCATGTCGCCAGGCATTCCACAAACAGCAGAGCCGTAATACAAAAACACAAATATGCACAATTCTACTAAAGATATAAATATGAGTATTTCCCTGACTGCTTACATGTTTTTAACTACAGTACTGTACTTGTTTTCAAAGAATGGTATTGTTCATCTATTTATTGTTATTATATGCCATAAAATTGCTTCCAGCTTATGGCAACTCTAACAGGTTGAAATGTTCAAGGAGTAATTTTAAACTGGCAGCACTCACTGGCCAAGTAGGGGATGTGAACGCAACTCTCCTGAGCCAGTGCTAGACACTGTTTACTGGACCACAATGGCTAGGTTGTTATCCTTAGCGATAAATCTGATTCTATTTGGGATTTTATTTATTTCATGCTATCCACTTTAGTATGTTTTAAAAATTAAAAGCAATATTAAAGTTTCTTCAATAAATAAAATATAATTAATGTCATATTAGAGCATTCACACATTTTTTCTTGGGCTAACCATCACTGTAATCATGTATGCTTGTAATTTGTAATTATTCCTTTTCTGTAGCAGGGGAACTTTCTAGAAGTCTGACGGCTGAACCACACCATCCTTGGACTTCAAAGTCTGTACATATCCCTGTAAAGGTAAAGGTTGCCCTTACTCGAAAGCCAGATGTATCCAACTCTAGGGTTCAGTGCTCCTCTCTGTTAATAGCCAACGAGCCAGCACTGTTTGTGTCTGCAGATGTTTCTGTGGACATGTAGCAGGCATGACTAGACACCGGAGTGCATTGAGTGCTGTTTACTTTCCACCAAAGTGGTACCTATTTATCTACTTGCAATTTCTTTTGAACTGCTAGGTTGGCAGGAGCTGGGACAGAGACGGGAGCTCTCTCTGTCATGCAGTGCTTGGGTCTTGAACTGCTGACCTGCTGATCTTCCAGTCATCATGTTCAGTGCTTTAACCACTAAGCCACCAATGTCCCTATACACAGTTGCTCTTATGCAAATTTGGGCTAGGCCCTCCCACTTGAACTCTGACCTATTCTTTTTGCTTGGGGCTCAGCTAATGATTGAGTTGTGTTATGGTAGTTGAGTGTTGTCTTGTTACATTTTTACTATGAAACTCTAGAGACTCTAGATTAAACTGGACAGTTTCTGAGCAATATTTTAAAAAAACTTCATAGCAACGCTGCAGCCATTTATTCTTTTCTCAAACTTTCCAGCATTTGCAGCCAAATACCATTAATCCCCAGGCAGGTTTATATGATATATTTTATAACTTCTTCATATGTTTCAGATCTCTTAGCATAACTTATGGTAACTTATTCAAAAGCCATTTGAAATAAAAGGGTCTGATCCTTTGGTAGGTCTCAAGCACATCACAAGAGAGACATCCCGTACTTTTCTACAGAAACTGGTTTTAGATTACTCACCTGCACCAACGGCTATGAACTTCACAGCAAAAGTTCAAGAGGTATACATCAAATGTAATATAAATATAATCATATTTCCAAATAAGAGCCCTTCATCTGCAGCCAGAATTTTTTGATGAATATTGTTTGGCCACATTGCAAAACCCAATAGGCCAGGAAGGAATAAGAAGTTTACTTTAGCCATATTTCCACTGAATAACAGTGGAGAGCTCTATTTCAGTCTTCCACCAGCCACACATGTGGCATAGCTTTATTATTTTCAATGCACATCTTGGAAGTACTTGATAGATGAGATAGCACTTTTTTACAATAAGACTTTCCCCCCACATACAATTTTATAACATACAGTTGATTGTGTGTGTGTGTGAGAGAGAGAGAGAGAGAAAGAAAGTAAGATATACATTTACATCCATATTTTATTTGGAATGCAAAAGTACAAAAAACTGAAAATGTATGTAGTGAATTTATTATATAAACATATTATATAAAACAAATTCTATAAAATATGTCTGGCTGGACATCCTGCTACAATAATGGAGTAGACCGTACAGCCAGGAACTTAACGCCGAGTGTTGGTCAGCAGTAAATAACCTGACTCCCTAAAGGGGCCAAGGGGTATGGGCGGATGACCACCTTTAAGTGGAGTGATGGTCCCCCTCAGTCGAGGAAATGCCACTGGAAACCATCACATTGGGCCAAGTGGCAAAATGAGTGGAGGAGGAACTCTGATTCCTAACATTCATGGAGGCTATGCCAGATGGACTGGCTGTGAAGGTGCACCTTGTTAATATCCTCAAGGCTGTGGCAGTCCATTGCGGTCCCAGTGTCAAATCCTGCATGTCTCATTTCATACCTGCTGCAGGAGATGGCTCTATGATCACAGTGTGTGGGTCGCTTCATGGCAAGTTGGGATCCACCTTAAACAAATTCAGCCCAATGGCATTTTTCCTGACACATCCATTATCTGTGAAAATGATTTTCAGGGGCAGAAATGCATACTCGGAGCTGCTACCACCACCAACGATATAAAAGATGGTTGGATTTCTCTCATTCATACCATTATCACAGCAAACTAGAATGCTATCACATAGTTCCTGCATACCCCAAAACACTCAGGCATTACAAGCAATGCAGAACACTCAGCTAGCAAGGGGAGTGTTATAGCTTCATTCATCATCAAGATCATGAATGGCTCTCCAATTCAGTCAGGGTCTGAATAAGGGTACACTGATCTGGGCTGACTTGTCCTGTGCCCTTTTTCAAGATATTTCATCTGATCTGTAATACACAACTCTGCAATACAAAAATATCCATTGTGATATGTATGTATTACAAAACTACTGGGGGAGGGAACACTTGCATACAAATTGGGGGGGGGGGGATGCGAACAGGTAACAACTGGGATGGGTGAGTTACAGAGCACCATCAGGATTATTTCTAATATAATTATATGTACAGTATTTACTCTTAACCTAGAGGCAGTGGGACCACCTTGCCAACAAGAGAAGAAAAACTTTGCCTTAGTAGCATGACTAACCAATTCTAATGCAGCCTAGTAATCTCAGCCAGAGACTTTTTCTACTTTCCCAGTGATTGGAGTGTGCAGGAGAACTCTTCTTAGGTTTCACTAGGGTGCACATCTGTCAGTCTTCTCCATTGGTGTTAGATATTTAAATGTCCTAGCGGCGGGAAAATCGCCGCTACCCATTGGTCAGTGGGCTGGGTCAAGCAGGGTATTTAATCCCCTGCTTGACCCAGCCGTTGTTGTTGTTGTCTGTGCTAACCACAATAAACAGACGTGTTGTTTGGTTCACCCTTAATGGCTTCCGTGTCCTCACTCCCGCGCCCTGATCTCCGGATCTAACACTGGCGACGAAGGTGGGATTTTGAGGAACGGACCAGAACCATCACACACACCAGAGCCACCTCTCACGAAGGCACCTCGCCATGGCTGCTTACGTTCCACCGGCTCCCTTCCAACCGAAGGACGAGAGATGGAAGAGCTATATGGACCGTTTTGAGTTCTCCCTGCTAGCTGCGGAACTGGGAGAGATAGCACCGGAGCGGAAGAAGGCGTTCTTCCTCACCCACTGCGGAGCCAAGGTCTACGAAGTGGCCCAGTCCCTGGTGGATCCAACACCAATCCTGGACGTCTCATGGGAAGCACTACAGTTGGCCCTCAAGAACCACTATGCACCGGAGCCATCGAAGTTCGTGTTCCGGATCCAGTTCCGGGACCGATACCAGATGCCAGGGGAAACCATCGGCGAGTACGTGGCCGCCCTAAGGGCAGCAGCCGTCCCGGCGATATTCGGGCCATTCCTCGAGGACTCCCTGACCGAGCAGCTTATCAGAGGAGTCCGCGACAACAAGCTCCGGAAGAGGCTATTGGCCCGGAGAGACCTGACCCTGGCCGGGGCCATCGAGGAGGCCAGAGCTTTCGAGCTCTCGATGTCGACCGCATCCTCCCTCAACCGGTCCCCGTCGGCGCCCCGCCAAGCCTCCGCTCACCATCAAGACGTCGTTTCTGACGAGGACGAAGAGGAAGAAGCAGAGGTGTGCGCGACCGACGGGGGAAACTCGGGCAGGAGCGGCCAGTGCTGCGCCAGCTGTGGAGGGCCACACCAGCGGGCACATTGCCGCTTCAGGGAGGCCATCTGCCGCTATTGCGACAAGCGGGGACACATTGGGAGGGTCTGCCGGGCAAGGCAAGCGGAGAACCAAGCTGACCGGCAGATTCAAAAGTTCCCGCCGGGCAAGATGGCCGCCAAACAGAGGACAAATCAGAGGCGCCAGGGACGCAACAGCGGCAAATTCGAAGATGCAGAGACGCACACGCTCACGATAAGCCACACCGCCACACAGAAGGGAGAGAAGTACCACGCCACAGTCACGATCGACGAGGCAGAGTGTCCGATGGAGGTCGACTCTGGGGCCGCCATATCCATCATTCCGTGGAGGTGGATGAAGAAGACATTCCCGGCCCTAAAAGAATCAGACCTCCAGACCCAGCGGATCCGAATCAAGGACTGCCAAGGCAAGTTCCTCCCCGTCGCAGGACAGAAGTGGGTCCGTGTCAAGTACGGACCGAAGGAAGAAAGCCTACCGCTGACCGTAGTCCACGGTAACATCCCGACGCTACTGGGCACAAACTGGTTCCCCGCCCTGGGACTGTCCATCGCTGGCATCCACAACACTGCGACTGACCAGCCCGGGGACGCCTCGCTGAGGGACGACCTGATGGCCGAATTCCAGGACGTTTTCGGGGAAGGATTGGGCAGGTATGTGGGGTCCCCTATTTCATTTGCACTCAACCCGAGCGTTGCCCCCATCCGACTTAAGGCCCGGAGAGTCCCACTGGCACTCAAGCCCAGGGTCGAGAAGGAGCTCGACAAGCTGGTCGCCCAGGGAATCCTCATTCCCGTAGACCACGCTCGGTGGGAGACCCCCATAGTGACCCCTATCAAACCGGACGGGTCAGTGCGCATCTGTGCGGACTACAAATGCACGAGCAATAAGGCATTAGAGCCGAGCGCGTACCCGGTTCCCGTCATAGACCACTTACTCCATTCACTGGGCCCTGGCAAGATCTTTGCCAAGCTGGACCTGGCCCAAGCGTACCAACAGCTTCCGGTGGATGACACTACGGCCGAAGCCCAGACCATTGTCACACACCGGGGGGCATTCAAGTGCACGAGGCTGCAGTTCGGGGTCAGCATAGCTCCGGGACTGTTTCAGAGCATGATGGAAAGGCTCCTCCAAGGACTCCCGGGGGTGGTACCCTATTTTGATGATGTCCTGATAATTGCGGGGGATCCCGGGCAGCTCAAGGACAGGGTCGCCGCTGTCCTGGCTAAATTCAGGGCCGCTGGGCTCAGGGTGAAACGGGATAAGTGCCTGTTGGGGGTCCCCTCCGTGGACTTCTTAGGGTTCCACATCGACGCCAAGGGCATCCACCCAACGAAGGGAAAAGTGGAAGCGATTCGGAACGCCCCGGCCCCGAAAAACAAGCAGGAGCTGCAGGCGTTCCTGGGACTCCTGAATTTCTACGCGACCTTCCTGAAAGGAAAGGCCACCGCGGCTGAGCCCCTACACAGACTGTTGGCCGCGAAGGCAGAGTGGGTGTGGGGACCCGAGCAAAAGTCAGCTTTCGCTGCTGTTAAAAATCTTCTCTCCCAGGACAGTTTCCTGATCCAATACAACGCGACCCTGCCACTGGTCCTCGCCTGCGACGCGTCTCCCTACGGCGTTGGCGCAGTCCTGGCCCACCGACTGCCCAACGGCCTCGAGGCGCCCATCGCCTATTACTCCAGGACCATGTCGCCGACGGAGAGGAACTACAGCCAGATCGACAAGGAGGCGCTGGCGGCAGTGGCAGGGGTAAGAAAGTTCCATGACTACTTGTACGGCCGGGACTTCGAACTTGTGACTGATCATAAGCCCCTATTGGGACTCCTGGCTGGCAACCGGCCTACACCCTCTGCCTTGTCCCCCCGGATGCAAAGGTGGGCCATTTTCCTGTCGGGGTACTCATACACCTTAGTCTACCGGCCCGGGAAACACATGGGAAATGCTGACGCCTTGAGCAGATGCCCCCTCCCGACCCAGGAAGGCGCGGAACGGGGGGAAGCATCGGTTCTTGCCCTGGACATCCTGGACTCTGCCCCCACTACGTCGGCCGAGGTTGCCAGGGCGACGGCGCGGGACGCCGAACTTCGGGCCGTTTCCAGCTGGGTTCAGCGGGGGTGGCCGGACAAGGGGGAAGGGGAGTTCAAGGTATATTTCGACAAGAAAGACGAACTGTGCTGTGTGGGGGGTTGCTTGCTGTGGGGGGACCGGGTAGTGGTGCCCAGGAAAATCCGCCCCAAGGTCCTAGAAACACTGCATGCCAGCCACCCGGGAATAGTAAAGATGAAGGGGTTAGCCCGAAGTTACGTGTGGTGGCCTGGTATTGACAAGGACATAGAGTCGTGGGTGGCCAAATGTACACCTTGCCAATCATCACGACCCAATCCACCAGCAGCCCCGGTCAGAGAATGGGAACAGCCCTCGGGCCCATGGCAGAGGATTCACATCGACCTCGCCGGCCCATTCCACGGCCAAACATTCCTGATTGTAGTGGATGCCTACTCGAAATGGTTGGAGATCCGACTCCTGAGTAGCACCACAGCCAGAGCAATGATCCGGGAACTCAGACAACTCTTTTCCACACACGGCATTCCCGACACCCTAGTCTCTGACAACGGGCCTCAGTTCACGGCCACTGAGTTTGAACAGTACCTGGCATCCCTAGGAACCAGGCACGCTCTCACATCCCCGTTCAGGGCGCAAGGGAATGGGCAGGCCGAGAGATTCGTGTGCAGCGCAAAGGAGGCCCTGGAAAGGCTAGGACCCGGGGACTGGCAGGAACGCGTAGACACGTTCTTGTTGGCCCAACACAACCTTCCCTGCGCTGCCACGGGAAGGGCCCCCGCAGAGTTACTCATGGGTAGGAGACTCCGTTGTCAGCTTGACCGGTTACACCCTAGGTATTCTCCAGACAAGTTCAGGGGGGACCAACCACAGGGCCGGACACTGGCCATTGACTCACCAATCTTCGCTAGGAACTACGCGTCGGGCCACCCGTGGGAAGAGGGAACCGTCAGCGAAATGCTGGGCCCCTACACCTACAAGGTTCGCCTCGCTGATGGTCGGACATGGAAACGCCATGTCGACCAGCTCAGGAGGCGAACGAGTCCCGACACGGATAGCAACCTCCCCCGGGGAGTGCAGACCGGCGCTGAGCCAGACATGCACCCGATGGACGAACCGGTCACCGACCCGGTTCGGCCAGAAAACAGCCCCATTCACGCAGCACCATCACCGGCCAGCTTACCGTGTGGAACAGGCTCACCCCCGGTCACCGCGGAGCCCGACGCTCGTATTCCGGATCCGCTCCCGGCCCAGCCAGGGCAGAGCGAGAGCGACAGGTCCGCTCTGCCCGATGCCCCAGCGCCGACTGAACTGCGCAGGTCCGATCGAGTAAGAACACGCCCCCGTCACCTGGAGGATTTTGTATGCAAATAGCAGACTGGGGCATTCTGGGGGGAAGGGGTGTTAGATATTTAAATGTCCTAGCGGCGGGAAAATCGCCGCTACCCATTGGTCAGTGGGCTGGGTCAAGCAGGGTATTTAATCCCCTGCTGACCCAGCCGTTGTTGTTGTTGTCTGTGCTAACCACAATAAACAGACGTGTTGTTTGGTTCACCCTTAATGGCTTCCGTGTCCTCACTCCCGCGCCCTGATCTCCGGATCTAACAATTGGCACAACAAGCTCAGTGCCTTCCTTCTAAGATACTAACACTTTCAATTTCTCTTCCTGCTTCTAATCATGTTACATTTTTTTGGCATTTTAACTCCTAAAATGCCAAATTTCACATAACAGATCCTGGTGGGAGCTACTGCTCTACCCTGTGAGACACCCTTGGTTATTTCCTTCACATGGAGGTGCCCCCCAAATGTTCACACAGCTCAGATTTGGTTAGTGTTTTAGCATTCACCCAAATACATTGCACTGTCCAATTCAGCACCTTCCTGGTGGGGGTGGGGTGGGGTGTCTCCAAGAGGAGAATGGGATGCCCTAACATTAATCTACCACCAGTGTGGCCTCATGGTTTTAAGGCATGTTTGTGGTTCCGGCAGCACTTATACATCTTCATTTAGCAACTTGTGGTTCCTTTGGCACAGAATGAAAATAAGGAACAATAAAGCAAGGTCACATATCTCGACTTTAAGATGTACTCAACTGCCGGCATGTCCCAGCTGTTGGATGCAATATAAAATGCACAGCTTGGGAGTAGAGCTCTCTTCAGCAGAGACCATTGCTAAAATTTCTGTTCACTTTTGGATCACTCTTCAGCCAAGACTCCTGATCAACACCAGCAAGTCAAGTCAAGTCAAGTCAAGTCAAGTCAAGTCAAGTCAAGTCAAGTCAGTTCTTCTTCTTCTTCTTCTTCTTCTTCTTCTTCTTCTTCTTCTTCTTCTTCTTCTTCTTCTTCTTCTTCTTCTTCTTCTTCTTCTTCTTCTTCTTCTTCTTCTTCTTCTTCTTCTTCTTCTTCTTCTTCTTCTTCTTCTTCTTCTTCTTCTTCTTCTTCTTCTTCTTCTTCTTCTTCTTCTTCTTCTTCTTCTTCTTCTTCTTCTTCTTCTTCTTCTTCTTCTTCTTCTTCTTCTTCTTCTTCTTCTTCTTCTTCTTCTTCTTCTTCTTCTTCTTCTTCCAAATATTGGTGATCCTCATGGTGATCAGCCATGAAGACTGTCCTGAGAATATAATGCAGTAGCCTTTCATCTGCCTTCCACATCACGGCATGACCCCCCCATACCATTGATCAAGTTACACAATTAACTTTCTGGTCCTGAGCCCTTTTGGCACACAAAGTCCTCATCAGCCCCAGACCAGTACTGATGAAGCTGCTGCCCTTCATCAAGATGGAGTCAAGTTGGATTTAATCCACTTGGGGACCATCACCCTTCCCTGTGGACTTCAGCACCCAAGACTGTTAATCCTCAGGGTTGTCAGGTTAATTAACTTCCACCTGACACTTAGAGTTGAATTACTGCAGTATGGTCTACTCTATTATTATAGCAGGATAACCTGGCCAGATTCTCAGGCTTTTTACTGGAAAATTCAAAGTTCACTTATGATGGGCCATAGGAAGTCTTGCTGGGAACAGCATACCATGTGAATTAGTGAATTAGTTCTTCCACTGCCCTTAGGCCTGAATTCTCGATTTCTCCTCCTGTTCCTCCTCTTCTCTTCTTAATATTGTGCATATTATTTTGGCCTTCCACTCACTCACTCAAGTTCTAGTCCTCTATAATTAGTTTCCTACTTGCTTTAAGAAAGAAAGATTTCTACCTACTGTCTTCCATTATAATGGCAATAACCCTATGTAGCTGGGGGCAATGGAAAGAGAAAATCCATCAGTTTTTCCTGAATCTGACTTTTTTTCAATCCACACCTGATGGTTTAGATCTGAATTGTTAGATGAGATATTTTTATAGTCTGCTCCAGCAATAAAATCATATTTTCCTCCTGCAATTTTTTAAAAAGTACTGAAACAATCTCACAAGTCAAGGAATTGTCTGGAAATCCTCCAATATGAAATGCAAACGCCAATATTTAAAACACAGAAATACTTTTCTAAAGGTTTGAAAGGGTTTTTTAAAAAAATTATTTTAGAGTTCAGTTTATAATGACTATTGTTTATCAACGTAGAATGACTTTCTTGTCAGGGATCTTTATTGTTTCTTTCTTATTACATGTATAACTGTTCTTTGGTATTCATTTCCTGAAGAAGATTACTTTTCAGTATCAAACTTTGCTAAATGGCCTTTTTGAAGCCAAGGTCTGCAAAACTGTATTGCAATGGAGCAGAGCAGCTTTCCAGCCACTGCGGACTGCTAAGAAAAATATGCCTGTCATGGAGCTTCTTGTTTTTTCATATTTACTGCTGTTTATGATTGCAAGCTGTACTTACCTAAAGAATAATCAGAGCTGCTTTGTAATGAAACACAAAACCAAGAGAAACTTGGCCAGTTTGGGGTTTCATTTACCGAACCAAACTCTAGCCAGGTTTGTTCGCCACCCCACGCCCCCAAGTTTGCAGCCCAATCTTGAGTGAATGTGAGCAGATTTATGGATTTTACACGGAAACTAGAGATGATTTAAATGAACCCCAGGTTTCTTTAAAAAGAATCTGGACCCATAATGGGGTTGAGAGAGACTGTTGTAAATTACAAGAAAGGGACTTAACCACATATTAGTTTTGGTTTTGCTAGTAGAGCTATCACATGAGCCATTCAAGTAACACCTTGACACAAAAAGGCAGAAATCAAAGTGAACCTGGGAAGGATGTATTACTGGAGGTTCAACATGGCTAGTCTGTGCAAACAACAGAAGTAGTTAAAACTGCTGCTGTACTATTCCACTTTAGACTGCACATTGTCAAGGAGTGCAAAACATTTCCACACAAATAAAATGGACACATCCCAAAGAAAGCTATATGATAAAGTGTTTCCAGGACAGGCTTTGCTCTGCATGAAATATCTCATACAGAAGAATAAGTGATCATACAATTCTCCATCTGTACTCTGGAATGGAAAACATCTTATTTGATGCTTGAAATTTTGCAAAACTACAATCCACATGATTGGAATGTGAAAGAAACTAGCTATAAACACTATACAATTGGTGGACTCAAAACAGCTGCAATGCAATGGAGATGTCCCTACCATTAGGCAGATACTGGACACGTGTTGTTGTCTCCCATTCAGTCCCCCTCCCCCACATTCTCACATGCACACATGCACACAGACACAGAACATTCAGTTTGTCTCATCTCAGTGCAGTGGTAGGATGTCAAAAATTTTACTACCCCACTGTGACGTCATCACAGTGTGGGCAGAGCTAATGTCATGACATCATGACATCGTGGGTGGAGCCAATGTCATGATGTTGTGGGCGGGGCCAAAGAAATAATAATAATATATAATAAAATAAAAATAAGCACAAACACACACACACACACACACCCCTCAACCCACCCACAACACAAACCTGTAAATAAATAAAATAAATAAAAATACATTAAAATACACCCACCCACCCCCAAACACAAATCAACCAGAGCTTTTAAACCAGAACTTAAAGCTTATTCTGGTTAATCTTTCTCACACTAGATCAGATGGAAGGAACTACAGAATGAACTCACCACAAGATGGCTTCATTTTGGCACTTTTCAACTTTTCAACAGTTAAAGAAGTTAGGTACTAAGTCTTTGCCTAACCAGTTCTCTAGGATAACATGCCCTAATGTAAATGTAAAACAGCTGTACCTCCTTAAGGGTTCTCCAATTGGAACAGCAATTGGAACAGCACAGGTGTAGCTTATTGATGAAGTAACTCCAAGACTTTGCTTAAAAACCCCAAGCCAGGCCACCAGGCCTTTTTAGGAACTGTGGTAGAACTTCAATATAGATAAAGGTATTAAATACACTTTAAAATACACACAGACTCACCACATCCAAAGGCGAGTCACTTACCCTGGGGAGCAGGCTATAGGGAGCTTCAGGCTAGCAGTTTCTCTTCCTTCTCCCCGCTTGGGAGGACAGCAAGGAGGCCGTGCATAGGCGCCAAGCACTGTAGGCATGCATGCACACCAAGTGCTTGGCGCAGATGCGCAGTGGGGGAACCAGTGAAAAGGTAAGCCCTGAAGGTGGTTCCCCCCAAAAGCTGCTACCGGTTCTCCAGGACACTGGGAAAAGTTACTACCAGTTCTGGCGAACTGGTGCGATCCTGTTACATCCCATCACTGTCTCAGTGGTCACCTTTCTCCAGTCTGTTACAAATAGCATAGCTGGGAAATGTTCCTGACTAAGGGTATGAAAATACAGGGATATGTGTTGTACATGTGTTGGGCTTCTGTTGTGATGCTCGGTGGTACATTGTAGCAGTTACCTGAGCATAAAAGGAGGACAGGCCCTGTTCAGTGCTACTTATACTTGTTGACACCCCCCACTTCCCAGATATGTTGGAGGACACTGACCTTGAAGCTAGGGTTGAGGTAAAATGTACATGTTATGTTGACTACTTTCTAAAAGTATGATGAGAGGGGACTGTCATCAGTGGTGGGATTCAATTTTTTTTTTACAACTTACTCTGTGGGCATGGTATGGTGGGCATGGCCAGGGGGAACCCCCTGTGTTGCACCCTAATTAGGACTACTTTATTTCAAAACTTGGATGGGCTGGGCAAGCCAGAATTTCCCTGTACAGTTGTACCTCGCTTAAAGAGCATAATGCGTTCCACAGGATTGCTCTTTAAGCGAGTTTGCTCTTTAAGCGAAACACCATTGTAATTGACCAATTGTGTGTGTGGGGGGGGATTGTGAACCCCAATTTATTTGTTAAGTGAGTTTTTGGTTGGTTTTATTTGTTAAGCGAACTGAACATTCAGAGAAAATTCTGCTCTTTAAGTGAGTTATTCTTTAAGCGAAGCGCTCTTTATGCGAGGTTTGGCTGTATGTTGTGTGGTTGCAAGGAAATGCATCACACTGTAGCACACCACAGGCAGTTCACATTGCCACCTATTTCCCTATGCAATCACATCCTCAGTTGTTTATTTCGCTACAGGCATAATTCTCTGGATTCATGAGGTCTCTGGAGATGCATTCCACCCCTCCTAAAGAGAGTTGCATCATCCGCCTCAAACTGATAAAAGCTGTAGCAAATGTTCCTATGACGCTTGTTATATTTCCACATAGCCTTCTGATGGATGGTATTGGAGTATCCCATGAACACCAAGGAGAAAGGCTTTGTACCATCCCTGTACTAGTTTTCTGAGTATTTTGTCTCAATTTAAGAGGTGCCTGTATGTGTCAAAAATATATATACTTGCCTTGACAATTTTCATTCCTTAAATGTATGCATTTTAGAAACATTGCTAAATTTGCCATATTTTTGTCATTCTTTCCAATGCACTAGACAGCAAGGTATGCTGTAGCACTTTCTACATGAATAATTATCCACCAGGGCCTGCAGAGAAGGAAGGAAGGAAGGAAGGAAGCTCTGTTGTGCTGGCATTGGAATACCAGCATAATGTTGGATTTAGATCAGTAGTTTTTTTTAGTGGCACAATATTATGCAATATTATGTTCTGCTAATTTATTGGTTTTAACAAGGCAATTGTTGCTTTCAATCATCTGTTTTGATTGTTAGCTGCTCAAGTTTCAGGCTGAAGTGCAGGTAGTGCTCTGGTGAGAGAGGAACAGAGGTCATTCCTCCGTTCTTGCTCTTCTTGACTTCTCAGAGGCCTTCAATGCCGTCAACCATGGTATCCTTCTGGATTGGGGATCCAGGGCACAGTGTGAGCCTGGTTTTTCTCATTTCTGAAGGGCCGGACCCAGTCGGTGTGGTTGGAGTGTGAGAGGTCAAGCCCTAGACCCTTTCAATATGGGGTGCCTCAGAGCTCGGTGCTCTCACCTCTCCTATTTAATATCTACATGAAGTCTCTGGGTGGGATCATCCATTCCCACTGGGTGAGGTATCATCAATATGCAGAGTTATACAACTCTGCCCATGGTGATCCAGCTGATGCAGTTGAAGTCCTATCCAGATGTCTGGAGGGTGTTAGGGTCTGGATGGGGGACAACGGGCTACAACTGAATCCTGGCAAGACTGAGTAGCTGTGGTTCAGGGCCCCTCCATTATCTCAGGAGCTACCATCTTTGGTTCTGGATAGGGCTATTTTGCCCCAAACAGACCCGGTATGTAATCTGGGGGGTCCTCCTGGACTCACGACTCCTGCTCGAAGAGCAAGTGGCAGTCATGGCCAGGAGGGCTTTTGCCTGCTCCTAGATTGGGACTCCTTGCTCATGGTCATGCACGCTCTGGTCAACTCCAGACTTGACTATTGTAATGAGCTCTACATGGGGCTGCCCTTGATGACCATTTGAAGGCTACAACTGGTCCAGAATGCAGCTGTTCGGGTGGTGATGGGGTGTGGGCGGTATGCTCATGCCTCACCACTGCTTCGGGAGCTGCACTGGTTGCCAGTGTGCCTCCAGGTGCAATTCAAGATGTTGGTAATTACCTTTAAACCCCTACATGGTAGCAGGCCAGGATACTTGAGAGACTGTGTCACCCCAAGAACATCTGTCCGTCCCAACGGAACAGACCAGAGTGGCTCTCTCATCGTTCCATATGCTAGAGGGGCGCGTCTCTCTAGCACAAGAAAGAGGGCCTTCTCAGTTTCTGCTCTGGCCCTATGGAACCTCCTGCCAATTGAGCTGTGTCTCCAGAT
This sequence comes from Furcifer pardalis, assembly GCA_030440675.1. Taxonomy (NCBI): domain Eukaryota; kingdom Metazoa; phylum Chordata; class Lepidosauria; order Squamata; family Chamaeleonidae; genus Furcifer; species Furcifer pardalis. The sequence goes on from CP126896.1 coordinate 36,724,942, forward strand.
GGAGTTGCTGCCCTTCAGGAAAGGGTTAAAAACCTGGCTGACAGCGCAGGTGTGGGGCACCAGTGACGTGGTAACCTCAGCCTGCTGGCTAATTTAGGAGAACACACTCTCTCTTAATATTTTTAAAAATTTTGTCAGTAGTTTTTTTAATGGTTTTTAAAATTGCTTTTTAAACTGCTATTGGTTTTATTTTCTGTGAGCCGCCTGGAGTCTTCAGAGTTGGGTAGCAATACAAATTAGAAAATAAAAATAAAAATAATAGCGTAAACAAAAGGCTTGATCCAGCTGATGCTCATAAACGCACCAAACTTCCTTCCCCTCCCCTCCTTCCTGCAGCCCTAAGATTTTCCTGAACAGTGGATCCAGAGAGTTCTCCAGGACTTCTGGCCTTGTTTCCTGGAGTGCTTAGGGGATGTTGTGAGAAAGAAAGGTTACCTTCTTCTATACTGGATTATCCCACTATATGTTAGGCCAGTGATGGCAAATTTTGTCACTCCAGGTGTTCTTGGACTTCAGTTACCAGAAACCCAAGTCAGCACTCCTGCTGATATATTTGCTTCTGAATGGAATTACGTAAATTTTTTAATGTAAGTGAATTGAATGTCCAGTTTCATTCTGCTGAAAATGGGCACCATCTGTGTACAGCTACTCTATATCTATCCTGACCACCTCTCACTTTCAACCCTAAAATGATTGCAGAGCCGCCCATGGTAATGCAAAACAAAACCAACCCAAAACATAACGTGGCAAAATACAATTCAAAATACAATAAAAAGAAGGACATAACAAAACTAACCAAAAGGAAGAAAAAGGAGATGAGTTTAAGCCAAACAGAAAACAAGGCAACATAAAAAAAGCATGGCCAACTTGATTCAAGCTTTAAAGAAAAGGTTCGGCCAAAACATTATAGGGAAGAGATCCAGATTCCAACACAAACTCAAACAATGTCAGGACACAATGAAGGACAATGTTGAAAGATGATGGGGGAGGAGAGATTTCTATGGGAGGCACTGATACCTCAACTACATTGGGTTTGATGAATTTTAGAATTCTACAGCCAAGAATCATCATTCTGAAATATCTTGGTGAGATTATCTAATTCTCATGTTTCCCTTCTTACGAAACAACATCACAAATGTTGTTATGGAGGCAATGATTGTTGCCATTGCATAGTCAAATGTCATAATGTTTAAATCATTACTCCATAAAACAATGGACTAAATTATCAGTGTTTTGTTACATGTCAAAACAATGTTTTGGCACTTTCCCTATTTCATTTTTCAAAATTGCTTTTTAAAAAATCCATATGGTGAACACGCTCTCTGAAGCCTATCATGTCACCTCACAACTTCTTGTTAACATATGGTTTCTTAAATGTAGATGTTCATCAGCTTGACTTTCTTTAAAGCTACTAGTAAAACAGGCCTAAATATGAAACAGATGCCAAACTACACCTTGGGATAAATGTATCACAGAGACAAAAACAAAGCAAAACCCAACGACCATATCTCCTCAAAATTCAAGTACTGTATAGTTGATTTAAAACAAGAACCAAAGTTTAGGACAGGCAAAGTATACCTGTTTGCTGGTTGCAACACAATTGTTTTGCAGGGAGCATTTATCTCTTGCTTCTTTCTTTTAACTCACTCCCCCCCCCTTTTCAGGTTCTGTAAATTCTTATAAAGATAACGGTAAACTTTTGGTTAGTTTTTAATCTGTGAGATGGGGAATGTTTGTCTTATTGTTGCCTATTGTGCAGATGTCAGGCCTTACTCTACTTCAAAACTAACCACTCCAACTGCATAGCTTGCCTACAAGGTGGAAACTGAAGTTCGTGTAACAGCAATATAATTAGTGATGGTCCATCAATTTGTAACTGACTTAGAGTGACCCTAACAGGGCTTTCAAGATGTCCAGAGAAGCCCTGGTGGTACAGTGGTTAAACTGTTGTACTGCAGCCAAAACATTGTGAGTTTTATCCTGACAGGATCACCGTTGATTTGGGAAGGTGGGCAAAAGACTTTAAAACCCCTAAGAAGACCTTTTCAGCTGCTTTAAGGACAATAAGAAAAAGTAAGGTGTAAACATCTCTCATTTTTAAAAAAGGGAACTGTTTTGCCATTCATTATGTTGTTTGCCAAAAGAATATTCTTCTGTCGTCATTACTTCCCCAAAGTCACATGATATGTAATGTCATTATTTTACAATGTGCCATTTCCGGTCTTTGATGCGTGGCTGGTGTGCAAACAGGCACCAGGAAGGGGGTCTTTTCTACCTCCTCTTATTAGTCCTTTCATGTGTGTGCTCCCCATGGGTACAAAATGCCTGAATACAACTCTAGGCTTGAAACATGTGCTTGGATCGGATGAACATTTCAACTGAGAATGAACATGCTTGGCAGAGAGACTTTCTCCAGTTTTCCTTGGCTGGTTGTGCAAATATTTTAATGAAGATATCCACCACATTTGGTATGAAGTTTTCCAAAGTCAGGGTAGATGCCCACTCAAGGCTGCTGATATCAATGTTATTCTGACTTACATACATTGCTATATGTACTGCAATTATTTTATTATTAATTTGTCAAATTCTTGTACTTTCCTTCAGCAAATCATTGCAAAGTGATGTGCAGTAAGTTCCTGAAAGTGGGACAGTGGTGGCTCTGTGGTTAAGGAGCTCACCTTGTTAGCTGGAAAACTCGCAAGTCAGCAGTTCAAGACCCAGGTATTTCGTGATGGATTGAGTGCCCGTCTCTGTCCCAGCTCTTGGGGACATGAAAGGAGCGTCATTTGAGCATTCCCTGAGTGGAGGTTCTTCCACAAAAATCCTTTCAACCCAGAATAATTTCTGACATGAAATTATTATAGTGGTTATGATGCTCACCTTGTTAGCTGGAAGGTCAGCAAGTCGGCAGATCAAGACCCAAGTACTGCATGACAGAATGAGTGCCAGTCTCTGTCCCAGCTCCTGCCAACCTAGCCGTTCAAAAGCAAGAAATTGCAAGTAGATAAATAGGGACCACTTCAGTGGGTAAAGATCTTGGGGACATGAAAGGAGCCTCATTCAGGCAGAATTTCTCCAGCAAAAATCCTTTCAACCCAGAAAGCTCCTTTGTGTGCTTTTGACACAATAAAAAAAGTTACTGAAAGGGCATAAAACTAGCAGGGAATCTCAAATAAATGTCACAACTCATATGTGAAAAACTTTATTATAAGTAATCAATTAACAACGCCAGAAACAGCAAGTACTGTACAGTGAGGAGAAAAAAGTGCACCCCAAAAAGACCACTGACTGTTTCGATTACAATAGATTTGCTTTCTAAATTTATAGCCTGTCCTTCCTACAAAGGGGTTCCAAGGTAACTTCTATGGTTTCCCCATCTCCTTTGTCTATTATTGCAACCCCATAACAAAGGCTATGGTATGAAATAGCAACTGGCCCAAAATCACACAGTGGTGAATGAAGATGTAAACCTTAGCTGCCAAGAGTCCAACACTCTAGACAAAACAGGTCCATGGCTCTCTGATTTGCCTCTGAATTTACTAAATGTATATCCTGCTGTTCTTCCAGAATAGGGAATAGCATTGAAACTAAAGAACAGTCATGGTCCCAAATCTAAATTAGAGCAGTCCTAGTCTCAGTTAGAGCAGACCTATTGAATCAATTATTTATGAAAATCCCACTGATTCAACAGATCAACGCCAGTTGGCTTTTGTCCATTGGATTCAGGCCATTATGTTTCAAGTCCATCAGCATTGCAGTCTGTTGCCATGGATTGACAATTTATCCCACCCATTCATATCTCTGGAAATTCAGCAGCAGTTCTGATGCCCTGTCACATAGGGAATTTGTCAATATTGTTAAGCACAGTGGGGTCTCAGTCTTGGCATTATCCTAATCCTGCTAGCCAGTCATTAATTCTGATATCGATACCCTATTTATAACCATTCTGTGCACAGGGCATGAGTCCAAAGGAACACTAAACAAATTCTTGGAATATGTGGCACTTGAGCAATAACAATCACAACGGTCAGCAAATTTCATTTCGTTATGCAAGCTATGCATGTGTTCTTTAATTTCATGCTCTACAACGGAACACAAATACAGGCTGAATTACAATAGAGGCCCTATGTGTTATAGTATATCCATAACAGAATTAGCCTTCAAGTATTCAGTATTGTGAGTGTGACCAATACATACAGAAAGGAAATTAATGTGGAAATTTAACGCAGGATGCAATGTCGTGAATTTGAACAAATCCTTTATAAAGTTTCCTGCCACATTTGAATGCATGTGTTTACTAAGGTATCCTGGCCATTAGGTTTGTAACAGGGTGTAGCATTCAGCACACATTTCAGGGGAGACACGTCTATGCAAATATTTAAAATCAGCATGCACATTAATTTTTTACTTTTCTTTCAAAACTTTAATTTTTAGATTGCATGTAGAGTGGAACGTCACACAACAATCGCCTCGTATAGCTACGAAATTGCATAACAGTTAGATTTTTGGGGGAAATGGTGTCTTGCATAAGTTTTCCCTATAGAAAAAATCATACAACAATTTTTCAATGGGAAAAACCACTTAGCAAAAAAATAATAATCATTGTACGATGCATCCCCTAGGTAAAATTGCTATACAATGCATGCATCATATAGCAATTGTTTTGTACAACAAAGAGCCCCATGGAACGGATTAAAATCGTTGTATGAGGTACCACTGTACTAACATGCAAAAAAATCCACTACCAATTATTTGAAAATATGTATTTATTTATTTTTGCAAGCTCTCAGCTGTGTAGACAGTTTAGGAAAGTTACTTTTTTGGATAGATGCTCCCAGAATTCCTAACTCTTGACATTGGCTGTACTCTTAAAAAAACAATTTCTTTAAGTTCTGGTTCAGGTCCACTGCTGGCTGGCAAGCTCAGTGAGTCGGGTATTTGACTGTGAAATGGAAGGTTGGGAGTTCAGTTCCCCATTGTGCATCCCAGAAGAGCCAACTAGTGTGTCCTTGGGCAACCTGTACAATCCCAAGATGTCCCCAGAAGAAGGGAAGGGTAAACAACTTGCTGTGGTTTCTATTAGACACAGAATACCCCAAAAAGGGTCACCATAAGTTGGAATTGACTTTACAGCAGACAATCATAGGTCCATTGGAAAAATTCTAACAAGTATGTATTGACTTTAAAAAAAAACCCAACTAGTTCACAGTTAAGGAAGGGTAAGTATATATTTAATGTGTTAGTAGGAAAGTTGACTCTTTTGTAATCAGGCTGTTACATAAAGATAAGTTGAATATATGTCACCAGCATGATCTGAGTCATCAGCACTAGCTAATGGATTTATGAATTTAAGCATTCACAGACACCTAATGAATGAAACCAAAGCAATAAAATCTAAATAGGATGCATGTTATCTGGACATGCATCTTGAGCTACATAGCAGTGGCTCAAGTGGTTAAGATGCTGACTGGAAGGTGGCAGGTCAGCAGTTCGAGACCCGAGTACTGCATGACAGAATGAGCTCCTGTCTCTGTCCCAGCTCCTGCCAACCTAGCAGTTCGAAAGCAAGACATTGCAAGTAGATAAATAGGGACCATTTCGGTGGGAAGGTAAACAGCATTCTGTGCACTCCGGTGCCTAAGCATGCATGCCACATGTCTACGAAAATCTCTGCAGACACAGACAGCGCTGGCTCTTTGGCTATAAACAGAGATGAGCACTGAACCCTAGAGCTGGATACAACTGGCTTTTGAGCAAGGGTGACCTTTACCTTTACCTAATTTGGATATTAAAAACTGTTGGTGAATGCAATGTTAGTATAAAAAGAAGTCAAGGCAAGGTTCTTTACCTGCAATGCAAGCTAGGCTTCCTTCTACCATCACAATCAGCATGACAGACTCAGCAATGAGCTGAGTGCCAGGCCAGCTTTCAGTCTTGTGTCTTAGTTCTCATGTTCTAGGCAAGCAACCTGAATGGGGAGAGCCACTGAATGTACATTTTTTTGTTTATCCGTCTATTCAAAAACACAAAATGGAGCAACGGTTGAATGTGGTAAGAAGCAGACAAGTGGTATAATTGAACCTCTGGACTTTATTGCCTGTACACAAAAAATGAATATATTTTATTACACATCTAGGTAGGCGAAGGGCTGTTGTGCAGTTAACACCACACAATATCTATGAGAAAGAATAGATAAATAAATGTGTCTAATAGAAACACCACCGTACAACACAGAACAAGTAAAACACAAAGCAAGCACAGATGGAAAGCCGATCTAGTAATATCCTGTTTCTCCTCCCTTATCACATACTGCCAGTTAGGTGGTCAAAGTTCATCCAGCATATGCAACAAAAAAAAACAATAAAATATTTACCCATAGCAATTCAAGTGAGTCACAAACAAACAGGGGAACAAATGGTGTTCTGAAGGAGTATTAGTCACACAGATAAAAGGGCAATGCAGTTGAACAGAATATTGCCGTATAGTCCATGAGCTCAAAAAACCATCCCACATTGGAAGGAAAATTAGTAAATAGTCAAAGAAGGGGAGGGGTTGTTCAATTATTTTGACCCACAAAATGAGGAAATAGTCTACAATGGAATCTCCCAATAAATTATAATCAGTTGAATCCCACTCAATCAAGTCAAATGAGTGCCTAGCAATTTTGTAGAGAGAAAAGGAAAAAAGAGGAGGATGGAAGAGGAAAGCAAGTTCTTGAGTTCTTCTTTGGCCAATGGACAGGCCTTGTGTGGTCTGAGTTTATCGGCCAGCAGAATGCAAACTCAAAGACTGGCACATGGTGATAATGCGACATATACAGCTTTAGAAAAAAGTGGCAATATTTTGTTCAGCTGCATTGTCTCCATAATCTTGCTCATCCTAACTACAGAGAAGCAGAATCATACGGATTTGTTTTAATCAGATATAGTCAGCACAGCATATGAGTTGCTGGATCTAAATGAGTTAAGAATTTATCATCCATCGTGGTGTTAAGTAATGTTTGTTTGCAATAAACCTAATACTTTCACTTAAGTAGTGGGGGACGGGAGAGAGCCCCTTTCACGAAGAAAAACACTTAAAGCCATGCTTCCTCTGGGTTCACATTTCAGGCAGCCCTGTTTCGGGCTTTCATAGGGTGAAGAACTTGATGGCTGACAGACCAAATACCTTAATGCATTTCAACTGTAGCTGTGCAGCAGCAAAACTGGGAGCCAGCCTAGTAGAGGAATACTGGTTAGCTTAGATGCATTTCTGTATGACTTTGCCAAACAGCATTTGTCCTATGTTTATTAGAGGGTGAAAAATTATCATTACTGTAAGTTACAGAGTAGTAGTACTAGTAAGGAGTAACCTGCCACACTAATCTGCCCATTGTCATAAAAAAGGACAACTCTGTTTAGTAAGAATTTGCTATAAAGCTGAAATGGGTGAAGAATTTAAACCAATCACTTTTTATATTATCACGTCATTTTATATGATTCCTTCATCCTCTCATCCTGTCCTTAAAAACTTCCTCATGTCCCCCCTCAACCCCATTGATGCTAGTAAGTAATGGCAGAAGCATATGAGGAAGACAGTTGACTTCTTGACCCTCCACTCATTTTGTAAGATGTCACAAGAATGCTAAATGTGAAGCAGAAGGTTGTCAAAGATGAGCTGGTTCTTCGAAACAAGGCCATAATCTGTAATCCAAAGCAGAAGGAGCCTCTGGGGAACCATCCATCTTTCTAAGAAGTCTTGTGAACTGCTTTTTAGTATCAGGTGCATCATCTTGAGAAACCATCCCACATTCCAAGTGAAATTAGTTTAATGTTCCCACATAAAAAAGAAGCATGGCCAGGTGGAGGATCATTACAGGAGGCACATGGGTGTGGAACTAAAAGGGTTAGCATGCTGCTGGAAAGAATTTATGTGGAAATTTATTATAGGTCCATTTGATATGTAAATCACAGCCACTTATGATTCAGTTTCTGGAGATGAGCAGCTTTATGTGATCTTAATATCTTTATGAGTGTCAAAATATACCTTTCAGGCTAACCTTTCAGAAAACTTTACAGTTGTATAGAAGGCGGAAGGTCAGCAGTTTGATTCCTGAGTATGGCAGGACTCTTGCCAACCCAGCTCTTGCCAACCTAGCAGTTGGAAAGCAAGAAATTGCAAGTAAATAAATAGGGACCACTTCGGTGGGAAGGAAACAGCATTCCATGAGCTCCGGTGTCTAGTCATGCCTGCCACATGACCACGGAAATGTCTGCAGAAGCAGACAGTGCTGGCTCTTCAGCTTTGAAACAGAGATGAGAACTGAACCCTAGAGTCAGATACGACTGACTTTCAAGCAAGGGAAACCTTTACCTTTAGAAGAAGAACTTCAAACACACAATCCAATCCAAAACACAGCCTCCAAATTCTGGGTATTATAGTTGGATAAGGGTCAGAAATCTCTTACAAAAGATCCTTAGCCCACCCATCCCCAACACACACAACCACACACAAACACAGGACTAGCATGTCAAAGTTTTCCTAGAAACAAGGGATGATTATTGATCTAGTTCAACATAATATAGTTTTCTACCCAAGAAACTGCCAAAGTAGAAACTTGTCACAATCACTTATAAACACCCCAATATTATAGCTGCAAATGGGTTGGGGGGGGGGGGAGAGAGACACTGTTCTGCTCTTTGGCAAAAATCTTAAATGCTGGAATGAGTTGATGAAGATGGCAGGAAAACCAACTGAGATTATCATCTGCTGGTTGCTGTAGATCAAATAATCATTAGAGGAACAGCTAACATAGTGCTCTACAAGCTGATAATCTTTTGGCGCTCTTGTGAAGACCTCCAGAGGAGAAAGAGGATTGTTCCTCAATTTTGAACAATATTAGGAACAAGAGTTAGATGAAATCAAATATGATGATCACTAAATAAAGTAACACACATCAAGATGGCATTTCCTTGCTCATTTTATAGTGACAAATGGTCTGCACATGTTATCTGAGCATTGCAACATGCTTAAGCTCACACTTCTTTAGGAGTCTTCCACCACATCTCCATAACTATATGTTTTAGGTTGGCTACAGTAAGAATGCAATTACTTACTTGCTTGCTTGCTTGCTTGCTTGCTTGCTTGCTTGCTTGCTTGCTTGCTTGCTTGCTTAGATTTATATGGCCATACCTATCACTGAAGCGACTCTGGGCAGCTCATAATTCATAACCCACAATCACAATAAAATGGTCCGCTATCATTAAAAACTGTTACACTAAAGAAATAAGGACCCAATTAAAAACCCAATATCCGTAACGCTAAAATCTAAAATCCAAAATCTAACGGTCATATAAGCCCTCCACACCTCATTACCCAGCCATGTCTTCAGTCCTTTTCTAAAAACCAACAAATCTGGCTGAAGTCAGAGGTCAATCGGCAGGAGGTTCCACAGGGCTGCACCAGATACAGAAAAGGCCTTCCTTGTCATGCTAGAGAGGTGGATCCCTCCAGCCATTGGTACTTTTAGAGAGCCCCTCCAGTCCACTCTCATGGGACAGGCAGATATCTTCAGGGTGACACGGTCTCTTAGGTACCCTGGTCCACTACCATGTAGGGCTTTAAAGGTAATAATCAGCACCTTGAATTGCACCCAGAGGCACACCAGTAGCCAATGCAGCTCTGGCAACAAGGGTGAGGCATGAGCTTAATGACCACACCCCATCACCGTGCGGGCTGATGCATTCTGCACCAGTTGCAGCCTCGAAATGGTCATCAAGGGCAGCCCCATGTACAGCACATTACAATAATTCAACCGGGAGGTGACCAGCACATGAGTGACTTGAACAAAAGCCTTCCTGGCCACAGCTGCCACTTGCTCCTGGAGCAGGAGTCGTGAGTCCAAGAGGACCCCCAGATCATGCACCTGGTATGTCTGAGGCAAAAGAGCCCCATCCAGTACTAAAGGGCTACAGTCTTGCCAGGATTCAGCTGTAGCCCATTGTCCCCCATCCAGACCCTCACAGCCTCCAGGCACCTGAATAGGACATTGACTGCAACACTTGGATCACCACGAGTGGAGATGATACTTTACACCATGGAAATGGATGATCTCACCCAGTGGCTTCATGTAGATATTAAACAAGAGAGGTGAGAGTACTGAGCCCTGTGGCATCCCACATAAGAGGGGTCTTGGGCTGGACCTCTTGTCTCCCAACAACACCGACTGGCTTCGACCCTGAGGAATGAAGAGAACTAGGACCACACCATGCCCTGAATCCCCAAGGGTGGTGGGCTCAAAAAAAATTACTACCACACTGTGGGTGTGGTATGATGGACATGGCCAGGGGAAAGCCCTGTGTTGCACCCGTATTAGGACTGCTTTATTTCAAACTTGGATGGGCAGAGCCAACCAGAATTTCTGCTACTGGTTCTTGTGAACTGCTGTGAATCTGCTGATGCCCACCTCCCCAGCCCCCAGAGCCAATCCAGAAGGATACAGTGGTCAACGGTATCGGATGCCGCTGAGAGGTCAAGAAGAGTAAGGACGGACAGATCATCTCTGTCCCGCTCCTGCCAGAGACCATCCATCAGCATGACCAATGCAGTCTCAGTACCATATCTGGGCCTGAATCCTAGTTGAAAAGGGTCCAGATAATCCACTTCATCCAGGGCTCCCTGGAGCTGCCATGCCACTGCCTTCTCCACGACCTTCCCCAAAAAGGGAAGATTGGATACCAGGCAAAAGTTTACCAGTATTGTTGGGTCAAGTGATGGTCTCTTGAGGAGGGGGTACACCAATGCCTGTTTCAAGGGTGCAGGGAGCACACCCTTCCACAGAGAAGTATTAACCACTGCTCTGACCCAACTTGCTTGTTTAAGTGTGGCATTGCACTATAGAGAAATTGGAGGCATGTCTCTCGAGAAGAATTAATGTGAGAAGTGCAATAGAGATAAAATATACAGTAACTTCTTCTTTGCCAATTAAACAAATACTGCTGGCCCTTTCAGTTAAACTGAGTGACTGAAGGATAATACTTCCAAGTCAAGTCATTCAGAAGACAATGTTTTCTTTTTTTCTGTCTAGCATTAACATATTAGGCTATTACAAATGATTCTATTATTCTTACAGAAGAGACAAGTAATTTACACAGTTTACCATCTATCAGCAAGACAGGAAAAATGATAAGCTGCAGATAAATAGTCAAGGCCCCTGAACATGTTTATTTCATTAGTGTTTCAGAACATCCATGGAAAATCAAGTCAGTGAGAGTACCCTGATTCTAACGGCATGTTTAAATTCTGCACACCATCTAGCGTAGCCATATGTCTTCTTTTACAGGGGAAAGTCCTCTGTTTGGAAGTGAGCAGAGAGAGTCCTCTTTAGGAAGATGACTTCTCTTTGAAGGACTGCCAAATCTGACTTAAGAGTTTCTGAAAAGTATCAGAAGCGAAATCTATAGCATTAACATCTGGGAATGTACCTTTTTTTCTCCTGTGTATTAAACAATAAAAGTGTTTATCTCTTCACAGCACCTAAACCCATGGTTCCCAACATGGGACACATGTCCCACTGGTGGGCAATTTGATTTTTAAGAAGGGGGGATTTGAGAATGAGTTATTAACAGCCATGTTCTTGGGAAGCTTGATTAGACCAAGTTAATTGCCTTTTAAGCTTTCTCTATGTGAACAGTTCACTTTTTGAATAATATATCACAGAGCAGGGAGACATGGGATTTTAGAGATGCTTAGGTGGGCATGGCAAAAAATAATAATAATTGGGAACCACTGATCTAAACCGTATTAACTGTTAACTATATCCCTCCTTTAGAGGAACTGGAGACTTCATGATTCATTTTGCACACACCAGAAATATATTGGCTAACATGCTGAGTAAATTGCACTAGAATAGGCCAGTTGCAACAATAAAGTTTTGGTTAAGTGATCTCCCCTATATCTGTGATGGCGAACCTTGGCACCCAGAAGCGGAAGTAAAACAAGCCTGTATGGATGTATTTTACTTCTGCTTCCAGGAGTGACAAGGGCAGCTGGCTGGATGAATCATAGTAAACCCATTTGTGTGGATTAACAGGGTGTTTGGGCTTCTGGGAATTGAAGTCCAAGAACATCTGGAGTGCCAAGGGTTGCCATCACGGCCCTATATGGTCCACTGATGCAAATGGGCCTTTTCAAATGGAAACTTATTTTGTCATAGCAAGTCACATTTAAATTAATGGGTCTTATAGAGAAGTTGACTCACTAAATACCCATTGATTCAATGGACCTTTCCTAGTGCAATTTACTACAGGATGCAACAGGTTTTGAGCCATTTATTGTAATTCTATACATTTTATTTAATTTATATTAAATAGCATATTTTACACTGGATATCTTTTAGGTCCTATTTATTTTACACTGGATATCTTTTAGGTCCTATTTATTTCAACTAGAAAATTTACTATATTTTATTTAAAATCAATGACCCACATCCAAAACAGCATTCACATAAACAGGGTCTCACCCTCTTCTCTATTACAGCTTCCCTTGGAGTGCCAACATTCACCATCACTGGGCAAGGCTAAATCTATAGCGAGCAAAAAACAACACAGCTTACCAAATGGATGACTTCCAAAGAGTGTCAACCACTAGGACAAGATTCTGGTTGGGTCATCTGGAAGTCAATTAATAGACCCTGAAGTGAAGTAGGAAGATCAAAGAATAGCCAAGTAAAATTTAGTTACTTGGATACAGGACAATTTTTCTGTGAATATGGAAGAAGTCAATCAATACAGCATTTAAGTGCATGCAATTTATGCCCCATCACCACATGAACACACACAAAAATCTAAGAAATTGCTGAAGTAATGCTATTGAGGTTGCTCACTTCTTCTAAAAAGAAAATAAAAAATCTAATTGTACAATGCTCTGATACAAACAAAGACTGGAATAACTAACCTGTTTTATTACATCACAAAACTAATGTCATTATGCACCAAAAAGTAATACATGCACCAAAAAGTCATATACAGTACCCCAAAAAAGTAGTACAGTATGTCAGAAGCAACATCATTACTTCTAACATGTTACATCCAAGCTTTCGTATTTTTATCCAAATAATAGGTTTCTTTATGAATAGGCAAAATTTATCCTTTATTATCAGTCAGACTACAAAGCAAACCTTTCAATATCACTATAATCCAAATATACGCACCAACCACTGGTGCAGATGAAGCTACAGTTCTATGAGGAACATACAACAGGTCACAGAACAGACACCAAAAAATGATGTCCACATTATCATAGGAGATTGGGATGCCAAAGTAGGGAATCAAAAAGTAAATGGGATAACAGGCAAGTTTGATCTTGGAATACAGAATGAAGGAGGGCAAAGGCTAATAGAGTTCTGCCAAGAGAACACACTAGTCATTGCAAACAACCTCTTCCAGAAAAACAAGAGATGACTTTACACATGGACATCACCAGCCAGCCAGCATCAAAACCAGATTGATTACATACAGTCAGCAAAAATGAGAGCTGGAGCAGACTGTGGCTCAGATCACAACCTACTGATTGCAAAATTCAGGCTTAGACTAAAGAAAATAGGGAAAACAATTAGGCCAGACAGGTATGACCTAGACAACATCCCTAAGGAATACATGGTGGAGGTGTGGAACAGATTTAATGACTTGGACCTGATAGACAGAGTGCCAGATGAGTTATGGACAGAGATGTGGGACATCATGCAGGAGGCAGCAAGGAAAAACATACCAAAAGAAAAGAAGTGTAAGAAAGCAAAGTGGTTGTCTGATGAGACTCTTAAAATAGCAAAGGAAAGAAGGAATGCAAAAGGCAAAGGTGAAAGAAAAGAATATAATCACTTGGATACAGAATTTCAAAGAAAAGCAAGGAGAGATAAGGAAAACTACCTAAATGAACAGTGCAAAGAAATAGAGGAAAACAACACAAGAGGCAGAACTAGAGATCTTTTTTAAAAATTGGGGAAATCAAGGGAATGTTTAAAGTAAAAATGACCATGATAAGGGACAAAGACGTCAAGGAGTTAGCTGAGGCAGAAGAGATTAAGAAAAAATGGGAAAAGTACACAGAGGAACTTTACAAAAAGGACCTCAACTCCCCTGATAATAACAATGATGAGAACATTGAACTTGAGCCAGACATCCTAAAGTGTGAAGTCAGAAATGCCCTAAAAACAGTACAAACAACAAACCCAGCGGAGATGATGGTATCCCAGCTTAATTTTTCAAAGCCCTAAAAGATGATGGAATCAAATTATTACATACTATATGACAGCAGATTTGGGAAACACAACAATGGCCACAAGATTGGAAAAGATCAGTACACGTTCCAATCCCAAAAAAGGGTAATGCCAAAGAATGTTCAAATTATTGAACAATTGTGCTCATCCCACATTCTAGCCAGGTGATGTTCAAGATAATACAGGATAGACTGCAGCAGCACATGGAGAGAGAATTACTAGAAGTGCAGGCGGGGTTCCGAAGAGGCAGGGGAACTAGAGACCATATTGCCAACATAAGATGGATCGTGGAGAAAACAAAGGAATATCAGAAACAAGTCTTCTTCTGTTTCATTGACTATACAAAAGCCTTTGACTGTGTGGACCACAACAAAATGTGGAAAGTAATTAAAGAGATGGGAATACCAGAACACCTGATTTGCCTCATGAGAAATCTGTACATGAGTCAAGAAGCAACAGTTAGGACAGAATACGGAATGACAGAGTAGTTTGGAATAGGAAAAGGAGTAAGACAAGGCTGCATTTTATCACCCTGTTTCTTCAACTTATGAACAGAACACATAATGCACAATGCAGGGATGGAGGAATCACAATATGGGGTTGAAATTGCTGGAAGAAACATCAACAACTTGAGATACGCGGATGACACCACCCTAATGGCAGAAAGTGAGGAAGAACTAAATAAGCTGATGATTAAGTTGAAAGAAGAGAATGCAAAAGCTGGCTTGAGACTCAATAAAAAGAAAACAAAGATAATGGCAACAGGCCCTATCAGTACCTGGAAAATAGATGGGGAAGAAGTAGAAGCAGTGACAGATTTTACTTTTTTAGGACCAAAGATCACTGCAGATGGAGATTGCAGCCATGAAATAAAAAGGCGACTGATTCTTGGGAGGCAAGCTATGAGAAACCTTGGGAGCATAGTGAAAAGTAGAGACATCACCTTCCAAACAAAAATTTGTATAGTCAAAGCTATGGTATTCCCAGTGGTAATGTATGGTTGTGAGAGCTGGACCATAAGGAAAGCTGAGCGCAGAAGAATAGACACCTTTGAGATGTGGTGTTGGAGGAGAGTTTTGAGAGTTCCCTGGACAGCGAGGAGAACAAATAGGTCAATCTTAGAAGAAATCACCCCTGACTGCTCCCTAGAAGGTCAAATAGTAAAGATGAAGCTGAAGTACTTTGGACATCAAATGAGAAGAGAGGATTCGCTTGATAAAACCTTGCTGGGAAAGGTGGAGGACAAAAGAAGAAGAGGGCGGCCAAAGATGAGATGGCTAGATGGTATTGTAGACACAATGGGCACAGAGCTGGACGGGTTGAGGAGGATGGTGGAGGACAGAGCTGCCTGGCAGACAATGGTCCATAGGGTTGCAAAGGGTTGGAATTGACTGTGCGACTGAACAACAAATCCTTGCTGCATTTTCTAATTGATTCTGCATTGTTACATTGCATTCAGATTTATGTAGAAATAACCTGGAATTTATTTTTCAATGGTAGATTGAAAATAGCTAAACCAGCAGTTCTCAACCTTTTGGGCTGGACCACTCCCCCTTAGACAGCTGAGTGGGCTGAACACATGGTTTCCCTCCCCCTTGCTGTAAACACTGTTGTAAACCGGAGGGGGCATGTTTGTACATGTGAGGGCACATTTGCGCACACGCGGGCACATTTACAGCTGTCATAAACATGTCCACTTCCGCTTCCGAAGTCACTGCAGCAGGCCAGATGATTTGCAAATGCCTTCATTCATTAAATGAACTGTAAACCCTGAGTTGGCTTCTCTCCATGATGTACCATCTTTCCTGGGGCTGCAGGAAAAATTAATATCCTCATACAGTATTGCTCTATGCATTGAGTTGATTCAAAGACTGTGCTATTAGGGCTTTTCAATAACTATAGAGCTACCTATCCTTCAAAACTAAAGGTTTCCCTTACTGTATAATGGACAGTAATACATTTTTCCTGAGCTGAAACTCTGAATTTTTTTTATAATTTAGGGTGATTAGGAATGTCAAACACTAGGCAAGTCTTGTAATAAGAGACTTGCCTTTGTCCAAGGTTAATGATATTATCTTAGTTAGTATGAAGGAGGTTCTGAAAGTATTTTATTTCTCTGCCATATATGTCAAAAGACTGTAAGCTCCAAGAGAGAGAGAGAAAGGAGACTAGAGAACCCTAAGAATGTGATATATAGTGCTTATAATGTTAAAGAGAAAAGCCTTCTTCATCCCAGGATTTAGCCTATCGCTGTGGGTATGCCGAGAAGCTGTCATTCTAATGGCCAGTTAGTCTACGTGCAGATTAGCTAGACAAAAAGCTATTTAAATGCTCCACATTTTGATTATTATTGCTTGCCTATTTGTGTTCACTAGATGGTTCTGCCATATTCTTCCTTCCTAGCTTAAACCTGTGTTCTAATGGAGAAAATTGGTCCAAATTGGCCACATGAGAAGCTTGTTAGTAGTGGCAGCCACTTTGAAACCACTTCTGCACTGCAGGGCCCAGTTGTTAGTTTTTCTGTCTAAAACCAGTGAATACTACTGGATTTCAACCAAGGGTGGCCTTTACCTTTACCATAAGGACCCTCCTCCTCCTCGAGTATTTTAAGGAAAGACCCCCTCCCTTCTGCACAGCGCAAAGTGTAATGCTAAGTATGCACTGGGATTCTTTGTGTAGCTGAAGTAGGAAGAGAGCAGCTGCTGCCCTTGACTGCTCAGAGTGTGACTCAGTGCACTGTTGAACACATTTCCTGGAGATGAATTCCCTTCAAGACAGCAGATGAACACAGGATAGCACTGCACAGCTGTAATCTTCTAGATTTGTTACATGTCCTATTGAGCTAGAATTGCACTGCATGAGGCCAAGGATTAAAAAAAATACAAATTATTAACAGAAACTTTTTTTAAAATACAGAAATAAAAAACTAGGCAAAAGTAACTTGCAAATCAAAGTACCTGTGAATCTATAAACTTGCTTTGCTGAAATTAAATACTGTGTGAAGCTGATATTTATACCTAAACTAAACAAGTGGTTGACTCTGGTTGTCTTCAATTGACACCAGAGCAGAATGCTTCTTATCACAAATACATTATTTAGGTTATTCTGCAGACAATGTAGTTCAGCTTCCTAAGGGCTCATTAATCCCACAAGTCATTTGCTCTTAAGAGGCTGGCCTACAGCCAAATTCTGGGATATCCAGATGTAACAGAGGAGCCAGCTTGGTACCTTTCATAGATGTTTTGGGAAAAGAAACTATGCAAGTGCAGCTTGACCTGGCACTGCAGATATGACAAAAGCTGTGTCTGTTAGAGTGCACTTATGCAAGGCAGGAGGGGGGGGGGCATGACTCAGTGCCAGAACCCATCTCTGCATGTGGAAAGGTCCCAGGTTCAATTCCTGACATGCCCATTTAAAAAAGTCATATGCCAACAAGTCCAGACTTGGGCAATCTAAACTTTTGATACTGTCAGTCAGGACCCATTTAACTGACTCTCAGAAAGAGAAAAATTTAACTGCTTCCTAGGGTACTGTGGTATTTTTGAACCACAATCATGTTGAGTATATTAGAGCAACCCCAACATGCATTGGGTTATGAATGTAAATTCTGTCCCTGAGCAACCATAGAAAAGTATTCTACTTTCCTGCCTCTAGGGTCACCTGACATGTTTTTTTTATGTATTAAGCTGCTTGTTGTTTGGGTCTCTTTTTCTCCTCATTTTCTGCTGTTCTGTTACTCTCTTCTCTCCTATTTCTTGTTATATTTGCTTTACAAGCAAAGGATGTATGTTTTAGAAAACCGTTTTTGTTTGAACACATGGAAACTTACTATAAAGAAACATTGACAAAGCAAAGCACATGTTTATCTCTGAAGCAACTGTAAGTAAAGAAATACTTCTGTTATTTTTCTAAACATTGTGTGGAGTGTTTAATTGCTAGGCTAGTGTGGGGAGTATAAGGTTTAAAGAACTTGCAACTCAAACTAAAGCTATTTGTAAATCTGCCCTGCTTTATTGCTGCATAAAAAACGTAACAAATCAGACATACCCTAGGCAACAGTAACCTTGTGCCAGCTAATCTTTCTCACACTAGGTCAGGTGAAAGAAACTTTGGAATGAACTCACCAAAAGGTGGCTTCATTTTGGCAGTTTCACGCCTGACCTAGACACGGAAGAAGAAGAACTGCTTCCTAGCCAAACAAGGATTTGGCTTGCAAAATGATTCTGTGTCTGGATGTAAAATAATATATTTTTAAAAGAATAGAGAATAAATATTAAGAATCTCAGTTGTTTAAGCTGTGAAACTACTGATTGTTTGTTTTTTGCTTTGTCTCTGGGGATTGTCTTACTTGATGTTAGCTGAGATTTGGTGTCTATATCCTATTACAGTCTCAATTGTTCCATATGCTTAATCACTATACAGTTGTTTGGTAATTTTAAAAAAATTGGCCAGGTGAAGGAGGCAGCTTTGACTCATGGTATCTTCAAAGTATGGTGTGAATACAATAGACATCCACACCAACTGTGCAAACCAGTTAAGTTGCTTATGTTGCATTTCAGGTGGGGAATTTCTATTCATTTCATGTTTTTCAGGTCCTTGGGGGGGAAAATAACACCATAAGTTATCAATAAGCTTAAGAACAGGGCAGGATAAAACTCTAAATAAATATTGAGAAATATACTTCAGTCACAAGGCGATGTTCTCAGCCACTGCTAGGCCTTGGCATCTTCTTCCTCGGGCCGTTGTTGTGGGCCCAGAGGAGGGGGCGATGTTCTCAGCCACTGCTAGGCCTTGGCATCTTCTTCTTCGGGCCGTTGTTGTGGGTCCACAAAAACGGCCTGAGGAAGAAGATGCGATGGCCTAGCAGTGGCTGGGGACCTTGCCCACTCTTCCGGCCCATAACAACGGCCTGACGGGAGTTAGTTTGTGTTCTGGTTTGGTTGTTTTATGTAGTTGGATTTTATAATTTTTATTGTACTGTTGTTGTTTTGAGTGTAAGCCGCCCTGAATCGCCTCGGCGAGTGGGCGGCAATATAAATCTAAATAAATAAAGAGGAATCAAAATCATGACAGAGAGGAAAGGGAATTGAAAATAATGCCAAGTTGCTATGTATGATTACAGTAGTTACAACACCCTACTGGATTCCATGCAATATCCAGTCAGAATAGTGCCTTGGAAGCAGTTGAGGAAAAAAGTACTGACAGGGGCCCTAAGGAGCTCAGATTTGTTAAAATGGGGAGAAGGACTGTGAGAAGATCAATAGTCCAAGAGGTGAGGTTGCTTGTGGTTGTGGGCAAGTGCTGATCCACTTCATGATATTAATATTTTTGCTATGTTGCCTCTCACAACTTAGCCTGCATGACCCAGCAGCTGTTCCTTTGAGCTTAACGTATCTATGACTTAATTTTGGGCAAACCTTTAACATTTTCATTTGATTTTTTCCTAACTTGTCTTTGCACTTCAAAACTGGTTTTAGATTTTACAATGATTTCCTTTCCTTCCTCCCCTCTGCCTTTCCTATTCTTACAGCTGTCATCTTTGGAGCCTAACAACTGTGATGTAGCTCAGGTTGGCTGACCATATTATTTGTGAAGAAAAGAAAGAGAAAATATGATTTTTTTTTCAAAAGGAGAGAAGAGAAAGGAAGGAAATGAAGAAGCAAATGGTTGAGATGCAGAGAAGCGCAAGGCCATTAGTGACTTCTTTGTATCTTCTCAGAACAAGCTAAATGTAGCACTGTATAAATCCTGGCATGCACAGTAGACTAGATGTACTGTATTAATAAACATTTACTGTGAATGGAGGCATTAGCTAAGGCTTAGCCCCTGCCTGAATTCCCATGAAATTTATAAATATTTCTTTCATTTGTTCTCCATTTATAATTAGCTGCGGTCAAGCTGATCAAAGACCAGTGAGGGCTATTGCATGTGAACTAGGATCCCTCACAATGACATCCACAAAGCAGAATGAAATATGAAATATCAGGTTTCTGCGGATGTATAAACTTGTAAAAAAAAAACCCTGAAAGAATAGGAGGCTTTTCACACTGAGTAATGTGAAACATTTGGTGCGGATGGTATGCCTCTAAAGAGAAAAGCCAATAGCCCAAGTCCATCAGGCAATAAAACAGAAGCAGGCAAAATTTTAAACAACAGCCCTTCATTGTAGCCGTTTGTTTAAAAGATCACTTGGTTGAACCTGCCCCCACTGTAGTCACGCCAAAAAGCAGCAACTTCAGCTACTACAAGGAAAGCAGATTAAAAACAGGCTGCGGGTTTTGTGTTGGTTTTCTTTTTTCTCCATATATCCTCATTACCAACATGCATTCCAATCATGTAATATTTTAAGGGGTCCAAAACACTTCACATTTATTACCTGAAAAATGGGTTCTTACTATAAAGTAAAGGTAAAGGTTTCCCTTGCTCGAAACCCAGTCGTATCCGACTCTAGGGGTCAGTGCTCATCTCTGTTTCAAAGCCGAAGAGCCAGCGCTGTCTGCTTCTGCAGACGTTTCCATGGTCATGTGGAAGGCATAACTAGACACTGGAGTGCACGGAATGCTGTTACCTTCCCACCAATGTGGTCCCTATTCATCTACAGTCAAACCTCATATAACACTAAAACCTGGTTCCACAAGTCTTGATGTTATATGATTTTTAGTGTTATCCGATGCATGTTAAAATCCTATGGGAGCCATAGAGATACATTGTAACCACACAGGCTTTAGCGGTTGTTATCTGATGCATCCCATAGGATCTTAATGTTATCCGATGCAATTCTTCCCCCCAGATTGCTTAATGTTATGTGATTTTAGTGTTATTCGATACTAATGTTATCTGAGGTATTACTGTACTTGCAATTTCTTGCTTTCGAACTACTAGGTTGGCAGGAGGGTTCTTACTATAGCAGCCAAAATTTCTTTATTATCCCTGTTAATGTTAGCTCCAGGTTTGGGGCTCATTCCTAGCAAAATGCTATCAAAAGTGGAGGCATTCGCCCAATCCCTGTGGTCTCTCCCAGTATCCATTCCCTGCCCCCATGGTAGGCTCATGGCAAGGCAGAGTGCAACAGTAGGCAAAGTGGTAGATAGCATATAGTAGTGGTGGCCAAACTTGGCACTCCAGGTGTTCTTGGACTTTAATTACCAGAAGCCCAAGTCAGCACTCTTGCTGATTAGGGTTTCTGGGATCTGAAGTCCAAGAACACCTGGGGTGCCAAGGTTCATCACCACTGGTATATGGCAAAAGACCTATTATTTAAGATCTCTGAGAATGCCTCAACATGACAAGGCTCTCTACTGGGCCAGTAGAGATTAAGAACATCTTGTTTCAGTTCACGGTGCACAATGGGATAAAGTTGTGTGCATTTCAAAACTGTAAAAGGAAGGCCTTTATCAACAGCAACCTGCCACTGGTGATGAAGTCATTACACAGGTGGTACTCAGCTAACAAGATTGCACCCACAGAATTTAAGTCCTGTAGTGTTCTCTATATTTAGCACAGACCACATAGCCTCTAAACTGGTTTAATCTGTCACATGACCCACAAAGGGAAACACAGTCCATCATAATAATTTCATGCCAGAAATTATTCTGGGTTGAATGATTTTTGCAGAAGAAACTCCTAGATGATTTACTTCACGAATCTATTAAATACATTTTGCCTTTTGATTGTGATTTCTCCTCTTCATCTGGAGGTGGGAAGAAGACAGTCAAATTTAGTGATAGATCTGCAGGTGATTTGCAGCAGTTTGGTAAGAGTTTCCAACTCCTAATTTACCAACACCAACAAAAAAAACTTTTCCCACCTAGATTAAATGTCTTCCTTCCTTCCTTCCTTTCTCATTCTGCCTGTCTTTTCTGTCTCCAGCCATCTTTGGCTCCCATGTCTTCCACCCAGTCATGGTGTTAGGCATATTAAGCATTGTTTGGATTAGCACTGGGTGCTCTGGCTGCTGACCAGTATGAGTGGGAAAGGTTTGGTGCCATAGACTAAGCAGAGGGACCTCTCTTCTAGAGTGGTGTCATTTTCTATTTCCTTTCCTTCTCTCCCCCAGATTCTCTCTCTCTCAACCTGGGAACGTAGCATGTGGCTCTCTCTTTTTGAACCAGTAAACCTCACATGGACTGTTTGTGAGTAACCATATAAACATATGCTCATTTGACCTTTTACGAGAGTTTTTTTTTTGTTAGAAAGTTCTCAGTGCCGATCCTAACAGACATAGGTGCAAACAACAGCCTCTTAACCAGACCTGCTATTTTATTTCCAACAACGTAGCTAGCTCACTAGGCAAGTGGAACTCTGTCCCACTCGTGGTTCACTACTGCCCACTTCTACCTGCTTCCTTACCCGAGACAGAGGGCCTCTGTGTCTGCATGTGGAAATGGTTGTCTATCTGGCTGTGTATGGTGTTTGGGGGTGGGGGGGTTTGAGGTGCAGGCAGGAATATTGCTAGCTCTGTGATGGATCCCACCTACCATTGGTTACTGTGCCTTCCACCTCAGTAATTGCATTAGATATGAGCAACCTGTGCTTCCACCCAAACAACCACAATGGGCACCATCCACACTGATGACATTGCATTGAACCCAGTACAGTATTATCCAGGACAATCTTCCTCTGTTAGCAGGAGATTTCTGATCCCAGAGAACATTTCTCCAAAGTGAGTACAGAGAATGAGAGGTAATTGCCCTCACCCTCTCTTCCACCTGCAATCCATTGTGTCACTCCACAATCTGCTCTGGAGCATTGATTCCTCCCCTCTCTAAATATGTGGAGACAGTTTGAAAGAATTAATTTAAATGTAGGACTGCCATGTCACGTTTCAGAGTCCAGAAAAAAGATTTTGACTGTAAGCCATCTATACCAGGGGTTCCCAACCTAAGCCCCATGGGCCAGATCTGACCTACAGAGCCATTTCATGTGGCTCCCATCCCCTCCAATGGCATTTGAGAAACAAAATGGCCACCACTTTGAAGCTGTTGGGGCAGAATAACAACCTCCATTGTGCAGACAGAGTAAAATGGCTGTCCAGCCTTTGAAGCTGACTGAGAGAGCATGACCCATCCCCCAGCTTGAAAAGGTTGGATACCCCTGATCTATACCAATAAAACATTTTTTCCACTTTCCTCTACTACAGCAATGTTTTAAAACCAAACAAAGTTTGCTGTCTAGTGATTAAATACATATTATTCAACATACTTTTGGTTGAAGTTGTATCTTTCTAACAATAGTAAATCTTTATTTATTAAATGAAATTGCCTTTCAGATTTACAGGCATCGGTCCAACATTTTGGAAGATGTAACAATGAAGGTCAAGATTCAAAACTGTTTGAAAAACAAGAGTAAATGATAACCAGTTGTGATAGTCATCCACATTTTTACAATATTTAAAAATATGTTTGACTATCCAGAAATGATCTCGAGATTTGATTTATTCCCCAACCCCTTGAAGTATTTAATAGATACAATATGGTGCAACCAAAAACCTTGCTTATTACAGTTATTAGTTTGGTGATTTTCCAAGATGAAATCATACTTTTCAGGTTATAAATATACATTTTTATTGTTGATTTTATGCTGAATTTGAAATATTGCTTCTCTGCTTTCATATTTTCAGTGCTGTATTACAGTACTATAAATCAGCTTAGCAGTAAAGGAATTCTAATTGGTATCAGGTGATTCGTTTCCCCTTTTTTAAGAAAAGGGGAAAAGTTAAACTTACATCCTTTTTGAACAACGATAGGCTCTGGTGAAGTTCTTTTAATAAAATCAGATGTGTGCAGAATGTATCTGATTTATCTTCTTTAAAAGACCCCTCAGTTAGAAGAATGCACAGCATACATCAAAGTGTATATAAAAACTCTAAACTACCATAAAGGATATCCTTTAAATGGGTGACTAAACACATAGAATCCTTTTTTCCTAAGATTTTCCTTTACCTATTTTATTTTCATTTTCCATCTAATTAACGGAGAGGCTCTGCTGCTTCTATTTATGCTCATAGACTTTTTGCTTTAAAGCCTATGGAGCACTGGGCAACCATTGGTTAGCATCCCAGCATCTTATTAACGTGAATTTTACTCCCATGCTATATATTATGTCTCATCCTAACTGAGAACTGCATTATGTGATCATCTAGAGCAGGGGTGGCCAAATTTTTTGGGCTGTGGGCCAATCATGTGGTTCAGGGAGCCGGTCACTAAGGGCCGGGGGCCGGGTGCAGCACCCGATGCCAATTCATCCGGCCCGCAAAGCCCTCGTCGCTCTTGAAAGTGGAAGTAAAACATGCATGTACGGGTGCGTTTTACTTCCACTTCCATGAGCGACGTGGGCTTTGTGGGTCGGATGAATCGGGGGCCATACCCGGCCCCCAGGCCTTAGTTTGGGCACCACTGATCTAGATCAAATGCATTTTAAGTTAGCTGATAGAAACAGAAACACAGGATAGCAATTTTTGCCAAATGTTGGCTGCAACCTGATGTTTCCCAGAAAGCAGGAAGGGAGAAAGAAGATGAAATTTGAATTATTTTTCTCCAAGATAGCTTTGGGAAAACATGCCTTTCCCACTATCGTCAGATATCCTCAGCCAACATAATTATGCTTATGCTGCTGATGAATTCTGGAAATTGTAATAAAAAAACCCTAAACATTTCACCCAAGCTCCAAAACTCAGGGAGACTGAAAAAGGAAACCCCTGGCCTTTTGACCAAATTGGTGCTTCCAAGCTTCCCAAATGTAGACTTTTGAAGCCTGGATTCTCCTCAGCCTGTGGTCCTCACTGTTTCGCCCTCTCCAAAGAAAGCTGCAAACTTATTCTAAGGAACTTTGAACATGTTGGGGAATGAGAATATGTTGTTGTTCAGTTGCACAGTCGATTCCAACCCTTTGTGACCCTATGGACCACTGTCCGCCAGGCACCTCTGTCCTCCACCATCCTCCTCAACTTGCTCAGTTCTGTGCCCATTGTCTCTACAATATCATCTAGCCATCTCATTTTTGGCTGCCCCCTTTTTCTTTTGCCCTCCACCTTTCCCATCATCAAGGCTTTCTCAAGTGAATCCTCTCTTCTCATTTGATGTCCAAAGTACTTTAGCTTCATCTTTACTATTTGACCTTCAAGGGAGCAGTCAGGGTTGATTTCTTCTAAGATTGACCTATTTGTTCTCCTAGATTTGTTCTCCTAGAATGCCTAGATATAAATGTTCAGTGTTTTTTAAAATCCCTCTTATCTATTTAATACAGCTCAGGAGTCTGCATGTCACAGTCTACACGTGACCCCTGAGCTCTTTCCATGCAACCCTCCACCCTGTTTGTTTTCTGTTGCCCCCCTCAAGGTATCCCCCCCCCCCCGACTCACACTGTTCTTCCTGCTGTTTTCCTGTCCCTTTCTTACAAAAAAACATAATAGCAACACTGCTTGTTTTGGTCTTCATGGAATATATCAAGGAGGGATGAGAATGCACAAGATAAATTGTCTTTTGGAGCAAAATAGTTTCAAAACTATAGTGAGGAGAAGCTGTAAGGGATAGGTACCATGTTGCTAAATATATTGATGACAATGGTAGGTCATTCGCTGATGGTGAATTTGTTAAAAAGAGCATAGTTAAAGTAAAAGAGGAAATGTGCCCTGATAGGATATCTTGTGTCAGTTGTGTCAGTTTATTTGCATCAACATTCACCAAGTGTATTGAAGAACTAGGATAAGAGCTATATATGTCACTGACTGTCCAGGCAAAAAAGTTTTGATTTCATTTATTTGGCATTAAGGTAAAAGAAAAGGTCACCCTTGCTCAAAAACCAGCCAAAGAGCCAGCGCTAACTGCATCTGCAGACGTTTCCATGGACATGTGGCAGGCATGACTAAACACCGGAGTGCATGGAACACTGTTTACCTTCCCACTGAAGTGGTACCTATTTATCTACAGTACTTGCAATTTCTTGCTTTCGAACTGCTAGGTTGGCAGGAGCTGGGACAGAGATGGGAACTCACTCCATCGTGCAGTACTCTGGTCTTGAACACATGACCTGCTGACCTTTCAGTCATCAAGTTCAGTGTCTTAACCACTAAGCCACTGCAGTCCCTTTTCTTTTGCATTAAAGGAGAGCAATTGCATTATATATACTGCTTAACTATTTGTCAGTGAGACAGATTCCAACTTCTGAATTACAGAAGAATTGTGTACACTGTACACTTTGAAAGGCACTTTTTTGTTGTTCATTCGCACAGTTGATTCCGACCCTCTGCGACCCCATGGACCACCATCCACCAGGCACTCCTGTCCTCCACCATCCCCCTCAACTCGCCCAGCTCTGTGCCCACTGCTTCCACAATACCATCTAGCCATCTCATCTTGGGCCGTCCCCTTCTTCTTTTGCCCTCGACCCTTCCAAGCATCAAGGCTTTCTCAAGTGAATCCTCTCTTCTCATTTGATGTCCAAAGTACTTTAGCTTCATCTTTACTATTTGACCTTCAAGGGAGCAGTCTGGATTGATTTCTTCTAAGATTGACCTATTTGTTCTCCTCGCTGTCCAGGGGACTCTCAAAACTCTCCTCCAACACCACATCTCAAAGGCATCTATTCTTCTGCGCTCAGCTTTCCTAATGGTCCAGCTCTCACAACCATACATTGCCACCGGGAATACCATTGCTTTGACTATGCGAATTTTTGTTTGCAATGTACTACAACTCCAGAAAACATATTCTTGATAACGAGTGAATCAGTAGAAAAACTTGGTTTGAGATTGAATAAATAAAAAAAGCATCACAACTGCAAGAAATAAAGTGGGAAGTAAAACTGATGTAGCTGCAAGAATCAGTGAAGAGATACTGAAATTAAACAGTACAATTCCCATGCAATTGCACTGCGTCTTCCATCAGCAAGCTTTGTATTGTACAATTCTTCAGGCATATATTTTGATGCATACTGTTGTTTCCAGAATTAATTACATCAGGAAGCATGTCCTTACTCATTGTCAGTTTCAAAATTTTCTCTCAGAGACAGTTGTTGAATATGGAGGTGTACTAGGCAGAAGTCAAGTGGCTTAGCATAGGCAAAGTCCTCCAACATTTTTTCAGTCTTCATCATGAAGTTGATCTATTTCTCAAAGAGAAAGCAAAAGGTGTAGAAGTATTTTTTGACTCTGCATTGGGTTTTTTTTAATTTGGATTTCTTAACTGACATCACAGAGCATCTGGATACATTGAAGCTAAGGTTGCAGGTGAAAGGAAAGCTTGTGGATGGTTTGCATTCTGAATTGAAAGCTTTTAAAGGAAAACTAAACATTTTTGTGAAGCAAGTTAGTGAAAGTAACTTTTCACACTTATGCTGCAATGAATTAAAATTTGAGAAGGATGGGAATTTACAATTCAATGTTAAAAGACACATCACAGCACTGAAACTATTGCAGGTGGAATTCCTGAACAGATTCACTGACTCCCATAGCCATGGAAAGTAAATAAAAATGTTTTGGAATCCATTTGATGTAGCACCAAAAGATGCAAGTAATGGTGGGTTTTCCCCCAAGATGGAACTAATAGATTTGCAAGCCAGTGATCATCTCAGAGACATTTACAAAGAAAATACTGTAGTTTGTTAAATTTCTATTCAGGTCTGCCAGATATATTTATCAACCTAAAGAAATTTGCTGCAGTTACGTTCACTGTCTTTGGCAACACATACATCTATGAACAAACTTTTTCTGATTGAAAATTATGAAATCCAAGCGTAGGTCCAGATTTTCAGATGAACATGTACATGATATTTTCAGGGTGTCTGTCACAAAACTTGACTTGGACCTTGAGGCCACTAACAGAAAACAACCACTGACTAGGCAAAATAAAAGGGTTCCACAATAAAATATTGTCCAAAATGGATTGCATTCAAATTGCCACTTCTTCATTGACCTCTGAATGTTTACTTTTAATCTAAATCAGTAGTTAATAATTGTGTTACAATTTGATTTAAGATGTGGTCCTTTTTAGGCATTGGCACTCTAATGCTGGACCACCACATCCCAGAAGGTAGAGAACCACTGTATCAGGATCTGACATTTGCAGGATGAGTTCCCCAGAGGCAGCTTTGATGCTCTCAAGATTAGACACCCCCAGGCTGGAAGGCAGCTGCAGCTACTAGGCCTCACTGAGAGCCCTGTTTCCTGTTCCCATGGACTGTTGTAGTGCCTTGCCTAGATCCTCACTCCCTAAACCCCATCCTTGCTCTCCTCCAGCCCCCAGAGTTACTCTGCTTTCTCCTGTTCTCTCTGTCACCTGACTTCCAGCTTACTCAGACTACCCTGTTGTCTGGATCAACCCTGTATTACTATCTACTTCCAGTTTTGGACGTGGACTCTGAACTGAGATGTGGTTATTGTCTGGCCTGTTGCCGATTACTAGTCACTTTCATAATCTACTTCAGGATCCAGACATGCAGAACCCGACAGAGAAAAAGTCCTTCTCGGTGTCATAAGAGCACAAGGGACCCTATGTGTGAAAGGCAGCTATTTTACCAATAAGCTATGGTCCACCTTCTTGTCCATCTTCTTGTTGGAAGATGGCCAGCTGACAAACCATGATCTGCATTTAAAGCTTTTTACATGTTATAGAGATTTCTGCTAAAGAACAGTGTTCATCAGAGAGGGAAGGCAACCACTTTTTCTGACTTACTGGCAATAGTAATTACATTTGTATACCACCCCATAGTGCTCAGTGCACTTTCTTGACAGTTCACAATTTAATTAGCATTTTGCCCTGAACATGCTGGATACTCATTTTACAGATTTTGAAAGGCTGAGTCAACCTTGACCCCATCAGAATTGAACTCACATTTTGGTTGCAGTACAGCAGTTTAACCATGACACCACAATATAGAATTGTCACAACATATAATTGCAGACCAGGGTTAAGCATATCAAAATATTTAATATTAAAAGCAGCTTGCCTCCCCAGGACTCTTCCACATTTTCTCCTTGTTTTGGCAAATTATTTTAAGAGTATACCACTTTCTCCAAGTAACAGTCCCTAATTACTTCATGTAAAACCACATCTTGCTGGGGTTTTTTTTGGTTCAGAACCCTTTAGTCTTCTGATGGCACAGCTATTAGGGCAACCACAAGTACAATTAGTGATGAAGAGGTACCCAATAAAATTGACATTATATAGAGAAGCCAACAGCAAGGCAATGTACTAAAGATGAAAAGGAAAAGGCTATGTACACCTTGGACAGCTGCTTATAGTCAAACAGAAACCATATGGAAGAAATCAAAGGAACGCAAAACTTTACTTAGAAAGATGAAACGCCATCATGAACCTTGATACAATAAATGCAACCTAGTACATTATTTGTGGTAAAGACATGGTGCTATAACAGCAATAGGAAGTGACAATTGAATTGCTTAAATATGCAGCTGGCAGAAACTTAACTATAAAATGCAAAGATATGGGAACACTGAAGGTGGAATTTGGTAAGTGAACACTTTTAAATCTGGCACAAGGGTGACAGCCAGTGGTTTACACAACTTTAAAGGAGAATGCAAACCAGCAGAAGATAGCCAGTGAGGAGTTACCAGGCACAATTGTGCTGCAGGATGTTCCAAATCATGTCTGTGCCCAGTTGTTTGCAAAAGAGGTAAACCAACATGTAATGAGAACAAGGTACTGAATGGCCCCATTCTTTAAAGAGCTTAAGAAGTCTAAGCATTCTGTTCCCTTAAATTTTGTCAAGTCACAGCACTAGTGATGCACTGTTCTTGCTGCAGGAGATGAGGTTTGATTAATTTCAGTATTTCTTCACTGATTCTTGCAGCTACACCAGTTTTACTTCCCACTTTATTTCTTGCAGTTGTGATGCTTTTTTTATTTATTCCATCTCAGACCAAGTTTTTCTACTGATTCACTCATTATCAAGAATATGTTTTCTGTAGTTGTAGTGCCTTTCAAAGTGTACAGTGTACACACTTCTGTAATTCAGAAGTTGGAATCTGTCTCACTGACAAATAGTTAAGCAGTCTATATAATGCAATTGCTCTCCTTTAATGCAAAAGAAAAAGGACTGCTGTGGCTTAGTGGTTAAGACACTGAACTTGATGACTGAAAGGTCAGCAGGTCAGGTGTTCAAGACCCAAGTACTGCATGATGGAGTGAGTTCCCATCTCTGTCCCAGCTCCTGCCAACCTAGCAGTTCTAAAGCAAGAAATTGCAAGTACTGTAGATAAATAGGTACCACTTCAGTGGGAAGGTAAACAGCATTTCGTCCTGTCTGGTGTTTGGTTACGCCTGGCACATGTCCATGGAAATGTCTGGAGACACAGACAGTGCTGGCTCTTTGGATATAAACAGAGATGAGCACTGAACCCTAGAGTCAGATATGACTGTCTTTAGAGCAAGGATGACCTTTACCTAAATTTGGGTTTGGCTATAGCCAAATTCAAAAATGAGGTGGAGAGAGAGAGAGAGTTCACTGTGAATCACAGGTTCCCACTGCTCATTCTTGTTATGAGATGTTGGGAAATGTAGTTTTAAAAAAATAACTTTTCTCATTTCCTATCTAAACACAATTGGCATCACCCATGTGATCTAAAAGCTACTGTACACAAAACCATAGCAATTTAAAAAATTCAAATCACTTTATTATGGTCATTGACCAGCATGGAACTGTAGCAATTTAAGTTTCAAATTAGGAATGAAACCCTCCCCCAGAGAAATGCTTTAACTTACTTAAATTTGGTGATCTGTCTAACCCAAATGGATATGAATAAAGTGAATACTGAAATGGTACACTTAAATTACCTGAAACCCTGGGAAATTGAAACTAACAGAAAAGCTTAAATTTCAATTCAAGTGTGCTATAACAGATGGTGTCTCCTCCCTTCACGGTTATTGCCTACCTGTTTGGAGAACACTGATGCACTTAGAACGTTTAACAACCTGCTGACACTCAAGGGCTCTCTGGATTCCATGAAGTGTTTGGTAGGGTAGAAGATTTGGGGAAACTAGTAGTAATGGGGGGGAGGGAACCCTACTCCATCTCTTGGTTTAGAACAGGGGTACCCAAACTATGGCCTGGAGGCTGTATCCGGCCCCCAACGCCAATTCATCTGGCCCACAAAGACCTCATTGCTCCCAGGAGCAGAAGTAAAACGCGCCCGTATGGGCGCATTTTACTTCCGCTCCTGGGATGACAAGGGCTTTGTGGGCCGGATGAATTGGCATCAGGGGCTGGATCTGTCCCCCAAGCCATTCTGATGGGCCTCCTGAACCATGTGACCGGCCTGTGGCCCAAAAGGTTTAGGCACCCCTGGTTTAGAAGATCACATCTCTTTTTTTCCTTTGGAACCCATGGCTCTGATTTAATGGTAATAATCATGTAACATCTGTTTAATTTAAAAATTTATATGCAGGCTTTTGGGGAAATCCCTTGGAGTTTTTCAACTTTTCTTTTCTTTTCTTAATGTACATGGATGGAGGTTATAGAAAAATTAATTTCCTGTGCAAAAATACAAAATGACAGAAGGCTCAAGGTTAAACCTGTTTACAAAGAAAATCACTGCCAATGTTTATAATATACTGCTCTGATTTAAAATACTAAAGGTGTCATTTGGCAACCAATATTCTCATGATAGTAAAACATATTACAGTTCTTGTACTATAAAACTTCAATGCCTCTTAGAAAACACTTTGCATTGAGTTTTCCCTCTTGAGTTGTGAACTGTCTGTTTGTATGAATACAGTATCTGTTTATTTTTAATAAAGAGGAGCTGGAAAGAAGCTCTCATTTGCTCACACTCGGGTATATTTTGGAAGGGCTTAGCACATTGTACAAAAACTTTTAACCCTAGAGGGGAAATTGGTGAAATACAGTTTTATCAGTAAAAGTTAAGGTCACCCTTGCTCAAAAGCCAGGGTTCAGTGCTCATTTCTGTTTCATAGGCGAAGAGCCAGTGCTGTCCGCTTCTGCAGACGTTTCCGTGGTCATGTGGCAGGCATCACTAGACACGGAGTGCACAGAATGCTGTTTACTGTCCCACTGAAGTGGTCCCTATTTATCTACTTGCAATATCTTGCTTTCGAACTGCTAGGTTGGCAAGAGCTGGGACAAAGACAGGAGCTCATTCCGTCCTCCAGTATTCTAGTATCAAATTGCTGACCTGCCATCTTCCAGTCAGCATCTTAGCCACTTGAGCCACTGCAGTCCCTCTGTTTTATCAGCGGATGCATGCAATTATTCAGTCTTGAATCCATGGAGAAATAAATGTAAATGGAATGAGGGAATAGGATTCAATGGATGAAGAATGAGTTTTGAGTTAGAGAATATTTACATCTTTAGTAGGATTTTTGCCTGCCTTTCTTCCAAAATGTGTGACTCAATGCAAATGACTATACTGTAGATTGTCTCCATGGGAACCTATGTTTTCCCAGGCTAACATGGTTATTTGAACTGGCCTCAAAAAAATAGGTGTTTGGGATATATTCCCAGATATTATGGCTCCGTTGCATTAGCCACCATCATGTAAACCTAGCACACAGTGTCGCCCTTGAACCATTTGCTCCGGGCATTGAAGATTAGACTTGGATGAGGCCACTTCAGAGAGCTTGGGGGGTATTTTCTTTTCCCATCATAGCACTTTCCCCCCTCATGAAAAGGTGGGAGGTACTTCTGGTTTACATAACTCTACATTTGATTGGGAAGTCTCTCAAGAAAATGTACCTTGCGTTTATGGCAAAAATTATGCTTGTGGAAGCTTTCATGAACAAAAAGTGACCTTTTTACACCTTACACCAGGGATTTTCAACCTGTGGCTCATGGGCCGAATGCAGCCTACAGTCTCATTTCATGTGGCTCATCATCATCACCACCACACCTGGAAGTGCCATGTGGTGGAGGAAGGGCAAAAAGGCCACCTGGCCCCCAAAGCTGTCTGAGGGAGCATGACCCAGCCCCTGGCCTAAAAAGATTGAGAACTCCTGCCTTACATAACGTTAATCAGTGCAGGAACATGGGGAGGGAGATAAAGCATCATGCTCCAAAATGATCTTGATGGCTGCTTTTACTCTATAGACCAGGGATTCTCAACCTGCAGCCCTCAGCACCATTTCATGTGCCCCCCTGCCTCTACCACACCAGAAAATGCCATGTGGTGGAGGTAGGCCAAAGAGGCCATCTGGCCCCCGAAGCTGTCTCAGGGAACATAACCTGGTCCCCGGCTTAAAAAGGTTGAGAACTCCTGCCATAGACTATCCTTTGCCAAGTACTGGTTTAGGAAAAATATTCTAGCTACATCACAAGGCTGTAAAAATAGGCATAATGTAGCTATTTGACCTCAAAAGGTCACTAGTTTGTTGTTGCTGCTGCATGCTGTTGTTGTTGCTGTCCAGTCACACAGTTGATTCCGAACCTTTTCCAAGTTTTTTATATACAGAATGCACAGAGTTGAGTTACCATTTCCCTTCTTTTGGGAACCCTGGAATTGCACAATTTGCCCAAGGTTAGACAGGTTGGATGTTATCCTGGGAGACACAGTGGAAATTTCCAACCTCTGCAGCCAGGCACCCAACTCACTGAGTTACCCAACCAACTACTAAATCAAGTGTCATCTAGGAATTTAACATAATAGTTATAGGTCCTCCCATATGCAGATGCTTTCAAAAGACAACTGAGATAACAAGATCTTCATGCTGTGCTCAAGAATACGGCAAAGCCACCTAATGCAAGGAGAAGCCTTTTCTGCAGGAAACAGCATACAAACAATATATACTGTATGGTCATATTTGTAATTCACATAATTTATTCAGCTTCCAAAAAAAGCCAGCTGATTATTATTATTAGTTCAAGGTCCTCAACCTGCCCTGGCTTCTGATATTACAGTGAGGGCTTATTTTTGTTCTAGGCTGTTAGATAAGCTACATGGTCACAATAAGGGTCCAGTAGACTGTAGAACTGTTACCTATAGAAGTGAGTTTAAATTATTTGGCTAGTGGTTGCCTCTTTTTTTAACAAGAAGCAGTGGTTTATTCATCTAAGGAGGTGATTTAAAGTTCAAACCCTTCGGCACAACACTGGGCTCCTTATTAAGAATTAGGCGCATAGCCTACACAGGCTGCTGTACAAACCTTTGTCATTGAAGACCCACCTGCTGTAGATGTCTTAGTGTATCTTTCACCAGCTAAGGCCAGTATGTGCAAAGGAAACCTTGTCTGGATAGTGGAATTCCTACTGAGTCTCAGAATCCCACAGATGTTGAGCCTGTGCTCACTCCGTGCTAGAAAAACAACATGGGTAGATGCAGTTGAGTAACACTCCTCCACATTCACGTCTTTATTTGAGTCATGGATGGTTATTTTACTGTGGACCTACCCTGCATGGTACAGAAGAAGAAAACAACAAGGCCCAGTGGTTGGGATGCCTCATAAACCATGACCGACAGGCATTTTACCCAAAATTCAGCCTGCCCTAGTGACGAGCTGTCTGTCTCCAGTGGTATACCCTCAAGACGTGGACCTGAAAAGAAAATAGGCTTTCAATATCCGACATATCAAAGAATAAACAAAGCAAAGCAAAAAACATTGTAGCACTTTGAAGACTAACTGTTAAATTTTAATGCTTCCTTTTGTGGCTCAAGCCCACATCAGACATGGGAGTGGAACGTCATGGCAACAATTTATATACATCAGATACAGAAGTACAGAGTGATTGGTTAGCATAACTGATAAGTATGCAAATAAATATGGCTTTTTATGACTAGTAATAGCAGATGAACTCTGGCTGTTATTCAGATTAGTTGTAAATATACCCTTTTCAATTGTAAATAGTAGGAGAATACAAAACAAACACCTGGCACTGAACATTTGCTAATGAGTTTAACTTTTAGCATCTATTGACAATTGTGTGAGTTTGTCAATATTTGACAATTCCTATTTATTTATTTATTTATTTATTGGATTTATATAACCGCCCTTTTCGCCTAAGTGACCCAAGGCAGCTCACAATATTAGTTAAAACCCATACCCAATACTAATTAAAACCAAATACTATAAAACTATCTAAAAACGTCCATTCCTCTTCCTTTTCCTGTCACGTTTTGCCCCAACTCTCCTCCGTCTGTCATTACTGTAACAGTACCCCCTTCTTTCTAGTTTGAAAAGAAAACACATTTTACTTATTGAAATACAAATCCAGGAATGAAAATTCAGTATTAGTTCATGCACATGCACGTTAGAGTGGGTGAAGGAAGAAAAAGGCCATAACACTAGAAAAGCTAGCAAGCAAGATGTCAAAAGTAGCTCCCACTTAAAAACCCAGTTGAGTAATGTGTGGAAATTTGAGACACTTAGGATTGCTCTATCCCATAATTCAAGGCTATAGGAGATGAAGAAAATATTTGCTTTCAGCTCCTTTTTCCTTTTCCTTCCATTAGCACCCTGTTATCAGACCAGAACATCTAACTATCTGCCTTGAAATTGCTTACTGAAGCAGTAGCTCCTCTGATGGAAAAATAGTCTAGGAACTATTTAGCATAACGGCAGACAGTACACCTGATATATGACGGATTATTAATCATTGACTTAACCTGTTTTGTGTGCATTTCAAAAAAAATATTAAGATCTGTCAGTAAAGAGATGAAAAGAAGGCTAAGATTTCTCTGTTGCTATACAAAAATGTAGAGTGGAAACACACAGCTGACTCATGAAGCTTCACACCTGGGAGTTATTTCAGCCATTTACACCACAGGTAGTTCTGACTATACAGACCTGATGGTATTCCTTCACTGTATTTGTTTACCACAATTCACACCATTATGATACAATAAAAATTCATGAAAACTGCCATCTTCCTAATTATAACAAGCCATAAAATCTCCTTTTAGTCTTCTCTGCCATTCTCAGCTAAGGTCCTATTTCCATTTAAATGAGGGCTAAGTAACATGGAGCTCTGGGAAGTTGCTTCTGAGTATACATGAATAGTCTCAGGCATCATGGTTGCAGGCCTAAGTATATCCATTCCTCGGCCAAGAAATGTTGATGACTGGGACAAAATTCTACCACTTCATTCCACATTCTGTACTTGGGCTGCTGGCAGACAACATCATGCTGTGTGAGTTGGGAAAGATACAGAATCCAGTTCATTTGTCAGTCTGCTGATTACTGCTGGAAACATGTACCAGTGAGGATTTAAGTTCGGTCAGCCACAAAGTCAAGAAAGTGACTTCATTTTGACAGTCCAAAGTTTGATCTGGATAAGGAAGAAGCAGAAGCAGCAGCAGCAAAAGGAGGAGGATGCTTCTTTCAATCTTTAACAGTACCCACAAATTGGGAGCTATGTAATGACAAAACTATCTTCTCCCTTATATTGCTCAGTTTGTACAGTATCTACAAAAAGTCCGTACCACAAACATGCATAAACAGGCCAGATATCCCATGCCTTCTGGACAGGCATATGCCAAAGGCCAAGGTTAAGATTATGAGCTGGAGACTGAAAGGTCAGGTTTCAATACCAGAGGGCTGCACTTGAGGACATGAAAGGAAACTCATTCAGGCGGACCCTGAGTGAAGTTTCTCCAGCAAAAATCCTTTCAACCTAGAGTAATCTCTGACACGAAATTATTATTATTATTATTTCAATGGTCAGTGTTAAGGTAGAGTGCAAATAGCTGCCCAGAAACTGGGTTCTGCGTTGGGTGATTCTGAGGAAATTCTACTGTGCTGGATCATAATTTAGGCATTTATTTGCTGGAATCCAACTACTGTTCATATAATATTTGTGTAATTTGCTGCAGTTAATGATAGCTAATTGATGAGACAGCAGGATGCCTCTCAGTTGTAAAATTGGAGGCATAAACAGTCTCTGTCTTGTCAATTAGCCGGAATTAGGTTTGGCAAGTTGTACAGACCTTATGTGAACAGTGATAAACTTCTGGTCAAAGTGTAATATTATAGCTGGATATAGGTTTAGGGTTGTTGTTGTTTTGGCTTGATATTACACTACAAGTAATCTTCTCCCATGGTCAAATGAAAACAAAATGTTGCCCTTTTTGAAAGAAGATGCATGTCTGCTTCTCCATGGTTTCCTTTGCCTCCTTTCCTCCTTCTGCCTCCTGCTTTGCTTCATGTTAAGTTAGCAGAAATGCCAAGCTGCATTCTGAAATAATCCAACAACTTTCTGGTTAGTACATTCTGGCATATAAATGGCTATAAATGGCATTCTACAATGTTGCAGGAAGTTGTACTTCTGTTGACTTTTTTTGGATTGGTTTCTGGATTCTGAAAAGTATTTGTAAATTAGGAAGTGGGAGAAGGCAAATGAGGAAAGAAAGGAAAAAAATCAGCAGGGAGATCAAGGACAATAAAAAGAATCAAGATTTCATTGTCTCACATTTCATTTTCAAATAAAAGGATTAATTTAAATCAAGAGCATTGCTTTCAATGAACATACATACCAAGACCCTGAAGGACAGGGATATCAAAGCTTCACACCTGAAGAATTCCACATGCTCTAGATTTGTAAAACAATATAGAGCATTACATAAATCCTGCACAATGCTATTCATGGATGGACATACAACAAAAGAAATTACTGTCAGGGTCAAATATCTGATAGGTAATACCAACCCAATTCCCTAGCAGACAGTGTCCTTAGAAGGGTGTTGACACAGGACAGTGACATGTTCTTCCTTTTAAAATGTGATTTTCCCTCGCTCCTATTCACAGTTGACATTTCCAGTTTTTGGACCTGGCTTCTGCACATCTGCAAATTACCCAACGGAAATACCAGAATCTTGCATGCTTCTTTGATTGTTACATTTAAGATATCATGTGTGCTACCAGCTCAGCTGCTGTGAGGCATTAAAGTCAGTTACTCCAAGCTTGTAAAGTACTTTAGAAATACTATAGACAAGGATTAGAGAAGATGAGTATTCCATATGTTTTCAGAAGGGATGATTAAAGTAGTGAGGAGGGTTATACATGACACAGTTAAAGTGATATATTACCTGCATGCTGGGAACAACTTGTGATCCTCCTATGAAGTTATTTCCCCCCAGCCTTTTTGAAATGATGTGTGTTTATTTCAAGACATTAACAATTCTAAGAAAAGTGAAATGAACATTTTCACTAAGGAATATTTATGAGAAACCAAGGCAAAAACCCCCCACTTTTTTATTTTTGATTCTGCAATTTCGTGTGTCAACTTCCTGTCATTTTAAGATGTCTTGATAAGCAATTCTTTAAACAGATGGAAATGGTACAATAATATGGACAGTTATTTCAAGGTTTTAGTACTCTTAACATCAATGTTGTCCCTTCATTTGAGAGCTAACCTATATAGGTTTGCTGGAGCGGGCTGATGTAGGCTAAAGAGAGTCTCTAGGATGTCCATTATGCCATCTGGTGCTGATCAGGGCTTCTGGGAATTGAAGTTCAAGAACAGCTGGAGTGCCAGGGTTCACCATCACTGGCAGTAACAACAGCCCCATTGTTCTTCTGAGTTGCAGCTCCCTGGCTGGACAACCCAGGCCTCAGATAAGTGCAGAAAAGGTACCATTAGGCCAAATAATCTCTCCAAGTATTTTAGAAGTACATTGAAACCATAGAATATTCAGGATACTGTCCATCAAAAAATCAGAAAACATTTCAAACAGAAATAAGCAAGCTAAAGGTTCCAGGAAAAACCCATGGGCCCCCTCCTTCCTCAAGGCTCACATTTTGCAGAATGAATGCACAGCATTCCAGGGAATTCCTGTGTGTGTGAGTGAGTGTGCATGTGTGTGTGCGTCTGCGTGTGCATGTGCGTCTCTGGGTTATACCTCTGGCCCTTTCCCTTAGGTATTCCAGCCAATGATCTTACAGCAAGTCATGTCTATCACAATTTAGGTTGCATTTCACTAAAACCGTGAGGCAAAAATGTTTACATATTTTCTCTCTCCCCCATATCTGGAATCACCATTTTGAAAGTACTAAAACACATTTAGGTGGGTAAAAAGATAATGAAAAAAGTACCATTTAAAATGGCGCTTATTTTGTTACACTGGAATATGGGTATCATAACCCTATTTTTTTCTGCACCAGCCCACTGTCAATTTGTCAGTATTGTGAAATGGTATAAGTGGTATAAGAAGAGATTCACTTAAGGATATTGTCAAATTAAACACTTCCTAGGCTCCAT
Organism: Furcifer pardalis; assembly: GCA_030440675.1. Lineage (NCBI taxonomy): Eukaryota > Metazoa > Chordata > Lepidosauria > Squamata > Chamaeleonidae > Furcifer > Furcifer pardalis. The sequence goes on from CP126896.1 coordinate 36,764,351, forward strand.
GAAGGGGATTTTTGTTTCATAAGCAACCAGGTATGTGATGAGGCAGGCCACCAACATGCACTCTGCCCTTTGCGAAAGAGACACTATTAGCTGTGACATGTTGTGCAAACACCCAAATGATTCTGGTCCTTATACAGGGCTGTATGTATTCAGAAGGAAAGCCTAGAGCAGGTGCTTAGTTTCATAGATTCATAAAATAATGGAGCTAGGAGGGACCTATAAAGCCATTGAATCCAACTCCCTGCTCAACGCAGGAATCCAAATCAAAGTGTATCTGACAATTTACATGTTTTCTGACCACACATATGGGTAGAAAAACAGGTTCCGCCTCTCACCTTTGTGCACTGATTGTCTGAATTGAGTCCTTTGCATACAAATGCCAGCAACCTAGGGCATGGGTCCCACTCCTGTGAACTGAATGCTTAGCAGATGCAGATGCATTCATGGTGGCTCCATTCAAACATTAACTGAGTTAATAATATAAAGCAAAATGAAAGTACTATGGCACCTTTAAGTGGAGGTATGTGTTTTGCATGGTGATGATTACCATCTACAATTTCTACGTATTTATAAATACTTATATAAGAAATTAATCATGGATGTTTTAAAAAGAGATTCTAACTCTTTAACCTAATTTGTCAATCAATTAAAGTTTGCATCTTTGCCATGTCAGTGCAACAGAAGAAAGTATAAGTAATTGAAAGTTTGGCCTGATGGTTCAGATTTGTTGTTGTTCAATCACACAGTCGAGTCTGACTCTTTGCCAGGCTCCTCTGTCATCTGCCATCTTCCAAAGTCTACCCAGATCCATGCTCACTGTGTCAATGATGCTGTCTAAACATTTCATCCTCTGCCACTCCCATCTCCTTTTGCCTTTGATCTTTCCTAGCATCAGGGTCTTCTCCAGTGAATCCTCTCTTCTCATTTGGTGGCCAAAGTACTTGACCTTGAGCTTCAGTATTTGTCTTTCCAAAGAGCAGTTAGGGTTGATTTCCTTCAATATTGACTGATTTTATCTCTTTGCAGTCCAGGAGACTCTCAAAAGTCAATAGTTCAGATAGACAACTGGGAATCAAACTAGACTATACACTAGGTCATGTCTAGAAACAGTGTTCCCTTAATAAGTGAAAGACATCTGTTTGTCATAGCACACGTTTTTCTGCAACTCACTACTGGGATTCCAGCGTGCTTTGTTTCATAACTGATGCACAGAAGGTAAAGATGGGCTTGATGTGCAAGGCTGATTGCTCTGAGGAAACCTCATCACCCAAAGATAAACAGACTAAAAAGGAAATACCAATGTGTCTCCCCTTCTCCAGCTGCAGATCAGCTGGGGAAAGAGGTTTTATCTCAAGTTGGATTTATTTAAAAATTTTACAGAGAACCTTTCCCACAAAAAATAATAATGGGCTTCTTAAGGAGAGAGTTTAAAGATTCAGGAGGGAAGGGGAAAACTCAGAAAGCCCAGTCAAGTCACTACCGGTGTTTTCAGTTCTGAACTCATTTCTTGGGTGAGAGGATTTCCAGGATAGGTTTGTTTACAGGGACAAAGTAAGACTGAGAAAAGTAAAACAGACAATTAACTCCTTATTCCATACATGTAAAACAGGCTTCACACAGTCAGCATCCAAGAGCAAAATAATGTAGATCTGGAGAGGAGTTGATCAGGAGGGAGACAAATACAGATGAAAGCAGGCTCCATGGCCCAGATTTTTAAAAAATCTTACCTCCCAGCTAGATTATTGTAACATGCTCTCCATGGGGTTGACCTTGATGACCATTCAGAGGCTGCAACTGGTGCAAAATGCAGCAGCCCGCACTGTGATGTGGTCTGGTCATTACAACCATGCCACACCCTTGTTGCGGCAGCTGCATTGGTTACCGGTGTGCCTCTGGGTGCAATTCAAGGTGCTGGGTATTACATTTAAAGTGCTACATGGTAGTGGCCCAGGTTACTTAAGAGGCCATGTTACCCCGAGGCATCTTCCTGTCCCACTAGAGAGGACTGGAGGGACTCCCTATGGGTACCAACTAGACAGAGGGCCTTTTCAGTATCTGCTCCAGCCCTTCAGAAGCCCCTGCCGACTGACCTCTGCCTCCAACTGCTGATCTTCAGAAGAAATTTAAAGACATAGTTGGCCCGGCGGGTGTGGGGTACAGCTACTGGACCTATCCCCCCCCCCCCCGCTGGCTCATATGATTATCGGACAATTCTGCCATCTGGATTTTAGCATTTTAGATTTGAGATTTTTAGATTTTAGAGTTTTATGGTGTTTTATTCATGTGTATTGTATGTTGGTGTGTTTTATGTTAATGGCTGCTTTTTGTATTGTAAGTCATCCAGAGTCGCCTTGGCAAGGGGGTGGCTAAATAAGTTGAAATAAATAAATAAATAAATAAATAAAAAATTTCAGGAACCCAAAGAAGATTCAACTAGCCATCATAACTAGACTAGCCAAAGTAATCTCACTCTTTGTTTCAGCTACTGTTACTCCGGAGAAGACAGATATTTGTAGTTACAGTAATTTTCTTAAGGAAGTAAAAAGGTTGACATTAACCAGGAACATTAACCTGGAACTGCATGGCAATTGCATTCTGCTAATTGTCACCGAGGGGGAAAGTCAATTTAGAGTGAGGGTGGTAGTTCCTGAAAGGAAAATGTTTTTTATTACCAAGGATAATGTCCTATTGCAAGTTACAGCTAAGAGTAGGCTCAGTGAATCACTTGCTGAATGATAAGTAACAAAAATGTAAATTCCATTGAGTTATTATGTCTACTGTAGATGAGACTAGGATGATAGCCTAGGAAATCATATAAAATGATAAATTTTTATACAGTGCTAAAAATGTTCACAGCAAACAGTGGGTTTTACCAGTTGAGCTCCAGGAAAAGGTACTATTGAGTTTATCTAGATTGTATCACAAATTGGAAAATCAAGAGTAATTCAATCTTTCTTTCATGGCAATTATTCTTGGGAATAATTTAATCACCAAATGTTCAGTTGCAAATTAAATTGTATGTTTTTATCACAAGACTAAATTCCTTGGGCCCCTCTGTTCCAATGCAGAATTATTTACTTAGACCCAAACAGAGTGGATTTTATTACAGGCCAAAGAGAGATTTGGGATTCAGTTTCCGATTTTCCTCTCCCAGCATCCCCAATATTAGATTTTTATAGCTCATACTTAAAGTACTATCCATTAAGCACACCTTATAAAAAGTAGCATATGCATTACTATTTCAGTAAGAAGAAAAGAAACCATTCTCCTCAGAGAAACGGAATTGGCATCCATATGGTGAATAATCTAAGTATATTTTTATCCCTCTGATATTTGAAACAGCTAAATCCCAATAACCATAAACTCATGACAGAAGAAGAAAGCACATGCCTCTCATTATTTTATTGTAGGAAATTGTCTGAACACCTAACAATCAACTTTGTTCAAGGATTTGTGGTCTAGAACCTGTAATGTTACACTCCCAGTAAATATGAATTAACAGAAATAGTCCCACAGTTTTTTTAAAAAAAATGCAGAAGCAGCACATATAATTTCCCTCTATTTCTGATGCTCAAAGCAGGAACAGTGTGACATCATTAATCCTCACAAAGATTATTTACAACTGAAATAATTCACATTGGCCAAAATCTTGTTGCATAAATTATGTCAATGAAAGAGTAATGACTTCAGAAGCAGAGATAGATTGCCAGTAATTAAAGAGTTTCTGCTTCAATCTCAGGGGTCACACAACTTGTGTGCAATGAGAATGACGGAGTTAAGTGAGCCCTGGAATGGAAGCAGGAACTCTTTAATTACCAGCAATCTCCCTTATGCCAATAAAATTAGCACAATAGGATTTGACCAGTGTAATCCTAAATACTGTATATCTACTGAGAAGCAAGTCTTATTGAATTCAGAATGTTTATTTAACTCAGTGAGTTAGGTTTGCAGCTTCAGTATGGAGAAAAAATGCTGACTTTGGAAATGAAGAGATTATTGTTACTCTTATTCTTTTTTCTCTCCAGTATTATTTACATGTATGCCGTGCTGTTCCAGGCAGTGTACATGTTTTCTCTTCTCTTATTTCATCTTCACAATTACCCTGTGAAACAGATTAGAGAATGACTGGCCTAAAGTCATCCAGTGATTTTTATGACTCAAAGGGGACATGAATTTAGATCTATAGAGTCCCAGCACTCTATGCACTATATTGCATTAGCTTTCTGTACTAAATCAAGTACAGTTGTACCTCACTTAAAGAGCATAATGCGTTCTACAGGATTGCTCTTTAAGTGAGTTTGCTCTTTAAGTGAAACACCATTGTAAGTGACCAATTGTGTGTGTGGGGGGGGGGGATTGTGAACCCCGTTTAATTTGGTAAGCGAGTTTTGCTTGGTTTTATTTGTTAAGTGAAGCAAACATTCAGAGAAAATTCTGCTCTTTCAGCGAGTTACTCTTTAAGCGAGGCGCTCTTTATGCGAGGTTTGACTGTAACATGAATCTTTCTAGCCCACGCATCAGTTTATATGAAAATCTGCTGAATGGAGAAGATCATTAGTCTAATTCTTAGGCTGGGAATATAGAAGACTACAACTCAACAGAAACTGGATGGAGGCACTGGCTATAAAATAAACCAGGATCTCCATGTATTGTAGGCTAAACTGTTTGTGGATATAATTTTTAAACAATTAATTTGTTGCACTTGGTTCATTAAAAATTATCAACAATTAGTAAAATGTAATATTTCCATGCCTAAATGCAAACAACATGGACTCCAAATAGTGATTGCATTACTTTAATCCATGGCTAGCTATTTTGAATAATATCATATACAGGTATTAATAATCATGTTTTGATCTACTGGTCACTCCCTACAGCCACAGGTTCCATTTCCACAGTTTCAGTTTTCTATGGGTCTAAAAATATTCAAAAAAATTAAAGACTTAATATGTATGGGAGGGCTGCAGTGGCTCAAGTGGTTAAGATGCTGGCTGGAAGGCAGCAGGTCAGCAGTTCGATACCCAAGTACTGCATGACATAATGAGCTCCCATCTCTGTCCCAGCTCCTGCCAACCTAGCAGTTCAAAAGGAAGAAATTGCAAGTAGATAAATAGGGACTACTTCAGTAGGAAGGTAAACAGCATTCCGTGCACTCTGGTGTCTAGGCATGCCTGCCACGTATCCACAGAAAGATCTGCAGATGAAGACGGTGCTGGCTCTTCGGCTGTAAACAAAGATGAACACTGAAACCTAGAGTCGGATAAGACTGACTTTTGAGCAAGGGTGACCTTTACCTTTACCTATTTCTATGGTACATTATCAGAAATAGCCACTAGAGGCCACTATCTGCAATGCAATGTTTAAAAGGAATGGAGGGAAACATTTTGGTAGCTCTCATGTAGAACAACAGAGACATTTGAAACCCCTCCCCTACTTCTATAACTCAACTACAGTAATACCTCGCATAACGAGCATAATGTGTTCCACACAGTTGCTTGTTATGCGAGTTATTCGTTAGGCGAAACACCGCTGATCTTCGCCTGCGGTGCATTTGTGAAGGTATGGGGAAGATCCCGATACTCTTCCCAAAGGCCCTGCAGGCACGCACACATCAGCAGGGGTTTGGGAGGGGTACAGGGAAGATCTCCGTACCCTTCCCAAACTCTCAGCTGACGCGTGCCGCTCATCTGCACGGTGTTTGGAGAGGGTACAGGGATCTTCCCCGTACCCTCTCCAAACACCGTGCGGGTGCACGCGCATCAGATGGGGTTTGGAGAGGGTACGGGGAAGATCCCCGTGCCCTCTCCTAACACCATGCAGACGCGCAGTGCATGGCAGCTGAGAGTTTGGGAAGGGTACAGAGATCTTCCCCGTACCCTCCCCAAACCCCTTATGATGCGCGCGCACCCACACGGTGTTTGGAAAGGGTATGGGGATCTTCCCGTACCCTCTCCTAACACCATGCAGACGCACGGTGAGCATCAGCTGAGAGTTTGGGAAGGGTACGGAGATCTTCCCCATACCCTCCCCAAACCCCGTCTGACGCGCACGCACCCACACGGTGTTTCCAAACACCATGCAGATTATAGGCACAGTTATCTAGTTTCTCATGTTTATTTTCTTCAGCCAGCTAGTCCAAAAGTAGCATTGCTCTATCCCAATGCTTGCCTTCCCCATCTCTTTGTACATCATGTGGGTCTTTCTGTGGTCTCAAATTGTGGCCCCAAAACCTCAGAGGATGGGATGTTGTCTTGGTCTCTATGACAAAGAAACCACTAGAGGAATCCAGACTCACATACCCATCTTCAGAATTCATGCCATTTCTGCGATGACATGGGAACTTTTTTAAGCCTTCAAGAAAGCAATTGATTCAAACAAACTGGATCACACCCTGAATCTTTTGCAACTTAGTTTCTGGATAAGGTTACAACCGCTGAATGGTAAAATGGGTGCCAAGCTAAGTGGCTTCTCTGAACAGTGTTGTGAAAGGTATTTATACGGAAACACTCAACAAATCCTCATCACATATCAACCCAGTGCTTTTGAGGTAATAGTGCACAGCATCAAGTGAACATAGAACCTTTGTTTATTTTTCCAAGGGAAAATTATTAAGGTATAGAAAGAACCTAATCCCTCTATAAATATTATTGCTGGGAATACTTTATCACCAAACTTTAGTGTCCAACTGAATTTTATTTCATCACATTCCTTGGACTTTATTTTGGGACAAAACTATTTACATAGGCAAAAAAAAAGGTCTGATTCTGTCCCATGACCATGGAAATTTTGGGAGAAAATCCTACTTTTAACATCCTCTTGTAAATTGCTACCTTCTTTGTAGTGATATATGAAACATAGTGCTGGTTCATGGCAGAATACCTCGCGCATGGCATTCTGTACTAAGCAGTAGCTCTTAATAGTGTGGCTTGTGGTACAGGGACTCACTATGTACTCTTTCCAGATTGAAAGTCAGTGGGCTCTTTGCAACATCCTAACACTATATTTAAACATCTGCAGTCTGAGTCAACATTGAATTGGGAGTATGTGTGCTTTCCTTTACGACAAAGCTGAAGATAAGGAAGCACTGTATGATGACAGGTGAAGACATAAAGAAAAGTTTTGTTAGATATTTGAAAGTCCTAGCGGCGGGAAAATCGCCGCTACCCATTGGTCAGTGGGCGCGGTCAAGCAGGGTATTTAATCCCCTGCTGACCCAGCCGTTGTTGTTGTTGTCTGTGCTAACCACAATAAACAGACGTGTTGTTGGTTCACCCTTAATGGCTTCCGTGTCCTCACTCCCGCGCCCTGATCTCCGGATCTAACACTGGCGACGAAGGTGGGATATTGAGGAACGGACCAGAACCATCACACACATCAGAGCCACCACTTCCGAAGGCACCTCGCCATGGCTACTTATGTCCCACCGACACCCTTCCAGCCGAAAGACGAACGATGGAAGAGCTATATGGACCGGTTTGAATTCTCCCTGCTAGCTGCGGAGCTGGGGGAGATCGCACCGGAGCGGAAGAAGGCGTTCTTCCTTACTCACTGCGGGGACAAGGTCTACGAAGTGGCCCAGTCCCTGGTAGACCCCACACCAATTCTGGATGTCTCATGGGAAGCCCTACAGTTGGCCCTAAAGAACCACTACGCGCCAGAGCCCTCGAAGTTCGTGTTCCGGATTCAATTCCGGGACCGATATCAGATGCCGGGGGAACCCATCGGCGAGTACGTGGCCGCCCTGAGAGCAGCAGCCATCCCGGCCGTCTTCGGGCCATTTCTAGAGGACTCTCTGACCGAGCAGCTCATCAGAGGAGTCCGCGACAATAAGCTCCGGAAGAGACTATTGGCCCGGAGAGACCTGGCCCTGGTCGGGGCCATCGAAGAGGCCAGAGCCTTCGAGCTCTCGACGTCGGCCGCAACCTCCATCAACCGGTCCCCGTCGGTGCATCGCCAAGCCTCCGCTCACCATCAGGACATCGTTCCCGACGAGGACGAAGAAGAAGAAGCAGAGGTGTGTGCGACCGACGGGGGAAACTCGGGCAGGAGCAACCAGCGTTGCGCCAGCTGTGGAGGGCCACACCAGCGGGCGCATTGCAGATTCAGGGAGGCCATCTGCCGCTACTGCGACAAGCGGGGACACATCGGGAAGGTCTGCAGGGCAAGACAAGCGGAGAACCAAGCTGACCGGCAGATTCAAAAGTTCCCGCCGGGCAAGATGGCCGCCAACCAGAGGACGAATCAAAGGCGCCAGGGGCGAAACAGCGGCAAATTCGAAGATGCCGAGACACACACGCTCACGATAAGCCACACCGCCACACAGAAGGGGGAGAAATACTACGCCACAGTCATGATCGACGGGGCTGAGTGTCCAATGGAGGTCGACTCTGGGGCCGCCATTTCCATCGTCCCGTGGAGGTGGATGAAGAAGACATTCCCGTCTCTAAAGGAATCAGATCTCCAGGCCCAGCGGATCCGGATCAAGGACTGCCAAGGCAAGTTCCTCCCCGTCGCGGGACAGAAGTACGTCCGAGTCACGTACGGCCCGAAGGAAGAAAGCCTACCACTGACCATCGTCCACGGGGACATCCCAACGCTACTGGGCACCAACTGGTTCCCCGCCTTGGGGCTGTCCATCGCGGGCATCCACTCCACCGCGACTGACCAACCCGGGGACGCCTCACTGAGGGACGACCTGATGGCCGAATTCCAGGACGTTTTCGGGGAAGGCTTGGGCAGGTATGTGGGGTCCCCTATATCATTTGCGCTCAACCCGGGCGTTGCTCCCATCCGCCTTAAAGCCCGGAGAGTTCCACTAGCGCTCAAGCCCAGGGTTGAGAAGGAACTCGATAAACTGGTCGCCCAGGGAATCCTTGTTCCCGTCGACCACGCTAAGTGGGAGACTCCCATAGTGACCCCCATCAAACCGGACGGGTCAGTGCGCATCTGTGCAGATTACAAATGTACAATCAACAAGGCTTTAGAGCCGAGCGCGTACCCGGTCCCGGTCATAGACCACCTGCTCCATTCTCTGGGCCCTGGCAAAATCTTTGCCAAGCTCGACCTGGCCCAAGCCTACCAACAGCTTCCGGTGGATGATGCCACGGCCGAAGCCCAGACTATTGTCACGCACCGGGGGCATTCAAGTGCACAAGGCTGCAGTTTGGGGTCAGCATAGCCCCAGGGCTATTTCAGAGCACAATGGAGAGGCTTCTCCAAGGACTCCCGGGGGTGGTGCCCTATTTCGATGATGTCCTGATAATCGCCGGGGATTCCGGCCAACTCAAAGACAGGGTCGCCGCCGTCCTGGCCAAATTCAGGGCCGCGGGGCTCAGGGTGAAGCGGGACAAGTGTCTGTTGGGGGTCCCCTCCGTGGAGTTTTTGGGGTTCCGCATCGATGCCAAGGGCATCCACCCCACGAGGGGCAAAGTGGAAGCGATCCAGAACGCCCCGGCCCCCAAGAACAAGCAGGAGCTACAGGCGTTCCTGGGGCTCCTGAACTTTTACGCAGCCTTCCTAAAAGGGAAGGCCACGGCGGCTGAACCCCTGCACAGACTGTTAGCGGCCAAGGCAGAGTGGGTGTGGGGGCCCGAGCAAAAGTCGGCTTTCGCGGCTGTAAAAAATCTCCTCTCGCAGGACAGTTTTCTGATACAATACAACGCGACCCTGCCACTGGTCCTCGCCTGCGACGCGTCTCCCTACGGCGTTGGCGCAGTCCTGGCCCACCGACTCCCCAACGGTCTCGAGGCGCCCATCGCCTACTATTCCAGGACCATGTCGTCAACGGAGCGAAACTACGGCCAGATCGACAAGGAGGCGCTGGCGGCAGTGGCAGGGGTAAGAAAATTTCATGACTACTTGTATGGCCGGGACTTCGAACTTGTGACTGATCATAAGCCCCTGTTGGGACTCTTGGCCGGCGACCGGCCCACACCCTCTGCCTTGTCCCCCCGGATGCAAAGGTGGGCCATTTTCCTCTCCGGGTATTCGTATACCTTGGTCTACCGGCCTGGAAAGCACATGGGCAACGCGGACGCGTTGAGCAGGTGCCCCCTCCCGACCCTGGACGGCGCGGAAAAGGGGGAGGCATCAGTTCTTGCCCTGGACATCCTGGACTCTGCCCCCACCACGTCGGCCGAGGTCACCAGGGCGACGGCGAGGGACGCCGAGCTCCGAACCGTCGCCAGCTGGGTGCAACGGGGCTGGCCGGACAAGGGGGAAGGGGAGTTTAAGGTATTTTGTGATAAAAAAGATGAAATGTGCTGTGTGGGGGGTTGTTTGCTGTGGGGGGACCGGGTAGTGGTCCCCAGAAAACTCCGTCCCAAGGTCCTAGAAACTTTGCATGCCAGCCACCCGGGAATAGTAAAGATGAAGGGGCTAGCCCGAAGTTACGTATGGTGGCCGGGTATTGACAAAGACATAAAGTCGTGGGTGGCCCAGTGCACGCCCTGCCAATCATCACGGCCCAATCCACCAGCAGCCCCGGTTAGAGAATGGGAACAGCCCACGGGCCCATGGCAGAGGATCCACATTGACCTCGCCGGCCCCTTCCACGGCCAAACATTTCTGATTGCAGTGGATGCATACTCGAAATGGTTGGAGATCCGACTCCTGAGTAGCACCACAGCCAGAGCAATCATCAAGGAACTCAGACAACTTTTTGCAACGCACGGCATTCCAGACACCCTAGTTTCCGATAACGGGCCCCAGTTCACAGCCACTGAGTTCGAACAGTACCTGGCATCCTTAGGTACCAGGCACGCTCTCACCTCCCCGTTCAGGGCACAAGGGAATGGGCAGGCCGAGAGGTTCGTGTGAAGCGCTAAGGAGGCCCTGGAAAGGCTGGGACCAGGGGACTGGCAGGAGCGCATAGACACGTTCCTGTTAGCCCAACACAATCTGCCCTGTGCTGCCACGGGAAGGGCCCCCGCGGAGTTGCTCATGGGCAGGAGACTCCGCTGTCAGCTGGATCGGTTACACCCCAGGTACTCCCCAGACAAGTTTAAGGGGAACCAGCCACAGGGCCGGACGCTGGCCATCGACTCACCCATCTTCGCCAGAAACTACGCGTCCGGCCCACCGTGGGAAGAGGGAACCGTCAGCGAAATGCTGGGTCCCTACACTTACAAGGTTCGCCTCGCTGATGGTCGAACATGGAAACGCCATGTCGACCAACTCAGGAGGCGAACGAGTCCCGACACGGATAGCTACCTCCCCCGGGGAGTGCAGACCGGCGTTGAGCCAGTCATGCACCCGATGGACGAACCGGTAACCGACCCGATTCGGCCAGAGGACAGCCCCGTTCGAATAGCGCCATCACCAGTCACCTTACCGTGTGGAGCAGGCTCACCCCCGGTCACCGCGGAACCTGACGCTCGTGTTCCGGAGCAGCTCCCGGCCCAGCCAGGGCAGAGCGAGAGCGACAGGTCCACTCTGCCCGATGTCCCAGCGCTGACTGAACTGCGCAGGTCCGATCGGGTAAGAACACGCCCCCGTCATCTGGAAGATTATGTATGCAAATAGGGAACTGATGCATTCTGGGGGGAAGGGGTGTTAGATATTTGAAAGTCCTAGCGGCGGGAAAATCGCCGCTACCCATTGGTCAGTGGGCGCGGTCAAGCAGGGTATTTAATCCCCTGCTGACCCAGCCGTTGTTGTTGTTGTCTGTGCTAACCACAATAAACAGACGTGTTGTTGGTTCACCCTTAATGGCTTCCGTGTCCTCACTCCCGCGCCCTGATCTCCGGATCTAACAGTTTCAAATCACTTTATGACATTAGAATATTTCTCCCCTTGTACAGAAGTTAGAATGAAACCCAGAGCATGTCAAAACAGGGCTTTACAGCCAGTTTGTGTGAGCTCTAATGGGTTCCTCATAGTTATGCCACCCACATGTCATGAGTTCTGGAGCATCCCAAGCATCCTCTCAAGAGCTCCTTTGTGAACCCCATTAGAGAGTTCCTCTTTTAGCTTTCAGCCCATTCCCAGCAAGTGAGGTCTAAAGGTAAAGCCTTTTGCTGTCAAAGGCTGGGTAAACGTCTGGTAAGCTGAAACTGCTAACTTCTGGGGTTTTTTTATTTCAACGAAGTGATGTATCGCTTCAGTGATGCTTTCTGAAACATTAAAAAAAACCATGTCATGTTTTATGACCATTTGTACATGATCAGGGAAGTATTCAACTAAACTTCAAAGTTTTTCTATTCAGATGAGAGGAGTGCACTTCTTCTTTCATGCCCTGATCAAAGCCTGGACTGCCAAAATGAAGCTACTTTCTTGGCTTTGTTGCTGGCCAAACTTAAGTCCTCATCAGTGGATGCTTCTGGCAATAAATGGCAGACCAGTAAATGAGGCAGATTCTGTATCTCTCCACATTCATGCAGCGTGTTGTTGTCCGTCAGCAGTCCCCACTTGAGCATGTGGGTCTTCCATTTAGGGACTCCACCCTCAGCCTATTCAGGGTCCTCCAAGTGACATACGGGAGGTTGAGTTCCTCAGCTATATTCTCCTTTAATGTTGTTCCTTGTCCAGTGAGCTCCTTCCTACATCTTATACTTTGGTTTTGCTCTTGTGTACCCTCAAGAGTGCTTATTCTTGCCATAAAGCTCTTCCTGGATCTGAGCCGGTGGTCTTTAGGCTCATATCTGTCCAGAGGATGTTGAGGCTCATTCTCTTGTTTAATTCTCTCAGTATCTAATGTTTAATTTAACCTTAGAATCCATGCAAACTAAATGGAAATAAATACTAAGGTCACAATTCAAGCATTTTTAAAATTCATATATTCAAACAGAGGGGTTTATACACTTGCTCAGACCTCCCATTGGAATCAATGGGACTGAAAACTGGATTGTGCCTTAAATTAATTTCTTATGTTTTTCTTCTTTATCTCTACCAGGGATGAGGGAAGTATTTACCTTCTCATTTGGAAACAAAACTGCTGTAGTGTAACAAATATATCAGGGTTTTCTCTGCTTACAATTCTCCAACAGCACTTCACACATGTTAACTTTCATCTGAAACTCTCTGTGCATAAAATGAGAACACTATCACCAGTAGACTTTATTGTCAACAGCAGAAGATTTCCTCTTCTTTATTAGCCCCAGATTATGGAAGGCAATCCCTTTAGAATTGCAAACTACAATATTCCCAGGGATCACTTAGGAAGGATGTAAAGATTATCATTATTGTTTGGCCTTTTAAACTATTGTTGATGATTGTTGATGATTGTGATTAGTTTAATGCATGTACTATTTTACCACTTTTAAGTGATGTCCCTTGCCCCTCTTCAGTATTAACTTTTAAATGACAAGGCAGGGTTAAAATGTAATAAATAAAGACAAAAATTTGCCTGAATTTCAGAAACTATGGTAAATGATTAATTTCATGTTTCTTTCATGAAGACAGATTCCGTCTTTAATAAAAGAAAAATCAAAACAGAAGGCCCAAGTCAGAACAAATTGATTTTTTAAGATCTTTTGAGGTTTCCTTTTCCTTTTCCCATTACCTATTTCACAGCAGCGATATTTGCGAGGATTCATAACACCTCATTTTATGAGCCTGCTCTATACCATCTGTACTAAAGAGTTCTCCATCTCTTTAAATGCTACATGTCTCCACTTGGAAGTCCAGACAGCCATCGGGAAATTGCCAAGTCACATGCCAGTAGACTATCATTCATCTCCTCTCCTTCCAAAGGTGAGTGAGATCTGGTTACAATTAGATTCATCTCTGCTTCTGGATAACATGTTTCTGGCTATACATTCTTTCCTGCCAGCTTCCCACTGGGCTCAGGAAGAGAGTTAGAATGGGATGTACCTGAGCCTGACCAAAGTGTGGGGGTGGGGTAGGATAGTTTCCCAGCCTTGACTTGCTTTATTTTTAACTTTACAAATCAGCTTGCTTTTCATAACTGCTTACATTTCCTTGCCATACTGAATGTACAATAAAGCAACACCAGAATATGTACACATTATAGGCACACACCCCACTGCACATGATCTGAACTAAGATAAATGCAATAAGCTCATGTAAAACATTCCTGTGAAACCATCAATGACAATAGGTTAAATAAAAAGTGTATCAGTGAACTGTGAATTTGAGGAGTATGGTAGATTCTAAGCTCCAGGCATTAAACTTACAATTCAACTGAGGATCTCTTGAGTAAGTATTAGTCACCCATTTCACAGGGCAAGCTCATTCACAACTGGATCTTATGTTACTTATTATATCTTTTCAGGCATATAATCAGTGGTGGGCAGCCAAAAAATTTACAACCACACTGTGGGCGGAGCCAATGTCATGATGTAATGGGTATCACCAACATCATGATGTCATGGGTGGAGCCAACATTGTGGGTGGAGCCAAAGTTAAAAAAACCCATAAAAATAAGTACACAGAAAAATACAAATTAAATAGACATAAAAACACATAAAATACATATTAAAAATAAATACACATTAATAGACATAAAAAAATTAAAAACACATAAAACACATAAAAATAACACATTACAAATAAATACACATTAAAATATACCCACCCACCCCACACCCAAAGGCAAGTCACTTACCCTGGGGAGCAGACTGCAGGGAGCATCAGGCTAGCAGCTGCTCTTCCTCCTCCCTGCTTGGGAGGACAGCAAGGAGGCCGCCGAAGGCCTCAGCAGCAGCCACCAGTTCCTCTGTGGCTGCACATGGCCGCCTGACACTCTGTGCTGCCACATTCCAAGCAACAAATGCGCACCAAGCACTGTAGGCGCACCAAGCACTGTAGGTGCACATTTGCTCCAAGCACTGTAGGCATGCATGCACACTGAGCACTATAGTTGCACAATGCACATGTGTGCTGTAGGCACGCATGCGCAGTGGGGGAAACCGGCGAAAAGGTAAGCACCCAAAAGCTGCTACCGGTTCGTGTGGATACCGGGAAAGGCTGCTACCGGTTCTGGCGAACCAGTACAAATTGGCTCCTGCCCATCACTGCATATAATGGTATTGTATCTTCTTCAGTCAACCAAGGAAATGGAACATAACCACAGGTTCAATCTTGCACAATAATTAGTGAGTCTGAAAATGGCTTCCATGAGAATCTGAACAATCAGTTTGATTGTTTGATTATAAACTCCCATAGCAGGAGTCAAAGATAGAGGGACATTGTTGGCAAAGGAAGGCATAGATCACAAAAGCAGAAGAACAAGTAATGTTGTGTATGACATTGTTGGGACCCACAATCACATTGTCAGAGTTGATACGAGGACAGATTCGGCATGTGGGTTTGTATAAGGAGTTAGTCCCCATGTTCGTATTGTTCATTGTGTAGTATAGTCCATTGTGTAAAGAATTGCTCAAGATTGGGGGGGGGGGGGTTTGACAATGTTTTATGGCCCTGGGTCACACAAGTGAACAATGCTGTAGTTGTATAATATGTGACACTTGCTGATAGCCAGAAATAGTTATATCATCATATCTCACATCTTTAATGTGGTCTGCCTCTTCCAGCTTGGTAACAAAATATGATAGCATGGTTTCAAAATGTCCTCCTTGTACCTGCCAGAATCCCCTGCCAGCCCATAATCTTGTACTTTCCTTTAGAGATGTGGGGTGGAGGTGGTGCGGTGCAGGAAAGCACACAACATTGACATTTTCCACCATTAGAGAATCACCAAAACATGCAGTTATTTGGACATGACTGGGTTCTTCAGTCAAAGCAGTACAAAATATGATTGCTAGGTTTCATCTTTCACAGATACCAAAAGGTTTTCCAATATCCAATATCAATTTGTCATCACTTTTAGCACAAATCAACTGAACTCCAAAATATTTTATCCTTTGTCTTCTGTTTCCATCTATGGCCAACCAGCTTTACCATCAATTCAGCCCATCATTTTCGGGGTCTGCCTAGTGGTCTTTTATGGTCCCTTGATAACCTATCTGTTAGCCTACATGTCCATCTGTTATCTTTTAAATGATATGGCCTGCCCATCTTCTTTTTGCCACATATAATTCATCAACCACATCATCTAGTCCGGTTCTTTGGCGTAATTCCTTATTGCTGACCTCATTCATGATTGTTACTCTGCACATCCAAAAGGCTTTCAACAGGGGTCATTTCAGGAATCTGGGGGAAGAACCATTGTTTCTAATCACTAGTCCTCTATCTGTGATGCAATTTTTGCACAAGGCAAAAATTCTGCCTCTAACATTAACCCTCAATGGTACAATTTAGGCTTAATCCGACTATCTTGATGAAATGTAGGATTCCATAGGATGAAACTCCACGAAAAATGGTCAGACTTCACACTTCAAATAGAATCTGTGAAATCTGAAAACAAAACGTCTAAAGGGAAAGGTATCTTTGAAATGAAAATTTTAGAAGAAACCAAATATCTGCTGAAGGATAAACAAACATTCGGTAGGCCACAAACTACAGTAGCTTAAAATAACAACCTCATTTCAATTATCCTAATCCTGCCCTTGTTTTGTTCTAGGCCTCTCTTCTGAAAAAAACCAAGTGATGAAAGATTCTGATTAACTCAAGTCCACATAAACATTCGTGTGAAGAAGTGTTTTAATAACCGACTGTGACTAGACCCAGTTTTTCTTGATTTCTACATCATTTTAAGATGTTTTGCCAGACATTGTCTGTTTTAAAGCATAGAGACACAGCTGCACATATGCAGAGAAACATGTAAACAGAGTGCATTAAAGGGAATGGCAAGCACTTTTAAAACCCACTGTGATCCTTTGGAGTATTTTAGCATTGTTAAAACTCTACAATCAAAATCAATAGAACATATCCTTGTATGCCTCATGCTCATTGTGACTAGAAATCTGGAATTCTGTTGTCCATTAGTAAGGAAAATAGACACAGTGCAGTTAAAATAATTTTAACATAACAAAATAACAAATATAAAATAAAAAATAACAGTTAAAATAATTTTGTAATCTCTGGCTTGGATCCTGATTTAGGCTATTAAATAGTGCAGTGCCTTTTTTTTCCAATCTAGTAACATTGATCATAGATTGCATGTGTGTGGAAGGACCCAGCATCAAGGTTGCTACATACACAGAGTACTCTCAGCATTTAATCTATAATATTCTTTTACATCAGACCAATAAACACCTTTCAAAATAGCGCCAGAGAGAGTCATATATTGGACTGAGTATAAATCTTTCGATTCTTTGCTATAATGTGCAAAACTTCACTTCGCACAAGAGTGCTGCTACAGCTGACATTTTTCCAGCAGCTAAAAAGCACATGTTGATCTTCCCTCATGATTTTTCAAAGTCGTTCTTGATAAATGTCTTCAGAAGAATATTTTATGAGGTGCTTACCTATAAAAAAAAATATCAAGGTCTTGTATGTCTTGTGGCCTCTGATGCTAACCACACACAAAAACTATGTTCATTTGCTCCAAAATAGAAATCAGAGGGAACAAAAAGCCAGGATGGAGCCCATTAATGGAGGCTTGTGATTTGATGTCAATCGCCTGCTGGTTCATGACAAAAGATGGCAACCTGTTACATTGGTGGCAAAAACTATGGCTCTGTAGAATGCTGAGCTGTAAGGCATGTGCCCATGCCCAAAGAGAAGGATGGGTGAAACAGAGGCTTGTAGACAATAATGCTAAGTTGGTGTCTTTCTCCTCCTCCCCCTCACTCCACTGCTTGCAGAGCATTTTGTACAATCACCATGGGATCATTTACAAAATGTGTCAAGCAGTGGCACTCAACCCATGGGAAACAGATAGCATTTGGCCAACACTGACATTTGTAAATGAGGATGAATGCACATGCTTATTATATACAGAAGAAAGAGCAAAAAGTTCAGGTATATCAAGTAGCCTCCAGATATCCAAAGGTGGTTTAATATTCTATACTGTAAGAATGTCAGTTAATTCATGAGCAGGGCAATGCATCTACTTGAGAAGCAGGTTCAACTGTGAATACTTTTCATGCCAGGGGCCTGACCACACCCCCTCAAAAAGCTGAGCAGGGTGGTCCCGTGGTTCCGGCAGTGGTGCAGGCAGTGGTGCATGAATTTGTGCTGTGTTTCCTAGCATTTTTCCCACCACTGCCACTTCCCATGGAGAAAGAAGTGAGGTAGGAGCATTTTCATGCCATTTTTGATTTGATTTGATTTTTTTGCTGTACTTTTGCCACATTTCGGTGCAAAAATGTGGCATTTTCAGCACTTCTGGTGTCAGCCGCAAACATTCTTTGGCATTACCCTTTTTGGGGATAGGAACGTATACTGATGTTTTCCAATCCTGTGGCTATTGTTGTGTTTTCCAAATCTGCTGGCATATAGAATGCAATAATTTGATTCCATCATCTTTTAGGGATTTGAAAAGTTCAACTTGGATACCATCATCTCCACTGGCTTTGTTGTTTGCAGTGCTTTTTAGGGCCTTTCTGACTTCACTCTCTAGGATGTCTGGCTCAAGTTCAATTTCTTCATCATTACTATTATCAGGAGTGTTGAGGTCTTTTTTGTAGAGTTCCTCTGTGTACTCTTTCCATCTTTTCTTAATCTCTTCTGCATCAGCTATCTCCTTGCCATCTTTGTCCCTTATCATGGTCATTTTTGCTTTAAACGTCCCCTTGATTTCCCCAATTTTTTTGAAAAGAGCTCTAGTCCTGCCTCTTGTGTTGTTTTCTTCCATTTCTTTGCGCTGTTTATTCTGGTAGGTTTCCTTATCTCTCCTTGCTTTTCTTTGAAATTCTGTATTCAAGTGGTTGTATTTTTTCCTTTCTCCTTTGCCTTTTGTGTCCCTTCTTTCCTCTGCTATTTTAAGAGCCTCATCGGACAACCACTTAGCTTTCTTATGCTTCTTTTCTTTTGGTATGGTTTTCCTTGCTGCCTCCTGCATGATGTCCCGCATCTCTGTCCATAATTCTTCTGGCACTCTGTCTATCTGGTCCAAGCCATTGAATCTGTTCCACACCTCCACTGTGTATTCCTCAGGGATGTTGTCTAGGTAATATCTGTCTGGCCTAATTGTTTTCCCTATTTTCTTTAGTCTAAGTCTGAATTTTGCAATCAGTAGGTTGTGATCTGAGCCACAATCTGCTCCTGGTCTTGTTTTTGTATGGAGGTTCATCTTTGGCTGCAGAGTATGTAATCAATCTGGTTTCTATGTTGGCCATCTGGTGATTGTTATTTGGGGAATGGACAGGAGATAAATATGGTAGAATAAAGAGCTAGAGATCAGGTGACAAGATAATGTATCATTAACATCAGCTATGTATTTTTAAAAAAAATTAAAAATTGGAAGGACAACCAGGGAGAGGGAAAAACACAGAAAATGTTACCCCACCCTGAATACCACATCCATCTGCTTACATCACACTACAGACAAACCCTCCTGATATATTTCCATGCATTGGCATGGGGGGGGGGGGACCCTTTGAAATCCTTCATATAAAAAAGAAGTAGAAGCTCTTCAGCATCAAAGAAAAAAGCTGCTTCGGGCGAGAAAAGTCATGAATGAGTTTGATTCTTCCTTTGCATTATGCAGGAAAAAAATAATAATTCAAATTCACCTGTTTTATAAGTGTAGCAAATACTGGAATTTTTGACGGTGTAGTCAGCCACTAAGTAACACGTTTGCAACCAGGATGCTGCAATAAGAAAAAGCAATCTCATCTCAAATTAACTTCACATTGCTTTATGTAAATATAAGTACATTATGGGTTTTTAACATTAGAAATTAAATTTAGGTATTGTAATCTGCGATAAAGAATGAAAACGGAAATGGAACCAAAGATTAATGAAGGTACTTTCTATAAAAGAGAAAGAACACAATTGTAAAGTATTATGGAAATGGTATACCACCCCAATACGTTTATGGCAAATGGGCAAGGCTGAAACAAATCTATGTTGGAGGTGTGGCAAAGAACCTGGTACATACTGTACATTCATATGTGGTGGTCATGTGAATTTGCAAACAAATTTTGGAAAATGATAGAAAAAGAGCTGGGAAAGATTATGTCGTTAGAGATTAGGTTATCCGCCAAAGCTGTGTTATTGGGGGAAACAGATGAAGTGAAGATAAGCGAGAATAAGAAAGAGTTAATGATCACCTTACTATCTGTGGTGAGACAATTAATTGCTTGCGAATGGAAAAACAAGTTTATTATTGATAAAGGAAAATGGTATAATATGGCATGGCGTTTAGCACTTAATGACAAATTAACAAATGAAACAAAGATTAGAAGAGGTTTAAATATGAAGAATGTATTTTGGAAAATCTGGGAACCATTCGTTATATTTGGTATGACTAGTAATGATGGTATTAACCCAAGTCAAGAAATGTTGAAGTTTCGGCAGAACTGAGATACTAACATCTATAAGCTATTCAACCTATCTGGGATCATATGTACAACACGAGTTGGAATGTTTTATGTGCTTTGTTTATAAGTTAGTGTGCGTGCACGTGTACGTGAATGGGTGTGTTTATTCACATATGTCAATATATGAACAATATGGTTTCTGTTCACTGTTTATTTTTTGTTTTATTGTTTTATATGTTTGTCGTAATATATGTGATAATAAATAAAAATATAATTGCAAAAAAAAAAGAAAGAAAGAAATTAAACTCTGATCCATTGTACCATGCAATCAAGTTACACTGAATTAGCATTAGATGAGGCCTGTCAGATATATACAATTGTGCAAAAGAGCTCAATAGCTGAACCAGGTGTCCATTGTTGTCTCTATTGTACCCCACTATATTTCTTTTCCCGTAAGGAGTGTCTTCTACATGAAAAAGTAGAACATTGCAACAATTCATTTTGACTCTTGCAGTATTTATATTCAGAGGAGTCATCTAGGGAAACCATGGAAAAGTCTGGTAACCTAAATTCCTTCGATACTGCCAAGTAAGACCAGAGCACAATTTGTTACAGATAATCTTGGCTACATCTACAAACAGACCATCTTCTTTAGTCTTCATTTTTCCAAGAATTTTTCTGTGCTCTAATCTATTGTACAAATGTCTAAACACAGCATGGTAACTCTGGCTGGCAAATCTCTGGAGTAAATCTCACCTGTAGACAATGACGAATGTCTGTTTCATGCATATCTATCTGCCCCAACATACAATTTGCAGGAAGCAATCATATGGATTAAGTTAGAAACACTTATTCTTGCACTTTCAAACATTAATGCCCCTGCTAAATCATATTTGGAACCTGTCGGGCTTTCACACCTACTTTCTATGCATGCTGGAAATTTCCAGGGACCAATTAGTCTTGCTTCACAAATCATGCTCTTTCCTGCATCGGATAAAACACCTTGTTATGAAGAACTATAAAGAAATAATGAAGAATTCATAGCCTGCTGGGGTAAACCCAGTCAGCACAACCATCCTGGGTCATCTTGTTATGTTTTTAGAACAAGCATCTTAATAAATAGCCAACAGAAGATTTAGATTAGCTCAAGTGTCCAGTGATCTCTCAATCATGTTATGTCTGGATAAAATCTCAGGATCAAACCAGACAGTAAGAAGAATGTGCATTCCCTGTAATTAGTACATTTTTTTCCTGCCCACAATGTGGTTTTCTCAGATATAAATGCTTCAGCAATCAGATTCCCAAATTTTCAGTAGATTCAGTGATCTGTCACAAAACAAACCGCACTAAATTCATCATCAGAAAGAAGAGAAAAGTGTATAGCAACAAACACACATATTCCATCATTTGAGGGAACATTTCTTTTATACACCTGATAATAATCATATTGTCTCTTTCATCCTTCAGACTCCTCCCAGTCAAGAACATTGAATCCAAACTATAATATCTTTTTGATAAAGAAATACTATATCATGAAATTTAGAATAGCTATTTAAAGTACATATTTCAGAACAATGTGTGTTTATAATTCTAAAAGGATACAAAATAAATTATGAGGAACTCTTGGAGACCCTCAATGTTGCATAATTGCCCCTGAGGTTTGTATGTGGCCCAGGGCCATTCTTCATGCACTCATGTTTTTGTTTCCAAATTTGAGTTCCTATAGGCTATTGAACTTTAGCCCAAGAATCCCAGGGCAGCATAGCCAATGGCCACAGATTCAGGATGCTGTGGTCCACGAACATCTGGAGACCTGAGATTGGAAATCATTGCTGTAGTGTCTAGACCAGTATTCCCAACGTGGGGTCCACACCCCACAGGGGGACTTCAATTCCCAGAAGCTTAAATCAGTACATTGGTTGACTGGTGCTTTGGGGAATTGACTTAGGATTCTTGGAACTGAAGTCCAAAAGCCAAAGGTTGGGTAACACTGGTCTAGACCTTCTAACTACTGTCTAGTTATTTCAATAATCTGTTATAATAGCTCTTCCAACTCAGAAGGTTCTTTTCAACAGACTTTCTTGCACCTCAGCAGCATAAATTCTGAAGTGTGTGGCCTACAATTAGATAGTGGCTGTTAGTGAAATGCTAGTCATGGCAACTATGCCCAGCGCCCCTCCTCCCCCTGTAAGGTTATTCCTCCTGAATGCCTTCTCTGAGATCTATACATTGAATGTCTTTGAAAAATGTGTCAGATCCCACTTTTAAAAAAAGATTACTTTCTTCAAGGGATGAGTTCATATGTGCAAAGAAGCTTTCAAACTAAAATCCTTATCCAGCCGGGGAAGTCATCAATTAGCCCTATACAAGTCCCATCTGACTAACGCTGCCAATTTCAGGCACCAATTGTGAATGATCAGTGAAAGAACTACTTTAATCAAAATTTCTATCTGAAAATGCAGCTCTACCATTGACAGTCCCAAGCCAGCCTTCTTCCAAGGTATCATAGATGCTTTCACATTCTTCTGCCCCCCTTTCCCCCCTTCTTATCCTAACAACAAGTGAGGATAAACAAGGATGATCAGAGGAATGGAAACCAAGCCATATGAAGAAAGACTGAAGGAACTAGGCATGAGTAGCCTTGAGAAAAGGAGACTGAGGAGGGCTATGATAGCACTTTTAAATATCTGAAAGATAATCATGAAGAGGAAGGGAAGGATCTGCTCTCTGTCACTCCAGAGTGCAGGACGTCTAATAACAGGCTGAAACTACAGAAAGCCAGATATAAGCTGAAAATTAGGGAAAACTTCTTAACGGCTAGAGCAGTACGACAGTGGAACCAACTGCCTTGAGAGGTGGCGAGTGCTCCATCACTGGAACCATTCAAGAGAGAATTGAACAGCCATCTTTGATATGGATTCCTGCATTGAGCAGGGGGTTGGACCTGATGGCCTAAAAAGTTCCTTCTAACTCAGTATTATATGATTCTATTATTCTATGTGTGATGTAAGTTGACCTGGGAAACAACAGCTGATACAGGGTTACCCAGAGAAAACCACTGAATTGCATGTTTCCAGAGCCAGAGCCCAGCATTCTAGACTTTATACCAAACGGTGTCCTCTTCAACTTTGAGTCACCTCTTTGTGTGCTTTTTCTTAGCTCTGCAAAGGCTGGGGTGTGTGGAACCTTTCCACTGTTTGCTATATCAACAGCACACTTTGCAAATCAATTTATGAAATGGCTGTATGTCTATCCATAAACAACTCCTCTGTCATTTCAACAGCAGTTACAGTTGTAAAGGGTTTATGGCATAATTGCCTTCATCAACAGCTACTGAAATCAAGTTAAAATGTGAATGCCAGGCTCCTTTTTCACATGCAAATGTGCTCACAAATCTTTCTAATTCAGTTCAACATCATATAAGGAAATATAAATTATAAATAAGGACCTGTCAAGGCATTTTTCAACAGAACGAGGAACAAAATATGCGCTAAAATAAAGTAAGAAGTAACAATTTCTTTTTTAAAAAAAAGCCTATGTAAGGGATGGTCAATAAATCTCCCTCATAAAGGCTAAAGAATCACAGCCTTATGTTCCAGCATTTCAAGAGCTGCAACATCCCACACTCCTCACTTTCTCTCCTATTGCAGCCCTATCTCTTGTGATAGACAGAACCAGTCATCTGGTTATAATGGTCTAGTAGCTGGACTGAAGTCTAAAATGGAACAGCTGTCCGATCAACCAAGATGGAGTACAATAATGAGTCCCTATTCTGCTAAAGTGAATTAAATGATCCAAAGAAAGAACTGCTTAAGTTGCATCATTACTTCAGTGTCTGTATCAGAACTGCACAACTGGATCTTTTATATCACCACTTAGTATAGTTTTGGTGGTCGTTTCTAAAATTTCTGCACTTCAGGAATAGCCGGTCAGCTGAAACAGGAATGCTTTCAGTAGAAGTCCCTTTGTGCATAAGGAAATTTCCTATTTCTGATGAGGAACGATATCTACACAGTACCAGGTATTTGATCGTCCATTTGTTATTTCCCTGGCATTGTAAAAAAGAATGGAGTCCACTCAAAAAGGAGTTGAAGCAGGCGTACTTTACCTCCAACAACAAAATAGCACTGCAGTGGCATTATCAACTGTACTAGCCCAGGATCCCCAGTGAGCCACTAGAGGCCAGTTACAGGGATCTTGTGATTCTCTTACAACAGTAGCTTCAGTGGTGGCTGGCCTCTTTCTCACCATAATTCCAAGTATTGGTCATGACCTATAAGGAACTGTATGTCTTAGGCCTGTGATGGCGAACCTTGGCACTCCAGATGTTATTGGACTTCAATTCCCAGAAGCCCAAGCCCCCATGAATCCACACGAATGGGTTTACTGTGATTCATCTATTCCATGCCACCCTCATCGCTCCCAGATGGGCACGTTTTACTTCTGCTTATGGGAGTGATGAGGGAGGTGTGGGCCGGATGAATTGCAGTAAACCCATTCATGTAGATTCATGGGGGCTTGGGCTTCTGAGAATTGAAGTCCAAGAACATCTGGAGTGCCAAGGTTCACCATCACAGGCTTATGCTGTATTTTGTAATTGCATTTTTAAATTGTATTTTGTTTGGCCTTCCTGAGCCAAACACAAAAGATGAACCAAATAAATAAACAAAGATGCAAATGTCAGAGTATTTGCCTGAGAGTTGGAAGATTTAAGTCCCAAATGAACCATAGACCTCACTGGGTGACCTTAAGTCATTTTCAGACTGACTTACTGTCAGGCTGTCCACAGAATGCTGCTGGTGAAGTCGGCTGCCACCTAACCTTTAAGGTAAGTTAAGACCTAGGAGCT
Source organism: Furcifer pardalis (assembly GCA_030440675.1). Lineage (NCBI taxonomy): Eukaryota > Metazoa > Chordata > Lepidosauria > Squamata > Chamaeleonidae > Furcifer > Furcifer pardalis. The sequence continues at coordinate 36,789,491 of CP126896.1, forward strand.
TCACACTTTCTCTGGCAGCCCTTTAAAAATGTGTTAGGATAGTATTGTGCTCAATATTTAGCTGCACATGGGACCTCACTTTCAGAAGCTGTCATGGTAATCTGACTAGGTGACAGCTTTCATAGCTGGAGTTTTGCACATAAATATTGAGCAGGATGCTGGCCTTTGCCTTCCTCTGGTTCATGTCTTGACATAAAAACTTTTAGCATTGGTAATAGTCTCTCTTTGACCTCCAGGATGAAGCTATATCCTGTGATCTCAAATACAGCTTGTACTGTTGGTTTCAGTTCCTTCACAATCAATGTTTAACCATACTGTACCTTTTATATCCCACTATGTTTGTGTGTCTCTCTTTTGCTCCCTCTTCCTGGTGGAGAAGGGGCTGGTGTGCATTAATCTGCAAATGATCTCTGTGATGGAAACATTCATGGCTGTACACAAACATACTGTAACATCTACACCCATATTGGTGCATGAGTCAACACATCCAACTTGGTTATTATAATGACAGCTCCTGCCTGGTCTCTCCCCAGATGAAATACAGCTGCATTGTCCATCACGTTATTTGAAAACAGTCCCTTAGCAGACCTTTGTGTTAGAAACAATTGGGATGCCCTTGGTGACAACAAGCAATAAGGAAACCAAATCCTGCCCTGCATTGCCCAGCTGTCATCTTATTTTTAATCAAATAACTAATCAGGTATTTATTCCAAACACAACCAGTACATTTTGTTTCTTTGCTAAATAAGAGGGAGGTAAAATGTAAGTCATAGATATATATATAAACACACACACATCCTTTTGTAGCTGAAGGTCATTTAGTTGTTTATGATTAAGAATCCAATTGTAGTAATTGGTGAGGTGCAAGGGTGGGTTGCCCAACTGAGCATACGGCTAGCATCCATGGAGGGGAATAAAACTCCTCTACCATAAACCAGATTTAGAAAGCACTTCCATAGCAATTGTCCTGTCCTCTGCTGATCCTCCATGAAAATGAGGAGTTAAAGAAGGCCATTGTGCAACACAAGATCACTATCTGTAGTGGGGGGGGGAGTGTTAGGCTGTGCCACACCACCAAGATAACTCAGCCTTTCCTCATTGCAACTTTCTAGATTCCAGGGGGGGGAAATAAGCCTTCAGCTGTGGGTTCTACTGTCTTAGAACCACTTTATCTGCGGGAGGACCTATTCCTGTAAAACAATACCCTGAGAATACAAATAATGGAGATAAGGGTGGTCATGCTGAAAGAGGTAAGGAAGACCTCTAGGAAAAATTGAACATTTTCAGCTGTAACTCCCAGGATCTGGAATTATCTGTCAGTTGAAACCATGGCCAACCCTTATGCCATCAAGCATTTTCTGTGTAAATGGATCTCCTATAGTAGCAATTTTATTGTTTGAGTTGGCTTATTTGTTGATCTGTTAATTTGTTATACTGCCGCTAATTAGATTAATTGAATGGAACACCTGCAGGTTTATAGAATTTATTTTTTGTCTTTCAGGTGTTACTTGCTCTGCTTTTATATTTTTATGTTGTTTCTAATTCTTATGTTTCCATCTATTGTATTTTGAGATTGTATCTTATTGTTCTTAACAATCTAGAGTAGTGGATCACTAATTGGGGCAGGATATAAACAAACAAATAAACAAAAAGAAGTTACAGCCTCACCCCTTCCTGACGCCTTGGTTTCCTTTTGGTATGAATGGGGTGTGATAAGAAGCAAGACCCAATGGTGTTTTTGCATGATCAGTTTTTATATTATCATATGTTTAATTATTTTTTTAATTATGTATTTGCTATCCTTTTAACTTTACTTGTATTTTATTGATGTTGAGCTGCCTTTGAGACCCATTAAGGAGGAAATAATATATATACAGTATAATAGATAAATAATAAATGAGAAAGACAGTTTCCAAAGTCTGTTGCTCTCTAGAACAAAAATGATCACTCAGAAATTATGGCTTAGAAATTATCCATCCCACCACACCTTGCTTTTGAGGACCTTGAAACCAGCAAAGTCAAACCAAGTACTCCAGTAGCTGCCTTTTTTATTTTATTTTTTTCCTTTAGTGGCATGTGGTGCTGGAGGTTTGTTTTTTCCTTGCTTTTGGGGGGTTTGCAATGGCTGACCGTGACTTGGCAAGGGGTCATCACACTGGACTTTGATTCACACTATGGGGGGTTTGCAATGGCTGACCATGACTTGGCAAGGGGTCATCACACTGGACTTTGATTCACACTGTAGGCACATAAGCAACCGTCTGCCTTCCACTCACCTAGAAGGAGGATTTGCAGACAACAGGATAGTCTCTGTATCCAGATTTAGCTCCGGTTGCCCCCTTCTAGTTAAATTCCTGCATTTGACTGAGGCACACACTGGCATCATGACAATTAGCCTCAGTTAGTCATAGTAAGTTACATAGGCCTCCTGCAAACAAGAGGCTACTGACCACTATCTCAGTATTTCCTCAAATTTGTCTTGTTTATATATATTAACAGGTCACATTTGAAATCAACTTCTCCAGCTTTATAATTTATATATATATATTCTCTCTCTCTCTCTCTCTCTCTCACACACACACACACACACACACACACACACACACACACACACACACACACACACACACGGTATAGAGGACACCTGTTTTCAATTGCAACTTCAGATCAGAAGATACTCACACTAGGGGTATGCGATCCCAGCCATTGCAAATAAAATAAAGAGTCCAGTGCATCTGGCTGTCATTTATGTTTTTCATTACAAATGATCAGCATATTGGTGAAAGTCTTCTTCAAGTCCTGCTTACATCATACATATGGGACTCAATTCCCACTGTAGGAAAGAAGTACAGAAGGTGCTTATTTAAACTGCTGGTCACAGGGGGTCACTCTCATTGTAAATGAATTCTGTCTCATAAAAATATCTGAGATTAGCTTTTAAAGTATCATCCGAGAAGCCAAGCTTAGCAATAACTATAGCAAACTAAATAGAATGAACTTCACTTATCATGTCCCAGTGTAATTCCTACATTTATATTTAATTAGATGTCTGATGTGTGACTTCTCTAAGAGCTGGCCATGTGGTTCCTTTAAGTGAATGCAGCTCTTTAGTGAGTTTTCCCTTAGACCTAATTCCCACAGTACAGTTCTAATTATATATATACCTGCATATACAGTATATTCATTGACACAGAAAAGTGAAATGCTTCAGTAACATAGATGTTTCCACTAATGTTTGTTTTGCACAAATCCCAGAATTTGGAGAAAAGTAACTTATTTCAGATAACAGTTCCTAGCCCCCCATAGTCAAAAAGGCCATTGACATTATGGACTGGAATATTCTGAAAATTGCAAGTCAATAAAGGAGGAGCCTGCTAAATCCTGATTGATCCTGACTAGGAACTATCTACACCAGTTTCCTGATATCAGACCCTTCATGCTTGACAACTATATAATCCCTCATGAATGAGATTAATATGGGTTGCACGCACAAAAATATAATAAGGAATAGACCCTTAGTCAGCTCAACAAAAATGCGCTAGGAGGAGAAGACCTGAAGATTTCCTGAGAACTCTTCTCCATGACAGCTAGCATTACCCAGTTATATACCCAGTTATGATACCCAGTTATACATCTCTGCCCGTGGGGACCCAAGCGGTGCGGTGGAAGTCCTCTCCAGGTGTCTGGAGGCTGTTAAGGTCTGGATGGGGGATAACGGGTTACAGCTGAATCCCGGCAAGACTGAGTGGCTGTGGGTAAGGGGCCCTGCGTTATTACGGGAGTTACCAGCTTTGGTTCTGGATGGGGCAGTTTTGCCCCAAACAGACCCGGTGCGCAATCTGGGGGTCCTCCTGGACTCACGACTACTGTTCGAAGAGCAGGTGGCAGTCGTGGCCAGGAGGGCTTTTGCACAACTTCGTGTAATACGCCAGTTGCGCCCACTCCTAGACCGGGACGCCTTGCTCATGGTCACACATGCTTTGGTCACCTCCAGACTTGATTACTGTAATGCGCTCTACATGGGGCTGCCCTTGGTGACCATTCGGAGACTGCAGCTGGTCCAAAATGCGGCGGCCCGGATAGTGATGGGGTGCGGGCGTTATGCTCGTGCCTCACCACTGCTCCGGGAGCTGCATTGGTTACCAGTATGTCTCCGGGTGCAATTCAAGGTGCTGGTTATTACCTTTAAAGCCCTATATGGTAGTGGGCCAGGATACCTCAGAGACCGCGTCACCCTAAGAATGTCTGTCCGTCCCACCAGGGCGGACCGGAGGGGCTCTCTTGTCATTCCATCGGCTAGGGAGGCTCATCTCTCTAGCACTAGGAAGAGGGCCTTCTCTGTGTTCGCCCCGGCGCTTTGGAACCTCCTCCCAACTGATCTACGTCTACAGACAGAGCTCCTCCCCTTCCGAAAGGGTTTAAAAACCTGGCTGGCGGGACATGTGTGGGGACCAAGGTCTGTGGGATCCCACACAGGGTGGTTAATTTAAGGGACAGCCTCCCTTGCTGTTGGTTTTATTCCATGGAGTTGCTTGTTCCTGGTTTATTTCATGTTTTTATGAACTTTCAGAGTTTTTAAATTTTTTAATTTATTAGTATTTTATTGGATGGGTTAGGGTTTATGATTGTGTTTTTATCTTGTAAGCCGCCCAGAGTCGGGTATGCCCGATTGGGGCGGGATAATAAATGGGAATAATAATAATAATAATAATAATTTGTGACCCAGAGAAACATTTGATACCTCCAATGGAGGGGGATGCAATCCATGAAAGCTGATGCCTACCTCTAGTCTTTAAAATGTCAGGAAACTACAATATTTTGTGGGTTCCTACTTCTAAAGTAGTGCATTTACGCACAGCCAGGCCTATCACCCAGGTTATCCTGGTACAGTAATGGAGTAGACTCTATTGTCAGCGACTCAACGTCGATCATCAGGCAGCAGTTAACTAGCCTGACAACCCTGAGGACTAACGGCCTTGGGTGGGAAAGCCCACAGAAAAAGGTGATGGTCCCCAAGTGGATTAAATCCCACTTGAATCCATCTTGATGGAGGACAGCAGCTTCATCAATACTGACCTGGGACCAAGGAGGATTTTGTGTGCCAAAAGTGACTCATGGAACTGGATCACTGGTATGGATCGCTCTTGTTTGCAGGAGGCCTATGTAACTTACTCTGATTAACTGAGGCTAATTGTCATAATGCCAGTGTGTGCCTCAGTCAAATGCAGGGATTTAACTAGGCAAATGGAAGGCCACTGCATTATATTGTTCCCAGGACAATATTCATGGCTGATCGCCATGATGATAACCAATATACAGAATAGAATATTGGTTATCCGGAGGAGGAGGCCTATCACATCAACTTTCTAAGCCAGTAACTTTGTCCTCGGTTTTGAAGCATTCCCTTTTGTGCTCCATCCATCATCTTTTCAATGAGCCACTGTTAGTCTTGGGACTGGTATCATTTAGAAATACTAGCAAAATATATACAGGTTCTCCTTCATGTTAGAAGAACCCTATGAAAATTCACCTAATTTCTGCAGGTAGAAGACATTTTTATTGTAGCCTTTTCAAAGGCAGTTCAACACAGAGATAGAGAAACGAGCCAGGACAATAGTTATGAAAGCAAGAGATAAGTTCAAGACAATGGTGCACCAAATAAAATAATGCAGAAAACATATTTTAAATGATGTCATTTTTCCACAGTGACAGACGAGTTAAAGATGGGGGTGGTAGAACATCATTTAGTAATGTATAAAATAGACAGAAATACCACAGTGTAAAAAGTAGTGATGAGATGAAAATTCTTAGATGTTGGCATGATAGATAAGATAGGCAGCTAATTTTTTTAAAAGCAAACTTACATTTTGCAGGGAGAATGAAGGAAAACTCACCTCCCATTGCTGCCATGGCATTCTGGAAGCCACCCAAAGAAGTTTCAGAGATGAATGGTGTATACGTCTCCCCAAAATTTCTTCCTACATATGCCAGTCATTTAATATACCCCTCATAGATCTGCCTTGAAGAAGAATAGGTTCAGTTTCACCTCCAGATACCCTTGCCCAGTTAGTTAATTTCACTCCGAAACAGCTAGACCAGTGTTTCCCAATCTTTGGTTTTTGTAGTAACTTAGACTTCTGAGAATTGAAGTCCTCCGGGGGGTTGTGGGCACCATGTTGAGAACCACTGAGCTAGACAAACAGGTCTCTAACACACTGTTTCTATGTCAACTTTTACTAATGAAAAGTTACTGTACTCATATCTTAACAATAATGAATAGAGAGTTGCAACTTTGAAATGAGAACAATCTAATCTAAATCATAGCTGGGGATTTGTATGTGGCTCACTCAAAAGACTGAAAAAGAAGACTTGATGACTAGTAATTCTTATTATTTTAGCCATGACATCATCTTCAAGCAAAATTCACCAGCCATATTTTTTTTATTTTTGTAAGGGGAGGAAAGCTGTATTATCGAATGCTACTGGTTATCAAGAATTAAGATCTATCAGTCATGCCAGAGGGAACCTCAGAGGCTGAAAAATGGTGTTTATGTCTCCCCAGAGACTTGTGCACAGTCTTAGTTTATGTGAAATCAACAGGTCCCGGCTGACATTCTTTCGGCCAAACTTTTTCACACATGAGCTATACAATGTTTTTCTTTCCACTCCCATTAGCATAATTGCAGAGCATGTAATTCCCTCTTCTTCTTCTTTTCCTTCATTTGATCTGTCAACAAGGATATGTTTTCTCTTGCTCCACTGGCTCTCTTGTAGTTTCGCCCTTTCCCCTGGCTTCTCTGGTAGCCATGATTATCTCGGAATAATACTCGCATGACCTGCTCAGTAGTCCGCCAGTTCTTCAACAGGAAGGTAAAACAAACAAGATCAAGAAGTCGCCAATGTAAGCAGATGTCAAGTGGCCCCTTGAGATCTCTACTTAACCTATTGCTCCAGCTTTCTTGGACCCTGATGAAAAATCCATTGGTGAGACACAGGACTGTTTTCGCAGAGCATTTGCTGACTTTACTAGAGAAATAATCATGCAGACAATTATCTGGGCTCGCTTTGATCTAGGATACAACTAATAATAAAAAGAGAATAAATGATGGCTAAATTGAAAGTATGCAATTTTCTGGAATTTAATGAATTTTGCCATTTTTATGGGAATTGTCCAACTAATTTTTGAGATTTAATTTTTTTTAGAAACGTAAGGAAATGTCTCCACAATTTAGGAATGTATATACTGTACTGGATATATAGATATTACTTAGCATATCCCACTTTCCTAAATACTGATAAATTCAAAGAATAGCACTAGATGAGTACGGATCCACTTCTAATCTTCTTTGCAAACCTATGACTACAACCCAATACAGTCAATTACAGCCCTATAAGTCAGAAACACTTAGTGGGACTTGGGAAACCTTGGTTCAAATCCTCACTCAACCATGGAAATTCACTAGGAGTGTGAAACTAGTAAAACTGTTCCTTAGATATCTCACTTAACTTGACACTCTGTTAAGGTCACTGTAAGTCAGTTCCAATGTGAAGGCAGATAACAATAATAAGCAATGTAACATCACTTCTTATCTTTCTTGAAGAAAGGGGAGATTTTTTTAAAATGTTGCTGTTTTCATTTCTATCATTAAATGTCTCATTCTTTTAACAGCTACTCAGAGAAATCTCATTCTTCTATGGAAATTCTCTTTGTTTCATTCTCATATTTGGGTCTTTCTCTCTTCTGTTAATTGCTTTCTCCACAGAGTGGTCAAGCTGTATCTTAAGGGCCACATGTGACCCCCCAAGGCTCATAGGCATGTCACTATTATACCCACAGTCGACTCTTCATTGAAATTTTTTTGATACCCTAAAATTGTTCCAGGATCATAAATTGCACCTACAAGACCATGGGGGCATGATTTGCCCTGTAAGCACAATTTCACCACACCCTAGACTTTGAGCACCACTTTCAGTTTCCATTCATTTCATGGTGTTTACAGTTGTACCTGTACAGTATTTATATGTTTGTTCATTGCTTCAGGTAGTTCTTACACTAGTCAGGTGATATAAAAATGCTATGAATGAATGAATGAATGAACAATTTATTTATTTATTTCTCACATTTCTGCTGCCACCCCCTTGCCAAGGCAACTCTGGGAGGCTTACAACAAACCAAAACTTACAAAAACATTAAAAATAGAATGAATGAATGAATGAAATCCCTATAAATGCCTCTAGGATGTGCAGTTTACAATTTTGTAGCCCCAGGTTTTGGTTGGTTTGTTTTTTTATATAGCATAGCTCGGTGAGCTAGGTATCTGGGTGTGGAGCCACAGGCTAGGGGTTCAGTTCTCCAATGGGTATCCTAGAAGAGACAGTCTGTGTAGCCTTGCTTGCACTGCATAGTTCCAGGATGGTTCCAGAAGAAGGAAAGGGTAAACTACTTCTGAGTACCTGTACTCTCTACCTGGAAAATCCTGAAAAGAGTCACCATAAGTCAGAATTGACTTGATGGCGTAAAAATTACTAACCTGGCTAGATGGCTCAGTAGTTTAAATACAGTAGAACCCTGTATAACAAAAAACTCTGTTCCGCGGAGCTCTTCGCTGTACGATTTTTTCGTTATACAAAACGCTATTGGCGATGCACCATATAATGAAAAGAAAATGTTCATTATACGAATCGTTATTGGCGATGCCCCATACAACAACAAAAAATAGGTACAGTAAAACTCTGGATAATGCTAAATCTTGGTTCCATGAGTTTTAGTGTTATCCAATTTTTAATATTATCCGATACATGCATCGGATAATGTTAAAATCCTATGGGATGAATCACATAATGTTATTGTAACTGGCACAGGCTTTAGTGAACATTATCCAATGCATCCCATAGGATTTTAACATTATGCAATACAATTTTCCCCCAGATTGCTTAAGGTTATGCGGTTTTAGCATTATCTGATGCAAATGTTATCTGAGATATTACTGTATTGCCAATAGCGATTCGTATAATGAACATTTTCTTTTCGTTATACGGTGCAAAAACCCACTTTGTTGTATGGATTTTTCATTATACAAAGTGTTCATTATACAGGGTTCCACTGTATAGTAGTTTAAATATAAGCTGTAAAGTCAGAGGCTGACAGTTCGATTTCTCACTGTGTCTCTCATTAGTAAAGCCAGACTATGTGGCCATGGACAAGCTGCACAGTTCCAGGGCACCCTCCAGAAAAGGGAATGGTAAACCATTAATGTGCATTCTCTACCTAGAAAACCCTGGAAAGGGTAATTATTAGTTGGAATTGACTTGACAGCAGAAAAATAAATTTTGGAAGACAGGGCAGGTGTTGCAAATAGAGTTTTTAGAATTTGGAGGGGGGGCCTTCCAAGGCCCCAAAAAAGAAAAAATGGGTCCTATTGGCTGAGATGTGCTGCATTACCCAATTCCAGCAGCAGCATATGTGATAACACATAAGTACAGAGAAGGACAAACAGCAGACAACCATGCAGTACAATATGTGAGCAACCAGCTGAAAAGGTGGAGAGGATTGTACTTTGTTCTTGTGTTCAATTGTCAGACTGAGTGCAGCAATAGCCAACAGATAATCAACTGATTGTTATTCCTCAACTTTATTCAATATACAGTATTCATAAAAAAAGAAGACAATGAATGGATGAGTGATAGTAATCTTCCCAGAGACATGACTACTGCATTCATCTGAAGAAGTGACCTTAGAAACACAAAAGCTTATGGGAGGAAAAGTAGTTAGTCTTATAGGTGTTGTGTGACTAATTCTGGTATAAGATATTCCCAATGACTCATTACAACCATATACAGTACCCAAATTATCCATGTTTTTATGAGAGCACATGTTACTTTCAGTGGTGGAATGTCAAAAATTTTACTACCCCAACGTGATGTCATCACAGTGTGGGTGGAGCTAATGTCATGACATCATGATGTCATGGGCGGGGCCAAAGAAAAAATAATAAATAATAATAATATAAAATATAAATAAGCACACACACACACACACACACACACACACACACACACACACACACACACCCTCAGGCCTTATTAGGAACTGTGGTAGTACGTCAATATAGGTAAAGGTATTAAATACACATTAAAATACACAAAGACACACCACATCCAAAGGTGAGTCACTTACCCTGAGGAGCAGGCTATAGGGAGCTTCAGGCTAGCAACTTCTCTTCCTCCTCCCCGCTTGGGAGGACAGCAAGTAGGCCTTGAATACATGCCAAGCACTGTAGGCATGCATGCACACCAAGTGCTTGGTGCGCATGCGCAGTGGGGAACCAGTGAAAAGGTAAGCCCTGAAGGTGGTTCCCCCCCAAAGGTGCTACTGGTTCTCTGGGACACTGGAAAAGGTTACTACTGGTTCTGGCGAACTGGTGATAACGTGTTACATCCCATCACTGGTTACTTTTTAAAATGTGTAATATAGCTGCTATGAATAAGGAATGCACTTAAGAAATCTGTGAATAGTCACCACCTTCTGCAGATAACATTTAATTATTGATCCTAAAGTTATAGTTAAATTTACATCACTAGGTAGTAGAATCCACTTCCCCATTCATTTCATGGGATAAAATATAAAGTAATTGCAATTAATCTGTTTTTTAAATGGCATCCACTTCTCATAAAACATATTTCCCGAAACTAGGAAGGAGGTGGGGAATCTCCCACAATATGCTGTGGCAAAAGCTTTTTTCTTAATCAAAAGCATTTGATGGCTGACCATTAATAATGTGTTTGTCGGTAACTGTAGTCTAGTTCAGTTAATGTTCTTTGAACCAGAGTATCACATTTGGGTATGTTACTAATCCACAATGGGTTTTATGGAGCATTTGATTTCACCTTGTCCTGATGTCAGGAGATTCAGGTTTCTGATGGAATGACATGCGAAGACAATGGATCATCTACAGAGGATGAGAAGCAATAGGTGCAACTTTTTGGAAATACATACCAATATATTTCAAGTGTCATAGATCATGGCGCCGAACATGATATTGTATACCACAGGGTACATTTTAATCTTGCAACTCAAGAACAGCTTTCAAACTGTATATAGGAGCCTGGGGTCTGTTTCCTTCCATTACAGTCAAAAGCAAAGCTAGGTTTTGCTCCCGGAGCAACAGTAGTATGGAGAAAAATCATGAAAAATGTGCAGTAAGATAATTAAGAAGATGCCAGGCTTTTGATCTAAATGGAATTTGATCCACAGCCCAAACAAGTCCACATAATTCTTCTCTCATCATTGGATTACTATGTATAATATTTTACTATTACTAATATTACTAATGATGTTATTAGTATATTATTTTATTTGTTTAATACAATTAGACACTGGGCTTCATCATGCAAAGGACTTGAGTATCTATTTAATTATAGCACTGCGCAGTAATCACACACTTAATATTTCAAACAGGGTCCAAAACAGAGTCTTTCGAGAAAAATCACCTAATATCAAAACTGTTTGAATGAATAAATTTATGAACTGCATAAGAAGGTAGATTAATAGGTTGATTCTCTATCAAGGTAAAATAAAGGCTACATGAGTGATTTATCCACTGCTAAATTCACCAGCATTTCCTATTGCTGTTTTCAATTCAGAACAAAGATAGACTCCTAGTCAACACAACCATGAAGTCATGTCACCTGCTGGCCCCACATAAGTTGCTGCACGGTATCAGATTTTTGCTGTGCTTTTTATTATGCTCTGTTTAAAAAGGTCATGGTAGGCTGAGAATCCTAATGAAATTCAATCCTTCCATTTAACAAAGAATCTAGCAGGATCAGTGATGGGATGTCACCGGTTCCAGACGGTTCCCTGGAACCGGTAAGAACAATTTCGGAGGGTTCTCCGAGAGGGTAATCTATTTTTAAGGCGTCCGGTTCCGGACGCCTGAAAAAAAGAAAAAAAAATTTTTTAAATTGGAGTCAAAATGGCTCCAATTCAGTGCGCATGCGCAGAAGTCAATCTGACACATGCGTGCTGCAATTTTAAATTGCGCATGCGTCAGATTCTGTTTCTGCGCATGCGCACTTGTTTTTGCCGGAGCCGGACCATTTTGAAGTGGCTCTGGCAGTGGCGGAGGGCTTAGGAGGAGGAGCCGTGCCTAGCCGGGCGGCCCAGCGTTCCCGGCCGCAACGCTCCACGGGCGCCCCAAGCCTCGCCGCCCGGCGGTGTGCCTAGCCGGGCGGCCCACGCTCCCGGCCGCAACGCTCCACGGGCGCCCCAAGCCACACACCTCCGTCCGCTCGCACCTCCATCCGCTCGCTCACCCGGCTGGCCGTCGGGGGCTCTCCGCCGCCTGTTGCCTCTGGCAGCGGCTTTCAGGGGGAGGCAAAATGTCCCCTCCCCACCCTTTTGCTGGCGAGGAGGAGAAAAAGGCGGACAATTCAAGGAGGGGCACACCCGGTCGCCCGCCCAGCTCTCTCGTCGGGGGTGGGTGGCGCCGTGGCGGGGAGCCCCTGGGGGCTGGCTGGGCAGGAGGAGGTGGGCAGCGTGTGCGCGCACGCGGGCCGCCCGCCAGGAGAGCCCCCGACCGACAGCCAGCCCGGCGGACGGGCCCCTCCTTGAATTGTCCGCCTAAAAAAAAACACTTTTTCTCCTCCTCGCCAGCAAAAGGGTGGGGAGGGGACATTTTGCCGCCCCCTGAAAGCCGCTGCCAGGGGCAACAGGCGGCGGAGAGCCCCCGACGGCCAGCCGGGCGGGCGAGCGGACGGAGGTGCGAGTGGTCGGGGCCGCCCATGGAGCGTTGCGGCCGGGAGCGTGGGCCGCCCGGCTAGGCACACCGCGGAGCGCCGAGGGTCGGGGCCGCCCATGGAGCGTTGCGGCCGGGAGCGTGGGCCGCCCGGCTAGGCGCGCCGCGGAGCGCCGAGGGTCGGGGCCGCCCATGGAGCGTTGCGGCCGGGAGCGTGGGCCGCCCGGCTAGGCGCGGCGCCGGGCACCAAGGCTGGGGGCCAGCCCCAACGGTCCCCATTGTAAGTGGGGTTTGTGTTTGGGGTGGGTGGGTGTTTGGGTGTATTTTTATTTAATTATTATTTTATTTATTTATTTTATTAACGGTTTTGTGGGGGGGGGGTTGAGGGGTGTGTGTGTGTGTGTTTTATTTTTATTTTATTTATTTTATTTTTGGCCCCGCCTACAACGTCATGATGTCATGACGTTGGCTCCACCCATGACGTCATGACGTTAGCTCCGCCCCCACTGTGATGACGTCAGGGTGGGGTATAAAATTTTTTATCATCCCATCACTGAGCAGGATGTATCAGACAGAAAAGGGAAAGAATCAAATGTACTTTCAACTGCAGATATGGTGCAGTGACATAGATAAGCATTCTCTTTTTAAATTAAAAAGTGTATATATTTCATTTTTACAATCATTTTTCACAATTAATGAGAGGCAAAAATTGCACGCATATTAGGATCAGTACACCAACAGAGAAGCTAAAGGACAAAATATCCAGAGAGTTGTGACATCTAAATACTGACAGAAGTCTCCAATCCATTGGTTTTTCAGAAAAATAAAATGGTACTATCCAGTGTATCTCTCCTTCCAACATCTGCATCAACATCTGTGTGTGTTTCTCCACTTCATCATGAGCTCCCAGTGGGAATGTGGGATTAAAACCCCATATGCCTACCAACCGCTCATCATTACAGTGAGTCATCCTAACTCCAGGATATTTCTACCTGACAACTATCCCTCCAAAGGTGCAGTCTCCTTAAGAGGACAAGACAACAGCTGCTTATTCAGTTTCTTCTGGTTGTCATCAGTAGCAAGTTAAATGAAAAGCTTTTCTTAACCTGCTTGAACTGCGTTGGCTGTGATGAAACAGTTTTCTTTAGCAGCAAATGTATTCTGTTACTTACATTTCTCCAAGTTTATTTTTCCTTTCAGGTGTAACATGAGCCCACAGGTTATGGTTAAGATCTGCCTAGCAAAGTAAGTTTGTCTAGAGGCAATAAAGGATTTGAGTGAAGTAAAGATCTATCTGTCCTCACATTTTGTGTATTCATGGTGTCCTTTAAAAAAAAAATCCAGGATGCTTTCACCTACAATATCAACAGATATGTCTCTCAGCCAGTCTTTTCAAGAAAGCAGGCAGCTCCTCCTAAAGGGGAATTATTTTTATTAAAAGCATAGAGCTTCCTACAGATGTCAATAAGAAAGGCATGTGGCCAAACCAGCACTCAAAAAAGCCATTGTGTTAACTGCACACACTGCCGTCAAGCTGTTTTTGTTGAGAATCTACTAACTTTTGAGTTTCACAATAGAGTAAAACCACACATAAAGAGCGCCTCACTTAGAGACAAACTTGCTTAAAGAGCAGAATTTTCTCTGAATGGTCACTAAAACCATTCCTAAAACTAAAACTAAAACCAACCTAAAACTCGCTTAACAACTAAATCAGGGTTCACAGTCCGTCCCCTCCACCAGAAGTCACAATTTACAATGGTGTTTCACTTAAAGAGCAAACTCGCTTAAAGAGCAATCCCATGGAACCCATTATGCTCTTTAAACGAGGTAGCACTGTAAATTCTTTTTTATCCTTTTTTGGGGGGGAACCAGCAAAGAAAAATTCATGAAGATAAAGTTAAAGGTCGCCCTTGCATGAAAGCCAGTTGTATCTGACTCTAGGGTTCCATGCTCATCTCTGCTTAGAGCCAAAGAGCCAGCACTGTTTGCGTCTGCAGACATGTCCGTGGACATGTGGCAGACATGACTCAACACCAGAGTGCACAAAATGCTGTTCACCTTCCCACCGAAGTGGTACCTATTTATCTACTTGCAATTTCTTGCTTTCAAACAGCTAGGCTGGCAGGAAGATAAAAGTAGGTCAAACAAAGGTTGGGCTAGTAAAAAAGATCTCCTTACCTGTATTGAGACCTTCTGTTTCCCTGGAAATGGCTCAGCAATAGCACGTCATCTGTAATGACAGGTGAATGTACCTTGAGAGAGAACCTGGTCATCATTAGTGCCACTGACTAGTGGTTCCCCCCCCCTTTTTTTTTTTTTGGCCATGCCTCATGTAAGTATCTCTAAAATCCTGATGCTCCTCCTCTCCTGTGCCATATTATTCTTAAAACAAAACAAAATAAAAATAAAAAACACTGTAGCACTTTAAAGACTAACTGCTATATTTTTATTGTTAGCTTTCATGGAGCAAGTCCACTTCTTCAGACAAAGAGTGAAACTTACAGGCATGGTTTTTATACACCAAATTCAGTGGGTCAAAGGGAGAAGGGTGTGCTCAAGCAAGATGACAGACAAGCAAGCACAACAATACAGCTTCACACAGCCATTAGCAACAATAGATTATTCAGATTAGCTCTAAATGACTCCCTTTCAATCTCAAGGTTGCTGAGAAAGCCCATTCTGGTCTCTGATCAACTTTTGACCTGCATGTCAGAAAACAAACAAAAACACTGTACCTGGTTACTTTCTGTTTTGCTAAAGAGAATGGGCAGGAGAGTTGTAATATAAAATCATATAGCAATCTGTGTATCAAATTTGATAATGTTCTACAGCTAATGGCTGTGTGAAGCTGTATTGTTGTGCTTGCTTGTCTGTCATCTTGCTTGACCACACCCTTCTCCCTTTGACTAGTAGCTCTAGTATTCCCAGTGCTGCTATATGTATTCCCAGTGATGGCGAACCTTGACATTCCTGGTGTTCTTGAACTTCAATTCCCAGAAGCCCTGATCAGCAGGAGTGCTGACTTGGGCTTCTGGTCTTTGAAGTCCAAGAACACCTGGAGTGCCAAGGTTTGCCATCACTGCTATATGGAGTTGAAGTAGAAAAGAATCTGAAAAGAAAATCTAAGCTTTTGAAATGTGGATCTCCAGACAGCTGCTAAGGATATCGTGAGTGGGTTGACCATGTGAATAATGTAGAAGTGTTGCGCCAGATGGATAAAGAACAAGAACTCTTTAAGACCATTAATCAAACAAAGTTCCAATTCCTTGGCCATATTATGAGGAATAAGATAAAGTATAGAATACTCCAACTTACTCTGTAAGGAAAGATCCCTAGGAAGAGAGACCCTGGACGTAGATAGACTTTATGGCTGAAGAACCTGAGAAACTGGTGTGGCATGTCCTTGGAAGAACTGTTCCAAGGAGTTAAGAACAAGAAGACTATTGTCATGATGATAGCCAATATCCAGAACAGATACAGCACCTGAAGAAGGAGGCAGCCATCTTGTGTCTGCATGTTCCTGATTTTTTTATTTTATTTTTTATTTTTCTTCTTTTTGTCATTTCCTTCCTTAGATTATTTTTGCTTCTACCTAGCCTGCCAGCTGCTGCCTGTTGAACTGAGAGGGAAAAAAGGAGACCATTAAGTGATGGAGGGAGAGAAATATTCCCATATTCTAATACAGTTGTACCTCACTTAAAGAGCATAATGCGTTCCACAGGATTGCTCTTTAAGTGAGTTTGCTCTTTAAGTGAAACACCATTGTAAATAACCAATTGTGAGGGGCTTTGGGAACCCCGATTTATTTGTTAAGTGAGTTTTTGGTTAGTTTTATTTGTTAAGCGAAGCAAACATTCAGAGAAAATTCTGCTCTTTAAGAGAGTTACTCTTTAGGCGAAGCACTCTTTATGCGAGGTTTGACTGTATTTTTGATTTAGGGGAGGCTTTGATTATACAGTACAGTCAGTGATGGGATGACAAAAATTCTACTATCACGCCATGACGTCACGGACATCATGGGCGTGGCCAATGTCATGACATCATGACGTCATGGGCGAAGCCGACGTCATGACGTTGTGGGCGGGGCCAAAAATAAAAATAAATAAATAAAATAAAAATAAACACACACACACACACACACACACACACACACACACACACACACACACACCCCTCTCAGCCCACCCACCCAGACAGCTACAGCACAAACCCGTAAAGAACTTAAATAAAGAAAGAAATAAATAAAATAAAAATTAAATAAAAATACAACCACCCACCCAAAACACAAATAAATTACCCACCCACCCCAAATAAAAACCCCTCGCTTACCTTCCTTGGGACGACGAACCCCCATGGCCCGGGGCCACCCGGCAAGACGCGCTGCCCCTGACTGCGGCCACAGGAGCCACTGCCTGCAGTCGCTGTCCACAGCCACCGCCACCGGAGCTGCCGCTGCCTGCAGCCCTGTGGCCTCCTCCTTGGGCCGGTGCGTTTTTAGCCCGGCTCCGGCCACGGCCAGGGGCGGCGGGCAGCAGTGGCTCTGGCGGTGGCTCCGGCCGTGGCTGCCGAGCCTCCCTGGGCTGTCCGCTGCAGACAAGCCCCCATGCCCAGGGGACGCCCGGCGGGGTGCACCGCCGCCGCCTGCAGCTTCCTCCTCCGCCGGGCGCCGCAGCCAGGCTAAAAAGGCACCAGCCCAAGGAGGAGGCCACAGGCTGCAGGCAGCGGCAGCTCCGGCGGCCGCTGTGGACAGCGGCTGCAGGCACCCGGCCCACAGGCGCCCGGCGGAGGAGGCGACAGCAGCGGTGCGCCCCGCCGGGCGTCCCCAGGGCATGGGGGCTTGTCGGCAGCGGACGGCCCAGGCAGGCCTCAACGTGCCCTGGGGAGGTGCCCTCCTCAGAGGGCTGGTGCCACCGCCACCGCTGCCCTGAAAGCTCCAAAATAAAAAATTTTTAAAATCGGAGCTAAAATGGCTCCAATTGACTGCGCATGCACATAAACTCAATCTGACGCATGCGCAATGCATCAGATTGAGTTTCTGCGCATGCGCAGTCAATTGGAGCCATTTTAGCTCCGATTTAAAAAAAAATTCTTTCGGTGAGGCGTCCGGAACCGGACACCTCAAAAGTTGTCTACCCTCCCGGAGAACCCTCCGGGATTGGTCCTACCGGTTCCAGGGAACCATATGGAACCGGGGACATCCCATCACTGAGTACAGTACTTAGTTTCTTTATTTGATTTCAAGATTCACTTGGGGTTTTTTAAGTGGGAGCATATGGTTGTTTTTTCCTGTATTTCCCCCCTCAAGGCATCAACTTATTTAGTTAATTTACTATGCATTTATTCTGTTATAGGTGTCTATTTTGGTTGCAGTGGTTTCAGAAATGTTTTGTTTGTTTTATGTGAGGGAATGTGTACCAGGGGAGATTGTGCCAGTGTGCCACTGGACTATGAATGGGGCATTTTTCTCTTGCTCTTAGTATTGTGTTGTAGTTGGTTCCTCTGATGTCTCTCTGTGTGACAGGCAACCAGGGTCTGGC
This sequence comes from Furcifer pardalis, assembly GCA_030440675.1. Lineage (NCBI taxonomy): Eukaryota > Metazoa > Chordata > Lepidosauria > Squamata > Chamaeleonidae > Furcifer > Furcifer pardalis. The sequence continues at coordinate 36,807,765 of CP126896.1, forward strand.
TGGCTTACAGTTTCCTTGGGTTTTTTTTTCTTTCTACCATACTGCACACAATATTGTGCTGGGTGAGTGGCAGTGAAATTATACTGTTGTTTTTAATGTAGTTATATAAACCAGTGCCTGCATAGTCAGATTTTTCTGCCCTCATAAACTGTTGCCTACTTCTGGAACAGACTGGTTTTCTGTTGCCTTGCCTTGCCTTTGGAGTAGTTTCTAAGAATTCCTTAGGATTTTCAGAGAGCCAAGCATACTTCTGTAAAGCCAAGGGACTGGTACATGAAAAATAAGTAACTGAAAGAGACACTTCCCCTCAAAAAAGGAACTCAAAATGAAAGAAATATGAAAAGAAATCACCATGCACATTCCTATCCACATCGATGCAATGCTTTGCAGCTATCTTTAACACCAGCCAGCTGCTGCCATAGTCAGCCCTCTTCATTCCAGTTAGATTAAGGTGCAAAGAATCTCTTCATTAGGCTGTACTAACTAATAAAATGGTCCAATAGTAAAGCTGCCCCTGTACATATTTGACTAAGCAGAAAAAGAGAAAATCTTCACCAACCACTGCCTCTGGCTCCTCTTACTATTTTGGTGAAGATGTGATTTATTGTATCATAAACCATCTACTATAGAGCAGGGGTGCCCATTCTATGGTCCACAGGCCAGATCTGGCCCCTGATGCCAATTCATCTGGCCCACAAAGCCCTCATCGCTACCAGAAGCAGTAGTGAAATGTGCCCATATGGGCGCGTTTTACTTCCACTTCTGGGAACGATGAGGGCTTCAGGGGCTGGATGAATTGGCACTGGGGGCCAGATCTGGCCCATGGTCCATAGTGACTACCCCGCTAAACTGTGTGATTGGCCCACAGCCCGAAAAGTTTGAACACTCCTGGTTTAGAGTCTATTCCAAGTGGTTAATTCTCTCCTTTTGTAGACAATGAGAAACGGAGGCAGAATAAAATAGAAAGCTGCAAACTCCCAATTTGCCAGCTGTGAGTCAGCAAGGCTTTTGATGATGTGGCTACTCTATCACAGACTATGATCATCCCTACCACATGATTGTTTTCTTTGGCTGAAGTCCATCACCTAGTTAACATGGATGTAAGCCCTGTGGATTTAAAGAGCTGTGTAAGGATACTCAATTCTACTTTTCCATTCAGAAGCCAGTTATTTTTTCCCTGCTCCTTTTTTGTTCCTCTCCTTCCAAAAATTTCATGTCTTCAAGACTATCTTGACTTTGGATGTTGCATCTCCAAACAGAGATGTGTCATATCCAAACCAGTTCCCCAAGTTCTTCAGGCAAGAAAGTGCTTCTCCTTCTTTTCCCATTTATTTTATTTTGAATGACCACTTGCAACTATATATACTTTTTGTTTTCTATTATGTGACCAAAATACTAATTCCTTCCTAATGAATTTAATGTAAAAGGACATGATTAAACAGATGTTTACACTAGAATCCTATGCCCGTATCTTTCAAGCCCAGATCTCCCCTGTTAAAACAACAAAGCATCAGAGTGTATCGCTTTGCCTGGGTTTCTGCCCAAGGAATTTTGAATTGCAAAACACCACATATTTTTGGCCACTTTACAGTTCTGTTGCTAGAGGAAATCCAAAACAGATTTCAGTAGCAACCATGGACTAATATGTACAGAAGGATGAACTGTTCTTCTATAATGCTTTTAATATACACATCAGGCACAAACATGTTCCCCATTAGCTATGAATACATGCCACTGTGTAGTTATTCCTTCTCTGTTTATTTTTAGAGAGGGGGGGAGAAGGCTTTTCCTTTATAAAAATCTAAATTCCCTAGGTACTTCTGTTTTCTTCTATTAAAGGAAGAGGGGGACGAGATCATAACAATTTCTATCATGTATGGAATAGATAACTGAAGCCTTATCCGGAAGAAACATTTGGCGGTGAGGGAGGAACCATCAGTCCAGCCCACAAACACTCCCCCCCATGCTGCCATCAACACTCCCCACCACCACTACTGCCACCGCCAACACTCCCCCATGCCACCAGACTGGCCTGCCAATACTCGCGCATGCCACCACTGCCACCGCCAACACTCCTGCCATACCAATGCCACTGCCAACATTCCTCCCATGCCAGCAGTCTGGCCTGCCAACACTCCCCCCATGCCCGTGCCAGCACTCCCCACCATGCTGCCACCCCCACCAACACTCTTTCCTACACCGCCACAACTATCCAGCACTCCCATATACACACACCACAGCTGCCGTCACTTCCCAGCTTGCCGGCCTGCCGTGGGTGAAGGAGAAGTCCTCATTGTCCTTGCACTTGCTTGGCCAGAGCGGCCCCCAGGAAAGATGCTTCTGCTTCCAACGTTGTCACCGCCATCCTTGTCTCCTCCGCCTGGCTTAGCGTGTCCCTAATGCACTCAGCTTTCCTTATGGTCCAGCTCTCACAACTATTCATTACCACCAGGAATACCATTGCTTTGACTATGCAATTTTTTGTTTGCAAGGTGATGTCTCTACTTTTAACTATGTTCACCAGGTTTCTGATAGCTTATCTCCCAAGCATCAGTCACCTTTTTATTTCATAGCTGCAATCACCATCTGCAGTGATCTTTGATCCTAAGAAAGTAAAATCTGTCACTGCTTCTACTTCCCCATCTATTTTCCAGGAATAGTAGCCGTGTTAGTCTGTGGTTCAGGCATATCAGAAAACAAAACAAATAAAGAAAACAAAATAAAAAAACACTGCAGCACTTTAAAGACTAACTGCTATATTTTTATTGTTAGCTTTCGTGGATCAAGTCCACTTCTTCAGACAAGGAGTGAAAATTACAGGCATGGTTTTTATACACCAAATTCAGGGGTCAAAAACTGTATTTCCTTAAAACACTGTATGTCTTCTCTCACTGTCCTATCCACCACTCTCTTCTGACCTGGTGGGCTAAGAATCCTGATTCATCTATTCTGCCCCTTTGCTTTGTCTTTTGTTCTAATCCATAGAGTTTTCTTGGCAAACTTCCTGATGTGGTTTGCTGGTTTCTACGCCAGTATTTTACTGTCATACATATTATCACAGTTTAACACAAAGTAACAGACTAAAATAAAGTTGGTTAATGCTGGATATATGAAACAAGAAGTTATATATGTAGTCAAAAGTTAAAAGTATCTTGTTAGTCATCAACCTTGGTATGAAAAGGAAAACCTTGGTATGAAAAGGAAAGTTCACTATATCAAGTCAACTACGGTAATTTAATTACTTATCAAAAGCATGCAGCTATGAAAGTGCAAAAGCTGGCTTGAGATTCAATATAAAGAAAACCAAGATCATGGCAACAGGCCCAATCAGTCCCTGGAAAATAGATGGGGAAGAAGTAGAAGCCGTGACAGATTTTACATTCTTAGGATCAAAGCTCACTGCAGGTGGTGATTGCAGCCAAAAGGTGACTGATTCTTGGGAGGCAAGCGATGAGAAACCTGGGGAACATAGTGAAAAGTAGAGACATCACATTGCAAAAAAAAAAAAAAATTCATATAGTCAAAGCAATGGTATTCCTGGTGGCAATGTATGTTTGTGAGAGCTGGACCATAAAGAAAGCTGAGAGCAGAAGAATAGATGCCTTTGAGATGTGGTGCTGGAGGAGAGTTTTGAGAGTCCCCTGGACAGCGAGGAGAACAAATAGGTCAATCTTAGAAGAAATCAACCCTGACTGCTCCTTAGACAGTCAAATAATAAAGATGAAGCTAAAGTACTTTGGACATCAAATGAGAAGAGAGGATTCGCTTGAGAAAGCATTGATGCTGGGAAGGGTGGAGGGCAAAAGAAGAAGGGGGCGGCCCAAAATGAGATGGCTAGATGGTATTGTAGACACAATGGGCACAGAGCTGAGTGAGTTGAGGAGGATGGTGGAGGACAGACGTGCCTGGTGGACAGTGGTCCATGGGGTCGCAAAGGGTTGGAATCGACTGTGCGACTGAACAACAAAATGAGTCTTTGGTGAGAACATCAATTGCTGTGACTCCTTCCCTCCTCCTGGCTCTGGCCACTGTTAGGTCTGGAGGCCTGCGTTGGTGTCCTCTGTCGCCCGCCCACCTGCAGTGACTCTGCCTGGACATCTGTGATGGCGACTAGGCAGCTGAGGACTTGGTCGCTGCCTTCTTTCCTCTCTGGCCCCAGGTTTTTGGATGGGGGGAGAGGACAAGATTGGCCACTCATCTCCCCCTGGGCCTCTGATGACAACTGGGCAGTTGAGGCCTTGGTCGCTGCCTTCTTTCCTCTCTGGCCTCAGGTTTTTGGAAGAAGAAGAAGAAGAAGAAGAAATACAAATGAACGCATAGCATAACATCACATGAGAGAAAAACAGAGAGAAATGCATTAAAGAAAGAGAAGAACGCTTTAACTTTAGAACTGGCAAGATTTTCTAAAGTGCTTTTCAGACTCCTTATCAAGAATTACATGTTCTCCTTATAGTAGTGACTGGGAAGCATTTTCATGAAAACAAGAACTGTGTACTGTAAATTGGGGCAGATTTTTAAAAGACTATCAATATTTATGCTTTCTCGTCTAACATTTAAAATGAACCACTGTAGAAATTCATTCAACACCAAAGCAGTTTATTCAGTGTCTGTAAACTCATTAGGCATGTTGTGATGTTTGAGAATTGGGTGGATAACTATTGTGGATTGAAATACTGTATAAACCAATTACCTCAGGCCAAAGTAACACATTTTACACAGGCTACAGAAAGTAAAGCACCATTAATGTCATGTTGTTAATGTTAATCCCACACTGGCTATTCAGGAAGCTCTTTGTGTCCACATCCCAACACTAGCAAAGTCAGTCTCTGACATGGCTTTCAACACAATAACATTTATTTTGATGTGTTTATTTGAAAGTACAACACACAACACTGTGTTCAGTGGTATTTTCTTTCGGAAAAAGTTGCTTAAGACTGCATTCTTAATTGCTCAAGGTCAAGGGGAAAGAATCAGATGTAGAGCTCATGAAGCCTTCCCATCTGGCCTGCAGTCTTCCTCCTCTCTATCCTCAGCCCAACAATTACACGTTTTGGATGTCTAATTGCCTTACTAAGAAACTTGCAGAGAAGGAAACAACCCTCCTCTCCCCTTCACATGACCTGTCCTCCAAACCTATTCCATTCAGTAGAAAGGCTTTTCGCCCCCCTAAAGGTTCTTCTGATTTAAAAAGGAGCTGTGTTGCATCTAAAAGGCTAAGATGAGTTGAAGTAGTCACAAATGAGGATGGAAAGATATACCGAGAGTGTACAGTACTTCATATACTGAGAACTCTTCCCCCTAGTGCTTACCCCACATGGCATATAGATTTAAGGGGGACATTCCTTGGGTGCCAGTGGAAACTTTTTCAAAAGTTTGAGTGTTGTTTGGAGATGAGGCAAGGAAAGGAGTCACCTGGGGAAGGCAGGAAAAGGAGATTGAGAAAATGACTGAAACATGGGAGAAAGAGAACAGCAGAGGAAAAAACCTGAACAGAGTGTGTGTGAGAAAGAAAGAGGAGGGGGAGGAGGGGGAGGAGATGGTGATGATTAACTTTTTCTAATGTGAATATTTTTGTTGTTGTTGTTGGGTTTTTTTAATTGGGGGCATCAAGTTTGTTTTGTTATAGTTTATAATGTACAGTATTCAGTTTGTTCTTTTAATTTCTTATTGTACAAGGACATATTTTTTAAAATGTGTTGTTAGCCTCACAGAGTGGGAAAATATTCCAGATGGGTGGGGTTTAAATGTAATCAATCAATCGATCAATCAATCCATTAGTCAGCCAGTCAATTGATAGATAGATAGATAGATAGATAGATAGATAGATAGATAGATAGATAGATAGGTTGGTTGGTTGGTTGGTTGGTTGGTTGATTGATTGATTGATTAGTACTGCCCTAACCCACTTTTGGGATGGATCCCTGAATATCATTGACAAGGAGAGCGGCATATAAATTGAATATAATAATAATAATAATAATAATAATAATAATAATAATAATAATAATAATAATAATAATAATAATAATAATAATAATAATAATAATAATAGGCTCCCAGAAATGTTCCATGAGGAGGGATGTCAATTGTTCCCTTCTCCCTGCAAAAATCAAGGCAATAGAATGACAAGTTTGATTTAGCAAAACCAACAGATAAAGAAAAGGAGAAAAGTAATAATTACAAGATGCTGGTCCTGGAAACACACAGTAGACACACCACAGACTAGCGAGCATTTTTCATCTTGATTGGGCACAACACAATTGCATAAAACATTTGTCAGAAACAATCAGGCTAATTTATTAGCCAACATAGGGAAGCTACTTGACTAGAAAAGGCTGCTTGACCAAAGCATCAAGTCATAATAGTTCACAGCAGCTATAGCTCATTGGGAGTTTAACAGAGAGGCGCTAGCCAGCACCATATAATCTCTTTGCACTTACCTGCAAACAGCTAACATTGCAATTCACAGAGATCAGCAATGGTTTCAAGAAGAGTGGGGAGCTAATTCAGACCAAGGCCTTCCAACAACAAACTATTGGGTTCAGTTCCAGCATCCTTTATTCTAAGGTCCCAAAACTGAGACATCACAATCTCCACCCACATTTATTTGTTTTTAAACCACTGCAAAAGAAGTAAAGTCCTTACCAGTGAAGCAGGAGTTGTACGTGTTTGTCTACCTTAAGCCCAATTACAACTGTGTTCTGCAGAGCACTCTATACCACAAGGAACTAAAACAACACTATGCCACTGACTCTGCAATAACATGGGCAAGAGGGGAGAGCAACCTGGAAGGAGTAGGCAAGGGCAAGGGAACACAATGGAGAGGGAGGTGAAAAGACCATGGAGACCAGATAAGCTAGGGAAGTGTGGAAACAACAGAGCATGGAAATAATGAATTTACAACACTTAGTTACTCTAAATCAGTGATGGTAAATCTTTTAGAGACTGAATGCCCAAACAGAGAGGCGAGGTGAACTCTGTGCTGGGGGGAGGGAGGAAGTGCTCCCATTGGGCTGTTAGGCTGAGGGGCGGGGCAAACTCTGTGCTGGGGTGACTGCACGTGTGCCTACAGAGAGGGTTCTGAGTGCCACAGTTTCACCACCACTGCTCTAAACCAGGCATTCCCAACCTCTTCAAGCTGGGGGCCGGGTCACTTTCTCTCAGTCAGCTTCGAGGGCCAGACAGCCATTTTGCCCTGCCTGCATGATGGGATGGCCATTTTGTCCCAACAGCTTCAAGGGAGTAGCCATTTTGTTTCTCAAATGCCCTTGGAGGGGGACACATGAAATGGCACCATGGGCCAGATCTGGCCCATGGGCCTTAAGTTGGGAACCCCTGCTCTAAACTATTGATTTGTTCAGAAGCAAACTGCCACTATGAGTAACAATCCAAACAAACATACACCAGTGTGTTTTTATACATCCATTTTTAAAAGGTGCTTACATGTAACAATTCAGGGACCCTCTGGGTTTCTCCTCTGACTCTCTTAACAGTTGAAGCTTGGGAGGGGGCTCAAGTTGGGTGTAGTTCACATGAGATGCCTTGATTTATCTTGCCTCATGAGACATAATTACTGTATGCTTGTGGCAGTTGCGGCTGTACTTTCTGCAAAATGCTACTGGAAACTAATTTCTTTCATTTCCGTGACAGCAAAGGGAAATACTATGTGCCTTAAATCACTGCAAGCATTTATCATGCATAAGATAAATGAAGATCATATCCATCTACTGCGCCATGCACCATGACCAATATTTTATAAGGTTCACTGAGAGTTTGTGGGAAAGAGTTACCCCTGGGGGTATTGGGCTAAAAAAGGAGCCCCAACCACTCTGTTGCCGCAACACCAGCCTCTGCGGTGCATTTGATACATTTATACATTTCACAGCTGACTTTTCAACACGGTGGATTATCCAGGTCCTAGTTTACTAAAGGGCTTTCTGAAAAAATTTCAGCACCGAAGCAGTGATTTGAGACCTACCAAGCCGAACAGTTATTATGTATGGCAAGAGTGGTAGGTCTCTCCAGATATTTTGGTTGACAGTTCCAATAAGCCCTGCTCAGTGTGGTTGATAATAAAAGACTGTGGAATTGTTCAAAACACGTTGTGGAGGACCAGATGCTATTCTCCCTCTTTAATATGGGGAAAGCAGTAGTATATCTTAAACCATGTACCCAGTTCATACCATAGCAACCCTTGAGAGGGCTCTTAGGAACCCCTCCCTGAAACTGTGGAGATGTTCTGCCAGTCAGTGTTGAGAGAATGTAGATGGAATAATTGCCTGACTCATTAAAAGCATGACCAGGTTAGCCATTAGCCAGAGTGAGGCCATCACCTCAAGTGGCAGAGTGTGGGGACTAGATGAAGTTGTCACTACCTCCCACCCTTGTTAGGGGATGTAAGTCTTAGCCTCACACCCTAACTGGTTGCAAGGCATATTGTGTCTGTGATGCCTTTAAGATGCTACTGGGACTTTTCCCTGATGTGCTCCATGGGCCAGCGTATTTAGGTCAGAGCAGGATTGCAGACTTCCAGCTACAATGCTCAACTTGCCTGAGCTTTATTGCTCACCTTCCTCTGCTGACAGTCTGAATGAAAATTCTTGTGTCTTCCAGAACCTGCTGCGAGGACTGAATCTTTGCACTGATCCTGATGATGGCTTTGCCTGATATGCCATCTGTGCTTGCTAGAGAAAGAAGAATTATTTGGGGTAAGCCTCCACCAGGAGGACAGAAGCTGCAGAACTCTTTGGCTTTGTCTGTAATTACAGCTTGCATTTACCCTCCTGGACGGGATTGCTACTGAACTGTATGGACTTGTATGTAGCACAACTGAACTGTCTCAGTGAGGTCAACTGAGCAGCCCAAGAGAATATATCTGTTTTGTGTTACAGTTGTTGCACTGTATATACTTGCACCTTTTAACTTCCTGAGTAAACATACTTTGAGTTTTCTTCTGCACCAAGATCTGTCTGCCTGTTTTTCTCACAAGGGATCACCTTGCCAGGTGCAAACCTCTTGCTGGCCACTGCATACCACTCTGCTAACCAGTGGTGGGCATCAAAAATGTTCGCTACCACACCATGGATGGAGCCTACGTTGTGGGCAGAGCCTAAGTTGTGGGCGATCTAGTCATGCCTGCCATATGGCCATGTATACATCTGCAAACACAGGCAGCACTGGCTCTTTGGCTATAAATGGAGATGAGCACTGCAGTCCTAGAGTCAGATATGGCTGGCTTTTGAGCAATTGTGACCTTTAATTTTATTAACCACTTACAACTAACCACTGCCAAAACCTTAAAGGTAAATGTTGCTCTTGCTTGAAAGCCAGTCATATCCAACTCTAGAGTTCAGTGCTCATCTCTGATTACAGTATTACAGTTAAAGACACACACACACACACACACACACACACACACACACACACACACACACACACACACACACACACACACACACACACACACACACACATCACTGTTTACCTTCCCAATGAAGTGGAATCTCCCCCCCCCCCACATGGTATGCTATTTACCTTCCCAATGAAGTGGTTGGTCCCTATTGGTCCCCCTCCAACGGCAGTGGTGGATCCTCCTCCTCCTCAAGCGGCTAGTGCGGGTCACATTTGGGTGGTGGCGTGGGTGGCTGGGGGAAGGGATGGGAGGAGCTTGCCTGTGGCCACCACTGCCGCTTCTAGCAGGAGCAGCAGTGCCTGCCAGCCTGGGTGGCCTTACATGAGCGGAGTCGATGGCCTGGTGGCAGCGGCCTGGCCTTTGTGTGGCTGCCTCCCCTGGGATCCCACTCCCCCTGTGCACCATGCTGCCTTGGCCTCAGCCATCACCTGCCCGCCCTGTGCAAACTCTGCCTGGCAGGCGCTGGTGGTGCTCTTTGCGGTGGCAGTGCAGCACAGCTGATTCAAGCAGCGAGAGCTCCTTCCCTTCCCTTCCCCCAGTCGCATGCACCACCACCACTTCTTGCACCAGCAGTGCCTATCGGGCAGTTTGCGCCGGGTGGCCAGGTGATGGCTGAGGCCAAGGCAGCATGGTGTGCAGGGGGTGTGGGACCCCAGGGGAGGCAGCCACACCAAGGCCAGTCCCCCTCCCCAGGCCATCGACTCCCTCACCCAAGGCTGCCCAGACTTGGAAGTGGAGGAGGAGGTGGGCAGGGTGGGGCAGGGAGGTGGGCAGGACAGTGCAGGTAGTTGGGTGTGGCCACCCAATTTTAATACCTCCCACCCAAAGTCCACCCAATTTTACTTTTAAAAAACCATCCGAAGGCCACCCAATTTTACTACCACCCCACCACCCAAACTGGTGTGAACCAGTCACTGCCCACCACTGCTGCTAACTGTTTACTTCAGCAACCCTTTGCTGCTTAAGCAGCCTACTATGACTGTTGCCACCACCATCACCTCTCCACTTCCACAGGGCAACTATTTCTTGGCTTCTGATACAACTAAGGACTGGGTATAAGGGTCTTGTTGGGGTACCACAGACATAACTTCCTCAAAGATTGTGGTATTTTTTAACCACAATCAGGTGTACCCTTGTTACGGCAAACTTGTGTTGCTGGCTAATCTTTCTCACACTAGATCAGGCAAGAGGAACTGCAGAATGAACTCACAAAAAGGTGGCTTCATTTTGGCAGTTTCACGTCTGGCCTAGACATGGAAGAAGGAGGAGGATCTTTTTAGGCCATGTTTTTACCACCTTTCCCCATAACATCTTTGCTTCAAAGACACTCACAGATAAGCATTATGCACAGAGACAACTGAGAAGCAGCTGCCCTGCTCAGATAGCAAAGGGAATTACTCCCCTACATCGCCATCAAACTCAAGTGCAGAAGAAGGGCAGTGATTTGGGGCAGATGTCTTGCAGTGATGGATCAGTAGAGCACCATCAACATCTCTTCTTTTCTATCTGAAGTGGTAGGAAGACTTGCTGTGAGACTAATTATAAAGTAGTTTCTGTTGTGTCCCTAATGATGGTTGCGCTTCAGCTTCTAACGGAGCCATAAAATCCACTGCAGGGCACCGTGCCAGGCATTATGCTACCCTGAAGCTACTACACACAATAGTTTTAAACAGAAGTTTAATACCTGTGTGCTCACCCTCTTTCTGATCTCTAGGGTGAAGGGCCAGTTATTAATGTGTGAAGAAAATTAACTTTGCCAAAACAGGGTTTTTTCCCCCATGTTCACTCAAATGCCTGTTCATAAAAGCTATAACAAATAATGAAACACCATTACATGTTATCTAGAAGATTTGTATGGAATTAGGATGACAAAGGCTAACCTTAAAGCTTTGCGACCTACAATGTCTACAGTCCCTCAACCAGCATGGCCATACTGAGAACTGCCATCAGAAATAAGACATTTTCCATGCTCTGAACAATCTCTTTTAATATATTTTGGGGCAGAAAGTGGACTGGCATCCAAAAATAGTCCTAGTTTTAATGTGTTTGCAGTGTGTGCATGTGTGGGGGGAATCCCACTAATTAGAAGTACAGTCAAACCTCGCTTAACGAATGCCTCGCTTAGCGAAAAACTTTCATAACGAGCGGGCATTTCAAAAAGCGTTCCTACTCGCATAATGAAAAATTTTGCTATGTGAGTCAGACTTTTCCTATGGAAAAACTCGCATAATGAGCATTTCTATGGGGGAAACTCACATAACAAATTTTTTCACTATGCTAGTTTTTCCATAGAAATTTTTGTTATGTGAATTTTTCCATAGGAATTTTCGCTATGTGAAAAAAAACCGCATAGCGAAAAACTCGCATAGCAAGCAGCCTCGCAGAACGAAATATGTTTGTTATGCGAGGTTTGACTGTATGTTATAATAAATCTGGTTTGATAGGTACCTGCTAGAGTTTAATTTATTGGCTGAGGCTCCTGTTGGTCTAGTGTGGGAGGGAAGGCTTCTCACATCTTGTAGCTCTTAAATCAGTAAGTGTGACATGAGATGGCCCACCTCCAAACCTGCTCCTGACTTGGATCTTACAGGACACGAAGTCAATTCCCAGGCTCCTGGTTAGGCTCTGCAGTGTGTAGGTGGGATCTTGGGAGGTTCCAGAGGGAAATAAGGCCTCTTCACACGGGAGCTACCAAGAACACAAAAACTCTTAACAGAGATCATGTCAGACAGAACTTGTTCCTAGGACCATGATGGCGAACCTTAGCACTCCAGATGTTCTTGGACTTCAATTCCTAGAAGCCCAAGCCCCCATGAATCCACATGAATGGGTTTACTTGATTCATCCAGCCCATGCCACCCTGGTCGCTCCTGGAAGAGGAAGTAAATTGCGCTGGAAACCGTGGTCTCCTCTCAGGACCAAACTACGTGTTACAAATAGACAGTTACAAAAAGAGAGCATTCCTTAAATGCTAATAGTCTCTGATTGCCACAGCAGGAGCTTTTCACACCTCCCAAGGTTTGTCAATAAACACACTTCATTTTATGGTTGGTCATGCAGAGGTAAGCATGTTTGCAAGCATGGCAAATGTCTTCCTGAGCCACATTTCCTAGAATGCGAACACATTTCTGTTTCTAATGATAGGCTACCTACAATGTGCTGTTTGTTACTCAGGCACTGATTCCTTGAGCCGTAGCCTGAATGCAGAAACCAATTTGTCATGGCTATGATAGCTAAACCTGATCTCCATTTGAAGCTGGAAGGGCAACACTGAAGAGGAAGGCCAAGCACAAAGGACACTTTTAGAACCAGGTGATGCTAATATTTAGTCTCTGTGCAGCAAGACAGACTCTGCAGAACAGACAGCAATATAGCATCCCTGGGTACCAGCACATAGGAATGCCAACTTTTTTTCTAGCAGAGCTTCTGCCCTGCGATGTAGTCTATGCCAGCCCTCATATTAGGTTGAGTTAACAGCTGATTTGAGGTACCATAAAAGGTGCAATGGATCACTAGCTATTTGACACTGTTGTAACGCAGGGATTCTCAACCTGTCTTTGCCCCAAGTAGCAAAAACTCTGAGTCAGCCTTGCATAGATTCAAGAGTTTTTGCCACTTGAGGTAGAGAAACAACTGGTGTCCCCCTCAGGATACAAGTCAAAATGAAAAAGAATTAAGACAACTCCAGCTAGTTTGCTCTGTAAGAAATAAATCTTATCACTGGCTTGGATGCACTTCATATTTCAAGGACAATTCTCATTCTTTTTGAAACCCTGGATCACGTCATTGCTTGATGCCTCCTTGATTGAGTGATGTGGGCTATGGAATTCAGGAAATAGCAATCCCATAAAGTAACTTGGCCAACTTGGTAGAACTCATGAATGGCTGCACCTGTGTAACTTTCCAAGTTCATAACAGAATTGTAGACAGATTGCACAGGCCAGCCACATTTAGAATACAGTACTCTATTACTTTGTTTGGTAGTAAAAGTAAAGGTCTTCCTTTCTTGAAAGCCAATCATATCCGACTCTAGGGTTCAGTGCTTATATCTGGTTAGTTATAGTCAAAGAGCCAGAGCTGTTTGCATCTGCAGATGTTTCCATGGACATGTGGCAGGCATGACTAGACACCGTAGCGCATGGAACACTTCCCACCAAAGTGGCCCCTATTTCTCTACTTGCAATTTGTTGTTTTTGAAATGCTAGGTTGGCAGGAGCTGGGACAGAGATGGAAGCTCACTCCATCATGCATCATTTAGGTCTCGAAATTCTGACCTACCAGCCTTCCAGTCATCAAGTTCAGTGTCTTAACCACTAAGCCACCGGAGTCCCTTTGTTCTGTAGTACCAGATGCCAAAATGACTTAGGTTCCAATGAATACTTTTGACTTTGATGTGAGAACAGGGGGATGCCCTTTGGGTTACTGTTTGTTTTGGGACTCCAGAAAAAGTTGCCTGTTGAATTAATATTTGCCTTTCACAAAGGTGTTAGAGAGAGAGAGGAGCAGTATCAGAAAAGAGTTGGCAATCCTCCTTGCATGGATCTGATGTTAAGCTGGCTCACAAATTGAACCTGACACTGACGCAGCCAAAGTCATTTGCCCTACAAATGAACTGGTTTTGTTTAAGGATTATGGTATCTGCAGCACCGCATTCTCCCCTGGCTTATCAGAATCAGTATTTGTTTACTGGTTATTTGTTTAAAACCATTTATAATCTGCTTGTCCACAGAGGCTGCCTTCATGTAAACCAATATGCAAAGAGCAATAAAAGAAGCCAAACCATAAAACCAAATATAAAACAGCTCGTGCCTACAAGAAGAAGAAATACAGTAAAAGGTGTACCTTATATGAAATATTTAAAATATCCTCATATTGAAAAGCCAGGAAGACAATTTTTAAAAAACCCTATTATTTCTTAAGTGTCTCAGGGACAACCTGCATGCAATGTTGAGGTTCTGTAACAACAAATCTTTTTTTCTGTTCCAGAGTCCTGTTGAGAAAAACATGGAGCCAAAAATGCAGCAAGGGGTTGCAAAGTCTGGGGAAAAGCAGAGCCCTGATCCCAATTTAAATTCTCCTCTCTGCTCTGTTCCTACTTCATCTCCTTTTCATAAAGAATGGAAATGCCAAGCAAGGTTCAAGTTATAAAACCACCACATCATATTCTCCTCTGCAGACATCACCAAGCAAACATCTCATTGACATCTTACCTGAACAGTTCAACAAAAGCAGTGCATGAAAATAACTAGTGATAAGTAACTTATTACTTGCAACTAATTATTTTTTCCAGTAATGAAAGCATACCTATATTGCATTATTACATAAGGAATGATAAAGTCACTTTTCTAGCTATGGTGAGATGGGTTGACTGAATAGTGGAGAAGGAGGATCCCGTGGTTCAAGTGCTAGCTTGTCTTTCTGCCTCAGGTACTTTTGTGGATACTGAAGCAATGGTGACATGGGTTGGAAGAAAGAGTGTCTTGTATTGTGGGCCAGTTGCTCTTGGCATTAGGAGTTTTAAAACAAGTAACTGAAAACATTTAAAAACCACAACAGATCTAGCATTTTTTTCAACACCAACAAGTTTTATTGGGCATCAACTTACATAGACTGTAAATCACTTCATCACATGCAAGTGGAATGCAATTCACAAACGCTTATACTGACGAAAACTCACTACCCACACTTTGTCCCATCAGGGAGGTAGACATATTTTTGGGTAGTGTAGACTAGACTGCTGGAAAGGCATCATAAAGACAGTGCAACTAGGGGAGCAAAAAAAAATGTCTAATGAAGATGGCAAGGAGAGGAATATAACAAAGAGAAGCAGGACTATCAAGAACCATGACTTTGGAACTACATGACTGATATCAAGTCCACCTCATGGTTAATATTCTGAACCACTCACACACACATACCAGGCAGCAAAAACCTTGGTGGTGTTGTGCAAGTTCTACATGAATGATTCCTGCTACTAGGGGATTTTCAGGTTGTTGGTTTTTTTAAAAATTGTAATTCCTAAAATTTGCTCAGAAATTCCCCAAACATTCTGAAAAACTGAGCAAAAAAAAAATATAGAGAACAGTTTTCACAGCTACTTATGTGTTTCCATCATCACTATTGGCCTATTAAGAGGGCTGTCCTGGTGGTGAATGAAAGTGGCTGGGCTCCATAGGAATTGCAAGGACTCATGGGATGGGTAGGCTCACTGCCCATTAGGCTAGGCCTATAATTAGTGATGGAGTCCTATGAGTAGGTAATGGCAGCAGCTCTGAGGACTTCTAAACTTTTGGTTACATTTCCCAGAATTCTGTCTGGGAGAATTCTAGGCAATTTCTGGAAGTTGTAGTTCAAAGAATCTGAAACTCTCATCTCCACTTGCCATTTCCCAGAGGAGGAAGAGACACATGGTGTTGGTAGATGATTCCCTACAAGAAATAGGTGTGTTGACACAGGAACCTGCCAGTGGGCCTTGCAAACAACAAGCAAAGGTTGTGGGGAAAGACCCATTGCTTGAGATGCCTACACTAATGCATAGAACATGTGGGACATGGTGAATTGAAACAAAGAAAGGCATATATAATATAGCAGGCTTCAAATATGCTTGTATAAATGCATATCAAAGCCTCAATTGTTTTTCCTTTAACGGGACTTTTTTTTTAACATTCTTGGGCTATATTAATAAGATTATTAAAGAGGTTGCCTTTTGTGGTTTTGCTGGGTCCACAAACAAAACCAAGAAGGATTGGCAGAGGAGGATTGGCAGGGATGGAACTGGAAGAAGAAAGAACAAGCAGTGTTGGGACCCAGCTGTCCCTACGGAGAAGCAATTATCAACAGTGGCCAGCTCTGCCTTTTTCTATCATAACCAAATTGCTCTATTCTATTCCTGGATAGAAAATAGCTCCTGACACTGTTTCATGCCTTGGTAATCTTGAGGATCGATTGCATCGATTTGCCAGAGGATCTGTTAGCTTCCATGCTCAATTAAAGGGCTTGGTGTTAACATACAAAACCCTAAACAGATTAGAACAGGGGTGCCCAAACTATGGCAGAGGACCCAGATCCGGCCCCTAACACCAATTCATCTGGCCCATGACACCCTTGCCGCTCCTGGAACTGGAAATAAAATGTGCCTGTACAGGCACATTTATTTCCACTTCCAGGAGCTGCATGGGCAGGATGAATTGGTGTTGGGGGCTGGATATGGCCCATAGTTTGGGCACCCCTGGTTTAATCAGAGAAGCCTAAAATCTATCACATCCTGTTGCAAAACAGATTGCAAGGTATGTTTTACTTTTGCTTCCAGCGGGAGGAATCACGTGACTGGCCTGCTGAACCACATGACCGGCCCACGGCTCAAATTTTTTGGCACCCCTGGATTAGAAACTCAATGCCTGCAGGAGCTCTCTTCATGCTTGATCATGCTGGGACAGCATGTTTCTCCCAGGAAGACAGAGAGTGCCCATTCTAAAGAAGATCAGATGTCTACCACAAGAGCTCAGCCCTTCTCTTGTGTGGCCTCAATACTATACCCAATTATATTTGCCATCCCCTAATATTGCAGGTTTTCCACAAGCTTGTACAACACACTGAGTTGTTCAGGGAGGCATTCCCCAATATTCTGCCCCTAAAATGTAATTTGTACCTCTGGCAGCTTCTCTTTTCAATCTCAGAGGGAGAGAGAAAAGGCATCCACGCCAACACATTCTGCAGACTGGGAGAGCATTTTAGAACACATGAGAAAGAAGGAGGGACATGTTGGAGGGAGTTTCCCCAGACAATTTTATTTATTTATTATTTAAATTTGTTTATCGCCCTCCTCCCCAAGGGGACCCAGGGTGATTCACAACACATCAGCATCAACAACAATTCACAGTTTCATTTAACAGTACAGTAATTGTTAAGCTTATCTTCATCCAGGTTTCCCCTATTTTCTTACTAGCTTGCTTCTGACACAAGTTAATCTGTGCAAGCATATCAGAAAGTAAACAAAACAACAACAAAAGACAAAAGACATTGTTGCACCTTAAAGACTAACTCCTGTATTTAAATGTGAGCTTTCATGGATCAATTTTTTTTGTCTTTTTCTGTTGTTTTGTTTACACTCTGACATCAATGGGTTGCTTTCTGTTTTGTGGTTTTTGTATTTACAGCTGTGGGTACATTATTTTATTTTTATTTTTTAATTCTTTATGAAGCTGTCTTCGTAGCAGTAGCTCAAGTGGTTAAGATGCCGACTGGGAGGTGGAAGGTCAGTAGTTCAAAACCTGAGTACTGCATGACAGAATGAGAACCAGTCTCTGTCCCAGCTCCTGCTAACCTAGCAGTTTGAAAGCAAGAAATTGCAAATACAGTTGTACCTCGCTTAAAGAGCATAATGCGTTCCACAGGATCGCTCTTTAAGAGAGTTTGCTCTTTAAGTGAAACACCATTGTAAGTGACCAATTGTGGGGGGGATTGCGAACCGCGATTTATTTGTTAAGCGAGTTTTTGGTTGGTTTTATTTGTTAAGTGAAGCGAACATTCAGAGAAAATTCTGCTCTTTAAGCGAGTGTCTCTTTAAGCGAGACACTATGCGAGGTTTGACTGTAAATAAATAGGTACTACTTCAGTGGGAAGATAAACACCATTCCGTGCACTTCGGTGTCTAGGCATGCCTGCCACATGTCCACAGAAACATCTGCAAATGCAGACAGCACTGGCTCTTCGGCTATAAACAGAGATGAGCACTCAACCCTAGAATTGGATACAACTGGCTTTTGAGCAAGGTTGACTTTTACCTTTACCTTCATAGTTTATGTTATTTTACTGTTAACCACCCAGAGCGACTGACTGGTTAGATGGACAGTACAGAAATCTAAAAAAATAATTAAACAAATGGAAGGAAAGGCCTGCAATGCTAATCACATCCCATTCAGTGTGGATGCTGAACTTCCAATTCGGTCCACAAGCCCATTGTGCGCACTCATTACATTATGATTTCAAATGTAATAAAGGCTGTAATTCAAACTGCAGCAAAGCTATATCATCTGAATGCAGCTTTCCAACACTGTCCCACTCTGAGAGGAAGGCCAGATGAGAATGCCTGCCCAAAGTCTGGGGCCACCTCCCTGCTCTGGTCATTAGGGGGAAGGAAGGAAAATGAAAACTGAATCCACAATTTCCAAACAAAATGTCTTCAATAAATCCCACTATGGAGTAAATAGGTTTAAGGCTTATAGTTTCCACAGCCTGAACTAAACCCATCGCTTCTGTAAATGATGGGGACGTCTATGAAAAATGGTGATTCCCCCCACACAATAAAAATTCCTTCCACGAAGTAAGTTCATGATTTACTCTTTTCAGCTACAAATTGAGAGCCAGATTACGCTGAGTGGTGATTTTGTGAAAGCTCCCTTTGAGAAGTACAGGTGCAACCACTCACATTTATCCTCAGACATTACTCCCGGTGGTTTTCACCCACAGCTGTAAATCAATTAGTAAAGAACAACTCTAAGCCAAACCCCCCCAAATGCTAGTTGCAGGATCCGTAACTCTTAGGCTTCGTACAAAACAGCAACTTCATCAGAACTCCAAAATAGGTAATGACAGAAGAATAGGCTGTGCTAAAAGTGGGACGGGGGAGATGAGAAGCTAAGTGCAGTGCATCTTGAAAACTATTTAGAACATTTCTTCACAAAAGTGATTAGATTTGTAACTCTAGTTTAACTTTTTTTAAAGATAGAGTCCTTCAAGTTCTATTACTATTAAACACAATCTTCCTTCATTTGTATCATTCGTATCAAAGTGTTACAGAATTAGATTATTTAAGTGGGCTAGAATTAGATTATTTAAGTGGGCTACTTCAGTCTAGCCATTTATTAGATCTTCTTTTCTACATGTGGTGGGACATTAATTGCATGCAGATATATGTTGCGTCGATTGAATTGTGATGCTGAATTTGGACTGTCATCCAATTTTTAGTGACTGCTCCTGTTTATGATGCAAAGGGGGCAGAGCACTGAAGAGGTTAAGAATTCATAATAGTTAGAAACTGTAAAAGACTGGTGGTGAGTCTTTTCCTAAGAACCTACTCTGAGACTACCTGGGTGTATATAATAAGAAGGCTCACAAGGTTCAGTGCTGGTGCTATACTCTCTGGCTTATCCTAACTGGCATGACGAGCACAAGTACGTGTATCCATTGTGAGCTGGTAACTCAGCACCTTGGTGCTGAGTCCTTGAGCCCAGTGTGGGGTGGGAATAGGAAGAAGAAATGGCTGCCCAGGCTTTTAATGTTACCTTTCGAGACAAATTCAACAATTTCTTCTTCCAGGACCTGAAGTTTCTTCCTCTTCACTAGGAGAGCCAGGGAAGTTTATTTGTTCCTGGGGAATCCAGCTGACCCTTTGAGGCTTGGCAATCCTATTCAGAAAAGTGTATGTTTTAACTTGTAACCACTGGCTTTCTTTAATGAAATGTGTTTCCTTTCTCTTAGCAAAACCCAAGTCCAGAGCCTGGCACAGGACAAGCAGGTGCTTCTTCTTCAGTCATTTTCCCTGCTTAAAGCCTACCACCCCCAAACTGCCATTTGCAGCAAGTACAGTGATGGGATGTCCCCGGTTCCAGACGGTTCCCTGGAACCGGTAGGACCAATCCCGGAGGGTTCTCCGGGAGAGTAGAAAACTTTTGAGGCGTCCGGTTCCGGACGCCTCACCGAAAGAATTTTTTTTAAAAAAAAATTAGAGCTAAAATGGCTCCAATTGACTGCGCATGCGCATAAACTCAATCTGACGCATTGCGCATGCGTCAGATTGAGTTTCTGCACATGCGCAGTCAATTGGAGCCATTTTACCTCCAATTTAAAAAAAATTGTTTTAGAGCTTTCAGGACGGCGGCAGCAGCGGCACCAGCCCTCTGAGAAGGGCACCTCCCCCGCGGCACGTTGAGGGCTGCCTGGGCCGTCCACTGCCGACAAGCCCCATGCCCTGGGGACGCCCGGCGCGGCGCGGCGCACCGCTGTCGCCTCCTCCTCCGCCAGGCGCCTGTGGGCTGGGTGCCTGCAGCCGCCGCCACCCGCAGCCAGATGCCACTGCCTGCATCCCTGTGGCCTCCTCCTTGGGCTGGTCCCTTTTTAGCCCGGCTGCGGCGTCTGGTGGAGGAGGAAGCTGCAGGTGGCGGCGGTGCGGCATGGGGACGACCCAGGGAGGCTCGGCAGCCGCGGCTGGAGCCATCGCCAGAGCCACTGCTGCCCGCCGCCCCTGGCCGTGGCCGGAGCCGGGCTAAAAAGGTACCGGCCTGAGGTGGACACCACAGGGGTGCAGGCAGCTCCGGCGGCGGCGACTGTGGACGCAGTCGGGGTGCCGGGTCCCAAGAAAGGTAAGCGAGGGGTTTTTATTTGGGGTGGGTGGGTAATTTATTTGTGTTTTGGGTGGGTGGTTGTTTTTATTTTATTTATTTCTTTATTTATTTATTTGTGTCTGGGTGGGTGGGCTGAGAGGGAGGGATGTGTGTGTGTATGTTTATTTTTATTTTTTATTCATTTTTATTTTTGGCCCCGCCCACAACGTCATGATGTCATGACGTCGGCTTCGGCCATGACGTCATGACGTCATGACATTGGCCACGCCCATGACGTCCGTGACGTCATGGCGTGGTAGTAGAATTTTTGTCATCCCATCACTGAGCAAGTAGCTTTTGAAAGCAGGCAGTTAATAGAACATATAGTTTCATTCTGAAGAACTCATAAGGCTGCCCTTGCTTGAAAGTCAGTCATATCCAACTCTAGGGTTCAGTGTTTATCTCTGTTTAGACCCAATGTCTGTGTCTGCAGACATTTCTGTGGACATATGGCAGACATGCCTCAACATGGAACGCTGTTTACCAAAAGTCACAGAAAGTCACAGATGGGGGAGGGGGGTCAAAAAGTGGCCTATTTTAGTTCACGTGATATTTGAATGATCCCTTATCATACAAGGCCCTATATGGTTTGGGACCTTAGTATTTGTCGGAACGTCTCTCCCTCAGAACAATTACTTGCATCACCTGGTCATCACAGTCGGCACAGCTCAAGGTGCCAACACCGAGGATGGCTTGAAAATCTTTAACCAGAAATAGAGCCTTCTCAGTGGTGGCACCTACACTGTGGAATACACTACCGGTGGAGCTGAGCCAGGCCCCATCACTGTCTACTTTTTTAAAAAACAATTTAAAAAGTTACTGTTCAAGGAGGCCTTTCAGGGTGTTGTTCCTGTTACCTAAAATTTTGAATAAAGCATTATAATTAATCAAAACGTTTATTAAATGCCACATATCACAACACACACACACATGGAAAATAAGGAGAAGCCAAAAGTTAAAATCATACTTTTGGAATGCTCTCCAGAAGGAAAGGGGGATTACCCGATAGTCAATAGACTCTGGCAAGGAATGTAAACATGTCCCTGATTGCCTCCATTGTTCTTAAAACTGGTTTGTCCAGTGTTCTGATAAGCAGAAATTCCTTTTTTTATTCCTTCACAAAGGAAGCTGAATGACTCATATCTCTGGTTTGATCAAAGTTCAATTCAACATTTTTAGAACACTGACTCAAGCACAATCATAGCTTAAGGTTGGTTTCCCTCATCCAGAGATCTCCATTTAATTAAACAAACAAGACATAATGATTCTAACTCCTTTCTTTGTGTTTCTACTTAAGAGTGACTCAAACGCTGTGATTCATTCATGTCCGGAACATTAACCCACGTTGGAACTGCAATTTCCCGCCTCAAAGCACCATTGGCTGTCAATACTGCTAGATCGTCTCCCATTGGAGAAGACATACCAGCCTCTGTTTCATTCAGCAGAGAACAAAGAGATATTCCTGTCAACCACAAATATGCTCCTTTGACCTAATGTAAACTCTCTATAACCGGTTTTTTTCAGCAATAGCTGTAATCTGCCGCTTTTGTGTAACTAAAGTCTCTGACCTCAGAGCTGCCTTTGTTTTATGTTTACATGTAATTAAAATATGTTAATTGCCTTTCCTCCTTCCCAGTTTCAGCCCCCCTCCCCTTGCATGCAGAGTTAGTTTAGATAGAATAGTTAAATACCCCTTCCAGGTGGGTGGGGGCCATCTTCTGTTCACCAAATTTTGTGAGCAGGGATCACGAGGGGGTCTTTTCCTCAGAACGGTTGCGGGAAGGTTAGCTATTTAGAATTATAGGTCTGGCCAGACTATATGCCTGAATAGGCTTCCCTTTGCTTTTGCTCCCAATAAACCATATTTTGTTTTGACTGAAAAACCTGCCTCATTGTAAGTTCTTGGGTCTTTCTAGTACCTCTGCCAGAGAGTGAATCCAATCACCCAGAATTGGGTAACATTCCCTTGGCAATAGATTAGCCACTTAGGTTCAGTTTCAATGTCTTCTGTTCCCGATTAGTTTAGTTTAGTTTAGTTTAGTTTAGTTTAGTTTAGTTTAGTTTAGTTTTGTTTTGTTTTGTTTTGTTTTGTTTTGTTTTGTTTTGTTTTGTTTTGTTTTGTTTTGTTTTGTTTTGTTTTGTTTTGTTTTGTTTTGTTTTGTTTTGTTTTGTTTTGTTTTGTTTTGTTTTGTTTTGTTTGTTTTGTTTTGTTTAGTCAATGATGAATTTGTTGGTGGTGGGTTTTATTGCGTGGGTATTGTTGTTATTTATTTTCTGTTGTTCACCACACAGAGTGTGATAACACCCAGATGGGCAGTATATAAATCTAATAAATAAATAAATTGAGCCAACGCAGTACCCTTAAGATTTAGTAATGGTGAGTAAATGAAAAAATCAACTCTTTTCTTTGTTTGCATTCCTAGTTTTCACCGTTTCTTCCAATATGACTTTCTTTTGACACCTCCTGTCCATTCTCTTCTGTTTCAGGAGAGAAACTTAATGTGAGGGTGGATGTAAATTCATTTGCTGACCTGTTTCTGCTTCAGTGCAAATCCAGAATGACAAAGAGAAGTTCTTCAGGGGAAAGTAATCAGTTATTAGATCATATACTTTGGGGCACGGCCTCATTCTTGTACTGTATTAACCTTTGTATCATGTTTAGTGCATACAAGTTTTCTGTAAACTTCTGAAGAGGAGGAGGAGAGCCCAGAACCTGTACAAATCAGCAGCAAATATATTGTGCTCAGTATTATTAATGCTAATAGATAAGTACATTTTCCAGGTTTTCACATGAAATGCATTGCTTATAAAGCAAGTGTTCCCTTGTAATAGTAGCTGCAATTGCATTGTACAGTAAAACCCCGGGTTATGAAGGAGATCCGTTCCAACAGCCTCTGCTGTACGGAAAAATTGTAAACCGAAACATCCATAGGGATGCATTGAAAAATTAAAAAATGGTCCTGAATTGATCATTGTAAACAAAAAAAAGCATTAAAATGTGGAAACTGGGATGGCATTTCTATATGATTTGCCGTTGTAAACTGCAGGAAACTTAAACCAAGGCAGTTGTAACCCAGGGTTTTACTGTATTCTAATACTCATTCTGCTTTTTCACATAGTTGCGGC
Organism: Furcifer pardalis; assembly: GCA_030440675.1. Classification (NCBI taxonomy): domain Eukaryota; kingdom Metazoa; phylum Chordata; class Lepidosauria; order Squamata; family Chamaeleonidae; genus Furcifer; species Furcifer pardalis. The sequence continues at coordinate 36,831,684 of CP126896.1, forward strand.
TGAAGAGGCCCACAACCAGGGCTAGCCCAGCCATTCACTAAGCCAGCACCAACCAAATGCTGGAAGGGGGGGGATTATCATCCACCACCCATGCTCACCATCCAGGAATACATATGGGAGAGGGAAGAAAAAGAAGGCAATGGCACTGGTGACAGATTGCTTTGAATCTCTGCTGACTGCCTGGCCACCTAAGAATAGTTATCTGAAGGCAATCATGCAACCAGCAGCAATTCAAAAAGCTTGCGTTTGCTGTTTCACTTGTCTCTACTGCTGCTATCAACTTCTTTCTGTTTCCCCCATGGGTTTTGCTGCGCCACACTGGCAAGAGGGCATGGGCAGTGGCAGCATCTGTGGTGGTGCTTCTCCTTCAGTGTCAGGGGTAGAAGAGTTGGAGCTAGAATTGCCACAACACAAGAATAGCAACAGAAGAATAAAATACGTATCAAAGCTTGGTGACCATAAATAGTAAAGGTAAAGGTCATCCTTCCTTGAAAGCTAATCATATCCAACTGTACGGTTCAGTACTCATCTCCGTTTATAGTCAAACAGCCAGCACTGTCTGCATCTGAAGGTGTTTCCGTGGACATGTGGCAGGCATGACTAGACACCAGAGTGCACGGAACACTTTTTACCTTCCCACCGAAATGGTCCTTATTTATCTACTTGCAATTTCTTGCTTTTGACCTGCCAGGTTGGGAGGAGCTGGGACAGCAGCACTCGGATCTTGAACTGCTGACCTGCTTACCTTCCAGTCATCAAGTTCAGCATCTTAACCATAACCCACTGCACACCTACCCGTGACCATAAATAGTCTCATACTAATTCACAAAGTAAATTAGTAATCCAAATAACAAGTTTCTTTCAAAGAATTGTAAAGATATTTTGGTAATAGTAAACATTTTAAAGCCATTATAATTATTAAGACACAAGCAAGATGGATCCAGAACAGGTTGGATTAAAAGTTGTGCTAACAGCATTTAAGCAAATGGCTGGGTCCTGTTTCACCATTATGCAAAAAGTATGTATGCAAATTGTCTCAAATTAAGAAATTTCCATAGGGATTATCTGCATGACAAATTGTTTGAATCAGCATAACTGTGCAGCAGATTTCAGCCAATGGGGCTTAAGAAAGTCTTGCTTATTTTATTCCAACTGGTTTCAGTAGATCTGTTGTAACTTAAGCACCATTGGTTTGGAAGAATCGATCTAAGTATTCAATGTAGGTCCAGACCAACTTTCTTTGATAATGTTTTTCAGTCATTAAAATAAGTACAGACCAGAGATGACCAAATTTTCCAGTTTTTCCCAAGTAAAATTATATATTTCAGATAAAATAATATACCTACCTACTCATGAGTTTTCAGAAATGTCAACACAGTGGAAGGTCAATTTAAATACTGTGAAAAATGCTGAGTACCCTAAGAAGAGAAAAGCTAGGCTGGATCAAATAATTTGCCTATGGGAAACTCACAAATTGTTCCAACTATAGCAATTAATTTATATCCCACTTTAAATACTCTCTGGCCTGGTTACTCATTTCACTGACTTTGGAGAGTTGGAGTCTACCTTGACCCTGTCGGGACTCAGGTCGTAAGCAGAGATTTCACTGCAGTATTGCATCTTAACCATTGTGCCAGAAGGACTCTCAACAATTGGTACTTGGAGGTGCACTCCCTCTAAAACAGGAAGAAACTTAGCCAATTGATAGTCCCCTCCTCCATCAGTTTGTCTACGACCCATTCAATAATCTGTATAACACCTTGACTACCAAGACCATACCATGGTCTATTGTACCATGAACAGCTTCCCAGTTGTAGCAAGACTCTTGATGGAGAAGCTGTAAAAGTCATTGGGCTACGGAATGAACAGGAATTTTTATGGATTCCCTAAAACTATCAGACTATAAGGGTAAGGTAACTAGCAATCTTTTTTACCCTGGGGTATGCTATACCTTTTTCTGCTTTCTTTATGGACAAAGAAAACCCACAAGTAAAAAAATATATACCCTGCTTTGTTTACACAGGTGAATTGAATGTGTGCTGAGGGGATGGCAGGTTGAAAGAATGTCAGCAGCTGTGTAGAACATAAGAAATGTGAATAATGACAACATCCCTGCTTTCAGTACTGTGCTATTTAATATACACATTTGAAGAAAAAAGCTGAATACAGCACCGGTGAAAGGTGAATAGTGTGCTGAGATGACAGCCATGAAGTTTGACATTCTTCCCAGATCGAGGGGGTAGAACCTTGGCAGTGGTAGCGTAAAACCTTTCCATGCCAACTCTGTCCAACAAGGTACAGAACTGATCAGAGGGAGTCATTCCAAGGTCAAAGTTACCTGATTCCACTTCCACAGCCTCATGGTGCTCAATCCCACCCAACTTTGATTGTGATCATTTGGGCAATTGTTTTATGTGTTTCCCAAAAGCTGACATTTCTTTGTTATTATTATTATTGCAGTTTTTCAGGATCTCTTGGCCTATATGCTTGTTGGGGGATTCTTGGAGCTGTTGTTTGCTCCCCCAGCAGCAAACATTTTGTCCAAACTGTAGTTTTAGCACAAATGGTGTATCAAATAGCCATAGACCAGGACCTTAAAAGCCCTTGAATGAGTAGAAGATGCTTCCAAGCACGTCTAGGAAGGTTTGGACTGCACCATCCAATAATATAATCTGATAATCTGATGGCTGAGCTATCAAACTGAAGCCCCTAAGCATTCCTTGACCCTGAAGTGTAATATTTCAGAAAATATAAAGAACTGTCAAAGGGCAGGAAGCACAGGGAAAACCTGTTGTTGCATTAACATAACTGTGGTTCTTTGGACGAAAGCCAACAAAGGATAATAATGAGAAGGCCAGGTTTCACATGAGACTTTAGTCTGCTCACAAGGTATCATTTCTTGACAACAGGTGAGAAGGTCTTCTGAATGAGCCCATCAAATAACATCAGCGGATTACTACATCCCTGGAGACCTCAGTTTTGTGCGGCTCCTGACAAACAGATAAATGCTCAGTTTCATGGCATAAGAAGAAAACACTTCCAGTATAAAATGTATGAGAGAAAGAGACTATAAGATAAAGGAGAAAATTAGAAAACTTTTTTTAACAACTCCCAGAATACTGGCAAGGGATTCTGGGAGGTCTAGTTCAAAATAATGATGTTTCAGATTTTGGAAGTTATCATGCAAGGATTAATGCAAGAAGGGTACATTGGCTTTTGGGGTGTGATGCCTTTGACTTCTTGTATTCTTTCTTCAACTGAAGTCAGCTAGAGTCCTCAAAGAGACAGGGCTGTCATTAGACAGTTATGTCTTCTTGCAGCTATTTTTTTCAAGAAAGCAATTACTGCAACTTCACCAATCAATTCCATTCTTCTTCTCCTTTAATTTTATATACTATATTGGGAGGGACCTCAGGTGCTAATATTATTTATTTATTATTTATTTATTAATCGTATTTATTATCCCGCCCCAATCGGGTAAACCCGACTCTGGGCGGCTTACAGCATGAATTAAAATCACAGGTTAAAACTAGTATAATAGTTATGTTTAAAACCATAAAAATTCTGCCTTTCCTGAGATCCCAGGCTCCCCTCCTTTCTCATGATCCCCTCTAAATATGATTGTTTTCAAGCTTTTGGAGCAGGGGTGGCCAAATTACAGCCCGCAGCACCATTTAATGTGGTTTGCCGCCACCCTCGCCAATACCAGAAGCGGAAGTGGATCCATTTATGACAGTCCTAAAATGTGCCAGTGCATGCGTAAATGCACCCATGGCTGCCGTAAATGCTGCCATATATGCACCCGTGGCTGTCACAAACACATTTACAACAGCTGTGGATACATTTTATGGCAGTGTTTATAGCAGGAAGAACCATTTGACTGGCCGAATCAGCTGTCCGAGGGGCGTGGTCAAGCCCACTGTGCGAAAAGTTTGGGAACCCATTTTAGAACATGCTTAAAGGGTTTTGGGATTCTGTGGCACATTGGCTTTTATTTTTGTCGCTGGAATGTTCTGTTTGCACCAGGACTGAAGACCTGTCAGAACATGCTGGCTTTCAGGCATTAGATGTAAACTAGCCATTCTCTTCGCTCAACACTGGGCCAGCATTGCAGGTATGGAACCAATATACTGATCCCAATCTACTCATCTAGGAGAAATATGCAAAAGTGAAGCTGAAGGGAAACTGTATTCAGACATTTAGAATAGGTTTACATGTGGGAGGAAAAAGATTAAACTATCCCAACCCCTTCTACTGTCACCCTCTTCTTGTGAAGCATGATATACCAACAAACTTCCAAAGAAAGCGCTTCTATAGCCCCAGCTTCTGAGTCTTGCATGAATTTCAAGCTTACACATTTATTTATTTATTTATTTTATATTTGTTTATCGCCCTCCTCCCCGAAGGGACCCAAGGCAATTTCCAACAATTTTAAAAACACTTTAAAAATTAAAAACTTTAAAAAGCTTAAAAACTTAATTAAAAGCTAGGTATTATAACTTGGACATACTGGGGGTCAAACCATCCAACTGGCTGGGGAAATTGAACCATCCACTCCCCAGACCAGACCTGCCAGCCAGGTTTTCACTCCTTATCTAAAGGACAGCAACTCCGTCTGCAGGCGTAGTTCTATCAGGAGGAGGTTCCACAGGGCCGGAGCGTACATTAGAAAGTACAAGGAGAATATGGTATGAGTCAATCCTGTAGCATCATGTCATCATGACAGACTTTACCTTCCTAGGATCCAAGATCACTGCAGATGATGAGAGCAGCCATGAAATAAAAAGATGATTAATTCTTGGGATGCAAGCTATGAGAAACCTAGGGAACATAATAAAAAATAGAGACATCACCTTGCTAACAAAAGTCCACATAGTCAAAGCAATGGTATTTCCAGTAGTAATGTATGTGAGACCTGGACCATAAGGAAGGCTGAGCGCAGAAGAATAGATGCCTTTGAAATGTGATGCTGGAGGAGAATTTTGAGAGTAGCCTGGATAGCAAAGAGATCAAATAAGTCGATCCTGAAGGAAATCAACCCTGACTGCTCCTTGGAAGGACAAATATTGAAGATGAAGCTAAAGTACTTTGGACATCAAATGAGAAGAGAGGACTCGCCAAGAAGGCCTTGATGCTGGGGAAAATCAAAGGCAAAATGAGAAGGGGGCAGCAGAGGGTGAGATGGCTAGATGGCATTGGGGTGCCTGGTGTGCAGTGGTCCATGGAGTTGCAAAGGGTCGGATTCAACTATGTAACTGAACAACAACAACAAAATTATTTCATCACACCAGGGTCAAGTCTTGCTACACACAAATCACAAGCAAGCAGGATTTATAGCACAGGCCAGCTCATTATGAGTCTCAGGAGCAACACAATCTTAGAAGGGAAAGATAAAGATTTTGGACAAATTGCCTTTTTTAGACTAAACTCCCACAACCACCATAGCCAGGGCCAGTGTTGTTTTTGAACTGTAGTATAAGGAAGTAACTTTTAGGGAAAGCATTGTGTTCTTTTAGGCAAATACAACTGTATGTACCATGGAGGCCCAATCCACTGTGCTATTGCTCTAACCACAGTGATGGAGAACCTTTTAGAGACCGAGTGCCCAAACTCAACAGGTTGTCATCTGTGCCACAGAGAGGCAGGATGAACTCTGTGCTGGGGGCAGGAAGTGCTCCCATTTGGCTGCTGGGCAGAGGGACGGAGCAAACTCTGCAGGGGGAGAGAGGAAGCACTCCCATTGGGCTGCTGGGCAGAGGGGAGGGGCAAAATCTGTGTTGGGGCGACGGCATGTGTGCCCACAGAAAGGGCTCTGAGTGCCCTCTCTGGCACACGTGCCATAGGCTCGTCACCAATGCTCTACACAAGTTCCATTCATTTCACTGGACCTTGTGCAGAATCAGCCTTGCACAAATGCCCAATCATTTCCAGTATGCAGTAGCTAGACTTATGGCAAAGTCAGCTTCAGTCATGAACTTCACAAGCTGCCAGAGTCTAATACCTTTAGGGATCTAACCACTTAACTGACAAAACATTTGTGAAGGAATAGGTATGAAACACATGAGTAAAAGTATCAAATATCCCTAAAACATATGCGGATTAAGCTGGTGAAAAGGTGAAATTTCTCTTCCTACCGAGTGGATGTGATGTTTTTCTTGGAAACCATACTACAGGCTTGTATGTGTGTGTGTGTGTATTTTACACAAGTTGACAAAAGACAAGTTGATTTAGTTTGAATGCACTGACATCTTAAAAGCCTCTCTTTGTTGCAGCTCAACTTGCACATCAACAATTAGGCTGCTTATGTGGGAGATTTTTTTCCCCCTTGACTTTATGGCATGGTGGGTTGATATGAAATTAGACAGCACACTTTTCTAGCTTTAAATGCTTTCTTTGGATGAGAATCTTTACAATGCCAAGTTAATCTGTCTTGACTGATGGTTTATTAGCATGGATGACAATCTAAATCCCACATGGGCTATGTTAATTCATCACCTGGCTTATGATACATATTTTACTTTTGGGCTTTTTCAGGGTGCTTTTCTTTCAAGTCCCCTCCCCCTTCACGGTGATGCCAGAGCGTGTCAACATATTTTGCAGGAGTGTGCAAATGTGCTTTGTTGCTGAGGATCAGACAAACTGAAGAACAAAAGCATATGGGCCTCATCCTGCAACATACACAATCCAAGAACAATTGTTGCCATGAAATATTAAGACCTTCTTCCAGTGTTTCTCAGGCAGTGTTTCAGGAAGGCAAGACTGACATGGAAGAAGCTACAACATGGGTTTATATCACTTTGCCTGAGGCTTCCATTGTTACTTAAGTGGTTGTGCAGCAGTGCCTGCTTGCCAATGTGACACCTGATAGGACCCCAAGAGTGGCTTACAGCCAGGGCCTGCCAGAGTCAGAGCCTGGGAAAGTTATTTTGGGAGCAACCGTTTCCAGAAGAACTGGGGGACATTCTCAGACCTGTGGTTCAAAAAAGGGACTTTTCCAAACTCTAATGTGGGACCCACGCCCCATAGCGGGACTTCAGTTCTCAAAAACCAAAGGTTGGGAAACACTGCTCCAGAGTCTAGCAAAAGGGGAGGTGCCATGACTGGAGAGGGAAGCTTAGCAAACTGTTTCCATGTTTAGTTGTATCCTTCCCTCTGAGCAATTCCCTTTTGGCTCCTTTTAAAGGAAAGCTCTAATAAATTGGAAGAATACTACAATCAAAGTGATCACACAACCCCTCCCTCTTTCTTTATATTGTAAAAACAAGTGGTGTACAGATTTGAGTTTTTACACTGCAGTTCTCCGGACTTCTCAGGCAGCTGGGACTTTATGGACTGCAGTCCAAAATCTGCACACTAGCAAGAACATAGAAAGCTGCCTTAATCCAGAGTTAAAGCAGTGGTCCAAGAAGCCAAGCATTTTCAACTTGGACTAGCAGTAATACCACTCCAAGGCTTCATGTGTCTGGCCAGGTTATCCTGCTATGGTAACAGAGTAGACCATACTGCCAGCAACTCAATGCCGATCGTCAGGCCGCAGTTAACTAACCTGACAACCCTGAGGACTAATGGGTTGGGTGCCAAAGTCCACAGGGAAAGGTGATGGTCCCCAAGTGGATTAAATCCCACTTCAATCCAACTTGAAGGAGGGCAGCAGCTTCATCAATACTGGCGTGGTGCTGAGGATGACTTTGCGTGCCAAAAGGGCTCAGAACCAGAAAGTGACTTGCGGAACTGGATCAGTGGTATGGGGGTCATGCTGTGCTGTGGAAGGCAGATGAAGGGCCACTTGATTATATAGGGCAGTCTTCATGGATGATTGCCTATATTCAGATTCAGAAATGACAGAATAAGAAGAAGGCTTCATATGGAAAATATTGCCAACACTATCTACTGATGCCAGGGATTGAACCAGGGACTTTCCACTTGCAGCATGTCTGTTGTTCTAGAGAATTTTGTTGAACAGACTTCAAGTGCCAAGAGACTAAATCTTACATCTTTTCACATAGTGTGTCTAGGTGTTCATCCAAAACAGTTTGATACCTTTAAATTCATAAATGATTTGTTCTGTGGGATGATATATACAACTTGGTTCTCAGTTGTAACAATACAATTTCACAGTCTTCAAGTAATCTTCCTCAAAGTAATTATGTAAGCTATTTATTAACTGGGGTTGATCCAGCCAATACAAGCAAGTTTTCCGGTCCAAGATGCATATGTATATGCAAATGCCTGTTCGTGCAGTGGGACTTAGGGTTCAGTCAAACAATGAGAAAGGGTTGTGTCTGATCACATTGAAAATGGGGTTTTGCTGGGCACCATCTCCCTTAGTCTGATGAAACAGACTTGATCTACGAAACCTAACATTAAAATACAGCGGTTTAAAGTGCCACGACATTTTTTGTCATTTTATTTTGTTTACTCTCTGATATGCTTGAAACACAGACTAACATGGCTATCATTTCAAAAATCCCCCTTAGAGCAGGGATACTCAACCTGCTGCCCCCGGGCCGAATGCCATCCACGGTGCCATTTCATGTGGGCCACCACCACCTCCACTACATCCGGAAATGCCATGTGGTGGAGGAAGGGCAAAATGGCCATCTGGCTCCTGAAGCTGTCTGAGGGAGTGTGACCCGGCCCATGGCTTTAAAAGGTTGAGAACTCCTGCCTTAGAGTGACCCTTCAGCCCATGAAAGTTTTCCTGCTGCTAGGCCAAAAAAGTGTTTGGCTATAGTTAGTCTGAGATCTCACATATGTCCTGTGATGGCCAGGAAATCACTAAAAGAGGAGTTATTTTCCATCTGATTAGACCTTTACTCTTTCCTTCTTCCCCTCCCCTATCTTATCTGCCTCCCATCTGTTCTAGAACATCCACCAAACCTCTAGATAAGGTCTGGATGTGGGCATATGAAAGACTGGCTACACCATTCTATCTGCAATGCTCCCCCCCCCCTCTCCAGCATTTTTCAGTGGGCTTACAGTAGTAGAGATGTTTTACTCACACACTTTTTAAAATTTCTGCTGATCCAGTGGAAATTCACTTTGACAGTCTAGAAATGTTGCTGGCATAAGAAACGCTTTAAAAGAAATGTAAAGAGTCAACAGCATGCAGGGTGTCTGTTTACTTATTGGAGTGTAATTTGAGTGGCAACTCCATTAGGCTTTCTTAGAGGTCTATTGGAGTAGATGGCATCCTTCCACTTCCATCTTGTCCCTCGGTACTGTGTACAAAGGAACAATGGTCTTCAAGTCTGCAACAATCCAGGCAGCTATGAAACTCAAATCCAAAATTAGCAAGGAAAGGTGTACAAACAAAGGATGTGGGTAGTATTTCAAAGGTAGGTTTTACAATCCTTTATTTTGCTTTCTTCTGAAAGAGAAAATGTTGCTCTGAATTGTGAAGATACAGTAGTACACTGGATGCCAGAGAAAAGTATTCCACATTTTGTTGCCCAATTCAAAGTCTCAGTATAAAGTAAACTTTTAAAAGCTGATATTACTGATCTGGAAAGAAGGAAAATCACACGAGTACATGTCTGTTCTAAAAACATGCCCAACACAATCTAATTTGAATTCCAGAAAACTGACATTACATTCATTATGTCTGTTTGATTTCAGCAAGCAATAAAATCTATATTTGGTCCCCAAAATAAGAGGCTATGCCACTTTGTTCCATTTGTTAATCAGCTTGTGTAGAATCATGCAGCTCATGTAGTATTTTATTCTGGAAAATGTGCTAAATTGAAGTAACATTGTTTTTTGAAAATTGATCTCAAAAGCTATCCCAAAAACCTGACTTAAGAAATTGCAAGCAACAATTTATTGGAAAAATGAGACACCCGCTGCAACTATAAAACAGCATGTGATTCTGGATTTGGTTATGGAATAATAAAGCTAATGCAGAAAAGTGTGTACAGTAAATGTGAAAGGAAGCTTTTCAGAGATCCAGAATCCAGAGCATTGCACAATACTAAAACTTAAATAGTTCAAAATATAAGGGATTCGTTAAATAAAATGTGGGGTTCTTTCACTTTTGCTAAATTGTATCCATCCAATCATAGTGATATTCTGAAAAAATATCTTATTTATTTTTAATTACTATATTTCCACCCAGCTTTCATATCTTCAAAGCAAAACAATTTACTTAAAACAACAAATAGTCTTGTGGCATCTTAAAGACTAATAAATGTATTGTATTGTACTTTTTAATGAACTTTAGCCCTACATGATCCCAAAATGTTGTGTCTAATATGTTTAGTATCTTTAGTCTTACTAAAAGTCTCTTATGGCGAGAACAGATAGCAGGAGAGACAAGTGTCCAAGAGCACTGGAAAGAATGGCGTTACAGTGACCTTTAAAGGGACCCTTCTATCTGATTCGGTCATGCAGTACTCGGGTATTGAACCTTCCAGTCATCAAGTTCAGAATCTTGGTCACTTAAGCCACCGCAGTCCCCCCTCCCCAAAAAAGCAAACAGATTTACAATTTGCAAAAATAGTAGAGAATAATCACATGTTCTTTACTACTCGTATCAGCTGCTTCTAGTTGTGAAATGCCCCAACTCCCAATCTCTCCTGGTCTTCTAGTTAGCCAATATGAGAGATAGGTTTTTATCAGGGGATAAGATATAGCCAGACATTGTAGATCTATCCTTTTCAGGATCCTGATAACGATCTGTTTTGTGGGGTTCTGCAAGGACTAATTCTTTCAAGGTTTCCTGGATCAGACTTAATTTGTGAACATATTACAGTACATTTCAGATTTAATAAAGCAAGCATGGATGTCTATTATAAATGCTCTCAAGAGAAGATAAAATCATTTGCAGATAGCAAGGGATCAGTGTAATAAAAATTAGCAACCATAGTTTAAAGATTTCAGAAATTAGATACTGATACTAATAAAGGGCTTCTGGATCCTGGCTTTTGAAAAAGATGATCACAAGATATTTCCTATTTTGTTTCCAGTTTTCATCAGCTGAAATGTACTGTGAAATGCTTGAAGTACGGGCTACTCAGTAACAGATAGTAAAAGCTGCATTCATTTTTCCGCATAAGGAAAAATATGAAAATACAGTAATCCTATTTCAAGGTTTATAAAAGAAAAAATATTATTTATGCTTTAGATTAATTTTCCCATGAGCCAGTTTTCTGCTCATAACAAGTATTGCTATTAAACAATTGGAGCAATTGTTTTCCAGGTCTCAATTTAGGTTACAACATGCCAGCTGCAGGGTTGAGAAAAAATTCAGGGACAGTGTAATTTTTAATGATGAATGTGATTAGGAGAAGGTTTTTCAGGATAGATGTCATACTATTAAATCACTCAGTATATTGTTCACATCGTTTCTGCATAACTCAGGGGAACCTTTTCTTGCCAGGGGCCTGACCATGTCCCCTCAGTCAGCTGAGGGGATGGTTACATGGTTCTTCCTGGCAGAGGCACGTGCATTTGCACCGTGTTTCCAGGCGTTTGTCCCACCTCTGCCGCTTCCCTTGGAGGAGGGAGCAAGGGAGGAACATTTTTGCACTATTTCTGAATTTTTCACTGCGTTTTCACAGTGTTTCAGTTCCACAGACACCTCCGCCCTCCCCCAGACTCTCAACACCTGTCCGGGGAGATAGAAAAGGACTGACGGCAGGAGCCTCGGCCAAAGAAGCTGCCCCGGCTGTACAGGCAGCCAAGGATGCCTTCGCCCCATTATTCAAACTTTTGTATTCGCCCCCCCTTCTTGGCGCTCTTGTTTTGTCATTTTGTAGTCCTATATTTAATATGAAAGCCACCCTGAGTCACCACAATGTGGCAAGTGGGCAGCTAAATAAATGTAAATTATAAATAAAACACAGTTATTTTGGCTGTTCCAGTGATGTCAGGGCACTTCTGACGTAGGTAGCAATTTGGCCCAGGGGCCAGATCTGGCCCATTAGCTGTAGGTTGGGAGCCCCTGCCTTAATTATTCAGAACTCAGAAGTGTTTTTGTTAATCTATAAAAAAATACTAATTCCATCCCAAGGTGACACTTTTATTATCAATAATGTGCCATAAAGTCAGTTCCAATTATAGGTTATATTTGGTCTTCCTCTTTTCCTGCCCCCTTCCAACTTTCCTAACATTATTGTCTTTTCCTGTGAATCTTGCTTTCTCACAATGTGCCCAAATTATGACAGACTATTAGGGGCTAATCTTGCTGTTCAGTAGCAGAGTTGAGTCCAACCCTTTGTGGCCTCATAGACCACAGCATAGCAGGCTCCTCTGTCATCTGCCATCCTCCATAGTCCGCTCAGATCTGTGCCCACTGCGTCAACAATGCCGTCTAGCCATCTCATCTTCTGCCAGATCTTGTTAATCAATAACAATTTGCCACCAAGTTTCATATAGTTTACCTTTTAAAATTATGTATCAGCAAGAAGGTTATGGCCAGTATTAGTATCTAATTTATAGTTGTACAGTACATAAAAATTAGTATATCCAAGGTTGCCCTTGCTTGAAAGCCAGTCATATCCAACACTAGGGTTCAGTGCTCATCTCTGTTTATAGCCAAAGAGCCAGCGCTGTCTGCGTCTGCAGACATTTCCATAGACATGTGGCAGGCATCAGGGCCATAGACAGGATGCTAGATGTGGGTGGGCAAATATTTTTCAGGATGGGCAACAATGTCATATATATATAGGGACCAAAGTGGTCCCTATTTATCTACTTGCAATTTCTTGTTTTCAAACTGCTAGGTTGGCAGGAGCTGGGACAGATATATTCAAATGCTTATGTAAATCTGTGCTTCCATGGGGTTATTGCATTCTATCCTTTTTGCCAATACATACATGGTCACTCAGCTAATATTTACAGTTTCTTTGTGGCAAAAAAAACCCTGCATATATCCAGAGAGACACTCTTCTTTATCTTTTCATACATTTCAATGTTTAAATCTATACTAAAAACAGGCTCTGGAGAGTTGATTTTATATGCATGAGCCCACAAAGAATTTCTAGGCTTTAAGCATCAAAATGCGGACAACAACACTGATGTAAATGTGGAGAGACTCAAGAGTCGACGAGGACCTGGGTTTGGGCAACAACAAGTGGCTTCATTTTGGCAGTCCAGGGTTTGATCGGAACACGAAAGAAGAAGAACCAGAACTCCACCATTGCCCATCCCAAGCCTGGATGAGAAAGGAGGAGGGGTAGGCGTCAAGTTAGCACCCCAGCCCAGTAAATTTGTATTGCTTCAGAAGCAATAAGAAGCCTCATTGCCCAATATGTTGTAGTGATGGAGATGGGCACCACTCAGCGTGAGAAGAACCTACTGCTGCTGCTAAACATCACCAGAATTTGATGACATGGCAAATATAGCCTATCTGCAGACATCTGAATAATGCATATTAAATAACAATGTATTTGTTGGAGTGCAATATACAAAAACATGTGTGTGGGGTTTTTAGAACTGGAGACAAGTGTATTACAAAATACCAGCAGAGATTTGTTTTTGTTACATTGATATCTACTGTAGTATGAATTAGCCAACCATTTCAAAGCCAGTTGTTTAACTTATAGGCCCTGTAATCCTAAGAACATTTATTTATCTACAGCTGAAGTTCTATTCCAAAACTATCTGGGCATAAATTTGTTGCAGAGTTTTGAATTTCTGGTAAAATTCCCTTTAACTGTGCCATAAAAGTGCACAGACCCAAAGAGGAGAATGCAACAAATCTCCGAGAGTCCATTCCTTTCTCATTAACCAGCACTTATAGTCTCAATAATTCATTCTAAGACGTTTATAAGAGAAATGTTTCTTTACTTACAGTTACTTAGAATTACAGAGGTGTGCATGCTGCTTTCTTTACTGCATACATGCTAGTTACCAACTGAACAGAACAACAACAAAATGTCAGCTGCTGAGGCAGCTTCAGGGCTCCAGCTGCTAGGGAAACAGCTTTGATTAGACTCACAGCCTACTGCAGTTATTGAGTCCTTGTTGAGCTCCACCTGTGAGACCAGGGGGAAGTTATATAAAAACTGTCCTCTCCCCCTAAAAGCTGTCTTGGTTATAAAGGTTTCTGTTTTTGTTGTGGTTAGTTAACCGCCGTCTGACACTCAGCGTTGAGTCACTGGCAGTATGGTCTACTCCAGGGATTCTCAACCTGTGGCCCACAGGCCGGATGCAGCCTGCGGTGTCATTTCATGTAACCCCCACCGCCTCCACCGTCCAGCCCTGAAGCTGTCTGAGGGAATGTGACCCGGCCTCCCTGTTTAAAAAGGTTGAGAACTCCTCATCTACTCTATTATTACCATAGTGCAGGGGTTCACAATGTTTTCCCGCCACAGGCAAGACACACCCCCAACATGCAGCTGCAGGGGCCAGAGACATGGTTGCTCCCAATGCTTACGTTTTCAACGGCAGTGGCAGTGGTGGCGATCGCATCGGTTTTGTGGTTTCATGCACAGTCTCTGCCACTTCCCACAGCAGCAGGAGGCTTTGGGAAGCATGTTCACTCTGATTTGGGATTTTTCCACCGCTCCTCTGCTGTGCTTCAGCAGGGAAAGTGCAGCACTTGGTGACTTCCTGGTTCCACACTGGGAACCCAGGAGCTGGCGTAAGCTCTGCCCAGCACCGGAAGTCGCCAACCGTTGTGCTTTCTCTGCTGAAGTGCAGCGGAGTAGTGGTGGGGAAATCCCAAAACAGATAAAACATGCTCCCCAAAGCTTCCTGCCGCCCTGAGAAGTGGTGGAGGATATGCAAAAAGCCAGTTGAATGGTGTGATTCCTGCTGCCGAGATAAGTGACATATTTTGACTTCTGTGGGTGGGTCTAGAGGTCCCCAGTTGGCCCCAATGGGATGGATTAATGAGATGCATGAGCCAGATTAGACCCATGGGCCAAGGGTTGTGAATGCCTGTCATAGCAGGATAACCTGGCCAGACATGACCAATACTTTTGTCAGTACAAAATTGAGCAGTTCCCAGTCTTTGGTGCAGCAACAGAAGACAGGTTTTTTGTGTCATGTATTATACAGGTACAGCACATGTGACTGGCAAATTAAGTCTTTGCCTCCACACTATCACAATGCAGTTATTTTCCAAATGACAGAGCAATGTTTTGCAATCTGTGAAGCTGGACACCTTTCTTATGTGTCAGAGTCCAAGGCATGGGCAGCTGGCAGGTAACAAACATGCCAGGACAACCAGGCCAAATAGTAACTGTATCTCAGTCCAGAGTTCATGTCCCAGTGAAGGCAGAGATACAGAATTAGTTCAGATGACAAATGTGTGGCCCAAATGAGCCATAAGTCAAGTGACTGGAGGACAGACACAGCAGAGAACCCTCAGGGGCTGGAGCAAGAATCCTGGCAATGTACCCTAACAGTCCACAGGAACCAGGCAAAGGCAAGCATGCTGACTTTTGTTGCTGAGGGAGAGCCAGTCCTTATATAGCTAAGCAAGCCATCCAGGGTGTTCAGGTGGAGTTTATGAAGGTCTGGAAACTTCCGTGGAGCTCTTAGGTGTGGCTTAGCACACCTAAGGGACTGTGGTGGCTCAAGAGGTTAAGATGCTGAACTCGACAACTGGAAGATCAGAGTTCGATTCCCAAGTACTGCAGCTCCTGACTCTGTCTCAGCTCCTGCCAACCTAGCAGTTAGAAGGGAAGAAATTGCAAGTAGATAAATAGGGACCACCTCCACGAGAAGGTAAACAGCGTTCCGTGCACTCCGGTGCTGAGGCATGCCTGCCATATGTCCACAGAAATGTCTGCAGACCCAGACGGCACCGGCTTTTTGGCTATAAACAGAGATGAGCAATGAAACCTAGTGTCAGATATGACTGGTATTTGAGCAAGGGTTACCTTTACCTTAGCAGCTGCAGCAGGATGAGTGTCTAGTCCTGCAGGACTTAAAGCAGTAACTGCAAATCTTGATATTATGTACTATCACATCAGAACTTGCTTATAGTAACCCTAATAGTGTTTTCAAGTTAAGTGAGGTGTTTAAAGAATGGTTTTATCAGCTTCAATACCCCAGAGCCAGAGAATGATACCCAGACCTCCTGAATCACTTTGTCCACTACTAGAGCCCTTCCATTACATTTAGGAGGGATCATTTTATTTCATAATTCATTTTATTTTTGGTACCCAGCATGGTATACTGAATAGATTGATGAAGTAGGATTCAGAGGATGTGGGTTCAAATCACCTTTTGACAATGGAAACCCACCTGGAGCAGCAGATGGCACTGGTAAAGCCTCGCCTTTAAATTTTCACTTATCTTGAATTCACTGTTAGGCTGCAAGTCTCTTTTAGTTTGGTAGCACATACCACACATTACAATGTATTTTGGCTTAGGAGAAAGGAATGAGAAAAAGAATGTGGCTTTCTTCAGAAATTCAAATATACTGTAATAGCTTGGGGAAAATATTTATTTTTCAAGACATGATAGATTGTTCCTAGCCTTGCTTCCTCAAGATTATTCCTACTTCTGATCATATCTGTGTGTTACTATTAATGTATAAAGCACATTTTGGTAAATCATGATATTCGGTTCTTTGCTAGTTTCTGTTGCATATAATCTAAAATATATAGGTGAATATATCAGACTTTTAACAAATTAGGTGTGGGGAATGTTGCTTAAACACATAGGTGCCCCCTAGTGGGTATCGTGGGTAACTCAGAATAAACTCATTTATGTTTGGTACCCAGCATGGTATACTGAATAAATAGATTGATGAAGTAGGATTCAGGGGATGTAGGTTCAAATCATCTCTTGACAATGAAAACTCACCTGGGGCAGCATGGGGCAACTGACACTCATCCGCTCATTTAATTAACTCCATTTTGCAACAAACTGAAGAGTCAGGACAGTTGAAGCCACCCTCACACATGCACAGAAGTTTATCCACAATGGAAACTCAGCCATGCTTCATCCAGTTCATCTACACAATGCAAAGATTCATGGGGAAATGGCATTCATGGGGCGGCATATAAGTCGAAAATACAATACAATACAATTTTAATGGGAACAACATTTTTTATTCATTAGCATATTAAAAAACACACACACACAAAAGCAAAGCAAAACAAATTTAGCTTCGCTTCCTAAAGAAAATCCTGTATTACTCCCATCCATGTAGTTTTGGACAAAAGCTATCCAAATACTGTACAAGAAAAGCTATCCAAATGTGACAAATCAAAATGAGAATATGACTAATAGCATTTTGTTTTCCCTTTTTCCATTGTGAATATGTTTTATTAATAGCAACAGTATCTGGCTTTTCTGAATTCTTTAATTAACATAGAGATTTTTACATACAGTACTTTCTGTATGATAAATTAATCATAAGTGGTCTCTTCTTCATTCAGTTTTTTGTTTCTTCAAACCCCTTCTCTAACTTAAAATTAGCTGGAAGTTACAAAAAACAACCAACAGAAGGCAAACCACTTTCCCCCAAAATGCAAAATATCAGCAGCCACTATAAAAGAGAAAGTAATAAACTATAAACTGAAAGTAATGCCATACTTAGAAGAAAACTGTGGTTCACAGGGGCTGCTGAAGTCCAAAACACATTTCAGTAGTCTTCTCATGCATCATTCATTCATTTTCGTGTAAGAGGTTACACTGGGTTGAAAGGATCTTTCCAGGGGATGTCCGAATGAGGCTTCCTTCATGTCCCCCATCATCAGCTCTCGGGTATCGAACCCATCTTTCCAGTCTCCAAGCCAAGTGCCTTAACTACTAAGCTGCAGTAGTTTCCTGCCATTTCTATACTCTCCATGACACAGAAATGAGACTTCACTAATTTGGGCAAACTAAGGACATAATAAAGAGTAGAGATTGCAACTGGCAGATTAATTAGAATCTCTAATTCCTCAAGCGGCAAAGAAAGATACAAAAAATTAGAGGAAAATAATTCTTAAAATCTTTCCCAAAATTAGAAAGATAAGTTTGCAATACCACAACTGGCTACAAGCTCAAGAGAGAGGAAGAAAATAGGAGTGTGAAGAGGAAGTCTGTGAGGTCACCCTAAGAAAGTTGGCTGTTGTAAAGTAGGGACATATCTGGCAAGATCAAGAGGGGAAGACTTAGGTATCTGTCTCCTCCACTAATCCACTTGCAGACACATTTAGTGCAGGCACTGTTTTACTCTACTTCCAACATGTGTGACACCCAAAAGGCCCCCCACCCACCCACCCAGCAGCCCAATGGGAATGGTTCCTTCTTCCCCTGTTGCTATTTTGGCACTTTGCGATAAATGAGTAGGTTTTGGGTTGCAGTTTGGGCACCCGGTCTCTAAAAGGTTTGCCATCCCTGTGCTAGACAATATGATTTTGGCCACTAAATCTCTTTTTCTCCATCACGATCAATTTGGTTCACTCTTTAGGGTGTCACAGCAGAGGATCAGTATCTTCACTGTGATCATGAAAGGGTGTTGTAGATGGCTAGCTTGCCTCTGTGGGGGCTCTGGGCTTCTATCAGAAATCTACCACATGGACTTCTTTAATCAGTGCTTCTCTCCCTGAGAAAGGGAGAAAAGGGAGATGTAGATGTAAATGTGAAGTTGAAATAGCAAAACAATTACATATTGGCAACTTCTCATGCTGCAATGTTCATAGTTTCACATTTGAAGCCAACCCTTCACCCACCCACCTCAAATCCTTTAAGCAATCTGACAGGGAGATATATAAGGAAATAATAATGTAATTCATATTTAGTATTAAGTGCTGTTATTGTATTGAGAAAGAAGATACCAAAGGTCTTTCCAAGAACATTTCTTAATCACTGTATATCATATATGACCTTTTGTGTGGCATTACCAGCATTCTTCATGTAAAATATTTTTTCCTTCTGAGCAAAACAACTTGAATCACATCAGGAAGGTGAAATAAGTTAGAAATAAAGCCTGGCTTAGGACTTTGGAGGCCAACATCTGAATGTACTTAGAAGGAAGGAAGCTCCCCCATCTCCAACTTTCATTTCTTGTTTCTTTTATCCTTAAGCTCAGCAATAAACTAGCACTCCATGGTTAAAAAGTCAAGGGAACAGATGTACAATATAACTACTTCAGGATCTGTATTTCAAACCTTAGCATGTAGATTTATAAAATAAGTCCATTTTGAAAGGTCTCAATATCATACTGAAGGCTTTCTGTGTAGTAACTCTATATCACAGGTATTTTTATCCCCACAATTTTGTTACCTAATAATTAAAAAGTACAGCTGATCAGTTAGGTGTGGTCACTTTTTGTTGTTTAAACAGCAAGACATTTAAGGGTACCAGACACAATTCAAACAATCCTGGATTTATGCAGGAACCCTTTGAGCTAAGAACAACAACAGCAAAACATTTATATGCCATTTGATTGGATGGAAGCATTGCACATGTGCTTAAATTTATATACAAAAACTACACATTACCAATTGCCTACCTTTAGCATCTATGAATTTTCCAGATACATGATTCAGGCAAACATTTGTTCCTGAGAAATTATATTTGCAAATAAAGACTGTATGCTCATCCAAAAAAAAATCACCAAAGCATGCTAATTTGCAAAATATGTGCAGTGTAAACAAAATCCTGCTAAAGAAACCAGGTGGATTCCTAATAAAAGTGATGCCTGAAAGCAGATTCCTAAAAGCCTTAATTTTATGAAAGGGCAGGATTAAGATACTTTAGTAGGAGTGACTTCCAATGGATAATATTGCCTGAACTTTCCTTCCCATCCAGCCACCTCCCTATGCCTCATAATTGGACTGCCAGAAAAACTTAAGTCTCTGTTCTAGACAAACAAATGTTTTTTTACCCAACTGACATGTGTGTGTTAAAAGAAAAATTGTACAGTCTCATTGTGGCAAAGAATGACCGTGATGCTTTAGCAATGCATTTCCCTTTCATTTCCTGCCTCACAAGGACAAGAAGCAGTGATGGGATGTAAAAGGTTCGCACCAGTTCACCAGAACCAGTAGTAATTTTTCTCAGTGTCTTGGAGAACTGGTAGCAGCTTTTGGGGGGAATCACCTTCAGGGCTTACCTTTTCACTGCGCATGCACGCCAAGCACTTGGTGTGCATGCACGCCTAACAGTGCTTGGCGCGTATGCACAGCCTCCTTGCTGTCCTCCCAAGCGGGGAAGAGGAAGAGAAGCTGCTAGCCTGAAGCTCCCTATAGACTGCTCCCTAGGGTAAGTGACTCGCCTTTGGCTGTGGTGTGTCTGTGTGTATTTTAATGTGTATTTAATACCTTTACCTATATTGAAGTTCTACCACAGTTCCTAAAAAGGCCTGGCGGCCTGGTTTGGAGTTTTTAAGCAAAGTCTTGGAGTTACTTCATCAATAAGCTACACCTGTGCTGTTCCAATTGCTCTTCCAATTGGATAACTCTTAAGGAGGTACAGCTGTTTTACATTTACATTAAGGCATATTATCCTAGAGAACTGGTTAGGCAAAGACTTAGTACCTAACTTCTTTAACTGTTGAAAAGTTGAAAAGTGCCAAAATGAAGCCATCTTGTGATGAGTTCATTCTGTAGTTCCTTCCATCTGACCTAGTGTGAGAAAGATTAGCCAGATTAAGCTTTAAACTCTGGTTTAAAAACGCTGGTTGATTTGTGTCTGTGGTGGGTGGGTGTATTTTAATGTATTTTTTATTTATTTTATTTTATTAATTAATTAATTTATGGGTTTGTGTTGTGGGTGGGTTGAGGTGTGTGTGTGTGTGTGTGTATGCGTGCTTATTTTTATTTTATTTATTTATTTATTTATTTATCTTTTGCCCTGCCCACAATGTCATGACATTGGCTCCACCCATGACATCATGATGTCATGACATTAGCTCCACCCACTGTGATGACATCACGGTGGGGTAGTAAAATTTTTAACATCCCACCACTGACGAGAAGAATGAGTGCACATAACCCTCCACACAAGCATTGGCAAAGTTAACCTCTCTCTGCAAAGCCTCTCTCCCAAGACTCTTTTGTAAAAACACCTTCTCTTGGCCAGAACGTAACCAACTCAGCTGAATACGAGCTAAATTGAGGAAACGAGGGATTGGGAAAGGAATCCATCACTCTTTTCCTCTTCAGGTGGTTCTTTTGAACTGTATCACTTACAAGCGGTTCAGACACAACTGCAGTTTGAAGGGACTTTCTCCCCTGTTTGTGTGGCCGTTTAAATCAAAGAGGACTGAATCTTCTGGTGGAACGTCAAAGTGAGAGGATGTGAGTAACTCACATTTTCCCTCACTGGATAGTCACACCCTCTGGTGAGAAGGAAAAACCACAGATTGGGGTTGTGGGACATCATATGGCATCATATGCTCAACAAGATAAAATGCAAATCAGCCTGCCCTAAATCAGTAGTAATCCCTGCATTTTTCCTTATGTAGTTGAGTCCACAGTCTAATGTTTCCATTCTCGTTGCTAAACCAGGTAAAGTTTCACTTAATGACAGATTTGATCATTCAGCAAGTAGAGGGACAGGACAAGGGAAGAGAAGAAGGGAAAGAAGAGAGACATCCCATCATTCAGTCTTCCCAGTGTCACCCTTGTGACCAACAGTAACAACAACTTTCCCTTTGAAGAGTCTGAACTCTAACAGGGGGGAAAATCCAGAAGGGAGTTGTATGTTTGTGTTTGTTGGGAAACTGCTTTCTCAAAAAACAAACCTTTCTCACATCCACTTCAAAGGCTTCTCAGATTGAAAAACTATTCTGTAACATCAAAGATATCATCAGCTAAAATTATTAACAGACACTGCAAAAATCGAAGAGTCTTGCGGCACCTAAGAGCCAAATATGTAGCCCCATTACCTGTCACAGGCCAAGCCAACTCAACGTGGTGTAAGGGAACAAATCTGGAAGTCCTTGGGTTGTCATTTCCAGTTTACATTTATTTATTTTTAATTATAAGGTAAGCCTCCTCTCTCCTCTTATAAATAATAATATTTTTCACTCACAGATATGGAAAGCTGTAGGGTGATACAGGGATGGAAAAAAACCTCCTTGGCAGGGTTGCATGTAACCCACAACCCACACTTTGGTTCTGTGTGTTATGTGCCATAAACTGAAATTAATTTTTAGCTATTGTACTCTAATAGACCTTTCAAAGTGAGATATTTAAGAAGTCATTTTACTAATGCTGCAAAAAAAAAACACCCTCTATGAATTTCTGTGGTTGGGGTGAGGATTTCAATCCAGGTCTCCTGAATCCTAGTCAACCTCTCTGCCCACTACATTTGACTGTGTATTTAGCCACTTGGACTTGCTCATATACAGTATAGTAAAGGTAAAGGTCATCCTTGTTCAAAAGCCAGTCGTATCCATCTCTAGGGTTTGGTGCTCATCTCTGTTTATAGCCAAAGAGCCAGTGCTGTCTGTGTCTGCAGACATTTCTGTGGACATGTGGCTGACTTTCCTAGACACCAAAGTGCACAGAATGCTGTTTACCTTCCCACCAAAGTGGTACCTATTTATCTACTTGCAATTTCTTGCTTTTGAACTTCTAGGTTGGCAGGAGCTGGGACAGGGACAGGAGCTCACTCTGTCATGCAGTACTGTACTTGGGTATTGAAGTCCAACCTTCCAGTCTTCAAGTTCAGCATCTTATCCACTTGAGCCAAAGCAGTCCTTGTTCATATATACATGTCCCAAATTGGTGTTATTTGCAGCAGCGTTTTGGTCTTCTATGTGGTACTAATGATAGCTCTGAAAGGAACAATGTCACTAGACTTGTTGAGCTCAGGCTAAGAGCAGCAACTATTAGTTGACTTGGGCTTTCAGTGCTTAACCAGGGTTAGACAGACATCTTTCATGCTTTGGAGGAACCCAAAACTGGAAGGTGTGTGTGTGTTAAACTCCTGGGGTACAAAACAGCTACTGTTTTGTTGGGTTGCCATCATACTAGCAAAGGTAAAGGTCTCCCTTACTTGAAAGTCAGTCGTGTTCAAATCTAGAGTATGGTGCTCATCTCCGTTTACATCCAAAGAGCCAGGACTGTCTGTGTCACAGATGTTTCTGTGGTTATTTGGTAGGCATGACTAAACACCAGAGCTCATAAAACATTGCTACCTTTCCTGCCAAGACAGTACCTACTTAACTATAGTAAAACCCTGGGTTACAACGGAAGTTCATTCCAACAGCCTCTGTTGTAACCTGAAAAAACTGTCAACCGAAACATCTATAGGGATGCATTGATTTTTTTTAAAAAAAAAATTGGTTCTGATTTGATCGTTGTAAACCGAAAAAAATACATTAAAAATTTGTAAACTGGGACGCCATTTCCATAGGATTTATCATTGTAAACCACAGCAAACTTAAACCAAGGTGGTTGTAACACAACTCCCTTTCTTTTCTTTTCTTTTGGGGTGGGGGGGGAATAACTCTGAAATAATTGGTTTTTTTTTCCTGTCTTTCAAATCCCTATTTCTAAATCTTCTTGTCTCCAGTAAATGCAGTGAGGACTAAATTAAGGCAGGCACACAGACATTTAAAACCTCAGAGGATATTCAGCGTAGCTCTCAATTTTCCTATTATTCATACTATAAAATATAGGATTTTTGATAGGTTTTTCCATCTTCAAAAAACAGTCAGCATAATGAGGCTATGAGACAATGAGGGCAAGATGCTGTAGATACCCTTTATTTTTAAAAAAGGGATGGATCAGATTCCCAGAAAATGTCTTATGCAGATGCTCCTGAAAATGGTTTGAATAGCTGTACCCTGGCCAAGGTTTGCAACATATGTTTTGCACGCAACCATTCCACTCCCATGGTATGTGCCTATCCAGAGGATACATAAAACCTGGAGCAATAAATCGATAGGACAAGAGCAGGTAGAAGGGCCAACTCCTAGTTCATCTGGGACCATTCATGTATTTATCTGACTAAGTCCTGGTCCATTTCTCCCTCTGAGGTCATGTTGCTGGTTAGGAGTCAGAAAAATCAGTCGGCTTTTATGCATTGGATTTGTGAGATCAAATGATATATTCCATTTTTAAATCTAAGCTGCTATTCCTGAGAGTGGGGTACATTTGGCCCAGCAAATAACAATGAATTCTTATCATGCCTCACCACTGGCAAAGCTGAGTAGGGTTCAAGGGAACTAGAGTTCAACAACAAATGTGACGAACCAGATTCTTTCACCCTGCTGTATTCTGCACACACACACTTAGGTGTATGCTGTTGTTGCAATTACACATTATTCAACTATATTGCAAGAAGCATGCAATTCACGTAGTTTAGCATTAATTTGTGGGGGGGGGGGTTGTTTTTATTTGAATCTCTTTGTGATGTAATTTGAAACATTTCTGCACTTGGACATCTATATAACAAAGCGATATTGATGCAATCTCAAGGTTCCTTTGTATGAAAGTACAATATCAAGGCAAGGAAAAGAGGAATGTGTTTCCAGACAGCTACAACCTTTTTTCCCGAATATACTCTTCCACAGGGTGATCTAGTCACAGTTTCAAAGAGGTTAATATTTTGCAGTACACAAGATGACCAGTAACAGAAAGGATGTTCCTTGTTTTATTTCAACGCTGAAACAGTTGATGTCCATGTAACATTTCCACATCCATAAAGACTGAAGCCTTTGGAAGGGAGAGTGTTATAGGGGGTCGATCTTGTTTTACTATAGACAGAGTAGGAAAGAGATGTGTCTTGGCATGTGTCTTGACAGACTCACTCTCCAAAGTCTAAGATTGCCTAACTGGGCAATGCAGAGTGAAGTCACTGTCTCTTTTAACAATTCCTGTAAGGAAGCCACATCAGCGTCCCAGCTATTCTCTTCTATTGGTGAACAAAGTTGTGTGAGCCACACGGTTTGTCTTGCTCTTTCCAAACCAGCTTGCTGCCTTCAGGTACGATATAGCATCCTATCCAGTGCACAGTGTTAAAGTAAGAGCAACAGTGAGTTCACTTGATCTCTGTACATGCATCTTTCCCTTTTTTTGGCTTGCCCTACAATCTAACATAAATTAGTAGACACCTACTTTCCCTTAAAGCATGTTGGCAAATTTTTTTTATTGACCCTAATGTAAAGTTTACTTGCTGAATTAGAACAAGGCCAA
This sequence comes from Furcifer pardalis, assembly GCA_030440675.1. NCBI lineage: Eukaryota > Metazoa > Chordata > Lepidosauria > Squamata > Chamaeleonidae > Furcifer > Furcifer pardalis. Next base: position 36,856,724 of record CP126896.1, read on the forward strand.
AAAGCAGTCAAAAACTTGTAAATAACTGCGAACTAATAGAGCTGGCTTGATATATCCATCTCAGTACTCCTTGGAATAATCTTTCATGAAGTCTCCATATGTTTCTTAATATCACTTGGACTTTACTCCGTTTCAGAACTAAACTTAAAGCAGGAGATTCTAGACACCACTTTCTAAGCCAGGGGTGGCCAAAATTTTTGGGCCACAGGCCAATCATGTGGTTCAGGAAGCCGGTCACTAAGACCCGGGTGCAACTTCCAACGCCAATTCATCCGGCCCACGAAGCCCTCGGCGCGTTTTACTTCCACTTCCAGGAGCAACAAGGGCTTCGCGGGCCGGATGAATTGGCGTCGGGGGCTGCACCTGGCACCCGGGCCTTAGTTTGGGCACCACTGTTCTAAGCTACCAAGTAAGATTCTAGAGACAACATTGTGTGTAAAAAAACAAGCCAAAATATGCTCTACTGTATAGGTGTCTACTCTATAGATACTTAGTTATTCTATTTCAAAGGTAATACCAAAATCTAGAATTGTATAGAAGACAAAGTACACCTGTTGATTTTAGGACAAGGGAATCGTGCATGTAGAGTTGGAAAGAAAAATAGTGATGAGGGAGGACAATCTCATTTCAGTTCTAAAATAATTAAATATATTTATTTCCATAAGAAAACATGCATATTTATGTACACTTTAAAATCACCATTTACATCCCAAATTATTTTATACAAAACTTTGGTGAAACAAGACAATGGACATTGACTTTACAGAAAGAGTGTGAATAATTTATAGATAGTTGGGACAACCAATTCACAATAATTTCAGCAAGGACATCTGCACCTTGAATATATTATTACTGTTACTAAAATAAGTTGATATCCATGGAGAAAAGATGTCAGTCCTAAATACTTTTATTTAGGAAAAAAATCTCTGCAAAGTCAATGTAGCATCTTCTAAATATATTTTGGATCAAAATGTGATGTACTTTGCAAATCAATCAATCACATTCACTCACAAGTAGATTCACATTTCTTATGGTTTGCATTAAGAATTGCAATCTTAAGTGGAATTACACTGTCTTGAGACGATTAAAGATTCCATTCTCTGTCTATTGAGAAACATGAGCAACCATGGAAGATGGTCGCTTAAGAATTGATTCAACAGAAAACGACAGGGGCTCATTTGTTGAAAATTTTGTCACAGCTTGTTTGGTCCCCAAAATGTCTTTTGCATATCGATCAATGGTGAGTTTATATTTTTGGCTTTCTTTGACAGCACTGTCTATGTACTTCTTTGAGGCCACATCAAACATTGTTTTTAACTCTGGTCCTGATTTGCCGTATAGTGTATGGAACGGAGTACATTTGGCCTGTGGTGATGGTGGAGATGGAGATAAATGCTGCTTGGAGGTTTCTTTGCTGACCTTGCTGAGGGACTGTTCCTGAAGAACTAGATTATCCTTGTCAGAGCCCTGTGGGAAAGTCCTTTTGGGGGGTGAAAAGGCTGATCTCTCTCGGGACTCCTGAGGGATGTGCAGCAGCTCATTTTGAGGTGGGTGGCTCTCTCGCACATGGGGAAGAAAGAATGAGTTTTCATTCTTGGATGACGTCATGTCATGTTCAGGGTTGGCACAGTCCTGGCCCTGAGAAGCCTTGGCATCCCAAACTGCCCCGGGTTTGAGGGTCTGCACTGCTGTTGCATTGAGGAGACACTGCTGGTAAAGAAGAGCATCACTGAGGGGAGCACATTTGGGCCACACCAAGAACCTTGAAGGCAAAGGGTATTGCCGGTAGGTAGTGGCCACACTCACATTAGACGAAATAAGTTCCATGTTGCCTGAACCGGAGTACTGCATTGTTAGATCCAGGCATGTTGGCACAAAGCCGCAAAACTCCTTACTGGGAGCGTCAACCTGATTTGGGTTAAAAGCAGTTTTGTAAGGGTTGTATTCTGCACCATGCACCATGCGGTTAGGCAGGAAAAAGGCAGCAGCCTTAGTGGCCTCCATCATTTCTCTCTCCTTATACTCTCTCTCAAGCATGATGTTCTCCAGCTCTTTGTCAGCAAAAGCCCGCCTCTTTCTCATCCTGTCACTCACAGGAGGGGGCAAAGAGGAACTCCCTCCAAGATATGGATCCGTTACAATTGGCCGATAACCTTAAGGGGAAAAAAGAATTAGTCCATTTAAACATTGGATTGTCTTATAAAACAAAAGAGGTAATGGGCTAAGACAGCTTGCTACATGTGTAAAGAACTCAGTGTCTGCTTTGTTGCAAAACATGCACAAGTTTTAAGACCTTTATCAATGAGTGGCTTCAAATATTGTGGGAATGAAGGGGGGAGTGGTTTGTACTTCTTATCACACTTTTGAATTAATAACCAAAGCAAAAATTGTGTACATCTCTCTTTGATAAGAATTATAATCTATCTTTGCAGCAGTTCACACATCCTACTATAGGAGACAGGGTTCGGACTGCCCTTTGGCAATATCAAGAGTATCAGAAGGGAGAAGCACAAGAGGTGAATGGTTCTGGGCTGAGTATTTCCTTTATTTGTTTGCTAAAACACCCAAATGCCTCTGAACTCTTCTTTGGGCTCAAAAGGCACTAATTTCAGGGTGAAGAAGAAGCAGAACATTCAAAACCTTGGCCAAGTGTAGTGACCATTTTTCCTGTAGGGGGATTACAGTACAGGACATCCTTTCCTCTCTGTGAGCAAAGTCTGGCTATAATTCTTGAAAGTTTTCCATGTTGGTAACATTTTAGGGATTCAGTAAAGTTATTGCTGAATCTGAGGTTCTTCTCTACTTTGGGACCATATAGCTACTTTTTTTCCTCCTAACTGGTACATGCTAATTCAAACTACCACTATTACATGTCACCATGTCCAAAAGCACACTATCCACCACACAATTAGCCCATACAACAGGACCTTTAGATTCCCATTTTACTGTTTTAATGTTCTTTCTTGGTTGAAATGATTATAATATAACTTCCAAAAATATCTATACCTATAGGTGATGCATTTCTATTCTCAAAGACGACTCACTATGTACTCAGAGCTGGTAGGGAAAAAATCCAAGAAGTACTAGGAGAAAAGAGAAAGAAAAGTAAGACAAATCAGGAGAAATGATGTGAGAAAGATTGTTCTACTTTTGAGATAGTATCCTGGGGAGAATGTGAATAATGGGCCATAAGCAAGAGAGAGCAAGACTGAGAGAGAGAGAGAAGACTGGGGTCATTTTGTATGTACAGACTGCAATTCTACACTTGCTTAATTGGAGTGAAAACTCAGACTACATTCAATAACCAAGTGATATCCCAAATACTGTATGAGCAGAGGTTTATATTGTTTTACCATAATTTCATTTCTCTTAGTGGCTTGTTTACTAATCACAACCATTAACTGGAAATGGAATATCCAATACAAAGGAATAATGAACACTGCAAATCATTATGAGTGACTGACACTAACCTATGAAAAAAATAGAGCAGCTTTCCCTGAGAAGGATCTTGAAGATATATTATGTTTTAATACATGGGATCTCAACCTTTTAAAGCTGTGGGCCGGGTCACACTCCCTCAGACAGTTGATTGGACTGGACTGGTGGTTCCCCCACTGTAAATGCTGGCATAAAACACATCCACTTCCAGCAGCATGAGCCGGATGATTTGGCACTGTGGGCCAGGGCCAGCCCATGGGCCGTAGGTTGCCTACCCCGCTCTACACTGAAAGGTAGAGAAGGAGGTAATTAAGTCAGTAAGTAAAGGTAAAGGTCGTCCTTGCTCAAATGCCAGTCATATCCAACTCTAGGGTTCAATACAGAGCTATCTGCTTCTGCAGATGTTTCTGTGGACATGTGCCAGGCATGACTAGATACCAGAATGCACTGAATGCTGTTTACCTTCCCACAAAAGTGGTACCTATTCATCTACTTGCAATTTCTTGCTTTCAAACTGCTAAGTTGGTAGGCGCTGGGACAGAGACAGGGGCTCATTGAACTGCCTGGCTACAAATCGCAGATATTTGTACTTTGGCCCACAGAAATTTGGTCAATTACTGTTTGCAGCTAGGTTTGCTTTTCTGGCTTCTTTCAATCTCTTATAATTAAAATAATGCAAAAAAACTAGGTAGTGAACATTTTAATTAAATAACAACAATTAAATGCTGAGATACACAAAGAAAGAAAAATTCAAGTGCAACAGTATATTACCTTCTAAAATGCTTTTAGCCAGCAAACTAGGTGTCCGAATATGCCTCTGGTATACTGTCTTGCGTTCAAAATTAGTTTGTTTCCCCGTAAGCCCTTTCTTATCCTAGTAAAGAAAATATTGAATTAATTTCTTTTTTAAAAAAAGAGGATGTTTCACATATTCCCCCCCCCCCCCGGGTAATTAATTATTTCTGGTTGCAATATTTTCAAAACTAACATGGACAGAACGTCTGCTTCCATCTGGCCAGGTCTAAACACTTAACTTGAGAGCTAGCCTTTGATAGTAATGTAGTTACTTCTAAAACATCTTTTTTTTTAGCCTATAAGCATCAAGCTATGACTTAAGAACACTGGAAGTGGTTTACACTTTTAAAAGTGGAGACAAATGATGGAGCCACAGTTAAACCAAATTTATCTGGAACATTTTGCACAGTGAAGAACAAATGCACTGTTCTATCCCTGTAAGTAAATTTCGATTTTGGTTGTAAATGGCTCCTCCTCACTTGTTGTCTGATAAATAAAAATAAAAACTAGAACATGTTTTATTTTGGCAAATGCTTCATGAAAATTATGACAGTGATACTAATAACAACTTTGTTCAAAGTTAAAAGCCATTGGTTATATACTGATCCCCCAGGGAGGATTTTAAATGAAGTTATGAAGGACTAACTGGAGTATTTTTGTTTGTTTCTTTGTTGTATTTATATAACCGCCTTTTTTACCTAAGCAACCCAAGGCAGCTCACAACATCAGCCAAAATCCATGCCCAATACCAATTAAAACCAAATACTATAAAACTATCTAAAAACATCCATAAAACCTCCCCAAACCGCTTAAAAAAGGACACCTGGGCAGGAGTAAATAAGAACCCTGGGCAGGGTTAAATAAGCCAGCAGGGTTGGGTTGCGGTCCCATTTGTACCCCACACCTGCTAACATGACCCCATTTTAAGGCCTTCCTGAAGGGAAGCAACTCTGCCTGGAGGCTCAATTCAAGTGGCAGGAGGTTCTATAGCGCTGGAGCAGTCCCAGCCCTCTCCTCCTGGTCCCAGTGAGATGTGCCTTCCTGGCTGATGGAACGATTAGGGAACCCCTACAGTCTGCTCTCGTAGGACTGGTCGAAAACCTTGGGGTGATGCAGTCTCTTAAGTATCCTGGCCCACTACCATTTAGGGCTTTAAAGGTCAAAAACAGCACCTTAAATTGCACCCGGAAGCATACTGGCAACCAATGCAGCTCCCATAGCAACAGCAAGGCACAGGCATAACACCCGCACCCCGTCACCACCCAGGCAGCTGCATTCTGAACCAGCTGTAGCTTCCGTATGGTCATCAAGGGCAGCCCCATGTAGAGTGCATTGCAATAATCCAGTCTGGAGGTGACCAGTGCATGGGTGACTGAGAGTAAGGAGTCCCAGTCCAGGATGCAGCGTAATTGTCAGATGACACAAAGTTGCGCAAAAGCCCTCCTGGCCACGACTGCCACCTGCTCTTTGAGCAGTAGTCGTGAGTCCAGGAGGAGCCCCAAATTACACACCGGGTCTGTCTGGGGCCAGGAAGCCCCATCCAGCACCAAAGATGGTAGCTCCCGGGATAACGCAGGGCCCCGAACCCACAGCCACTCAGTCTTGCCAGGATTCAGCTGAAGCCCATTGTCACCCATCCAAACCCTTACAGCCTCCAGGCACCTGGATAGGACTTCAACTGCAGATAGAAATTTGCTAAGAAACAAAACCAAAGTGAAACAAATATACCCTATATATATATTTAAGCTTTTTTTGTGTGTTCAGATTATTCTAAGGTGCTGAGTTCTTAGGTTCCAATAATCTCATTTAGAGCATCTATATTTACCGTACATACATATGCAGGTACAGTAAATACATTTTTATACCTGTACTTTGTAGAGGCGATCTAAAAGTGGGAATGCTGAACACTGTGGCCAGTATCCTACTGCTAGGCTCAACTAGAGACCAAACCCATTGAATCAAACGCTGAATAATCAACGGTTACGCAAATCCGATTGACGCAACAGATCTGCTCAAGTTGGGAGCAGTTAATACGATATTGACTTTGGTATTCAAACTTCCAGAAAAGAAGATGGAGTCAGTTCAGTTACAAGGTAATTGCCTCAATCTGAATTTGTTTTCAGCAAGCCCATGATCCTTTGAAGCCATCCATCTCCCCTTTAATTAAATCCTTTGGGGATGCTGGATAACCATGCAAAATTGTAAGAGATGCTACATTGGGAATGGGAAAAGCAATGCAGCAAGGAAGATGTATCAGCCCAAACATCCACAAAGGCTTGAATTAAAACCCAATCAGTTCCTTTAAGACACCATGGCGTCAACTATCCTCAGGACATCCTGAGCAGGAACAAGCCCCAGTTTAAACTCAAGGACCTCAGCAGCTGTCAAGGGCTTTCCTGCCTCCACAAGCTGTAAGGATGTTTGCTATCAAGTATCAACGGGCAAATGGGGGTGGGGATATCCTTCATTAAGAAGGAATTTCTCCTCGCCACTCATGTCTGGGCATGTTTCCTAAACCACACTGGCTAGTGTCAATCTGGGGAAATTCAGCACCCAATTCTGGGCACAAGATCTAGGATGAAAGCAAGTCATTTTGTAAGCTCAGTCAGAGCAGCGAAGACCCTCGCTGTCAGCCAAATCAGTCAATGGGGACACTCACGCCTAGGTTGCTTAATCAGGAAATCCTACAAGTTCTCTCCCTGCACCGTAATAATCAGCGAAACAGCAGATTTCAACTCCCCGCCTCAGTCAGAGACCCAGAAGGGTTTGACGGAGGTCGCTGGTGCCGTTTTCTCTTCCCAAGAGTAGAAGGAGGTCTGGCAGTCTCTTCTGATTCCTTTGCCTGCCTTAGAGGATCCTGGTCCTACTACTTCAAGGCCCTAATAGACCCATCATCCGCTAACTAAAGCGCCCTCCGAGTCTTCTACCCTACTCCTAGCACTCCCTTTAATGGGAAATCAGCTTTCCAGACGGGCGAAACGGACGGTGCTAAAGGGCCCTGTTGGCGCAATGGTCAAACTGCTGTAAGGCCTCCCTTGCTTGAAAGCCAGTCATATCCGACTCTAGAGTTCAGTGCTCATCTCTGTTTATAACCAAAGACCCAGCAGCTGTCTGCATCTGCAGACGTTTCCGTGGGCATGTGGCAGACATGACTAGACACAGGAGTGCACAGAACGCTGTTTACCTTCCCACCGAAGTGGTCCCTATTTATCTTCTCACAATCGCTTGATTTCAAACTGCTAAATTGGCAGGAGCTGGGACATAGACGGGAGCTCACTCCATCATGCAGTACTCGGGTCTCGACCTGCTGACCGGCCAACCTTGCAATCGTCAAGTTCAGCGTCTTAACTACTAAGCCACCGCACCCCAAAAGTTGTGAGTTCAATCCTGGCAGGACTCAAAGATGACTCGGCCTTCTCTCCTTCTGAGGTCAGTAATATCAGTACCCAGCATGTTGGGAGCAAAATGCTAATTAACTTGTGAACCTGCCCAGAGAGTCCACTAAGCGTTAAGGAGGTACTGTATATAAGTGTAATAAGATGCTCCCCAAGGTTGTTGATCTTAAAATATTGGCCTATTAAGGGCTTAGCACCGCAGACGCAGACAGCGGTGGCTCTTTGGCTATAAACAGAGATGAGCACTGAACCCTAGAGTCGGATATGGCTGGATTTCGAGCATTTTTCTGATTGTATTGTGCTTTTGCTTTTATGACTATATTGACTGTATTATATTTGTTATATTGATATGTTGTTGCTTTTATATTTGATACTGTAACATTGTAAGCCGCTCTGAGTTGCTTTGGCAAGGAGAGCGGCATATAAATAAAAATATAATAATAATATAATAAAAAAGGGGTGACCTTTACCTTTACCTATAGCTTTCTTCTCCTGGGGCAGTACAGAAGTGTAATTGCTATTGCTAATGAAAGACCAGGACAAAAAGGAACCGACTTCTAAGTCCATGGCCTCGGGCTGCCCATGTGTAAGGGTGGCACTTTGCACCCTTGGCTGGGCGGGGGTGGGGGTAGGGGTGGCGCCTCCTCTTTCTTCGCCAAAGAAGGGGGCCCTGCCAGTGGTGGGATGTCAAAAATTTTACTACCCCACCGTGATGTCATCACAGTGTGGGCGGAGCTAACATCATGATGTCATGTCATGGGCAGGGCCAAAGGAAAAAAAACACAAAATAATAAAAATAGGGAGCTTCAGGCTATAGGGAGCTTCAGGCGAGCAGCTTCTCTTCCTCCTCCCCGTTTGGGAGGACAGCAAGGAGGCTGTGCATATGTGCCAAGCACTAGGTGTGCATGCACACCAAGTGCTTGGCATGCATGCGCAGTGGGGGAACCAGTGAAAAGGTAAGCCCCGAAGGTGGTTCCCCCCCAAAAGCTGCTACAGGTTCTCTGGGACACTGGGAAAAGTTACTACCGGTTCTGGAGAACTGGTGAGAACCTGTTACATCCCATCACTGGTGCTGTTCCCTCTTCTCCTCCCCACCCAGGGCTATTACTCGGCGGGCGCTCACCTCGGTGGCCTGCTGCCTGCGGAGGGCCACCTGGGCGGCCATGACGCGCTGCCGCTCCACCACCAGCAGGCAATTGGCGCACTGGCAGTCCCGCCACCGGCAGAAGCGCTTGTGGCCCTTGAGGCACGAGACCACGCCGTGGTTGCGGCAGCGCGCGCACTTGGGCGTCCGGCTCAGCTTCCGCGACGGCGGCGGCGGCTCCCCGGGGGCGGCTCTTTCCGAGGCCGCCTCGGGCGGCAGGACCAGCGCCTGGCCCTGAGGAAGCGGAGGCTGCCCAAGAGGACCTCCGACGTCGTCCTCTTCCTCCCCATCCTCATCCTCCTCTTCTTCCCCCATTTCTTCGTCGCCCTCCTCGCCGTGGCCATTCTCCAGTCTCAGTCTGTGCCGCTGCACCTCCTCCTCGTGGGGCTCCTCCAGGCTTTCCACGTCGATCTCCCAGGCGTCCCCTCCTCGGGCAACGTCCTCCTCCTCCTCCTCCTGCCTCCGCTGCTGCTGTCGATGCCCGTCAGCCATGGCTTGAGCCACGTGGCTCCCCGCTTCTCCTCTTTTCCTGCTCACCGGAAGACACACAGGAGAGAGACAGAGAGAGAGAAACACCCGCGGCGTCCATCAGTGAGGAGGAACATTTTGCACGACGGAGCTTCACGTCTCCTCCCTCCCTCCCTACTCGTTCCCCTAACCTTGGGCTAACTTTGCACTCCGTGGGGATGGGAGGGGGGGGCGACGTTTCGCTCAGTGGTGGGATGTCAAATTTTTTACTACCCCACCGTGATGTCATCAGTGTGGGCAGAGCCAACATCATGACATCATGACATTGTGGGCGAAGCCAAAGAAAAATAATAATAAATAATAAAATAAAAATAAGCACACACACACACACACACACACACACACACACACACACACACACACACACACACACACACACACACACACACACACACACACACACACACACACACACACACACACACACACACACACACACACACACACACACACACACACACACACACACACAAGGACAGCAAGGACAGTAAGGAGGCCGTGCATACACGCAAAGCACTGTAGACATGCATGCACACCAAGTGCTTGGTGCACATGCGCAGTGGGGGAACCAGTGAAAAGGTAAGCCCCGAAGGTGGTTCCCCCCAAAAGCTGCTACAGCTACCTGTTCTCTGGGACACTGGGAAAAGTTACTACCGGTTCTGGCGAAACCCTGTTACATCCCATCACTGGTTTCGCTGCAGATATTTACGTTCGACTGAGTTTAGGATAGAGACTGCGGTGGCTTCATGGACAGGATTCTAGATGTGGGTGGGCGAATATTTTCTCAGGGTGGGCAACCATGTCATATATATATATTAGCAGACAGGAATGTGAGGGTGGGCAAACGACTAACTCAGGTTGGGCAAAGCCCACCCTGGCCACCCCCTGGCTGTGGCCCTGTAAGACGCTGCACGTGATGATCGGAAGGTTCGAGGCCCGAGTGCCGCATGACGGAGTGAGCTCCCGCCGTCAGTCTCCCAGGTCCTGTCAACCTGACAGTTGGAAAGCAAGAAATTGCAGGTAGATAAATAGGCACCGTTTCGGCGGGAAAGGTAACAGCGTTCTGTGCCTAGCCATGTCCATGACCACGGAACAGGGTCATAGCGAGGATTCTAGATGTGGGTGGGTGAATATTTTTTTCCGGATAGGCAACGAAGCTTCTTTTCAATGCATTCCTATGGGAAACCGCGCTGTGCCAGGGTGGGCAACGTGGTAACTCAGTGCGGGCCAAGCCCACTCTGGCCACGTCCCTGCCACGGAAACATATGCAGACTACAGCTGGCTGTAAACGGAGATGGAGCACCGCACCTTAGAGTCGGACACGACGGGCTTTGCAGCAAGAGCGACCTTTCCCTGAATTTAAGATAGCATAAGACGGACAGAGACTTCCTTGACACTGTGTACCACAAACACACACATCCCTAGGGCAGCAGGACCATTCGTTAAAGCGAAGCAGTGGCGCTCAATAGATACAATGAAATGCCGAAGAGCTGCTCTGTGCCCGCTAATGTCCCGCGTCAGGTGCATCGGTGGACGCGGGTCTTTTCTCCCAGGGCGGCATAAGGCTCAGCCTGCCCGGTCTGCAGGGACACCGAGTCAGGCTGAGACTCATGAGAGAAGAGCCTCAGGCCGGCTCTACGTTTCGCCCTCTGGGAGCGTCTTCTGCCTGCTGGGGCTCTCCTTTTTTTCCCACCCTCCGAGATCCCCGACTAGGGTTTCAGCTGCCTTGCTCAGTCAGGCCTCTTTCTGCCAACCGCCGCCCGGCCTGGATAGGTTTCTTCTCCTCCTCACAGGAAGCTCACTTTCGCGCCACAAATCCCAACATGCCTGAAGGCCTGCTTGGCGCCCAAGACCAAGAGGGGATTTGCCACACGCTCAGAGAGTCACGGGGGTTGGCTGGCTGGGCCCACCTGCCCTGTTACTCGCCAGCCCCGCAGCTCATGAGGCGGGAGGTTCGCTTCTTCTGCCACAAGCTGGAGTCCGCCATTAAAAGCCCGGGTGTGCCTGGAAGCACCCCGACTCTCCTCAAAGATGAGCCACCGCAGTGGCTGCAGCTCCCTAGGACAGTGGTGCCCAAACTAAGGCCCGGGGGCGGCCCCCGACACCAACTCAGGCCCGCGGAGCCCTCGTCGCTCCTGGAAGCGGAAGTAAAATGTGACCATACGGGCATTTTTACTTCTGCTTCCAGGAGCAACGAGGGCTCCGTGGGCCAGATGAATTGGTGTCAGGGGCTGCACCCGGCCCCCAGGCCTTAGTGACTGGCTTCCTGAACCACATGATCGGCCCGCGGTGCAAAAAGTATGGGCACCCCTGCCCTAGGAGCAGGGGTGGAAGTGCTGGATGGGCAGCAGAAGAACAGAGAGGTCCTCTCGCCTGCGCCTTTCCACACATTCGCACGCCCTTTCCTCAGGCACGTATCAAAATCCTCTCGCCCGTAAGAAGCAGGCTTGGAGATGGGTCGCCAGAGGACCCTTCTGCCGTAGTAGCACACCGACCGACTTCGTCGGATTAAGACATTACATAATGACAATAATTGTATAACATCAAGTCAGATGTATGGCCACCCTTCCCAGAGTTTCCTAAGCAGAGCATACTGTACTCAGAAGTTGTTTGCCAGGTCCCTTCCTCTGGGGTCGCCATGATACTGTGCAGTTTGCTCAATGACACACAGATTGGCTCTTCTGCAATGCAAAGTGGGAGACGGTACTCATCTTCGTTTACAGCCAAAGAGCCAGAGCTGTCTCTGTCTGGAGATGTTTCCATGGTCCTATGGCAGGCATGACTAGACATCGGAGTGCAAAGAACACTGTTACCTTCCCACTGAAGTGATACCTATTTATCTAGCAATTATTTGCTTTCGAATTCTCTAACTGTTAGGTTGGTATGATCTGAGATAGAGACGGGAGCTCATTCCATCATGTAGCACTCAGGTCTCGAACTCCTGACCTCCCAGTTGTCAAGTTCAGCGTCCTAACCACTAAGCCTTAACCACTAAGTCCTTTCGAGATGTTAAGTAGCCCACCACAAATTGACAAATTGCATCTGATTGCACTCTCTCTCTCAGCCATACAGGCTTTCCTTTCCCAAACAGAGAGAGTACAAGTGAACTCCCAAATAGACAAACAAACACACTTAGGCTTGATCTCCTCTTGTTATTGTTGCTATATAATAATAATCTCATGTCAGAAATTATGCTGGGTTGAAAGGACTTTTGCTGGAGGAACTTTGCTCAGGGGAAGCCGGAATGAGGCTCCTTTCATGTCCTCAAGATCTTTTCCCACAGAAGTGCTCCCTATTTATCTACTTGCAATTTCTTACTTTCAAACTGCTAGGCGAGCTTCTTAACCACAGTGCCACTACAGTGTCTGTTATTGTTATTGCTGCTGCTGCTGCTGCTGCTTCCTCGCTCAGGGCTCTTCTGCCCTAAATGATTTTTGGCCAGGACAAATGCAGCAACACTGCTTGGCACTTCATTGTATTTCCAAGGACTGCTCAGGTTTTTAAATCCACATTATGGGATTTTTTAAAAATCGCATATGGTATACAGTGGGGGATTTAACTAATTTAAAAGGGGGGGTCATCTTGTTTCATTTTGCCTGCAAGATAAAAGGCAAGAGCTCCTAAATGGAGTTGGCAAACAACCTTTGCTGGTACCACGAAAGGCTACTACAAGCAACACCTTTCTCTTGCTTCATCTCCACAGATCTAGAAGAACTGATGGCCCTAAACTTTATCTCTTTCCCCAGCCCTCCGGAATTGGTTTTTTATACATCCTGCTCAAAAATAGTTTTTAACTAACACAAGCATGTGTACATAGGAACCATAAATGGTAGGTTCATTTATATTAACTTGTCACATTTTAAAAGCAAGGATTCAGGGTGGGAGGTTATTGTGCTACTGCAGGTCCAGGGGTAGCTCCTGGACTGGGCCAGGAAGGGGGGACTGCAAAATGAGTGTGGGGGAGTGTCCTGCCCCAACCACATACAGCCTATGATGCTATGGTGCTCCACTATACTAAGAGGCCGTGGGGTTGGGGGTGGGTTGCCAGTCTAGAAGCTGGAGAGGGAAGTGCTTACACGTGTCCATTTGTATGTGCTTAATTCCCTTGAAGATAATGACATTCAGTCTTATATGTACTGTAATTGTGAGAAGACTTGAAGTTCTTTTTCGACATTCGTAGTATGGAATGCTATCTTCTGTACTCCTCCGGTTTTTGGTAAACAAGCTGCAGAGAATTTAAAAACAGCTAGTTTGAGGTGCCATTTCCATCTGTGCAAGAATCTGGATTAGAATCGAGGCTTTCTCCTTGGAAGCGTGTTATGGAAGAGCAGGAAGTGTAACGCACTGGTGTTCACAAGAGATCTAACTCACCCCCACCTGGTTTATGAAGGTGTTGGAGGAAAATTTTGAGAGTACCCTGGATAGCGAGGAGAACAAATTAGACAATCTTAGAAGAAATTAAACCTGACTGCTCCTTAGAAAGTCAAATAGTAAAGATGAAGCTAAAATACTTTGGACATCAAACAAGAAGAGATGATTCACTTGAGAAAGCCTTGATGCTGGGAAAGGTGGAGGGCAAAAGAAGAAGGGAGCGGCCAAAGATGAGATGGCTAGATGGTATTGTAGACACAATGCGCACAGAGCTGGGCAGGTTGAGGAGGAGGATGGAGGACAGAAGTGCCTGGAGGACAATGGTCCATAGGGTCACAAAGGGTTAGAATCAACAAGAAATATCACGAATTGGCTTGATTTCCATGCAGCTGTGCTTAAGGGTAAAAAATATACCTGGATATAAATCTGGAAGAAAAATAATAAATGGAACCAAGTATATCTACAGGTGATTTGTGGATTGATTGGTTACTTTCCATCTCAGTATCACAGAAGGATGTGTATTTGAAAAGTAAACCACCAACCAATCAATACTCCATCAGTCATTTACTGTGCATAGGCATAAAGTCAGAAATATACTCAAACTCCATGGTCTATGTCATACTAAAGAATTACAGTACTGTACTTAGAATCAGAAGAGAACCATTTTAGTCAAGGGTTTGTGTTGTAAACATTAGGTTTGCAGCTTCTCCAATCACTGAGATACCTAGCCTTTTCTTTGACGAGTGTGTTTTATGTCCCGTCAAGTTTCATCCGACTCATAGGGCTTATAAAACGGCTTTCAACGTAAGTGAGAAAGATTCAGGGAATGGCTGGATCAGTTCCTCTTCTACCCCCAGCTAGCTGAGTACCTTAGCGACCTTCTACCTCCAAAAGTCAGCAAAGAAACCTACAGCGCACAAATAATACGGCTAAAATGCAGTAATAAATGAGGATTTGATGAGTCAATTTCTCTGTCAGTTCTACTGGTTCAATGGTCCTATTCTAGATGCAACTTATTGCTGATTGTCAGTTATTGTTCCATGCAGCACTGCACAGATGACAAGAAGTATAAAAATATCATCCCTTTCTGTAAACTTTGAAACCTTCAAAGTTTATTTAAACAGAAATGAGAGGTACTTGTTCAAAGTAAGAACCATTTCCCACAGGATTGCAGCCTTTTTGTTGTTGTTCAGTCGCACAGTCGATTCCGACCCTCTGCGACCCCATTATACACATGTAAACCCTGTAGCTGAGATATTACCATTTTACAATGTTAGGCACACTTTGGGGCCTTATTTACAATGCCATGTAAAGTTCGGTGAAAAAAATTTAGGCCACCATCAGTTGGTTGGGGAAGGATTCAATGGGTAATGTGGGGGAGCAGAACTCAGACGAGACATCCTAACTCCAAACTTCACTAAACTTGGTGAGGATTGAAAGGAGAGTCAGCAGAAGACTTTCTCCAGTTTTTATGTGTCTCTGTGGCTCAGGAGCTGAGTAATGTCCCCTATCACTCATTAAATTTTCCCCAAACCAGCTGGAGGTGGCCTAAGATTTTTGTATAGTACTGTAACTGTCAACTGTCTATGATAGGCAGGGTAAGAAGTAGTCTATCATAACAGAAGACTTACCATATACGGTTTAGTAAATCCATAAACATCTCATTTTCCCTTTCTAATATATTTCCCATCAGCGATCTATGAAGGACACATTTCTATGTGTGCTCTTCCATAAGAGAAGGAGACAGCGGGAAGAAAGCTATACTAAGCCCTTAATGGGCCAATATTTCAAGACCAACAACTTTGAGAGCATCTCAGTGTAAAACTCGTCTTAGCTATTAGCAATTACACTTAGCGCTTAGTGCACTCTCCGGGCAGGTTCACACGTTAATTAGCATTTTTTTGCTCCCAGCTTCCTGGGTACTGATATTACCGACCTCGGAAGGAGGGAAGGCTGGATCAACCTTGGGTCCCGTCAGGATAAAACTCACAACGTTTTGGCTGCAGTACAGCAGTTTTAGCCACTGAGTCACCAGAGCCCTCCTTGAGACTGCCTTGCTGTCAGAATCCCTGTCCGCACACATGCCCTGCGCTTACACACTGCCCGCGATCCGATGCGTACTCACCACAATCCTGATTCCCGTGCAGGCTGCGGAAACGCTCGGCGACGACATCCAGTCTGCGCTGCCTACTGGAGCCTCACGAAGGCGCACGTCGGGTGGGCATGGGTTTCATTAGCAGCCCGGACCATATCCCCAGGCAGGGGCCTTCCTCACGTCGAGCGGCAGGGGATTCTCAAAGGTGGGGATCGAGGAGCGATCCTGTCTTCGGAAGAGACTCCAAAAGTTCTCACCCGCGGCAGGTCCAGGAATCACCACTCGGGCGCAAAGAGAGTCCAGAGACAGGCAGGGCTTACCGAGAGGCGCGCTTTCCTCTCCAAAAGTCGTACAGCCAGAGCTCAGCAACTGCCCAGTTTCTGGACTCTGAACCCTCTGGTCCGGCTTCCCTGTATTTTCAGTCCCAGGTCCAGGAGAGACCCGGCCAACCGATTGGTCAGTTGTCAAGCCGTCGACCTTTTGATTGGCTGAGAAGAAACAAGAATGGTCTCGCCTCTTTCACTCTCCACCCCGTTTCGCTGCTGTTTTTTTCTCCTCTCTCTCCCCTACTGATATGCATCTGTTTTATTTTCTCCGCTTGGCAGGGTCACCTTTTATTTACCAGCATCAGCGACAATAAGATATGTGTGAAAGGCTCAGATTAGCTAGCACACACACACACACACACACACACACACACACACACACACACACACACACACACACACACACACACACACACACTTGGGGGGGGGGGGAGAAAAGAAGCAAAAGCCTGCAAAGGAGTCCTAAATTATAAATATGTATAAGCATAGTTGCGAAATTTGTGTGGACCCACCTCAAAAGGGAGGAGAGGGGAAATGCATTCTTAGTTATCATAACTGTAAAATCCTCAAGGAGAATTTAAATTGCACTAAATATTTTCTAACGTCATGAATTTAAAAAAAGACATTCAAGGAAATAGGAAACCACTCCAAAACCTCTGTTGGTAAAGCAGATTTCCTTGTTAAGACGATGACAATTATTTTACAAATCAGAATGTGTCCAACTTCCCCATTTATTTTTTTAATGGATTTGGTTGCAA
The DNA here is from genome assembly GCA_030440675.1 of Furcifer pardalis. Lineage (NCBI taxonomy): Eukaryota > Metazoa > Chordata > Lepidosauria > Squamata > Chamaeleonidae > Furcifer > Furcifer pardalis. The sequence goes on from CP126896.1 coordinate 36,873,574, forward strand.
TTAGATCCCATTGAAATCAATTGAACAAACTATCCAAGTAAAGGCTAAGAACTATTGATTTGGATTGAATTTATAATCCACAACCATTTATGTCATAATAAATCTGTTAGTCCTCAGATTTTCAATGGAGTTATTGCTACTTTTCATGCATTATTACTCGAGAGTATCAAGGGGTTAGTTCCAGAAAAGAATAGGCAGGACTGCACTATATGTCTGTTCTGATACAATATATATCATGAGAGAAATACTGTACAGTGAAATGGTTATTCTGACTTCTCCTCAATTTCCTTGTTACTTTGCTTTTTAATTTCGTTCAGGAAAACCATTTTCCATTGTGTTATTTATATTTTCAAAAGTAATTTATTTCCATATACAAAATAAGGACCTGAAAGAAAACGGTCTTGTTTGTTCTGAAAACAGGGGATGATATTTACTTAGTTTTGTGAAAATAAAGAGTTGCGTTACACTCAGTATTTAGATGAAATCAACCTTACCAATAATTTCTGCAGAAATTATGTATACAGCAGTTTTATAACAAAATAGAATAATGTTTTCTATCAGCAACATGATGGCCTTTTTTCAGAGACATCTTTATAGGCACAACACAGAACTTGTTTATACTACTTATGTATCTGTATCTCTGCATGAACAGAGGTAACGCCAGCAAAACTATGTATAATCACAAATCGCTTGATGTAATCTCTCTAGGTTAAGGAACAAGCCGTCTCTAACTGGCATTTTAATTATGCAGTTTGTCCTTGTATATAGGTATGTCAGTACGTTTAGGTTTTTAAAAATATACTTCTCTTGTTAACAGTATCAACAAATTGGAACAGTCTATTTCTCCTGCTATAAACCTCGCATGTATTCTTTGCCACAGATTGTTTTATATATGCCAAAGACTTGGCCACTGAAAATCTGTTTCTGAAACACGTGAAGGAACTCCAGCATTCAGAATGTTCATTGCCTTCTACTTCCCTGTAGATGATTCATTTGCTGATCCAGTTTTTACAGGGTGGTTATATGATCCATATGAGTTTATGTGTATATGTGTGTGAGAGAGAAGGAGGTGCGTCGCATCCACAAATTAACCCAGATGAAAACTATAGGCAGGTCTTAAAACAAGAGGATAGTTTGCGGTTTGAAGTAAGTGGCAAGTGTTTGCAGTCATAGAAGCCCGGGTTGTAATAAAAAAAATACAAATTCGTTAAATAGCTGTATTTTGTATCCATGATGTAAGACTACCTCAAGAGAGCTCTCAGTGTCCCATGTAAAAGGGGCCAGATGAACACGACTTTAAAGGTAAGCTCCCTTTATTTTAATAGGATACCAAGCCTTAATTAGGGTTCATAAGACTGAAAGCAGGCGATGGTCGCCGGACGGCTCATATAGGTTTAGGATCGGAAGTATGTTACGTTTCAGCGAAAGCGAACAAGTACCAAAGTCATTTTCCATTCGCTCTCTCCAGCTTAGGAATTTTAGACCACAATTTCCCTCTCCCTTGTCCACGCTGTCTGAATCTGATAGGAACAGTAGTCCGCCATAATGAAGAGGACCCCAAGCTGGTGGAAGTGTGTCCCCAAGTGTCACCTTTTGGATACTCACGCTGCCTTATTTTCCGGGTCTGGTTCACAAGGCAACTGCTGTTAAACTAAAGAAACTGGACCACATGAATGGTTCCCTGTCATATGCAGAGAGGAGAAACACGGATTTTGCCAGAAAAAAAAACATGGATCACTAATAATTCCTCTGGATAAACAGAGAACAGCCGATTATGGGTTGACGCTGAACCATTACTGTATTTGGGAAGTTTCACTGAAGGGGTCGCGGTGGGCATTTTGTCTCTCCGCAGCTATGACGTCAGCATCAGGAAGATGACGTCCAGCAGCCAACCTGCCTTCTGGCGTAAGACTGCTTTGATCTCCCTCCCGGCTCATTCGCCCTGTCTTACGCGATCGTCGTGGAGAAAACCAACGCACTCGCACCTCTACATCGCCCCATAGCGCTTAAGCGCATTCTCTGGGCAGTTCACAGCGTGGACAAGGGAGAGGGAAATTGTGGTCTAAAATTCCTAAACTGGAGAGAGTTCACAAGTTAATTAGCATTTTGCCCCCAACATGCTGGGGACTCATTTTACCGACCTCAGAAGGATGGGAGGCTGAGTCAGCCTTGTTTTCCGACAGGATCAAGCCCACAACGTTTTGGCTGCAGTAGAGCAGTTTATCCACTGCACCACCACCCATAACGCGGGACACGTGTATTTCCCCACTGTCTTCGGAGCCATCCTCTGTTTCCTTGTTCCGAAGAAAACCCCACGGAATTCAGAATTCCAGCCTCAAGACAATTTATTTTAAGACACAAGAGGCCACAACCTTGGTTATTACATTCACACACACATACATCGCCTCAACTGGTCTGATAGGTCAAGAATGATCAGCCCCCGATCATTGTGAATGTGGGAGTGGCCGCCACGTGAGTTTCTTCCCAAGTTTGGCATCGCCCAAGGGTTCAAGATCGGGGAAAGTCTCCTCTCAAGACGTGACCATTGCCTTGCAACGCACTACCCCCCCCTCCTATTTTTGCTTAAAGGGCTTGTAAGGACCCCCCCCCCCCCCAAGTCCGAGGCTGCCGCTGGCCGCTCTGGGTTCCCCTTGGACTGTCGTGGTGTCTTTGTCTTCACAACCTCCGCACTGCTCGTGTTGCAAACCGTTGAAGGAACAGAACGAAAAGGGGGCGAGGAAGGAAGGGGGGGGGCCGCAATTTTGAGAGGCAAAAGGGGACGGAGACGAAAACGAAGGCTGCTCTCTTAAATGCAGTACAAAACAAACACAATAAAATCCCAGACTGGGGATTGACTTTAAATAATTGTTATCTAGAGTGAAAACAGTTAAGTCAGTAAAACGCTTGTGTACTATAAACCCTGCCGCGCCCGGCGGAATCCATCCCAGGACTTGGTCTGGCTCGGATGGGTCAGCTTCTTTTCCGGATGAAGCCTGAACGAGAAGGCTGCCTGGGAGAAGATGCTCTGCCAGGACACACCAGCTCACACTGCTTCAGTGGCCTCGCGTGGTCCTGCCCTGGATCCCTGCCCTGCGCAGGGGCTTGGATTCGATTGCCTACAAGGGCCCTCCCGACCCAGGAGGGGGGGCACGGTTCTCATCTTCGGCATCTTACCAGTGGTGGGATGTCAAAAATTTTACTACCCCACCGTGATGTCATCACAGTGTGGGCGGAGCTAACATCGTGATGTCATGACTTCATGGGTGGGGCCAAAGGAAAAAAATACAAAATAATAAAAATAGGGAGCTTCAGGCTAGCAGCTTCTCTTCCTCCTCCCCATTTGGGAGGACAGCAAGGAGGCCGTGCATATGTGCCAAGCACTAGGCGTGCATGCACACCAAGTGCTTGACATGCATGTGCAGTGGGGGAACCAGTGAAAAGGTAAGCCCCGAAGGTGGTTCCCCCCAAAAGCTGCTACAGGTTCTCTGGGACACTGGGAAAAGTTACTACCGGTTCTGGAGAACTGGTGAGAACCTGTTACATCCCATCACTGTGGCGTCTTCCTCTTAGCAGCACTAGGCGCTTCCTTTCCTCGCGGAGAACTGGCCTCTATGGAGAGCGACACGGACGGACGTCTCTGCGGAGGCACCACAGACCGTGGTTTGCGAAGATCCCGTTTAGCGGAGGTGAGATCCTGAATCAGCAACTCGAAGCCAGCGCGAATTCGTGAGAGGAGAAAGCGAGGAAGGGTTTCTGGAGGCGAGAAGTTCCACCCAAGCCGAAGCCTCTTGTTCTCTCTGGGAAATCCCTTCTGCGACCCTCCTAAACCGAGGAAGCCCCGACGACCGCAGCCAAGTTAGTCAGGTTTAGATTTAGGCGAAGTCAGGCTCTGCCTACCCTTTGCTACACAATCCACGCAGTCCTTCGGGTCTACGGAGCAACCTGCGTCGGATCCCTCCTGAAGGACAGCACAGGGTCCTTACTACGTGTGTTTACTTGGTTTCGTTGCCTTTCGTCAGGCTTACTCAATGCTAGTAGGGTAGATGTGGATTTCCAGGGTAACCTCAACACGCAGGTGTGAGGATCGCCTGCTTTGATGCTAAGACGTCCAGCCGGTCAGAGAGAAGGCAGACCCCTCTTGGCCCGTTTGTTTTCTGCCCATACAGATATAGACATCTGTTTCCTTGTGGATCCAGCATGATCCACAAGGTCATGCTGGATCCAGTAAACGGGGCAGGCAGAGCATTCCTTTGCACCTGAGCCAGAGGCCAAACTGGTGGGCCTAGGAGTCCGAGTGGTTCCCAATGTGGGGGAGACGCCCAAGAAGGGGGCTTCAATTCCTAAGTCAGTACATTGGGTGATCAGTGCTTTGGGGAATTGACTTGGTCTTCTGGGAATTGAAGTCCAAAAACCAAAGGTTGGGGAACACTGCAAGTTTGTGGAACTGCGAGTGTAGACTCTGTAAGGAGATGATGGATCACTGCCTTGCTGGAACAAAGGCAGCCTGAGCATTAAACCATATTTCATCTCACTCTGCTCATCAGAGATTTGTCTTGGTGGAAGAACCCGTTGACTTGCTATGGCCCTTTTCGTTAGTGAACAGAGTTTATACTGGTGCTTGGCCAAATGCGCATCCCAGCTGCACAGAGTACATCCAGTACCTCCTTGTCTCCAACCAAACCTACCTGGAATCCTTGGATCAAAGCTCTCTCCCCCTTATAAAAGAGGTCAAACGGTTCAAGTCTCTGGAACTGCTTGACAGTGAAGCCCTCTGGATATTTCCCAACAGAATTTACCTTTACAAGTTTATACTCATTTAAACAGGCTCTGTTCTCCATTGCCAAAAACTGAAGGGGATGCTTTATCCACTTCACAGAGTCACACAGCAACGAGGTTTCTGCTGCACTGTTTCGGTGACTGGAGCAATGGCTCCTGCATTAGGGCAAGTGAGAGGCTGTTCCACCTAAGGCTTAAGTTAAACTCCTCCAGCTTACCTTCTTCCTTGTGTGTGCATGTGAATGCCTGCCTGCCTCTGTGTGAGGAATGCCTGGATAAAAGAGAGAATGCCACTCTGACTGTTTATTCATTTGTGAATACCCACTTCTGCCCCCAATTCAACCACTGATGGTTTCTCTGCCTTCCCCCTTGCCAGTCCCAATGGGCACCAACTGCCACTGTTGATGCCATGACAGCTCAAAAATTACACTCTCGAGATCTCTACTGAATGTTGAGATCTCTACTGAATGTTCTCTAAGATTCTTAAATGTGGTCCTTTGAACTTTCACTTTTTCCTCAGGTGCTGTATCTCTTCCAGATATTGGCTGTCATCATGGTGATAGTCTTCCTGTTCTTAACTCCTCGGAACATTTCTTCCAAGGACATGCTACACCAGTCTCTCAGGTTCTTCAACCATGAGGTCCATCTACATCCAGGGGCTCTTTTCCGAGGAATCTTTCCTTGCTGAGCAAGTTGGAGTATTCTATACTTTATATTGTTCCTCATAATATGGCCAAGGAATCGGAGCTTTCTTTGATTAATGGTCTTAAAGAGTTCTTGTTCTTTATCCATTCAACACAACACTTCTATGTACATTAGTCATACAGTATGGTCAACCTGTGATATCCTTAGCAAAATTCAGATTCAAACAATGGCCAAAATCTAATGCATGGTAAACTGCATTAAAGTAGGTTCACTGAATCAGTGGAGATTTGATGAGCCAACTCCTCCATAAGATCTGTTAATTTGAATGGATTTACTGCAGCTATGACTTGGTTTGCCATAATAAGTCTCAATTAGAATAGGCCCATTCAAATCAATTAAACTCACAGAGGAGCTGACTCACTAAATACCCATTGGCTCAATGGGCCTACACAAGTGAGATTTACTGTACTAAGCAACAGGGTGTTGACCAAAGGATAAAAATAAGACACGATGCCATGAATTCTCACTCTTATGTCTGATGAAGTGGACTTGGTCCATGAAAGCTCACATTTAAATACAGGAGTTAGTCTTTAAGGTGCCACAACATTTTTTGCTTTTTCTTCTTTTTTTCCTTTCTTTTTTATTATTTTATTGCTGTTTGTTTTTGTTTAATCTCAAATAAGACATCATAATGGAAAAATACAATTAAAAAGAGTTGTGTAAGAAGGAAAAGGAGAGCTTCTAAAATATGACCCTCCCATAAACCATACACAACAACCATACTCAACAACCCCATCTGGTTTCACCCACCCCACAGAAGTACAACCCTCACAGTTCCCTGGACAGAGATATTAAACCAGTGGTGGGCAGCCAAAAATTTTACTATCACACTGTGGGTGGAGCCAACATCATGGGTGGAGCCAACATAAAAAACCCATAAAAATAAGTACACATAAAATACAAATTAAATAGACATAAAAACACTTAAAAATACAAAATAAATAGACATAAAACACATAAAAATACACATTAAAAATAAATACAAATTAAATACACATTAAGATACACACTCACACCCCACACCCAAAGGTGAGTCACTTACCCTGGGGAGCAGGCTATAGGGAGCTTCAGGCTAGCAGCTTCTCTTCCTCCTCCCCACTTGGGAGGACAGCAAGGAGGTCACGCATGCGCACCAAGCACTGTAGGCGTGCATGCATACCAAGCTCTTGGTGCGCATGCATACCAAGCTCTTGGTGCGCATGCATACCAAGCTCTTGGTGCGCATGCGCAGTGGGGGAACTGGTGAAAAGGTAAGCCCCCAAGGTGGTTCCCCCCAAAAGCCGCTACCGGTTCTCCAGGACACTGGGAAACGTTACTACCAGTTCTGGCGAACAGGTGCAAACCTGTTTCTGCCCATCACTGTATTAAACCCATGTTGGCGTACAGTGTAATAAGAAGAATCACTCTTCCCATCATCCTCCTTCCACCCAGCATCACTGAGCAACTATTTCAGGGAAGGTGGCCCCACAGCTAATAGATCAGTAGGGACCCAACCCATTCTTCCCCCAGTGTTCCTTGGCCATACCTTTCCATTGCCAGACTCAGTTGTATGTGTCATATGCCCCCTTTAGTCCTGGTTCGACTAGATGTACCCAGATACAAAAACCAGTTACCTTTAATGACTTGCATTTAGTAATAAGAAAGACAGCTAGGAGTTACAGAGCTAATCTCTCTATATATATTTAGGTGTAGCAAGTCATTTTAAAGGCCATTTTAGAGACATTTAAAGTTGGCTGGCTAGCTCAGCAGCTTTAGGAATCTGACTTCAGAGTCAGAGGCTGGGATTTCAATTCCCCACTGTTCCTCCTGAGAGAAGAGCTGCACAGTCCCGGGACACCGCCCAGTAGAAGAGAAGGGGAAACCACTTACGTGTGTTCTCATAAGTGGTATTCTCAGAGAAAAAACCCTGGAAAGGTTTGCTATAAATTGAAATTGACTTGATGCCACACCATTGTTTTGTTAATCCCTAGTGGCAAGGGAGAGGGTGTCTTTGTTTTCAATTCTTGCCTTTTATATTTCTAAGATCCTGTATTGGAGGTGAGTAGTAGGTGGGCAGTTATGTCAGCAGCAAGAGCATCCTTTTTAAAACGCCGCTTAGCCCTAAGCCAGGGACTGCAGTGTCTCAAGTGGCTAAGACACTGACTGGAAGGCAGCAGGTTAGCAGTCTGATACCCGAATACTTCAGGACGGAGTGAGCTCCTGTCTTTGTCCCAGCTCCTGCCAACCTAGCAGTTCAAAACCAAGAAATTGCAAGTAGATAAATAGGGACCACTTCATTGGGAAGGTAAACAGCATTCTGTGTGTTCCGGTGTCTAGTCTTGCCTGCCACATGACCACAGAAACATCTGCAGAAGCAGACAGCACTGGCTCTTCGGCTATGAAAAAGAGATGAGTACTGATCCTTAGAGTAGGATACGACTGGCTTTTGAGCAAGGGTGACCTTAGCCCTAAGCCAGACTCTTCTCCCTCTCCTGAGACAGAAGGACTCCGTCCCATGAGTGCGCAGGGAAGATCCATCTGGATGTTCCACTTGATTTCTTCAGGTGCAGTAGTGGTGGGTGGGAGTTCACAGGTCAGGAATACCTTGGGCTGCCCATGACTGAAACACGCCAGACTTATTGGACTGGCATAAACAAGGGAGCGTTACCAGCAAAGAAGTTGCTTTCCTCTCTCCCTCCCCGCCCTCCAGATCAAATGCAGGTCGTCTCAGAGGCTTGGAGTGAGCGGTGGGCGGAGGGGAGGGAACGGAGGGGAAATCTGCTCTTTCCGAGGCTGTCTGTCATTAGTCACCCTCCCGCGGAGCTCCCATTGTGCTTCCGAGCATGACTAAAAAGCCCCTTCCTGACCCCAATCGTCCTCTTCACAGGGTCAAGGGAGTTGTTGTTTTAGGACAGGGGTGTCCAAACTGTGGCCCATGGGTCGGATCCAGCCCTCATCCAGCCTGCACCGCCCTTGTCGCTCCCGGAAGGAGAAGTAAATTGTGCCCATACAGGCACGTTTTACTTCTGCTTCCTGGAGCGACAAGGGTGGCACGGGCTGGATGAATTGGCATGGGGGGCCAGATCCGACCCACAAGCGTAATTTGGCCATTCCTGGTTTACACAGAAAAAAATGGCTGCCTAAAAAGATCTATCTCATCCTATTGCAAAACATATCTATTGCAAAACAGATTGCAAGGGTGTTTTATTTCCACTTCCAGTCCACGTGACCAGCCCACACCTGAAAATTTTGGGCACCCCTAGTTTAGGCCCCTCCGCCCGCAGACCTGGTAAGCTGACACCGAATTGCCCAGAGCGCTGGGCTTGTCCCTAAACACTCCCCTTCGTGCGGTGTCTCTTGTCCTCCTTTGTATCAAGAGGGAGAGGGAGGGTTGGGTGGGTGGTAAGTAAGCCGGGGCCTCGATCCCAAAGCCTCTTGGGCTGTAATTCCGCCAGAGGGTGCAGATCCGGCGCCTTTCCCTTCTTTTCTCCCTTACCCAGCCTCTGGTTCACGGATCGTTCCTATGTTGCGTTTGTTCCATCTACCCCAGCGAGCTCAAAGATGCACACCCATCATCCCCATATTCTCCTCACTACAACCAGAGTAGGGAATATCAGGTTGAGAGCCTTTGATTTGTGTGGTCTGAAGTCACCTACTAAGTTTTGTGGCTGAGTGGGGATGTGAACATGAATTTTACCTAATAATAATATAATAATTTTGTGTCAGAAATTATTCTGGGTTGAAAGAGTTTTTGCGGAAGAAACTCCGGTCAGGGAACGCCCAAATGTGGCTCCTTTCATGTCGCCAAGAGCTAGGGTAGACTGGTGCTCAATCTGTCATGCAGTACCCGGGTCTCAAACTGCTGACTTGCCAGCCTTCCAGCTAGCAAGGTGAGCTTCTTAACTAATGAGCCACCACAGCCCACTTTCACGTCTGCATGAAAGAGTAGTTCCTTCGTCTGCATGAGAATGAATTCTATTGCAATTTGTGGGAGCAACTTCAAAGCAGAGGTGCAAAAGATAGAGCTGCTAGGTCTGTGCTTGTTTTGTTTTGTTTTTAGCAGGGGGAGAAAGTATGCATAAAATTGCAGAATATTCCATCCCACTGTTCATGGTATTGGGGGTGACGTGTATCAGCTTCTCAAAGTGTGTCTTATTCAAAGATCCACTTTCAGAGAGCATATCAGCTACCTTTGATACCAACAAGAGAAAATATATCCTCTCCTTGGTTTTGCTTGACCTAAGATAAGAAAAGAAGTAGCAGCAGGTGCAGAGAAAACTAAGCAGTGATGGTGAACCTTGGCACTCCACGTGTTCTTGGACTTCAATGACCAGAAGCCCAAGTCAGCATTCCTGCTGATCAGGGCTTCTGGGAATTGAAGTTCAAGAACACCTGGAATGTCAAGGTTCTCAATCACTGCTCTACATCCTCTAAATGGATATGTGCCTCATGTCCACCAGCTCAGATCCAGAAAGAGCTTTATGGCAAGAACATACATTCTTGAGGGTAAGCAAGAGGAAAACTAAACTAAAAGATGGAAGGAAGTATGAAATAGTTGTACATGACCCAACACCTGGACCCACTCTAAGAGCTTTTGAGAGCCTTCTTTATGTTGTATTGAAAATATTTCTATATTGTTTTCAAGTTCTGATCCAATATAATTTGAAGTCACCACATCAATGTGGAGACTTGTTAATTGTTATTATTGTATAATCATAAATTTTATGGTGTTCCACAGGTAGAAATGCTATTCCAAACCCAAAGAAAGGAGACACCACAGACTACAGTAATTACAAAACCACTGAATTAGTTACCCATGCAAGCAAAATGACACTCTATATTTATAAGACTCTTTCAATATACTGGATAGTGTAAGAAATGCCAATTGCTCAAGTTGGATTCAGAAAAGGAAGATATGCTAGAGATCTTATTGCAAATATACAGAATTATAAATCATAGTGTTGTAGAGCTGGAAATGGCTCCAAAGATAATCAATTCCAGTCCCCTGCCAAAGCAAGAAATATGTAACTAAAGCTTCTCTACCAGATGTTCATCTAACCTCTGTTTAGAAACTGCTGATGAACGACAGAATTTACCACCCTCCAAAGTAGTCCTTTCCATTCTCAAACGGCTCTTACAATTAAGAAATTCTTCATAATATTTAGTCAAAAGTTCCTTTCTTGTAATTTGAATCCATTACTTCAAATTTCTGTCTTCTGTAGCTACCAAAAAAAAGGAAACCACCCACATGTTTGCCTCATCTTCTACATGACAATCCTTCAGATATCTGAAGATGGATATCATACCACCTTTCAGTCTCCTCCAGGTTAAATGCATCTATCTCTCCCTCCCCTACCATTCTTCACAGACCTTGGTTTTCAGAGCTTTTATTGTCCTATTTTCCTTCCTCCAGACACTTCCCACCTTGTCAATATTCTTATTATTATTGAAAGCCAGATAAATTAATTTGGCCTATAAACCAGAGATCCATCCCCAAGCACTCCTCTCCATTTCTGGCACAACACTACAAATAGAGCTGATTCAACAACACAATATTTTCTACCTTTTCTTGACAACCACTATTTGCTGCCAAAAGTACCTTCTTTACCTTGCTTAATATTGGAGCTGGGACAGGGATGTGCTGGCTATGCTAAAAGGGCAATGGACAGGGACAGAGGGGTGGCACCTATGGGGAGGGACTGCATGACATAATGGATTGTAGCCACCAGGTGACATACTTCTGCCCACTTCTGGGGGGGCGCCAGTCACTGGGGCACACCGACACTTCTCCTTGCGTCCCAAATGGCCAACATGGGCCTGAGCTGAGGTACACAGAAAGAGCCTCATTGAAGATTGTGGCATTTTTGAACCACAATTAGGCATACCCTGGTAACGGCAACCCTGTGTTGCAGGCTAATCTTTCTCACACTAGGTCAGGTGAAGGGAACTGCAGGAAAAGGTGGCTTCATTTCGGAAGTTCTACATCTGGCCTAGACATGGAAGAAGAAGAAATAGTAGAGCTGGCCATACCCACTCTGCAGACTTTCAGAAGAGAAAGTGGGACAAGCAACAAGAATGGGAGGATACATGGGACCAGTGAAGCAGCAACCAATGATTGCACTTCCACCACTTGCCTTTGTGAAATTTGTTTGGGAAGGAGGATGAGTCTAGAGACTCTTCTCAAAGATAAAAGAGCTGCTTCAGTTTTTAAAAGGTCCAGTGGGAAATCTCCACTTTGAAAACTTTGACCTAGGAGTGTCACAGCCTGGGCCTGTAAAGAGCAGACGAGGCCCATATTGATTTACCATGTGGCAAGAATGACATGGCTGCAGGTGCAAGGGCTACTGCTGCTCTCCCCATCTTCAGAGTGCCTCCCCAAAAAACCCTCTGCTCTTTCCTGGGAAATTTATTAGCAAGGTTAACTAAATGGCAACCCCAGGAGCAATATCCAAAGGAGGAATGCTTTGATCCCACTCTCTAGTCTCACTGCGGGAAGGAGATTACATTGCCAAATGCTGGTGTCCTCCAGCCCTTCCCCCACACCCACACCATGACCACTTGTTCTGGTACAAATGTTGCCAATTAATAAGAAACAATTTCCCCCATTCCTGGTATCCAAGGTATCTTTTGGCATCTCTCACTTGTGGATTTCTTGAGTGAATGACCTTCATCCGTGTCCTCTGGAGGGTAACACAGGCAGGTGGAGGCATCAAGCAGGGCCTGATAAACAGGGAGCATCATTAATATGTGGCACCTCCTTTCTCTGATAAATTGGAAGCTTCATCAGTACTTGACTCATAACGACAGACCATCTAATTGAGAAAGCTGGCCTGTCTCCCATGTGTGATGTTCAGTCATTTATAGAGCTTTGGGAAAGATACTTCTTTCAACTACCCCACTCAGACTCACCATCACTTCCATGCTGTTTGGAGAATGATTTGTAATATTTTGATGCTTGTATACTGTCCTCTGCAGATACCAAAAGGAATGTGTGGCTTAGTGGTTAAGACACTGAACTTGACAACCAGAAGGTCAGCAGGTGAGTAGTTCAAGAGCCGAGTGCTGTATGACAGAGTGAGCTTTCATCTCTGTCCTGGCTCCTGCCAACCTAGCAGTTCGAAAACAAGAAATTGCAAGTAGATAAATAGGGACCAATTCAGTGAGAAGGTAAGCCTGCCACATGTCCATGGAAACATCTGCAGACACAGACAACACTGGCTTTTTGGCTGTAAACAGAGATGAGCCCTAAACTCTATAGTCAGATATGACTGGCTTTTAAGCAAGGGTGACCTTTATTTTTACATATACTGTCCAGAGTAAGAAAATATCCTAGAGGGGCGGTATATAAATATAATAAATAAATACATCCCAAAAATGATTTTCTTTCTCTCCAGGCCCTGGCTATCCACAGGCAAATGAGGTGCAATCCAGGCATCAATGTGAACTTTTACCCTTCTGGCTCATTCCCATTTAGTCCAGTAGCAGCCTAGTAAATGCCTTGAAGACCTTCACTTCTTGACCAGTTTAGGTCCTCTCGTAGTAATAAAAAAAGGAATAAGCCATGCAGCAAGTTTAATGATCTAATGAGCAATTACAACATATGAATTTTAAATGCAGTAACAAGTAAGAGGAATAAATGAGTGTTAAAACAATGGTGCAGAGGTCTTGCCACACTGTTTATAATAATACAGTAATTTCATGTCAGAAATTGCCACACTGTTGAAGGGAGAGGTTGCAAGTTTGAATGCCTCCCGTGTTAAAAACAATTCCTTTTCTATCAGTATAATTGTGATGCGGAAGAATTCTTGCCTAGCCTTTTGGCTGCCATCCTCTGGGCAGCAACTCTGGGCAGTAACAAAGATACAAAATTCAGTACTATACACAGCTTCAGTTATAATTACAATTATCATAATACAAAAAACATTTCAAAACATTCCAGAAAAAAATTATCCCAATTCCAATAACAAAATATCAGATCATTATCATAGAAAAACACTTCACAGAAAAATCACAGAAAAACATCAAAAAGTCAACCCCACCAACTATGATCCCATACAGGCTGGTTGATTTGAGGGGTAGCCACACACCCCCTGCCCCAGGTTTTATCCGTTATGCTGTTTTAATCTTTTCTTATGAATTCTTTCTTATGAATTCTTGAGGTTTTAAACATTATTATTTTTATTGGATTGGTCTGTGTTTTTAGCTACGCTGTAAGCCGCCCAGAGTCGGGTTTACCCGATTGGGGCGGGATAGCAAACGTGAATAAATAAATAAATAAATAAATGTCCGAGGGAGATTGTTGTACGCCGCCCAGAGTCCCTTGCCAAGTGGGCGGCAATACAAATGTGACTAATAAATAAATAAATAATAAATCTCAGATTATTTATTATCAAATCCTCTCTGGCAAAGAAGCCCCACAGATCCCTGTAGCTTCCATTTCATTTTGACGTACATAGCTTCTCAACCCGAGCATAGAAGTGTTAGAAATTGGTGGTCACAGACCCAGTACTAGTGTAAGAAAAGGGTTGATAGTCAGATTTATAAGATTACCCAAAACAAGTGGTCCCCTTATGTTTTAGAGACAGCGCTCACGAGTCTCCATGGTGTCAGTCTTCTCTCAGGGAGAAGATGCCATGGCCTGGCAGGCAGCTGAGAACATCGCCCCCACCTCTGGGCCCCCATCAATGGCCAGAGGGGAGTTAGCCTGTGTTCTGCTTTGGTTGTTTTGTGAGATTGTATTTTATTATTGTTACTGTACTGTTGCTGCTTTGTCTGTAAGCCGCCCTGAGTCACCTCGGCGAGTGGGCGGCAAATAAATAAATAAATACTTGCAATTTCTTGCTCATGAACTAGGTTGGCGGGAGCTAGGACAGAGACAGGAGCTCACTCAGTTGTGCAGTACTCAGGTCTTGAACTGCTGACTTGCCAACTTTCCAGTCATCAAGTACAGCATCTTAACCACTAAAGCCAACACAGTCCTATAGCCACTTGCTATTGGTCACCTGCTGGCCACTGTAATGGTGATGAGCTTCTTTGTACCTCCCTTAAAGAGCATAACGCATTCCACCGGATTGATCTTTAAGCAAGTTTGCTCTTTAAGTGAAACACCATTGTAAGTCACCGATTGTGACTTCTGGCTGGAGGGGATTGTTAAGCAAGTTTTTGGTTGGTTTTAGTTGTTAAGAGAAGCGACCATTCAGAGAAAATTCTGCTCTTTAAGCAAGTTACTCTCTAAGCGAGGTGCTCTTTATGCAAAGTTTTACTGTAATTGGCTAAATTGGTCCTCGTATGAGAAGCAAACACTGTGGTTTCTGGGCAGCACTTAAGACTTTATTAGTCTAGTAAAAACAACCAGACTAGACCCTTTTCAGAACCAAGGATCACTTTCATATCACTATAAAGAAGAAAAGAAATGGGAACATATATTTTTGAATGATTTCCTCTCCCATTTCTCTTCCCATTTCCTCCACATCCTGGAAGTGCTACTTCCTTAATACAGCAGGAAACCTGCTGTAACCAAAACCAGGTATATACGGATTTGGTTGAGTTTTGAAGGTCATTAATTTTACAATGGAAACAGTTCTAAAATCCCACTTCAACCTAGGCTTGGTGTTCCAATCAAGTTTTAATCCCTTGCTCAACGAAGGCCCTGGCAGAATATAATCATCCTCTTCTAGAGCTTTCCCAGCTTTGGTCCGTACGAATTAATGGAAAGTTAAATTCCACCAGTTCTTTAATGCTTTCTAATTTGAAAGTTTGGGCCTTTTCTGTAAACATTCGAGGGTGGAATGAAGTCAGAAACTTCCAGCAGCCTGTGTCTGTGATCTCAAGGACCCAGAGTCTGTAGGTTCCTCTGGGACCGGATGACAGGTGGGTGGAAAACCCTGCATTGCAACAGCGGATTGGATGAAGTGGCCTTTTGATTCCTTCCCATTTTATGATGGTTGGAATGGCAGTGTTTTCTGCCCCTACATTAGGCTAACAGGTAAATGAGCATCTTGCACCTGGCTAACAAAAAGGCAGGGACTGCAGTGGCTCAAGTGGCTCAGATGCTGAACATGAAGACTGGAAGGTAGGAGTTTGATACCCAAGTACTGCATGACAGAATGAGCACCCATCTCCATCCCAGCTCATGCCAACATAGCAGTTCGAAAGCAAGAAATTGCAAGAAGATAAATAAGTACCACTTTGGTGGGAAAGTAAACAGCATTCTGTGCACTCCAGTGTCCAGACATGCCTGCTACATGTCCATGGAAATATCTGCAAATGCAGACAGTGCTGGCTCTTTGGCTATAAACAGATGTTTTGTATCTTCCTTCTCAGGACCTTGGTGAATAGGCGAATATAACCCTCTTCCCCCTTTGGTAACATCAGTAGGGGTTGTTGTTCTAAACACAGGATTATCTAAGTTGACTGGGAGACGCTTCTGAAGCTTTATGGTGTCCCTGTTATGTTAATTAGTAGTGGGAGCTTGATGGATTACCAACACGTGTAAGTTTTGAAGATGTAAAGCAGT
The DNA here is from genome assembly GCA_030440675.1 of Furcifer pardalis. Classification (NCBI taxonomy): domain Eukaryota; kingdom Metazoa; phylum Chordata; class Lepidosauria; order Squamata; family Chamaeleonidae; genus Furcifer; species Furcifer pardalis. The sequence goes on from CP126896.1 coordinate 36,889,550, forward strand.
CCAGAGAGTTTAGCACTTCATTCGTTACACTGGCCCAAATAGCCTGGACAGAGTGTTTATTTGAACGATGTATCACTTACTTAGAAACATTCCCATTCCCTCCCCTTGAGATGTCCTGCAGAGACACAGGACCTGTTGTACTACCATCAAGCAGTTTAGTACCTAAGGCCAGAAGAGGTGGGGCTCAAACTTCCAGCTAGATTATAAAAACAGATGAATGTGAAATAAAGACAAAACACTTGTGGTCTCTTACAAGAACCATCAGAAGTTGTGTGAAACCACAAACGTAAGTCATCTTCATAGTGTTCTGATTGTTGCCATATACAGGGAGGGTGTGGAAAACCAATCACTGAAAGTACATAACCTACATGGGGGTGGGGTGGGAGGTGCTAGGCTTCCCTGAGATTGACAGCTTCTTTTATTGACTTAGTTTCCGCAACTTTAACAGTGGCTGAAATGTCAAGCACATATATGCAGCTGTCCATCCCCCATTACTTTTGTCTCTATATCCTAAGAAACTCCCACTGCTATATTTCTGAACTTGAAGTACAAAGCAAAAAGTCATAATGCTAGTGAGGAAAAACCTCCTGACAACCCAATTCTAACCTACTTTAGTCACTTGGAAAAGTTAGATCTATTTCACAGTGTACCAAAACATAACAATAACAAAATTTGCATCCTCACCTTCTCCATGTGCCCCCACCATAGTAATATAACCCCATGTCTTCTCAACCCTTGTGAGCTATTGAGGCTGGAAATGTTGGCTTCTTCACACATTCCTCTCTTACTGGAGGCTGGAATTGAGTTAGAATACCTGTACATTGAAAATCAAGTTCTCCTATTCTGAAGTTTGTTTTCAATTAATTCCTATGGAAAACTACAAATGAAGAAAGAAGCTCTACAATGCAATACACCAAACTGATGTGGAAAAAGAAAGTACAGTATTTCACTTACCTTCATGTGTGCTCCATGTGGCTAAGATGGAGGGTGGAAGCCATTCTCTTTCCTTGCAGGGGGAGCAAGAGCAGGGGTGCCCAAACTTTTCTGGCTGCAGGCCAGTCACGTAGTTCAGGGAGCTGGTCACTATAGCCCAGGGGTCAGATGTGGGCCCCGATGTCAATTTATCCGGCCCATGAAGCCCATACAGGTGTGTTTTACTTCTGCTTCCAGGAGTGACAAGAGCTTCATGGGCCAGGTGATTTGGCATCAGGGGCTGGCCGTAGTTTGGGCACCCCTCAATACAATTGATCTGCCCACCCACTTTACCTGCATTGCCATCACTGGTGGGTGGTGCAAATACAGTTTGAAAAAATCACTAAAATAATTAATTTTACTGTATTTTCATGTGTTTTAATTACTGAAACTCACTAGCAGCTGCTGCATTTCCCACTCTCGGCTTACACTTGGGTCAATCTATTTTCCTGGGTTTCCAGGACAAAATTAGGTATCTTGGCTTATATTCGAGTTGGCTTATACTTGAGTATATACAATGCTTGCAAGTTCTTGCTTTGGAACTGCTAGGTTAGCATGAGCTGGGACAGATGATGGGTGATCATTCCATCGTACAGCACTCAGGTCTTGAGCTGCTGACCAGCTGATCTTCTTCATGCCCGCACATGCGCATAATCCTGCCATAAATGACCCATGGCTGTCATAAATGCATTTACAATAGCCATGGGTCATTTACCTCAGCCTTATGCACATGTGCAAGTGCATTATGCACAAATGCATGCAGGTTTTATTTCTGCTTCTGGGTGGGAGGAACCATGTAACCAACACACCCAACCATGTGACTGGCCCACAGCCCGAAAAATTTGGGCACCCCTGCTTTAGTACAGTACCTCCTTGGTACTATCAGGAAATTCTTAGCGTTATGAAATAAATCCTCACTTGAAATGTTTCAGTTGTTGGTGTTCTGTGTTATATAGCAGAAACAAGTATAGATACTTCGAAGTGTCAGCAGTTTGTTCCTAAACCATAATTCTCATTGTTCATCTGATATTTGACAATACAGTACTCTACTATCACTTGCTTTGGAGCCCTTTGGATGTAAAAGCAGTCTATAGCTTTTGATATTAATGGAATAAATGTACAGTTGTACCTTGCTTAAAGAGAATAATGTGTTCCACAGGATTGCTCTTTAAGCGAGTTTGCTCTTTAAGCGAAACACCATTGTAAACTACCAGTTGTGAGGGGGATTGCGAACCCTGATTTATTTGTTAAGCAAGTTTTTGGTTGGTTTTATTTGTTAAGCGAAGCGAACATTCAGAGAACATTCTGCTCTTTAAGCGATTTACTATTTAAGCGAGGCGCTCTTTATGCGAGGTTTAACTGTATTAGAACATGGGAATTGATCTCAGTGAGTCTGGAAATCCAGTTCTAGCTCCCAGATATCCAATGTGACCCATGTCAGTCCAAGAAATTACTGAAATCTGCCATCCTTACCCATCCCCAACTACCACAAAAGACAACAAAACAGAAATGGGTACATGAAATGCCACTGTGTTGTTTTTAAAATTATGTGGGGCTTCTTGGCTTTTGAAAGGTGGAAATAGTCTTTAAAGAGGCAAAAAACATTTTTAGTGGAAATAAACCTTCAGAGCTCAAATGTTTTTGGGGGTTTCTTTATGGAGGTAGGGTTCCAGTGTGGCCTCTAGCTGTATAAAGATCACCACAACAAGACTGCAGGCCCTTGTAGTCCACATGTTAAAGCTTCCTTAACTAAAGCTCTTTTTGAGTTGGAGTGGCAGAAAATCAAGGGGGACAGCATCTTAAATCATAGTCATGGGATAATGGAGGCAGCCCATACCTCTTAGTCCTAACAGAAAAAGAAAACACAAAGATGGCAGTCCTAGGAACTTTTGTCTGTGCCTGGTTTGGTCATACAGGGGTGGGCAACCTGTGGCCCCCGAGCCTCATGTGGCCCTTGCCATAATTCCCCTAATTCCTTTATCCTGCTTTTAGAAGACGTTGTGTAAGCAACCTGTTCAGACATCCACCAGGAGCGATCTAACCTTGCCTCAGCTTTCTGCTAGACTGGGGAGAGACGGGGGGGGGGGGTAAAAAAAGCAGAGGGAGAATAGATTGTCACAGGGAGGGAAAAGATTATGTTATTGCCCACTTTTAGTTTTGTTCCACCTTGACCCCAACCAGTGATGGGATGTAACAGGTTCTCACCAGTTCGCCAGAACCGGTACTAACTTTTTTCCAGTGTCCCAGAGAACAGGTAGCAGCTTTTGGGGGGAACCACCTTTGGGGCTTACCTTTTCACTGGTTCCCCCACTGCGCATGTGCACCAAGCACTTGGTGTGCATGCATGTCTACAGTGCTTGGCGCGTATGCACGGCCTCCTTACTGTCCTCCTTGCTGTCCTCCTTGCTGTCCTTGTGTTGTGGGTGGGTGGGTGGGTTGAGGTATGTGTGTGTGTGTGTGTGTGTGTGTGTGTGTGTGTGTGTGCTTATTTTTTAAATTTTTATTATTATTTTTTATTTTTTCTTTGGCTCTGCCCACAATGTCATGATGTTGGCTCCACCCACACTGATGACATCACGGTGGGGTAGTAAAAAATTTGACATCCCACCACTGACACAACCCAATGGCTTCCAACAGGTTTTCCCCCTGAGTGAATGTGGCCTTATGCAGAATAGATCTTCCCTGTCCCAGATGGTAATACAGAGGGAGGATCTTGGAGAAATGATGACTTCCCAACATTGGCTAATGTAATTTTAACTACTTTCCTCATTACATAAGGCTGCTGAAAACACTATGCTGTAAAAGCAAAGGGATTTTCAGAAATATCCTTTCTCTTTCCTGCAGTTCTTTCTGTAGTAGCCATGGTGGCAAAGCTGCTGTGGCTCAGTGGTTAAGAAGCTCGCCTTGTTAGCTGGAAGGCCAGCAAGTCATCAGTTTGAAACCTGGGCACTGCATGATGGACTGAGCACCCGTCCCTGTCCCAGCTGTCATTTGGGCATTTTGAGCAGAGTTTCTTCTGCAAAAATCCTTTCAACCCAGAATAATTTCTGACACAAAATTATTATTATTATTATTATTATTATTATTATTATTATTATTATTATTATTATTATTATTATTATTATTATTATTATTATTATTATTATTATTATTATTATTATTATTATTATAGTGGTTAAACTGCTGTACTGCAACCAAAAGATTGTGAGTTCAGTCCTGACCAGGAATCAAGGTTGACTCACCCTTCCATCTTTCCGAGTCAGTAAAATGAGTAAAAAGCACACTGGGGACAAAATATTATCTTGTGAGCTGCCTAGAGAGTGTACTAAGTGCTATGGGATGGTATAGAAGTATGATTGCTTTGCTTTGCTTAGTATTGATAGTATTTACTGTACTTCTTAAAGCGGAGTGAAACTGGGCTGGGAACTCACACTGTCGAACAAAATTGTTTACAGAGCATCTCCTTCATTTTGACAAAGAAAGGCGAGGAGGTAATGCATTTCAGAGTTGTATCCAAAGTCATGAGAAGGTATCTCCTGTGAGTAATAGATTCCCAAAACCCCGAAGAGAACAGTTGATACTGTCACTGTGCCAGAGGCCGATGACAAAAGACTGAGGCTGAATCTCATGGCCATGATTCATACAGACAGGCTACCTATGATCATTCAAAAGAAATGGCTTTTAAAGGCATATCCACTGACAGAACCTGCAGTATATTAATCGCCATGTGGCACATCCGCCTCCCTCAGCTGTTGCACGGAGTCAACATCTGAGCTGCCATAAATAACCTGTAGGTAAAACCAGATGTGGTCCCAGGCACATGGCATGGAGGAAGCATTTGCTATTGCTACAGAGGTGATGGATCAGCAAGTGACGATGATAAACTGCAAGCTGGTGCATCCCCTTCAGCTACAGTGGGGTTTCTGCTGGGAAAGGATTCAAGATGAAGAAGTACAGCAGGCTTTCTTCTCCATCACAGGGGTGATTTTTTCCTTGGGTCAGAGAAATAATTCTTCTTGATTTCCACAGAGCAACAGTGACATCAAGTGTTCAGCCTTCTGGTACCTTTAAGGGCTCTTCAAATGCACTGAGTATGAAGCCAAGGCACATAAGCAAGTTCTAGCTCTGAACATTCAGGAACTGTTTCGCTATAAGCCAGGGGGCCCCAAACTATGGACCGTCAGCCAGATCCAGCTCCCAATGCCAATTCATCCAGCCCACAAAGCCCTTGTCACTCCCGGAAGCATAAGTAAAATGTGCCCAGATGGGCGCGTTTTACTTCCACTTCCAGGAGCGATAAGGGCTTTGGGGGCCGGATGAATTGGTGTCGGGGGCTGGATCAGGCCTGCAGGCCATAGTTACTGGCCCCCTGAACCATGTGACTGGCCCATGGGCCAAAAAGTTTGGGCACCCTTGCTATAAGCTTTCTGGAATGAGAAACAGAACCTGGTCTAGATGTGCAGTAGTGAAAAGGAATGGATGGGATATTGACAGGTTTGAATGGACTGCACCACTTATAGCATGGATCCCACATTTGTGCAATGCTTTCTTCACAGTGGGCACCTTGCAAGTTTTTTGTTGTTGTTCAGTCGCACAGTCGATTCCGACCCTCTGCGACCCCATGGACCACTGTCCGCCAGGCACTCCTGTCCTCCACCATCCCCCTCAACTCACTCAGCTCTGCACCCATTGTCTCTACAATACCATCCAGCCATCTCATTTTGGGCCGCCCCCTTCTTCTTTTGCCCTCGACCCTTCCAAGCATCAGGGCTTTCTCAAGTGAATCCTCTCTTCTCATTTGATGTCCAAAGTACCTTAGCTTCATCTTTATAATTTGACATTCTAAGGAGCAGTCAGGTTTTATTTCTTCTAAGATTGACCTATTTGTTCTCCTCGCTGTCCAGGGGGCTCTCAAAACTCTCCTCCAACACCACATCTCAAAGGCATCTATTCTTCTGCGCTCAGCTTTCCTAATGGTCCAGCAAGTAGAAACACAAAAGCTTAGGTAAGCTCTTTCCCTTTTCTTTTTGTTGTTCAGTCCCACAGTCGATTCCGACCCTTTGCGACCTCATGGACCTTCTCTTTCTCTTTCTCTTTCTCTTTCTCTACGATGTGCTTTTTTAAGTAGGTGCAAGAAGTGTCTTAACTTGGGGGAAGAAATAAACGTGGCATTCCTCACTTGTGGCCAAAAGTGGTATCATCCATTCTGCTGTCTTGGGACTCATTCATCCACCAAGACTAGGAAGAAATATTACAGCATCTTGAAGATAAGCTGAATTATTAAGGCAGTAGCTTTGGGGGGCAGAGGGCAGTGGTGCCCACTTCATCAAAGGCATGCAGCGTTAAGTTTAAAATACATTTACATTTACATTAATATGTCTGGTCGGACAGTCCGCTACAGTAATGGAGTAGACTGTACAGCCAGTGACTCAATACCGAGTGTTGGGTGACGGTAAATAACCTGACTCCCTAAAGGGGCCAAAGGCTATGGGCGGATGATCCCCTTTAGGTGGGGTGGTGGTCCCTTCAGTGGGGGAAATGCCACTGGAAGCCATCATATTGGGCCTAAGGCAAAATGAGTGGAGGATGAACTCTGATTCCCAACATGCGGAAGAGGCCATGCCAGATAGACTGGCTGTAAAGGCACACCTTCATAATATCCTCAAGGCTGTGGCAGTCCATTGCAGTCCTGGTGTTAAATCCTGCATGTCTCATTTCATATGTGCCACAGGAGATGGCTCTAAAATCATAGTGTGTGGGACACTTCATGGCATGCTGGGATCCACCTTAAACAAATTCATGCCAATGGCATTTTTCCTGCTCCAGGGGGAAAATGCATTTTCAGGTACAAGTTGCAGCCGATGACAATGATGACGACATTTACATTTATTTATATTTATACCCCGCCTTTTTGTTGCAAGCACCACTCATGATGACTTACAATGTGTATAAACATTTTATGTATATATAATATTTTAAAAATCATCTCATAATAAAAGCACAAGAAAAAAACACAGAAAACAGCCAGGTGGCATAAAAAAATCTTCAAAAATACAAACCCACAAACAAACAAAAACCCTATTACCTATTAGGAAAAGGAAAAGGTCGCCCTTCCTCGAAAGCCAGCCATGTCTGACTCTAGGGTGCGGTGCTCACCTCCATTTACAACCAAAGAGCCAATGCTGTCTGCATCTGCAGATGTTTCTGTGGACATGTGGCAGGCATGGCTAGGCACAGAATGGTGTTACCTCCCCACCAAAGTGATACCTATTTATCTACTTGCAATTGCTTGCTTTTGAACGGCAATGTTGGCAGGAACTGGGACACTGATTCACACTGTCGTGCAGTACTTAGGTCTCAAATTGCTGACCTGCAGACCTTTTGGTCATCATTCAGCGTCTTAACCTCCACAGACCCCATTACCTATTAAGTCATCTACTATTGCTATAACCATATGCACAGTTTCCGGTAGCAAGTCCCCCCAAACACAATGGGAATTACATTTACGTATAAATTAGGATTGTGCTGTAGAAGCTACCAGGCTGTAAACCAGAGATCTTCCTGTTCACTATTTAAGTTTGACCCAAGAAGCTCACTAATGGTAATATAAGTTTCCATGGTTCTGACCATGGTGGCTGAGGATTCTGCAAACCACAGTCCAAAAAATGTAACTTTTCAAAGTTCTGGACAAAAAGAATCTGGTCAGCAAAGCTTCCTATTTTATCGGGCGTAGGGTTACACAAATGGAAAAGAAGGAAGGATGGTGTGCCTTAAAGTCTCTGCAGGGGCCTGAAAAAAGAGAACAGCTCCATTAATCCTTAGCACCATCCATCAAATGCAGCCACTCAGATTACACCAGTGGGGTTAGAGGCCACAGTTTCTGTACATGGTCCTCTGCCTGATTTCAAATGCACACTCTCACCTAGATATTTCCTAGCTGCTCTTGATCCACAAGTTATTGGGTTTTTTTTTACCATTTCATGCTGTCAAATTGTGACTTATTGACTCTAACTGCATTCATTCTCATGGATACACATGCTTGAAGGACAAATTCATGAACAGTGCTATAGAAATAATGATAACAATATGTTGGCCCTGTAAAAATCAATGGGAGAGGCATCAGAGCACATGAACATCCTCCCTACATATTCCTCTTTTCATTCTACTCCCTACTCTGTTGACTCTCTGGTGTCATTTTCAGGAAGAAAGGAAGGAACAGGAGAGAAAGAGAAAGAAAACATCTCAACATTACACTGTCCCTTTGGAACAGTATGGTTTGGCTTTCAATTCTGCAAATATTCAATAACTAAAAGTTAGTGATAATTCCTAGATAGTATTTTGCATCACGGATATTAGCATATCAAAATTAATGCACAGAAATATAATAAAGTGGTTGTGAATTTTTTCACAAAGTGCCCTGTTCTCTCAGTCTTCTCATGAACAACATAACCTTATACAGTACTGTACTTCTAGTTCAACAGCTGTCATCATGAAATAGTTGCAGAGAAACCCACTCTATGTTTATATGCTCACTAGGTGGAGCCATTGGCTCAACATTATTCATATTGAATAATTCTTCCTCCACCTCACCTCTCAATATAAAATACCGTATACTGTACTGTTAGTCTCAAATTTGGGGAAACAAGGTTGTTGCTATAGGCTTATCAAATCATCACTCTTCTCTACACCAGGTTGATTTAATCTACCCAAATCAAGAATATGTAGATTCATGTTAAAGCATGATGCATAAATTTCATTTGTGATCAGTACTCCATTAGATTTGGTCTGGGACTCTGTGGTGGATCATTGAGATGTCTAGTCAACTTCTACTCAGGGTTCTGAAGTGAGATTGTATTTTTCTCTGTCAAACAGATCATTCTGGGGTCAATGAGACATCTCAACACTGCAGATTGTAGCTGTATTTCCCTTCACATCAATTATTTCTCAAAGGTTTTAACAACAATAATAATTACAAGTTGTCAGGTTAATCGTGGTTGTCCTTGTGGAGCTGAGGAGGGTTCTGTCTTGAAACAACATTTTTGATCTAGAAAACTACAGCCAACACCAATACCAGAAGTAGGAAAAATTGTTTCTCTTATGGTTTATAATTTGCAGAATCAGCCAGCAATGATAAAGCTGGCTGATGGATGCTGGAGACTTATAAATGCATTGGGGCTTTAAATGCTGATCACTACCATTATTCTGATTGTGAAATGGCACCCTACAGCTGTTCAGGAGCAAAAGAAATGAATCCTGAACTCATCTGGCCACAGTAACTACATACTAGGGTTCAGCCCTGGCATTGTAAACCATCTATTACTAATTTCTAGTGAGTCCTAGCAATAAAAAGCATTGCGAATCATACAAATGTCCTAAATGAGTTCATTCAGGTAGGTAGGTAGGTAGAACCTAGAACTGAGAAAGGGCTCCAAAAATATCCCTATTAAAACTGAATGAAAACTGTGTTACTGGTTAATCTTTCTCACACTAGGTCAGACAAAGGGAACTGTGGAATGAACTCACCAAAAGGTGCCTTCATATTGGCAGTTTCACATCTGTCCTAAACACAGGAGGAGGAGGAGGAGGTGGAGGAGGAGGAGGAGAGGTTTGAGGCAGTGGTGTAGCATGGGTTTCAGCCGCCCGGCGCATAAGTCAAATTCCCCCCCCCCGGCAGGGCCCAAGACACTGGCGCCCATCCCCACAGCAGCCTCTGGGGCTTCTGGGAATTGAAGTCCAAGAATACCCATATGCCCAAATGACAGTTTGCCACCCCCAGAAAGTGCCGCCCAGGGCACCACCACAACCACCACCCCCGCTACGCCGCTGGTTTGAGGCACTGGCCCCGCAGAGAAAACCTTTTCTGCAGTTTGTTAAGGTAGCTGTCTTATAGCCAGCAGGTGGCAGAGTTGCAATAAAACCTATTTAATAAGCTATAAACAACAAGAGATTGCAGGTTTCCTCCTCATTTCTTTTTCTTATTCTCCCCCCCCCCCCTAAGCAAATCAGTGCTTTGACCAAGCTGCTAAAAAGAAATAGAAGTGGTATTACTTGGATATTTGTCTTGCCCCAGTTCACTGACTAGCTTTCTCTAATTGTTAACATGCTGTCCTCAGACGTGAAGGCAGCAGGGGTTTCTTTTTCTGCTGCTTTCCTCCTCTTCTGCTGTTAAAAAAATTGTATGTGTGTGTTTGTGTTTTTGTCATGTGGTCAATGGGGAAAATATGACTCAGCTTGCCGCACTCCCATAGTTTGTTCCCGTGTGGCCAGACCCTCAAGTGAGTGTCCTTAAGAAGAATGTGGCTGGCTAACTGGAACCTGAATAAGAGGACTTCACACTGTAATGTTGTATTGCTGGCCCCACTTATTAAAGCTATGTGAATTTTCCTCATTTATCTTTGTTACAAAATCTGATCCCAACAGATCATTTTTTAAGGGCCGTTTTAAATAATTTCATCCATTTATTTATCTTGCAGAAAGTCCGAGAATAAAAAGAGGAACTGATAAATGACCTAAGTGGAATTGCACTTGAAAGGAGTATACCTTATATACTCGAGTATAAGTCAACCCGAATATAAGCCGAGGCACCTAATTTTGACCTGATAACCCAGGAAAATAGATTGACCCGAGTATAAGCAGAAGGTGGGAAATCCAGCAGCTGCTAGTGAGTTTCAATAATCAAAATACCTGAAAATATGGTAAAATTATTTAAATTGTTGGCACATCTCAAACCAGTGCTGTCTTGGGACCGTCGTGGTCATTGACCCGAGTATAAGCCAGGCCCCCTTTTGGGGGCTCATTTTTGGGGATAAAAAACTCAGCTTATACTCACGTATATACGGTCATTTGAGGACATCAAAAGGCATCATTTATCAAGAAAAGGTGATTGTTGTATATAATGACTGGAAAACATTTTGAAAGATGCACTAGAGATGTTCATAACATTGGAGGGAACTGTTTGATGGAGCAACCAAAATTCACTCCGAATCCAACAGAGGCAGGAATGACCCCATCTTTCTCAAGAGAGAGTTCTTCTGCCAGAGAAAATCTATTTATGTAAAGACAGATAAAGAAGAATGGCAGGCATGTCTCCCAAGTACAGGAAAAGGATGAGAACAGGTTGAACTAGTTTTGTGAAAGCAAAATGGAATGGGCAAAGGATCATATTGCAAATCCCAGCTAGAAGTAGAGCTTGGATAGAAACATAACTTTCTGAAGTCTGTATCTCTCCAATTCCACAGGTGCCTCGTAGTCCAAAAAACATGAACATTTTTTCCACATTCTAGCTAGAAGATGGGGCAAAGACTATAATTTCTCACTTGGATACTTTGGAGCAAGTCCAGCGGAGGAGGATCAGAAATGAATACAAAGGATATGCAAGCAGTGCAACGCAGTGGTTACTGTGTCTGAGGAATGTCTCTGTAGTTCTCCAAAAACATAAATCTGCACATTTTAGAAACAACATTGTGAACTCAAAAAAGACTAGCTATCCAAGAGCAGACATGCCACTCTAATCTAGCAGAGCCTTGATGCTTCAGTTCATTTTACTGCATAACTTGTTCCATATTCTTTTTTTGGTTCTTTGATTCATTATAAATAGATGTGATGAAGCAGTGTATAATCAGAGCCTCCCTGAGACACTACTCAAAGATTGTGGTATTTTTTAACCACTATCGCTAAGTGAGAGCCTTGTCAAGGCACAGGGGCTTAAATGGTCTAACTAGGTAGTGTTGCCCATCACTTGTCAATGATGTTACGCTGGGACTAAAACTCACCAAAGCATCCTCCATCAGATCTCTTGGGCAAGGTGAAAGTGGAGGACACACATTATGGTCCACCTAGCCAGCAGGTGATGTGATATCCTAATGATTAAAAAAATGCATGCTAATGGACTTGATTTCCCAGGTCCATTTTCATGAGCAGAATGCCATCATGGGAATGTCTACCAATGTGTGGACTCTTTGCTGAATAATGACTCCAAGGTATCCAAGATAATCCAGCTGTTGGCACCCTGTGCCAGCTTATCTTTCTCACACTACGTCAGGCAAAAGGAACTACACAATGGACTCATCAAAAGGTGACTTTATCTTGGCAGTTGCACCTAGACACAGAAGAAGAAAAAGCCTTAGATACTTTTGCCTACCTAAGGCAAAAGGGAAATCGTGCCCTCCCAAAGTCCCTAATAGAAGTTAACTGAACTGGCAGTTGAATCCTGCTTCAGCACTGGTAACAAGAGAACCTTGTACACCTCACAGCAAGCTACCTTAAAGTCAGCAGCCCACATTTTTCTGAAACATATAACTCTTGCCTTCCATCACTGAGGGATTGGCCAGGCAACAATGACAGCACACTTTCCCACAATATCCAGAATTTGTTTCCAGAAATAACCATCTTCTTCTGTCTAATGCTAGTGCAGTCTAGTGTTTGTGTAAAGGGAGTGTAAAAAGAACTTTTTTTTTGGTTGGGATAATAGCAATGCATTAACACTGGATAACAGTGGGAGGGGCTTTACAATCTAACGTGTGATTGTCGTTTGCCACTCACTTGATTGGTAATGTTGTTTTCCCAACTCTGGAATTTGAGGCAAACCCCAAACCCCTCTTCCTGTTTGTTTCCTTGCTCCCATTGTTTGATTGATAGTACTGTACTTTTTTCTTCTGACCAAGCAACAAGCATGGAAAGCCTTCCACATACTGGAGACTGTATATTTTCCCCTCCCTCCCACCCTTCTGACTGTAACTACAGATAGTAACTGTAAATAAAGAAACCTTTTTTCTACTTTAAACATTTCTAGAGTGATTTTGTAATACAAAAGTGCTAGTTTGTGTGAGAGAGAGAAAGCAAAAGGGAAGGACCAGAAGCGTAGCTTACCTTGCCGGGGCCCCGTATAAAAATTGTTTGGGGGCCCTTTAGATGTGGGGCGGAGCTAACGTCATGACATCATGACGTCATGGGGGGAGCCAACGTCATGACGTCATGACGTCGTGGGCGGGGCCAAAAATAAAAATAAAATAAATAAAAATAAAATAAATAAAATAGAATTAAAATGTAAAAAAAAAAAAAACCACACACACCTCAACCCACCCACCCACCCACCCGAAACACAAAAACCTCACCTTAATCCTGGGGCCTCTTCTTCCTCCGCCTCTGCTGTCACCGCCGCCGCGCCGCCGCTGCTGCCGATCGCTCCCTCGCCGTGCACGGCGAAGGCAAGGGGCAGTTGTGGAAGGCGTGCGGGCGAAGCGAGGCAGCCCCGAGGCCCTCCCCCCGGTTGCCGCGGGGGCTCCCTGGCAGGCTGCGCCAGCCCGGGCGGGGCTCTCCACCTCGACGCTGGGGTGGGAGTCCACCAGCTGCAGGACCAGCTCGCGCGCCCCATCCCACACGCAGGCGGCAGGTGAGTTCCAGGCGCGCGCGGCAGGTGAGTTCCAGGCGCGCGCGGTAGGTCAGCTCCAGGCGCGCTCCAGGTGACCTGCCGCCTGCCGCGGAACGGGGCGCGCCCGCGAGCTGGTCCTGCAGCTGGTGGACTCCCACCCCAGCGGCGACCGTGGAGAGCGCCGCCCGGGCTGGCGCAGGCAGGGAGCCCCCGCGGCGACTGGGGGGAGGGCCTCGGAGTCGGGGCTGCCTCGCTGCTTAAAAGCTGCGGCTCCGACTCCGACTCTGGCTTTTTTTTAAAAATTAGAGCCAAAAATGGCTCCAATAAAGTGCGCATGCGCAGAAACTCAATCTGACATGCGCAATGCATCAGATTGAGTTTCTGCTCATGCGCAGTAAATTTTTCTCTTTTTTATTTTTAATTTTATTTTTTGCCGTTGGGGGCCCCCGTAGCCCGGGGGCCCCGTATAATTGATACGGCTGATACGGCGGTAGCTACGCCTCTGGGAAGGACTAATGAGACTGAAAGCTGATTTCCACTTTCTCTGTGCTCTTGTTTTTTCTGTCTCAGACTCTCCCAACCAGAGGGAGTAACCAAAAGGGAAAAAACCCTCTCCAATAGTTTCTTTGGAGGTTTTTAGTCATTTCTTAGTGCATAGCTTGAAATGCTTCAGAGATGGAAGAAAGTACCACTGGCACCTTTCCCAAAAGAACAGGTGATAATCTGTGCAGAGCACACTTGCATCTCATTGCTGCTAGGATCAGAGCATGGAAAGAAGTAAATGGAATTTCCCCTTCACCCCTCTTGAACTCAGCATCCTGAGGACATAAAAATTGTATCTGGCGCATAGAGAGAGAGTATTCTCAAGTGACAGAAAGGGTAAGAGGGATAAAAAGTATGTCATGCTTCATTGAGCAGTTTATGATCTACCAGCTAGTTTTTGATTGCACTGAATAGTATACAACTGGGTTCCATCTGTCCAAAACCAGGTCAAAGCCTGGAAGCTAGAAAGGCTTTTTATTTTCATGTGTGTGGGATGGCTGGTCTGCAAATTATGTTCTGCTTTAATCTTTTAAAACTTAAAGAACTGTGCACTAATAAACAAATGATTTGAACGGAGAACCATTGTCTCTGATGACATGAAAGCTCAGCTGTGTTGGAGGAAATCTGGTGCCATGGCAAAAGCTACCATAAGCTAAGGATGCATTTTTACTTTGAACTACCTATCCTACCTGGTCTGGCTGGTTTGCAAGCCCAAACAGCCAATGGGTGACAGCTATTGCATTCACACTAACCCAAAGCCAGGTAGAGTGTACAGGTGCTGTGCTAAGGGAGTGTGGACCACACCATGTGGGTATAGACTGCTGGCAGGAGAAGATGACATAATGTGGTAGGGTGGTCTCAATGACAATGGGGCTGAGCGGTCTCACACTTACACCCAAGCTTGCTTGAGGATTGAGCTGCAGTCAGTCTTCATTGAGAAGGTCTTCCCAGTGCTAAACTGCAGGTCCTGTTCAAGTCACTGTGGTTGAATACAAAACACAAAAATTTGGCCTTCAGGATAAGCCTATTAGAACCAGTAAGACCTCTAGAGAGCAACTGTAAAACTCATCAAAGCAGAGCACAGGATAAACATTAGGAGTCTTCTAGCTGTTGTGACCAGAAAGGAATCCTAACCTGAAAGCCTGTAGGTAAGACAGATGAATCAGAAAGTACTACCTGATCCAACCTAGACTATTGTTGTACCCCTTGTTGCGTAGTTGATCCCATGCAGTTCATTATGTGTAGTGAATAAAGTATCACACTACAAAGGGGGAGAACCATACCAGAATCCCAAGTTAGCTGCAAGATCTACCATTATCTCCAGTCACTACCTGGGCTACTCACTATTTCTCAGCCTAACCTACCTCATAGAATTGTTGTGAGGATAAACTTGGAAAGAAGACTGTGTATACTACTGTGAGTTCATTGCTGGAAAAATGCAATGTAAATGTGACAAATAAATAACATAAATAAATACAGTGCCTAATCTTCCTTCTGAAATCCCTAAGACCACCAGCTGGACCTGTTGTGATCTTGAGTTCTGACCAAATGGGCTTCAAAAACAGGAAAGTGGATGAAAAGGATCATCAGCTCCCTGGTACCTTTTTTAGTTCATGCTACCCATCAACCCTACGCACATTCAAATAGACATTCGACTGATGTCTAGGGGAAATGTCCCTCTGCTCAACAATAAGAACCAAGTGCCCACAACTCAAGACCAAGGCATAAAATTTTCAGGGCCAAGCAATAAGCAAATCCGTTTGTGAATATAGCTTCTCGCTAGCTTAGCTATTATGAAAACAATTGACATTCATTTCTAATCACATCAGCAATGACTCTTAGACTAGGATTGCTTTTTCCATTTCCTAGGACTCATAATCCTTCAAGCAGTTGTCAAATTATCATGGTCTCTACCAAAGCGCAATGCAACAAACATCTTTAGGAAAGAAATCAACAATAAAAGCGCCTTGTAATTGTATAACCTAGGGTAGCAACCTCATCATGTCCCAATGTCCAGGAGTCCAGCAATGATGTTAACAGGTCAAATTAAGTGGGTGTATGTTAGGAAGAAAAGTAATGAATGATGTTGAAGGGAAGTTATGTGTCCACTAAAACTGAGGTCTGGGATAGTGCGCCTTCAGAAATAATTTTATTTCTTCTTAATGACAATCCCCAGCAACCCATAAGAAATGAAATTGAAGAATTGGCCTTATTTTTCAAACTCATGATAGCTTCAATATTAAAATTAACATATAAATTTAACATCAGTCTTATTTCTCCTCTCATGTCTGCCAAGCAAAAACACATAAAGTATGAATCATCAAAACAGAATAGCAGCATGGAAGAATCAACCTCGTTTTTCACATATGTCAAGGCAAATGTGAACTGAGCCTGTTTACTATGACTTTAACAGATGTTGTGAAGCTTTCTCTGCAGACCTTTTCTGAGGACTTGCTTTCAGCCTTAGGCAAATGAAAGAACAAAATCCACCCCATGGCAAGCGGCAAGTGCTGATAGGAAAAGCGTGACACAGCTTGGCAAATATCCTTTTTGTACGACCCGGAAGAATTCCCTGAGTAGCAAAGTCTCAGGAATTCTGAGAGTTGTTGTTCCAAAAAGTAACTTTTTTACATTCCACTATTGCTTCATAAGTGATTAGGCTCCTTGTCTATCCAGGCTCACATTGTGTATCCTAATTAACAGCAGCTTTTCAGGGGTGATAAACTTTTCACAGCTTAAAAATTCTTCTTCTTTGGTCCCTCTGCTGGGAGAAAGGACTTTCTCCAATAAGGACTTTTGGGCTGTTTGAGAGAGTTTGATTATATTGCCTTTAGTGGTTTTGTGTATGTTTTATTTTTATAATCCTCATAATGATGCTTTTTCAGACCCGTACAAACCGATGCAGGCACTAACAGTACTTTAAAGTTCACATTTATCATCACATCACCATCCTCATCGGAAACGATTTGGTATTTTCAGGTTTATTTGGACCTGTGTCCAAAATAACTGAAACCAAAATCAGAAGCCAGTGAAAAAGTCCCAAACTGAAAGCAATATGAAGATGTTCCTCCTGTACATTCCTATTCTCCAAGCCAATATTAGGAAATCAACTTTATAATAAATTATGTGAAAGTAATGCAAGAACTAATTACAGCACTGAACCCAATGCTTCGGCAACGTTTATGGAAAGTGGAACATAAATATAACTAATCACTTAATAATAGATCCTGCCTTCCCTGTGTATAGACAGCATCAGAGGCGTCCCAGAATTATGCATCTCAGCAACAAGACAAGAGGAAATAATATTTCATTTCTTTACCTTCAGTATGAAGGACACACATTCTACCCAATCCCAATGAGTTCCACCAAACTCGGGGGTGGGGGATTAGATGTATATGGATCCACACTGCTGTTAGCACTACCTGTATGGCTCTCATATACAGTATAAGTCAAATGGAAGGGAGGAGCAGAGATACTTAAAGGAAGGTCTCAGACAGTGAAAACATGCATGATTATTAGCACATTTTGTACCAGGTAAACTGGCCACTTTTATTTGTGAATTGAGAAAGTGAGATTTGTATACCTTAGGGCTGTAACTACAGGAGAGCAACCAGGACTTTACCCTAAGCACCAAATTTTAGGTAAAGGTAAAGGTTCCCCTTGCTCAAAAGCGAGTAGTACCCAACTTTAAGGTTCAGTGCTCATCTCTGTTTACAGCCAAAGAGCCAGTACTTTCTGCGCCTGCAAACATTTCTGCAGATATCTGGCAGGCATGACTAGACATTGGAGTGCACTGAATGCTGTTACCTTCCCAGTGAAGTAGTACCTATTTATCTACTTGTAATTTCTTTCTTTCAAACTGCTAAGTTGGCAGGAGCTGGGATACAGACATGAACTCACTCAGAGGATGCCAAGATTTAGAGATGAATCTGCTGGTTATCTCTGAAATAAGTGACAATAGTTCCCAGGCCTACTCACTTTCCTTTTTAGAAAGCATAAATTGTATTTTTGCTTTTAGGGGAATGCCATTCTCTTCCATTTTTGGGGAGCCTTAGGGTACAGCTGTAAGGAGTGGTGCTTCTGAGTCAGTGTCAAAATTGCAAGTTTTGTCTATGTGATATCCTAATTTTGAAAATATTTTGTTTTATAGTGGTGGTTTTTATGCTGAATGCTGCACACATTGCATATGGGTGTGTTTTTTTTACCATGATTGGTTTGAGTATTTTCAGATAGCATATTTTATAACCACATGACACATTTTATTAAAAATGCAACATATAAACCAAACTATATAAAGAATGTTCCAGTTTCAAAGAATCCCATACAAGAATTCGAATGTTTCACTGTAGAATATTCACATTTCATTTGTAGTTCCTTGGCAATAATCTGCAGAAATTAATCAGATTTGTTTACACCTAATTTGACTGCAGAAACCTTACTACAATGTTGCTGCAGATGATATTGCAGGGTACTGCATGGATTTTTTCCTAGGAAAAATGTGTAAGGTGTATCTGGCTTCATAAATAACACAACCAGTGGCAAAAAGCAATGTGCTCTAAGACAGTGTGCTTTTGTTTCTAGGGAAATCTATCCCCTCCCAAACACCCACTTATGAGGATTGCAGCTAAAATGGGGGGTGGAGAGGAAGCCTTAGGAAGGGTATGTGGTAGATGATATAGTCAACCATGATAATCCAGAACATTCTTAGAATTCAGTATCTGCTACCAACCAGGCGCGTGCTGGTATATTGGGCAATCGGGCTTCCCCCTGCCCCGCCCTCGCCTCTGGCACCTTGGGGCGCCAACAGCAATGTATGAGATTTAACCCCAAGCCCCAAATAGACACCCCCAAGACTCCCTGTCTAGCATCTTTCCATGGTGCCCTGCACACCCCTGCTACCAATATTCCTGAACAGTTATGCTCATGCCTAAACTTCCGCTCAAGATCGCTGGCCTAATTCCAATCTGTATGTTAAATCACATTCATTTTACTGTCTTTCATCTATAAAGGTAGTCTTTATCCTAAATATAAATGAGATGTGAAACCCAAGATCATCATCTGAGTTTATTTTTCCCCAGAGTCCTTAGCATGCTACATAACCTGACAATGTTTAATCATGTGTTCATTTCTCACAAAACATTTTCATGCAACTCACAGCTGTAATTGGCTTTACACTTACAGTATACATATTTCAATTTAGCCATGTGAAAAAATAAATGTTAAGGTGTGTTCAAAAAGTATCCAAGCTCTGACAGATTCTTGATCATTTGTGGCTCTTGGTTCAACACCAGAATTATTATGGCCATAAAGTCCACAATGTCCTTGTTTAGTCCATTTACTGTCGAATTGTTTACTTTTTAATTTCCTATCTCCTGAGCAGTCCTCTCTTTGAACACTGCATTCAAGTACACTATCAATATTCCCAATTGTCTAAAAGATAACATTTATCTGCTGCACTTTAAATGTTCCAGAGTCTTTCTCACAATTATGCCTAAAATTAATCTCATTCCTTTTATTTCTGTAATGAACATTCAACATGAAAGGCATGAAATAGTAGCTATTTGGCATTTTCCAGTGAAGTGCAAGAAATAAAATAAGTTACATCATTATTGCTAAAAGATAGTAATAAGCATAGTCACTTTTTTATATACAAAGAAAAGGACCATGATGCTTTCTTCTCTGTGCCCAGTAATTCTGCCACACTGCAGAATATAACAGGAAATTGTCATTCTAGGAAGATGTGTTGAGTATTCTAGAGTCTGAGGAGTCAGATCTTTCATCATAGTCATCTTCTGTATAAAGAGGTTGTTTTGAGACAATTGGACATCCATCGTCAGGGATTGAGATCCTAGGATCTTCTGATGGACGTGTAGGAAGGACAGGAGAACTTCTGAAGACACTGGTGGAGTTAGTAGCAAAAGGGCTGACATACTGAGACCTCAACTGGTATTGCTGCTGGAGTGTCATGGTATTCCACAATGTAACATCATTGGGCAAAAATGGACTGGACTGATTTCTAGCCAAAGTATTCCTCAGCATGAGTGGATATCGGGGTGGCTGTGGAAATGGATGCTGTAAAGGAACAGCCAGTGGATTTGGCACAACATTACTAGTATCAGTGGAAAACCTCAGTGTGTCTGGGACTCTAAAAGCAGACCCTACAGACCACTTTGAGGAAGAAATGGGATAGGAACTCAGAGTGTGTTCAAACAAGTGCCCATTCGTAGGCAGGATCAGACTTTCCGATTCAGCAGTTCTGTCTCCCCCTGATAGGGAGGATCTGCTTGACAGAAGGACTTCAACAGCACTCACCAGGTCACCTCCACAACCTTTCAAGATCAATTCAAGCACAGTTGGCTTTTGGTTGGGGAAGATCTTTTTTAGCACCTCAAGAGGTGGCCGGTTGGCCTTCAAGCCAAAAGGTAGAGAAACAGTCCCTGATGGACCCTCAATCAAGAGATGGTTTTGCTCTGGTTGGTACTTGGGGCTCTCAGGTCTACTATCGGTGTTCCCACTGCTTTTCTGGACAGCATAACCAACTTCATCAACAGAAACAATTTCAGGGCTCTCTGGAGTGAAACTCCTCTTGGCTTTTGTCATATCAGGGGAACTCCTTTGGTCTGTGTCTTTGTCACTATAGGTCTCAGCACTGTCTGCTCCACTGGCATCCCCTAGTCGCTCTTCAGTCATATCTGTAAAACAAAAGAGAGGTTTGTTATGCCATAGATTACAAGAAAACAGGAATGACCATATACACCTCTCTTCCTATGAAAAGCACTGCATAAAAAGTTCCATATTTCATAAAATAAAGCTATTGCATAACAGAGTAAGACCCATTGGCTCATTTAACCCAAGACTGTATTCTGACTTGACTGGCAGTAGTTCTTCTTATTCCTTCCTAGATTTGCCATCTTGAAGCCCTTAATCATAACAAATTAGAGATGGAAATATAAAAGTCATGGGCTAAATCAAATGCTAGTCTTATCAATAGCAGACCAATTGAAATGAGTTTGATTTGTTGGTCATAGCTAACTTGTCCCATTGATTTCAATGGATCTAGTCTAGATAGGAGCTTCATAGATCCATGAGCTAGGCCTTTGGCTGAAGAGCTAGAGGTTGGGAGTTCAATTCCCCATTATGCAACCCTGTCTGCAGGCATATTTTCAAACCAGAGTCAAGCCAAAACACCCCCAAGCAATGTGGTTGATGAGGTACCCATACCCCCTAATTCCAATCCATGTCCCACAGTCTGTCCCTAATCAGCATCCATTATTATGAGAAATCAGCCCATCACAACCCCTCCTAAGTAGCAAGATTCAAGTTGAGACTGCAAGATAAACCAGATTCCAAAATTACACCCTTTCCTTTCATATACCTCCCCCACTCACCCCTGGTTCAGAACCTCTATCACCAAATTGGTAACGATGGATTCTCACCTAACCATCTACCTTTTTTTTCTACACACACTACCTTGTCAAACAAAAAAACAAAATGAAAGTAAAAACGAAAACTAAAGAAGACAAAAATGTAGTCACCTTAAAGATTATCTGCTATATTTTAATGTGAGTTTTCATGGATATAGTCCACTTCCTCAGACAATGTGAAAATAGAAGCAGACTTTGGGGGAAGTGGAGGTAATGGATTTGATCCAGTTTAACAAACAAGTTAGTTTTACTTAGAAGAATCTTTCTGGTCATGTGACTAATCATGTTAGCGTTCCTTGCATGCTTGGGTTGCTTTACAAGTCTAACACTGCCAAACCTCTAGCCTCAAATGTTATGCAACTGCATATGTCAAAGAAAGAGGCAGGTAGAGAGGACAGATGAAAATGTGAGAGGGTAATGTAAGTGAGTAGGTCAACTGCCCAGATTTGAAATTGGGTGCATATGTGCCAGTGGCAGGTAGAAACATCTCTAATGTGTGGGATAGGGTGCCTTTTCCTGCTCCTCAGCTGAACTGTAGAGTGGATGAATGCAATGAGTGCAAAGCACTGCCTTGGCGAATGCTTCCCTCTGTGCATGTGTACATGTGAAACCTTACTCTCCTGCCTCTCTGTGTGCTTGTATGTTCACATGTGTATGTCCTGAGCCTGCCACTCAGGCCACTCATTAGCTGCTGTTACATTGAGATGGCTAGATGGCATTGTTGATGCAATGGGCATAGAGCTGAGTGGGCTGTGGAGGATGGTGGAGGATGGGGCTGCCTGGCATGCAATGGTCCATGGGGTCGCAAGGGGTCAGACCCGACTATGCAACTGAACAACAACACATTTGTCAGACCAGTCATAATAAGCATCAGCTGCCACTAACTACCTGAGGACAGTCATCAAGACCTGCAATTCTTGAGAAAGGAGCAGCCTAGCCCACCCCAAAGAAGCATTCTGAGCTATTTGATTGATGAAGATTTGCTCTCCTCCTGCTCTCATATTGTTAAGCAAAAAGTGCTGACTAGCTTGCATGGAAGAATTTCTCATCAATGCTCTTTGATTGTATTTTGCAAACAAAATGCCTGCTGCCTGGTAACATTTCACTTGAGCCTGACCTTCCCCAAAAGTTATTGCTATCAGATTCGATTTACACTGTCCTCTCGTGATTACTGTAATCTTTTAAACTGGGAAGTTCATATATCAGTGGGGGAAGAGAATGTGCATAAGTCAATAGTGCTTCTATTCATCAGATATAGAAGCTTTCTACAGATAAAAAAGGGTCTTTTTTTTCTGTTCTCAGACCATGTTGTCCCCCATGCAGCTTAAAACTTCTGGCCTCTAGCAGCACCTCTACCTCTGACCTCTACCTCTGGCCTCTAGCAACACCTTTCCTAAAGTGATGGAGAGGGCATGGAAGGTTAAACTGATGAATCACAGAGAACATCTAGATTTATTAATTGGAATCATGAGACCTCTGGGAGTAGATAAAGCAGCAGCTACTAAGGCAGTTGTGGAATAAGTTGGAAGCTCCAGATGTTGCTTGAATCTAAAACTCGTGGTTCCTAGCCAGCATAGACATTGATGGGGGTTGATGGGGGTTGCAGTCCAGTACCATTGGGAAACTCATACTATCCCTGGCCATTTACTAGAGACAGTTTTGCAAGTTTATACATGTCTATTCAGAAAGAAGCCTGGTTTAGTTCAACATGGTTTACTCCCAGGTACTGTACATGTGAATAGGAATCCCAAGTAGTTTTCAGCACTGACAGATGGGGGGGGGGGGGAGTTGGCTGTGGGTGGTAAACTAAGTTTTATTAATGAGAGGTAAGTACATCCTCTTAAATGTCACGTATTTAAAATCCCACTTATTTCAAAAGGAAATACTGTATTTGCTTATATTTTTCTAGCAATGAAACACACAGTGGACTTGCCGATAAATGTTGGACAATGTGATTAAAGTTTTAATTGTCTTCACTGGGATTAACAGTGGGAAACTGCTAAGGGTTCTTAAACTGTGAAGGAAATGATGATTATTCACTAGAGTAATTACAATAAATTTGCCCTGGAGTAAAGTATAATCATGCTAGCAGCCAGTTAAAGGCATATTGTTTTGATTAAAACAGAGGTTTGTGAGACATCACACTGATAGTAAAGGTAAAGGCTGCCTTTGCTCAAAAGCCAGTCATATCCAACTCTAGGGTTTAGTGTTCATCTCCATTTACAGCCAAAGAGCCAGTGCTGTCTGCATCTGCAGATGTTTCCATGGTCATGTGGCAGGCATGACTAGACATGGAACACTGTTTCCCTTCCCACGGAAATGGTCCCTATTGATCTACTTGCAATTGCTTGCTTTCAAACTGCTAGGTTGGCAGGAGCTGGGTCAGAGATGGGAGCTCACATCCATCGTTCAGCATTTGGGTTTCGAACTGCTGACCTGCCAACCTTCCAGTCGTCAAGTTCAGCATCTTAACCACTAAGCCACCACAGTCCCTCACACTGAGAACATCCTGCTAAATTCTTTTTCTATAGGGAACTCTCAGATTTGCTGGTTCAAATCAATCAGTGGAAGTAACACACACATATCAATAACATACACAAACCAGTTATGTTGGTCTACTATTGCATCACTTCTCACCCCAAACCCTAGAAAGGGTTACTATAAGTCAGAAATGATTTGATGGCACACAATTATTATCTTGAATGTAACTTTTTAATAGAATTTAGTTATTTGATTTATAACTGCTTCTCCTACTTTATCTACTCAGCAGCTACTCTGCTACTGAGAAGAAACGTTGATGGTTTTTCTTTTCTCTTGTAGTGAATGCTCACAACAAAATGGATATGCAGCCAGTTATCCTCAGGTGGTTACTTGAACCACCCTCAGGATAACTGTGGGTGGTTCAAGTGATGAAGATGCTGAACCCTCTGACTGGGAGGTCGGAGTTCAATTCCCTGGTACTGCATGATGGAGCCAGCTCCTGCCAACCTAGCAGTTCAAAAGCAAAAAATTGCAAGTAGATAAATAGATACCACTTTGTATTGAGTCATGCTTGGAAACATCTGCAGATGCAGACATTGCTGGCTCTTTGGCTATAAACAGAGATGAGCACTGAATCCTAGAGTCAAATATGACTGGCTTTCAAGCAAGGACAACCTTTACCTTTTATCTCCAGGATGGACGATCATAGCTATCCAAATGCTTTGGGACTATAACTTCCATCACCCTTAGCTAACATAGCTAATGGTGATGAATTAGAAGAACTTTAGTTCAGAAGCATCTGGAGTGCTACAGATGCCTAGTTCTGCAATATACAAAGATCCTAGATTCATAACAAGTGTGTTCTGCAGAGAGTATCTGAAAAAGAAGTCATCGCCCAGAACTCTGGGACTAAAGGTACTGAGAAGTATTCCGTAAGCCTACTTTGATTTGAGGAGTAACTGCTGATTTAAACATAAGCCCTTTATTTAACCACAGGTTGGGTACTGTCCACACTACACACCATCACACTACAAGAATACAGTACTGTAATTCAGTTTAAGAGACTGGAACTTCTTTGTAAAACAAAGTCCAGGGGAAGAAGGGAATTTGTGAGCTTGACATGTTCTTCCAAATTCTGCACCTCCTCTTTAAGGACCTAATAAAGATATCGGGAAATTCATATGAGTACTAAGTTAATAACTGTTGTGGGTTTTCTTTTTTTAAAAAAACACACACAAGCTTTTCTTGGAAAAGATATTCTTAACAGTTTAGAACCCCTAGATGCCGTCAAAATCCTTAGCAAACAAGCAAATATATAACTACAAAACAATGAGAGATTCTCAAGTAGAGTATTCCCATTCATCTCAAATGAAGTAAAAATATCGGGCAGAAATCACAAGACATTTCATTTCTGCGAGGAAAGGCGAACGGTGTACAGGGCTGCAGTATTCCTATTAGATGCCTATTCACTTCCATTTATGAGACTGAACCTTCTTGAATGTCAAAAGTTACTCCTCCCTTTTAAAGAAGGCTGGACTCCCTGCACAATCTTGTTGCAGTGGTTAATTAAATTAGCCCTTTCAATTAAATCAATCGCAAAATACTTTGCAACAGGAGGGAAGGGAAGCGTGGGAGGAGGAAAAGAAGCGTGTTCTGTTCTTCTTCCACTGAAGGCAGGAAAGCAGATTCTGGACTCTAAAATCCTTGGTGGAGGATTTAGCTTCAGGATCCGTGAATCGTTTCTTTTAAGAAAAAAAGGGGGGTGTTTTGAGCATCGTTGTCCGCGTCCATTGGTAGAGTATTCCAAAATCATCCATGAGCCAGCTAGCTCCTGTGGGCCCTTAGAGACTAGCATGTATTATTTGGCATAAGCAGCCTTTGGCCCACCCCTTCACGGGTATCTGAACGAGGAAACTCGTCAATTTCCCAAAAGTTTATGACTGATCGCGGGATTTTGGACATTTTTGGACTTTGATTGCCTTTGCGGGCAACGCTCAGCCTTCAGTCGCCCTCTTTCTGACCTCTTCCACCCACCCACCCACCCACCGCCCGATATGACCCCGCCGGATGATGATGATGATGATGAGTGTCAGAAATTATTCTGGATTTTTGCAGAAGAAACTCTGCTCAGGGAACGCCCAAATGAAACTCCTTTCATGTCCCCAAGAGCTGGGACGGAGATGGGCGCTCAATCCATCATGCAGTACCCGGGTCTCAAACTGCCAACCGGCCAGCCTCCCAGCTAACAAGGCGAGCTTCTTAACCTCTGATACACCCCAGCCCCCAACCTCTTCCTTGGGACGGATCAGAGACACACTCCTCAGTCTTCCGCCCTAACCACCTTCAGGACTCCATCCAGTGGGAGATTTCCAGCCCCAGGAATGTCAAACCTAGCCTTTGCCAAAGTTGGATGGTTTTGCCGTGGAGGAGACGGAGTGGGACGCGCCCCTCCGTCTGGGCCTCTTTAAAAGCCCTCCTTTTTAAATACCCTTCTGCTAATTGCAACCGAAATGCTTGAAGTGACAAAGAAAAGGCCTCCCAATCTGTCCTCAGGAGTCCTGGGCCCAGACTGCGATCCCAGAAGCAGTAAAGCGAAATAATCAGGTAGGAGGGATTATCAAGAATTAATGTAGAGTGATGTTTTCCTTATTCGTTTTACACTTCTATTCCAAAAACTGGGGTCGCAAAAACGCCTTCCAAGCATGCATTTTGCACCACCAGCAAAACACAAAAGTCTGATGAAGTGGATATGATCCACGAAAGCTCACATTTAAATACAGGAGTATTTAAGGTGCCACAACATTCATTTTGTCTTCTTTTTCTGCTGTGGTTTTTTTTTACACTCTGATTTTTTTTTAAGGAGGAGAATGGCTTGGCGTTTTTCGGAGACCAAACCCACCACAGTCACAGAGTTACAAACTTTATGTTCCTCTCCAAAGTGGACCAGGAAAATTTGGGGGGAGGGGGGAATCATTGGTGGCATCAAAGCTCACGGATATCATTAAAGAAAATATACTCCAACTTCACCTCCACTTAGCCTGGGAAGCAAACACCCCTCCCATTGCCAAAAAAGAAACCTTCAAAAAAAAAATTTAAATAGCCAGCACTCTTTCTGTTTCAAGCCCGATTGTGTAAAGGTAAAGATCATCCTTGCTCGAAAGCCAGTCGTATCCGAATCTAGGATTTTGGTACTCATCTCTGTTTACAGCCAAAGAGCCAGCGCAGTCTCCATCTGCAGACGTTTCCATGTACGTGTGGGAGGCATGACTAGACGCCAGAGGAAAGGAACACTGTTACCTTTCCCGCCAAAGTGGTACCTCTTTATTTATTTATTTGCAATTTCTTGCTTTCCGCAATGCTAGGTAGAATTGGAGAAAATGTGTGAATTTCAGTTTCAATTTAGGACACCCCCAGAATCACCAAGTGAAAATCCCTTGCCACCATAAAAGGCCAGGGACATCTTTTTGCAGAGGCCAAGGAAAAACACGTTCAGAATCGAGGTGTTAAAAGGACATAAATTAGAAAAAGTCGGACTCTCCGTTGGCCTACATTTGACGCTGCAGGAGAAGAGCCTTTTTACCAAAACAGATCCAACAGGGCAGAAAAAGGGCTGATGTCTTGAGGAGCCTCTGACTTGAACAATGCTCATTAAAGATCAGGACCACGGGGTCTGCCGAGGGGGGGGAGGGTGTCTATCTTTGTCCGTCCATGTAAACCTTTGGTTTTTCCTCATGGTTACCATGAACTACCGTTACGGTGAGTAACCCGCTCTTCTACGCAGAACCTTCTCCCTGGCATAATCGTACCGCTTCCCGTTGAATTTCGAATTTGAAGAAAAGCGATTTATAGGAGCTCTCTCTTCTGACACTCAGGCCGGGCGCTTTTGTGACATTTAAGAGATCCTTCCATCCATACGAAAAAGGGAGCTCAGCACTGTAATTCCAGGCAGGAAAATCCCATTGAACTCAATGGGTCTTATTTCCAATTCAAGATGCAGAGGCTAGCACTACATGTGCGTCATTTGGGTTCTCGGGGCTGCGGCGGCTCTGTGGTTAAGAAGCTCGCCTTGTCAGCTGGAAGGTCGGCAAGTCGGCAATTCAAGACCCAAGTACAGTACTGCATGACGGAGTGAGCTTCCGTCTCTGTCCCAGCTCCTGCCAACCTAGCCGTTTGAAAGCAAGATATTGCAAGGAGGTAAATAGGGACCACTTCGGTGGGAAAAGATCTTGGGAACATGAAAGGAGCCTCATCCGGGTGTCCCCTGAGCAGAGTTCCTCCAGCAAAATCCTTTCAACCCAAAATAATTTCTGACGCGAAGTATTATTATTGTTTGTGTTCTACCAAAGCCAGCGTTTCCTCTGCCCAAGTCCAGTTGCCAGTCTCAACGAGAGGAGACTGGCGAATGGGAAGCCATCCTATACACAAGCCCTGCTCTGTTTTGGACTAGCAATTGGATTCAGGCCGCAGTAACTACAAACCGTCGAGTTTTAAAAGTTGGCTTAACGAAGGTTATAAAAGTTACCTGCTTGATATGGAATTGAGCACATTAAAAGAAAAACGCCCCACGATCATCTCCACCCCCACTAAAACCACTACAGGCAAACCTCGCAGAAAGAGTGTCTCGTTAAAGAGCAGAATTTTCTCTGAATGTTAACAAATAAAACCAACCAAAAACTCGCTTAACAAATAAATCAGGGTTCACACTCCCACCCCACAATTGGTCACTTCCAATGGTGTTTCGTTTAAAGAGCAAACGAGCCATCCTGTGGAACGTATTATGCTCTTTAAGCGAGGTACAACTTGTACCGTTACTTTTCTTTTCCTTTTTGTCACACCAGAAACCTGCCCTCTACGGTCGCCTCGTGGAAGGGTAGGGTGGCTGTCGTTACTGTCGTTTTGGGAGGGGGAACCAACCTGCTGGTCTCAACCGAGGCATTGGTGTCCCCTTCACTCCGGCTGGGATGAGAGGACGCGTCCGGCGGAGAGTGTCGATTAGTGTAATTTTCACTACAGAAAAGTAGTGTGAGAAACTGTGAGATTTTACGGTGGGATTAAAGGGGCGAGGGAGCAAAAGCCTAGCCTCGCAGCGATCTTTGTCAAGGCCCACAATAAAGCCTAAGAGCGAGGTCTCCCTCCCAGGCGAGCGAAAACAGCGGCTTCTTCTCCCCCCCTCCCCAATTTAATTTAATACTCATATTTACTATCCCGCCCCAATCGGGTAGACCAGACTCTGGGTGGTTTACATCATAGATTAAAATCACAGGTTAAAACCTTAGGTTCATAAGAAAATTAAAACAGCACCACTGATAAAAACAAGGGCAGGGAGGGGTGGCTGTCCCTTAAATCAGCCAACCTGGATGGTTACACACACACCTTCGCCTTCTGGCCTCTCCTCACCTGCCCTCCTAAGGCCCCTTGTCTCAGGGCCGGGTGATTTCTTCTCACCTGCAGGACGCAGGACCCACCCGCGATGCGATCTTACGATGCTAAGAAAGACGCACAGCTGCAGAGTCAACGACCCTAAGTCCCACTGGTGCCAATGCCTTCCTTAGGCACCCGCCTGCCTGCCTTCGTGACAATTCACTTCGGAATCCCACGAGCAGTGCCCACCTCTCTACGTCCTTTCTTTCCACGTCGCTTCGATTGTTGTTTCCACAGAATGTGGTTCCACACGCTCCTCTTCGTAGTGTAAAAAAAGTCAGCATTATTTTAAGGCCAGGCGTCGGCGTTTGAGCGGACTGTGAAACGTGGATCCCGAACCGGTTCGGTTGCGTTTCTTGTGCGCAGCTCTTCCTTCCCGGGATTTCCTTAGAAGCCAGCTCCATGGGAATGACTCCGGACTTCTGTGTGCCCACAGGATGAGGCTGGCACGTTTTGAAGAAAAAAACCCTCTCCTCTCGCCTTTTATCCCGTGAACATTATTAAACACGGGACTGTTGGCCCTGATAGTTTAGGGAGGAAAAACAGGATGTGGCTGACTTTTAGAAGATGTCTCATTTAATCCACTAGGGAGGCCAGCAATCTGGCTAGTTTCAAACCAGACTTGAATGTACTTTTCCAAGACAGAAACTTTCAACTTGGAAGTCTGTACCAATATCATTTCATAACAGTTCCCATTGGATAATCATACTTTTAGAATGCCGCTCAAAACACTGGTTATTACTGAAACCTGAAATTAGTTGGCACAGAATACGCAAAGGCCCTGATCCCTTGCCGCAGCACCCCCTGACCACCACCCGATAATTGACGTCTGAGGGGAAAGGCCGTTCTCAGGCTAGTCTGAAGGTCTTAGAGAGGCCTTTTCTGCAGTTGCCTCCACTTGGAAAACTGTCCTGTAGTGAATATTGGGTCTTTTTGGCTTCTGGCTCCCCAGAAGTGACTTTAAAAAAAAAAATAGAGGAGGGGTTTGCTTCACTCATTACTCATACAGGTGGTTTTAATATAGAGACCCTATTGCCACTTTTATGATAAACTTACAGGGGCAAAAATGCTCTGCTTTAGTTGCCTTAGTCATAATTTTACAAAGGTTGTAAAGTTGTTTACAACGCCCAGAATATAAAACCAGTACGTTTTATGCAGTTTGGAGGAATCTGGCCTGACATTTCTGTTTCCATTAAGTTACTGCAAAAGAAGAGACTCGATATGTGTGTGTTTTTTCAGCCTTCGATGGCTACAATCTATCCATAGTTCATATTTCAGAATAACAAAGTAAGTTTCTTTCTTTCTTTCTTTCTTTTCTTTCTTTGAAACTTGTTTTTATTCCCACCAGTATTTTATGCATATCTGCTGGCAGGAGCACTCTCTTGCATTTAATGGGGATTACTTGCAGTCCTGAATTGTATGCAAAATCACAGCCTCCCCAGCAGTCGGAAGACATTCTTGTGGCCTTGATCCCTCACATCTAAAGAAGTCCTTTTCCTGGCGCATGTTGGTCATCTGCCAAAGTACAACTAGCGATACTGTTTCAACACAACATCTCATGGAGAGAGAGGAATAGTATGGTGGACGAGGCGAGATCAGAAAAAAAATTCAAGAGTTATGTCTACATCCCGCCTAGGATACTCCACTTTTGGAATCTATTATTATTTATTTTCAAGAGAAGGGCAGGGATGAGAAGAAGAGGTGAGAAACAACTGATCAATTGGAAAATAATACTCCATGATTCTCACCCAAGACACTAGTCTTCATGCTGTGGTGCCTTTATTATTGCAGTCTTCATGGCAATACTGCAGGTTTTAAACAAGAGGGTTACCACAGTCATTCAAGCCTTTCATCTTTGGGCACCATGTTCGCATCTACTGATCCATTTTACACAGTTCGAAGGAGTCTGGCCTGACTTTCTGTTCCCGTCAAGTTACTGTAAAAGAGGAGACTCGATTTTTTTAAAGTCAACAATGGCTACAATCCATAAACTTCGGCACATGCTTGGTTGGCAATCATTGAGTTTCAGAAAGTGCAATGGGATGTGGTCTACTCAGTCCAAATGACTTCAGCAACGCTTACTGCTAGATAAAATGGTTTACGTATGACGACATAGAGTTGCAACCTAACAGAGCAACCCTCTGCGTGTTGGATTTAGAAGTTTACTTCGAATTAGTTCAGTGGGGTAAACGTGTATAGGGTTGTACGTGGAGTGAAGTCTGACTGTAGTAAAAAGGAAGGAAGGATCCGATTAAACATTTACAGCTGCCAACAGACGAAATTCCCTCAGGGGTCAAGTGAACCCAACGGTGTGTAGGATTTGACTGCACGGCAACAACGATGGTCGCCCGGATTAAAGACAACAGCGATTTGATCCAAGACGTTATGTTTCAGTTATCTGCCTAGAAGACTTCCTCGTCTGAAAGAATAAACTGGAAGTGGGCCACAATCCGTGGAAGTTTATACCAATAAAACGTGTTGTTTAAGGTATCACACGAATGCTGCTTTTGCTACAATAGACGAACATGGCACAGGGGCGCACAAACATACACCCAGTGCCTCCTAGCTATAATACCTAGCTATAATGCCTGGTTTTTAATGCTAAGTTTTTAAAGCTTCTTTTAAAACTTTTGATTTCTGAATTGGTTTTAAGTTGTTACCATGCTGATTGTGTTGGGAATCGCCCTGGGTCCCTTTGGGGAGGAGGGCGATAAACAAATTTAAATAAATAAATAAATAAATAAATATCCGCCCTTTCTCAAAGCAAAAATAGCAGTACTGTACTGGCAAGAGCTGATTATTCGAGCGCAATAAAACCCACTTCTAAATTCGTAAAGTGCGGGTTTAGTGACTTCCTGTTTCATTCAAACGCTCTCAGAACTTCTTATCTTTGACATTTTGCCAAGCTCTTCCACAAAGAGCTGTTCTGGGTCGGTAGGAATTTAAAGTGCACTCCCCGCTCCCCCCCCCCCCCCAAAAAAAAAAAAAGAAATCTTATTAGACGTTTGGAAGAAGCAAATTGGCCAAACAGGAGATCTAAGGGGCCCAAATGCCAGCTAGGAAATGCTGGCTGAGATGTCTAGGTCCACCTCAGAAGGGACTTCGCATTTCTATCTACCACGTTTCTATCTACTACCGGTTTTTAAAAAATATCTTCCATCAGTCTTCAATGATTGAAAAGTCCCCCGTTGTTTCTTAAGAGAGGATGGGGCCTGAATTGGCAGAACAGGAGCGACAACAAAAGCAGACAACAAAAGAGGGTGTTTACTCAAAAGTAAGCCCCACTGATTTTAACCAGGCCTGGGACGGACGTCCTTAGCAGCTTGCTGGCCTCACTCTGACAGGAATAGGGGTGCCACACGGCCACACAAGCGAGTTTATAGGCGCTACGTTTAAAAGGCCGCAGTGGTAAAATCAAAACACAGGACACTGTGAAATGTGAAGGTTACAAATCTCCTGGGAAAGGCGGCCCTGAAATGTCAGCGAAGTAAACACTCCAGATGTTTAAATCAACATCATTTGTGGCGGGTGAGGAGAGAGAAGGTGAGATACCCATGCTCTTGAGAGCTCATTTAACCGACGCAACCAAGTGCCCTCAGGTGACACATGAAGATAACCTTTCAAGGCGTGGAGTCCCAAGAGGACTGTTGCTGATCTCGACTCCACGGCATGGGCCACTGGGAATGGGATCGACGTCCTAAATCCAAGCAACAGGAAGAGATGAACTTCAGCCCCCGACTGTCCCAAATCCCCCGCGGGCGCCCTGGGCACAGAACCTGCGGTCCTTCCCTCTTTCGGAAGGAGCCTGAAGTCCGTGCGCGAAGCCAGACTTCCTGCGCCCTTTGACCTGCCTGGAGGGTCTTTGGGCCTTCACACAAACACACACACACACACAAGGCCTCTCCGAAGGAGCCTCCTCCTCCCACGAATCT
Organism: Furcifer pardalis; assembly: GCA_030440675.1. NCBI lineage: Eukaryota > Metazoa > Chordata > Lepidosauria > Squamata > Chamaeleonidae > Furcifer > Furcifer pardalis. Next base: position 36,922,693 of record CP126896.1, read on the forward strand.
AGGAGAGCTCCCCGATCTTCCCAAGCGCAGCCCTCGGGCCGAAGGCCCCTTCTTCTTCCGTGCCCCGATCAAGCCCTGGGCTGCCAAAATGAAGCCACTTTCTTGGCTTTGTCCTTGGCCAAACCCAAGTCCTCATCTGCACATGTTTCTGGTAGTAATCGGCAGACTAGCAAATGAGCCAGATTCTGTATCTCCCACCTGGCACTGAATTTGCCTCTGGGGTTCGGAATGCACTACATCCCTAATCCAACCCCCCTGAGTCCCTCTCAAGAGGACTGGGGCGAAAGAGGCATCCCTTCCGCCCAGGGGTCAGCAAACGTGACTCTCCAGATGTTCTTGGCCTTCAAGCCCTGATCAGCAGGTGTACTGACTTAGGCTTCTGGGAACTGAAGTCCAAGAGCACCTGGGGAGCCAGGTTTGCTGACCCCTGAACCACCACCACCACCATTCCCAGTGGCCATCAACTCCGGGGAGTGGCAACCGCTGCCTTCCTCCTGGTTCGTTTCCTTTGCCAGTTACGCGACGGATCGGCACTTTGGCCCTCTTTTGCGAATCCCCTGCGAAGTCTCTCCTCGCCCAGTGTAAACTGGGTCCCTGCCTTCCTGCTTCTGGCTAGAACGGGGACGCAGAGACCCGTTACTTTCCCATTTCAATGCCGAATCGCACCCTGGATCTGGAGATCAGCCTCTAGCCCTGGAGCCTTCCCTTGCAATGTACAAGTAATACCTCATATAACATTAGTATCGAATAACACTAAAATCGCATAACATTAAGGAATCTGGGGGGAAGAATTGCATTAGATAACATTAAGATCCTATGGGATGCTTCAGATAACAACCGCTAAAGCCTGTGTGGTTACAATGTATCTCTATGGATCCCATAGGATTTTAACATGCATCAGATAACACTAAAAATCATATAACACCAAGACTTGTGGAACCAGGTTTTAGTGTTATATGAGGTTTTACTGTATATCGGCATCCCTGCGCCCAGAGTCAGGCTTCAGTGGGACTCGCCCCCCCCCACACACACACACACCCAGCAGTTACCTTGCCTTTCCGAGAAGGCGTCTGTCAATCCGTTCCGACAAGGAGCATCGGTATACGTGAAAGCGCCTTCAACCCAGCCGGCTACAGCTCCGCAGCGGTGGAACTCTGCAGGTGCTCAGAGGCACCGCCGTCATGACCTCCCCAACGGGGGAAACAAGCCCTCGCTCTACAAGCACCCAAGCCCAAAGCTGGTAAACGCGTTAAAACTGCCCCCCCCCCCCCGCCGCCGTCCATGGTGAGTCAAAACCCTTCCTCCCTCGGTGGGATCGTTTGAGTTGGCTCCGGACCGTCGGGCTGCCACCCGCCTCCCTTCCTCCTCCTTCCCTACCTGCTTTGGACAGCTGCGCGGGCAGGGCGGCGGCGGGGGACGGCTCCGACGCCCAGCGCAGGGCGGCGGCGGCCAGATCCATCGGGGGTCGGTGCGAGGCCCCGGGGGACCCCTCGGCGGCGGCGGCGGCTCCTGGCGCGGGATGCCCCGACGGGGCGGCAGCGGGCGTCGGGGGCGCGGGCGGCAGGGCGCGCAGGGCGTCGGGGAGGAGGCTCTCGAGGCTCTCGTTGGCCTGCTGCCGGCGCAGCGCCACCTGGGCGGCCATGACCCGCTGCCGCTCGATGATGAGGATGCACTTCTCGCAGGTGCAGTCCTTGAAGCGGCAGTAGCGCTTGTGGCCCTTCAGCCACGACAGGACGCCGTGGTTGCGGCAGCGCGCGCACTTGGGCGTCCGCTGCAGGGGCGCCCGGGGCGGCTGGCCCACCGGGCCGCCCATGTACAGGTAGGGCGAGCCGTAGCCGTTCATGGCGCGCCGGGTGGGGAGGGCTGGCCTGGGCCGGGGGGGGGGCCGCGGGGAGGCTGCCCGCCGAGCCTCCTTCCCTCCCTCCGGGCCGCCACCCTGCCCTGGCCGCGGTGTCTCCAAAAGCCGCCCGAGGCACTGCTGGCGGGACGCACTCCGGGCGCCTCTTCGGCGGAGCTTGGCTGGCTGGCTCACTGGCTCCGCCCCTCTCCCTGGACGCTCCTCCCTTCCTCCGGAGGTGCCTGCCCCCCAGCCCCCCCCCCCTCGGTCCTTTCTCGCCTGGCTGCTCTCCTGGAGGGGGGGGGAGCCCTTTTGTCGTCCCCCCCCCCAAGTGAGGGAGATGGGCTCGCCGGAGAGTTAGGAACCAAGTGGCACCATCCTTCCTAGCAAGGGAAGAGTCCATTTTCGGGTACGGACGGAGGAAGACTTTTTAAAAAACCGTGTCATGAGCCCACAAAGGTGCTTTCTGAGTTGAAAGGGATTTTTGCTGGAGGAACTCCGCTCAGGGGACGCCCGAATGAGGCTCCTTTCATGTCCCCAAGATCTTTTCCTACCAAAACAGTCCCTATTTATCTACAGTACAGTACTTGCAATTTCTTGCTAGGTTGGCAGGAGCTGGGGCAGAGACCAGCGCTCAATCCGTCATGCAGCACTACTCGGGTCTTGAGCTGCCGACTTGCTGACCTTCCAGCTCACAAGGCGAGCTTCTTAACCACTGAGCCACCTGACGGAGGAGGATGTCAGGACATGAGTGTGTTTGTGGAGACTGAGGGATTCTTTCCTTTCCGAAACACGCACTCGCCTACAGAGATAGGCTATCAGGGAGTAAAGAAAACAACAAAAAGAGACCAAAAATGTTGTGGCACCTTAAAGACTAACTCCTGTATTTAAATGTGAGCTTTCGTAGATCAAATCCACTTCATCATAGAAATAGGAGATTGCTTTACCCGGTCAGATACCCTTTTGGGCCTAATCGGTCTCACTAGCTGTCAGGAAACGACATATTTCCTCATGTTTCCCAAGGCTTGAAATTGCAGTTTCTTAGTTAGGCCTCATAAATAGGCCTCATAGAAATCCTTTGTCCCTCTCTGTCTCATGGACTCATATCACGAGACAGCATGTTTTCCAGCCAGTGTCCCTGTGTTATCTTTCTAGCTAGCTGAGTTTCATGTTTTGTCTCCACATGTATGTCAACAATCCATTGTTTTGAGAATGTTTCTCTCAGTTACCTGATTGGCTATGAGTAACCCACCTGACTGCAAATTCTCCATTTTGCAGAGAAGTTAGGGAGTTCGTTTCTGGATCTCAATGGCTTAAGACCCTGGCTATGGTGGGACTATTCTCTTTTCCTTTCACTATGATTACCTAATGAACCTGGACTGTTTGCTGGACTGATTCTCTGTTATGACCTTTTCATCTACGATTTTTCCATGGACTTTGCTACATGAACCTGAAGAATAAAGCAGCTGTTTCTCTTTGAAGATTGTTGTTCTTTGACTGGCACACACACGAAGACACGCTACTAGAAGCCTCCCTTGTTTTGCTCTATGCTCAAAGGCCCTACTTCCTGAGCATAGTAAGAGTTCCTTTCTAATTTCCTCAGCTCTCCCAGAAGAGGTGAGGCAAGGGTTAAGTTCCAGTAATGAGCAAGAGGCTCAGGGACTGATAGAGAGGTGCCCTTGTGAATTGGGACAGCCGATGTGTGATACTAGCCAACACCAGATTGTCTATACCAGGGATGTCTAGACTACGGCCCATGGATCGGGTCTAGCCCCCAATACCAATTCATCCATCCTGTGAAGCCCTTGTCGATCCCGGAAGCGGGAGTAAAATGCGCCCATACAAGCACATTTTGCTTCCACTTCCAAGGGTGACAAGGGTTTCATGGGAGATATGAATTGGCATCGTGGGCCGCATCTGGCCCACAGGCCATAGTGACCAGCCCCTTGAACCATGTGACTGGCCCACAGCCCCAAAAGTGTGGGCACCCCTGGTCTATAGCAATAGCAATTATGCTTATATAACGCCCCTGATGTCTGAGGAAGGTTGCTGGAGTGACTAGAAGGGATAAAATCAGAAATGGGATTGTAAGGGAAAGAACTGGAATAGAACCAGTTTTAAACTACATACAGAGAAAACAAATATAAATGTAAAGTAGTTTGCCCATACGGAGAGAATGTCTTGGAATTCCATACCTTTGCAAGGCATACGTGGAAAGAGGAGAAGGACAAAGGCAGCCCCAGAGGAAGGTGGAGAGAGAACATCAAAGAAATATTACAACAACCGCCAAATAATACCGGTGGGGGCCTCCAGAAGAACCAGAACAAGAACCATGCATCTCCCTTGATGGGTTTAAAAGAGGAAGCAAAAACGGAGGAGGAGAGTTTTGAGGGTACCCTGGACAGTGAGGAGAACAAATAGGTTGATCTTAGAAGAAACCAACCCGACTGCGTCTTGGAAGGTCAAATAGTGAAGATGAAGCTAAAGTACTTTGGACATCAAATGAGAAGAGAGGATTCACTTGAGAAAGCCTTGATGCTGGGAAAGGTGAAGGGCAAAAGAAGATGGGGCGGCAGAAAATGGGATGGCTAGATGGTATTGTTGATGCAATGGGCACAGAGCTGGGCAGATTGAGGAGGATGGTGGAGGGCAGAGGTGCCTGGCAGGCAATGGTCCATGGGGTCGCAAAGGGTCAGAATCAAACGCCCCATAGAGCTTAGTGCATTCTCTGGGCAGTTCACAAGATCATTATCATTTCTGTCCCTGACGTGATGGGTCTTCATTTTGCCAACTTCGGAAGGATGGAAGATTGAACCATCCTTGATTTCCAACCAGGAGCGAACTCGCAACGTTTTGGTTGCAGTACTGCGGTATAACCACTGAGTCCTCAGACTGGCTCTTCAAAGGGATGGCATTCGTGCCCAGGGCTTTGCAGCCGCGTTCCAGCCTTCTCACTTGGAAACGAGAGAGCCCCCTTGGTGGGAACCACTTCCCAGCCAATCAGCTCCCAGGCTGGGTTAGGGTCGCACGCGTCCCCCGCCCTTTGTTGATAAACCAGGCGGTCTCTGCAACTCTCGGGCAGAGAAGTTACTGGGGGGGGGGGGACATTGATCTTTCTCCCCACTCCCCCCTCTAAAACTTTGGGGCTCAGGGATTGGTCCAGATGGCACAGAAATCACTCTGGCAGCTGCATGGAGGTTTAACCCTTTCCTCTCCTGCTTCCCACCCCACTTTTTATAGCCAGCAAACCACGGGCTACAAAAGCTCCATCAGCCCAGGGAAGATGCCCTTTGTCAGTGCAGAGGCCCCGCACCAGATGCATGGCGTTGCGGGACGACTGTGTCACAGGAGCTAAACTGCTGTACTGCAACCAAAATTTTGTGAGTTCGATCCTAACCAGGGATCAAGGTCGACTCAGCCTTCCATCCTTCTGAGGTCCGCAAAATATGTACCCAGCATGTTGGGGGCAAAATGCTAATTAATTTGTGATCCGGCCAGAGAGTGCACTAAGCGCTATGGGACAATATATAGGCGTGATTGCTTTGCAAAGGGAGCCACGCCCTTGTGCCCAAGGAAGGACTGTTGTGTAGACATTTCTTTCTAAATTCGAACTGTTGGGCGTGAGTGTGAATGACTGCTGTTTCTCTAAATGGCCGGGAAGCTGCAACAATGCAGAGGCAAAAATCACATGCAGAGACACCTCTAACACACCAGATGGAAACCAGTATTTAATTAAACTGCAGTTTTAAAGCTCATATTTCTGCAGCGGATCATATCTCTTTCGGACTGCGACGTCGTTTTTTAAACTGTGTTTTTATTAAAACCTTTCATTTATTCAGATGCAGAAACCAATCCCTTTTCTTAGGAGACTAAATTATCTCCTCTTGTTTTCACTGTTGTCGGATTTTGCACACGTGTACCTACTAGTTTCCTGTATGTGGCTAAGACGCTGACTGGAAGGCGGGAGGTCAGTAGTTCGATTCCCGAGTACTTCAGGATGGAATGAGCTCCCGTCTTTGTCCCAGCTCCTGCGAACCTAGCAGTTGGAAAGCAAGAAATTGCAAGTAGATAAATAGGGACCACTTCGGTGGGCAGGTAAACAGTGATCCGTGCGCTCTGGTGTCTAGTCATGCCTGCCACATGGCCACGGAAACGTCTGCAGAAGCAGACAGCGCTGGCTCTTCGGCTTAGAAACAGAGATGAGCACTGAACCCAAGAGTCGAATGCGACTGGCTTTCGAGGAAGGGAAACCTTTACCATTACATTTCCCCCAGACATTTATAGAACAAATGGGAAATGAATCTCATGTCCACTCCCTATTTGTTAAAAAATCAGAAAACAAAACTCTGTCTGGAAAAAGTAAAGGTAAAGGTAAAGGTTTCCCTTCCTCAAAAGCCAGTCGTATCCGACTCTAGGGGTCAGTGCTCATCTCTGTTTCTAAGCCGAAGAGCCAGCGCTGTCTGTTTCTGTAGACATTTCCATGGTCATGTGGCAGGCATGACTAGACACCGGAGCTCATGGAATGCTGTTACCTTCCCACTGAAGTGGTTCCTATTTATCTACTTGCAATTTCTTGCTTTCGAACTGGAAATAGAGTACAGTAATTAGGAAAAGCGAACAGGTATGGCGAGGTCCACACTCGCGCAGGGATCTACTTGCACATAGATTACTGAGAGAAGAAAGCATAGAAACGATTGGACAGGAACTAAATCCTGTGGAATGGGATAAGATCAGGCTGGCCAGCCTTGGAATAGAAAGATTGCGGTACAATCGGAGAACAGAAAGGGCCTTGCCAACTAAAAAGCATTCATTTGTAAGTTTCATAATACAGTATAGTAATATTGATGATGATACTGTACAATGCGAGGTAAAGAGGACCAGTTTTAAACTAATGTTGTTCATCGACACCGGGTGCTACTCCTATCCGAACATACATTTTTTCCTGGAAGTCATTTTCTCAGTTGATGAATGTGTCTCTGGTGATTCCATAAACCGATCCTGGCATGAAACATGCGGCCACACACTGTACACTGAAGGTGGAGGGCGTGGTTGAGTTTGACGAAGATTTCGTGTTGTCCATGCGGCAGACATGCTCTGTCCATCTTAGACAATGGCCTGTGATAGAAGCTTCAATACTATTTACGTTTGCCTTTTGGAGAACTGCAATTTTGGTGACATAGTCATTCCTCTTGATGTTCAATCAAGATAGACCTTAGCTTCTGTTGGCGAAAGCGCTCAAGCTTTTTGATGTCTTGGCGATAGAGGGCCCATGTGTTGCTACATTATGGGGAAAATCACAAGAAACACAGGAGATCAACTTCACATATCAAACCGGGAGTCCGAGGCAAATTTTATTTACAATTAAAAAATCAGTCCTCCTCCTTCTTCTTCCGTGTCTAGGCCAGAAGTGAAACTGCCAAAATGAGCTTTCATTTTCAAACCTTTTCTTGAATTCACTCTGCAGTTCCTTTCGCCTGACCTAGTGTGAGAAAGATTAGCCGGCAACATAAGGTCTTTGTCCCAGCCAACCTAGCGGTTCGAATGCAAGACATTGCAAGCAAATAAATAGGAACCACTTCCGTGGGATAAGATCTTGAGGACATGGAAAGGAGCCTCATTCGGGCGTCCCCTGAGCGGAGTTTCTCTAGCAAAAATCCTTTCAACTCAGAATAATTTCTGACATGAACATTATTGTTCTTACCAGGGCATGCCCGATTGTGCTTCAAAAATACCACAATCTTGATGGAAGTATTTCCTGATAATGTAAGGCTGCGGCTTCTGACACTAGGATGGGAGAAGGGGCGCCAAAGGTCGTACTGACCTCTGTGTTATACTGGTACTTAACACACTACCCTAACTAAATCCAACCAACCTAAATAGTCTCCTTTCTTTTCTCTACGCTTCCAGGCTTTCCCCCCAGGTATCTGGAGGCCTGATATTCGCTGGTCTGGATCTGCTGCGGTTCCCTTTTTCAGAGGGGAAACGAGTATTATTTAATAATAATAATAATAATAATAATAATAATAATAATAATAATAATAATAATAATAATAATTTCTCTTTCGCGCGCGCCCCTCTCCTAGCTCCTCCTCCGCCCGGATGGTTGGGATTTGATGACATCTCTCCATCGAGCCAGGTTTGCCTTGACACCGGTTCGCGCCCCCCACCCCCACCCGGGTCCGCCTGAAAGCCTGTTGTAACCCAACACCTGAGGAGCGCTCCTCACTCAACGGCTCTGGACAGAAAAGGTTTAGTCAAGCACGTAATGGGATCCCAGTCGAAAGCTTTTCAGAGGCAGGGCCTATGGTAAACTTCACCACATGAACTCCGTTTCCAGGGCGGTTAAGCTTTTAATTGGGGGGTGGGGAGGGGGGGGCAGAGAGACCACAATGAGCCAGGAGGAAATTTCAAGGTGACTCGAACGTGCTCGTAGTAGTTAGCGCCCTGAAGAATGGGTTGAAAGGGAATGAATGGAGCAAACATATGGTCCCAATCACGTCCGCGGGAGGGGGGAGAGTGCCAGGGAGCCCCCAACCCAAGCCTCGGGAGGGGGTGTCCAGGCCTTGAGTTATGGCTGGGAAAAAGTGTCTGCTACCAAAGGCAGGCCAGGCAGGGGGGGGGGGAAGGGGGGCTTCCTTCGCCCAAAGCCTTCCCTCCATCCTGGGCTCTTCAGGATAAGGTGCCTGTTTGCAATAAGGGAACGGGCAAGCTTGCAAAGCAATAGAAAATAATGGGGGGGGGGGGTTGATCCCTAACTGGTTTAGGGATGCTGCGTTTGCTTGCCATGACCTAAGAGAGAGGGAGGGGGTGTCCCACTGCCTCTCCATTAGACAGTCTTGGCGTGGAGGTTTGCTGTTTCCTTTCCATTTTCTAACCAGGCTTTAATAATAATAGGTGATGAAAACTCACCAGATCCACCTGGGAGGCTTTAACTAACCGACCGTAATTTGAAATTAGCCAAAACGAGAGGAAAGGTGGAGGGGAAAAGACCCCACAATTATTTCTGCCCCTCCTCCCACCCCATCTCGGTTTTATTCATCTGAACGTCTTCTGCCGCTGCTGTTTCCGCTCCTTCTGCCGTATCCGAATCCGAATATAGGCGATCCTCATGGCCATGAAGACTGTCCTGAAAGTATAATGCAGGGGCCTCTCAGCTGCCTTCCGCATCATAGTATGACTAGGCACCCGATGTAAAAGGTTCAAGAACAACAGTTCGGTCGCCCGGCCTTCAGTGAGCTGGCCCTGATCCCAGTTCGCAAGGTAACATACATACAGTAAAACCTCATATAACACTAAAACCTGGTTCCACAAGTCTTGGTGTTATATGATTTTTAGTGTTATCTGATCCTCTATGGGATCCATAGAGATACATTGTAACCACACAGGCTTTAGCGGTTGTTATCTGAAGCATCCCATAGGATCTTAATGTTATCTGATGCAATTCTTCCCCCCAGATTCCTTAATGTTATGCGATTTTCGTGTTATTCGATACTAATGTTATATGAGGTATTACTGTACTTTCACAGCCACAAGAACAGATGAGGATTAAAAGAGGCAGCAACCCATGCGGCATCCTGAGACCCCTCCGAATAATAGTTTCTGTGGCTGGTTATAACATATTGCCTGGTCTATGGTCCGAAATAAAGTCGATACAGAGTTCTGTACTTAAAACCACCTCTTCCATTTTCCTAACCACGAAATACTGAACATTTAATGCTTGCAAAAAAACCAAAACCCAAACCAACTCTTCGTTTCCATTGTTCTCCCATCCTCCCTAAGGATATGCCAGAGAGTGGAAATAAATTGCAGGTATGTGCAAATTGCAAGGTATGTGTTTGCTCAGAAGTAAGTCCCACTGTATTCAATGGTGCTTTCAAACCAATGTAGTTTACTATCCCCCTGGGGTGTGTGTGTGTGTGTGTGTGTGTGTCCTGGGACTGTGCAGCTTGCCCATATCCACACAGGTTTGACTAATGTCTTCTCTCTGGAGTCTCAGTGGGGAACCCAACTCCCAACCTCGCATAGTTAATCCAGCGCAGCTCAAGTTGCCCAAAGCCCGCTGACCTACTTCCAAGTAAACTTGGTTCACAAAGCTAATCCAGGTGTTCAGTTCTAACGTTGTGACATCTCGTTTTATAAAACCGTAACCGGGTGCGTTTAATTACGAACAACGACTGTCGGTGCGATTACAGAGTCATTTGCCACGTTTATTTACCGGCAGCAGCCTTACTTCTTAATACTGTCTCCTTGTTGGGAAGGGAGTTAAATGTGAAAAGAAGATTTTTCCCAAAAGAATAAACTAAACGGCCATTCGTCTTCCATGTCAAGGCCAGGCGTGAAACTGCCAAAACGAAGGCACCTTTTGGTGAGTTCGTTCTGCAGTTCCTTTCGCTTGATTTAGTGTGAAAAAGATTAGCCAGCAACACAAGGTTACCAGGGTACGTCCGATTGTGGCTCAAAATGAATGTCATATTTTTGAGTTTTGTGAGCCGCCCTGAGTCGATTGCACCGAGTAGGGCGGCATATAAATTGAATAAATAAATAAATAAATAAATAAATAAAAAATACCACCATCTTCGAGGAGGCTCTTAAAGGTAGCAATGCTGCGCCGACTGAACCTGGAGCAATTCCGGTGGGCGCCTACCCAGTTCTGCTCCAGCGGTTTATTGGGACGAGGAAGGATCAGTAACATGAACGGAAGTTTCTACTTCTCCTTTTCTGATCGGTTGCAGACACCGAAGATTTTGTTTCTGCTTGTTTCCTTGCTTGTTTTAAAGCTCCCGATTGATCGCAGGTTAATACGTACTCAAGCGGCAGGTTAATACTTTGAATATATTGTCCTGATGCAGAAGCTCAGGCAAAGGCTCTTTCCAGCTGCACTTTCCAGAATTATTTTGGGAAGAGGGACATTAAGGGGTGTGTGTTCCAATTATGGCAACTTTTAAGATCGTTTTGGCCGGAACCGGATTCAAATTGCGACCTCGTTCACCTCCTCCTCTTGGGGGGCTACGAGTCCATCATGCTTCGAAACCTGGATTGGACCTGCACTGGGAACGAACTAGGCATTGAACCTTTAGGCTGGGCTTCTTTCTTCCCCTCTCTCCTGCCTTCCTTCCCTCCCTCTTTTAAAATCCCCACACAGCAGAGTTTGTGTAATCTCCCCAGAGAACGAATGAATCCCAGCTGCATAGTAAACAGCCGTGGAAACCTTAGGAAAATGAATAGAATTAATAAAGGTCACTGATCACCAGCCATTCATAAATATTTGGTGACACGTTCCTTGTTCGGATTAACTCCACGCCCCCTTTTAACACACCGGGGAAATTGCTTGTTCCAGGGTGCCCTCCTGGCTGGATTAGTTTTCACGAAAAAGCAGGTTGTCCCCCCCCCCCCAATCTTTTTTATTTTTTTTAATAAGATTTTAAAACATAACAAGAAAACAGAATAAAATACAATGCTGAATTTCCATATAAACATGCACATTAATGTATAAAAGAAGAAAATATTTGCGTTATTACTTATCAGCCAGGGTGCAAATTTGGAACGGAGTTTGCGAAAAGATGCGCTGAAAGAAACCTAAAGTTCTGGAGGCGAGATGAAAGGTGGCGTAAGGATCCTGTGGATGGTTTTGTTTAAAAATAAAATAAACCCAGCCGTGGCCCAGAATACTGGCTCTCCTGGAAGCATGCCTGCGACTTCAGCCTGGAGGGTGTAATGAAAGTACCCGCGGACTGAATCGCCTACACAGCGATCCTATTATTTCTAGCGCAATTCGAAGTTTTAGCACAAAAGCAGGCCTTTTGCTCTCGCGCGGTGAAATCGGAGGGACCTGAAAAGGCGGTGCAGGATCGTGACCTCAGTTACCTCCGAGCGACTTTCTCCAGGGTCATGGCTGGGAATTAATTTCTATTGCAGCGGGCCGGGAATTATATCCCCCCCCCCCCAAACATGACTTCTGTCCAAATGCACGTTAGATACTCGGGGTACGTATAGAACGAGGGAACAGAGTCTTGCGACAGTCCAAAGACTAAATGTAGAGTGAGTGAATGAACTTTTCTTTGAGAAGAGGGTATCCCACTTCTTAACTGGACTGTGGTGGCTTCGTGGTTAAGACGCTGAACTCGACGCCTGGAAGACCGGCAGGTCAGCAGTTCGGGACCCGAATACTGCACGACAGGGTGAGCTCCCGTCTCTGTTCCAGCTCTTTGCAGTCCGAAAGCAAGACATTGGAAGTAGATAAATAAGTACCACTTCGGTGGAAAGGTAAACAGCGTCCCGTGCACTCCAGTGTTGAGGCATGCCTGCCACATGTCCACGGAAACGTCTGCAGACGTTGGCTCTTTGGCTATAAACGGAGATGAGCACCGAACCTTAGAGTCGGGTACGACTGGCTTTCGAACAAAGGCGACCTTTACCTAATGACCTAACAGTCAGATTTCAATGCCTGTAGGTTGGTAAAGGTAAAGGTTTCCCTTGCTCGAAAGCCAGTCCTATCCGACTCTAGGGGTCAGTGCTCATCTCTGTTTCTAAGCCGAAGAGCCAGCGCTGTCTGCTTGTGCAGACGTTTCCATGGTCATGTGGCAGGCGTGACTAGACACCGGAGCGCATGGAACGCTGTTACCTTCCCACCGAAGTGGTCCCTATTTATCTACTTGCAATTTCTTGCTTTCGAACGTAAGAACAGTATTTAATCCATCTGATGAAAGCGGGCTACAGTCGAAATATACCCGTCACGGCGTTGGCACTTCGCGTGTTCCTGGACTTCAGTTCCCAGAAGCCCAAGTCTCTGTGCGCGCACAGTAAACCCAGTCATGTGGATTCACAGACTTGGGCTTCTGAGAGCTGAAGTCCAGGAACACGCGGAGTGCCAAGGTTTGCCCTCACGGATGATACCATGTTAAATTTCAGGATGCCACAGAACATTCGCTTGTTGGCAAAGTTGAAAGATCGGGGTGAGGGTGGGCAGGCGAAATGTTGTGGGAATGTACAGCCCAGCAGATGTGTTTCCACGCACGCTTTCCGGAGTCGAAATGCCCTCCTTTCAGTCCTTCTCTCGACCGCCACACGCAGGCCATAACAGGCCAGTGGCAACGGCGCGAGTGGGCTGGCTAACCTTTGGCTGACGTGGCTAAACCTTGGGTGGCGTTGCGGTGTGGGTCAAGCGCACCTTCCCTCTCGTACCCTTCGCAGCTTCCTTGCGACGGAACAGGCGTCCTCTCCGGCGCGGGTCTCCCCCCCCCCCGGGGCCCACCAAGCTTTGGACTTGGGCGAGGCGTTGGTTACGCCTGTGAAAACGAGCCTCCTGGCGGGAGAGGAGAGGGCTTGGACTCCCTGGCACAGAGCTAGATCTCTGCCACGGGTTAGTGGTGCTGGTGCTGGAAACACGGGAAAGGCTGGCACTGCGGGAAGGGAGGGGGGAGGGAAACTTCCTGGAAGCCTTCCTCCTCTCTCCAGTCACTCCATGACAAAGTGGCGTGAAGAAATCAATGGCAAGTTCAGAAATGATGAGCCCAGACCAAAAAGACCCTTATTGAGCCCTGAAGCCGAGATGAAAGAGGGGCACCTGTTGGGTGCCCTCCCTCCCTCCCAGGGGTGTCCAAACCAGGGCTGGTCGTGTGGTTTCTTCTCCCACCGAAAGCAGAAAAAAATGTGCCTTCAATGTTTTGCAACAGGACCAGATAGATTTTAAGCTGCTGTTTTTTCTCTGCTTAAACCAGGGGTGCCCAAACTACAGCCCATGGGCCATATCCGGCCCTCTATGCCAATTCATCTGGACTGTGCTGCCCTCGTTGCTCCTGGAAGCAGAAGTAAAACATAGGGACGTGCTCATAGGGATGTGTTTTACTTCTGCTTCTGGGAGCGATGAGGGCAGCGCAGGCCAGATGAATTGGCATTGGGAGCCAGATCTGGCCCACGGGTCATTATTTGGGCACCTCTAAGGTCAGCAGTTCGATTCCCGAGTACTGCAGGATGGAATGAGCTCCCGTCTCTGTCCCAGCTCCTGCCAACCTAGCAGTTCGAAAGCAAGAAATTGCAAGTAGATAAATAGGGACCACTTCAGTGGGAAGGTAACAACGTTCCATGCGCTCCGGCGTCTAGGCATGCCTGCCACATGACCATGAAAACGTCTGCAGAAGCAGACAGCGCTGGCTCTTCGGCTTAGAAACAGATGAGCACTGATCCCTAGAGTCGGATACGACTGGCTTTTGAGCAAGGGAAACCTTTACCTTTACCTAATCTATCTACATAGAAGCGTTTTCAGTTTAACTCATGTGAAACTGACACAGCCCTTTGAGAGGGAAAAGTTGGCAAACTAACATGGGGGTCTTTTGTTGCTTGAATTTAATGCGAAGAAAAATACAATAACAAAATAGGGTGAGGTCATTGTGAGGGAAAGCTTTTAAACGCCTTCCCCCGTTTTGTTTTAAAGTGGGCTTTCCCCTGCACTCTTCACCCATGGCCATGACAGGTCAGGACCGTATAATAAATATAGATTCTGCTGAACCCTAACAGCCAACCTGCATCACTAGGGAGGATGTGGGAGAAGCTGTATCTCTAGGGCAGGGCAGATGGCTACAGGTCACTGCCTGCTCCACAAATACCAAACACACGCCCCCGCGCGCGTTGTGGGGACTTGGTGCTCCATAGGTGCCCATGGGTCCTTGTAATACTACCAGGTCCCACGTGTTAATTGCCACACGAAGCGCCTGGGTTTGCAGCCTTATGAAACAAGGGCATGCTGTATGTAGCTGTGAGCAGGGCAAACTTCCCAGGAGAAGGAAAATGTGGCTTCTTGTGTGTGAGAAACTTGACTCTTTGACAGATGCCTATGAAGCCTGCAGTGGGATTTTCCCAGTAGCATTTTATTTCATTTTTTAAAAAATTATGCACAACTGAGCTCCACAAAGTGATCACCACACTTCAGAAATAAGCTGTAACCTACCTGTATAAATTCTATTTTCATATCTGTTGTTATTGTTGTTTGGAGGGGGGGGGAGCATATAAATGACTTTAAGGATAGCTGCTTGGGCAGAAATAGAGGCCTGCAGCGGGAATGGCTTAGTCCACCAGTTCTGCACTATTTACCTCCATTATCTGTGCTGGCCACAGTCGAACAATATTGGGCCACGTATTTTTCATGCATTTTAAATAAATGCATATAAACTCAAGTCTGTGATCCTGAAAGTGGAATGTCACTTGAAACTGGTAGGGTTTATTTGAATAAAGATGCTACTTGTAACAAAATAAGCCACCACTTAAATTTAACTGCATTTATTACAAGAGCGACATTTATCAAATTATCGTAGAAGCTACATTTGCAGCGTTCTTCTATTAAACTCTTGTGAGCAAAGGCCATTTTTGCTTATTTAAGGTGAAGCTGTATTTGTTTAGTTTGTACAAAGGCTGGATCCTCTCAGAGAATAGACAAATCCAACTTGCATGTGAATCTGATGAAGAAATTGAAAAAGAAATAACAAAGGTCTCCCCCCCCACCCACCAATTTTTCCCTTTTTATTACTGGATGCATTAAAATATCACTTCTTTTGTCATAGATACGTTAACAGTTAGGTTGTCTTCAAAAATGCTGTGTTGAATTATTTTGTAACAATAAAAAATTAAGGAATTTAAAAAAGCATTTATTAATTTCTAAAAGTGAACATTGGAAATGTCTGGGAAATGCCTGCACTTAAGTCTAAACACCACCCCAAAGGCTGTTCTGTAGCTTTAAGAAGAAAATAAAGACCAAACAATACATTCTTCAACCAACATGCATACAACACCTGATTTCCTGTACACATTGTAGTTATGAAAAGTAAGAAAATGCACTCTTTAGAACCATCTGGGCCCACCTGGTTCTTGATCTTTGCACATGAGTGAAGCAGCTTGACAGTTTGACCCAACTTCTTTAAATTTGGTGCTTTCTAGATGCCTCATCAGGGATCTGTAGTGGTTAAGACACTGAACTTGACAACTGGAAGGTCAGCAGTTCAAGACCTGAGTACTTCAAGATGTAATGAGCTCCCATCTCTGACCCAGCTCCTGCCAATCTGTTTGAAAGCAAGAAACTGCAAGTAGATAAATAGGTACCACTTCAGCGGGGAAGGTAACAGCGTTCTATGTGCTCTGGTGTCTAGTCATGCCTGCCACATGACCACGGTAATGTCTGCACATTAGCTTTGGCTATAAATGGAGATGAACACCGAACTCTAGAGTCAGATACAACTGGCTTTCGATCAAGGGAGACCTTTAAATGCCCCATCATCCCCTGCAGATACAACATATTTCACAGCACAGCTACTCAAACCAAAGGTCTTGTAGAAAAGGATTTAAATGGAAAGGGGGAAAGGTACAGAAAGACTTATGATTGTTTTCCACCTTTTTTTATTGCACTTCTGAATACAAAAATACCAAGCATTATGAGAAGGCAAAGCTGGCATAGAGATGCTTGTCAGTTGTGCTAGAGATAATACAAGGAAAAATGCAGCCAGGAGTTACCTCATTGCGCAGCGTTTAGACGGTTTCCGTCATGGAAGGTCCTTGTTCAAAATAAGTTGTGAAGAGGGACAAATTGTGCCAAGACAAAAGTATCTCCTGAATTCTAGTTAATTATTCCAGGAACTGGTAAGATCCTCTGTTTCTGGAAAAATATGCAGTGTTTTATTTCTAAGAAGACTAATTTTTTAAAAAAGTCTTAGGCGTGTCTATGTCAATTTCTCTGTCCCTGCCCTCCAACATGTGAAGGTGTTTGGAACATTACTAATGGGGAAACACTGCAAATATTCAAACATTGTTAAAATATCATCTCTCTGATACCAAAATCAAGCCACCAAATTAGTAAGACATCTAATTAGTAAGAGTTCTATCCTTCAAATCAAACCAGAGGCCTTTTTAATTACAAGCATTATTTTGTTTGTTCTAAAAGCAAATTTAGAGGGGATTGGTATTTAAAGGTAGTAATACTGAACTCCGAAAAGAATATGACTTTCAGTAGATCCCCCATAATTCCAGGGGCAAATCTGAATTCAAATATTTAAAAGTTGATGTCATTAACAAGAGCTGCAGGTACAAAATGACACTGAATGCAAGTTGCAGAATTAGAATATGTTTAACAGATTCTTCTGATTTTTTCAACGTTCTAACCTTGAGAGCAAGTTATACTAAATCCCAAGGAGCTAAGATGTGTGTACTATTGCCTGGTTGTTTTGGAAATTATATGTTCTATACAGAATGTAGATCAGGTTTCTGTATTAATGGCATTAACAAATGGCACACACAGGACTATGATTGTCATAGTCACATACAAAATATGTTGAAAGTTAACTGTGTGCTTAGCCTCAATGGTACAGTATAAGGAAACAGCATTTGTTGTTTTTCATTCTTGTGCGGGTAATTCAGCTGTACTATTCCTGTTGCTTTATCACCATCTCAGAGGTTTAATGACAACATTTCCCTTCTGAAAATAGCAAGTTTGAATAAGCCAAAAAAATCATAATTGCCAATTATTGTTCAAAACAGGGCACTTTTAACAGTCAATATTCAGTAGTCCTCCCCACCCCCGACTCCCATGTGGAAAATGAAATCTCTCCCATTAAAAGTACTCAAGCACTCTTAGGGGTAAAATGTGGCAGCTTTCACCCCATACCCCAACCAGTTGCCTTTCAAACAGAGTACTGTACACTAAAAACATCGGCCTTCTCCTCCTTGTTCTTTCAATGCAGTAACAGCCCAAGTCTTATGTACTACCTGAAGCTGAGTGGGAAGGAGTGACATCTACCTCTCTCAACTCCAAGAATCTAGAAAGGTCACCCTTGCCAGTCATACCTGACTCTAGGGTTCAGTGCTCAGCTCTGTTTACAGACAAAGAGCCAGTGCTGTCTGTCTGCAGATGTGGACATGCGGCAGGCATGACTAGACACTGTTTACCTTCCCACTGGAGTGGTACCTCTTTATCTACAGTACTGTACTTGCAGTTTCTTGCTTTCAAACTGCTAGGCTGACAGCAGCTGGGACAGAGATGGGAGCTCATTCCGTCATGCAGCACTTGGGTCTTGAACTGCTGACCTTCCAGTTGTTAAGTTCAGCGTCTTAACCACTAAGCCACTGGAGTCCCTTAAAATCTAGTACCTGGTGGTAAGGTTAATTTGGCACTAGGAGCAAAATTTCCCTCATGCATTTCTCTCCACCTCCAGCAGTAAAAATACAACGCAGAACAAACTGAACATTTGTTTGATGCCCTTTGATAAAATCTCAAATCTGCCACCCAAGGCAGATCTGCCACCCAAGGCAGTGCGCTGGTAGGGCTGGTCCCTTACTACACTCTTGTGCAAAATGCAACTCATGTGCATCATAGTGGCAGAGCAAAGCAGCAAGTTAAAATGTCATCTTTCTTCAGGAGACAGATCACCAATGTTCTCTACTAACCAATTTTCAACCAGCTAAGCCATAAAGCAAGTCAAACCACATCACATATGGCATTCTGTGTTTACTGGCTTTGGGGGGGGGGGCACATCTGCTTATGAGGCATAAACTGTATTTTTGTGTGTGGCCAACACAGATGAAGTAAAGTACACTGCAATTGAATATAAGACAAGTTAAAAGGTGGCATGGCATTGTAACGAATATAGTGGTAGTTTAGGAAACTCTACCATACCTCAGTAGTCTTTTTTACCTTGTTGTCACTTCTTTCATACTGCTTTTTTAAAATTGTAACTTCATTTCTCACGGAGAAGCAGAATGTGTATATAACCTTGTCCTGTTGTTCATAGTGTTTCAATTAGCAGCAATACATTTGCACTACCAGTGTCCAATCACCTCTTTACTGATTACAAGTATGGTATATTATATCATGGCTAGAACTGTACTGAGGTCAATTCTGGTTGTGTTAGCTGCATAAAGCAGTGATGGGATGTAACAGATTCTTACCAGGTCACCAGAACCAGTAGTAACTTTTCCCAGTGTCCCAGAGAACCGGTACCAGCTTTTGTGGGGAACCACCTTTGGGGCTTACCTTTTCACTGGTTCCCCCACTGGGTGGGTGTATTTTAATGTATTATTTATTTATTTAATTTAATTTATTTACGGGCTTGTATTATGGGTGTGTGCGTGTGTGTTTAATTTAATTTTATTATTTTGTATTTTTTTAAAAAAAATTCCTTTGGCCCCACTCACATCATCATGACATCATGATGTTAGCTCTGCCCACAGTGTGATGACATCATGGTGGGGTAGTAAAAATTTTGACATCCCACCACTGGCATAAAGTATGGTGGTGAATTGTCATTGAGTTGCTGCTCACATTCCTTGTTGTACATTACATCATGCAACTGGCACAGGAGATGTGTGAGCTGCAAATAGTTAATTAGTGGCAATTAGCGATTGTGATTGAGAAAATTACACTTAATGCCTGGTGTAAATTCTCAAGATAAATTCCCAAGAGGAGTCTGCTCCTTATAAGGCAGTTTGCACATGTAAAAAGAAAAGTATAAATACAGTACTGGCAATTTTTACTCCAAATTCAAGCTCCAATGAGGCTTCATTCGTGGGATTTCACTGATCTAGACTGTGCATAAGAATAACAACCTACATGAATGCCTATTTTAATAGAATTTATCATTGGAATAGTATTTCTGTTGGGAAAGCAACATATGGGGTGCCCAAAAGACACCACACATAGGGAAAATGGGAAACTGTAGCTAAATGTACCTTTAATTTTACTATTTACTAAATATTCTCTACATTTGGCCACCTCTTGTCCCCCCTTCTCCTCACTCATGGTGAACACGTTTCAAGATATCTGTTGTTACACAATTTTGCCTATGTATGGCAACTTTTGGAACACCCTGTAGTATTTATAAATTTACAGTATATTGAAAGATTTGGGGAAAATGACAATTAGCACAGTTTGTAATTTATATAAAACTTGTGGCTAAATCCAGTTCTTAATTGCATGAATACTGGGCCCATTGAATGAAACCAGAAGCTGGGAAAGTCCCATTAAATCAATAGTTCTATGCCTAGGTGGGACTAACATCTGGATTTAGTTGATTTGTTTATTGTAATTCTTATTTAAAACTTAACAACCAACAACTCAAGATCCTCTTTCATAATCAGGCAGAAAAACCAAACACCATGAGTGAAACAAAAGCTAGATTTGAATGAGACTTCAGAGAGATTTCCCAGAAAACACTATAATGTGGGTATCTTCTGTATATACTGTATTTGGTTTTGAACCCATTTAATTAGTTACTAGTAGTGAAATGGCCTCCTTTCCATATAAGCTCACATGCACATATGCAGCTGAAACAACTTATGAAATACAGTGGTACCTCGCTTAAAGAGCATAATGCGTTCCGCAGGATTGCTCTTTAAGCGAAACACCATTGTAAGTGACCAATTGTGTGGGGGAATTGCGAACCCCGATTTATTTGTTAAGCGAGTTTTTGGTTGGTTTTGTTAAGCGAAGCGAACATTCATAGAAAATGCTGCTCTTCAAGCAACTCTTTAAGCGAGGCACTCTTTATGTGAGGTTGGCTGTATATTAAAAGATAAAACATATATAACCTCTCTTAGATGCACACCTCTTGCAAGGATAAAGGGCACAGCCCCGCCAGAGTAGTGCTGAGTACATGTGTATTTAAGCTTAGGTAAAGGTCACCCTTGCTTGAAAGCCAGTTGTATCCAACTCTAGGATTGAATGCTCATCTCTGTTTACAGCCCAAAAGCCAGTGTTGTCTGTGCTTGCAGATGTTTCTGTGAACACGTGGCAGGCATGCCTAGACACCAGAGCGCACAGAACACTGTTTACCTTCCCACTGAAGTGGTACCTATTTGTCTACTTGCAATGTCTTGCTTTTGACCTGCTAGGTTGGCAGGAGCTGGGACAGAGACGGGAGCTCACTCCGTCATGCAGTACTCGGGTCTCAAACTCTGACCTTCCAGTCAAGTTTAGCTATTATTCATTGATGTGTGTGTGGGAAAAGCACTGAGTGGCCCAAGGCCACAGCACAGAGACACAATTCCTCCAACTTACAACATATCCTTTGCCTTGCTACTTATGCTCGGGAAGGGAAGGGGAGGAGAAGGCAGGAGACAACCTCAGAGTCTCCCCAATAAATTGCAGAACAATGTTTCGACAACAATGTAGACATTACAAGAAAGAAAGAAAAAAGGAGTGGATCCCATATTCCGGCCGCAATTGCTTTTTTTTTTTAACTACCCAGAACAACATTCTTATTGTGATATTATTCTTCCCCTGCCCTCTGCTCCAATGGTGTGCCTGTCACAATGGCAACAGCAGCAAGCGGCAGCCAAAAGGGCACTCGACTGCAGTAGCCGGCTGACAAGTGTGATAAAATGATCTTCCTTAACTAAACTCGTAAAGCACTGGGCAATAAAACTCAATCTTCTGTAAAATCCAATTAAGTCATTATCTGACTGATTGTATCTTTAATTGAAAACAGAAGTGACAGTAAATTTCTGTGATATATCAGGATCAATCGATACCACTATACGATTCAGCCCCAAGAAGTGATTTATAATGTCAAACCCATATAGGTAACTCCACATTATTCTCTCTAAAACCACTGGTGGATGAAATTAAGAATAAGTGCATTTAATAAAAAACAAGATGGTCAGGTTATTGATTACAACAGATGGGGGGTGAAATCAAATAGATGTTTTCAAAGCACAGAGTGAAGAAAATACAAGTAATTTCTTTTTTTCCTGTTTAATACAGCTCACCAACTATACACAGAAGAAAATTTGATCATCAATAACATTTTTATTTCAGGTACCTCTGCAACTACAGAGAACAATGAATTCTTTAACAGCTAGCTTCATTTCAGGTTGGCTTTTGTAACCCTAGGAAAAATACATGCTAAGCAATTTTTAACAAATACACTGGAAAAGGCAATTTACTTGAAGCGGAGATTGTAGCAAATACAGTAATTTGTATACACCATGTTTATGTTAATTTTATTCCGGCAGCCAAAAGACATTCATTATCAAAATCTAGTAATGTATCTAATATTTATTTATTTGATATAAAAAAACCCAAAACAGCCACAAAGGTAAGCTAATTTTAAAACACCCTTCTGGCTGAAACATTTCTTTATGTTCACATGCTATAAGAAAAGCAAAAAAGCAGGAGGGGTTTGTAAAATCCAGATACATCTCATTAGTTCTCTTTGTTCTGTGGTAGAAATAAAAAGAACTAAAGTCCATGAGCAATTGTGCTTTGCAGCAGTAAGTTAATAATCCTTCAAGCCAATATCTAAAATGTTCAACATGCCAACAACTTTTTAAAAATTTATGGTTTAAATGCTATTAGAAGTAAACTCCTTTGTGATGTAAAACTCTTTATTAGTAAATCAAAGCCTATAAGCTATTCATGTAAATGTAATGACATTTTATCTGCAACGTATACATTTATTTTAACTATATTCTATTTAACTGTATTTCCCAAAAAGCCAATTATTTTGGCTCATTCACAAAATGGAGATTTTAAATCTAGCATTATACACAGTGTTTTTTTCTCTCTGAATGACCTTTAATGGAGAAACTCTTCAAATAGTTGCAGCAATCTATCCTGCTCTGGTCCTTTAACTAAGCAGTGGCAGGTCACATTATGCTGAACAAACTTTTAAGGAATAACTCAACATTCTCTCAACAGTTGCTTCAGCATCAGCTATCACAAAACCAGGCAAACACAACCGAACAAGAAAGGCACTTTCTTTCAAGGCAACCACCGAGATGTACTTTGATGTTCCTTATTCACCATCTTCCATGACAGGATGAACAGGGAAGGTGCCGGAATCAGAGGTTGACTCACACTCCAGGACAGTTTTCGCGCTTTCAGTGCTGATAGGAGAACTGCTAGAAAGTGAAATCAAGCCAGAATCTTGACTACTGGGTGGTGAAAATACTGGGCAGGGAATGGGTAAAGAAGAGAAAGAGGGGAAAAAGGGAATACTGTGTTAAATGATCTGGATTAGCAGTAACTTATCCCTTGCCAGCTCACCCGCTAGCCCACACCAATGCTGGCACAAAGAGAAGGTACAATTAGGCTTCAACTGCAGACCTGGAGAATTACAGAACAGAGAAGGAAAACAGTAGCATAATCTGTAGGTGCCAGCCATTCTAAGAGCTCCAGCTACTGAATAAAAATACAGTAATACCTTGGATAACGTGTACCTCGGAAAACGCTAAAATCGCATAACGTTAAGCAATCTGGGAGGGAGAATTGGATCGAATAACGTTAAGGTCCTATGGGATGGATCGGATAACAACCGCTAAAGCCTGTGTGGTTACAATGTATCTCTATGGCGCTTTAACGTTATCCAATCCATCCCATAGGATTTTAACATGCATCGGATAACACTAAAAATCGGATAACACCAAGACTTGTCGTTATCCGAGGTATTACTGAAGTAGTAATAGAACAAATCTTTTCAAAGACATTGATTGACACTTGTTAACACAAAGGCCAGAATCCTGCCTGTTGTTATTGAGTGTGGAGGGGTTGCTAGCTGTACAAGTGATGTTTGTTGTTTTGCAGGCTTCCCTCCTGTGCTTAGTCATGCCCTGTTGTGCAATCAATCATACAACGGAAAGCCCAAGAAACACAGAACCCGTTCACGTGACTTTCCTTACCCACACACTAACATCCAACAGGATTCTGGCCAGAATCAAGCAACTCAGAGAGAAAAGTTATATACGTAGTTAGGTTGCCAAATAGATACAACACAGGATTGTAGCAAACTTATTTAACACCGAGGAACAATAATAGTATACACTTAGTCAATGCTACTTGTCTTTGCTAAAAAACTTGGCTTTGGAGTCAGTAGTTGGGAGTTTAATTTCTCACTATGCCTCACAGAAGAACCAGTCCATGCGGCCTTGTGTGAGCTACAGAATTCCAGAGGCCTCCCAGAATAGAATGATAAAACAAGTTTTATACGTAGGGAACACAGACAAGTCACCAGAAGTTGGAACTTACTTGACAGCATGTTGTTGCTTTAGCTTGTTGTTAATTATTTAGAAATCCCGCAGTATTGAACAAATACACAACTAGCATTTCTCCTTGACAAAAAGTTTACTGTGGATGAATGTCTTCTGACATTTCTGCTGAATGCACACACAAGTTGTTGCTGCTGAGCAGGGGTGGCCAACATTTTGAAGCCGCGGGCCTGACCACACACCCCGGACAGCTGAGCAGGCCAGACCACGCCACCAGAAGCGGAAGCATTTACAGCTGTTGTAAATGTGCTCACATCCACGTTTACAATAGCTGTGGGCTCGTTTACACATGTGCGTTTTATAGCCGATGTAAAATGCATCCGCTTCCACTTCCGGGTGCAACAGATGCAGCGGTGGGTCACATGAAATGGTGCTGCGGCCCAACCCATGGGTCATAGATTGGGAATTCTTGCTGTTGAGAGAGTAGAGCTGCATACGTCTCTAGTTTCACTTCTGGCTCTAGTTTGGAGATCTAGGAGTTATAGCTACTCTATTTCAGGCAATCTTTCCCTTTACCCAAAAAGACAGAGAGGAAGAGTAGAATAGTAGTTCTCGCTCTCTAAGAGTCAAGATATTTTGAACACCAACTCCCAGGAACCCTTTCCACTGGCTCTGGTAGCTGGGACTTCAAGGAACTGCAG
Organism: Furcifer pardalis; assembly: GCA_030440675.1. NCBI lineage: Eukaryota > Metazoa > Chordata > Lepidosauria > Squamata > Chamaeleonidae > Furcifer > Furcifer pardalis. The sequence goes on from CP126896.1 coordinate 36,947,188, forward strand.
TCTAACAAAATATGGAAGGCCAAAAGTTGACAATAAGACTGCACTAGAACAGCCTGGTCCAACTCAATGACCTCCAGTTGTGTCAAGCTACAAATGGCCATGCTGACTGGAAGTTATGCGAATGGAGCGTCACAACAGTCTGATAGCTGTGGACTGGGGAAGAAAGCTATACTTAAAAGATGAACCTTCTCAATTCCCACCCCAATCTATTTTTGGCAGTCAAGGGGGTCTCTAAACACTGCTCATTCCTAACTTTCTGGATCATGGAGTCTGCTTACCAACTGCTCTGCTCAAAGTTGCATCCTTAAATATTACTATCTCAAGAGCACACCAATGCTATTGTTTCTTGTTTATATCTCGACCCGAACAAATAGTTCTGAATAACACAAATGCCAGTGGCAAAGGAATCAATGGAAAAGAAGTTAATTCACTGCAAATGCATAGAGAATGTGATACCAACACACTTAAAACACACTACTCTCATCTGATTTTGAAAACTAAGCAAGGTCATACCTGGTTAAGGAAGGGGCACCAAAGGTTTCCAGGCATAGCAAAGAAAAGGGTCCTATCTCAACCAAAGGGAGCTCAACAACACTGAGCTAGATAGTCTTCACTTACTGGTACTAGATTCAAAGAATCACTTCCTTACTCCTAATTTCTGAAATCTTTGGAGGGAGGCCTTATTTTAGGCACCTTTAATGAGGACCTGTGTAAGAAAACTTTTGGTGGCTGGTCCCAGCCTAAAGAATGTCCTGCCTCACAAATTCCTTTCCTTTGCAGGTGAAAACCTTCCTTTTTAAATTGTCTTTTTGTCTATAAACTTTGCTATGGTTCTATTTTACAGATGGGGCTGCAGCATATTTTATCCAGTTAAAAATTTAAAGTTGGTTTACTATAACTTTTTAAACTAATAGTGCTTTTAATATTATTTTGGTTTAATGTTACTATAATTATAACATTCAAATTAGTTTGTATAACTGCTTTGTAAATTACCCAGAGAGTACTGTGAGAGTATATAAGCAGCTGCATTTGAACTTTTGCATTTGATTTACTGTGATTTTATACCTGCTTTTTAACCACTGTATGCTACTTTGTATTCTTTTACTAGAAGATATGTGGTATATTAAAATACATACATACATACAGTCAAACCTCAAGATAAGAATGGCTTGACTTAAGAAAAACTCGAGATACAGTACATCCAGAAATCTCAGGATAAAATCAGGTTCGAGATAAGAATTTTAATAGGATTTTAAATAGAAATTAAATGTATTCCTATGGGAAACTGCATTCAATGCATTCCTATTGGAATCTTTTGTTTTTCATCAGTAACATTTGGCTATCATACTATTATCAACCTGTCATTCCACCAAGGCTGGGTTTCACAAGGAAATCTCTGAAAATTTCCAACTGTATTAATGGCTGCCCAAGCCAATATCCGAAGAACATACAGTAATGGAGATCCTAGTCATGAGTGGAAGCTTTCATACATTATCTTTGTAACTGCCAGACTTACCATCCAGCAGGCTGACACCATACTCAGATAGTCTGGGGTTGAATAGAGACAGATGAAGGCAAGAACTGACATCTGAGGTAAAGGTCACCCTTGCTCGAAAACCAATCGTATCTGACTCTAGGGTTCAGTGCTCATCTGTTTACAGCCAAAGAGCCGGCGCTGTCTGCATCTGCTTCCGTGGGCATGTAGTAGGCATGACTAGACACTGGAGTGCACGGAACACTGTTTACTTTCCTACCAAAGTGGTCCCTATTTATCTACTTGCAATTCCTTGCTTTTGAACTGCTAGGTTGGCAGGAGCTGGGACAGAGATGGGAGCTCATTCTGTCGTGCAGTACTTGGGTCTCAAACTGTTCACCTGCCAACCTTCCAGTTGTCAAGTTTAGCATCTTAACCATTTGAGCCACCGCAGTCTCAGACTGGTGCTGCAAAACCCAAGAACTAAAACATTGTTAAACTAGCAAAAAGTACGGGGCGGTGGGGGAGAGAAAAAGATAGCATGAATATCACAATTAAAATTAGTGGTCAATCTCTGGGAAAATAAAGAACGTAAGATCAAAATGAAGTATTGTACAATTTAAAAACTAATATAGTGTGAGAGATATTTGCAACACTTCCACTCTCAGTAGATACAAGCTACAAAGCAAAAGGGTTCCTGACCTTGTTCACCTCTGATGAGTCAAGATCCACCCACAGCACTCCCTTCCTGCCTAGCACCAATGTAATTAAGAAGAAGCTGCAGTGGTAATTTCTCTCCTCATTAACTTCCTGATTGGTTTGAGGCTCAGATTTTTTACTGGGCTGCCATTTGTCACCAAATCCAAATGGCCAGTCGTTAAGACTAATGTTTGTGTAACTAACTGCCAGCATCTGCCACTAGCTTCTTGTACAACAATAATAGTGAAAGGGTAACATTAATGCTCCTGTGTTAATTCAGCAGTATTCATCAATGAGGAAATCTATGATGTAATTAGCAAAATGCATCGGTAGACAAGTGTGCGACAAGATATTTGTAGAAATCTAAATCACAGGACAGGCTGTTCAAGGCTTTTAATATGTTAACTGTCAGCACCTATCCCATTCTGAATGTTTATAATACAGGAAAGGAAGGGGGAGGCTAGGATCTTTCAGAAAGAGAATGCAAAGCCATTCACCTCCCCTTGACTTCATTGATTGAAGTGGCAAGTTTCCATCTACTGTTTTAAAGCTATGATGAACCTAGTGCAATTACATATAAACGAGCGGACATGTTAATCGCCTAAACTCCCTGTCTGTTTTAAATTATGCATTGTTTCTTAATTACATTAGTACTTTGCTTTTTCTATGTGAAGCTGATGACCCTCCTTATTTTTATCCCCACAACTTGGAGATGTAAGTTTGGCAGAGAAAATAATGGCTTTTCTAATAAGATCACCTCCATAAGCTTTTTGGCTAAGTGGGAATCTGAAACTGGGATTTCCCAATTCTAGTCCAGTATCTTATCCACTCCTTACTTCAATGCTGCATGTCTGCATTTTACTTTTAGTTCCAAGGTGACTCTATTGTGTAGAGGTTCAGGAAAGAAGATGTTTCCTGAAGATTCTTCAAACAGTTACACTGAGCATTCAATGGTATTTAAAGTCATTCTGCAATATAAATCTTAGAAGAAATCAAAGTGACTGCTCCTTAGAAGGTCAAATAGTGAAGATGAAACTAAAGTACTTTGGACATCAAATGAGAAGAAAGGATTCGCTTGAGAAAGCCTTGATGCTGGGAAGGGTGGAGGGCAAAAGAAGAAGGGGGCGGCCCAAAATGAGATGGCTAGATGGTATTGTAGACACAATGGACACAGAGCTGAGTGAGTTGAGGATGGTGGAGGACAGAAGTGCCTGGCAGACAGTGGTCCATGGGGTTGCAAAGGGTCAGAATCGACTGTGCGACTGAACAACAACAAAGCTGTATTACTGCTTTGTTTGATTTGGATATTATCGAAAGCAATTATTAAAAATAGAGACAACTCATAACTATATTAAATAATTAACAAAACATCCTGAATTGGATTGTTGTCTATAGAAGTAAAAACAATCCTTTCCAAACTCTTAAAAGGTAACTCCTACTGATAACAGTGTTTGCAATGGTCACAAATAAGCGTCCTAAAGTTTAACTCACATAAATCGAATACCATGTCTGAAAGTTAACACAAATAACCAAGAAATCATGTGTTTGAACATCTTCCCACGTGGAACCACTGCAATCTCTACTGGCACTCTTGTATACCAGTTGCAAATGAGGACAAAACTGTTGTATGTGAACAAGACTATTGAAGGGATTGGGAAGACCTGTTTTTACTTCCAGTGATCCTACAAGAGAGCTTGAAAACTCAGAGAAATCTTTTGTTTTCTTATGACGAGTTGTGATGTCTATTGAATCTAGGTAGGTTGCACTGAATAGAGCAAGGGAAAACAGCTCAATGAAACCGCTGCTGTGTAATACTGTACTGCAGTTTTTTCAATTGTCTTCTCATCCTTCCAGAAACATTTAGTCATTATTTTCTCTCATTCTGTTGAAAAACGGGGCTATAAGGTTGGTCTCCTAGGGACATGCCCACCACTGTATATACTAGTTAGAGCAGGGGTGGCCAACCTTTTTCTGCCGTGGGCCGGACCATGCCCCTGGAAGCAGGTGCATTTACAGTTGTCATAAATGTGCCCACTTCCGCATTTACAACAGCCGTGAGCGCATTTATGCTTTACGGCTGATGTAAACACACTCGCTTCCACTTCTAGGTGCAGCAGAGGTAGTGACGGTTCAAATGGAATGGTCTCATAGGTTGGGTCTGGCCCACAGGCCGTAGGTTAAGAACCCCTAAGATAGAGGATTCTGAAGTTGTAGTAAAAAAAATATTTACAAGCTCTGCACTTAGCCAAGTTTTCTACTTAATGTTTACTTTCAAAACGGCAAATGTATTTTTAGATAAGCAAAGGCAATTCAGCCAATACCACAGAAAAACAGTACAAATGAAAAAAAAAGAATCATTACTCTGAAAACACAAGACATCAATGGACTGATGCCATGCAAAGAACTGACTACTTTGAGTGATCTACCTTAAGTCAATGGCCTGGAAAACCTAATATGCTTCCAGTGATGTGAGAAACCACTTGGATAGTCATGCTTGGAAGGTAAAATGTTCTGTGTTTACATTTAAAAACATTAGACTCTTAATAAGAAGCAATTTTTTAAAGATTTAAGTTCTCAGTTGGTACAGACCATTTATTAAAGTCCTTTCTCCTTCTTATGCAAGGAACAGAGTGAAAAAAGCTATCCTGCAATGCTGTTTGGTATTAGAATTTGAAACGGGAATGGAATACCTGTACAGGTTTGGGGCCAGTATTGTCCTCTTGCCCCTATACGCAACGGAAACCCAAACCCTTCTGTAGAAAGTTGGCAGCATTGGGGGAAGGAGGAAACCTCATTTCAAACAAGTATGTTGCTGGCTTTAACTGTATTGCAACAGTCTGCCATCAAAACTGGGTTACAAACGGCTACAAGCCATTTCAAACAAGTATTTATTTGCTTGGAATGAGTTCATTCACCAGATTTTGGTGGGAAACAATTACAGTGTATTTAAATGAAAGAAAATTCTTAATTAAAAGAAATTTTCCTGTTTGCCACTAATACACAATGGTGTATATGGAGGGGAAAATGTCCTTTGGGGCTGCAGGATTCCTACTCCTGATCAAAAAGCTAATTTTTACAGTAAAACTGATACAGTATATATATACCAGGCCACTGGAAACTTGCCAGATGCAGCCTAGGGCAAAGATGGCAAACCTTTTTAGAGACCAAGTGCCCAAACTGCACCCCAAAACTCACTTATTTATCTCAAAGTGCCAAAACAGCAAAAGGGGAGGGAAAGGTCCCATCGGGTTGTTGGGCAGAGGGGCAGGGCAAACTCTGTGCTGGGGAGAGGGAGGAAGTGTTCCCATTGGACGACTGGGCAGAGGGGTGAGGTGAACACTGTGCTGGGGGAGGGAGGAAGCGCTCCCATTAGGCTGCTGGGTGAGGGGTGGGGCAAATTCTGTGCTGGGCTCTGAGTGCCACCTCTGGCACCAGTGGCTTAGGGCATGTATCCCAACATTTAAGATGGAAGGAATGCAGCTACCCCCATCATTACAGCCCGTTCCTTTCTCCCTGCCTCTCTTATCGGTAGCTGCAACAGAGCCTATGACCTTTTAGCACTACTATTGCAGGGTGACGCCTTTGCAGAAGCTCCACCTGTTCAAAAGGTGCAGCATTTTTACAGCAGATGTGTCAGAACCAGGTCTTCAAGCACTGGTCCTGCTACCTTTGTATGGAAACATGTGGGCTGCTTTGAATGGTTGGCACTGCCACAGAGAGAGTGGGTTAGTCATCGTTATCGGCTACTCCTTGTGTCCAAGAATACATGTGTTCCTGTTTGGAAAAATGCCATTGGCATGAATTTGTTTAAGGTAGATCCTAGCTTGCCATGAAGTGACCCACACACTATGATCACAAAGCCATCTCCTGCAGCACGCATGAAATGAGACATACAGGATTTAACACCAAGACTGCAATGAACTGCTGCAGCCTTGAGGTTATTAACAAGGTGCACCTTCTCAGTCATTCCATCTGGCATGGCCTCTTCTGCATCCATGACTGTGGGGAATCAGACTAGTGAAGCGGTTCCTCCTCTGCTCATTTTGCCGTTGGGTCCAATATGATAGTCTCCAGTGGCATTTCCTCCACTGAGGGACCATCACCCCACCTAAAGGGGCTCATCTGCCCATAGCCATTGGCCCCTTTAGGAAGTCAGGTTAATTACCGCTGCCCAACACTTGGTGTTAAGTTGCTAGCTGCATGGTCTACTCCATTATTGTAGCGGGATTTCCGGCTAGACTAAAGGATGGTTAAGTGGCTAATGTGAAACTGAGAGAAGGCGCTAAAATGCATGTACAGTCAAACCTCGCATAAAGAGCACCTCGCTTAAAGAGCAGAATTTTCTCTGAATGTTCGCTTCGCTTAACAAATAAAACCAACCAAAAACTCGCTTAACAAATAAATCGGGGTTCGCAATCCCCCCCACAACTGGTCACTTACAATGGTGTTTCACTTAAAGAGCAAACTCACTTAAAGAGCAATCCTGTGGAACACATTATTTTCTTTAAGCGAGGTACAACTGTATCTGCAAGTAATGAGGGAGGCACGAATAGGTGAAACTGGGACACCCTCTTGGTGGCCATTTTATTTATGGTGCTTTTCCACCTGAAGCCACCTAACAGGAGCAGTGGTGGGATTCAGCAGGTTTGCCCCAGTTTGCCAGAACTGGTAGCAGAAATTCCAGCTGGGCCCGCCCATCCAGGTTTTGAAATAAAGTAGTCCTAATTCAGGTGCAACACAGGGCTTTCCCCCTGGCCGTGCCCACCATACCACGCCCACAGAGTAGGTAGTAATTTTTTTTTTGAATCCCACCACTGAACAGGAGGGCTCCCCTGGGGTTACTGTAGATTCAGAGGTTGTCAGAGTCTGACGCTTGTTCTGGATTTGCTCTGAGACTAGAACTGGTTTTTCTTCTCAGTCATTGCAGTGCCTACCACCAGCCATGTTTTTAAGAGTTCTTTTAGCTCTCCAGGAAATGACAATCACCCTTGACAGTCACACCATGAGCAGCTGCAGCAGAAAATTAAAGGGGCCTGTATCCAACCATGTCATTGCACTGAGTCTGTTGTACTAAGAGACTTATGTTTACAAAGTTTGTGCAACAGTCAATGTAGTTTCCATTACATAAGCAACTTTGCTTATGCAGATGGTATCCATCCATCCTTGCATACTCCAGTGTAATTACAACAGCAGAGATTTTCTCCTCACTAGATTTAGCCTATGTGAACTAATATTGACTCAGTGGATGCAATTATATATTCAAGGAGGCTGGTGTCTTATGCTAAAATAAAGCAACTAAGAAAACCTAGATTTGATAATTTGAGGAAATCAAATAGGTAAGGAGAAAACACCTTTTATACTATTTCAGAGATCTGTGAGGATTTGTTTTGTTGTAGTACTTAAAAAAAAAAGAATACAGTAATACCTCAGATAACATTAGTATCGAATAACACTAAAATCACATAACATTAAGCAATCTGGGGGGAAGAATTGCATCGGATAACATTAAGATCCTATGGGATGCATCAGATAACAACCGCTAAAGCCTGTGTGGTTACAATGTATCTCTATGGATCCCATAGGATTTTAACATGCATCGGATAACACTAAAAATCGTATAACACCAAGACTTGTGGAACCAGGTTTTAGTGTTATCTGAGGTTTTACTGTATAGAATTTCTAAATAAGGTCCAAAATAATGGGTAAGAAGATGGAAGTTATGAATATTGTTGAGTTTCAAGGCATGATTCTGAGAAGCTCTAGAATTTTTCAGCCTCACTGGCTATTGCTCTGACCTAATTATATGAAAAATCTAACAATTCAGTCACACTCTTTTGCTAATTGCACCTCACATGATTAAGAAACCAGCAAATCCGTGAGCTAGTATCCTCATTTATCACATTTTAAAGTTACTGTAGTATTTTGTGTAACCCTCAGAGTATACCTCTTTCCTCTAAACCAGAATTGCCCAAACTAGGACCCTTGGTGCCAAATCATCTAGCCTGCGCTGCTCCCGGAAGTAAAGCATGCCTGTGCATACGCAAAACACTGCCATAAATGCATCCGCGGCTCTCGTAAATGTGTTTTTTGCATGTGTGGGCACGTTTTACTTGCCCTTCCGGTGGGAGGAACCACGTGACCAGCTGACGGTCCAAAAAGTTTTAGCACCCCTGCTTAAACATTCAGATACCCTTTCTTTCCCCAGTTGTTACCTCATGATACCATGGGAGAATTTAACCCTATTGCTTAGAATCACTATTTGTTTTTACAGATTTGGCAGGCTACATCAGAATCTAGTAAGGTTTTCTACCACTCAGGGTAAACTGAGACTGAACTGTTGAAAACACTACTCGGCTCACGTGCCTTGCATCACAGAATTCTATCAAATGTCTGGGCTGATCGTTTCACAACAAAATTCTCCGCTACTGCTAACCTTTTACCCTTGTCACTGACATTTAAAACATTAAGATGCTCTGAAATGCCCTCAACTTCACAGGTTCACCATGTGAATTACTTTTCAGGAGTGTTTCGTTCTTGGCTTTCAGACCGAGGCACAAGATATGAATGGAAGGATTTATGCCATCTGTTCCATCTGGGGCTATATGTCATTATTTTCCAGTTCATGTCTGTATTTGTAGTTAGCCAGAAGGCTTGATTGAAAGTGACAGAATTAAATAAACAAACAAAGAATAGCTGCACAGGGATTTTTTAATTGAATATTTTTTTGACTCCCAGAAAACTGAAACCATGGAACTGGGACCTGTGGATACAGGGGCAACCTGTATATTATGTACTTCTGAGATTTTTGTATTGAAAACTGAAGCCGGAGAAATGGAACTTGCAGATAATTAGGTATGTGAATCCTTATTTTGTCCTGTTTTACAGTAGCCATTTTGTTAACATACAACAGAACAATGGTGGCATTTGCATATACAGTACTGTACTCCGCTTTTATGACCAATGTGTTCTTAAATATGGGGTTTGCTATTTTTCATGTTTTCAGGTATCTGCTGAAGATCTTAGAATGTATCCCTGCAGATAAGAGGGATGATCTGTACAGAAAGTAGAACACCCCTGAGAGTTAATAGAATCAGATAACTCAGCACTATACCTATACCCAAATACTTTATAGTTCTCATGACTGCCATCAGTTTGTGCAATAGCATACATATGCTTCATCAAACACCAGTTACCAGACAGCCAGGGATCTATTTTTCCATTTTTCATGCCAACATTCCAAGATATTTTCTGCCACCATAAGAAGGCACTCTGAATTTTAACAGGGCTAACTGTATTTGTAAGTAAAAAGTCAGACCTGTCTGGCTATGTAAATCTCTACTACCAGTCTGGTTTTCTTGAAAGCATGAAAATAACAGGTGGCTTATCTTAATGTAACTGGTCTTTCAAGTGATCATCTGTGGAATTGCACAAATAAGTTCTCAGAACATTCAGAACAGAGCTCTTTCCCCTTCTCTTTTGACAGGAGCCCCACCCAGTATTCCCACTGCACATGACTAGCACTCCTGCAGTTGATAAGATATAAAAGAGATCTGGTATGCCAGTAGAACTGGTGCCATATGGCAGGAGGCAGATGATGTATCAAATCTGGGCTCAGTTGGACAGGCTGGTACAATGAATGCTAAAATTTAGACCTAAGTCTATATAGAAGAGAAGAAAGATGTTCCTTAAAGTAAATGTGAAAGTGATGAGACAACGGCAGTGAATGCCTAGAATAATCCCAATAAGAATATCAATAATGATAGGAGCTACAGTGGGAGAATGGTATCTCAGCACATACTGTCAGCTGAGTGTCTGTGTTGCGTATATGGTGATTAGGAGCAAAATTAAGATAAAGAATGATCTGCTTGATCAGCATAAAATGAACAGTGGTATAGTAAAACCCTGAGTTACATAAAAAGTCAATTCCATAGCTTTTTACCTAAAACACGGCATCCCATAGGGATGCACTGGGGGCGGGGGAACGGTGCGGACCCAAAATAATAATAATTTAAAAAATCAGCACAAAGGGAATGTAAATGGAGCAATCTCCCTACCCTTTCCATGTTGCTGGTGCTTCATGAGTGGTTTTTGTCTGGCTGTCGGGGGACCAGGAACTGCCACCACCACCAGCACTGCTGCAGCCCCCGGTGCTTCTATCAGGACTGGGAGCGCAGAGGGCATATTTGCTTGGTTACACTCTTCGTCCGAAGTCCCCCTGCAGCGCACTTTAACTGGGAATGCGGGTTGGGCAAAAACTGCTCCATTCCACTCTTCATCTGACATGCATTCCCAGATAAAGTGCGTTGCAGGGTGACTGCAGATGAAGAGCACAACCAAGTGGATATGCCCCCGTGCTCTCCCAGTGCTGGTAGGAGCAACGGGGATTCTGGAAAACACGTCGCTGCCTCTGCCACCTCCATGGTAAGTAATGACTTGAGACTTCTGGCAATGGGAGCGGGTGTTGTGGGGTGGAATTTTTAAGTCTAAAATGACGCAGGGCCATAATTTTAGAGTGTAAAATGGCGCCACTGCCATTTTAGACTTACAAGACGCAAGGAAACCCCTTACGTAAAATGATTTATTTATGTAAAACAGGACACGGGTTTCTGCAAAAAATCATTACATAAGTTGAATTTTACGTAGATTGATGCATATGTAAATCAGGGTTTTACTGCAATGTTAAAGCTTTATATTGGTCAACAACAGGCTGCTGCCGCTAGAGAGCTAAGTGGGAAAAATAGGAGGTAGATGGAACAGACTGCTCTGACTAAGCACCAGAATAATTGAAAACCTCCTTAGCAGAAGCTAAGTAGATATCTCCCCCCCCCCCCCCGGAGTAACAAACAACTTCATCTGTGTCCAGGGTTCGGGCCCTGGGATGAAAGTTAAAGAATGTGAGCATCAAGAATCAAGAAAGAATTCCATGGTTGTGAAGTAGGAATGGGAAAATCAAGTGTTGAAACCATATAAATCAGGCATTCACAATCTACAACCCATGGGCTGGCCCCGGCCCCCAACGCCAATTCATCCAGTTGGGCTTCCTCTAAGTATGATGATCTATTGGAGCTTTGCTGCCTCCACTCAAAGAACACCTCTTAAACAAGACCGGCAGTGTGTGTGCGTCACATGGTTGGGCAAGACCCACCATGTGGTTCTTCTTCTTCTGTGTCTAGGTCAGATGTGAAACTGCCAAAATTAAGCCACGTTTTGGTGAATTTATTTTGTAGTTTCTTTCGCCTGACCTAATGTGAAAAAAATTAGCCAGCACAAAGTTGTTGTTGTCTGGGGTACATCTGATTGTGTATCAAAAATACCACAATCTTCGAGGAGGCTCTTTCTGTGTAGCCCCCACCATGTGGTAAAAAGAAATCAGAGAAAAATCAAGTAAACAACAACAGCACCAACAATAACAATAATAGATAACTTAACAGAGAATTAAACCAAAAGAGAAAGGATGAGGAGAAAGAAACATAATTGTTTTATGAGAAGAAACCATGTAATATCCAGTGAATGTTCCAAGGTGCCATGATTCTTAGAGACCAACAAGAACTGTACAGCCTGCCTGGAGACACTAATCATGTACTCTAGGGATGATGGGTGGGGCTCGTATCGAAACAGAAGGTAAAGAAGCTCAACTCTAAAAGTCCTGAGAACTGCTTGCGCAAATGTGCAAGCCTATCTGTACAAACCAGATAGACCATGATGAAGAGCCTATAAAATAAATCCTCAGAGAAGTGGTAGCAAATATTGGGCTTTGGGTTAGCACCCCAGCTCTGTAAAACTTCATTGCTGAAGAAAGAACAAGGAGCCTCATTGCCTGATATGCTGTAGTGGTGGACACAGGTGCCATGCAGCGTAAGAAGGAACTACTGCTACATCCCAATATAAGGCACGAATACATTTTTCTCTAAAAGCATCACCAGCATATTCATACTTTCCTCTCCAGCAACCAAAAAGTAAAGAGAAGTATGAAGAATTAAATACAAGGCTATATACCTGCCCAGCAAGTGAATTTTAAAAGCCTTATAGTGTGTGTAGGCTTTCAAACGGAAGAATTTGTATAAGTAACACAAGCATATTTCTGGTTGGTGAAGAATATAGACACCAGGCACAACCAGTAGCATGATTTAGAAAAATGGCAGCTTTGGCATTTGCACGCCTGATCTACTTCAACAGGTCTACAGGGAAAAGAAATATAGTTTATGATGTTCATTTGGCTCAGCAACAATTGCTTTGTCAAAAAAAGGGAAAGAGAACAATGTAATTGAACATAAGTGCCCTCTTTAGTGGCTAAGCCTCCAGCAGCCTGAGGCGAAAGATGTAGTACAAGGCATTACAAGACCTAGCAATTATCCCAGTATTTAACCCAATCTATCGCTCATCAGCAAAGCGTTTAGCGCAGTAGTTGGAGCGAGACAGGCTGACATGGAGCACAGTTACTTAACTGTCCCCTGCAGCGATTATGTTTTTTCTGCAGCTCAAGAGTCATGTCAAATTAAACAACAACGCATTGACTTTTCCCTTCTAGAAATATTATGAGGTGATTGACAACTCTTGGAGGCTGCAAACCTGGTCTCTCTAAGCAAAGCACCAAAAGTGGCTTCCTTCTAAGACAAGTTTCCTCAGCCGTTCTTGGTTTATTTCCTCATGAGCTTTTTGTAACCAAGTTATTTCAACTGTAAAGAGAGACAGACATGAGGCAGAGGAAAAGCAAAAGTGACAGCCTGGTTTTCAAGCCACAAATGGTTTATCTTCACAAGTACACCCAGTGTACTTTTTTTTTAAAAAGCAGAGTGAAAGCAGTAACTTGCTGGAAGGAGTGGAAATCCTGAGAGGTTACAGCAGGGATTCTCAACCTGCGGCCTGCAGGCCAGATGCAGCCTGCAGCACCATTTCATGTGCCCCCCCCCCGCCTCTACCAGACCCAGAAGTACCATTTGGTGGAGAAAGAGCAAAATGGCTGTCTGACCCTGGAAGCTGTCTGAGCGTGACCCAGGCTCCGGCTTTAAAAGGTTGAGAACTCCTGGGTTACAGGGTCAGAGTTAAATCCCAGGTAATTTTTGCAGAGCATTTCCTTCAATATACGTATCTCCTACATGTGGATTCTATGACCCATTTTGATCACCTATCCCCAAGAAAGGGCCACAGACAAGGCAAAGCTAGAGTGTGGCCAGGAAGATGCCATGGTCGACCTGCCGAGAGATCGAACAACAATCACCCTCGCTACTAGCTTGCCTAAGAATGATAAATTATTGACCAGTTAATAGTTGGTAAAATCATTTACCCCTAAATTAGGCTTTTTTAGGATGGGTCAGAAAACTGTATCTTTCAAACAGGCTAGCAGATAACCGTCCCACAAGAAGGCATTAACGATTTCCGCAACCAACCCATCCTATTACACTTTCACTGGCAGCTTTTATCAGCCAGGATGGCCAAAGGTCAAGAAGAGAGGTAGTGACCCTGCAGCCAAAGAGAGTCCTGGAGATTTCCTGAGATGTTACTACGTGAAACCCATCCAATAAACATTGACCAGATAGTGCACTGGACATCTCTCCTGGACCTACTGCTTTAAAAGTTGAGTCCAGGTCCCTCCAGATGACACCAATCTTCTTAAATGAGAAGCAATATAGTTGTCATCCATGGGAGCTTTCCTCCACTTGCTCTCTAGCCTTGTCTTAAGACACTTCAGAGCCCTTAAGCTATCATTAAACCACAGAGCAAAGCAAACTCTGAGCCAGATCTGGTGTTTAGGAGTGGTATGCCCACTGCTCTAGCGCTCTCCATGTATCACCTATCTACCAGGATAGAGGCAGTATTCCCAGCCAATGTGGTTGGAAACCCTCATAAGGCCTTCTGGAAACTAATAGGATCCACCAGCCTGCAAGTGTTGACCATCACAATTGGTCTAGAATCCTCACAAAAGCGGAATATCAGCTCCACCTAGATTGTAGCAGAAAGTGATCTGACCAAGACAAAGGGCTGGTAATGACATCCTCTACCCTCCTATCACTTTTCTGTATCATGGAGAAAACAAGTGTCCTGCAATGTGGGTAGGAGCTGATGATATGATGAGACAGCTGCATGGCTTCCTGAACCTTCTCTGGACAGTGCTGCCCCAGTGTGCACACCCTGTACCATACCTTCCCATACCCATGAGTATGGGAATCCTAGTCTCCGGTAGGCTCCAAAACAGGATATTTCCCTTGGGAGGGGGAGAAGGATGAAAAGGCCCTAGACCAGGGGCTCTCAACCTACGGCCTGTGGGCCAGACTTGGCCCATGGCACAATTTCATGTGGCCCACACACCGGAAAACATTTATGACAGCTGTAAATGCACTCACAGCTGTCGTAAACGCATAAACTGCCATAAAACGCATCCATGGCAGTTGGAAACGTGTTTACAACAGCCACAGGCATGTTTATGGTGAGGAGAACCACCAGTCTAGCCTGCTCAGTCCTATCATCTGTCCCAGATTCTGCCAACCTAACAGTTCAAAAACAAGAAATTGCAAGAAGATAAAAAGGTACCACTTCGATGTGAAGGTATACAGTGATCCGTGCACTCTAGTGTCTAGGGACGCTTGCCACACGTCCATGGAAACGTCTACAGATGCAGACAGCGCTGGCTCTTTGGCTGTAAATGGAGATGAGCACCGAACCCTAGAGTTGGATACAACTGGCTTTCAAGCAAGGGCAACCTTTACCTCTAAGATCCTCCATAGCTTGTTCTCCAGCCTCACTCTCTCGCAGTCTTAAGTTGAGTATTTCAGTCTACGATCTTCCTCCTTCATCTAGCAAACATACAGCATCTCCATAACCAACTGTTCTCAGACCCTCTCCATGTACCTAAGTCCATCGTATAACATCCAAAACCTTCTTAAAAGTCTTTAAAATAATCCAAATTTTTAAAAAATCACAACCACTCCAACCTTTCCAATAGTCACAGATCTCATCCAATCTTTCCAACCAATCTCACTCTCAAACTGCCTCTCCTCCTTCTCCATATCTGACTCCATACAATCTCCATCATTTCTATACAATCTGAAATTTGTGCTAGTCCAAAGGACATTTCAAGATCTTCTCAGAAATGGAATGATATAACAGGCCAGGAATACAGATCCACTTCTATGCATAGAAAACCTCCAGTCCCAGATCACGCTTGCCAAATAAACTGTAAGGTCTCAAGTCCCAAAAGGATTCACTCTTCAGAAATCCATTTAGCATTTAAGACAGCAGCCATTCAAGAACTCCACAGATCATGGGCAAAAACGTTCAAGTTTCTCCCAGATCAAACAGTGTGTGGAATAATGGGCTCTATAAGTTATGTTCTGAGTTCAAGTACTCAAAGCCCCCATTGCTGGTAATATATTTTATACAGGTTTCTTGATTATCTAAAACATTGTCCAAATCTTAATCAGTCAATTTAAATGGTCCAATTTCAAAAATAGTTGTTAATGGTTCTTACCTCATAAACCCGAGGTAAAGAAACAAAAATTAAAGTAGCAGCCAAAATTGGGGGGGGGGGATATACTGGGAGCGAGCTAGGTAATAGCATGTCCACATCTGGTGCCATCTTGGAAATATATGTCTTCTGCCTACTGTTAATGCACTGAGCTGGCAAGTGCATTAAAAGGTAAAGATTAGATACATCTGTTGTAACATGTGATTCTTAATGATACTGTGGGTTAGCTCAATGGCTGTGAAGCCAGAGTTACAAGTTCAATTCTCCACTGTGCCTCTTTGACAGGGAATGGACTCAATTAACCACAGAGTCCATTCCAGCTCGACAGGTCTAAGATTATTATAATCTGTCACTTAGCCAACACCTTGCCAGCTCACCATTTCAGTATCCAGTTAGAATGCCACATACAGAAATACTGAGGAGAATACTGGTCATTGTATACTTTTATTGTTAGAAAGGCACCAATGTATTACTTTAAAATAAAACAAATCCATTAAAATTGCTGAATACATTCATAAACAGCTACCTCCTGCCTTTGAAAAAAGGAATGTGTTAAAATAGCACACCCCCTGTCATTGTTCAAATCAAATTTGATAAGATTCCATCAAAAGGGTAAACACTGCAGCATAAGACAGCATAGACAATGAAGATGCCCACTGAAGCTTTTGTTACAGGGTATTTACACATTTTCTTTCAGAGGGCTTTGAAATAAGTTCATTTAGGATATGTCATCCCAAAAGGTTAGTCAGTGTTTCACATACAATGGAATTAAATATACAATGAAATGTTGATAGTAGTCGTGCAGGTAAAGTATAGAAGACCAGAATACACCAGCAAGAATACCTATCTGTACAGATATGATTATTATATGGCACATAGATGATTATACCCAAACCTGCCCATAGATATGCTTGCAGATACATATGAGCAAGGACAAGGATGTATGTACCTCTACCCATAGCAATATATATATAGAGAAAGTAAAGTACTTATATATTATCTAAATATATATATATAAAGCTAACTTTTCACTCTTGAGAAAACAAAAGCTATCCTCATATAACAGCC
Source organism: Furcifer pardalis (assembly GCA_030440675.1). NCBI lineage: Eukaryota > Metazoa > Chordata > Lepidosauria > Squamata > Chamaeleonidae > Furcifer > Furcifer pardalis. The sequence continues at coordinate 36,963,891 of CP126896.1, forward strand.
AAATTTCTACATAACTCAATTTCGACATCTCATCTGGTGTGAACTGCACTCATTCCTAGTGTAAACCCCACCGCGCTGTGCAATGATATACTGTAATGTCACATCGCAATCTGGATTTACTATAAAGGGCTTCTGACGAGTTTCAGAGCAGTAAACATTGCAGCGAGGTGTATTTCACACTGAGCTGGTTTTTATGAAGAACACTTCACCGCCCAGCCACGGCACCCAGATGATGAATGGTGAAAGATGCATGACAAGCTTCATCATTGTTTGTAAATCTTAACTGTTCCTGCTCACTAACTCTGCAGGCAATTTTCAAAGACAGCGGCCGACAGAAGGACAGCAGAGCTTTCCTGAAGGTTATTCAACTTATACTTGGCCTAAGCTCTGCCTCGAAGGAGCTACAGGCTGGAAAATAAACCTGCCAGTTAACAGAATTCTAGTATTAAAGGTACGTTAATTAGAGAAAACTTCAGAAATCGCATCCCTCAAGCAGCTTTCCCACTGAGTTCTTATATGGTCAGATCCACAGAGGGGAACAAAGCGTAAAGTGTTAACCTGGGTGCACAATGATGAGCGCTTCAACCTGATAACAAGCAGAGGAAAGGACAAAACTAGTAACACAATGATTCTCTGCCTACTTGGGAACAAACCTCACTGCATTCTATGGGACCTAGTCCCACATAAAATGGATAGAACCAGAGCACAAGTTTCTAGATTCCATCCAAATGTAGTCTTTCTCTCTCACACACACAACAACATGTCTGGCTGGACATCCCGCTACAGTAATGGAGTAGACTGTACAGCCAGCAACTCAAAGCTGGCTGTGGTAAATAAACTGACTCCCTAAAAGGCCCAACAGCTATGGGCGAATGAGCCCCTTTAGGTGAGGTGATTGTTTTATCAGTGGAGGAAATGCCACTGGAAAACATCATATTGGGCCCAAGAGCAAAATGAGCAAAGGATGAACTCTGATTCCCAACGGTCATAGAGGCGGAAGAGGCCATGCCAGATGGACTGGCTGTGAAGGAACACCTTGTTCATATCCTCAAGGCTGCAGCAGTCCATTGCAGTCCTGGTGTCAAATCCTGCATGTCTCATTTCAAGTCTGCTGCAGGAGATGGCTCCGTGATTATAGTGTGTGGATCACTTCATTGCAAGCTGGGATCAACCTTAAACACATTAATGCCAATGGCATTTTTCCTGCTTCCGAAAAAAAATGCATTCTTGGATATGAGTTGTGATGACACAACAAACCTCCTGGTCATTAATTAAAGACAATGCATATGCTGTTGTTCTCTAACTCCCAGCTGGGAATGCAGGTTCTGCAATTCCCTCATTCATTCTGACATACTTGTACCACAATACTGAACTCTTTTGCTATTCTTTAATCGCATGTCCTACAGATAATTGGGACAGCATTTAAAATGTGTTACGAGTAACAAAGGTGAGCAAAACAGTCTTGAATATTAACTTTAAACACTCTGCATGAGATGCAGCTGTCCAGGCCTATTTCAACCCCCTCCCCCTGCAGGTAATTAGTTATTTTGAGAACCTACCTCTTTCATCTTCTTCCAACCTCTCATTCTCCCCATCATCAAGAACATTTGATTCAGCTTTTGTTATCTTGAATCAACAACCTTTCCACCCACATTTGTCAGAAACCCAAGATATTTTTTCGCCTCTACTCTTTGTATGGTCCCTTGGATTGACAAGAGATGCTGAACTGAGCTGACAGCAAACAAAGAGGGGTAAATCTAGATAATTAATAGGCTTTGACTCCCCAGTGTACTACAATCAGAGAAGTAGCAGCATGACTGGTATCTCAGGTATGAAACAACAGGCAAGGTTCAGAAGCTAATGCAAGCCAAATGTGACCCAAGCAATCAAGCTTACAAAGACCGTCCTAAAAACAATTAGGATTCTCTGTCTACCAAGTGATGCTGATCAACTAAATGTGATCAATAATCCTGAACTATAATTAGTCTACTGAAGAGGAGTAGCTGTGTTTTTATTTTCTGCCTCAGTGCAGGGGTAACCAAAAAAACATTTCAAACTACTGTCAAAAATAGCTCACTGGCTAAGGTGAGTCCCACAGCAAAATTAAAGTGAAGCAACTCACTAATTAATTATTATGTAATAATTAATTATTAAGTAATAATTATTATGTAATAATAACCAATTATTTCTTAGTAATAAAAATTAATAAAAATTAATTAATTAATAAAAATTAATAAAAAAATTAAAAAGTGAAGCAAGTCAGCTGACTAGGGATGAGGTTGCTTTTCTGTTCTTGAGGGAAAAGAATCACATTCCACTATTTTAATCTCTTGCGGGTGGAAGTTGTAACAGCCAAGCAAGTAATAAGACTTCAAGAATAGAATCAGGAATGACCTGCTGGATCTGTTGCTGTAGATCTACTCTGCCTATCACAAAAACACACTCACTGTGGAAGCTGAAGAAGAGGAATGGAAAACAGGTGTGGGTCCTGGCTCTCTGTGGTAAAGAAACAAGCAGGAGCACACAGGATGGGCATAGCCTGATTTGTCCTAATGGACCTGATGCCAAGCGAATTATGCAGTATCATTCCTTTCTAGAGAAGGTGCTTGCTCTTGACCCCACATCAAAATCAAATTTCTGTAGAATTCTGCACATGAAGCATAATTCAAACCTAAAGCCATTGACACAACTTATAACTAGGGCTGGACTTTTGGACCTTGGACATGCTTGAGCATTTCACTAGCTACTGATGTGCCTGCATCTGCAGTTCTGTATGCTTTTCATTACCTTTAAAGTCCTAAACGTCTTCAAAAAGGACACTGAAAGGGGGACATTTCCTTCTGTAAAATCCCGCACATCCACAGCAGCTGGAGAGGGAGCCTTTTACACATTCCACCTACCACCTTCTTCTCTTGTATGTGAATGGAGGGGATGACAAATATCTTCTGCTGCAAGCCCCAGGACATCAAACAAATGTGTCCAGGAGATCAGCTTGCTAAATACCAGGTGGAAGGGAGAGGTGGTAGAGCCCATGGGTGTTGGACAGAGCCATGGGCATAAGGAGACATTGACTGGCGGTTATCCTTCTCCCAAACGAGGAAGGGCATTAGCTAATGTGCTACAGACCTGCTTGTTTTGGTGGCTATTAGAACTCTGGATTATGGAAGCAAGCATAATAATAAATGACTTCAGTGGAAGAGGTTAAATCACCAAGTATTCACTGAACAATTTGTGAGCAAATGGGAAGGATTATGCAAACCCAGAGTTACTTTGTGTCCTAATTCTGATTTGAGAATTGTTCCCATGACATCATCCACCCAAGGACATGTCCCCTCAGGTCTGTAGCCTACATCATTCACTCTTCTTTGTCGGCGCAGCTTCAGGTGCCGACCAAAAGACTGGTTAGAAAGGCTGGGACAAGGAGAAGCGCCTTCTTGGTGGTGGCACCAACGTTGTGGAAGGCTATTCCACGTGAGCTGTACCAGGCCTCTTTGCTCCAATTATTTAAAAATCAACTGAAGACACTGCTTTTCAAGGTCTTTGCAAACGTTCTGCCTATCTCTGGCTGATAGAATGTTGCCCTGAGCCTCTTCATCTCAATTAGGTTGCATGGTCAGGCTTCTGGACTGCGGTGCTTTTGTCTATTATAATGTTTGGTGGCGTTTTATTGTAAGTTTTATGAGGTGTAATTTTTAATAATTTTTTATTGTTGTATGAGGGATTTTATGGTGTTGGCCGCCTTGAGTAGGGATGAATTTTTCCCTAGAGGGGTGGGATACAAGTATAATAATATAAATAAATAAATAAAAATAAAATAAATGTTAAGGAATGACAGAACTGAAATCATGTAGGACAAGGATTCTCAACATTGCATTGCCGTGGGCTGGACCATGCCCTCAAACAGCTGAGCAGGCCAGACTCTTGGTTCCCACTGTAAATGCTGTTGTAAAACACATCCAGGTCTGTCGTAAATGCATTTATGACAGCCACGGGTGTATTTACAGCCTGTTTTCGGCTGTTTTTGCCATTTCCAGCAGTGGCGGTGGGTGCATTTACAGCACGTTTTTGACTGTTGTCACTGCTTCCGCCACTTCCAGCGGCAGCCCACATGAAATGGTGCTGAGGGTGTAGGTTGCGAACCTCTGATGTAGGACATCAGAAACCACTCATATACCTCAAGTATGGAACAAACCTTGAGGCCACATTAATCAGGCTGAAATTCTGCTACTTATATTTATTTATTTATTAGTCAAATTTATTCATCGCCCCTCTCACAAGTGACCCGGGGGGATTTACTTTTGCTGTACCACTGCCATTCAGATGCTGTTGGATACAATTCCTGCCACAGATTGGATAGGTGGTGGATAAAACCCATCATCCAACATAATTTGGAGGCTAATCTGTGCCCTATTTTCTGTCTCAGAAACTATGGCATGGTATTTTAATATGAACTTTTATTTTAATAAAACCAGAAGTCTCTTAGCATCCAGTAATCAACAATATGAACTAAAAGGCTACCTTCCTCCCTTCTTACAATAAATGTTAATGAAATGATAAGTTTAACAGTGCTTATATATGAAACCAGCAAGGCCTCCATAAAACCAAAATTACTCCTCAAGATTCTGAGGCAAATAACAGACATGATGAATTATAAAGAATAACAAATGATTCCCCATGAAAAGCATGGTGTAGTAGTGGATAAAATGAAGGAGTAGGTCACAGGAGACCTAATTTAAAATTGCCACTCAGCTGCAGAAACTCATGACGGAGTGGAGTTAGGACTCTAAAACCACTCTTTAAATATCCCACTTATCTTATACAGTCCTATTAAGATCGCTATAAGTCTATTCGAAGTTGATTGCACGTAACAACAGGTAAAAAACAAAGCAAGACTGTTAAGAAACCCTTTTCTGTTCTATCTAACCTCCCTGATACTTACAACTGGCACAAGGGCCGGGGAGGCATGGGAATTGAAGGGACACTAAAGAAACAATAACAGAAGCAACTCATATTGTAAATGGCATACTGCTAAAAGATAAAGGCAACGAATTGTGAAAGCAATTTTTTACTCGCCCCTGCTCAGGAGAGAAAAAAACACCTGTGTCCAAGCTAGACTACAGCTGGAGGGAGGTCCTTGGTAAGCTCTAGGTAGCATAAAAACACTGCTGTCTTCTATGTTCTGTGGTAAAGTGAGTTGAGATGCAGTGGATTCACATCCCAATGTCCTCTGAGGAGACCGCTGTACATTTCACCAAAGAGAAATGGATTCTGTTAGTTCCAGGCCAAAAAAAGACCAAAGAGTCCTGAAAAGCTGTATTTTTGGATTACAAGATTCTAGATCCTCACGTGAGTATGACCAATGGCTGGGATATCCTGAGAAGCTTTAGCCCAGAGTTCTCAACCTATGGCTGGCCCCATCCTGCAGCACCATTTCATGTGGCCTGCATCACCGCTGCTACTGGAAGCAGAAACGGACAGCCATAGATGCACCTGCAGCTGTCATAAACATGTTTACGACAGCCATGGACATGTTTTATGGCAGCGTTTTCAGTGGGGTGAACCACCAGTCTGGCCTGCTCAGCTGTTTTGAGGGGGCGTGGTCCAGCCCATAGCTTTAAAATGTAATTTTTCTAAGTTATGTATAGATGGCATGAAGTAGAACCAGCGAAAAGTAAAGTGAGCAAGTGAGAGAATGGATAGAAAAGAGGAGAAACTGAAGAGGTCGGAAGCCTGTTATTGATTTAATATAAACTACTACATCCACACAACTATATTATTGAGAATGCTTCATTCTGTGCTCAACACAGAATCAAATGTTTCCATTTTGCAACGGCAGAAGTACAAATGCACAATGAAGCAAGGCCAAGCATAAAACAGTTGAAGTTCATTCTGGTATCTGAGAGTGGAAAAGGGGGGGGGGGGGGAGAAGGTGGACAAAAGGATTCAATTTTTGTTTAGATATGTCGATAGTCATGCTACCTACTTCCTCCAAACTGGCCAAACTGTTGAATGGCCGGTCTGGGATTAGAATAACCACAGAGACGAAAACAGACATCTATCTGTCTGTCTTAGTACTGAAATCATGTGTGCTTGAAAATGATCAATGGTTAAGAAGAACAGAGGGACTATTAGTGGAACTATTTTTAAAAGTACTGGGTGTTTTTATTCACACCCTTCATAATTGTACCTGTGCTTCTTGAGCCGGCAGGTTCCCCTGTTATGGAAAAGCACTTGGTCAGAATTTGGAAAACACTGCTTGAGCCAATAAATTACTTCTCCCTGCTTGTCCGTGGCTGATTGATGAGCAAACTTAGGGAACAATATCAGTATGTGGAATACTGTCTGGATGAGTAGTCAATAATGATTGAAAACAGAGCAATTTCTGCAGTTTAAAAAATGCACAAATCACAATTCCCCTCCTTCAACGTCCCTAGAATTATGAAGACGTTTAGAGAAGCATTTATTTACCCCTGCCTCCAATTTTATTTTTAAAGTACCTGAGTAGAGAAGGAATTTAACATGCTAACATGTGAAAGGGGTACAGTTCATTGAGAAATCTGCTACAGACGCTGAAGCTCTAAATGGCTGGCCTATTAAAAAACTACAAGTAGAAAACCTGTCTTTACAACTTGTACAAGTGAAAAACCAAGTTACATCAAGCAGGGCACACTGATTTTTTTGCAATGTTTCAGTAAAAAGGAATTGATGAACCTTCCAATTTATCAGCAATGTTCCATATTTCCATTTACTTCTACCATGTGCCTTTCAGAGTAAACCAACTGGATCAACATGTATGGATATTAATCTGCTTACCATTTGCTTTTGTTTCAGAGTATGAGGGACTCTCTTCAAAAGTGAAAATCTGGGGGACGCAGGCAGGGCCCCCAACATTCTGGCCCAAGTAGGAGGTGGGAGGATAGTAGGAATGCATCTGGTACTGGGAACTCATGCCATGGCGACTATCTGGACTTTTCATCTATTGAGAGAAATGGGAGGGGAGAAAGTAGTTAAGTTACAGAAAAGTGAGACAGGAAGTCAACTTTCTTCTCCAATCGATCTTTTCCCACTTTACCCCACCCCCACCCTGAATTCATAACTGGAAATGTCAAAACAGGATTCCTTTGTACCCAATGAGGTAGTACTAAAGCAATAGTCTAATAATACTTCCAGACTGACCCTGAGACTGCTGTTTTAGTTGTCACTTAGGTTGGGGGTAGCAGTTCGAAAGCAAGAAATTGCAAGTAGATAAATGGGTACAGCTTTGGTGGGAAGGCAAACAGCATTCCGTGCACTCCAGTGTTTAGTCATGGCTATCACATCTGCACAGAAGTGTCTGCAGACACAGACAGCAATGACTCTTTGGCTATAAAAAAAGATGAGCAATGAACCCTAGAGTTGGATACAACTGGCTTTTGAGCAAGGGCAACCTTTACCTTAGGTTGGGGGAGGAATTAAATTACTTTAGATGCTCCCCTTGTCCAAACAAGGCAAGGAACCTTTGCCCATATAGTGCAAAGGGTCAGGGAAAGTGTAATTATTGTCCCCACACCTCTCTCCGGCTGACTGTAATAGTGCTGGATTGGTTAAGGGGATTAAAAGAGCTTTTTACTTCATTTTTCCTTGTCATGCCTATCAAAAATGCAGTTTCCATGTGGAAAAAATAAAGGGAATTTGTTGAACACTCATAAACACTTCAGCACTATGACAATCAGCTAGGGAGGGGAATAATTATTACACTTTCCCTGCACCTCTTCAGAGAGGCAGGGAAAGCATTTAATGGCAAATATCCGATATACTAAAGGGTCTCGGGTGCTTCAAGTAGAAACAGCCTTTGGATGGTGGCATATCTCATATATGCGGTTTCAAATGTCCACAACTGCTGAGAAAGGTGTATATCAGTGATACAAAAGGTAGACCCTCCCCCTTAATAACAATAATTGTGTGCCATCTGAAATTCTTATTATCAAGTAAATTCTGATTTATGGTGACCTTTTCCAGGATTTTCTAGGCAGAGAATGCTCTGAAGTGGTTGACCATTCCTTTCTTCTGGGGGCATCTTGGGACTGGGTAGCTTGCCCATGGCTACTTAAGCTGGCTCTTCTGGAAATTTATCTCTCAAACTCTGGCTTCATAGCCAGTATCTAACTCACCAAGCTATATATACAGCACCTGGGGGCAGGTTTGCGCTCTACCATCTGCAATATGTGGTTGCTGGAGGAAGCCTCCCCGCCCACCCCAAGGAACAGGCTAAGCACCTTGCCTGGCTAAACACCATGCTTTGTTAAGTGCTATCACTGACTGAAAGACCTTTCAAGCGAGGAATGCATGTTTTTGGGGAGATATGAAGGCAACAGAGTAGATGCTGCACTGACCATGGTTTTCACAACCTGCAACTTTCACCGTCTCAAAGTCTATCAATTTGGGTACCTTTATGACTGACAGAGATGCTAAGACTAAATAAGACAGCGCAGACAAATCACCTTCCAGTCTCCTTGAATATCTAAGAGCGGTTTAGACTAGCAAAGTGAAAAGCAGAACATATATGACAATGGACAAACAAATAAGAGGAGAATAAGAGAAAAGTAGCATGTCAAAGGGGAATTCCTACAGTTACTATACCACCCAGCTACTTTCAACAGTTTTTTCTATAATAAAAGGTAACAGTTGTCCTTGTTTGAAAGCCAGTTGTGTCTGACTCTAGGGCTCGGTGCTCATCTCCATTTGCAGCCCAAAAGCCAGTGCTATCTGCAGATGTTTCTGTGGTCATGTGGCATGCATGACTAGATGCCAGAGTGCACAGAAAGCTGTTGCCTTTCCCACTGAAGCAGTACCTATTTATCTACTTGCAATTTCTTGCTTTCGAACTGCTAGGTTGACAGGTGCCGGGATAGAGACATGAGTTCACTCTGTTGTGTAACTCTCAGGTCTCGAGCTGCTGAGCGTCCAGTCATCAAATTCAACATCTTAACCACTAGGCTATCACAGTCTTCTTGATCTATAATGCTTAGGGTACTATTCTTGTAATTATATGAGCATTCTTACATCCACATTATTCTAGTTATTATAAGTAGTTGTGCCATTGAAAACTGTGCTTCTATGACAAAACTCCTTCTCACTGATTCATTTGTATTTCCACGTAAGACCAAGTCTTCTGGGCCTTCAGGCCTTATTGAATTTTCACCAGACACCCTTGATTATAAATGCTACAGACCAACACATTTACAGTCTTCTCCATAGTCTCACAAAAACAAAGACAACACCAAGGAACTGGTGATGCCACCATATATTCTTGGGCCTAAGGGCATCGGACACAAATTTAAAAGCCTTCAGAATTCAAGAATTGTTTTTGGAAGCCAATAGGTTACAGAATTGTAAAGTCTAAAGCTCTATTCACATGTTTCTCTATTATAACTAACGTATTATATGCTGGCAAGTCATAATTGACTTAGAGTGACATTTAACAGGGCTTTTAAGGCAAGTAAGGTATTTAAAGAGTGGCTTTATTGATTCCATCCCTCCTCAACAGTGAATTTCAATGGCCAAGCAGGGATTTGAATCCAGACTTTCTAAATCCTAGTCCAGTGATGGTGAACCTTTTAGAGAATGAGTACCCAAACTGTAACCCAAACCCCTCTTATTTATTGCAAAGTGACAACACGGCAATAGGGAAGGGAGGAAATGCTCCCATTGGGCTGCTGGGCGGGGGCGTGGAGGTGAACTCTGTGCTGGGGGGAGGGAGGAAGCACTCCTATTGGGCTGCTGGGCAGGGCAAGTTCTGTGCTGGGGAGGGAGGAAGCGCTTTCATTGGGCTGCTGTGCAGAGGGGTGAGGAAAACTGTGCTGGGGCAACTGCACAGGTGTCCACAGAGAGGGCTCCAACTGCCACCACTGGTACGCGTACCATAGGTTCATCACCATTGTCCTAGTCTGTCATTCTGTCTGCTACACACACTTGATATTAGGTTACGACCACATTTTAGGACAACTCTTTGCACAGGCCAGTTTTTAAGCCTATTATCCACACTATGTTCTTTCTTTGGCTTTTCTTTTCTTTGCTTGCCCTAAATATAATCATTGGGCAAGACCAATATAATTTTAGAAGCCATAAAATGGCACCAATACCCACTGGTGCAAAAAAGGTGTCTGTTCTCCTCCAGATGACATGGGCAATGACCTGTTTCCATTCAATATTTCCTGTGGTTTTCTGTGGTGCCCATCCCCCTTCTCTATCTTTTTTATTTAAAAAAAAACCCTTATGAGCTAACTAAAATCCCAGGATCCAATGAATTATTACAACTATTATTAGTAGTATGTGGTTGCTGGCTAGCAAGAGACATGTTTTATAATCTTATTACTGCACCAAGTCTGTGAACCACAGTACGACCAACAGACGGAGGCTAGACTCTGCAAACAATATGTGTTGGATTAACCACTGAAGGGAATCTAGGAAGTTTAAGGCTTTGTTTTATTAAACTGCTTAGAATATATAACATAGTAAATCTGAGCCACATGGTTTCCTTTTTATAGAGCTTAGCTACCCTATTTTATAGTAACAGTAAAGAACCAGCCAAACATAAAAATGCTTGACCTTAGCACTGTATTACAAAGGGGATCTAGAAGATCATTTAACCAACAGGGATGCTAGGATCTGTGCATTTATTTGCATTTATTTATGTTTTAGCTTGAGAAACACTGAAAATTATCTTCTCAGCTATGTCACAAGAATGTCAAAAATATAATGTTAATTCAGCACACAGAGAGGGGAGGAACTGTGGGAACAAACAAAACAAATTACTGTATACCTTACACCTTGTAAGATTTCATAATGATAAACTCCAGCATCAATGAAATCTTTATTTATTTATTTAAATTTGTTTATCGCCCTCCTTCCCGAAGGGACCCAGGGCGATTCCCAACACAACAGCATAGACAACAATTTAAAACCAGTTCAGAAATTACAAGTTTTAAAAGTTTTAAAAGAAGCTCAAAAACTTAGCATTAAAAACTAGGCATTATAGCTAGGAGGCACTGGGTGTCAAACCATCCAACCAGCTGGGGAAATGGATTGATCCATTCCCCAGACCTGACCTGCCAGGCAGGTTTTCAATCCTTTCCTGAAGGACAGCAGCTCCGTTTGCAGGCGTAGTTCTATTGGGAGAAGGTTCCATAGGGCCGGAGCAGACACAGAGAAGGCCCTCCTTCTAGTGCCAGAGAGGTGCACCTCTCTGGCTGATGTCACAACCAGAGAGCCTCTCCGGTCCGCTCTGGTGGGACAGACAGATGTCCTTGGGACAATGCGGTCTCTTAAGTATCCTGGTCCACTACCATGTAGGGCTTTAAAGATAATAACCAGCACCTTGAATCTTCCAGTCATTGTGTTGAAACATAAACATACAGTAAAACCCCGACTTACATATGGCCTGAGTTACATTAAAATTTGACTTACATAATAATTTTTGCACTAAGACCATGTCCCGATTTACATAAATGTCCCACTCCCAATTTACATAACACAATTTCTGTAATAAAGTAAGTAGTTTGCTTCAAGTTATGTAAAAAAATTCATTTTTCCTATGGGGTTGCTTTGATTTACATAAATATCATTTTCCTTTGGGTTTGCTTCAAGTTAAGTAAAAAATTCATTTTCCTATGGGTTTGCTTCGAGCTATGTAAAAATTCATTGTTCCTATGGGTTTGTTTCAAGTAAGAAACCGATTTACATAAAAGCCTACAGAACAGGCTTTTTACGTAAGTATCGGTTTTACTGTACTTTGAAGTATCTATAGAAGACACATCTTTACAATTTTAAATTCTTTGTCACTATCGCAGGGCCAGAATGAACAGGAAACTTGTGGAAAGGTATGACAGTACACCACAAATTGCACCAAAATACATGTAGACACAAAGCTCAAACCAAGGATGTCAGTACAGTCAAACCTCGCATAAAGAGCGTTTCGCTTAGTGAAAAACTTGCATAATGAGCAAGTTTTTTGCTAAGTGGCCCGACTCGCATAACGAATTTTTCGCTATGCGAGTCAGACTTTTCCCTATGGAAAAACTTGCATAACAAGCGTTTCTATGGGGAAAACTCGCATAGCGAAAATAACGCTCGTTATGCGAGTTTTTCCATAGGGAAAAGTCTGACTTGCATAGCAAAAAACTTGCATAGTGAGCAGCCTTGCGGAACAAATTAAATTCGTTATGCAAGGTATGACTGTAGTTTTGTCAGCACATTATTTCAGTGAAGAAACAAATCAATGTTCAGAAAAGGTGGCCTCTAACTGAAATGGAGGGATCTGCTCACCCTCATATTAAATTCACAAGGATCCAACAGGTTTATTTATTTAATTTGTAAAGCTGCTGTGACTCCTTTGTTTAGCTTCAGGCAAATCCCAGAAATGTCATCCTTGTTATAATGAGTTAAAAAGAGGATCATGGTCCATTAGGGCTACCCTTCAGAGAGTACTAAGTCCTCTTCCTCATGGATTGACAACAATGACCATCAGGATTAGAGATGGCGAATCTATCTGAAATTCTTAACAAGTGATAGGACCCCTGTACACCTGCCAGCAAAGATTATCTATATTAGCAGCCTGTAGCTGATAAGGTTGAATAGAGAAAGTATTCCTTTCAAACTACACAGCTACATGGTTTACCCATTGTGTTTCTTCTTTATGGACTTTCAGATTTTACAATTCCAAATATTCTTGAACTACTGTGAAAGAGTAATATTTGTGGTTTTCATGAGAGATTTCATTTTGCTTGTGTTTTTCACCTGAATTGATGTATCTGAGAATGTGTTCCCTTCACCAAGAAACTATACAGTACTGTGATATCTCTGAAGACTTTTTTCCATGGCGTACAGCAGCATTTCCCAAACAATGTTCTGTGGAACACTGGTGGACTTCAATTCCCAGAAGCCTAAGTCATACATTGGGTGATTAGTGTTTTGGGGAATTGACTTTGGCTTCTAGGAATTAAAGTCCAAAAAAACCCCCCAAAGGTTGGGAAATGCTGGTGTACAGAATGGGTGCAGAACCTGTGGTCTTCTAGATTTTTTGGACTAAAACCTCTCTTGTCTATCTCCACTGCCTATAATGGTTAAGAATGATGAAAGCTGGAGTCCAACAACACCTCCACAGGTTCCCTGATCTATAGTTTTAAGCAGAGGTGTAATTTTCACAATTACCCTGTTATATATTACTACTAAGTGATAAGAACTGTTTCAAGTAACAGACTTCTACCATTAAAACATACTGAATGACTTTCCATCCTTAAAAAATGAAAGTCTGACACCTCCCCCTTGAGTTCAACAGCAGAAAGCCAAGCACCATTCATTTCTGTCCCACCTTGATAGACAAACTTAATTAACCTTTGCTATTCTGTTCTAACCTACTGTTTTAGACAAAAGCAGTGACCCACAAACAATATGTTACCATCAGAATCTCAACCGCTGTGACATCAAGAGATATAGCCCTATCAGCAGCATTGGAAAATAAACAGCTTAGATTAGTTTCTCCAAGAAATATGGATTATATTCATGTCACACTTGAGCTGTCAGAAACATCAGGTTACTTTTAGCATAAATCTGTTCTGTGAAGGTTATTTTATAAATACAGTATATAATATAATCCCTGTATGGCAAGCCAGGACTATTTTAGTGGATAAAAAAAAACACCTACATTATCCTAATACTGGGCCCCAACATCTAAAATTCTGGCAGTTTTCTTTGTCTAAACTAGTCAGGACTGGTTCCAAAAAGCCTGGGCTTCAATTTTCTCCACTATTCTATTTCACACAAATGCCTTGTGAAAGCTTTTTCAAGACAAGTATGTCGCTACTTGTTTCTTTTATTTCATTTGCCTTACACAAATATATCTGGATACTTTCCTTGAATTCTACCCTCCCTGGTTCTTTCTAGTCTTTTCACATACTAAGCCTACTATTGTGAATACTTCTACATACAAACCAGGAGAAATATAAAACTGGTAAAACAATTCATACTCTTCATTTTCTCTTTGAATATCACCAAAATTCTTATGAAGCAGAGAAGGAGACAATAGCTGCTAAACATGAACTGTTTACAAGCTAAAACAAACTTGAAATGAAGGCTTTTAAGGTCGGGACAAAACATTTAGGCCTCACAGCTTAAAGTTGGTGGGAAACGTTCCTATGTAACAACACTCTTCACTACTAGCTTCTAGTAACAGTCTTTGTGTAGATTCAAGACAGCAGCCCAAAGGAACATGTGGGGCTCAAATAGGGATTTCTATTGTGTTTAGCTGCTGCTACTACCACTACCACAGCTGACAGCCATAATAAAAAATGCTTGGTGACTCTTAATTGAGGACTGCACCAAAAGTAAAGAGGGTAAAAGTGAGAATTTTTTTAGTTTGTAATCAAGCAGAACATTTTTTGAGCTGAAGAAGCAAATGCTTTCAAAGATCGTATTCTAAGGTACTTAAATGTTGTTGCTGGGTTTTTTTAATCCTTCACACACAAGTTGTTTAGGTCAACAAGCTCAACGCCTTTTGTAATTAACAATGTAATATATCACTTGGTATACCCAATTAATTTTCCATTTTAGCTGTTCATGGAAGTTGCTTTACCATCGCCAAGGGAAAGAAATAAAAACAGAAGTACCCAAAGGAGAACATGGCACTTTTTACCATGTTACTTTTAATATAAAAGGCTTCAGAATCTTTCTTTACATTCAAATAGCAATGGAAAGTTTCATAGCTGAAGCTTCTGGAAATCCTTCTTTGATCACTGCCCTTGCCAAGAAGGGCATTACATTATTTACAGCAACAGAGAAGATTCAGTATCGATACTTCAGGGATACGCTTTCTGCAGAAGGGTCTAGAATTTTATTTAGATAAGTACTGCAAATCTTAAAAAAAATCTGGACAGGTTCCTGATTGTTGCAACTGGAATGTTAATTCATGCTTTAGTGGTTGTGGTTGCAGTCCTTTATACATTTACCAACAAGTGAATAATTTACTTTTTTAGATTACACAGCACCCAGCAGAACCTCCCTGGTAGTATGGCAAGAAGAGGTTCGGGAGTTATAGTTTATAAAAACAACTTTCTAATTTTTGGCATGTAACAAGGACTGAACCCTACTCAAGGACTACAGTGGCTTAGTGGTTAAAGACACTGAATTTGATGACTGGAAGATTGGCAGGTCAGCAGTTCGACACCCAAGAGCTGCACGATGGCGTAGCTCCTGCCAACCTAGCAGTTCGAAAGCAAGAAACTGCAAGTAGATAAATAGGCATCAGTTCGGTGGGAAGGTAAACAGCATTCCCTGCACTCTGGTGTCTAGGCATGTCTGCTACATGTCCACGGAAACATTTGCAGACATAGTCAGTATTGGCTCTTCGGCTGTAAACGGAAATGAGCACTGAACTCTAGAGTTGGATACGACTGGATTTTGAGCAAGGGCAACCTTTAAGTTTACCTAAGCCCCACTCAACTCACTAGAGTTTACATCCAATCCCATGACTGTAGCATGAAGACATACAGATAAAGAAAGTTCCTGATAAGAACTACAACCCTGGTGAACAATCACAGCGTGGCAATCTCATAAACTAGATTACATTAATTTTTGGTGGCAGTTTTAATGGTTTTTTTTTAGATTGGTTTTTAAAATGTGATTGGTTTTATTTTCTGTGAGCCGCCCAGAGTCTTCAGAGTTGGGCGGCCATATAAATAAATAAATAAATAAAGTATGCCTATTGCCTGGGGGAAAATCCAGAAAAGTGATTCAGAATCATTAAAAAATGGCAGTTCTACACCCAAGGCCGCTGTGGTCTGCTTTGTTGCTCTCTAATCCTCTCCTGCTTTATGAGGTAAAAAATGGAGCCCTACTTGTTATGTCAATCAGAGGAGGAATGCAAGAAAAAGCAGGAGCTGACAGACAGACCCATCTCACATTTTGGATGTTATCAATTTTCAAAATGAAGCAAATGGGCAAATAAAACATGTTTTTAGCCGATTGGGTGCAAGAATACGTAGGCCTTTTGAGTTACATCAGACACCTCTAGTTGTTTTGTGTAAAATGCTTTGCATTCTGCTTGATTACAAACTTAAAAGCTTTCAGGCTCCTGTGTCAAAAACATACACAGTCTGACATGTGGACTCCCAACCCCTGAATAAGACATATAACCTCAGGTATAGCTGGGCTGCATTTCCATCAGCCTTGCTAGCACAGTCATAAGATCCTGGGAATGGTAGCCCAAGATACACCTACACACTTGATTTGGCACTAGTGTGACATGATTCCAAGGCTACTCCAATGATGCTGACAGAACTTGAGTCAACCTTAGTCCTGGTCATGGGGGGGTCTATAGCACCCTCAAGTTACTTGAGTGCCCAGTACCTGCCACTGGTTTCCTGACTGGCTTGACATATAGGTTCCAGGGAGGTTTTGCAGGCTGCTTTTAACTGAGGATCCTACCAGCGGGCTCCCCATATCTCCAGAGGTGGTTTCACTGGTCACTGCCATCTGGTACTGAGAGTAGTTGTACAGGTTATTGTAGTAAGGATACAAGGACGGCTGGTAAAAGTTGCTGTAGTAGGTGGAGTTCACGACTATATCAGATGCGCTCTCCAGGTGCCCTCTGCTGGACAGGGAAGGAAGGTCCGAGATCAGCATCCGTCCCTCTGGGGGGGAGAAAACAAAGATACACAGTTGTTCATAGAACAGCAGAAGCAATTTCTAAGAGTCTTTTGTGCTTTATTACTGCCCTGCGTTGCAGGGTGAAAAATCAGAGGAGTGGCAGATGGGAAAGAACCTGGGAAGACACCAAGAAAGCCAAGGGACTGCTGCAAAAACAGCCTGTCCTTTGCTCTCCTAGATAATCACGGATGAAATGAACAGGCTTGGCCACACAAGCAAAAGTGGAGTACCCTATGTGATGTGCCAGCAAATGGTGCAATCTGGTGCTCCCACGTAACAGAAAGTGGGGAGCCTTGCCATGGCCCCTCAACAGATCATTTTATTTTAAAATAACTGCATATTCTTCTTCAACCCTAATCAACAACAATCTTGTGGTCACTTGTAAGCCACACAAGTTTTGTTTCGTACAAGCTTATTACAACCCCTTCCATGAACACCAGGGACTGTGATGGCTTAGTGGTTAAGATGCTGGACTTGATGACTGGAAGGTTGGCAGATCAACAGTTCAAGACGCAAGCTCTTGCCAACTTAGCAATTCAAAAGCAAAAAAATTCAATTAGATAAATAGATACAACTCTGGTGGGAAGGTAAGCAGCATTCTGTGTCTAGTTATGCTTGCCATGTGTCCATGGAAACGTCTGTAGATGCAGACAGCTCTGGCTCTTTGGCTGTAAATGGAATGGAGCATTGAACCCTATACAGTACTGTAATCAGATACAACTAGCTTTCGAGCAAGGGTGGCCTTACATGAACACCAGTAGGATTCCAACCTATATCTGGCTGCAATTTGGTTGTGAAGAGGGCAATATGGCCCATGACAGACAAAAAACCCTCAAAAGGATACTAACATGGCCTTGATATTGCTCCACTGGGCGCCCAGCACAGAACCAGGAAAGTACAGGGCCTTTGATGAATTTGTGTAAAATGCTGGCTGCTCAACAATAGAGCAAAACAGTGTGGCACGCTTCCTCCTTGTATCCTTGCTTAAACAAAACTGAAATCAGGTTAGATGAGCCTGAAGGCTTGGCAGTTTGGGACACTAAAAAGAAATACTAAAATAATATTAAAATAAATAAAAGAATTCACAAGATAGTGCAGTTCAGGCAACATATGTCAACAATACCCCCAAGAGATGGGAAGAATTCATGCAGCAAGGCATTCTCACACTGCTTTCACAATATATGTACAGTTATACTCCGGATAACGAATGCATTGGATAACGCTAGAATTGGATGATGATGCAAGTTTTTTGGAAAAAAATTGCATCAGATAACAATTCTGGATAATTATTCTTAGCGTTATCCGAGGCAATGGTCTGCGGGTGTGGGGTGGTTTGGGTAGAACTACCCAATCCACCCCCCACCTGCAGCGGTCTCTGCGACTGCACCTTTCCCCCGACCCTACTGCAGTCACAGAGACTGCTTGTCTCTCTTTCCCTCCATGTATTTAAACTACAGGGAGGGGGAAAGAGAGATGTGATTGGTTCTCTAGAGAACCAATCAGGTCTCTCTCTTTCCCCCTCCCTGTAGTTTAAATACAGGGAGGGAAAGAGACACAGTTTCTCTCTCCCTGTAGTTTAAATACAGGAAGGAAAAAGATGTGATCGCGTCTTTTTCCTCCCTGTATTTAAACTACAGGGAGAGAGAGATTGTGTCTCTTTCCCTCCCTGTACTTAAACTACAGTTTCTCTCTCCCTGTAGTTTAAATACAGGGAGGAAAAAGACACGATCAACTACAGGGAGGGGGAAAGAGAGAGACGTGATTGGTTCTCTAGAGACCCAATCACGTCTCTCTCTTTCCCCCTCCCTGTAGTTTAAATACAGGGAGGGAAAGAGACAAGCAGTCTCTGCGACTGCAGTAGGGTTGAGGGAAAGGCACGCCTTTCCCTGACCCTACTGCAGTTGCAGAGGCCGCTGCGGGTGGGGGGTGGCTTTAAAGGCAGGGAGGAAAAGGTCTCTTTCTTTCCCTGCCTGCCTTTGAAGCGATTTGTCCCTGAAGTCAGGGCTTTTTTTTTTAAGCGTTGTTCGATGCATGCATCAGACAACGCTAAAAATCGGATAACGTCATGACTTGTGGAACCAAGTCATAACGTTATCTGGGGTATTACTGTATAAGAAAAATACAGTCAAACCTTGCATAAAGAGTATCTCACTTAAAGAGTAACTCGCTTAAAGAGCAGAATTTTCTCTGAATGTTTGCTTCGCTTAACAAATAAAACCAGCCAAAAACTTGCTTAACAAATAAATCGGGGTTTGTAATCTCCCCTACAATTGGTCACTTACAATGGTGTTTCGCTTAAAGAGCAAACTTGCTTAAAGAGCAATCCTGTGGAACACATTATGTTCTTTAAGCGAGGTACAACTGTAGATGGATTTGCTAATGTGTTAGTAACCATACTCTTTTAGCATAGCTGCTTAACGGCTGGAGCAATTTTACCAAGTTGAAACAAGTTGAAAATGCAGATATATTATCCATGTACAACAAGGGAGAAGAAATAAGTGTCATATGGAAAGGACATGCAACGTAGTACATACATTGCATGTCCACCTTACCATAACAGGAAAAGTGGGTTGTACCAATACAAACTCTGCACATTAATCCCAGAGCTCAGAATGATGAGTGGGTGGAAGATATGCATCTTTGCAGATTCAGGAATGGGTGGTTTGTAGACCAGGATGGGGAGCATCTTCCATCAGAATTTTGGGAAGCTGCCCACCCTGCTCTGATCAAAGTGTTCAGGTATCATACAACTAAATTCTAGTCTCAAGTAAAGATGTCTGAAAGTCAACTAAGAAAACACTTCAGTGATATTTTTATGCTACAAGGATCCTCTTTGAAATCAAAAAGCAGGCTTGATTTAGCAGGTCCTAAATAGTCAATAATGCAATATATTAAAGATTTCAACAGAACTGCCACAGTTTAAATTGAAGGCTTACTGCAATCAATGAACAAAATCATTCCAGGCAACTGGTGGGTATTTCTTTTGCTATAAATCAAGAAGGCATATCTGCAGACTGAGTGCAATTATGTATATTCCCAAGAGCAGGCCTGACACCCCACAAAAGTAAATGGCAAGGCAGTAGAATATGTCAACTCCACTTTAAATTCAAGTTGATTCAAAAGGTCTATACTAGTTGCTGTTTATTGTGTTAAATAACAGCATTTCAGCCACTAATTTTCAAGCTCTGATTAGCAAAAATATGTCAGAAAATTGTCGCTTCTTCATTTACCTTATAATACCCAGAGGCTTAGGTTTAACCTATGAATATTCATGTGACTTGATGTTATCCTACCTATTACAATGACGGCTTTTAAGGAAGCACACAAACCCTCCTCCACGCGCCCAAGGCCAACAGGACTTTATTCTGCCACCAGCCAACTTTGATAAAAACAAAATCTACCACTCTTCAATGACTTCTTTAAGAGTCATTATTCTAGCCTGAAAAGCTGCTTTTCAGATCAGATACGCCTCCTCTGCACTGAATACATCCTCCCTTCTTCATTAACAGGCTGGACTTTAAGGCTACAGCGAATGAGCTGCCTTTGAGGTTCGTCAAGAGCCTTGAATGAGGCTAGTGTGAAATCACTCCCCAGCGCTATAATCAGAAAGCAGTAGAACAGTATGTTTCTCCCACTAGATCTTTCATGTCAGAGCAATTTCTGTTATCCAGAACCCCTCTGAGAGCCAGATTTTCAAAGGTTGTTCTCTGAACCAAGCAGGGAAAAGGGGACAAGAAAAAATGCCTTCAATAATGAGGACGACAATGAATTATCCAATAATAACATATGCTGGTTTGTAATAAAATGGATGAAACAGTAAATCATCTGATCAGTGGATGCAGCAAAATGACATAGACTGGTTATTTGCAGTATCATGACAGTTACAAAAATTCATTGGAAACTTTGTCAGATGTTTGGGTGTGAATGCAGTAAAAACTACTGGGAACATCAGGTAGAGAAAGTTCTGGAAAATGAGAGTCAAGATCCTTTGGGACTTTAAAATACAAACCGAATGACATCTGATTCACAACACACCTGATATAACTGTTGTGGAAAAGAAGATCTGGTTTATTGACATTGCTATACAGTAGAATACCGGATAACCTTATGACTTGGTTCCACAAGTCATGACATTATCCAATTTTTAGCGTTGTCCAATGCATGCATCAAACAACGCTAAAAAAAAGAGCCCTGAATTCAGGGACAAACCGTGCGGTTTGCCCCTGAAGTCAAACTGACCCTAGACTAGCGATTGCTAGTGAACTAGGGTCGGGGGAAAGGCATGCAGATGTCTGCCTTTCCCCCGACCCTAGTTCAGCCTGAGTGATCGCTGGACGAAGCCTAGCGGCGCCCAGACTAGCTAGTCTAGCGGCTTAGTGGCTTCGGACACAGCACGGAAGGGCTTCGGAAGAAGGCTAGCCCAGCTCGGCTAGGCCGGGCTAGCCTTCTTCTGAAGCCCTTCCGCGCTGTGTTTGAAGCTCAGGGCTTCAGACACAGCGCGGAAGGACTTCAGGAGAAGCCTAGCCCAGCCCAGCTGGGCTGGGCTAGCTTTCTTCCGCAGCCCGAATGGGCTGTTGACAAAGCCTAGTGGTGCTTGGGCTAGGTAGCCCAGGCGCCGCTAGGCTTCATCCAGCGATCGCTCTGGCTGAACTAGGGTCGGGGGAAAGAGGCACCAGCGTACCTTTCCCCCGACCCTAGTTCAGTAGCAGCAATCCATCCCTTGGGTGTGTGTGGATTGGGTAGATGTTCTACCCAATCCAAACCCCTCCCCGCACAATTGGCTCGGATAACGATAAGGATTGTTATCCAGAATAGTTATCCGATGCAAGTTTTTTCCAAAAATCTTGCATTGTTATACGATTCTAGCGTTATCCGATCCAATCGTTATCCGGTGTTTTACTGTACCAAGAGATGCACAAATAAAAGTCAAACTGGAGAAAATCACCAAATATTGCAATTTGCAAATTGACGTTGAGGATTTATGGAGGAAGAAATCTGTTGTCGTGCCCATAGTGATAGGAGCCCTTGGAGCAATACCAAAATGACTTCCTAGATATTTGGAAATTTTGGATTTCTTGGACTATTTAAAAAAAAACTTTACTAGGAACTTTCTATATACAGTCAAACCTCGCATAACGAGCGTTTCGCTTAGCGAAAAACTCGCATAACGAGCAAGTTTTTCTCTAAGGGGTCTGATTCGCATAACAAATTTTTCGCTGTATGAGTTGAACTTTTCCATGTGGAAAAACTCACATAACGAGCGTTTCCCCCATAGAAACGCTCGTTATGCGAGTTTTTCCATAGGAAAAAGTCCGACTCGCATAGCGAAAAATTCGTTATGTGAGTCAGACTTGCATAGCGAATTTTTCGCATAGCGAGGAACCTCTCAGAACGCATTAAATTCGTTCTGCGAGGTACGACTGTACTCAATCTTAACAGTTCTTAAGTTCTTGGTTGGGTCTTGAACTGTTAATTTTAAACCAGTCTTCAACTGTGAATCTAATAATAGAGATTTATTTTATAATTATTATAATAAACTCTTCTTTGCCACTTATGCTATTTTACTGTCAAATATGTAGCTCTACCAGAAAGATGATGTGCTATGTAATATTCATTCTAGATTAGGTTATGGGTTTTTCCACCACCCCCCAACCCCCAAAAGAGCCATTATTTGTAATTACCCATTATCAAGCATAATTATTTCTCCTAAGCTGCTCTATAGTAGGCAGGATTTGATGCGGTTACACTTCATTGCATTATGTTATCAAGGAAGCTTTTCTGACCTTTAGAGCACTACACTCTGTAAATACAAAAGAGGGCAGTAAATTGCTTAAGCATCTGATTTATCATATAGGTCCTGGGCTCAGATGTAATGTATGCTTCAGAGTCAGAACTGTTACTTGTACTCAATGCCAATTCTTAGGAACCGTGCAATACTTACCACTTTGGCTGGTGTTCAGTGCTCACATTCCCACTGCATCCATGCAACCCCAGTACATTTCTCAATAGTAGGCCAAATGAGTAGAACTAGGGCTTTCTCCCTAGAACTTTATTTTAAATTAAGAATGAGCAGCTAATTTTTCAGTAACTGCAGGGCATTCCACACATCTTTACCACTACAGAGTGCATAAGAGGGAGAGGACATACATCTTTCCACTTTCAATGCACTGTTCCAAGCAATATATGTACTGCAGAATAATCAAAACATACTTCTTTTTCAAAAGATTCAGCTAAGATGCACATTTCAGCAGGACTTAAGTCTTCACATTGCTGCTACTTCTAAACTGCTATGCTTAGCTTACAACAACTCACACTTACATTGTTAATGCATGCTGCAAGAAAAGAGGCAAAGCAGGTTACAAGCACATATTGGCTAGTATCAGTTACGATGCTCAGCAAGTTGAAATATACAACATTTTGAACATGATTAAAGTAAATTTGCTCCAACAAGGGGTAGAGAGACCAAAGTGCAAAATCTCAGCCCCGCCCTTTCCTTAGAATTATATGATCAAAAATTCCTGTTTCTCACTATCTCTAACATTTAACAAAGATTGTGTGATTTGCTCCAATATGGAAAGAAGAATCTGACATGAAAAACAAGCCTACATGAAGGAAACCTAGGATGCCAACATTTCCTCTAACTAACCAGTTCTTAATAAAAATAGTAACTGAGAGGGCTCAATTCAATTCTGACTTGTGGTAACCTTTTTCAGAGTTTTCTAGGGAGAGAATACTCAATACAGTACCCAGAAATTGTGTAGCTTACCCACGGCCACATAGGCTGGCTCCTCTCCCTGGAGACACAATAAGGAACTGAACTCCCAATGCCTACTCCACAGCCAGATCCCTAACTCACAGAACTATCCATTTAGCAATAAACATTTACCTTATCAGACTCCTGAAATTTCACTAACTTATTCTAGATTTTCACAAAACAGAAAGAAAGAGAGTGCGGTCTACTTTATTCTCTTGGTGCAAAAAGTAGAAGCAACTCAGGTGCAAATCTTGAACACGACACTCATAGAATTCCACAACTAATATAGCCATCAGGAGGTTCTCAAAGTTGTAGTCCAAAATATACCATTTCTAAATTCTGCTTCATTTACTTATTTACTTGACATATATCCTGTGTTTCTTCCTGTGAAGGATGTCAAAAGACAACAAAGGACAACTGCTCTGAGGTTTATACTGGCTTAAAATGTTTAGATTTCCAAATATGTACAGCACATGCTAGGCATTATTCTAAAATATATCTTCTTTTCTAGTCACACATATAAACACTCAGCTACTTGCCGACTGTTGTCTGATGAGGGTCTTAAAATAGTAGAGGAAAGAAGGAACACAAAAGACAAAGGAGAAAGGAAAAAATTCAATCAACTGAAGATAGAATTTTAAAGAAAAGCAAGGAAAGATAAGAAAACCTACCTAAATGAACAATGCAAAGAAACAGAGGAAAACAAAATAAGGGGTAGGACTAGAGATCTTTTCAAAAAAAAAATTGGGGCAATCAAGGGAACATTTAAAGCAAAAAATGACCATGATAAGGGACAAAAATGGCAAGGAGTTAGCTGATGCAGAAGAGATTAAGAAAAGATGGCAAGTGTACACAGAAGAACTCTACAAAAAGTACCTCAACACCCCTGATAATCACAATGATGAGAACATTGAACCTGACCCACACATTCTAGAGAGTGAAGTCAGGAAGGCCCTAAAAAGCACTGCAAACAACAAAGCCAGTGGAGGTGATGGTATCCCAGTTAAATTTTTCAAAGGCCTAAAAGATGATGGAATCAAATTATTGCATTCTATATGCCAGCAGATTTGGAAAACACAACAATGGCCACAGGATTGGAAAAGATCAGTATATGTTCCAATCTCAAAAAAGGGTAATGCCAAAGAATGTTCAAATTATCGAACAATTGCGCTCATCCCGCACACTAGCAAGGTTATACTCAAGATAATACAGGATAGACTGCAGCAGCACGTGGAGAGAGAATTACCCAAAGTGCAGGCTGGGTTCCGAAGAGACAGGGGGACTAGAGACCACATTGCCAACATATGCTGGATCATCAAGAAAACAAAGGAATATCAGAAACAAGTCTATTTCTGTTTCATTGACTATACCAAGGCCTTTGACTGTGTGGACCACGACAAAATGTGGCAAATAATTAAAGAGATGGTAATACAGTGCCAGAACACCTTATATGCCTCATGAGAACCATGTACACGAGTCAAGAAGCAACAGTCAGGACAGAAAATGGAATGACAGAGTGGTTTGGAATAGGAAAAGGAGTAATACAAGGCTGCATTTTGTCACCTTGCTTATTCAACTTATACACAGAGCATATAATGCGCAATGTAGGGTGGGACAAATAACAAGTTGGGATCAAAATTGCTGGGAGAAACATCAACAACTTGAGATACGCAGATGATACCACCCTAACGGCAGAAAGTGAGGAAGACCTAAAGAAGCTTCTGCTTAGGTTGAAAGACAAAAGTGCAAAAAGCTGGCTTGAGACTCAACATCAAGAAAACCAAGATAATGGCAACAGGCCCTATTAGTTCCTAGAAAATAGATGGGGAAGAAGTAGAAGCAGTGACAGATTTTACTTTCTTAGGATCAAAGATCACTGTAGATGGTGATTGCAGCCATGAAATAAAAAGGCGACTGATGCTTGAGAGACAAACTATGAGAAACCTGGGGAACATAGTTAAAAGTAGAGACATCACATGGCAAACAAAAATTTGCATAGTCAAAGCAATGGTATTCCTGGTGATAATGTATCGTTGTGAGAACTGGAGCATTAGGAAAGCTGATCACAGAAGAATAGACACCTTTGAAATGTGGCGTTGGAGGAGTTTTGAGAGTCCCCTGGACAGCAAAGAGAATAGGTCAATCTTACTTCTGGTTCCAGGAGTGACGAGGGCTTTGCGGGCCGGATGAATTGGCATCAGGGGCCACACCCGGCCCCTGGGCCTTAGTGACCAGCTCCCTGAACCACATGATCAGCCCACGGCCCAAAAAGTTTGGGCACCCCTGATGTATAGGCTTCAAGCTGTACCAATGCCATTTCTATAAATATTATCAAGTTCTGGGGGCAGGCACCAACTTTATCTATAAAGACGTCAATTGCTTCAGTCACGTGTTTCTCAAGGTTTGTCCTTTTGGCCAAAGACAACGCTTGGTGTGTTCCATAATAATGAAAGAATGAAGGGCATTTTCCTCATCAGTGATAAGTCAGCATCATTGCCAACTTCAGTCCCCAGCACTCGAAATGAGTTTATTTCTTATTATTTATGTGTATTTATTAAAATATTTCAAAAAGTATTTTATATATATAAATGGCATTTATCTCTTGGTCTAATTACAATAATGATATCGGAAGTTCTGCCTTTGGGTTCTCATAAAGAACTGGATACCCCAATTATTTGCCAATTAGGCAATTGTTTTTTAACTGTTTTAAAGGCATTTAGAATTGCCTCACAGTGATTGCTACCACAACGTACATACAGTAACAGCTTACTAAAATCCCAAATCCTGACGATTTTCTTCAACATATTGAAAATATAATCTATAATTTTTTTTTTTGCCTGCCTGTTGAAATTTGTTAAGGTCACTGTCTGTTGTGGGAAAGATATTTTTCAAATAGGGAAGGTGGTGAAGGGGAAGCAGGAAGCCAAAACAGCAACTATACAAGGTAGTGAGATACGAAGAAGGGAGACAATTATATCATTAAAGGAATGGGGGAAGGAACAGCTTCCTGGTTACCCACAAACTGTCTCCCAAATTAGACAGCCTAGATAACCTAGGCCAGTGATAGTGAACCTTGGAACTCCATGTATTCTTGAACTTCAGTTCCCAGAAGCCCAAGTCTCTGTGAATCCACACGAATGGGTTTACTGCGCAGTATGCGTATACCCACAGTAAACCCATTTGTGATGGTGAACCTTGGCACTCCAGGTGTTCTCTCTTCCAACACAGACCAGAGTTGGTGTAAAACTGGATACCCCAATTATTTGCACATACACATGAAAGCACTGAAAAAGGTTGTTGAAGTTCTGGAGTCCAGGGTCATCAGGATGCTGATGACACTCAACTCTATCTCCCTTCCCCACCTAATTCCAAGGAAGCTCCCTCAGTTCTGAACCAGTGTCCGATGTTAGTAATGGGCCAGATGGGGGCAAACAAACAAACTTAATTCAGACAAGACAGAGAGTTGCTTCTGTTCAATTAGAAGTCATATGAAGAAGCAAGGATGCAACCTGTGCCGGATAGGCTCACTTTCACCCTGAAAACTCAGGTCTGCAGCTCAAGTGTACTCCTGGATCCAACCCTGGGCCTGGATGTCCATGCCTTGGTGGAATATTTTTAGCCCTAAAGATCTTCAGAGGCAGCTCTTATCTCTGTCCCACTGCCATCACAGCCATGCTTAATAGGGTTATGAACGAGGGTAAACCGAAGCAAGGGGACTAGGGTGGCTTAGTGGTTAAGACGCGGAAATTGACAACCAGAAGGTTGGCTGGTCAGCAGTTCAAGACCCGAGTACTGCGTGACAGAGTGAACTCCCATCTTTGTTCCAATTCCTTGACAACCTAGCAGCTTGAAAGCAAGAAATTGCAAGTAGATAAATAGGTACCACTTCGATGGGAAGGTAAACAGCGTTCTGTGCATTCCAGTGTCTAGTCATGCCTGCCACATGCCCACGGAAACATCTGCAAATGCAGACAGCGCTGGCTCTTTGGCTAAAAACAGAGATGAACACTGAACCCTAGTGTCAGATATGACTGGCTTTTGAGTGAGGACGATCTTTACCTTTACCTAAACCTAAGCAAAGGAAACTGCAGTGCAAAACCAACCATAAAATACCTAAAATATTAGTTGAAGGAAAGACAACAGTATTCTGGACAACAATAATACAGTACAACCTTTTCAAATCCCAATGAAAAACTTTCCTGATTTTAATCTTTGCAGAGTTCGCCTGCTTAATTGTTTTAATAAAATTCAGAATGAACAGATAAAAAATGGCTTTAAGCTTAAATTAATGCAACTGATCATAAATGCCATGATAGTAAAACCGGAGATGCCTTGAAATAGAAGGGAGTTGAACTATGTTTGAAGTATATGGGTAGACATCTGCTGTGTAATACAGTCAAACCTCGCATAAAGAGTGACTAGCTTAAAGAGTAACTCGCTTAAAGAGCAGAATTTTCCCTGAATGTTCGTTTCGCTTAACAAATAAAACCAACCAAAAACTCGCTTAACAAATAAATCAGGGTTCACAATCCCTCCCACAATTGGTCATTTACAATGGTGTTTCACTTAAAGAGCAAACTTGCTTAAAGAGCAATCCTGTGGAACGCATTATGCTCTTTAAGCGAGGTACAACTGTACATGCAGTTCACGGCATATACTGAAATTATTGTACAGTAAAACCTCAGATAATGGTAAAACTTGGTTCCACAAGTCTTAATGTTATTCAATTTTTAATGTTATCCGATGCATGCATCAGATAACGTTAAAATCCTATGGGATGCATCGGATAACGTTAAAATCCTATGGGATGCATTGAATAACGTTAAAACTCCATAGAGATACATTGTACCCAGCACAGGCTTTAGCAAACATTATCCAATGCATCCCATAGGATTTTAATGTTATGCAATGCAATTTTTTGATTGCTTAACATTATGCAGTTTTACCGTTATCTTATGCAAACGTTATCCGAGGTATTGCTGTATCAACTATTATCAGTTTCTTTTCCTTTTAAACATAAACAAATAGCATAAGGGAAGCATATTTTCTTACGTAAATTTAAAGACAAGCATTCTAACAAAAATAAATCCATACAAAGAAGTAAGTTGTTTCAAAATAGTATTCTGGCTACATAAATGTGTTGGATTTCCCCCCTAAGCAAAGTATTTTCTTACCCAACACTTAAGGACTTTGAGGACATTAAAACTGTATGCTCATTTAGCCAAATAATTATATTAAATCAGGTGATATTTCATTTTGGGCACTAGAAAAGTTTGCATAATTTTGTCCAATAAATTTTTCCGTTCAAAATTCTCTAAAACAAGACAAAACAAGTCTTATATCACAGGTTCATTTTTAAAGCAAGAAATAAAAAGCCCATGGTGGGGAGGGAAATGCTATCAGTTGCAATCAGAACGGATGGAATTCATTAACAGACTATTAAAGGCAATATTAAAAGGGGAGTACAACTTATTCAAATATCTGAGAAGGGAGACCTTGGAGAAAATATGACTAGGATAAAATAATTATGGCTGACACTAAAAACAAACCAAGGGAGGGAGCAGCTGATAGGAATTCACCAGAGAGCGCTTCAATAGAAGCAACCTGATAAAAAGCTAGACAACGATTCGGGGGCGGGGGGGTTCTGCTCAAAATGAAATCAGGTTGTCGGAAAGCGGACTCTGTAATAGAGAGCTGCCGCAAATAAAATGCACCAGGAAGCAACTTAGTCACAGTTCTTGTAAAGGTAAAGGTCGCCCTTGATTGAAAGCCAGTCGTATCTAACTCTAGGGCTCAGTGCTCATCTCTGTTTATAGCCAGAGTCAGTGCTGTCTGCATCTGCAGATGTTTCCAAAGACACATGGCAGGCATGCCTCGACATCAGAGTGAATGGAACATTGTTTACCTTCCCACCAAAGTGGTACCCATTTGTCTACTTGCAATTTCTTGCTTTCAAACTCCTAGGTTGGCAAGAGCTGGGACAGACACGGGAGATAACTCTGTCGTGTAGTACTCGGGAATTGAACTCTGACCTTCCAGTTGTCGAGTTCAGTGTCTTAACCACTTGAACCACTGCAGTCCCAGTTCTTGTAAAGCAAGCCTACAAATACGCAGAATGCACAAATGGGCCATTAAAACTACAAATACAGTCAAACCTCGCATAAAGAGTGCCTCGCTTAAAGAGTAACTCGCTTAAAGAGCAGAATTTTCTCTGAATGTTCGCTTCGCTTAATAAATAAAACCAACCAAAAACTCGCTTAACAAATAAATTGGGGTTCGCAATCCCCCCCACCAGGAGTCACAATTACAATGGTGTTTTGCTTAAAGAGCAAGCTCGCTTAAAGAGCAATCCTGTGGAACACATTATGGTCTTTAAGCGAGGTACAACTTACTCTTTGTATGTGCAGCTACCCAAACAAAAACGCTGCACTTTAAATCACAAGCAATTAAAGCTGATTTTATCCTATGAGTAGACTGACCATTCTATGCTTTTATGTCATAGGGCTACTATTAATCATGATAAATTCTAAGACAATATTGTTTTTTGAAAAGTCCTTCCTAGGACTGAAACCAATCTTTGCTTTCTAATAAATGTACACCAGTTAGGCAGACTACATTAATCTATTAACCAATTTGATTAATAAATTAAAATTCTTAACCTCAATTAAAATGGTAGTTACAATCAACCAAGACATCCACGATCACCATACCCAGTAAAATAATTTTGCAGCAAATCATGACAAATACAGTAGCACCCTGCATAACGGAAAAAAAAAACACCTCTGTTCCAGGGAGCTCTTTGTTATGGGGATTTTTTCGTTATGCGAAGCACTATTGGCGGTACCCCGCATAACAGGGGGAAAGTTCATTAACCGGGGTTCCCATTGACCAGATATACCCCAGCTACCAGAAACCTTGCATAACAAATGTTTTTTTCCATTATGCGGGGTATCACCCTTGCATAACGAACGATTTGTTATGCAAATTTTTCATTATATGAAGCATTCGTTATGCAGGGTTCCACTGTAGAGCCAAAATTTTACTCTGAGCCATGGATACAAAATTAAGCATGTGCACAACTGTGTTATTCACATGCTGATATCAGCAACAGTACAGACTTAGTAATTAATAATATTATAATAGCTGTGTGCTTTCAAGTTGATTGTGACTTATGGCAACCCCTTCCACAGTATTCTAGGTAAAGAACACACCAAAATGGTTTACTATTTCCTTGGACTGTGCAGCTTGCACAAGGCCACATAAGCTGGCTCTTCTCCTAGGAGACACAGTGAGGAACTGAACTCCAAACTCAAACCTGGCTCCACAGCCAGATACCTAAAATTGCTGAGCTATTATTTGCTAATTACAGCAAATAAAAATGTATTACTATCACAGACATAACCATAACACAGTGAAAGCACACACTCTTTTGTGATCTTGGGAGTAAATTCATGCCTAGTTCCTACATGGATGGGAGACCACCAAGAATACCAACGCTCTTCAGACAGTTAGGGAAGAGTCAACTGGGGTTGATGATACTTGGTCAGATGGATGTATGCTTTGACAGAATAAAGTAGCTCCCTGCTTTGTCTACACCAGTGTTTCCCAAACTTTGGTTTTTGGACTTCAATTTCCAGAAGCCTAAGTCAATTCCCCAAAGCACTGATCAGCCAATGTACTCACTTAGACTTCTGGGAATTGAAGTCCCCTGTGGGGCGTGGTTTCACGTTGAGAACCACTGGTCTATACCTTCTTACCTAAGAGGTAATATCGATGAAACTTCTTCTCCAAGAAGGGTATTAGCTTTAAGCACCCAAGCTCCCACTGATGCAAATGGAAACACACGCACACGCACGTACGCACACACGCGATTATAACTGCAAGACCAGGGAGGGGGCACTTTCATTGATATTATGGCCCAAGACAGAGGGAAGACTAAAACTACACCACTTCATCTCAGCATTGAGAATAACATCCCCTACCTACCTCCATGGCACCTGATATTTACTTTCCGAAACTCCGTAATGTCATATTGCCTATCACTTTATTAACATAACATGTAGTTAGAACCTTCTAACATAACTTCTGCAATTGGTTTCAGCAATCTCAAGCAATACCCTTAAATCCAATGTCAATGATGCCTGAAGAAATATCATGTCCTTACGCAGGTTATTCAACAACCTAATTGCACTTCTAGTTAAGAAAGGAAATGTCTAATTTAATTATTTTTCTTGCATTTCTTAGTTTCAAGTCATCGCTCTTTGTTATGCTGCTTCAGGCACAGTAAATAATACCTCCCCCACCTTCATATTATTACCTCTCAAATATTTATAGACTGTTATATCCACCTTAGTCTCCTTTTCTACAAGCTGTACATCATTTTTGTCATCCATCTCTCGGTCTACTCAGATTTATTTATGCCCTCTTACTGGTAATGAGATACCCAGAAAAGCTCTCGACTCTATTCAAAACGAGAATCTCAAGAATCTCTTTTTCTTGCTCTATAGCAAGCCATCAAAACAAGGAGAATCATGCTGGCACACCTCCAAGAATGACAGTTGTCTTCTGAACTAAAGCAACATGATTTTTCCATTCCTCACCTGGAAGTAAAGCTTTCGATTATTTCTAGTATGGGAGGAAGACTTTGAAAGTGCATTTTGGGTAACAAGCCAGGCCCCAGGAGTTCAAAATTTGCTCACTCCCTAGGCTAAATAAATGAATGTTCCAGCAACATGAAGTAAAATTTAAAGGTACTTTAAATTGGACATGTGGAAAGTTTGACCCAGATTGCCATTTCTGGCCTGCAAGCTTCCAAAGTCTGCATTCACACTACATCAAACCATTAGACACACCCATTTCACCGTCACAAACACTTGCCTTCCCATCCCTGACTTTCCATCTTCGATCCTAACTGGTATGCAACTGTCCAAGGCCCAAATCCAGTTTTTAGTCCAAACCGCAGCACATCCACTGGATCAACTGCTGAATAGAGAATCAAAACTTACAGTACAAAAAAGGGATTGAACCTAATTTAGGGTTCAAGGGTTATTGAAAAACATAGAAGATATTAAAATAGGGACATTTAGAGAATCAGACCATGCCAAGATAAGTATAGATATAAAACTGGATGAAGGTGACGGGAAAAGATATGTTTGGAGATATGACTCAAAATTATATAAAGAGGACAGCATGAAAAAACAAATTATGGAGAAATGGGATGAATATTGGATATGGAATGATAATAACGAGGTCAGCTCAGGAGGGGTATGGGACACAATGAAAGCGATCTTTAGAGGAGAGTCAATAAAATTGAGCAGTTGGAAAAAGAAACGGAACATCAATAGAACTCAGGAATTGGAAATACATCTAAAACAACTTCATCGGGAATACATAAAGGGTAATGATCAGAGGGTATTATCTCAGATACAGAAAACAAAGAAAGAATTGGAAGCCCAAGACATGGAAAGGGTAAAAAAGGATTTGATATTTTTAAAAAGAGAATACTATGAGCACAGTAATAGAAATTCAAAGTTATTAGCAAAAGCAGCGAGGGATAAAAAGAACAAAGGCCAGGTAGGAGTATTGGTAGATGAGAAGGGGAAGAGATGCAATAAAAGGAAAGAGAAAGCGGAAATAATAGAGGCTTTCTATAAGGAGCTATACTCAAAGAAGCAGGTAAATTTGAACAAATTGGAGGATCACTTCAAAAAATATAATACTTTCTTAATATCAGAAGAACATAGAAATATGATGGAGGAACCAATAACCGCAAAAGAAATTGAGAATGTAATTAATAAATTAAAATTGGATAAAGCTCCAGGAGAGGATGGGCTTCCCGCTGAATTTTATAAGGACTTTAAGCCTTGGGTTGTTCCGAGATTACACAAATTATTTAATGGGATCTTAGAGGGAGAATCAACACCCAAATCTTGGAATAGATCTATTATCGCACTGATTCCTAAGCCAGGGAAAGATTTACATAAAATAGAATCATATAGGCCGATATCCTTAATTAACCAAGACGCCAAAATTTTTTCCACAATAATGGTGACCAGGCTAAATAGTTTCATAGCCAAATACATAAAAGACGATCAAGCAGGGTTTATAAAGGGTAGGTACATGTCAGATCTTACAAGGAGGGTAGTGGATTTATTGGATATAGCTGAAAGACAAAAGGATAGGGTAGGTTTCTTAGCCCTGGATATTTTTAAAGCATTTGATTCTCTGCAATGGGCAACAATACATGAGGTAATTAAACAATATGGATTTGGGGACAAATTCCAAAAAGTAATCAAGAACTTATATAAACAGGGAACAGCAATAGTGAAATTTAATGATAACTATACAGGAGAAATAAAACTGGAGGCTGGAACTAGGCAGGGTTGCCCATTGTCGCCCACATTATTTGTTTTGGCTATGGAACTATTGGCGAATTTAATACGGCAAGATAAAGAAATAATTGGAATTGAAGGAAATAAAATAAGTTTGTATGCCGATGACACACTAATCACAATTAAACAACCAATACAAGGAATATTAAGGATTAATAAACACCTGAAAACTTTTGAGGAAATGACAGGTTTAAGGGTGAACTGGGATAAGTCCGAGATGATTCTAGTCAATGGGAGTAAGAAGGATGAAGAAGAAATAAAGCAAAAATTTAATATTCAAATTCCGGATAAAGTGAGATACTTAGGGGTAATACTTGCTAGAAAAACTGGGGAACTTAAGGAATTGAACTATGGAAAACAAATGAAAGAGATAGATAAAAAGATATTACAATACAACAAGCTGAATTTATCGTGGTTTGGCAGGGTAGCAATGTGTAAAATGATGTTGTTACCTAAATTAAATTTCTTATTTGATGCTCTGCCAATAAAACATACAGAAAAAGAATTGGAAAAATATCAAAATATTATAAATAGATTCTGCAATGGGAAAAGAAAAGCAAGGATACCTAAGATTTTATGGTATATACCACAAAAAGAAGGGGGACTGGGTATTCCAAATATTAGCAAGTATTACAGAGCTTTTCAATTACGAAGTGTTATTAAATTATTAAATAGAGAAGAGCCGATATGGGGAAAATTAGAATCAAAAGAGTTTTCTAGGAAAGGGAAGGCATTCTTTTTATGTGATGATAAGGATAAAAAAATGAGGATTCAGGGCAAGATGATAAGAGCAACAATAGAAGAATGGAACAAAGTAAGAAAGGAACTTATTCCAGGGATCTCAATGGTTACAGAATTAGAAGATTTTAACAACTTTCCGATAAAAATAGAAGGTAGGATTAAGGATATCTTATTAAAAAATGGGGTCTCTCTGTTGAAGGATTGGATCAAAATTTGTAGGGATTCGGAGAGGAGAAAGGAGCTCTATCTGCAACTGGAGTTGGATTGGTTTAAAGTCCTCCAGATAAATAACTGGAACAAGAAATTTCTTTTTGAAATGGGATCTGACAGGGAGCTTACAGAATTTGAAACATTGCTGGTCAAATTGAGAAAAGGAGACATAGGTTTAAAAGGGATAGTCAGTCAAATATATAAAATTTTAAATAAAGGAGGGAAGGCTCAACAAGTATTGAAAGATAGCTGGGAGCAAGAACTGAACATAACAATCAACGAGAAGACTTGGGGGAAAATGTGGAGAAGACGTATTATGAGATCTATGTCGGTAAGAGTGAAGGAACATAATTATAAATTAATTTGGAGATGGTATAGAACCCCAGTAAAACTGCATTTAATGTACAAAGATGTGAGTGAGAAATGTTGGAGATGTAAAAAAGATCGAGGCACATACGAACACATGTGGTGGTCTTGTGAGGCTTTGAAGGACTTTTGGGGAAAAATAGAGGTTGAAATTAAAAACATACTGGATTCGCAGATTGAACTGGGCCCAAATACAATTTTGTTAACTGAGATGGATAAATATAAAATGAGTGAGGATAAAAATGAATTGATGGCGATAATGTTATCAGCGGCCAGACAATGTATAGCTAGAAATTGGAAAAATAATGAAAACTTACAAAGAAGGAATTGGTATAACGAAATGTGGGATTTGGCACTCAATGAAAAGCTCACTTGGGAGATAAATTTTAAAAAGGGCAAAGTAACTGGTGACAACTTCTGGAGGATTTGGAAACCTTTTATTGATTATGTAACAGTTAAGAATCAGGGCATACCCCCTGTATCTGAGCAAAATGACTTTTGGAAAACATAAGTAAACATAAATCCCCGGACATTGTATATATCACAAGGGTGGTCTTAAAGATAAGAAGAAAAATTGAGATAGAGAATAACATATATTGGTTATGAGGTGACAGATGGAAATATAGTTTCGAGATCGATGTAGTAAATAGTGTTTTATAATGAGGTAATAATTTTTGATGGATGTTAACAATGTAGTATTCTTATATATGAGAGATTTTACTTTCCTTTTTGAATTCTCTGTTTATATTTTTTAGATATGTAATTCATTTTGTTTTATGTATGTGTCTTGTTTTGTATCACTTTATATACCTAATAAAAAAATTTAAAAAAAAAATAAAAAAAAAAAAAAAAAAAAAGAACCTAATTTAGCAATAAAACTTTGAACCAAGATTTGGTGCTCCTCTAGCCTGGAAGATGTGCTTTACTGTAATTTCATCTGGCTGCTAGAATGCAAACTGTGATTCTCAAATAGGGTTTGGCTTCCCATCCAGAATTCATGTAAAGGTTGCCCTTGCTTGAAAGCCATTTATGTCCGATCCTAGGGTTCAGAGCTCATCTCCGTTTACAGCCAAAGAGCCAGCTCTGTCTGCATCTGCTTCTGTGGACATGAGGCAAGCATCCCTAGATACCGGAGTGCACGGAACGCTGTTTACCTTCCCACTGAAGTGGCCCCTATTTATCTACTTGCAATTTCTTGTTTTTGAACTGCTAGGTTGGCAGGAGGTGAGACAGAGATGGGACCTCATTCCCTTGTGCACTACTCGAGCCAGAGCTGTCTCTGACTGCAGACGTCTCCATGGTCATGTGGTAGGCATGACTAGATGCTGGAGCACATGGAACACTGTTACCTTGCTACCAAAGCAACACCTATTTATCTACTTGCAATTATTTGCTTTTGAACTATTACGTTGGCAGGATATGGGATAGAAACAGGAGCTCACTCCGTCGTGTAGAACTCGGGTCTCAAACTGCTGACCTTCCAGTTGTCAAGTTCAGCGTCTTAACTGCTAAGCCACCATAGTCCTTTAAAGATGT
This sequence comes from Furcifer pardalis, assembly GCA_030440675.1. Lineage (NCBI taxonomy): Eukaryota > Metazoa > Chordata > Lepidosauria > Squamata > Chamaeleonidae > Furcifer > Furcifer pardalis. The sequence goes on from CP126896.1 coordinate 37,000,569, forward strand.
GAAGTAACCCACCATGAATGGACAAGTTGCACCTGATTACACACTCTTTCTCTCTCAGGCATACAGGCTTTCCTTTCCCAAACAGAGAGTAAAAGGGAACTCCTAAATACACACACACACACGCACGCGCACGCGCACGCACACACACACACTTGATCTCCTCTTGTGATTGTTGCTATACAATAATGTCATGTCAGAAATTATTCTGGGTTGAAAAGATTTTTGCTGGAGGAACTCCACTCATGGTATGGCCAAATGAGACTCCTTTCATGTCCCCAAGATCTTTTCCCACCAAAGTGGTCCCTACTTATCTACTTGCAATTTCTTGCTTTCGAACTGCTAGGTTGGCAGGAGCTGGGACAGAGACAGGTGCTTAAGCTGTCATGCAGTACCCAGGTCTCGAATTGCCGGCTTGCCAGCCTTCCAGTTAACAAGTCCAGCTTCTTAACCACTGAACCACCACAGCCTCTACTTTTGCCATCATACACAATTTCCTAAAAATCTAAACCTGGGATACCATCTAAGAGTACTACACCCAGAGCTTTCATCTCCTGCTAAAGCCTTGGGACTGTTTTTTATTGGGAAAAGTGAGGCATCAATCAGTATAACATCCCACAATTAAAAATAGTAATATTCCCTGTCCTACAGAAACCTGTTCCGAACACTTCAGTTATGCCAATAACTAGATTAACCAAAATTAGTATGTAATTACTCCAGGCTACTTTTTCACCTTTTTGGTGTGCTTCACAATCATGAATTATAGCATAATTACCTAAAAGTTCAGGTTCCAACAGATTTCCTATTTTCTTCCAAAAACTTAGATAAGCTCAGATTCGTTTCCTACACCAGATAACTTGCTTTCCAATGACCTGCAATGAGGTGTCTCAGAACACCAAAAAGCATAGTGGCTTTCCTCCCTCCCCTCTTTGGTATTTTTTTTTTAAAAAATGGCCTGTCACGAGAGGCTTGAAAAATTATCTCTGGCCTCTCAACGTGCCGTAATATTTCTGACCTGCCAATAAAACGGATACAGAAAGAAAAAGACTTTTCTGGTACCTTGTGTGATTTGTGGGGCTCCTTCACACCCTATTCCTCTCCCTGTAAACCATGTACAGTGTGATGAAGTTTGAAAGAAAAACTGCTATACCTTTGGGGAGGAAAATAATAATAAAAGCTTCACAAGGAAAACATGAACTGCTGCTGACAAGAAGTGTGAAGCAGGAGATCTGACCCTCTAGATCATGGGTTTCCTGGAGACTCAGTGAGCAACTGACCATTGAACCACTGGCTCTGCCACCCATTACGTGTTCATTTGTTCCAATTAATTTTGAGGTGAGATAGGATAAAAACAGCCGCTGGAGTGTTTCTGCTCTCTTCAAGGCCTGGATGAAATTGTGTCTTGTGCATTCAAATAAAGTGCCTCCTTGACAGTCATATAGTTTCTATGGGCTGCAGAGCAGGTTGTGACCTAATCAGTGGTGGGATGTCAAAAATCATCGTGACGTCGTGAGCGGAGCCAAAGAAAAAAATATAATAAATAAAAATATAAAATAAAATAAAAATAAGCACACACACACACACCCCTCAACCCACCAACTCACCCACAATACAAACCCATAAATAAATAAATAAATAAATAAATAAATAAATACAACACAAGAGGAGACTTTACACATGGACATCACCAGATGGCCAACATCGAAACCAGATTGATTACATACTCTGCAGTCAACGATGGAGAACTTCCATACAGTCAGCAAAAACATGACCAGGAGCAGATTGTGGCTCAGATCACAACCTACTGATTGCAAAATTCAGGCTTAGACTAAAGAAAATACGAAAAACAATTAGGCCAGACAGATATGACCTAGACAACATTCCTTGGGAATACACAGTAGAGGTGTGGAACAGATTTAATGGCTTGGACCAGATAGACAGAGTGCCAGAAGAATTATGGACAGAGATGCGGGACATCATGCAGGAGGCAGCAAGGAAAACCATACCAAAAGAAAAGAAGCGAAGTGGTTGTCTGATGAGACTCTTAAAATAGCAGAGGACAGAAGGATTGCGAAATGCCAAGGAGAAAGGAAAAAATACAGTCACTTGAATTCAGAATTTCAAAGAAAAGCAAGGAGAGATAAGGAAACCTACCTGAACGAACAGTGCAAAGAAATAGAGGGAAAAAATATCAGGGGTAGGACTAGAGATCTTTTCAAAAAATAATAATAATGGGGAACTCAAGGGAACATTTAAAGCAAAAATGACCATGATAAAAGACAAAGATGGCAAGGAGTTAGCAGACGAAGAAGAGATTAAGAAAAGATGAAAAGAATACACAGAGGAACTCTACAAAAAGGACCTCAACACCCCTGATAATCACAATGATGAGAACATTGAACCTGACCCAGACATTCTGGAGAGTGAAGTCAGAAAGGCCCTAAAAAACACTGCAAACAACAAAGCCAGTGGAGTTGATGGTATCCAAGTTGAACTTTTCAAAGCCCTACAAGATGATGGAATCAAATTACTGCATTCTATATGCCAGGAGATTTGGAAAACACAACAATGGCCACAGGATTGGAAAAGATCTGTATACGTTCCACTCCCCAAAAAGGGTAATGCCAAAGAATGTTCAAATTATCGAACAACTGCGCTCATCCCTCACGCTAGCAAGGTGATGCTCAAGATAATACAGGACGCCAACATAAGATGGATCATGGAAAAAACAAAGGAATATCAGAAACAAGTCCACTTCTGTTTCATTGATTACACTAAGGCTTTTGACTGTGTCGACCACAACAAAATGTGGCAAGTAATTAAAGAGATGGGAATACCGGAACACCTTATAGCCCTCATGAGAAATCTGTACATGAATCAAGAGGCAACAGTTAGGACAGAAAATGGAAGGACAGAGTGGTTTGGAATAGGAAAAGGAGTAAGACAAGGCTGCATTTTGTCACCCTGCTTATTCAACTTATACACAGAACACATAATGCGCAATGCAGGAATGGAGGAATCACAATTTGGGATCAAAATTGCTGGAAGAAACATCAACTATTTGAGATATGCAGATGATACCACCCTAATGGCAGAAAGTGAGGAGGACCTAAAGAAGCTCCTGATTAGGTTGAAAGAAGAAAGTGAAAAATCTGGCTTGAGACTCAATATCAAGAAAACCAAGATAATGGCAACAGGCCCTATCAGTCCCTGGAAAATAGATGGGGAAGAAGTAGAAGCAGTGACAGATTTTACTTTCTTAGGATCAAAGCTCACTGCAGATGGTGATTGCAGCCATGAAATAAAAAGGCGACTGATTCTTGGGAGGCAAGCGATGAGAAACCTGGGGAGCATAGTGAAAAGTAGAGACATCACATTGCAAACAAAAATTCACATAGTCAAAGCAATGGTATTCCCTGTGGCAATGTATGGTTGTGAGAGCTAGACTATTAGGAAAGCTGAGCGCAGAAGAATAGACGCCTTTGAGATGTGGTGTTGGATGAGAGTTTTGAGAGTCCCCTGGACAGCGAGGAGAACAAATAGGTCAATCTTAGAAGAAATCAACCCTGACTGCTTCTTAGAAGGTCAAATAATAAAGATGAAGCTAAAGTACTTTGGACATCAAATGAGAAGAGAGGATTCACTTGAGAAAGCCTTGATGCTTGGAAGGATCGAGGGCAAAAGAAGAAGGGGACGGCCCAAGATGAGATGGCTAGATGGTATTGTAGAGACAATAGGCACAGAGCTGAGCGAGTTGAGGGGGATGGTGGAGGACAGGAGTGCTTGGCGGACAGTGGTCCATGGGGTCGCAGAGGGTTGGAATCAACTGTGCTCCTACCCATGTCATATTCGAAGAGCTACTCCATTGTAATTCCATCTGATGTTTGTTAACAAAAACCTGGCTTACTTTTTAGCATCTGTCTTCGAAATGAAGGGTAAGTAAAGGTTGACCTTGCTTGAAAGCCAGTCATATCTGACTGGTTCAGTGCTCATCTCTGTTTACAGCCAAAGAGCCAGCGCTGTCTGCATCTGCTTCTGTAGACATGTGGAAGGAATGCCTTGACACCAGAGTGCACGGAACGCTGTTTACCTTGCCACCAAAGTGGTAGCTATTTATCTACTTGCAATTTCTTGCTTTTGAACTACTAGGGTGGCAGGAGCTGGGACAGAGACAGGAGCTCACTCCATCGTGCAGTACTCAGGTCTCAAACTCGACCTCCCAGTTGTCAAGTTCAGCGTCTTAAACACTTGAGCCACCACAGTCCTCCTTGAAAGGAAACTCATACTTAATTCAAGAGGGCATCCTCTCAGAGAAGTCTGTGTAGGAGAATACAGTCTGTTGAAGAACTGGATTGGAATGGCTGATTCTTCACCTCCAGCCCTACATATCTATCTCTGCAGAGTCCCAAGTCCAAAGCAAGTTGCTGAAATCTAGAGCAGGGGTGCCCAAACTTTACGGGCTGCAGGCTGGTCATGTGGTTCAGTGGGCTGGTCACGTGGTTCAGCGGGCCAGTGACGTGGTTCCTTTCACTGAAGTGGAAGTAAAATGTGCCTTGCAATCTGTTTTGCAACAGATATGTTTTGCAACAGGATAAGATAGATTTTTTAGGTCTATGTAACCTTGGGCAATTTTCACAGTCCCATGACACATCCAGAAAAAGGGAATGGTAAACCAATTCTGTATATATTTTTTTACCTGGAAAACCTTGGAAAGGGTTGCCATAAGTCAGGATTCACTTGCTGACATGTAATATTCAGAGTTAAGATTCTGATTTACTATATATTTTTTGGAATAGTAACCGTGTTAGTCTGTGGTTCAGGCATCTCAGAAAACAAAACAAAACAAACAAAATAAAGTAAAATAAAAAACACAGTAGCACTTTAAAGACTAACTGCTATATTTTCACTGTTAGCTTTCGTGGATCAAGTTTACTTCATCAGACAAGGAATGAAACTTACAGGCATGTTCTTTATATACCAAATTGAGGTGGTCTACGGGAGAAGGGTTGGTGTCAAGCAAGATGAGAGGCAAGCAAGCACAAGAATGCAGTATCACCCAGCCATTAGCAACAATAGATTATTCAGATAAACTCTAAAAGACTCCCTTTCAATCTCAAGGTTGCTGAGTAAGCCCACTATGGTATCTGATCAACTTGTGACCTGAATTAGGTATATAAAGAACATGCCTGTAAGTTTCATTCCTTGACTGATGAAGTGGACTTGATCCACGAAAGCGAACAGTGAAAATATAGCAGTTAGTCTTTAAAGTGCTACTGTTTTTTATTTTACTTTATTTTGTTTATTTTGTTTTGTTTTCTGAGATGCCTGATTTACTCTATGTTACACTGAAAGGTTCCAGGTACTGTATCTTTATTATTTGCTTTATATCTTGTTTCAAAGGCCAACAAAAGTATCTTAAGAAATGAAACATAATTGAACCAGGCACTAAATAAAACGATGTCTCATTTGAACTAACTGGGTTTTTCTTTTACATTGTAATCCTACACTTGAATTGCCAAGAAGGAAATCACACTCTATCACAGCCTTCCTAGTAAAATTGCACATTGAAATTCTGGAAGTCTTGTTCTAAGTCTTAAAATATAGACTGGGGTGTTCAAACCTTTTGGGCCACAGGCCGGTCACGTGGCTCAGTAAGCCGGTCACATGGTTCCTGCCACCAGAAGTGGAAGTAAAACATGCCTTATAATCTGTTTTGTAACAGGGTGAGATAGATTTTTAGGCTGCCATTTTCTCTGCAAGGGGTGCCCAAACTATGACTCATGGGCCAGATCCGGCCTCTGACACCAATTAATCTGGCCTGCACCACTCATGCCGCTCCTGGAAGGGGCACATTTTACTTCTGCTTCCAGGAGCAGCAAGGGCGGTGCAGGGTAGATGATTTGGTGTCGGGGGCCAGATCCAGCCCACAGGTCATAGTTTGGGCACCCCTGATATAGATTGACAATGACATATATCTGCTTCACAAGAAGATATGTATATTGAGCAAAGCTGTCAAACAAAACTTTAAGTTGACTAATCATCACTGCTTTCCAACAGATCAATTGGGGGACACAGAAAGAGCCTCCTCGAAGATTGTGCTATTTTTGAACCATAATCGGGTATACAGGCAACATCAACTTCATGCTGGCTAATTTTTCTCACGCTAGGTCAGACAATAGGAACTACGGAATGAATTCACTCAAAGGTGGCTTTATTTTGGCAGTTTCACATCTGACCTAGACGCAGAGAAGGAGGAAGAAGTAGAGATCAATTGATCAAATATTAATAAACCTACTATGCAGGTACCATTTTGAGAGACAGGTGAGATGGGATAAAAATAGCTCCTGACGTATTTCTGCTATCTTCAGAACCTGAATAAAATTGTGAAAAAAATCTAATGCTGATGCTGACCTATCACACCAGATAAGGAGGCTGGGTTCGCGCCCCCTTTTTTAAAACTAGAAATCCAATGTGGTTGGTGCCAAAATAGGACTAGAGGGCCTACACTTATTTTAGTCCTGATTTTGGCACCAACCACTGTAGGCCATGAAAAGGAAGCCAAAAATAAACAGTAAGTTGGGCTGGTTTTGGCAAGAGTTGTTCTCTCCTCTCTTCCTATGGTGCTTCCCATGGTCCTTAACATTTACTACATAACTAAAGTGCAGAACCTCTGGACACCCAGCATGTTTGGGGCAAAATGCTAATTAACTTGTGAACCGCCCAGAGTGCACTAAGCACTATGGGACAGTACAGAAGTGTGATTGCTTTGATAGCTTTGAAATTGGTTGAGTAAATTCCTCACTATCATGCGGGATTTCATGCTGAGGGGAAAGCAGGGCCTCAGAAAGGGCTACCCCACTTCCTAGGCACCAGATTGAGTGATGGCCTCCCACCTGCCCTAATGGAACAGCCTCCACTGTGTCAAAAGGAAAGGCCACCTGGATCTCTTTGTACTACCTGTGGTTGAAGTTGTGCCTGCAGTTGATGTGGAGGTTGTCTGCGGTGGGCTGCCGCCGTCCAGCACATACATTTCTGGCAAGGGGATGGGGTGGCTGATCCCCAGCTCTTCTTCTTGAGCTTGCTGCCTTCTCAGTGCCACCTGTGAATGAGGAGGGTTTTAGTTTGAAAAAAAATGGCAGCAGCTTAGTGTCAAATCCAACAGATCATCCAACTACATTCTGTTAGCCATTTAAAAATATGGATGTGAAAGGTGGGCAGCTGTAAGAAACCATTCCTAATTTATGACCATCTATTTCAGGGGTTCTCATGGTCTTCGCGCCATGGGCTGGACCCAAACGCAACACACTCCCCCTCATACAACTTAGCGGGCTGGACACGTGGTTTCCCATTTTAAACGCTGCCACAAACCGTAGCAGATGTGTTTGTGTATGCACGTTTACAACTGTTATAAATGCATCCACTTTCAGGATCGTCACAGCGGGCTGGATGGAATAGTGCTGCAGGACGGAGCCGGCCCGCAGATCATAGGTTGCAAAGCCCTCCCTGGTCTATTTGAAAATCAGCCAAAAAAGGCTTTCTGCTCATGTTCTCAGCTCACCACCTTCAGCAAGTTTAACCGCACAGAATGGCCATGTTGGCTGGAAGATTGGAGAGCTATAACCAGTGGTGGGATGTCAAAAATTTTACTACCTCACCATGATGCCATCACAGTGTGGGCGGAGCTAATGTCATGATGTCATGACATCATGATGTTGTGGGCGGGGCCAAAGGAATTTTTTTTAAATAAATAAAAATAATAAATAAAATAAAAATAAGCACACACACACACACACACACACACACACACACACACCTCAATTGGAACAGCACAGGTGTAGCTTATTGATGAGGTAACTCCAAGACTTTGCTTAAAAACCCCAAGCCAGGCCAGCAGGCCTTTTTAGGAACTGTGGTAGTACAGTCAAACCTTGCATAAAGAGTGCCTCGCTTAAAGAGTAACTCGTTTAAAGTGCAGAATTTTCTCTGAATGTTCGCTTCGCTTAACAAATAAAACCAACAAAACTCGCTTAACAAATAAATCGGGGTTCGCAATCCCCCCCACAATCGGTCACTTACAATGGTGTTTCGCTTAAAGACCAAACTCGCTTAAAGAGCAATCCTGTGGAACGCATTATGCTCTTTAAGCGAGGTACAACTGTACATCAATATAGGTAAAGGTATTAAATACACATTAAAATACACACAGACACACCACATCCAAAGGTGAGTCACTTACCCTGGGGAGCAGGCTATAGGGAGCTTCAGGCTAGCAGCTTCTCTTCCTCCTCTCCACTTGGGAGGACAGCAAGGACGCCGTGCATATGTGCCAAGCACTGTAGGCTTGCATGCACACCAAGTGCTTGGTGTGGATGCGCAGTGGGGGAAACAGGGAAAAGGTAAGCCCCAAAGGTTGCTCCCCCCCCAAAAAAAAGCTGCTACTGGTTCTTTGGGACACTGGGAAAAGTTACTACTGGTTCTGGAGAACTGGTGCGAACCTGTTACATCCCATCACTGGCTATAACCCATAAAAGTGATTCTTTCCTGCCCTGCAATTCCTTGGTCATTCTTTCTCCCCCATCTCTGCCTTCTTTATCTACAGACGATAGCAAGCCTGCTTGTAATAAGCCACATTCTTCCATTTTGGGCACAACATATAGTGTCGTATTAGCAAGGAATACAGTATAAGCAAGAGCTACAAAGTGAGAGGTCTGGACAAACAGTGATACTTCAGGTCTGAAAAACTGCCTGCAATTTCTATGCTTCTGAGTGTGATCATACAGGGAAATAGCCCACATTTTGTATCATATGTAGATTGTAGCACAGCTATTTCTCCACTGTTCACACAACATACATGAGATCGCAAACCAGCCTGACCTTGATCTGTGCCCAAGGTGGAACCTTTTGGCCTTCTCTTTCTTGGAGCCAGGTTGTTCCAATTCTTTCACAGACAGAAGAAGAGATCACTCCCAGCAAAACAATCCTTTTCACTGCAATCAGACCTGATCCGTTCTCACTCTTTCATCACACCCTCAGGATGGAACCATAATACAGTACATCCCAAGCCTCCAAGCTTACCTAGGTATAGAACCCATCACACACAGCGGGATTGATTTCTGAATTTAGGTGTACAGAATTAGCTTAGTTCATAGGTCCAGACTACAAACCTCTAGAAATTTTTACCTTTCATTCACTGTGCAGAAACTAATTTTTCCAATAGATCAATGACTTCTAATGCCATGCTGGAAAATGCAACACAGCGAAGCAGAACCACGGGATCAGATCTGCACTAGGCTTTCAAGGTCTAGTACGACTGTACTTTAGAGTTGTCTTCCAAAATGCTGGGGCAAATTCTCAATCCACTCCTCCGATAACTAAGAAACTGTATGTAAGCAAATGAAAGGGACTGGCAGAAGAAGCGTCTAAGAGTTCTACCCCTACTCTGTATGCCCAGCATAACAAATGGACAGAGTGGAAAAGTTACTTTCTTATGGTTATAACCCACAACACCCTCCAGACAGCATGGCTGCCTAAGGGATTCTGGGGCTTGTGACCTTAAAAGCAACTATTCAAACCTCTGAGGAACTTGCACAACTCACTCTGGATAAATACAGTTGTATTACAGGAAGGCAGGGCAGACCTTACTGCACCTATAGCAAGCTAGTAAAACTATTTTTGCAGGTTAATCTTTTCTGTAGACATACAGAAGCCTGTTCTGGTTGATGGACACCAGTTTTCAATATCGGACAAGTAAGATAAATGCTTTATTTAGACTGAGCTGTAACTTGCAAGCCATTTTTTGTACTCACTAATATATAAATTAACATTTTAAGGGAATTAATTTTGCATTTGCTGTTCTCCCCTTTAGCAGCTGCCCCCTGCAAACAGAAAAGTGTTAAGATATTTTCTCCACATTTCAAGCAACACGTTTTAGTATATTAGCAACATTATGCTAACTCAGGCTAGAATACACATTTCCAGGTATTGCAGGTCCGCATTTGAGCAGTTCAATGTTAGCCAACACTCAAATACTGTACACTTGTTTCTTTGGAGATACAGTACTTGGAATATACCCTATGATTTCCTGAGTGTTTTGTTGTCAACACCATATTTCTTACATACAGTATATTCTTTTAATATACAGTACAGTGTTTTATCCTTCTACTCTTTTAGCTTATTGTTACTGTTTGTCCATCCCTCTGGCAGCTTTAAACGAAGATTGGTATAGAATTACTCTAAAATAAAGTAAAATGTGATGAAATAGAGCAAAATAAATTTATTTCAGAGTTTGCAAAAGTTTTTAAAATATATATACAGTTGTACCTCGCTTAAAGAGCATAATGCGTTCCACAGGATTGCTCTTTAAAGGAGTTTGTTCTTTAAGCGAAACACCATTGTAAATGAGCAATTGGGGGGACTGCGAACCCCGATTTATTTGTTAAGCGAGTTTTTGGTTGGTTTTGTTAAGCGAAGCAAACATTCAGAGAAAATTCTGCTCTTTAAGCGAGTTACTCTTTAAGCGAAACACTCTTTATGCGAGGTTTGACTGTATTATAATTTCTGAGCCTCCAACTAATGCAATCATTGACAATGTTAGCTAGAGAATTCTGGGAGGGGCAATATTTTATAAAATATAACTTTTCCAATTCAGTGAAATGAAATGTTGGAAAGCTGTTTTAGTTCTTAGCAAGGGACCAAACCAAAGGGGAACAGTAGTAAAATCCCTTTGTAATGGTTGTGCAATGAAGTATTTTAGAGAAGTGCAATCATATAGTATTTACTAAGAATTAAGTCCCACTGGATTCAACGAGACCTTCTTGCAGGAAAGCACATGTAGGCAGTTAACATCAGAAGACTGGTAGTGAATTGTTTGAAAAAGCAGGTACGTCATCTAGGTATCCATCTCAGAAACCTACAAATGACTGTACAATTTAGTTAAACTAAAAAGCAACAACAGGCTACTGAAGTGGCAGATTACAATATGTTCACTATGGAGTATAATAATTTTGTGTCAGAAATTATTCTGGGTTGAAAGAGTTTTTGCTGGAGGAACTCCATTCAGGGAACACCTGAATGAGGCTTCTTTCATGTCCCCAAGATCTTTTTTCCCCAAAGTGGTCCCTATTTATCTACTTGCCATTTCTTGCCTTCAAACTGCTAGGTTGGCAGGAGCTGGGGGAGATAGGCACTCAAACCATCATGCAGTACCCGGGTCTCAAACTGACAACTTGCCAGCCTTCCAGCTAACATGGTGAGCTTTTAAACCAATGAGCCCCCACTATTGAGTAACTGTTCCAAAACCAGAAGTATTCAGATATGGCACATACACATCCAGCAAAAGCACTAAGTTGCTGGTGTTAAAAATGTTTATAATTACCTGAAGAACACTAAGAGGAAACCTGTTAGAAGACTGGAGAAAGGAAATAAAATACTGTATCTCCCATTTACTGAAATGTGACTTAAGTCTCCCCATCTGTGGAATGATGATTAATATTCTTGAAAGATCCACTTCTACAATTTAGAACTTTTCAGACTTTTGTAATAGTGTTTGGACGTGGTCTGTAGCCACAGAATATTTTCTGAATATGAATTTTACAATGGGAAAAGAAAGAATGGCACCATTGGATTGATTGATTTGGAAGGGTTTTTAAACTTTTCAAAAACTAAAGGTTAAGCACAACTATTTGCAAAATGATTTTTTATTCATGAATCAGAAAAATGTGTTTAAAAAGGGAGACAAAGACATTAAAATATCTCTGTGCATATTACAGCCTATTCGTTTGTAAAAAAATAATAATAACCAATCATGATTTTTCTGCTGTGTAATCCTAACTAAAGATTAAATTTTCGTTGTATACTTATTTTTATTGTGGAAAATGACATCCCCCTCCTTGCCTAAAAAATTTAATATACCATTAATACTGTAAAATATCCTTGCATGTTCTAAATGAAATTTTTAGGCTTGCAATACATATTTTTGGAAAGCAAACAACAAATTTTGCTGAGGCCCAGTCTTATATTACAACTTGGTCACTTATTTCAAAAGCATCTCAAATTTTATACTGTACTGAACTCTAACAAGGAAAGCTGTTTCGTGTGTGAGTGCGTGCAAGCAATTATAGGTAAATATGTCCCTTCAAAAGCATCCCATCCTTTCTTTTCCTTTCTATATCTAAATGTACCTTGATCTATCAAGCAAAACTAAGGTTTTTTTAATTGTACAAGCAAGTATAAAAAATAAATTGCTCATCCAGACGTTGTTTGACACTGCTCCACAAAATACAGGGTTATAGTAAGAAGCTATTCTTCAAACTCTTTTAACTTTATTTTAAAATTTGATATAAAGAAAACATACTGATCAATCCAAAATAAACAACTACAGCAAAAAGATACACCCACATTCAACCCACACCATAGAAAGTTATATAATCATTCAAGAATGCAATAAGAATTGAAGTGTTATTCAAGATGTGGTTTTTGTACTTGTAATATGGTTATGTAGTAGTTTTGTAATGTAATTGTCATTTGTTATTTTTTTTGACTTTGTTTGAAATTAATAAAAATGAAAAAAAAAATAATAAAAAAAGAAAGTTATATAATCATATACAGTAAAACCTCGAATAACGTTAAAACCTGGTTCCACAAGTCTTGATGTTATCCGATTTTTAGTGTTATCCGATGCATGTTAAAATCCTATGGGATCCATAGAGATACATACATTGTAACCACACAGGCTTTAGCGGTTGTTATCCGATGCATCCCATAGGATCTTAATGTTATCTGATGCAATTCTCCCCCCCAGATTGCTTAATGTTATGCGATTTTAGTGTTATTCGACACTAATGTTATATGAGGTATTACTGTACAGTATGTGTTCTCAACCACCCATGGGACATATAAACCTTAAGGTTTTTAACAATATTATTATTATTATTATTTATTACACTTGATACCCCGCCCCAATCGGGAGGACCCGACTCTGAGCGGCTTACATGAGACTAAAAATAAGAATAAAAACATAAGACAATCTACATCAATAAAAACATCAAGTTAAAAAGTCATCAAAACTTAATCACAAAAATTAAAACAATAATGTTTATTAATTAAAAGTTATACAGTTTAAAGCTATTCCTCAAAATGTTGATGCAATGGAAAGCATGCAAACTACATTCAAAGACAGGGGGGTATTCCTATGCATCATTTTAACTGAAAGTCAAATAATTTTTTTTAAAAAAAATCTGAATTTGCATTCTTTCCTAGAACAACTTTTTCTGTCCATCTCATGGTTTTCCTCTACCGTTAAGTCAAATTTGGCCACGAATTATTGTGCTTTTTCCTCCTAGACCCACTAATTTTCTAGGAAACAAACCCTCTGCTCTGTTCCCTAGGGATGCTGAAGAAAACTACTATTTGCAGCTCCAGGGGGGCAATCCTGCATGCACTTATTCACTCCCGACCGCCCTGGCTCTGCTCTCTCTCGCCAGACTTTAATTTTAATGTTCTGTTCCCCCTCCCCGTCCAGCACATGTTCGACGGTGGTTAGGAAAGGCATCGAATAGCAAAGGGCTGGAGTCTCAATGCGAGGACTTAGGGCTGATGTTGTTGAGACTCCAGTCTGGGACCTCGAAATCCCCCACGTCCACCGCGATGCATCTTCGACGGGGAAGGTGCTCCCCACACCTTCTTTAATTAACCCCCCCCCGTCCCTCCTGGGGCTCACCTGGGCGGCCATCACCCGCTGCCTCTCGGCGATCAGGCAGCACTTTCGGCACTGGCAGTCCCTCCACCTGCAGAACCGCTTGTGGCCCTTGAGAGGGGAAGTGTAGCCGTGGTTCCTGCACCGCGCGCACTTGGGTCGTCGGGGAGACTTTTTCCCCGACGGGGCGGCGGCGGGGCCGGCGCTTGGGGCCAGGACCCCCGCCGCCGTCCCTGCAGCTCCCAAGCCGGCGGGTTTACCAAACTGGCCCATCTTACTCCCTTGGCCGCTGTGCTCCGACGGAGCCGACGGCTTGTTGAAGGAGGACTCGTTGGGCATCGCGGGCGAGAGCAGGGGCAGGGTGGGTGGCTTGCTGTGTGTCTGTGTGTGTGTGAAGGGTGGGCTGGAAATCCGGCGTCTACGTCGGACCTTACAGACGGGCGCGCGGGTCCTGGAGTTGCCCCGACGAGAAGTTGCAAGAGAGTCCCGGGCAGGCGCGCTTTGCAAACAAACCTGCAGAACTTTCTGCTGCTATCTCAGACTGCAAGCTGGGGGGGGGGGCTGACCTTCCCCGCCTCCACTCGCCTCCCCCCTCGGCCTGCTCGACGTGCAAAGGCTACAGATGGGATCTCCCTCCTTTCTCGTACACGAAAGGGGCTCACAGCGGATGCCCTTATCCTTCTGGAGTTAAGGCTCCCCGCCGTCGAGGCGGACGGAGTCCCGGGAAAAGCAGGCGCACGCCTTTCAAATGCAAACTTCTGCGTCGCCGACGACTCTTTCTTGGCAGCGCAGCAGCAAAAGCAGACGCTGCTTCGCCGCAGCCCTTACTGGTGCAAAGCACCACCAAAGCCCAGGTTTAGTTTAGTGGAGGGAAAGCCGAGATAAAGTGCAAAAGGAAGTTTTCTTCCAAGGTTGCAAACAATAACCGACGTGCGTGATTTGCTTTTTTTTTTTTTTTAATTTCTCGGCCAACTTTGCAAGGATGGCGTTTGCCCTGCCCAGCTCCCTCCTGGAAGATCATGGAGGGGTCGGGTGTGCTGAGAAGAAAGCTCGCAAGATATACAGCGATCTGTTCTTTTTAAAGCCCCCTTCTCCCATTTGGACATCAAATGAGAGGATTCACTTGAGAAAGCCTTGATGCTGGGAAAGGTCGAGAGCTGGGAAAGGTCTACAGACAGAGCTCCTGCCCTTTCGGAAGGGCCTAAAAACCTGGCTGGCGGGGCAGGTGTGGGGCTCCAGGAATATGGGGTCCCATGTTGGGTGGCTGATCTGATGGGACAGCCACCCCTCCCTCACTCTTTTAAACTTTTTAAATCTTTTAGATCTTTGTAAATTCATGGTTTAATTCTTTTTTAATTGATTTTTTTAAAGTAATTTCGAACCTCAAGGTTTTAATTTATGAATTTTCTATAAGCCGCCTAGAGTCAGGTTCACCTGATTGGGGCGGGATAATAAATCTAAATAAATAAAATAAATAAATAAAAGAAGACGAGGGCGGCAGAAAACGTGATGGCTAGGTGGTATTGTAGACACAATGGGCTCAGAGTTGGGCGGGTTGAGGAAGATGGTGGAGAATAGGGGTGCGTGGCGTGCAATGGCCCATGGGGTCGCAAAGGGTCGCAATCGACTGTGCGACTGAACAACAACTCACATTTAGTCAAGTCGGTTTTCAAAAACCCGCAAAACCTGTTTTCCAGAAATAAAAATGGATGGGTCCAACTCTCTCTAGAGGCCCTCGATACCCCTCCCTTTCTTTCCTTCTTGCAGTTTTTGGAGATGCCTCTGCCTGTGCACCTTCCCTGCCCAGGGAAATAAATGTGGAAAACAATAAAGTCTTTTAACTTCTAACTTTTTAAGAAAGCAAACACCTTGTGAATACGGTTAATGTACCGTGGAACAAAAGAAACAACCATTTTTAATTTGAATAATAATTTCTTTCTTCGTATTTAATTCAAGCGTCTGGAGGAACGCAGCACTTTCCCTGCTCCCGTGATTAAAGATCCACATTATTAATTGCTGAGTGTCATTTCTTGTTAAAGACGCCTCCTCCAGAAGAGATGGCCTCTCCCACATCAAAAAGTAGTGAATATACTAAGAATTGAAGAAAATGTTAATATTTTGAGGTCTGTAATGTGTGTCTCTGTGACACTGTTACACAATCACAGTTATATCTGATGCTGGTAATCTTCTTAACCTGCAGGATACATCCTGGTTATGCATTCCCTATTGTAATTTGAGGGACATTAAGGTGTTCCAGAAGGATTGGACTGTCTTTGTTTCCCCTTTTCCTAATCTTTTCATTTTAGAAAAGTTTCCCCCTTCTGTACTCAGATGTGACTTTCTTGGGGATTATTTTTTACCTACCTACACTTTCATAGCCATAACTAGGGGATCAAATCAATGAGACGTGTTAATTCATGATTCAGTTTAAGTCATGGTGGCCAGCATACAGTTGGTGATTTACCCTTGAGTAAGTGTTTTCCCCTCTTGATGGAGGGCAGCAGCTTCATCAATCCTGGCCTAGGACTGATGAGGACTTTGCGTTCCAAAGGTACTTGGGACCAGAAAGTGACTCGCAGAACTGGATTAGTGGTATGGGTGTCACACTGCAACGTGGATCGCCAATATTCAGAATCGAATATGGCAGAAGAAGAAGTGCAGTGGCATTCATTAAAAGCAACAAACTCATATATCTGTTTGATTTCATAGGTTTACTCTAGTGATTGAATCTAGCCCTTTCCAAAAAATATATATTAATAATTGCAGGGAACAGATACCACAGTCGAGCACAAATGTGTAATTTGATCCTCCTTGATGCTGAGAATGAAGAGAGGTGCAGGAATATGCTAGCATTTTTGCCTGCCTTATTATTGAAATATTGAAGTAAGTGTAGGTGGATGAATGGAATACTAATACAGTACATAGTAAAGGTTGCATTGGATAATGCTTGCCAAACTGGTGGGATTCAAAAAAAATTCTACCTACTCTGAGCATGGCCTACTTTGTGGGCATGGTCATGTGACTGGGTGGGTGTGGTCATGTGACTTCTTGGGTGGGCGATCTAGTCATACCTGCCACATGACCTTGAAAGCTCAGACAGCACTGGCTCTTTGATTGTAAATGGAGAAGAGCACTGCACCCTAGTCAGATATGACTGGCTTTTGAGCAAGGGCGACCTTTACCTTTACTAACCACTTGCAACTAAAAAGGGCCAAACTTCACAGCAAATTTGAATACTAATCAAAGATCTTATGTTATTAGGTAAAGGTAGCTCTTGCTTGAAAGCCAGTCATATCCAACTCTAGGGTTCAGTGCTCATCTCTGTTTATAGCCAAAGAGCCATCGCTGTTTTCTGTAGTCATGTGACAGGCATGACTAGACACCAAAGCACACGGAACACTGTTTACTTTCCCACCAAAGTGGTTTCTATTTATCTACTTGCAATTTCTTGTTTTCAAACTGCTAGGTTGGCAGAAGCTGGGACTGAGATGGGAGTTCATTCTATTGTATAGTACTTGGGTCTCAAACTGCTGACCTGCTGATATTCCAGTCATCAAGTTCAGTGGCTTAACCACTTGAGCCATGGCAGTTGTTACTAGTTGTAAAAAGCCATATTGATTTGTAAACTTATCTGTTATGCTAGTCAACCATTGTGTGCCCAGTGGACTTGATCCACAAAAGATCACATTAAAATACAGCAGGTTGTTATGGGTGAGCCTAAGGGAGTTTCCCTGGGAGGAGGGAACAAGGGCCATGGAGCTCCCTGGGCCAGTGACACTCTACCTTGAAGCAGCAGTTAGTCTTTAAAGTGCCACAACGTTTTTATCTTTTTGTTTTGTTTACTTCCTGATATGCTTGAAATACAGACTAACATGGCTACCATTTCAAAAGTTTTATTTTGTGCAAGCATATCAGAGATTAAACAAAACAAAAAGACAAAAATGTGGCACCTTAAAGACTAACTGCTGCTCCAAAGCAGACTGCCACTGGCCCAGGGAGCTCCACAGCCCTCATTCCCCTCTCCCTCCTCCCAGGGAAACCTCCTTAGCCTGCTCCAGACCCTGCCCAAGGCTCTACGCCTCTCTCTCACACACACAGACGCACACCCCAGGCCCATGGAGAGTCACCGAGAAGCTGTGGTGGACACAGGCCGAGGTGATGAGGGCCAGGGCAGCGACTCCCACAGGCGGCATGACAGGGCTGCCGGGCTCAGCAGGGCGGAAGCCCCACCACCCCACAACAACGAGGGAGCCAGAGCCGCCATCGGCCTCCTGCGATGATGCCCTGAGACTACAGCGGAGAAGGGCAGGCAGTGGTGGCAGAGCACTTCTGCGGGAAAAGGGGCACCAGGGGTGGTGGTGGTGGCAGAGCATCCCTGCTGAGCCCAGCTCTTCCTCCTTCCCGCCCCTGGGACAATGGTGGAGACTCTCCTCTTCTCCCTCTTCCTCCCTCCCTCCCTGGCCAAGGCAAGGGTGCTGAGACCGGTTCCTGCTTGGCAATGAGACGGAGAAGAGAAGGGGCCATTCCTGGCTCATTGTCATGCCCTGGCCGCGTCTGGAGGGAGGTGAGAAGAGGAGGTGGGCGGGCCCAGCTGGTTTTACTACCAGTTCGCATGAACCGGTGCAAACCGGTTGAAACTCACCACTGTGGCTAAATCTCTTGAGAAGAACTTGCCCCATAAAGGTTTAAATCAAGTATTGAAAGAGCCTAAGAGTTTGGCCAGGTGGCCTTGAGGTTTTAAAAATGTAGCCAGTTGGGAGCACTGGAAAGAAACATCCTTCTGTCCCCGGGACCAGTCTCGGTGCTAATTACAACTGGGGACAGATTGATGATGGACACTTGTGCAAGGATGAGCCAACCTTTGAGCAGGCTATGGGTGGTGGTGAGGGGAGAGTTAGCTCCGTGATTATAGTGCCTTAATTCACCACTGGCTGGTGTAATGAAATGAATTATACCCTGTGCTTTAGCCTCTTCCAATATGGCGATTTCAGATCAGGGGGAGAGAATGGAATGTAAACAATGTGGGCCTCATGGTTTGGAGAAAATGAAACCTAAAATGTGTGATAGACATATCATCCTGTGAGATCATTGGTTGGAATCCCTAAGGGAGATAGCCAGAAGGTGGGCCCTGTGGGACGAGATATAAGCCAGAAAAAGGGGTGTGTGTGTGTGAAGAGAGACACTCTCTTGAATCTTAACTTCAAAAATGTAGACGTTTAAGGAGGGGCCATAGGCTATCCCTTAAATAAGCAGCTTTCTTTATATGTTTTGAAATGCTTTCTGAGCTTTTGCTGGACTGTATCCCGTATCTTGCTTTGATTTCAATATACGTACAGTACTTTTAAATACCTGAAGAGACTTGGAAGTGATTACTTGCCTCACATTATCTGAATCTACACTAGTTTCATGTGCACCCTTTCCTCACCACCTGCATTTAATTACCTTTAAGGCCCTACATGGTAGTGGGTCAGGATACTTAAGAGACCGCGTCACCCCAAGAACGTCTGTCGGTCCCACCAGAGCAGACTGGAGAGGCTCTCTAGTTGTTCCATCTGCTAGAGGGGCGCATTTCTCTAGCACCAGAAGGAGGGCCTTCTCAGTGTCTGCTCCAGCCCTTTGGAACCTCCTGCCAATTGAGCTGCATCTCCAGATGGAGTTGCTGCCCTTCAGGAAAGGGTTAAAGATATGGCTGGCAGAGCAGGTGTGGGGCACCAGTAATGTGGTAACCCCGGCCTGCTGACTAATTTAGTAAAATTCTCTTTCTTAATCTTTTTTTAAATAGTGCTTTTAATGGGTTTTTATTACTTTTAATTATGACTTTGTGTTTTGTGAGCTGCCCAGAGTCCTCGGAGTTGGGAGGCAATACAAATTGGAAAAAATAAATAGATAATAATAATCAATGCAGCACAGGGGCGTTGAGTTGTAGAGGGAATGGGCTAATGTGCTAGTCTGGCTAAACAGCCACAAGGTAGTACCAAGTTCCACCCTTTTGCTCCTTTTGACGTGGGCAGATTTTTTTTTATGAAATGAAAGCTTTGTTCCAACTTTTTATTTGGCTTGTAATTTGGCAGTTTTACTTTCCACCCCGAGTCCATTCCTAAGTGAAGGTCCTGTTCTTTTTTCCCCTTCCCTTTTTTTTTTTTTTGGGGGGGGGGATGTACATCTCCTGGTCAAGCCTTGTTTCTTCATCCTGTTTTGTTAGTAAAGTTTTCCAAGCCAAATTGGGTGCCTAAACATTCACTGGGCTGTTCTGGGGTGCTAAGTCCAGTACCTTGGTTCCCAGGCACCTGGTGACAGGTAGAGAGCAGCAACCACTTGAGTCAGCTACAGAAATGGAAGGGCAGGTGCATTAAGACCCATTTTGCTTTTCCCTTTCTGGAAGGCAGTTCCAGGTCTGGAGTTGGAATCCTATAGAGTTTTTCCTACAGCTGGAGTACAAGGGTGCCCAAAGCCATTCTAGGTGCCCAGGAGAGGGACTGCTGAGGGCCAGAGAGGATCCTCCTCATTACTTCTGGGGTCAGTTTTTGCACATCTCTCAAGGACAGTGTCTGTAAGAAACAAAAACTAGGAAGTGATCAATCCGCTCAAAGCCCTGCAGACCAGACCACACCTCTTCAGACAGCTGAGCAGGCCAGACTGGTGGTTCCCCCACTGTAAACGCTGCCGTAAAATGTGTCTGCGGCTGTCGTAAACATGGCACATTTATGGGCATATTTATGGCTGTCGTAAACACTTTCGCTTCTGGTGGCAGTGTTGGTGTGCACCACATGAAATGGTGTCATGAGCCAAAGGTTGAGAATCCCTGCACTACAGTATCCAGTGGGGCTTGCTCTTTATAGATTGTGTGTAAGACAGTAGCTATGAATAAGCTTTCAATGAGAAAAGCTAAAATTACTTTTCTGAATGGTTCTGTTATTCTGTGATGTCAACTCACCACACTTGAAAAGCTTTCTTATATCCTATTTTTCTACAATAACATGTGCTCAATGGTGAAAATAACTGCTCTTCTGTCAAGTTAATTCTGATTGTCTCTTCTCCAGGGAGACACAGTGGGGAATGAAATTCCTGACCTCTTGTACCACAGCTAAGTATACAAGTCATTGAGCTGTCCAGCCAATGATATACTCAAAGCAGCTTAGAAATGGTTTCTTCTATAACGCCCAACCAACCAGAAATTTTACTCACCAGAGGTAGGTCTGGACCTTGTAAAAGTACTAAAACATTCACCTGTTTGTCTCATTTGCTCTTTCCCCTTTTCTAAAAGAAAACCACTCTCATGAAATCTGTTTTGCTGCTGGCGTCTAATAGAACATAACAGACTTGCCTTCAGGAAACTAGATAAGTTAGCAAGAAAATTGTACATAGACACATGGTTCCTTCCACTGGAAGCGGAAGTAAAATACGCCCAAACATGGGCAAAATGTCGTAAATGCGCTTGCGGCACGCGTTTACGACAGCCGTGAGTTGGGTCATTTATGGCAGTGTTATATGCAGCGCATTTGACTTACACTTCCTGGAGTGGCATGGGCCAGATTCTTTGGCATCAGGGGCCAGATCCGGCCCCACATGACCAGCCGGTGGCCTGAAAAGTTTAGGCACCCCTGTTTTACATTTCTTTTCACTTGTCCAATCTTTTTATTGGGAATAGTACTGCTTGGTATTAAAAATGAAAAAACTAACAATCCCATTTTGAATATTCTAGTAAATAATAATTTTGTGTCAGAAATTATTCTGGGTCAAAAGAATTTTTACTGGACAAACTCCACTCAGGGAACGCCTGAATGAGGCTCCTTTCATGTCCCCAAGATCTTTTCCCACCGAAGTGGTCCCTATTTATCTACAGTACTTGTCATTTCTTGCTTTCAAGCTACTAGGTTGACAGGAGGTGAGACAAAGAAGGGCTCTCAAATCGTCATGCAGTACCCAGGTCTCGAACTGCCGACTTGTTGGCCTTCCAGCTAATAGGGCAAGCTTCTTAACCACTGATTGTTAGTTAAGCTGGCTAATTATATAATGTTTCTAAAGCTTGACTAGGTTTGTTTTTAAAAAGAAAAAAGAGCTGTAGAGGATCAAACAGAAGCCACCCTTGCATAGAAACCACACTGATCCTCCAATTTATTTTCCGTGCACTAAAAAAATTAATTGGACCAGTGACTTAGAACATTGAGGGCCACTGCATGACCCATTAAACTGACATTCTGAACATTTGTAATTCACAGTGTAAGACTGATAGAATCCTTTATGCACTCTGTATATGATTGCACTCTTTTATCACAGACTACCACTGGTACATAGAAAGTCTCCTGATTAGAATGTCACCATCAATTGAGGGAGAAGACAACCGTAATGGAGGTATATTTGATAAACCGACAGAGTGTGACAAAAGAAACCCATGGCTCTTAAAAGAGGCTATGCAATTAATTGTTGACTTTTTCTTTATGATACAGTACTTAATTTCTTATTTGTTACAGTTAGTTCTCTAATGTGGCAGACAAGGTCAGAAATAAGTAGATTGCTTCAAGTGATTAAGCAAATGCTTTGTGCCCACTGTTTTTTTTCTCTTTTAAGCCTGTTCATGTAATTATGGGATGTTCTTGGCTGGACAAGCTCAGCCTGTGTCTGTAATAGTCAGCTGCTGAATTCTGATTTAAGAGATGTATATTTTTCTTGCCCTGACTATCCCAAGCTACTTGTCGTGCACATCCGTAGATCTCATGCACAAAGCATTGAAGTCAGATTCAGCAGTCAGTGTGGTTGGCCTTTGTACATGGAATTGGAGAAGGTGTCCTCTTGCTTGCTATCTGAGGCAGCAAAATGCCTCACAGCAGCCCTGTTGGTTAGCATTGCATTGTGAATCTTTTCCCCAGGGCAGTAAAACTCATTCAGTGACCAAGTAGAGCACTTATTCATGAGGAATTCTGGCATTGCTTTGTGTGCATGAGGGCTAAGGGCATTTGCTCTATAGGCAACTGACATATCAACTGGCCCAAGCTACTCTAGGAAGAGAAGCCAAGGTATGATGGAAGGAAACTTAACTCTCAACTCATCCTACAGCCCCTCTAACTTAATACAGTATCAAAGTATATTTACCACAAAAGGGCTGTGGTTGCTTAATGGTTATGACATTGAGCTTGATGACTCAAAGGTTGGCAGGTCACTAATTCAAGTCCTGAGTACCACTTCATTGGGAAGGTAATAACCTTCTGCCCACCCTGGAGTCTAGTCATGCGTGACACATGACTATGAAAACAGTGGTGGGCAGCAAAAAATTTCACTACCACAGAGCCTATGTCATGGGCGGAGCCTATGTCATGGGCGATCTAGTTGTGCCTGCCATATGGCCATGTATACATCTGCAAACACAGGCAGCACTGGCTCTTTCACTGTAAATGGAGATGAGCACTGCAGCCTAGAGTCAGATATGACTGGCTTTTGAGCAAGGGAGACCTTGAACCACTTGTAGGGACAAAACCTGACGTCAAATCTGAATACCAATCAGGGATCTTCTGTTATTAGGTAAAGGTTGCGCTTGCTCGAAGGCCAGTCGTTACCAACTCTAGGGTTCAGTGCTCATCTCTGTTTATAGTCAAAGAGCCAGTGGACTTGATCCACAAAAGCTCACATTAAAAATACAGTATTGAGTCTTTAAGGTGCCACAACGTTTTTGTCTTTTTGTTTTGTTTACTCTGATATGCTTGCACAGGTTAAAACTTTTAAAACGGTACCTGTGTTAGTCTGTGTTTCAAGCATATCAGAGTAAGCAAAACAAAAAGAATCTCCCTTAGCCTGCTCCAGACCCTCCCCCCACAATATTACCACCTCCCTGACCGAAAGGCCCCCAATTTTGCCACCCCCTTGCTTGAAAGCCACCCAATTTTGCCACCACCCCTCCCGGGGGTCTGGAGACTGATTACTGCCCACCACTGGCTCTACCCTTCTGGCAGGTGATCTCTTTGCCACTGCTCTTCAAGTGGACCTTCCCAATTTGAGGCCCTGGTTTTCAGCTTTACTTTTTCCTTCTATACCAGGGGTGTCCAAAATATGGCCTGTGGGCTGGATCTGGCCCCCAATGTCAATTCATCTGGCCCATGCCACCCTCGTCACTCCCAGAAGCAGAAGTAAAACTCGTATGTGTGTTTTACTTTTGCTTCCAGGAATGATGAGGGTGGCGTGGACTGGCTGAACTGGCATCGGAGGCCGGATCCAGCCCACAGGCCGTAGTTTGGGCACCCCTAGTTTAAACAGAAAAAAATCGCAGCCTAAAAACTATCTCCTTTGGCAAGAGTTGTATACATTTTCACAACATTTTTATAGATATACTAGGTGGATAAAGATTGAAAGTTTGAATAGAAATAATTTAAAGGAAAAGTAATGAAAGGAATAATGGTAAGACAGCTACCAGTAGGAGGAAAGGAGAAAAAGAAATAGCTGTATTGTTCGGAACAATTAGATTTGCTTGACGTCCATAAACATCAGTATGAACCTGCTCTAGTTCCGGTCTCCCTCCCCTTCTTCGACACTCGGAGGCGGTCCTTCAACGGAAGGATAGGGGAGAGAAGACGATAGGAAGGTGAAGGGTTTTGGGTGGGTGACTGGGGAATGTTTCTATATGTTGTGTTGTTATGGGCTTTTGGGAGGTGAAGGGTTGAGTGAGGGTGAATGTATTTTTTCTTTATATTTTGTGTTGTATTGTAATGTTATATGTTCTCTGTTGTCCTTTTCTATAATGTGAAGATTTATGTATTTATGTTGTAATCTTTTGTAATGTTAAGTTTGTATTTTTATTTGAAATAATAAAAAAAATTAAAAAAAATAAAATCTATCTCATCCTGTTGTAAAACATATCTGTTGCAAAACAGATTGGAAGGCACTTTTTACTTCCATTTCCACTGGGAGGAACCACATGACCAGCCCTCTGAACCACATGACTGGCCCATGGCCCAAAAAGTTTTGGCACCCCTTTCTATACCATAATTCCAGATCTTCAAGGGTTATAGAGCAGATTTCTGTTTCTACCCGTTTCAGCACCTTTTCCCATATCTCAGCAGAATGAGAACCCAGTACTTCCCCAGCACATTCCCTCTCTTTCTTCCCTGATCCCACAGGCAGTGGGACCTCAGAGGACTCACTCTGGCCAAGGCGTATTTCCTTCTACACAGGGATAATTTTTAACCCTGGGAGAATTGCAGCCCATGAGCCCTGGCCTCCCCAGTTCGGAATAGGAAAAGATGCCTTCTGGATGAGCCTCTGGATTCCGAATGGTCCTCCTTCCTGAAGCGACCCCTCCCTTCCACTTGCATAAATAAAAAAGAATAAATGGAATAAAAAAGAAACCTCCAGAAAAAAGTTATGCTGTAATCTTTCCAAGATTGGTTTTAGGACAAGGTTCTTGAAAACTATGTGAATGGAATGTCCCAATGATGTGGGAACACACTGGGCAGAATATCCGGCCAAGTTAGTTTGGCGTCCTGGCAGAAGTCCACAATCTGGCTGTCTTCCTTTGCCTGGTGGCCAGAATGCCCTGGACCTGTGAATTCAGAAAGAAAAAGACCTTAGTTGTGGGGGGAAATAATAGGAAACCACAGACTAAAGCAGGGGTCGGCAACCTACAGTGTACAGGCCAAATCTGGCCTGTGGCACCAAATCATCAGGCCCCAGCTCTTGTTCCAACTGCTGGTGCCATTGCCGCCACAACCAGAAGCAGTTGCAGAGATGTTTATGGGTGCAGACATGTTTATGGCTGTCATAAATGCATTTACAACAGCCTTGGATGCATTTACAACAGCTGCAGATGTGTTTACAGCAGGGGAGACCACCAGTCTGGCCCCCTCAACTGTCTGAAGGAGTGTGACCTGGGCCCCAACATAAAAAGGTTGCCAACCCCTAGACCAGTGGTACCCAAACTAAGGCCCGGGGGCCAGATACAGCCCGCGACCCCAATTCATCCAGCCCACGAAGCCCTCGTTACTCCTGGAAGCGGAAGTAAAACGCGCCCGTACAGGCGTGTTTTACTTCTGCTTCCAGGAGCAACGAGGGCTTCACGGACCGGATGAATTGGGGTCGGGGGCTGCACCCGGCCCCTGGGCCTTAGTGACCGGCTCTCTGAACCACATGATCGGCCCAAAAAGTTTGGGCACCCCTGCCCTAGACTAAAGGTTCTTTCAGTGATAGATTCTTACTTCTTCCTACAGGATCCTGTGCTGTCGAGATATCTGCCATTCCTCATTTCACAGTCTTACATTTGTGGAAGATTGTTCCCTATATTTTAAAATGAAGTAAAGCTATTGGATTGACCAGACTCATGGTCAGAACTGCCGCTTGGAAAAAATAATTTTTACCACAGTTCCAAGCATTTCCCAGATTTTGACAGTTGTGTTCCTACAAGGTAACTTTGGAAACCCTGGACAAAATGTGATCTGTGAAGGAACACCCTTATGGTGAAATGGCAACCAGTTCTCTGTTGAGGTTTACACTGGAGAACTTCTAATACACTTCTAAGAACTTCTAATACACTTCTCCCCACCAACAAAACCACACACACAAATATACACACACCTTTTTCCCCCTCTACTGAAGCTCCATCCTCAACATGTTCAGTCTCAGCTTGACTGTTAACTGCTACTTGACTTGCAAAGAACTCAACCTGCTCTGGATTGTGACTTCATTCTGACATCAAAGAGCTTTGCATCTGTTTGGCCTGGGCTGTAACAATGGTGACAACATGAGCCAATCAGCCTTGGGATCAGTGGTGGGATGTCAAAATTTTTACTACCCCACCGTGATGTCATCACAGTGTGGGCAGAGCTAACATCATGATGTCATGTCATGGGCGGGGCCAAAGAAAAAAATACAAAATAATAAAAATAGGGAGCTTCAGTCTATAGGGAGCTTCAGGCTAGCAGCTTCTCTTCCTCCTCCCAGTTTGGGAGGACAGCAAGGAGGCAGTGCATATGTGCCAAGCACTAGGCGTGCATGCACACCAAGTGCTTGACATGCATGCGCAGTGGGAGAACCAGTGAAAAGGTAAGCCCCGAAGGTGGTTCCTCCCAAAAGCTGCTACAGGTTCTCTGTGACACTGGGAAAAGTTACTACCGGTTCTGGAGAACTGGTGAAAACCTGTTACATCCCATCACTGCTTGGGATGCAGGGAGTCTCTCATACGACACTTTAGCCAATCAGATGATCGGATGCATCACATTTCTTGGAAGATTTTCCTGTCATTTAGGGCTTTTCTGACTGAAAGTGCAAAATGATAATATTTCCAAGAACTGCTTTTCATTGTGATTGATTCCTTCTCATAAAGTCAGGCCACACATGCTTGGTACCATGGATCAAACAAATCCATTTTTTATATTTGGTGTTGTTTGTTCCACTCTGTTTATCTCTGTACACAATAACTGGGAACTAATTTTACAGCGGGATTAACCAGTGAGTGAAGCCACCTGGAATTAG
Source organism: Furcifer pardalis (assembly GCA_030440675.1). Taxonomy (NCBI): domain Eukaryota; kingdom Metazoa; phylum Chordata; class Lepidosauria; order Squamata; family Chamaeleonidae; genus Furcifer; species Furcifer pardalis. The sequence goes on from CP126896.1 coordinate 37,027,711, forward strand.
ACTAGATCACATAGACGAATAAACTAAAAATGTGTCTTCTCAGCGGTGAATCTTGTAGTTGTGGGGAAATCTAGCTTGACATGGTATGAACTGTTTGCAGAGGTACAACACACACAGTGTCTAGAAAGCAATGAAGCTGCAAAGGCCTGTTGGTGAGAAGTCTTTCTGGAGGTCACTCCATCCCAGTATCTCCTAAAGGTCAGTATCTCCTAAAGCTTGGGCTTCTGGTAATTGAAGTCCAAGAACACCTGGAGTGCCAAGATTCACCATCAGGGGTATAGATCATACTTGGAGATGGAGGGGAGAAATGATGCCTCCTCTAGTATATCTCCATTCCCTTTATAAGGTAAAGGTTTCTCTTGCTCGAAAGCCAGTCATATCCAACTCTAGGGTTCAGTGCTCATCTCTGTTTCAAAGCCGAAGAGCCAGCGCTGTCTGCTTCTGAAGATGTTTCCGTGGTCATGTGACAGGCATGATTAGACACCGGAGCGCATGGAACACTGTTTACCTTCCCACCGAAGTGGTCCCTATTTATCTACTTGCAATCTCTTGCTTTCAAACTGCCAGGTTGGCAGGACCTGGGAAAATTCCCCTTATACTCTTGTATAAATCCCTTTGAAATAACTAGAACTCTTCAACACACATAAGATTGTGCTGGACCAATTAACATTTTCCAATAAGGATAGAGTCTTCCATGACAATCAATCAACTCATCAAATAGCAGGTGGAATTATTAGCACTATAAGAGTCTTTTTAATAACCTACACAAAATAAACACATAACAAATGATACTATAAATTGTGTGCCCTTCTCCACCTTCAAGACTTGACACCCAGAAAATGAAAACTAAATCCTCATATAACAAGTTGACCAACAAAAAATCCCCTTCATATTATTTTATTTATTTATTATTTATTTGTTCAGATTTATAGTGCTGCTCACTCACTGAGGCATCTCAGGGCGGCTTACAGTCAAAACATAAATATTAATTATTAATATTAACAAAATATTAAGACGTAGAGCTATGATATAAAGTCTGAAATTGTAACGTACAACAAGGAAATGCTTTTAAATAAATCTTTAGAAAATCTTTATATAAATCCATATTGGGAATACTTTTTAGATTTTCAGCCCCTTATTCTAAAAACATCAAAACAATTCATTAAAGAATGTCATCATCGTCGTCGACTGCAACTGGTATCTGAGAATGCATTTTTTCCTGAAGCAGGAAAAATGTCCCTGGTGTGAATTTGTTTTAGGTGGATCTCAGCTTGCAATGAAGTGACCCACACACTATGATCTTGGAGCCATCTCCTACGACACATATGGAATGCGACATGCAGGATTTAACACTGGGACTGCAATGGACTGCCACAGCCTTGAGGATATGGACATGGTGCGCCTAACACAGCCAATCCATCTGGCATGGCTTCTTCTGCCTCCATGACTGTTGGGAATCAGAGTTCCTCCTCCGCTCATTTTGCCGTTTAACCCAATTAAAGAATGAGGAACAGGGAAAAGGACAACGGAATGACCAAGGACTTTATTGGCCTAGGCATTTATATTTCCTAGCCTGAATCACTGTGGATTAATCTACCCGGATTATTTCCTAGCACTCCTTGGGTCCAAGCTGGGGTTCCTCTTGCCCAGCTACCCTAGGAAATCTCTCCCACAATATCAGGCCACCAGATCTTTTGCCTCTGGCCCTTGGTGAAGCTGAATTGACTGTCCACTAGGGGGCAAAACATTCCAGAATGACTATACAGTACTGTGTGTCATGGTCCATGGGGTCACAGAGGGCCGGAATCGACTGTGTGACTGAACAACAACAAAACTGTGTATCAGGGGTCCCCAAACTTTTCAGTCCGTGGGCTGGTCACATGGTTTAGGAAGCTGGTCACTATGACCCGAGGGCCGGATGTGGACCTGACGCCAATTCATCTGTCCCACGAAGCCCTCGTTACTTCTGGAAGTGGAAGTAAAATGCGCCTGTATTGATGTATTTTACTTCCACTTCCAGAAGCAATGAGGGCTTCATGGGCCGGATGAATTGGTGAGGGTGGCAAAATGTCACTTGGGCATATGGGAGTTCTTGAACTTCAATTCCCAGAAGCCCTAGAGCCTGCTGAGGTGACGGGCACCGGCATCTTGGGTCCCGCCCAGGGAGTGGCAAATTTGGCTTATGCCCCAGGCAGTTGAAACCCATGTCCTGGGCCCCGGGCAACTGAAACCCATGCTACAGCACTGCATGGGGCTGCCCTTGGTGACCATTTGGAGGCTCCAGCTGATGCAGAATGCGGCTTTTAGTGTTTTAGGATTTTAAGGGTTCTCTAATTCTCTAATTGTGGGGATTTTATGTGCAGTTGTACCTCGCTTAAAGAGCATAATGCGTTCCACAGGATTGCTCTTTAAGCAAGTTTGCTCTTTAAGCGAAACACCATTGTAAGTGACCAATTGTGACTTCTGGTGGGAGGGATTGTGAATCCCGATTTATTTGTTAAGTGAGTTTTTGGTTAGTTTTATTTGTTAAGCGAAGCAAACATTCAGATAAAATTCTGCTCTTTAAGCGAGTTACTCTTTAAGCGGAGGCGCTCTTTATGCAAGGTTTGACTGTATTTGTATTGAATTGCTGTACGCCACCTAGAGTTGTCCATCAATTGGGAGGCTATACAAGTTGCACCAAATAAATAAATAAACTCCTTGGAACAGTTCTCCCGAGGACATGCCACACCAGTCTCTCAGGTTCTTCAGCCATGAAGTCCATCTATGTCCAGGGCCTCTCTTCTCAGGGATCTTTCCTTGCAGAGTGAGTTGGAATATTGTATACTTTATGTTGTTCTCCATGATATGGCCAAGGTACTGGAGCTTTCTTTGCTTAATGGTCTTAAATGCAGTAGTTCTAGTTCTTTATCCATTTGGCGCAACACTTCTACATTAGTCACATGGTCAACCCATGATATCTTTAGCAGATATTGGGAGATGTAAATGTGGAAAAGCATAAGAAGGATTTGATTATTAACATGGTAACAGTTGCAAGATTGTTAATAGCTAGGAATTGGCTTCTGCAGCAGGCTGAGGGGCTGCCTCGGCAATGGGCCCAGGACGCTTCCCACCTGCTCCCAGGACCCCGTCCCTGGTTAGGGGCTCTAAAGGCCGCCATGGCAATGGGCTGTGGGATTTTTCTTGGTAGCTGCCCCTTGGACTAATTTGGGGCTGGGTAGAATGGTTACTCAATTGTATTGTTTAAATTGGTGTTGTACTATGGTATCTTCTCTGTGTCGAGGATTGTACTCGTGGTATTGATAATGTATAATTTTTATAGTGTATTATTATATATTGTTCTTGTAATTTGATTTAGATCTATTGTACGAAATTATATATATTGTATTACTGTGCACTTATTGTTTTTGGGTTGTTTACCTGTGATCTGTTCATGATGTTACAATGATTGTGTAACTGTGTATTTTTGCATTCCTGTAAGCTGTCCAGAGTTGCTGTGCGCGAGTGGGGCAGAGTATAAGTCTAAAAATTAAATTATATAAAGAACTATGGTATAAAGAACTATGGAATAGGGCTATGAATGATAAGCTGACATGTCAATTAAAATTGAAAAATGTTACAAAGAAAATTAGTTTATGGATAAATGGGGAAAGTTCATTGAATATGTGTTTGACAAATCTAAAGGAATTAAGCCTGGTCAAGAATATACAGCATTCTGGAAGTAGTGGATGGGGTACATCTAAATGAACAGATTGGTTCAGACTTCTTCTACTTTTATGTCCTGATTAAACCCTCGGCTGCCAAAATGAAGCCACTTTCTTTGCTTTCTCATTGCACCTCATTGGTGTAAGTCTCTGGCAGCAATCGCCAGGGCAGTAAATGAGCCAGACTCTGTATCTTTCCACATTCACACAGTTTGTTGTTTGCCAGCAGTCCCCACTTGAGCATGTTGGTCAGCGATGGGATGTAACAGGTTCTCACCAGTTCGCCAGAACCAGTAGTAACTTTCCCCAGTGTTCCGGAGAACCAGTAGCAGCTTTTAGGGGGAACCACCTTTGGGGCTTACCTTTTCACTGCGCATGCACACCAAGCACTTGGTGTGCATGCATGCCTACAGTGCTTGGCGTGTATGCATGGCCTCCTTGCTGTCCTCCTTGCTTTCCTTGTGTTGTGGGTGGGTGGGTGGATGGGTTGAGGTGTGTGTGTGCTTATTTTTATTTTATTTTTATTTTTTCTTTGGCTCCGGCGACAATGTCATGACGTCATGATGTTAGCTCCGCCCACACTGTGATGACATCACGGTGGGGTAGTAAAATTTCTGACATCCCACCACTGATGTTGGTCTAGTATTTAGGGACTCCAACCCTCAGCCTATTCAGGGTCCTCCAAGTGACATAGGGGAGATTGAGATCTTCAGCTATAACCTCCTTTAATGATGTACCTTGCCCAGTGAACTCCTTCCTCCATCTTCCAATTTGGTTTTGAAGCCAGTGATGCTCTTCTATTTATTCTTCTTAGATGCACTGAATGGCTAGAGCAGGGATTCTCAACCTGTAGCCCATGGGCTGGATATGGCCCACAGTGCCATTTCATGTGGCCTCCCTACTGCCTCCACCACTCCAGGAAGTGCCATGTGGTAGAAGAAGGGCAAAATGGCTATCCGGGCCCCAAAGCTGTCTAAGGGAGTATGACCCAGTCCCCAGTTTATAAAGATTGAGAACTCCTGGGCTAGAGGTTTGTATTCTCTTAGCCCCCCCCCCTTCCGATTAGATCTAATAAAATATGCCTTAACTGTTTAGTTTTGAAATATGTATTTTTCAAATTATTTTTGTGAGTAGGCTAGTATTTCCTTTCTAAATATGATTTATTTATTTATTGGTAATTCTAAATACGTGTATTCTAAATATGTGTATTCTTTATAGTTTTGCAAATCCTGTAGTTTTATGCTGCTGCCTCTTTTTTGAGCAGATCAGCCAGAGGCTTGGTAGCGTTGATGTTTTTAAATTTGGCCTACCCAAGAGTGAGATGTCATTAGGTTAGTAAGAAAGATCTCACAGTGGAAGTGTATTTGCCTTATTCTATAAATAATTATTAAGTAAAATGTGCAGGTGTGTTTTACTTCTGCTTCCAGGAGCGACGAGGGCGGTGCGGGCCAGATGAGTCACAGTAAACCCACTCGTGTGGATTCACGGGGACTTGGGTTTCTGGGAACTGAAGTTCAAGAACATCTGGAATGCCAAGGCTTGCCGTCATGGTCCTAGTATAACCATTATTGTTCTGGTGGGCCTTCAGCAATCAGCTTCACTTTTTTTAGAAAGGTGCGATATGCAAATCTCCCCCCCAGGGCCCCCCTCTTTTGTCTGAGGCTGCTGGGACTGTGTGTTTGCCAACTATGTTGCCAACATAATCAACACCATGAATGATCGATCTCCAAAATGTTTTGTCCTCAAGTCTTGTATCACCTCTTGTAAAATCAAACCTGTGGTTTCTTTTAGGGAGTCAATCTACATCTATTTGGTCTTCCTCTTTTCCTGCAGTCTTTAGCAGCATTGATCTTTTCCAGCGAATCTTGCCATCTCTTGATGTGCCTAAAGTGTGACTTAAGAGGTTTTGTAGGGCAAAGTGGGAAAGAGTAATGAAAATACGACATAGTTTCCAAGTTTGTATTAGTTGTGGTTTTGTTTCTTGTATCTTTTGGGGAATGTGTTATATTTTGTGTAACATTTAAAATATGTTACATTTAAAATTGATGTTTTTCATGTATTTTAACAGTCCAATTTTCCAAGCTCCATATTTTAGTTTCCAAGACCTGAGTAAGGCTTTTAACAATACTGTATGATCTTTTGGAGGTCAGTATTTCACCTGGCCACCATAAGGAAAAAGATATTTGCACCTGCTCCCAAAGAGAGTGCGCAGCTGGGCATGAGGAACAGTTTTGACTGTTTGACGTTTCCTTTTAAAATGGATTTCTCTCATTCCACTCCTTCCAGACTGATCACCACTGGATGTAACTTGTGGTTGTTCTATTAAATTAGCACACCATCATCTTTAGCCGTGCTTCCCATGACTGAATAATTTTAACAGGCTTTATGCTCCTGCGAGATTAATTGTGGTACTCATGTACACAAATCTTTAAGCATGAATCAGAGCCTGTCTGAATTTAGATGAGGCCATATTTCTCCTGGTATCACCTGTTGTACCTTGTTTAAGTGAATAAATGTAATTGACATACCTTATTAGATCCAGTATTTTCAAAATATCTTTGTGGCAATGAACTCTTGGGATTTAAATGTGTGTATAAACACTTAAAGGATTATAACTGCATGTTATGGAGTCCTTTATCCATGCTTTTCCAGATACAATTTCCAGATGAACTTGCTTAGGATAATCATAATTACTGAAATAGTAAAAAAAGCTGTGTAGGCTTTTCAACTCCCCCCCCCCCAAAAAAAAACCCTTTTAAAAGGTTTCTCCTGAAAAAAACTTTGTTGTAGGCCAGTGGTGGCTAACCTTGGCACACCAGGTGTTCTTGAACTTCAATTCCCAGAACCCCTGATCAGCTGGTGTGTTGACTTGGGCTTCTGGGAGTTGAGGTCCAAGAACACCTGGAGTGACAAGGTTGACCAGTGCTGAAGAAAGGTTGTACAGTATATGAATGCCAGATATTTCATGACTGAAACAGATAACAGGATCAAGTGACTATATATTTTTTAAAAAAGTGATCTATATTAAGCATAATCATTATTGAACTTTGTTCCACTGTGAGTTGTTTGGGGTCAAAATACATTCTTTAGACACAATCATTTTCAACTTAATACCTTTCAATCAATCCATGACTGAAGCCAAGCAGCAATCAAAATCCAAAACTGCATCCACTGTTGATGAAGAGAGAACACACTGTGTGTCATCAGCATACTGATGGCAGTGAACTCTGAATCTCCAGATAAACTCTCCCATGGGCTTTACATAGACAATTAACAACTTTGGGGAGATGACTGACCCCTGAAGAAGTCTGCACTGGAGAATCCACAAAGATGAAACGACATCTCGAGGTTGAACCATCTGGGAAGCATGCCCTTTTTGCAACATTTACTCCAAGTTAAGAATTACAAGGGACTGCGGTGGCTCAAGTGGTTAAGATACTGAACTCACTGACTGGAACGTGTGAGTTCAATTCCTGGGTACTGCATGATGGAGTGAGCTCCCATCTCTGTCCCAGCTCCTGCCAACATAGTTTGAAAGCAAGAAATTGCAAGTAGATAAATAGGGTCCACTTTGTCGGTGGGAAGGTAAACAGTGTTCCATACACTCCAGTGTCGATGCATGCCTGCCACGTCCATGGAAATGTCGGGCTCTTTGGCTATAAAGAGAGATGAGCACTGAACCCTAGAGCTGGCTTTCAAACAAGGTGACATTTACCTAAGAATTACAATTATCATCCTTCACATTATGAGAGAAATTAGTAATAATTACTCTTTGACATAGCAATTCTCAGGGTGGAAAAACACCAGCTAATACCTTTCTTTCAACTGGCATCAGAAATGCTCTATAAATGTAGGGAGGTGGCAATATCGTTATAGGATCACTTATACAATCCAACATTGTGTGAGCTTTTGTGATCCAAGGTCACTTCTTCAGCCATTCATTAATTTCTTGTGGATAGGGTAGGAAATTTTTAAAGAAAACTCCCAAAAGTTCATGGCATGATGTTCAGCCAGGCTTTGTCTTAGATGTACTGTGGGGGAGAAATGGCAGGCTGCATCTTTTTAAAACCCCATTCAACAAATACAGGAAGCCAGGTATTTTCACGAAAGTTTGCACAATGTTGGATTTTTAAAGTGATCCTACAAAGGCATCGCCTTCCTTCTGCATTTGTTTAATTTTGTGTACGGATCACGTGGCTGATTTTGTTTATAGAAATACAGTACTGTATCCTGTTTTTGTCAGATCTTACCAGGAGGGGGCTCCCCTCTCCTTTTGGAAATGCTTGGTACCATGAGCAAACAACAAGTTGTAATGTGTATAGGTAAAGAGAATGAACAATCAAGCCAGCATAAATGTGGTGTGCAAAGCACTTACACTTTGTAAGAGTGGATTGTCTCTTCCAGTAGTGCACATTTAGTGATATCATTTTAAGATACTTAGCAGTAATTTGCAAAGAAACAGCCATCTTGATCTGTCTCAGCCTGTTAGAAAAATTAAAGGAAGCTAATACGTACAGTAGTTTGTCTTTTCCCTAATGAGGAGGAAGAAATGTCTGCTGTTCAAGTTGATTCCAAAAAGAAAGAAACACCACTCAAAATCATATTGCAAATGTCTACTGGGTATTCCACCAAAGATTTTCAGAAGTCTTATGTTTTATACACTACTCAGCAAAGCCTTTGACTGTGTGGATGGTGAGAAGTTAATTGTTCTGAAAGAAATGAATTTGCACTTGATTGTCCTGATGTGTTACCTGCATTGTGGACAAGAATCTATCATCAGAATATGGAAAGAAAGGTTTCCTACAGGGAAAGGTGTAAGACAAGGGCACATTTTTATCCCATTATCTATTCAATGTATATGGAAAGCCAGAGTGGTATCAGACAAAGGAGTGAAAATTGATGGAGAAACATCAGTAATTTAAGATATGCAAATGACACCAGCTTACTCGCAGAAAGCAGCAATAGTTCATACGTGAGAGGTGATTTTACAGCAATTGCCATCATACAGCAAATGAGTTATAATTAAACATCCAAAATCCAATAGGTATAATTGCACTTGAAGAAAACTATATACAAACAGAAACACTACTGCATCCACACAGTAGTGTTATTAGTCACTAGCAATTCAACACATGGAGGAAGTGTCAAGAAAATCCGGATTTAATAAGCAATTCTTCTGTGTCTAGGCCAGACATGAAACTGCCAAAATGAAGCCACCATTTGGTGAGCTCATTCTCCAGTTCCCTTCGCCTGACCTAGTGTGAGAAAGATTAGCTGGCAACACAAAGTGCTATTACTGGGGTCTGCCTGACTGTGGTTCAAAAAATATCACAATCTTCGAGGAGGCTCTTTCTGTGTACCCCTTGATAAGCAATTTAGACAACAGATAATTTATTCATCAACTGTGGTCCTCCAGATATTGCTGGATTCCAGCTTCCATCAACCATAGCATGCAAAGCAAAAGGACTACACTGGGGGGGGGGGGGGAATTGCATTTTGTATTTCTAGAATCCTGCTGGCAACATGATCAGTTAAAAAAAGGGAACTTATTCGCTCTGTTGGATGAATATGTGTGCTACAATTTAGCAACTTCTGGAAGGTTCCATTTGCCACTCCTCCTATTATTATTATTATTATTATTATTATTATTATTATTATTATTATTATTATTATTATTATTATTATTATTATTATTATTATTATTATAGGTACAGTGGTGATAGTTTACTGTTCTTCCTTATTTGTGTACCAAGGATTTAACAGGAATTAAAGCATTACTATACAGTAATATCTCGGATAACGCGAAGACTTGGTTCCACAAGTCTTGGTGTTATCAGATTTTTAGTGTTATCTGATGCATGTTAAAATCCTATGGGATGGATCGGATAACGTTAAAGCTACATAGAGATACATTGTAACCACACAGGCTTTAGCGGTTGTTATCCGATACATCCCATAGGACCTTAACGTTATTCGATGCAATTCTCCTCCCCAGATTACTTAACGTTATGCGATTTTAGCGTTATCCGAGGTATTACTGTATTACCACTTCAGAGCTCTGTTTCTGCAGACTATTGAGACAGACCATTTGACTTTTGATACACTAGTTGAACTTCCAGTCTAACCACCAAATTGCAATGAGGGTTTTCTCTGGCAAAAATGTAAGTATATTTATATTTCAAAATTGAAGGGTGTGTGTTGGAGGGCAGAATAACAACTTGTGTGCCAAATGTGACATTCAAGTAACTTACTCCAAAAAGTATTGTCAGACAACCTGTATTTTAAAAAGTGAAAATTTCCCATATTTCTGAACCCAACTCTGAATTGTGTTTCTTTATTTTGAAAAGTTATCTGGCAGCTTTTTCAAGTTGCTACATACTTCCGTAGTAGGATGAATATCTGATTTAACGAGAGTTCTGATTATAATTCTCAACAGCTGTATTCTTCTGTGATGACCATCCTCAAAAATTGCTACCATGCTAAATAAGTGGATAGGCCAACGTGTGATTAGCAATTTCCTTATGGCTGGGAGCAGAGTGAATTGGCTTCTGGTTACAAAGCCATTTCCAATAAAAATACATGTTTCAGTAAAACAGAAAACAGAAAGCTTTCTCTGTTCCAATGAGTGTCAGTCATCCCACCATATACGTGCACCTGTTTTGCTAGAGGGTGACTGGAGAGCTTTATGTTCAAAGCTGACAGTCATTCATTTATTTGGCCAAAATTCCTACTCTCCCTTAATCAAATGGAACCTATAGATATCAACGTATACATTAAATTACCATGATGTGTTTGAAGTTACTTGCCAGCTATTTATTTAACCAAAAAGGAGCTGGACGTATCCTACTATTTCTCTGCTTCATCAGATTTCTGACCAGATATTAAGGTATTATTAAAGTATAACAGCACATTTGGCAGAGAATACAGCTTACTGAAAAATTTCACTGCTTGATCATTGATTCTACATTTTGAGTATGCTGCTGTCAGAAGTCAGAAGCATTCCAGAGATGCCTGTGGGTAAAACCTTATTTTGCTGCATAGCCGCTGCAGTCTTCCTTTGTAAACATGTGAAAGATTTCAGAACTGCTCCAAGAGATTAAAAGTCAAAATGACTCATTACTTCAAAGTCAGTTCTAGCAGCCAAGTCTATCTATACAGCAAAAGAGCTCAGTCTAGACTCAAAAGCAAAGGAGACCCTGGCACTGTCCTAATATATTTGAATAAAAAATGTTCAGGCTTTTTAGCAATATACATTTTAGATGTAGGAGGCAAAAGGATAAAACCTCCCTTCTCTGCACAACAGCTTCTGGTTCAGGTAAGTCACCCTTGCTCAAAAGCCAGTCATATCTGACTCTAAGGTTCAGTGCTCATCTCTGTTTATAGTCAAAGAGCCTGCGCTGTCTGCGTCTGCAGACATTTCCATGGACATGGGGCAGGCATGTCTCGACACCAGAGTGCACAGAATGCTGTTTACCTTCCCACTGAAGTGGCACCTATTTATCTACTTGCAATTTCTTGCTTTCATACTGCTAGGTTGGCAGGAACTGGGACAGAGACGGGAGCTCACTCCATCCTGCAGCACTCAGGTCTTGAACTGCTGACCTGCCAGTCATCAAGTTCAGTGTCTTAACCACTAAGCTACCGCAGTTCCTCCTGGTTCAGGTAACCAGCACTTAATTTTAAAACTACCTCTTTAAAGTATATATAATATGTATGCAACAATAGCAGGAACTTAGTGGTTAAGATGCTGCATTTGGTGACTGGAAGGTTGACAGGTCAACAGTTCGAGACCCAAGTGCTGCATGATGGAGTGAGTTTCTGTCTCTGTCCCAGCTCCTGCCAACCCAGCAGTTTGAAAGCAAGAAATTGCAAGTAGATAAATAGGGGCCACTTCAGTGGGAAGGTAAACAACATCCCATGTCTAGTCATACCTGCCACATGTCCACAGAAATGCCTGTAAATGCAGACAGCACTGACTTTTTGGCTATAAACAGAGATGAGGACTGAACCCTAGAGTTGAATACGAGTGGCTTTCAAACAAGGACAACTTTTACTAAATAATACTGTAAGTACACTTGTGTACGAAGTAAACAAGAACCCTTAAATGCATGCTTTCCTAGTGCCACAAAACACAACAAAAGGCAGGAATAAAATAACATAAGGACATTTTATTCTGAAAATATGGCAAGAGTCTAAGGCACTTCAAACATTTAAAATGCATATGACTGAAGTGAACATAACAGGAAAATAAGCATTCTGTATATATTTGTGTGTGTGTGTGAGAGAGAGAGAGTGTGAGTGAGTGTGCACACAGAACTACATTTTCAGTACAGATGAACATCTTGCAATGTATCCCAGGATTCATGTAAATGTCCATTAATTAAAAATATCTAGTAGTAACGGTGTGAAGATTATTATTTTAATTATGACAGAGTATAAAGTGTCAAAAATACTGACTTAACCTTTTATATAAAAGCTATACAAATTGACAGCAATTTATTTAGCATCTTTCAGGCCAGAATGTAGCCTTCCATTGTGAAACCAACAACCCATCAGGTGAGAGTCTGAAGAACCATCCTAGGCAGATGACACTCTTAAATTTTAAAATAAGCATCAAAACAAGTCTTAAAATAATTCTGGAATGACGTTTACGATAAATGGTTCTTGCCAGCAATGACAAGAGCAAATATAAATACCTGTGTAAAGAACATAATGTTTTTTGTTTAAGAAAGAAAGTCAGTAAGATTTATTCAGGTGATCCAGTCATAACTCAACAAGATAGCTTAAAAACTGCCATGTTTGGTAGCACATGAATATTTTCTACAGAAAAGATATTCTGCCACTCCATGGAAGCTGAAAGAGCTACCAGAGGAGACACAGATGCCACACAGAAGTTTCATGTAAGCTCTGTCTTTATGACAACTGCTTCCAAAGTCTTGTGGCCATCCAGATGCCATGCTGTTAATATCCTGCTTGTCAAGGTAATCCTCAGATCTTGCAGCAGTACAGAAAACACTGCCCACTTTGTTGAGTGATCAGATAGACATGAATGGCCACAGGGACCCATAAGAAGTAGATTCCATCCACCAATCACACCACGTAGGTCAATCCTGAGTAATAGCTGTTTAACAAGGAAGCTGTCTTGACTGTCCCTCTATCTTTAGCTCTAGGCTTCTGCTTCCAGTTTGCTGGTGAGCTCAGGCACAAGGCAATTACATTCAGTATATGTCACTGTAAAACAGTAACCATTAGCAGCTGAGGAGAGACCACATTAATGTTTACAGATCACCATCGTGCACTAGCAATCCAATGGGCTTCTATGGGTAGGACCAGGAGATGGCTTTCTTCCGAGCCTTGGAGTGCCCTAGAAAATGAAAAGAGGATTGTTGAAGACTGGGAAATAATTGTGTGTGTTGAAGAAAACCAATGAGCCCTTCAGTTTACTGAATACTTCTATTGACTTGAAAATCAGCTACAGCTCCCCCAATGACAGCAGAAGCCTGAAGTAATGAAGAGAAGGTGGCTGCAGAATAAGGTTTCCCAAATGAAGCTACCCTGGCAGGCATAGGAGCAGATTGGTAGCTGCAAAGGGAAGAAATTAGTACTTTGGATCAGAAAACTGTAAAACTTTCACAGTGGAGACAAGGGAGTCCAACTTCAGGATGACTGTAGGTACCACAACATTCCTTATTGGTACTTCTAACGCCCTGGTGGCTAACCTTAGCACTCCTGGTATTCTTGGACTTCAATTACCAGAAGCCCAAGTCAGTACACCTACTGATCAAGGCTTCTGGAAATTGAAGTCCAAGAACATCTGGAGTGCCAAGTTTAGCCATCACTGTTATAACAGATATTCTGCCTACTAGTCTGTGAACCTTCAGAAACAGGCCTAACAAACATGGCAAATTATCTCAGACCTTAACAGAGATGCAGAACTGAAGAGTCATGAAGACAGCGGTGGTAGCAGAGGGAAGGTTAAAGTGACAGAGACACGACATAACGATAGCTCAGGGACCAACTTGCTTTTGGTCCATGAATAAGAAATCTTTTTAACAACGAGGACCCACTCCAAATCTAAGATGAAGAACGCAACTGTATGACTCACCGGGGACTGAGTTTTGGAAAAGTTTGCATGCGCATAGAGAAGAACAGCAATATCCTTGTGTCCTGCTTCCAGGGCTATTGAAAGTGCAGTGCTGCCATCCTAAAGAGAAAACAGCATGAACATCTGTCATTGACGCAGATGATTCTATAAACAACTATAAGCTACAGAGTTTAAATGTATTGAAATGAAGGTTTTGTTACTCTGCTAGCAAAAAATATACATAGAATACTTAAAACACAAACACATCATTTTTACTTATTATAATTAAGCTTTGTGCTTCTGTTTTATGAGGCAATCTGATGATCATGGGTGTCATAATTTTTCTCAACAAGGGGAATTAGGTTGTTGCTGATCACCGCCATTACCACAAAAACAGCTTTCTATAATTCTCTCATTCTGTTTCAGGAAAAATAAAATCATATTGGTCAGGAAGATAAATGAGGGGGAAGTGTGGTGAGGAAGCAAAATTGTTAATCAAAGAGGAGAATTATTTGTGATAATTATTCCTAAACTAGCCACATCTTTAATTTCAAATGTTGTACAAAGCAGGTTTCATATTTTTAAACTATCATTTTTCTTCATGTGTGAACTATCAGAGAACAGGGGCTGCTGCTCTGCTGCTATGAGAGTAACAGTAGGGCAGGATGTAGTTGTGATGAAAACAATTGAATACTGTTTCTTATTTCAGACACAGTAACAAAAAAAAATAATCTTTGGCTCTAGTTCCTAACTGTACCCAATTTCTTTAAAAGGCTTTGAGTTTTCAGTTGAGTTGTAATCCAAGCATGTTAAGAGAATACAGCAGTGGCCTCAGGCAGAATCACATACAAAGGACAAAACCCCCAAAACAATTGAGATGTCTGCCTAACACCTGTCAACTTTGTATGTTTAGGTGTCAGAGCTTTGAATGCTACTTTTTAAAAGAAGCTCCTTCTGTTATTTGTTACTTGTTCTGTTAGCATTGCTGTAGAAATGCTATCAAGTTCCCTCAAGTGACCAATTCTGTTTATCACAAATTGAAATGGTGAGAATAAATGTATCACAACGCTATGCCTCCCTTGGCATTTTGTTCCCAGATCTCTTGGGATGCAGCTTCTCATACACAATCTGCTTGGAGATGGGTGGGATTTGTAGTCCAGTGCATTGAGAAAGTGCCCCATTGGCTCAAAGTCTTCAGCCATACATTTCCTATTAGTATTACAACATTACAACAAGATGCCTTTAGGAACTGCATTTACCTGACATCTTCCTGATTACAGCCCAACAGGATAAACATCCTTGTTGGGATAGGTATACCAAGTTGTCTGAAAGAACTAGAGGTCCTCTTAGATGAAACCTCCATATTCTAAGGCAGTTTATCTTTGAATGCGAGAAACTTTGAACAATGGCCAATGCTCTTGTTTATGGATTCTCCTGATGAACTCATAATCTGCTAGTCAGACTCTAGGATTCAATATGGACTATCTTTTTACAGGTTTTCCTGATTTCATGCGCCCCAAGAATGGCTTCCAAAATTCAGTCAAGCAGCTAGTTCCATCTTGGCCCTTTGTGTACAAAACTCGAAGCTGGACTTAACACCTGGCACTGCCTTTCTAACTCAGTTAAACCAGATTCATGCATGTATTACCAGATCAGTCTACTTCTTGCATAAACTACTTCTCTATCGCTCTTTCAGATGTGTGCATACTCTTTCTTGTGCTTGCCTGGACTTGCTCTAGTGCTTGCTTTCTCAAGCATATCTACCCACCTTCACTCATGTACCTACCTGCTCACTCTCACTCTTTCTTTTATGTGTACGCACAAATGAGCCCATGCTTCTCTTTTGTGAATATATGTACCCACTCTCTTACTCAGTCTCACTCCCTCTGACAACCTCCCTTCTTACGTTTCCTTCTCCCTGCAATATGTCCTCCACAAAGATAAATAGTGTAGTGAAAGGTAAGAGTACAAAATGGGCCACCCACGAGATTGTTCTTTCTCTTACTGCTCATGAACTCACCATCACAAGTAACAAGAGGCGGGAGTAAATCACAACCATGTAAGTTATAAACAGAAAAGTAACTTTGATCCAGCTTGTTATTGTAGAAATCTCCTTCTTCCATTAGTAACTTATTAAAAGTATTAATTTCTTAGCTGTTAAGTATACACCAAAAATAATTATACAGTATTTGCATACTACATAGATATATGTCACATTCATACCTTACACTGAAAATGAAATGCTGAGCAAAGTACATGAATTTAATGTCACTTAGATTTTGCACAAGTCTAAAACTGTAAGGACACTTCCCAATTTAGCCAACTATAAATTGGAATCTAATAAATTACTGATGGTCTGCAGAAGTAACTCACATTGTCCTCCAGTGTGCCATTACATCCAGATTGAGCAAGCAAAAGTTTGACAATCTCAACATGTCCATGTTCGCTGGCGCACATCAAAGCAGTGGAGCCCTCATCATCCTGTATGTTAACATCTGCCCCGCAAGCCAACAAAGCTTTGACCATATCTATTCGTCCATGGCTCACAGCGAGCATCAGAGCAGTTTGACCAGCCTGCACATGGAACAACAAATATTATACCCACGAGCCATTCACTGTCTAGAGCAGAGATTTTTACCAGAGAGTTCTGCCCACACGGAAATCTACTAATTATTACATACTACCCAAACAGCAAGTTAGATGCACACATGAAGAAGAAAAATTAATATTTTCCTATCACAGTACATTTGAGTGACAGCTTGTCACTTATGACGGCAACTGAAATGAGTGTCATGCATGCCAGCAAATCTAATGCTGGCTCTGCCAGCTTTGCTTCTCCCTCTTTTGACAGTACCTCTAGTTTTAATTTCTAAAACCATTACATTGTTAATAAAGGTACAGTATTTATGTTCCATTAATTTTAAAAAATAAAAAATAAAATGAGGACTGGAGAAGGCTTCCTGTTGACTTAATGGGCATCAACAGATCAATCGTATACATAATAGGATTTTGATTTCCGTTTGCACAACTCTTTTATTCAGCATTCAACACAAGAGAGGAATGAGTATGTTTGAACATTGATTATAGCAAGGAGACTTCAGGCACTGCCCCCAAATAATTAAAGGAATCTTACTTTATCTTGCAATATACAGGAAGCACAAATTAAGCATACTGTAGAAAGTTATTTGTTTGAGACAATCTTGTGAAGTGGGGGATAGAAAGGCTTTGTCAGTATAAGGCCACATCAGAGGCCAAAAAAGCAATTTTCTGTTTTGTATGAGTATCTAGCATTGATTGGCCAAAGACAAATGCAGAAGTACCAACCTGGCTGGCTTTGGCATTCACATCTCCACAGGCAAAAAGCTCTTCTACGACCTTCATGTCTTTCTCAGCCTCTACAGCTGCAAGAGCCGCCAGCATAATGGGGGTATAACCAGCCTTGTTCTGGTGATTTACATTGCAGACATCTGCAGACAGACAGATGAGAGAATCTCTTGAGAAAGTGGGAAGCCCAGAAGCACCTATTGTACGGCATAACTGAATAAACTGTTATTGGAACTGTCTTTTGGAAATGCAGCAATTGTTTACATAATGAAGATGATTCAGAAAAATGTGGGAAAAGGAGTAAGAGGGGACAGGAATGGTTCTTCAGCCAAATGAAGAAAACAACCCTCTCATTATTGCATGCATGAGAGCAGAATTAGGAAAAAAGTCTCAAAGCCACATTTCATGCAGTTGGTAAGACAGTTAGCTTAAAAGGCAATTGTTCAAAATGCAGTAAATAGAATTACAAACAGTACCAGCTTATGGCCAGAATTTCTTTTATACAATGGAAAAATATATCTAGATTTACATAGGAAACTTGGCATAAAATAATGATATAGCTAAAATATTAAAAAGAGATTTATCTCCCACTTCTTCTTAGGTTTATACCATTAACAAGTATTTCAACAATTGTAAAGTCTACAAACATGCCCTGCTAGTTAAATGGGTTCCTTGACTAAACAGTATTTGGTAAGGGACCAAATGTGTTCAGTTCTTCTGAGAAGGTGCCAGTAACCAGGGAGGCCACTGCTTTCATTTCACCATAAAGCATCAGTTTGCCATTATTTTCCTTAAGTCCTTAAACTGAGGCACCACTGGATCTAATTTGCTATCTGCTCAATAATGTTAATAGCTGTATCAGAAATGCACATACTTCTGTAAAGTGTCCAACAGTAAAACCGCCATAAATAAAATTCAAAATTAGCTTTGGCTGCTATTTCTCAAAAGCATTCACTAGCGGCATAGTGGAAAGAATAGACAAGAAAGAAATGCAGATGCATATATTTCTAAGTCACAGTAATTAATTAAACAAGTTGGCTGCAAAGGATAAGGGCCGGATTACCTCTCTCTGTCTTTTATTGATATAATAAAGAGTCTCCTTTCAGCAGAGAAAAACCAAATGGATACAACCCATTTTCATTTGTAGTAGACTAGTGCTTTCAAGCAGTTCCCACATCCTTAAACTAGTCAGCCAGCAGCTAAACATTTAAAGCAGAAAAACTGAAAAGCAAAGGCCATTTAAT
Source organism: Furcifer pardalis (assembly GCA_030440675.1). Classification (NCBI taxonomy): domain Eukaryota; kingdom Metazoa; phylum Chordata; class Lepidosauria; order Squamata; family Chamaeleonidae; genus Furcifer; species Furcifer pardalis. Next base: position 37,046,067 of record CP126896.1, read on the forward strand.
CTTAAAATTTCACAGTAACACATTGTCATTGGCTGCTACTGGTATCTGGGCGTACATCTTTCCTGGAAATCATTCTCACAGTTGATGGATCTCTAAAAATAACTGTAGGTATAGTAAACCCAATTTTAATTCAGTATCAACAAAGTATCTAGCAGCCCACATATTCTATTATGGAAAAAACCATACAGGGCTACAAAAGATTTTGAAGCAAGGCTTTCCCTGCAGAACCATTGATGCTCAGATGAACAATGAAAGCAGAAAGTCTGGGAATTGTATCTTATAAAATCATTCCAAGAACCCCAAATGCATAGGCTGCTGGTTTCATTAAAAACTCATCTGACTATGTCCAAAGTGATACAGGGAAGTTTTCATAGACAAAAAAGGAAGATTAGCCTTATGGTCCATGTTCAAATTGTAAAGATTACAAAAGATGCAGGAGGCAGGTGACACTCCTATGGAACTGGCATTCATCCACTACTGAGGACAATATTATTCCAAGCCTGAACTATAAGCAGTTTCAGAAAGTTGGTGGTGTCTGAAAAATCTTGTAAGGATCTAAGAGGAAAAGAGACACTAAAGACCAGAAAGTATCTAAAGGAAATGGAAGACAGGCCTATTGTGCAGCAGTGAGCATACCAACACTCAATTTCTGAAGATTAAAATACATAATAGAGGTCTCACAAAAAGTTTGGAACAGTCAACTTACTTGCATCTAAAAGCAGTTTTACAATTTCAAAGTTGGAATGGGAGACACTGTAATGGAGAGCGGTGTTGCCATTTCCGTCTGCCATGTTGATGATATGTCTAAGGACTACAGGGGAAATCTCTTCAAAAGCAGCTATATAGTCCCCAACCATTGCTGGAATAGCAGACTTCTGGCTTGACACACGAAACCATTCATGCTGGATGGTGTTTAAACAAAACCTCTGCCAAAAACAAACACAAATATCTTCAAAAGTATGTTTTACAGTATTTATAAATGAATTCAGTCCCCTTCCGAAATTACAGGAAGAACATTTGCCTTTAAATCAGAACTGGACAAAATACAGAAACAAATGTTGCACGAGCTGAAGTTACAGTAGACTTGTGGAAGGTGGATAGGATGCTAAAGGATTTTAAGATGGATTTAAATTAGTCTTGTGAAACCAAGTCCGTACTGCTCTAATTTAGGGACTGACTACTTGGCTTCTGTATGTCCGTTACTCTTAATGTAGCATGTTTAATTCTGTAACAATTTCCTGAGTGCCTATAATAAGTTAGGCAGGATGGACAGTTTGTATTAGTGCAGAAATGCTCTAAAGCAGGGGTTCCCAACCTAAGGCACATGGGCCGGATCCGGCCCCGGTGCCATTTCATATGGCCTCCCACCTCTCCAAGGGCATCCGAGAAACAAAATGGTCACTCATTTGAATCTGTTGGTACAAAATGGCTGCCCCCTATTGTGCAGACAGGGCAAAATGGCTGTCTGGCCCTCAAAGCTGACTGAGAGAGTATGGCCTGGCCCCTGGCTTGAAAAGGTTGGGAACCCCTGCTTTAAAGTGTTGGGACTAGAAGGGGGATGTATCTGTCACTTCTAGTGACATTTCCCTTTAGGGGTATTTCCGCTGTATGGTTCTAATCATGTATTGGGAACAGCAACGTTTTGTGCTGCCTGCCACATTTTTACTGACACCTATCAATTCTCTTATGCAACTCAACTTTTAATGTCACATATCATTAGGGCATACATAATTATGCTAGATTTACCGTCTCTTTGCTGACCATAGCCTTGGGATCATCAATGCTGCTTTTTAGAAAATGACATGCAGAGAGCATTTTTTCACTCAACTCGTATCTGTTGATGAGAAGTGGGGGAGAGAAACATGTTTACATGCATTCATTGGGATATTTACTTTTGCACAGGAAATGAAAAAGTAGCAAATTCCTTATCATCCATTGGAATGGAGAAGCTGTTTTGGCAACAAAAGTTATTCATCCTGTCAGAAATAATGTGTAAAATGATGGTTTACATCAAGAATACATGAGAGCATGTTACAGGAAAGATAGGGTAAGCCTATCAATCATAATGGCTATACAGTTGTGCCTCGCTTAAAGAGCATAATGTGTTTCACAGGATTGCTCTTTAAGCGAGTTTGCTCTTTAAGCGAAGCACCATTGTAAGTGACCAATTGTGACTTCTGGTGGGCCGCGCAGTTTGTCCCTGGCTCAGCTCCTGCGATTGCTAGCCGTGGTTGAGCTTGACTTCGGCGACAATCCGTGCGGCCGCCGAAGTCAAACTGAGCCCAGGCTGGCGATCGCTAGCCAGGGCTTAGCTTGACTTCGGGGAGAACCCACGTGCCCGCACGGGTTGTCGCTGAAGTCAAGCTGAGCCCAGGTTAGCGATCGCTAGCCAGGGCTGAGCTTGACTTCGGGGAGAACCCACATGGGCACATGGGTTGTCGCCAAAGTCAAGCTTAACCCAGTCTAGCGATCGCAGGGACTGAGCTTGACTTCAGGGACAAACTGCACGGCCGCACGGTTTGTCCCCTGAAGCCCCCCGAGCCCCATGGACCCCCAGTTTGCTTGAGGTGGGAGGGTGCTTTCCCTCCCCAAGCCAACCTGATCTCCCCCCTGTTCATTTTCCTCTTTGGAAAGGGAACAAGACTTTTTTTTAACGTTGTTCGATCAATGCATCGGACAACGCTAAAAATCAGATAATGTCATGACTTGTGGAACCAAGTCATAACGTTATCTAAGGTATTACTGTACATTATATTCATTATTCAGCGAGAGAAAGAAGACATGCAATGCTGCCTGCAACAATGCTGTCTGCAACACAAAGAAAAGCATGTGCTGATAATTCAATATAACTTTAATTCAAGATAATTAAATATAACTTTATACTGCCAAACATTTTATTCAAAGTTTCTGTTTAACAGAGATATAAACAGTGTATGTGTGACAACTTAACATTCATTCAGTTTGTACCCTCCCCCAGTTACCTCAATTTTCAGTTTACATACATTACGTGAGGCAATGATTGTGAAGATATTTACAATAAGACTTTACATTGCCCGTTGCTTTGTGTATTAAAATAACACAAGCTAGCAATTAGAACATCATAGTACTGTACATAGTTCCTGATTGTGAATACAAGTAAGACCCTCCAAAATAGGCAACTTAAGTTCTTTCAAGGTCTATTACAATGTGGAAAAATAAGGAGCCATGTGATCCATGAGTAGAAACATCTCAACTTAATCTCTCTTTTGCTTAGATAAAGACTGTTTTATTGCATTTACTCTAAGTTAATAAAAGAGGCCTTTGTGCTTTAACCAAGGCAGAAGGCAGATTCATAGGCTGGACTTTTGACCATGGAATGGGGAAAGACCTATACACCGACTTGACACCTTAATTTTTCTCTGAATCTTAAATCTCTCTCTCTTGCCAGTCAGCCTGCTTTCAGGAACAATGGCCATTACTGGCTATACGCTTGGATCTTTTGCTTGCTCCCCAATCTCCTCAAATTTTCTGCACCACTCAATAAAAGTAATATTTTAATGATTTTTGGGGTGGGGGGAGGTATTACACAATGGAGCTGGTAATAATTTAGTTCTAATTTCTCACAATATACACATTTTAAACATGCAGTTTAAATGCAGACAATACCTTTCACGGATTTCAACTTTCTCAGGCTCAGGTTCTTGGACTTGTTCCGATTCTTGCAATCCAACACACTCGTCTTCAGTATTCAGTCCATGCTCCTTTTCTACTGCTAGCAAGCTGCTATTCTCCTCAATTGAAGCATATTCAATCCCACCACATTCATCATCAGAATCTGAAGAAGTACTTTCCTCTGTGCTAGAATCATCACTTGATGTAGTTTCATACCTTGATAACAAAATTACATTGTCTACCATTTCATTAAATATATTTTCAGTGCTGTGTTAAGCTGTTTTCTACACATACATTCCTCCTCTCATTTAACAACCACTTAAGTAACTTTGAGATTCCCATTTCTTCTGTATTACTCTCACAATGTAAAAAATAACACACACACACACTAATCACCAGCAAAGACTTGGAACCATGTGATCCATGAATCATCTCTCCATTGTATTTAAACTGGTTTACTAGTAAAGTTTGTAGTTGAAGTATAAACCTATCTGCTTTTGAGTGGCTACACTACTCAAGCAAATCAATACTACTTAATATTACCATGAAAGCAATAAGCCAACAAAGTTTAGAGAAAGAAAATGGTCTCTGCAGACAAAGTGAACCCATGAAGGAGGTTAAAATACTTTTGTCTGAATATTCTATCACTTTCAATGTTCTACATATGAAACACATTTCTAACTATATCTGTCAATCACTCCTGATCAAAAAGCAGAAATAAATTTGGGGAAATTCAATGCAAAACGATGTTCATTTAATTTGAAAGATTAGAAAATTGATGCAAGAATTTTTTGTGGGATGAATATTATTTCCAAGTAAGCAACTAATGAGCAACCAGAGTAGAAATAAAGTATCTGCAGGAATTCAGTATAGCACTTGCTGGGCTGCAGACTCCATGTAAAATTATCAAGGAAATTATTATTATTATTATTATTATTATTATTATTATTATTATTATTATTATTATTATTATTATTATTATTATTATTATTATTATTATTATTATTATTATTATTATTATTATTATTATTAGTAGTAGTAGTAGTAGTAGTAGTAGTAGTAGTAGTAGTAGTATGCTGTTCTACTTGGTGACAACTGACTCAGAGAGGCTAACAGAATCAACAAATATCTCTCCCCCAGTAATTTCACCCCGCCCCTCTTCCCAGCAGCCCAACAGGAACACTTCTTCCCTCCCCCAGCACAGAGTTTGCCCTGCCTCTCTGCCTAGCAGCCCAATGGGAGTGCTATCTCTCTCCCCTGTTGCCACTTTGCGATAAATAAGTGGGGTTTGGGTTGCAGTTTGGGCACTCAGTCTCTAAAAGGTTTGCCATCACTGGACTACATGGTCAAATACCACAGGACTTGCTCTGCAATTAAAATAGGTGGCTACAACATATATCTTTTGCTGCATACATGATGCAAAGACCAATTCAAATCAGTCTGGCTCTTTTTCCTACTAAAATGACTTTTTCCTTTTGCCATTGGTGGCTTCTAATTTTTAAAAGTAGGAATGATTTCCACCTGGCCAGGTTATCCTCTATGGTAATAGAGTTGACTATACTGCCAGTGACTCAACGCCGGAGTGTCAAACAACAGTTAACTAACCCAGTGGTGGGATTCAATTTTTTTTTACTACCTACTCTGTGGGTGGGGCCAGGGGGAAAGCCCTGTGTTGCACCCGAATGAGGACTACTTTATTTCAAAACTTGTATGGGCAGGGCCAACCGGAATTTCTGCTACCGGTTCTGGCAAACTGGGGCAAACCTGCTGAATTCCACCACTGAACTAACCTGACAACCCTGAGGACCAACAGCCTTGGGTGCAGAATTCCACAGGGAAAGGTGATAGTCCCCAAGTGGATTAAATTCCACTTGAATCTATCTTGATGGGAGGGCAGCAGCTTCATCAATACTAGCCTGGGTCTCAAGAGGACTTTGCTTGCCAAAAGGGGCTCAGGACCAGAAAGTGATTCGTGGAGCTGGATCTGTGGTACGGGTGTCATGCTGCGATGCAGAAGGCAGGTGAAAAGCCACTGCATTATATTTTCAGATCAGTCTTCATGGCTGCTCACCATGACGATTGCCAATATTCGGATTTGGATACAGAAGAAGAAAACAATGAAGGAATGATTTGAACAATTTTTTGCCAGAGTAGTTTTGTTGCATAAAAAGACAAAGGCATGCTTGTGGATGGTGGTGGTGTGGTAACATAAGCAATTGGAGCATGATGTTAAGGCCTGCAAGAATACCATGATGTGTCCCAAGTATCCCTGATATTTTTTAGATTTTAAAAATAATATATTAAAAAATAATACATTGGATTAGTGCTAGACAGGTTTTGCAGTAAAAAGGCAGCTCTTTGGCTGTTCCAACTGAACAGAGGGAGGGAATGCAGGCAGAAGGCCAAGGCTGCCAAAATCTGGGTGTCACCTTTGCCACGGAAGAGCACTGGGCAGCAGATTACGCTAAAACCGAACTACATCAAACAGGGGGAAACAGGTAACGATGGAGGGTTCTGCAGGAGAAGAGAGTGTCCAGGAAGCAACTGAGCTGTGACTGAACTGAAGGTAAAGGAAAACTATACTAAAACAGATTTCAGGAAATTTCATGTTGACAAGTGTGCTGTTAATGAGGTTGAAGGTGGCCAGCAGGTGAGGCACCCTATGTCCAGTAGTGTCCTGGCAGCAAGATGAGCTGGGATACATAGAAAGAGCCTACTCGAAGATTATGGTATTTTTGAATCACAATCGGGCGTACCCTGGTAATGACAACCTTGTGTTTCCGGCTAACCTTTCTCACACTAGGTCAGGTGAAGGGAACTGCTGAATTAACTCACCAAAAGGTAGCTTTATTCTGCCAGTTTCATGTCTGGTCTAGACAAGGAGAAGGAAGAGGAGGAAGAAGTAGCAGCAGCAAGACAAGTCCTTCAGCCAGGCATGTTTCATCTGAGCCCACAGCAGCAGGTGTAGTGGCGACTTTTGCGGTTGTGAGCAGGACTCTTCCTTTCCTCCACTTATGCAAGCATTCATTATGAATTCATTCATAATTGAGGCTATGAGTCAACCCACAGTCAATTGGCCTGATCTGGCTTTCCAATTTAATCATACCCCATTTATTTGTTATGAATAAATTGTTCAATATATATGATCAGGATTTTTCCAGTTATAGTGTCTTACTGATCTGGCATGCAGAGTGCAATATTCCTTTCTTGGTTTCTTATTCTATCCTATTTTAAAATTTCTAAACTTTTAAGACACAGTGGAAAGAAGAAAAAACGAGATGTTCATGACAACTGGACAATTTTGCACAGTGGTATTTTGTTTTTAGTTAATGTCTATATTTTACTTCTATTACTTGGAAAAGGAAGGAAAATGCATTTCACATCTGAACATCTTACCCGCCATTTATACCCACAAACTGCAGATTCTTCTTTGCATTTTCCTCTTTTTTCCCATCCTTTTTCTTCATAATGGATTTCAACATGCCATCGTTTGCACATACTATTAGAGAGAATGCCAAGAATATACTTTAGTAAAGGAATTGTACCACCTCATGTGCAGCTATTTTCAGACCTCAGAGTCAATATGGTCAAATTAATCTACAAATTTAAGGTGAAGTGATATTTGTATATATTGTTCATTTTGAGCGGTCAGATGACAGTCCTGCATTGGGGTCACACAGATTAGTGACATGCCCACTATATCTAACACCATTCACACATCAGTGTACTAATATATAAACTGTGCCATCTTAAGCAGATGAATGTGGTGGAGCACCTTTAAACACCAGCTGAAAGTATAGTTAAGTATCACCGCTGTCTGTCACAGACCACAGAAAACCTAATCAATCCACCCTTCCCACATATTCTTTCAGAATGTGTTTGGGAACAATCAATATTATAACTACTGAATTTTTCAGTATTTAACATGGAGTGTCTAAAATTATTCAACAAAGCTATGTTACTGTCTCTGCAAACATCTCATGAAAATAAGTGTATATTCAAATTCACCTTTTCCATCTCAGGAAGTGGTGGAGTGGTAAATACAAGTGCTCTTCATATCACTTCAGAGTCTGAAATGCAGACAGCTGGCCTGATCCACAGGAACAAATGGGGAAGTATGTGTTTTGTAAAGCAAATTGCTTTTAATTATCCCTTCAAGACTAAATCATCCTCAAACACTTTGTGTTGCAACAGGGATAGTTTGAAAAAAAATGTTGTTACTGGATTATTTCCCATTTACTGTGAATACTGCACCTAAGCAGGGAAGAGCAGGTGGATGGATAAGATAGACTAATATGGTTCCGGTTATTCAGAATGTCCTGGTTCCAGGTGAGCCTTGGCTTTATTACATTGTTGTGTTTAAGAAATTAAAAAAAAACTCAAAACAAATTATACTCACGGAGCAAGACTATACAATGTCCATTCAATGTGAACTATAGTATTTTCTGCATGAGCTAATCATGCATCTCCTTATAGCATTTCCCTTGAGAACTATGCTAGAAGCTATACCAAGAAAATATACTTTTTCTACAAATGGATATAGCCAACAATAGGGAATATATGTCTGTATGCAAATTACCATATAGTGCAGAGGCAAGCTGATCATCTGTTAGATTAATTGGAGATACTGCACTCTCTTGTGAAGGTGAGGGCTTTTGATCCAGTCCTGTTCCTCCTATGGTGGTTTTCTCTTCGGGCATGGTCCCAATTTCATTTCCCAGTTTTATGGAGCTTGAAACTATATGTGAACTAACAATGTGGCTATAAGGAACATTTAGGAGATTTTCTTCTGTTGGCAAAAAGAAGGCAGTAGCTTAGTAAAACAAATTGTGCAAAAAAAAATCTTTCTAAAGGCTATATTCAATGATGTGATCATGCTTACACAAGAATCGCTGTACAAACAGCTATGCATTTTGGGAAGTTAGCAAAAGGGTGGTACCTGCTATGAACAAGATAATGATGAGAAAGAAAAATGAATAGATTACGTCTCAGACAAAGACACACAAGTTCCCTTTTATACTTTGCAGGAATTTTTGAATTCTACTATTTTAGTTTATTTGAGGGTATTCGTGGCCCTTGTTTCAGTTTATGTTACTATATTTTCCCCACACAGAGTGGGAATAGGTCAGAAATTATCCTACAAGAACTAGTGGGTAAAAGAAAACCTAAGTGTAGACACTGAAAAAACTCCACACAGCAATGCCTGTACATGTTTTTTCTGAAATTAAGTCCCAATAACTTCAGCTAGGGTTTCTCTCAAGTAAATACATACAGGATTTAAGCAAGATGTTTGCAACCTACAGCCCCCGCTGCCATTCCATTTGGCCCACGGCAGTGACCCCAGAAATGGAAATGCCCATGCAAATGCACCTGCACATGCGCAAATGCACCCGTCGCCATTGCATTTGGCCCACTCAGCTGTCTGAGGGTGAGTAGTCTGGCCCGTGGCGTAAAAACCTTGAGAACCCCTGTTTTATTACTGGAGGAGATGTTGATCTCTTAAGTCACTAGCAATTGGATATTAACAGAATGATATACATTAAGACAAAATAAGTGGATCCTTATGTAAATCTCATCAATGCAATGTGTCTGTTCTCACTGTACCAGCTGGATGCAGGCCATGCATTTCATTTATTATATGATTAAAATTCTCTGATTCTAATTCTTAGGACAACTGATTCAACCAACATTCAGTTAATGATGCAAATTTTCACTTATCTCATTTTCAAAAGATATCTGAATTATTATTTGAATAATAAAAAACAATTTAAAAAAGATATCTGACACTTTATAGGGCTCTATAGGCAGCACTTTGAATTACACCTGGAAATTGAATGAGAACCAATGGAGTTTTTGTAAAATCACTTATATGACTTGGGCCATACTAGAAATATATAATTGGCTTTGAACTTAAGTCTTGCTGCAGCATGTATATTCCAAATAATCTTCAAAGACAGTCCCATGTTATAATAAACCACACAAGATGTAACTAAGGCTCACTCCATCCATGGCCACATCAGATACCTCTAGGAAAGGGTGTAGCTGGCATACTAGCTTTAACTGTCCAGATGCACTTCCAAGCACTATCAGAATATATTCATGCGTAGGGCTGAATCTGCAAGTAGTCCAAAACCACAAACCTGTACCTTCAGGGATAGAGTAACCTTATTTACCATAACTTGAACTGTTATTCCCTGATTTCCCATTTGATTGACCAGAAGGACCTCTGTCTTGTTTGGGTTGAGTTTCCGTTATTTGTGCTCATGTAATCCATTTATGACACAAGTAAAAATGGTGTCTCACCAAATATTCAATGGCTTTGAAATCTAAATCTCCAGGTAACTCCCCCAGCAATTTCATGCAAATGTTAAAGAACATGTGATACAAGAACAGACCTGAGGAATCTACAGGCCAATGGCCAATGCCCCAGCACCACCTCAAGAAACGCTGAGGCCATGACAAAACAATCCCACCTCAGACAAATAACTCATAATCATACCATGGTCAATAGAATCAAAAGCTGCTGAGACATTCTACAGAACCAACAGAGAAACACTTCACTGTATCTCGTCTCCAGCACAGGTCATCCATCATAGAAACGCTGCAAGAACTGTCCGTTGCCTTAATTCACCAGGTGCCTGGGGTAGGCAATCTTAACCACCAAACTCAACTTCTATAGAGGTTCTGAAACCCAGTGTGTGTAAATCCTACCAGATAGTGATCTGTACATTATTACAAGGTTACACAAACAGAGGAAAAGATCATCATCCTAGTAAACACTGAAAATTATTCTGCAGACTGAATCCAGCCAGCAAATACTGGGAAGAGCACAAAAGGTTCTGTTCCATTCCTGACAGCATGGACAGCACAGATTGAGAAGTCTTCCAGTAAAGCAAGGGTACTTTCAGACATTTGGCTAGCCCATGAAAGGTTAGTCAGTACCCATCTGAGAAGAGAAGGAAGAATACCAACAGACATCATCTACTGGAAGAGTAGTGTATGTGTGGCTCCTGTTTCCTCTTTCACTAGAGAGATCAGAGTTGCATGTGCTGTACTTCACTGAAGGTTCATGCTGTCACCTGTCATTTGGCTAGCAATTTCCACTTTCTTTGGCCCTCCATAGTGTCAGCTTTTTTAAAGCAAGGGATATAAGCTAATTGCAGATAGTATGGGGCCACCATTGAAGGAAGAATACACCACAAAGGGTAGACCTTTGGGAAAGCTGCTTCAGGAAACATGAGCCACATCCCCAAAAGGAGAAGCAACAAGAATTATGCTGCTGCTTAGTTGCCCACATGTGTTTGTATATTGAAAAGCTACTATAGCCCCTGGTTGGTGTCTGCTAAGGGAGGGTTGTATTTCCACAAGGGAGAAGAAGAAGAGATAAAAGGGAGAGGCCATTAGAATTATACATAGCAGATGGAGATGCTTAAGAGACAGTAGCTCTATCACCAATGGGAGAGGGGACGGTAACAGATTTTTGACTTCTCTAAACTGTCCTCTCATTTCAATCAACCTGAATATCAGGGGCGTAGCTACCGCCGTATCTGCCGTATCAATTATACGGGGCCCCCGGGCCACGGGGGCCCCCTACAGCAAAAATTAATAAAAACTTCCCAATTTTTTTTATTTCACAAGGGCCCCCCAAACAAATTTTTATACGGGGCCCTGTTAAGGCATGCTACGCTTCTGCTGAATATCTATGCTAAATGACCCCCTGGGATCAAAATATTATCACTGAATGCCAAGACAGTGGCTGAAATCCCATTCTTAGCATAGTAAAGTGCAATGTCAGAGGGCTCATTAAATCATTGGAAATTGCACAGGAGTTGGTTTACCTAATCTCAATGGATTCAGCAGTCCTACTCTAATTGCAATTTACTATGTCAAGCATGGGATTTAAGTCACTGAATAGGAAACCGCTGATATCCAGGATCTGACTGCAAAGCAATGACATTTTGGAAGCAGTACATAGAGCCTGGTTTGACAAATAATACTACTGTTACAATTACAGGTGTGATTTGCAATTTAGTTAATATCCTCCAACTAGTTTAAATTTGAGACCTGTGCAGGAGAGAAGCCATCTGATGAATCAAAGTAAACATCAAACTCTCAAAGAGCATTAAACAACTTCTGGTGCATCTAAATATAGAACAGATAAAATTGTTTTCTTGATCACATTTTAACAAATTGTAAAAATAAGCACAATATTTCATCCTGCTTATAAAAGTTACATTATGGAAGTAAAATATAGTACTTTTTTTTTTTGCAAAATAGCATAGGAAATGTAAATCAAAAGTACTGGAGAACATTAAGAATTAAGCAAATGCTACAGTGACACTCTTGAATAAACTAACAAAGTGAATAAACAGTTTTCCTGCATTAAACAGAACACCACTATAAACCAGAAGAAAATTACACTAAATATTTTTGGAAACAATGTGAAATACAGGTCTTAGGTAAACGCCTTCATTAGCAGCTGCTCCATGTCTCTACCTGTATTTAGATACAGCTTCAATTCTAGTTTTCATGGTTGACATCATATGAAATGAGGAGGAACAAAATGACATAGTAACATCTACTTGATATGTTGACCCTATAAATTGGACTCATCAACTGTCGTCACCTTTAATGAATAATAATCAACCAACATGCAAAAACATGATTCAGAGCATAAAAAGTAAGTTACATAGAAAAGAAACAATTTAATTAGCTTTTTAGTTATATTTAGTCTTTTATAAAGACTTGTAAATGGATATCAAGATGTATCAGGTTCATTTTAATTTTATGCCTGAAAAAATATTTATAGATTTCTTCTACTACACCATTCCTCATAATGTGCAGAAGCATAGTTTTGGACTTTAACATTTAGCAAAAACTGCATCTGTATTATTTTAAAATGTATCTGAGAATCATTAAATCTAATTCACTTAACTGAAACAGGGAAGAAAACCTTGAGACAATGTCATAGAATAACTGGGTTCTAGCATCACAGAGAAGCCAAGTTAAATACTCTTCACAAAAAACTTTTTAATTTTCTGCAAGTGTCAAAGACTCAGTTCTCTCCAATGATAGGCAAGCATGCATGACAATTGTTATTGCTATTGCACTAGTTAAAAGAAAACCCAGCTAATTTCTACACATAGGCAGAGTATTTCATACAACAATCCTTTCCCCTAGTGCCCAACGTAGACATAATTTTGTTGGCCGCTTGCTTTTTGAACAATAACATGTGCCTCTCTTTAGTTTGATATGGTGTACCCCAGGCATTTCAATAAAAAATAGATCTGCGTGAATGGATGCAATGATGCAAATTATTTGTTAATGAAAGAAAAGACAATGGCCAATATTTGATAGGTGCTCAGATAAACCATGTAACATCATACAAGAAAGCACAGACCGTCTTAATCAGGTACATGATTTTGTACAGTTTTCACTACATTAATTAGAATAAAAACAATGCCAAATTATGGGGAAAGAGGTGTCTTGTAATTCCTACTGTTTCAACCCCCATCTCTTACACAGCTATCAATTGTATTTAACACAGCAGCCTGTATGTAGAACCAAAATCTAAAGACAGATCTGTTTCATTTGTGCTAAACAAGCATTCTTTAAAAGAAGCAGAATAACTTATGGGACATTTAAACTTTATAAAGGCAAAGGTCACAACTGCAAAATATTCACAGAAAGAAGATTATGTATGGTAATAGTAACTGTACAGTATAAAATACCTCCAGAGATGACTTCAGAGTTACATCATGCCATTAAGAAGGTCTGAGTTTTTACGGGCTTAACTATACAGTATTAAGTTTAAAACTCCAGGAACTACAATAGATTATTAGCTGTCACAGAGCAGTTTTAGCTATTTTAATAGTTTAGCACTGATATCGCTCATTATTTTAGTGTCATCTACACCGTATTAAGCATTTTTCCTTATAGCCATTTCATTCTACTGTAAGACAAAGAAATGTTATACACAATTTTGTACGAGCCTTTTTCATGTTCCCTCCTTTAAGATGTCACGAAGACAAATGAGAAAGTCTGATTCAACATACCTGTTGCAGGGGTTTTGTCCGTGCACTGTTTTGGCATGTCAAGGTTGCGCAGTTCCTCGGTACTTGCATATTTCATGACATTGTTGATAGAGGATAGAGTGCTAATGAGCTGAGAATTAAGAGAGCCAATTTGTGAGTGAGGCTCTCCAAATGCATCTGCTAGTTCAGAATAGTTTTCAGCAAGAAGCATCTGCTGTTCTTGAACAAGCTTTTGAACCCGTTCTATGTAGTGATCCAAACCAACTTTCATCTCTGGCAGAGGAAATGGACTATCCAGTGCAGATTCATTCCCAACACCAATGCTTCGAGTACTAGGTGGTGCTACAGAGATCGGAGGGGGTCCACAGGCAATATTTCTCATTTTGAGACCAACTAGATAGTTCTCATTTATATTGATCTGCCCAACCCCACAGTCTTTGGTCTTTGTTAGAGAAGATTTATCAAAGCTAGCAATGGAAGAAAGCTGAGTCCCCACACCAATGGAACGTGTTTTAGCAGCTGCCTGTACATCCTTGACTCTTCCATCTCCAACAGCCACAGTCCTCATCTCCACAATCACAGTGTTTGTCTGTTTGTCATATGTGCTCAGGAAAGTGTTGGTGCTGGAATCAATAAAAGTAGCTACTTCTGTGTTGGTACACTGGTCAGTCTTTTCTAATACTGTACTGGTTCCCTGGGTAGCCATACAAGGCACTGCCATCACTCCAGAATCTGCTTTGTAATCATGCTCTGTATTGGTGCTCCGGGATATAGTCTCATTTGTTGGACAAAGTGTCACTTTTGAACAATCTCCACAGTCTATTGACCGCACTTCCTTGATTTTCAGTTCTGTCTTGCACAGGCTTAGCTTGTCCACAGACTCCTCTGTATTGACCCCAGTTTCACAAACATTCATTTCTGTGCCGACACACTGGTGGCAAGTTTCAATGGAGTTCCCGGTGTTCTGGTCACACACATCTTTTCTCTCCTCCATGATCCACCAATTCATAGGCACATCTGGACCCACAGCTGTACTTTGCAATGTTGGCCTACACAATATTCCAATACTGCTCATTTGGAGACAACTACCCACACATGAATCAATGACATCCACGTGATCCCCCACTATTTGGTCTCTTGTTTGTACTAATGCTTCCACTGCTCTGCTGAAGACAAGGGGCTGTGTCATCACTGATTTGTCAAGTTTTTTTCTGGACCCAGCTGCCTGCAACTCATGCTTTAATTTGGTCATCTCTCTGTCATGGGTTGTCTCCTTCAACTGAACCTCCAGCCGATAGATTTTGTCTTTAAGGGCTTCAATGGTCTGATGCTGAAGCTCTATTTCCCTTTCTGCTTCTGTAGACAGACCGAGCATCACCTCTGTTACCCCTACGGCTGTATCTTTAGTCTTGAGTTCTGTACCTACCGCTGTATCCCTGCACATTCTCAAAGCTCTGTTGTATACAACAATGTCACTGATGCTTTCATTGTCACCTACAGCAACTGACCTGGTTTCTTTTGTTACACTTGCTCGGTTCCCTCGCAGATTAGAAGGGGTATCATCATTGCTATCCTGGATTTTCTTCTCCAAGGCTTGCATTTCAGCAGTCAACTGCCTAAACTCTTCTATCCTCTCTGAGCTGTGCTCTCCACAAGCCACATCTTCCTCGCAGTCTATATAGAGTTCACCTCCTCTGGCAGGAGAGAGAGGCTTCCATTGCTCTGCATTCCCTGCACTGTAAGACCTTTTTCTGAAGTGGCCTGTGTCGTTCTGGTTAACTATTCTTTGGTTTTTGAGTTTTGCCACAATCTGCCGTTTCTCTTCCTGCAATACTGAAATCTTAACCTGGAGAACAGGAATAGTCTTGACCTGTTCCTCAAGCTCCTTGAGGCGTTTGAGGGCAATGGCCATTTGTTCCCTGATGTGCTGCAGGTGAACAGGACTTACATTAGTCACAGGTGTTGAAATACCTGAACTTAAGGGGCTATGACGGATGGAACTGCCCAAAGAGGATGCTACATAAAGATTATATTCTCCATTGCCCTGATAACCATTCTGTAACTGCTGAGGAGCCTGGTTTTGTCCACTGGATCCTATGAAGGAAGGCAGGGAACTTGTTGAGCCCATTGCTCCAAAGCTAGAAAGTCTGGGTCTCCGAGCTTCTCCTGGAATCGCCTGCATTGTGATCTTTTCCTGCTCTAGTCTTCTCCGTGTCTCCATGAGAGTTTTTGTGACACGAAGATTGTACCGAGGCAGCTGTGGTGAAGGAGGTAGGAGCTGTTTGCTTTGAGGGATGGCTAGGAAGTTAGGAGAGGCTTCAAAGGACAAAGATGGCCTTGTGGAGATGGCAGCAGCTGCCGGTAGTGCTGATGATGCTGATGCTGGACTTCGTGCTGCAAAGAGTGAAGATGAATGTTTGTTTTCATCACTATTGGACGAAGAGAGAGATTCATTTGATGTCCATCCACTGCACTGACTGAAGGTGGTGTTTTTAAAAGGTGCAAAAGTTGGTATCGCCTTCCGTTTTTTTTGTATGTTCAACTTTTTTATAGTGTTCCCCTTTTGTATATCTTCCACATACTTGAGGAAATCTAAGTCAAGCTGATAGCCGTAAGGTGTTTCCACAAAGTAGAGATCCTTTTGATCTGTGTTATCCTCCCCATTCAGAGCATTTTCATCTTTTTCTGAAAGAGAAAACAAACATGAATACCTACACAAAAGTTAAAGTACCTGTACTGTATTTTTTGGACCATAAGACTCACTTTTTTCTCCCTAAAAGGGGGGGGGGGATGAGAGTGCATCTTATGGTCCGAAGGTTCAGAATATTTTTTTTCTTGTTTTCCTGCTCTAAAAACTGGGTGCATCTTATGGTCTAAAAGAAATCCGGTACATACAAACACTTCAGGAATCAGTAGCTTGTAATCAGGAAAGCCATTATATTTTTTCTTGTTCTAGGTAGTGAAAATATGTCTAGTCTAGTCTATTATGTCTGAGGAAGTGGACTTGATCCATAAAAGTTCACATTAAATTATAGCAGTTAGTCTTTAATGTGCCACAATGTCTCTCTTTCTTTTTGGTCTTTTATTTTATTTCTTGTCTGATATGCCTACGCAGACTACGATGGCTATAACTTAAAAAATTATAATTTCCCTGACTTAACTTTTAAGATGTAGGCACTTTTAATTTTAAGATGTATTGGCTCAAAATAAAACAATGGAGTACATCTGTCATCAGTTTTGCACAAAACCATTAAAAACATTCTTTATAGTGACCACCTAACAACAGGATACAGAAACATTCTATTTCTAGAACATAAACCACCGTGTTTTGTACATATTGTTCTGCTATGAAAGGCAGATTAGCCCTATGTTTTACTATGCAAAATATAGTTCATGGAGAATTAGAGGCTTCTTAAAGATTTTTTTAAAAATTCAATTAGCTAATCAGAAACCAATCAGCAGACATATAAAAATGCAATAGGACACACATTCTGTCTAAAGAAGCAATAGGTCTCTGCTTAAAAACATTTACAGTGGAACCTCAGTTAACAAACAGCTCAGTTAACATAAAAATCGCAAAACAAAAGGAAATCCATAGAAAATAATTTACAGAATTTCCCCCAGAACTGATTAACTGGTTTTCAATGCATTCCTATGGGAAACTGTATTTTGGTTAATATATTTTAACCAGGTATGGGGTACTGGTGGCACAACGACCTCAGCCTGCTGGTTGGTTTGAGTCCCCTTGCTTTCTCAATTTTTAAATTAAGACTTATCTTGCAATTTTAATCTGTTTTAATCTATAGATTTTAAATTTTTTAAACATTTTAATCTGAATTTCTGATGGTTTTTATGATATGTCAAACCACCCTGGGTCGCCTTGGTGAGGAGGGGGGCGAGGGATACAAATATGAATAAATAAATTTTGGTATTCAATGCATTCCTATGGGAAATTGCTTTCAATGCATTCCTATGGGAAATTCAGTTAAAGTAATTTTCACTGTAAGAAATGTCCCGGAGAACACATGAGGTTTCACTGTATTTGTGACAATTTATGTAGCCTTCTGTACCGTGCAGAATTGACATGCTAATAACTATGCAAGCAGACCCCTTTCCAGCGCAGTCTAAAATATCTGAGCTGAAAATGAAACTGCCAGCTCAGATGTCAGGACAGGCTAGCTTCCTGCAGACATAGGAGATGCATGGCACACCACAGTATTCTAAATAAAACAGCAGCAGATCTGCTGAGGTTCTGTAGGCAGAATATTTATACCTATGCTAGCTGCATATTTTCCTTCCCACTTACAGAATAATAAAAACAACTGGACATTGGCACAAATGCCCAGTGACTTCAATTTCATTACTTTAAGGCTTCAGCCACGCACATACACAAAGTTCTGTCCAAAGTCTGCTAGGCCTGGATTATTTCCTGAAGTCACAAGTTCATACGTCATGCAAACTCATTGCCTGCAAAAATCCATGCCTCTTGACTTTCTCATTCTTCATCCCATAAAGGGAAAAAATGCCCAGTGTTAGTACAAATACAGCAAAACAGATTACAATGTTTCATAAGCTGAGCCTTCTCTAATGAGCTTTTTTTTTAACTAGGACTGGCAGAGGTATTTTCTTTTTCCACTCCTTTTCAGTACATACAGTGGTACCTTGCTTAAAGAGCATAATGCCATGATGGTGAACCTTGACACTCCAAATGTTCCTGGGCTTCAATTCCCAGAAGCCCAAGCCCCCATGAAACCAAACGAATGGGTTCACTGCTATTCATCCGGTTCTCGCCGCCCTTGTCACTCCCGGAAGCAGAAGTAAAACACAACCATCCGGGCAAATTTTATTTCTTCTTCCAGGAGTGATGAGAGTGGTGCGGGCTGGATGAATCGCAGTGAACCCATTTGTGTGGGTTCACGGCAGCTTGGGTTTCTGGGAATTGAAGTCAAGAAACATCTGGAGTGCCAAGGTTGCCATCACAGGCATAATGTGTTCCATAGGATTGCTCTTTAAGCGAGTTTGCTCTTTAAGTGAAACACCATTGTAAGTGACCAATTGTGACTTCTAGTGGGGTGGATTGCGAACCCCGATTTAGTTGTTAAGCAAGTTTTTGGTTGGTTTTAGTTGTTAAGCGAGGTGACCATTCAGAGAAAATTCTGCTCTTTAAGCGAGTTACTCTCTAAGCAAGGCGCTCTTTATGCGAGGTTTTACTGTACATCAAAATAACAATGCAATCTAGATTCATAGATACATGTCCTTTTAGCAGCAAATGAAACACAAACATGTAAACATTAAAGGAAAAATGAATGGTTGCTAACATTTAATCGTATCATGTGGCACTGTCTCATTTGGTGAACACAGGTGGTATATGCAAACAAAAGAAAACCAAAATGGGACAACCATGAAAGAAGAGGGGTATGTTTGTGTACATGCCAAGATTTGACAAAACTCAAAACATTTTTTTTCCAAAATGCAGAAGGGGAATATACACACAAAAACCAGCCCAGTGAAAACTGCATATTCAGGAGGCACAAAATCTTAAGAGCCTGGCTGGGAGGGGGGGATCCTGAGAACTGCAGGGATGGAGGAAATATGTATGGTATATATTATGGTGTAGGGCAGGGTGGCCAAACTGTGACCCATGGGCTGACCCGCGGCACCATTTCATGTGGCCATCGATGGCCTTTGCCACTCCTGGAAGCAGTCACATGGTTGAATGGGGTGGTCATATGGTCCCTCCTGCCGTAAAATATGTCCACAGCTGTCGTAAAATGTGTTTACGACATCTGCAAACACGTTTTTATGGCAGGAGGAACCACATAATTGGCCCGCTCAACCACGTGACCGGCTCACGGGGCAAAAAGTTTGGGAACCCAAACTTGTGTAGGGGTATGGCACAGTAAATATGCACTCCTTTTGGAAGTAAGGTGTACACAGCAAGACGATGGTTCAATAGCAAAAGAAAAAAACTTTGCATGCAATGTGAGAAGTCCTAGATTCAATTCTAGGAAGGGTTGAGAAGGGCCTTGTTCATGGGGAAAGTAAGCAAAGTACAAAAGGTTCTACAGTATGCTAGGTGCTATGAGAATTTACCTGCGCCATCAAAAAACGAAAAAGACCTGCCCAAGCAATATTATTTGAGGCAAAATAAAGAAAGAGTCTGGGGGCACCTTCAAAGTGAACCATTTTATTTATTATAAGATTCCATTGACTGTACCTGATTTCAGATATAAGAGGTACAGCTTCAGTAGACAGACAGAGAAGTATGTCAGCTTGATAGATGTGAGACAATACTGTAGATCAGGGGTTCTCAACGTTTTCCTGCCATGAGCCAGACACTCCCCCAACAAGCAGCTGCAGGTGGTTGGAGGCGTGTTTGCTCCTAGTGCTTAAATTTTTGGTGGCAGCAACTGTGTCAGTTTTGCAGCTTCATGCACAGTCTCTTCCGCTTCCCATGGCAGCAGGAGGCTTTGGGGAGCAATATTGCATTGTTTTGGGATTTTTTCGGCTACTCCTCGGCAGCGCTTCGGCAGGAAAAATGCCAGTTTGTGACTTCCTTGTTCCATGTTGTGACTCCAGGCACTGACATAAGCTCCACCCGGCACTGCAAGTTGCCAACCAGTGTGCTTTGCCTGCCACGGAGGAGCGGTGGAAAAATCCCAAAATGGAGCGATATTGCTCCCCTATGCCTCCCGCTGCCATGGGAAGCAGTGGAGACTGTGCATGAAGCCACAAAACCACCATGATTCCCACCACCATGGTAAGTGACATACAGTGGTACCTCGCTTAAAGAGCATAATGCGTTCCACAGGACTGCTCTTTAAGCGAGTTTGCTCTTTAAATGAAACACTATTGTAAATAACCGATTATGGGGGGTACTGCAAACCCCAATTTATTTGTTAAGCGAGGTTTTGGTTGGTTTTATTTGTTAAGCAAAGCGAACATTCAGAGAAAATTCTGCTCTTTAAGCGAGTTACTCTTTAACCTTTCCAAGCATCAAAGCCTTCTCAAGTGAGTCTTCTCTTCTCATTTGATGTCCAAAGTACCTTAGCTTCATCTTTACTATTTGCCCTTCTAAGGAGCAGTCAGGGTTGATTTCTTCTAAGATTGACCTATTTGTTCTCCTCGCTGTCCAGGGGACTCTCAAAACTCCTCCAACACCACATCTCAAAGACGTCTATTCTTCTGCGCTCAGATTTCCTTATGGTCCAGCTCTCACAACCATACATTGCCACAGGGAATACCATTGCTTTGACTATACGATTTTTTGTTTGCAATTTGATGTCTCTGCTTTTCACTATGCTCCCCAGGTTTCTCATAGCTTGTCTCCCCAGGTTTCTCATAGCTTGTCTCCCAATAATCAGTCGCCTTTTTATCTCATGGCTGCAATCGCCATCTGCAGTGAGCTTTGATCCTAAGAAAGTAAAATCTGTCACTGCTTCTACTTCTTCCCCATCTATTTTCCAGGGACTGATAGGGCCTGTTGCCATTATCTTGGTTTTCTTTATATTGAGTCTCAAGCCAGCTTTTTCACTTTCTTTCTAACACTACAAACTCTTTAAACGAAAATCTGTCCCTTTCATGAAATACAGATTTGCCCAAAAGATCTCACAAAATATTTTTCTTGATTTTGTACTAGAATGGATGAAGTCATGTTGCATGACTAAAAATATTCTTTTATGGGAAGATGATACTGAAAAAACAATCACAAATCTTGAGTGGTATCTATTCCCTAAGAATCCAAGACAGCACCATATTTGGTCAATTATATTCTAGATGGGCACCCATACAGCCTAATCACTTTGGGTATACTGTATGCTCAAACTTGTAACCGGGTCAGTCATTTTACAATTTGAAAAGACACTTTTCTCCTGTCCTTCCCCCCATCCCCTCCCCAAGGTGAACAAATGTAAACAGATTCTTGACTTCACATTCTGCTATGCTGGAATGTCTGGCAATTTGTAACACAAGCTATTTATTCATTATCCAAGCAGATGCCAAAATACTAAAACAGGCTTACTTTTAAAATATGATGAAAATACATTTAACTCTTTCCTCTATGTTTAGATAACATAAACTGACTGATTAAATTTGTCTTTTTTTAAAAAGGGTGTGTGGGAAGCAACCATCTCCTCACATGCTATGTCACAGACTTAAAGGATATCAGAGAGTAAACAAAACAGAACAAAACAAAAAAAATACAAAAACGTTGGTGACACTGCACTCAAAGTGGACTTGCTCCACAAAAGCTTACAATAAAATACAGGAGTTAGTCTTTAAGGTGCCACAACATGTTTTATTTTCCTTTTTGTTTTGTTTACTCTCTGATATGCTTTCACAGACTAGCACGGCTACCACTTAAAAATGTCTTCAGACTTAAATTTCAATAAATGCTTTATAACAGAAGAGTTTTTATATACACTACATTCCAGATTTCTGGAAGACAGATTCCATACATATCCAGTCCCAAGACCTCAGTATATCTGAGTACAGTGGTATTCATGCCCCCTGTAGATTATATTGGGGAAAACCTATTAAAAAGGAACATGAACTCACAAAAACACACACAAATAAACAACGAAAGCTATGTGAAAGAGGGGTTGTAGTCCTCAAAAGCCTATTTCATAATGCCAGTTTGTTAGTCTTTAAAAGGTCCCACAAGTATTTGTTGTTTCAGCTGCAACAGACTGATACAACTTCCCTAATGGAAATGGCTAAACAAAACATCTATCCCACTGCGCATTGTTAATAACATAACTATTCCCCTGGAGATTGTTAAAGATCCACTTTGCAATGGCTGCAGGGAATTATAAACAGAAACATTTTCTTGGTCCTTAGTCTAATCCTGTGTTGTTTTCAATGACAAAACAGTGGCATCTTTACGCCTAAAAGTCTCTGTCAGAGTATCAAAATAAGTTTGAACAGCTCATCCTGTTTTGGACACATCAACAGAAGCAGCAGCTAACTCTGAACTCAAAACTAACACAAAACTTAGTCCCCATTCCTTTCCCTCCTAAAATCCATCTGTGTTACTTACCACTCTATGAAGAAGGTAGTACAGACCACTGCAATGTTTTGCTTGCAGGAAGTTATGTCTGAGGCAGACTCTTTTCTGCCTTAAACGGAATATGTACTTCTGACACACAAGCCGGCAAGCAGCCCAGGGCTCAATACAGAGAATTTATTTATACTCGTTTGGAATTTCCTGACAAAATTCTCTTCTCCCTGCCAGGCTCAGCTAATGGAGTTCAAATCCAATCCTTTTTTTTTTCCATTCCTCATTTCACTCAGCACAGAATCAAAACCTGAAGAGTGCTGCTCAGAAAGGAGCTAATTTCAAGAGAGAGAGAGAGAAAAGACAGCTCTGTGGCAGAAGTCATATCATGTGAGCCATGAAAAAGTTGCCACCTCTCTGATCAGGTCAAACAAACCAAGTCAGATGAGAGCGAATGACGTCCCTCGCCCACCTTGTTCCTGTCAGGACTCCACCTCCGTTCATAGGCAAAGAAAATTTCCTCAAAAGACTCTGGTCAGGATAAATTGTCTATTTTCTATCCATGCTGTCCTCTGCATGAAAATAATTCTCATTTCCTAGGCCACATCTAGTCTGTTTTTCACTTGCATCTGCCCAGTTCACCATGTAATTTGAAGGCTAAAAATAAAGGCTTTGCTGTGCCTATAACATGCACAAACAATTTTGGTTACAGGATGTAGCAAAAAATGTAGCAAGTGTATGTCTCTAAACTTTGGGATGTAAAGATAATTAAACTGTTTGAAAGAAAGGCTTTGTTTCATTATATATGTGTATTTTTTTGCACCCAAACACTAATATAAATTAATATGGAGATGGTATAGGACCCCAGTCGTCTTGCATCGAATGTATAATAACCTAAGCGATATATGCTGGAGGTGTAACAAAACAAAGGGAACATACGAACATATGTGGTGTAGTTGTGATGCATTAAAAGCTTATTGGGAAAGAATTGAAAAAGAATTGGAGAATATACTAAATGTGCAAGTTAGGCTGGGGTCAGATACAATTTTGCTAACCGACGTTGATAATTTTGACATGAATAAGGACAATAAAGAACTGCTGGCCATAATGTTGACTGTTGCGAGACAATGTATAGCTAAAAGTTGGAAAAGTAAAGAAAAAACAAGTATACAAGATTGGTATAAGCAAATGTGGGACTTGGCATTAAATGAAAAACTTACTTGGGAGTTAAATTGTAGGAGAGGAAAAGTGCAAAGTAATAATTTCTGGAGGATCTGGGAACCTTTTATAAGTTATACTCTGGGGGGAAAAAAGGGCATACCCCCTGTACAAGATCAGAATGACTTTTGGAAACTGTGAAAATATAGAATTCCCCGGACATTGTAAATAACACAAGGGTGATGTCAATGTTGTGAATGATAACAACGTGAAGATTATGTTCAAAGAAATGTGGCAAATGTAACATTGAATTGTTTGGAGAAAAATGTTACATGATCTTCATGGTTATATATATCTTTATAATTGTCTTGTTTTGTATTTTTGTATTTCTTTTTAAATGCCTAATAAAAAAATTTTTAAAAAACAAACAAACACTAATATGTTTATCAGCCAGGTTGTACAGTGTCAGGCCCCCAAAACCTTCTGTCATACCATTGTAACTGGCCAATTACTGAAAATTCTTTCTTTCTTTATTCTATTTCTATACTGCCCATCTGACATAAATGTCACTCTGGGTGGTGAACATCATGAATAAAACATAAACAATATCAAACCCTTCTCCCAACCTAAAACCATTTAAATATCCTCATTATATTGTACAAAATGAATCAACATAGGTTGCCATCAATGGTGAAAAACAAGATTAATTCCAGGGCCAGATATTTATAAATGTTTTCTTGAAAAGTTCTTCTTTTGCCAACTTTTAAAATGCAGAAAGGGCTGGAGCCTGATTGACATATTCCAGAAGGGCATCCCATAATACTGGTACCACCACTGAGAAGGCTCTGTTTCTTGTAAAGTTCTTTCTGCCTTCACTTGGGGTAGGTACCCATAGCCTGTAGGTTTGAGATTACTGTATATACTCGAGTATAAGCCTAGTTTTTCAGTCCCAAAAATGAGCCCCAAAAGGGGAACCGGCTTATACTTGGGTCAATGACCACGAGGGTCCAAAGACCGCGTCAGATTGAGATGGGCCAAAAGTTTAATTAATTTTACCATATTTTCATGTATTTTGATTATTGAAACTCACTAGTAGCTGCCGCATTTCCCATCCTCGGCTTATACTCGGGTCAATATATTTTCCTGGGTTTTCAGGTCAAAATTAGGTACCTTGGCTTATAGTTGGGTAGGCTTATACTCAAGTACAGTATATCGGTATATGGTTAGCCAGGTAGAATTCATCAGAGACAAATGCTCCGCCAGGTACTGAATTCATAAACCATTCATAAGTCTTACATAAGACCTTGAATTGGACACAGAAACCTACAGTTAACCCCTATATTTGGAACCCACACTAGATCTTTGCTGGGAAAACTCTTCCACCACCCTCAGTAAAGCACTATAGTAGTAGAAGAAGAAAACAAAAGTCTGATAGACCTGATACAAATCTCAAAAATGTCTGTTCTGAGATAAGTTGTAAAACTCTGCAGATTTTTAAACAAATGTTTTTGAAAGACAGATATGGTATCTCTGCTTTGTTCTTGAAAATAATCAGTCTACAAAAGTCAATATTTGAAACCATACAGTTTGTCCCCTGAACTTATTTACATTCCAAATTGAAGTTTGTGCACCGTCTTCTAAGGTAGCCTACAGAGAGTGCACGAATCCAGGGTAATAAGTTACATTGTTTAAGCTTCTCTGCTCCAAATTGGCAGAGAGGGGATAGCTGGCAACCTAAACAAAGTCAAAAAAATATTAACACATAAGCAGCATCTGAGGATCAGTGATGGGATGTCCCCGGTTCCAGATGGTTCCCTGGAACCGGTAGGACCAATCCCGGAGGGTTCTCCGGGAGGGGAGTCCACTTTTGAGGCGTCCGGTTCCGGACGCCTCACCGAAAGAAAGAAAAAATTTAAAATCGGAGCCAAAATGGCTCTGACTTACTGCGCATGCGCAGAAACTCAATCTGCCGCATTGCGCATGCGTCAGATTGAGTTTCTGCGCATGCGCAATAAAATTGGAGCAATTTTATCTCCAATTTTACTGCGCATGCGCAGAAACTCAATCTGTTGCATGCACAATGCGGCAGATTGAGTTTCTGCGCATGCGCAGTAAGTCGGAGCCATTTTAGCTCCAATTTTTTTTAAAAAGACCGGCAGCGTGATGAAGGCAGCGGCAATGACGGCGGCGATGAAGGCAGCGGTGATGATGACGGCGGCAACACCGGTGGCAGCAATGGTGGTGGCGGCGATAGCAGCGGCGATTACGGCGGCAGCAGCGGCAGATGACGGAGACAGTGGAGATGGCGGCGGTGATGGCGATAATGGTGGAGGTGGCGTGGGCAGGCAGCACCAGCCCTCAGAGGAGGGCACCGAGCCTCCACAGGCAAGTTGAGGCCTGGCCTGCCCTGGCCGGCCGTCCCTGCCGAGCCCTCCCAGGGGTAAGTGAGGGGTTTGTGTTTGGGGTTGTATTTTTATTTAATTTTAATTTTATTTATTTATTTGATTTATTTACGGGTTTGTGTGGTGGGTGGGTGGGTTGGGTTGAGGGAGGGTGTGTGTGTGTGTGTGTGTATTTATTTTATTTTATTTTATTTTTTATTTTAAGGCCCCGCCCACAACGTCATGACGTCAGCTCCGCCCATGACGTCATGACGTCATGACATTGGCCACGCCCATGACGTTGTGACGTCATGGAGTGGTGGTAACAAATTTATCATCCCATCACTGCTGAGGATCCAAGTGTGTCTGGGTGGTGGTGGTGGTGGTGAATACAAGAGTATTCCCATGCCACCAGTCTTATCCTTCACAAAAGTACAATTCCTTAGTGGAGTCCACTCAGTCCTTCAACCCCTGTATCTGGATTAAGTTTAATTCCATCTGCCTTTATGCAATTCACAACAGCAACTGCAATTCCAGCTGAGTCATGTGATGACACTAAGAAATTGATCTGCGTATCAAAAGCATACTTGGATAACATCTCCAAGTACTTTTATAAAGATGTTTAAAATAATAGGAGGTACCCAATTGGATTCAAGGACAGCCTTAGGATAATTCCCATGAGAAAGAACAGTCCCATATTCTGAAACCTGTTCCTCAGGATCAACTGGAACACTTAGAACTGAATTACAGTTCCCAAAGAGCTGAAGTCTGGTGATATCTGAATGTCTGAAAGGACCAGGAGAACCAACACCTTTATAATTTCCCTCCATCTCTCTTCTTCTAATATCAGTTACTACCATAAATGCAATTTCTGTATCAATACCAAAACTGAAGGTGTTCACTTAAGAGTGAAAAGGATAATCCCTACACATTTTTTTTTTGCTACATAAATTACTTGGTCAGATGAAGGCCTGAAAGCTACTGATACAAATTACGTGTTTTTGCAATTAGCCTTTAATGACCACAGTGCAGCAAAGTAAACACAGCCGCTCACCATTTGCAATTAAAGCAAACAAACCAAAAGGATAGTGAGCAGCTCTTTACAGAAGGAAAACCTAAACCAGCATAGAGACAGAGGCTTCAGACCTTGTAAAAATCTCATTGGCTTCCTGAAGTAGAAGACAGCAAAGCTCATTTTTCCATTTCTTTCTGCCATCACAATTTTGGAAGATGTTACTTACAGGACTCACATGGCTAGTTTTTTTCTTTTAATCTTCCAAGGACTTATATCCTTAAGAACAACCTACAATGGCCATATGTACAAAGGTTCAATTGAAATAAAAATTAAACCTACCTTGTGTTTCATTTTCTTTAATATAGCATTTCCCAAACTATGTGTCGTGAAACACTGGTGTTCCATAGAAGGTCCTTAAGTGTTCCGTGAAAAAATATGAAATTCTGGTAAAACTGATTGGCAAATGTGTAATGCCACAAAGTTTGTTTTGCATCCATCCTTTTGATATGATGCATCAGCTTGCAAGAGATGTTTGTTTTGCAGCCACTTGCAAACCAGTAGGGGCTGGTTTCATAGCAAAGTTATATGTTATCAAAACTGAAAAATCCAAACCTACCTTTCTGTTACAAAAACCAAAGTATTCCGTTAAAATTTTAGGATTTTAAACAAACGTGTTCCACAACAGAATAAGTTGGGGAGACACTGATTTAACACAATGAAAAGTCTTATAGTGCCTTAAAAATTAACATGGCAGAAAGTTTTGTGGGCTACACTCCGTTTTTAAAGATACAGTAATACCTTGGATAACGTTTATCTTGGATAACGCTAAAATCGCACAACGTTAAGTAATCTGGGGAGGAGAATTGGATCGAATAACGTTAAGGTCCTATGGGATGGATCGGATAACAACCGCTAAAGCCTGTGCGGTTACAGTGTATCTCTATGGAGCTTTAACGTTATCCGATCCATCCCATAGGATTTTAACATGCATCAGATAACACTAAAAATCGGATAACACCAAGACTTGTGGAACCAAGTCTTAGCGTTATCCGAGTTATTACTGTATTTTAAAAAGCTATTTATATTCAGGCTTTTCTTAAATGAGCTCAATGTGACATGCATAGCTTTCCTTCTGTCCATTTTATCATTATAACAACCCAGCTAGGTGGAGGAGAGAGTCTAGTTGTAATAAAGCAACTAATACAAGTTTCATTAATGATTTGGAACCTAAGTCTAAAATTTCCAACACTCTAACCACTGCACTACACTGGCCATCATCAATAAACATGCCAGCCAAAGCTGATGAAAGCTATAGTCTAATGCAGTGGTTCCCAACCTCTTTTGGGTCATGCCACACTTAAGCATCTCTAAAATCCTAATGCCTCCCCCCACCCCTCACATACAATTCTTATTATTCAAAAAGTGTACTCCTATTCATGTGGAGGAAGCCTAAAAGGCCATTAACTTGGTCTAAAGACTCTAAACATTCTTGAATTGCACCCCTTAAGAATAGCTTGTAAGAAACAAATTCGTTAAGTACGGAGATCTTAAATAACAAAATTTAATTATGGGTAGTGGATTCCCATGTTCAATCTTCTACTGCACAGCACTACAGGTGGCCTTCTGGAAAATAAGAAGCCAGGAATTTTTGGACTGCATGTAAACAAGAACAGAGAAGCAGGAAGCTGGATAAGGACATTGGACAATGAAAACTTTTTGAGAATACACCAGGCTTTCTTTCAGGTCGCAGCCCTGACCATGCCTCCTGGGCAGCTGATCAGGCCAGTCACGTGGTTCTGCCCACCCAGAAGTGGAAGTAAAGCGTGTGCTACACATGCGGAGAATGCATGAAGAAGCATTTTGTGCATGCACAGAGTGCAGTTTTTCCCACTTCCGTGTTTGAGCCTGATGAAATGGCTTCAGGGACAGGATTTGGCCCACAGGCCATAGGTTGAGAATTCCTGGAATACACTATTTTATATGGAAAAACATTAATGGAGCTGCCAGGCAGCAAGAATAGGAATACAGTCAAACCTCGCATAAAGAACGCCTCGCTTAGAGAGTAACTCGCTTAAAGAGCAGAATTTTCTCTGAATGGTCGCCTTGCTTAACAAATAAAACCAACCAAAAACTTGCTTAACAAATAAATTAGGGTTCACAATCCCCCACCCCCGCCAGAAGTCACAATTGGTCACTTACAATGATATTTCGCTTAAAGAGCAAATTCACTTAAAGAGCGATCCTATGGAACGCATTATGCTCTTTAAGTGAGGTACAACTGTACAGTACTTTGTTTTGAATACAATGCTAACAAACTGAAGCTGCAAATGTGAGGGAGATATATTACACAGGGGAAAACTAATTTTAGGGCATTTTGTTTTCATTATACCTGAAAGGTGCAGAAACCTGTTTTTATCTTTCTGTTTTCCCTATGAACACTGTGCAATACTACCATCGATTTTGCACTGCACCTAGTGTTAAACCCTAAGAGGGTCATGAAAGAGAGTAAACATATTCCATTATGACATGCTCAAACAGACCTAGTGAGTCTATACTTTTGCTGATAAAGCAGGACAGATTTCAGATCTTTGAGTAACCTGGTCCTCAGTTTAATTTTTAAGCTAAATCCTAGAATTAGACCAAATGATGAAATCCAGAGTAACATAAGGAAAGGGGAAAGTTAAACAATATCACTGCATTCTAACTGAGCTGATCAATATATTCTGATATCCCTTTTACACCTAACAGGAGATAGGTAAGCACATGGCAGGAATATGGATACCAAGCCTTTACAACCCAAACAGCCTGGTGATGGATTTTGAAGCAAGGAGAGATAAAAGGGCAATGTATTCTGCAAGACATCCAGTTTGAATTGCATGTCAGGCTGCAACTCCTTCTGTTATGGTCACAGATAATATGCTACCTATCCTAAATTGACCTCACTTTATTTTAGAAGCAAGTGAAAGTCCTATTTTATATAGCAAGATAATGGAAATCTAGGCATATATCTATTTTTTGGCTAACTAGCTCACTCTGTTTCTGAAGCAATTTGCTTAGCTCTTGCTAGATTTATTCTACAGGGAGTCCCAAAGGTCACCATATATAGGAACCATTGCATAACATCAGATATCTTGGGACGTTTTGGCCATGAGTGGGGGAGAAGAGAGAGAGAGAGAGAGTGTGTGTGTGTAAAAAGAGGTGGCCAACAATTGTAGACAATATTTTGTAAAACTTTTCCAATAAATATTTTGTACATAAAGGTACATTTAGCTACAATTTCCCATTTTTCTTATGAGTAGTGACTTTTGAGATACAGTACCCTGTAGTAAGAACAAATGAATTAATATATCTGAATTTATTTAAGATGTGGTAAAATGTTTCTCTAATTCCATCTGTAACAAAAATGATTTGAAGGTTTTGTAATAAGACAAGTTCTCTCACACATTAATATTTTAAAATTGGAATAATTTTAATGGGGGAAAAACCTGATCAAAAGCATTCACCCATTCTTTGAAGATGTTAAAAGAAATTATATTCCGCAAATATCTACTCTCCTAGGACCTTGCCAGAAGTCAAACAGAGGGAGGACACAAGAGAGGAAAGTTTTTTCTGTAAAATGAAAGGCTTCTCCCACTCACCCACCACCTTCTGAACAGTGAATGTAATCATGGACATTTTGACTTTGGAGATAGCAGCTTTACACAATGTTGTAGTGTTGCATCCAAGCTTGTCCCCCATATACTTCAGGCAATAAATTCTTTTCCATCCTGCACCTCTAATTTTGGTTGCTAGTTACTGGCAAAAAACCAACATAGGCACATGTGGGAAAGCCAGCTAGTGAAAGTAGTTTGTGTAGTTACTAAATTCTGTTCACTTATTTGTATAGCTGCGAAAGAAACCAACATTGCCAAATGAACTATGGAACTGCCTTTTTACACATAGGTTTCTGAAATTATTATTCTTCCGCGTCTAGGCCAGATGTGAAACTGCTAAAATGACATCACCTTTAGGCGAGTTCATTCTGCAGTTCCTGTCACCTGACCTAGTGTGAGAAAGATTAGCTAACAATACAAAGGTTGCCATTACCAGAGTATGCCTGATTGCAGTGATGGGATGTAACAGGTTCTCACCAGTTCTCCAGAACCGGTAGTAACTTTTTCCAGTCTCCTGGAGAACCGGTTGCAGCTTTTGGGGGGAACCACCTTCGGGCCTTACCTTTTCACTGGTTCCTCCACTGCACATGCGCACCAAGCACTTGGTGTGCATGCACGCCTACAGTGCTTGGCACATATGCACAGTCTCCTTGCTGTCCTCCCAAGCGGGGAGAAGGAAGAGAAGCTGCTAACCTGAAGCTCCCTATAGCCTGCTCCCCTAGATATCCTAGAGAACTGGTTAGGCAAAGACTTAGTACCTAACTTCTTTAACTGTTGAAAAGTTGAAAAGTGCCAAAATGAAGCCATCTTGTGGTGAGTTCATTCTGTAGTTCCTTCCATCTGACCTAGTGTGAGAAAGATTAGCCAGAATAAGCTTTAAGCTCTGGTTTAAAAGCTCTGGTTGATTTGTGTTGTGGGTGGGTGGGTGTTTGGGTGGGTGGATGTATTTTAATGTATTTTTTATTTTATTTATTTAATTTATTTACTGGTTTGTGTTGTGGGTGGGTGGGTAGGTGGGTTGAGGTGTGTGTGTGTGTGTGCTTATTTTTATTTTCTTTTTTATTATTTTTTAATTTGTTTTCTTTGGCCCCGCCCACAACATTATGATGTGATGACATTGGCTCCACCCATGATGTTAGCTCCGCCCATACTGTGATGATGTTATGGTGGGGTAGTAAAAATTTTGACATCCCACCATTGCCTGATTGTGGTTCAAAAATACCACAATGTTTGAGGAGGCTCTTTCTATGCACCCCAATTTCTGAAATGCTAGCATAAGAATATTTTCCATTCCTAATACAGTAATACCTCGGATAACGTTTACCTCGGATAACGCTAAAATCACATAACGTTAAGTAATCTGGGGAGGAGAAATGGATCGAATAACGTTAAGGTCCTATGGGATGGATCGGATAACAACCACTAAAGCCTGTGCGGTTACAATGTATCTCTATGGAGCTTTAACGTTATCCGATACATCCCATAGGATTTTAACATGCATCGGAAAACACTAAAAATCGGATAACACCAAGACTTGTGGAACCAAGTCTTAGCGTTATCCAAGGTATTACTGTACACTGTTCTGAATTTCAATAAAATTTCGTGTACATGAGAGATTTCTTTTACATAATGCAGAATACCAATGAACTTCATAGAGCAAATAATGAAGATAGGAAAACATTACATTAGCTTTACTAGGATCCCATGTTAATTTCAAGTTATGGGCAAAGTATCTTCACAAAACAATACATTATTCAGCTTCTTAAGAAAAGTCAAGTTTGGCCTTTGACATATACTGTAGTTGTAGTATGATAAAATAGAGAACAGTAACTGGGGAGGGAGAAAGGTTCCACAAGTCTTGGTGTTATACGATTTTTAGTGTTATCCGATGCATGTTAAAATCCCATGGGATCCATAGAGATACATTGTAACCACACAGACTTTAGCGGTTGTTATCTGATGCATCCCATAGGATCTTAATGTTATCTGATGCAATTCTTCCCCCCAGATTGCTTAATGTTATGCAATTTTAGTGTTATTCGATACTAATGTTATCTGAGGTATTACTGTATTCTTTTGGTTGCCTGGCCTAATTACTCAGAGCAGAAGCACCAGTTGTACCACACTTCACAAGTGATATATATACATGGCTTTAAAAACACCATAGGTTTAGGCAGTGTTCTGAAAAATGTCAGCTGAATCACTGGGCAGGAGTCAATCCACTGACAGAATGGTTTCCATCAGCAGAAACAGAGAAGAGAGTTCCTTTGGAAAATTTTTAATGGCTATGTTTTTAGAACACACATTCAATTAGGAACTCCCTCAAAAGTGACATACTGAATGTTTGAAATATATGTTTTAGGAATTGCTAATGAAAAATACTAGCACTTTGTTTTTGTTTTTTGAAACAAACATAGGGTGGAGACACAAAGCCGGTAATTGCAAGATGGATATACTTTGTCAGATTCTCTTTCCCATGAACCCAGCTTCTTGCCATGCATGCAATCACAACATATTTGAGCTACAGGTTTAAAGTGTCTAGCTTGATGAAGCATCTCTTGTTTACTACGCTGTCTCTTCACTATACAGTACTTATATCTTCTATAGCTTCAATTGTTACTTAATGGCAACCACACAGTAATAGTTCCATATTACCTTACTGATTATGTAGATATATTTTATAGGTTGCATATGGTTAGAACAGTACAACAGTGGAACCAATTGCCTTGAGAAGTGGTGAGCGCTCCAACATTGGGAGCATTCAAGAGACAATTGGATAACCATCTATCAGATCTGCTTTGATTTGGATCCCTGCATTGAGCAAGCCTTTAAAAGGTCCCTTCCACCTTAGTTATTTTAGTATTCTATGCAAGGGTCCAATAGACTATGATAAAAAATGGAACTAAGAAACCTCTACCACTAAAAGGTCACACTCTTAATGGCTGTTAATAACTATACTTTTTTCAGAGTATACATGAATTATTGTGTTATTTGATTTATAAACACAGGTCAACTCCCAATTAATGATAAATATTAAACGAGGACTGCAGCTTCATATGTTCAATTGCTCTAACATGTAAGGACACAAATAGAACAAAAAATTATCATCTTTCATTATAAGCCTGCAAAATGTGTTCAACAGATATTCTACAGGTTTGTTAAGAAATACTATACGTTAAAACCTCGCATAAAGAGCACCTCACTTAGAGACTAACTCGCTTAAAGAGCAGGATTTTCTCTGAATGGTCACCCTCGCTTAACAACAAAAAACTTGCTTAACAACTACTTTGGGGAATGCGATCCCCCCCCCCCAACAGCCAGAAGTCACAATCGGTCACTTACAATGGCAGTGGTGGCACTTTTTCCAAGTGTTTTGCTGGAGGGGAAGGAGAGGTAGCCGCAGAGTGTGGGCAGCCCAAAGACCACGCTACCACCACAGCAAGACCTCCAGCCTTGCTCCAGTACAGTCATGTTTCCTTTTAACATTACATGCATTTATAAGATTTTTAAATCAATCTATTTGTTGTTGTTAGTCGCACAGTTGATTCTGACCCTTTGCGACCCCATGGACCACTGCCCTCCATGCACCTCTGTCCTCCACCATCCTCCTCAACCCGCCCAGCCTCTGTGCCCACTGCATCTACAATACCATCTAGCCATCTCATTTTGGACCGCCCCTTTCTTCTCTTGCCCTCCACCCTTCACAGCATCAAGGCTTTCTCAAGTGAATCCTCTCTTCTCATTTGTTATCCAAAGTACTATGGGCTATATCTTTACTATTTGACCTTCCAAGAAGCAGTCAGGGTCGATTTCTTCTAAGATTGACTTATTTGTTTTCGCTGTCCAGTGGACTCTAAAAACTCTCCTCCAACACCACATTTCAAAGGCATCTATTCTTCTGCACTCAGCTTTCCTAATGGTCCAGTTCTCACAACCATACATTACCACCGGGAATAGCATTGCTTTGACTATACGAATTTTAGTTTGCAAGGTGATGTCTCTACTTTTAACTATGTTCCCCAGATTTCTCATAGCTTATCTCCCAAGATTCAGTCACCTTTTTATTTCATGGCTGCAATCACCAACTGCAATGATATTTGATCCTAAGAAAGTAAAATCTGTCACTGCTTCTACAGTCAAACCTTACATAAAGAGCGCCTCGCTTAAAGAGCAGAAATTTCTCTGAATGTTCGCTTCGCTTAACAAATAAAACCAACCAAAAACTCGCTTAACAAATAAATCAGGGTTCGCAATCCCCCCCACAATTGGTCATTTACAATGGTGTTTCGCTTAAAGAGCAAACTCGCTTAAAGAGCAATCCTGTGGAACGCATTATGCTCTTTAAGCGAGGTACAACTGTACTTCTTCCCCTTCTATTCTCCAGGGACTGATAGGGGCTGTTGCCATTATCTTGGTTTTCTTGATGTTGAGTCACAAGCCAGCTTTTGCACTCTCTTCTTTCAACCTAATCAGGAGCTTCTTTAGGTCTTCCTCAATCTATATGCGGCCAAAAATGCATCTCTTTCATTACAGTACTAATTTTCAGGTGAGATTTTCTTACTTCCATTTGGAGAAGAGCATTAACAAGATAATGGATGCAACTACATATTTTTTTTTTATCCTTACAAACAGGAGGGTGTGTTACTTCATATTTGCAATTCAGCACCTATTCCCAGGGATATCAGAGAATGAAAAGCAGCAGGGAAGAGGGAATCCAGTCACAATGGAAAGCAGCCAAAAAGATGGAAATAATTCCTGTAGAACCTGAACATGAACATGTGAAACTACAACAATAATTGGCAGAAGAATGAGGTAGGAAGCCAGCCATTGTGTTTTATGGAAGCAAGCAATTCAGAATTTTTCTTCAGGGAACAAACAATTATTATTTTTAATGTTGTGTAAATTGAGATATCTTTAATTAAATGGATATAGCAATTGTACTGTTACTGAAGATAAAATATTTAATTGGTTAAATGAAAATGCTACACATAACTGCTAAATAATATTGCAAACACTGAATTCTGTCTGTAGTGAGCTACAATCAATTAAAATGGATTTCCACTACAAGGCATGGCTGGACATAGGGGGAAGGTTGTAGGATTTATTTCATGCCAACCTATTGTCATTTGTGAGCTAACTGCTTGACTGTAAAGGACTTTATCTAGAGGACAGCTAACCCATGTCCAACGTAGGCTATGTAAAATACCAATTGCATTACTAGATTTTTAAAAATATCTTAACTTGACAATGACTTACATGCAATACCAGGAATATTATCTTAGAAAGCCTATTTGCTAATACAGTAATACTGTACCTCGGATAACGTTTGCCTTGGATAACACTAAAATCGGATAATGTCGGGGAATTTGAGGCAAACATTTGAATCACACAATATTAACATAATGTTGTGCAATGCAAATGCTTGCCTCAAATTCCCAAACGTTGATCTCTGTCCCAAAGTCCGCAGGGCTGGAGACCAGCCCTGTGCACTTTGGGGCAGAGATCTACCAAGGCAGACATCGCTGGTTTGGTTGGGCGGAAATGAGGCACGCGCCTTCACATGTCAGCTGGGTAGAGGTCTTGGACAAATTAGACCAATGGGCTTATCAGAGTTTCCCAAACTATGTTCCAAAGAACACTGGTGGACTTCAATTCCCAGAAGCCTAAGTCAGTACATTTGGGGAACTGACTTAGGCTTCTGGGAACTGAAGTCCAAAAACCAACAATTGGGAAACACTGCCAGAGCTTCCCCTTATTGGCCCACTGCGCAGATATACTGTACAGTAATACCTCGGATAACGCTAAGACTTGGTTCCACAAGTCTTGGTGTTATCCGATTTTTAGTGTTATCCGATCTATGTTAAAATCCTATGGGATGGATCAGATAACGTTAAAGCTTCATAGAGATACATTGTAACCGCACAGGCTTTAGCAGTTGTTATCCAATCCATCCCATAGGACCTTAACGTTATTCGATCCAATTCTCCTCCCCAGATTACTTAACGTTATGCGATTTTAGCGTTATCCGAGGTAAACGTTATCCGAGGTATTATTGTACTCCTATTACTACGTACTGGTCTCCTCTTCCTCCTTAGAGCCTGCTATGATTTCAAACAGCATGACATCATGTTATTAGTGGGAACAAATATATAAAAATGCCCACAACAAGGCAACAAAGTGCACATGCCAATGGAAACTTCTTTCATAAATGCCAGGCAGCATAATTTTTGCAAGCCACATGCTGCTGTTCAACAGCACCATTGAGACAGTTGCTTAATCTTGCCTAACAATAGGGCTAGCCCTGTGCATACCTTGCAATAGAGCCAAGCAAACTGTCAAGTAAAATCTAAAAGGGGGTGATAGTGCAGTTCTGAGCACAAACCTAAAAAAAGAGGGAAGAATGTTTTACAAATAGATTGTTTTATATTAATGTTAAGGAAAAATGCAAATCCCTTAAAATCAGACCAAATATACAAGAAACAAAACCTGAATAACTTTACATGTATGCCTTATGTAGCCAAACTAAACAAACTAAACAAAAATCCCTCATTCCCCCAACACAGCAAGTACACTTCATTCTCATTGCCATCATTATAGGAAATTTCAGCTGATCACAATGGCCCAAATGACACTGACAAGGTCTAAGATTAATTTTAAAAGTTATTTAAAACAGAACAGAATTACTCAGTTGTCAGTCAGTGATTATAATGTTTACACAGAATAATCTTCATAGCTCCACAACAAAGCTGAAGATGGATATACTACTGTATTTCAAAGGCATTCACTGGACATACATAAAGCAATGGATCTCACAAAGCTGATTTCCTAAAGATTATCTTCTTTCAACTTGCCTGCCTAGTAAGACATTGATTTTAACACCAGCTGAGAGTCAATAAAAGTATAACACTTCATCCCAACATGCATACACTATTCACCTATATTGCCACTGTGCCTTCATAAACTCATAAAGTACACAGAAGGAAAGAGCCAAAATAAAATCCTTCATTTCTAGTATTTATGCCTGCAGATTCCAAACTATATAGAGTCAGACTGCTGGTTAGAAAATATTAGCAACTTACAGGGAAATAATAAAGAAAGGAATCTCACAACAAGTAACTGAATAGTCAACATTTCACTAGAACACTAGAGCTCTTACCTTTGCAACATTCCTTCAGGCAACTTACATCTCATATTTGAAGCCTGCAAGTATCTCGGGAAACTTGTAAGCAAACACACTACACCTTTTCTTCTTCCTGACTTGATTCTAAGGGTGTTGTATGGAAAGGGGGGGGGGGAGACTCTCTGCCTCTCAAGTTTGATTTTCCACTTCTTGAGCGGAGAGCAATTAAAAAACCTGTTCCAATGCTCTCAACGCCCAAATGCTGCTTGTAGTAAGTCCAGACTCCTCTACCTAGCACATTTAACAACACCAGACGTACCAAAGAGCCAAATAGTATTATGAAATGCTTGTGCTTTAAGTAAGCAGGCACAAACAAATCAAAGCATAACATATTACAACAAAGAGCTGAAGGGTGTATAAAGTCAAACAAATGCCAACAGACCCTACACAACAGCACACTGTGAAGCTTTTCACTTGAATGATTTTTAAAACTCTCCCCCAACAAGGATTCAGGCGATTTGAACTACACACAGGGTCACAAACCAGGGTACAGCTCTTACTTTCTTAATTATAATGCTTTTGATCTATAGCAAAACACAGTTTAAGATGAGGCAAGGGTTAAACTACAATGCTAAAATCTCCTGTTATGTTTCATACCCAGAAGCCAGTACAATCCTTGTTACTGTAAAAAGCTAGATGAGACAGACGTGGTTAAACCCCTAGCTTTGAGTAACAAATTAGCTCATGACTGGTCTATGTTTTGGTATAATAGCTACCAGTATAAACAAACTTTTTACTGTACCCATGATTTAAAAAGCAGCAGTTTTTGTTGACTGATTGCTAGGGAAAATATTGGTATAACATGACTCATAAAAAGTCTTTAAAATTATGTTTAGCAATGCTGGCAAATGCAGCATTCATATCTACCATCTAAACAACACACCTGCCTTCAGTTTATTCAGGTGTCAGTTATTCTAAGATGCTACATTTTATAGCACCACCCCAATAAAGAACCACACTGCAGACAACACTATTTTAACACTGCAAATCCATATCCACTGTTCTCTCTTGAATACTCACAAAACTGGATGAACTCGTTATGTAGGTGTAGGATAAAACCTTGTCAGAGAAAGTCAAATTGTCAGATCAATCCCTGAGATCTATGTTTAAAGGAAAAGGTTTTAACATCACTAACATCTTAGGGCCAATTTCCTTCAAGAAGGGTCTCCTCCCAGTTTACCTTTCTGAATCATAAGATTATCATGTGAGGGCCAATGCGTTTAAGTGAGTCACTTGCCTTTCCAAACAGATCTGTGTAAGAGGCACAGATCTTTCGATGGCATCATTCCTGAGGAATACTCACACCAGATAAGCTTGTCTGATGCATACATGACGGTCTTTTTTTTTTGGGGTGGTGGTGAACATCTGGGGGGGAGCATTTTAAGAATGATTTTAATGAATTTGATATTTACAATGGTTTGATCATGTTGTTGTTGGTTTACTTTGGTTTCACTATGCACTGCTTGGTTTTTACCCCTTGCTACTGCTTTTATTTGTGCTGTTTTATTTATACAATTTATTTATTTATACAATTTTGCATTTTATATTTTTGTTTACCTAATCACAATACAAAAATATAATTTATTGGGAAATGTAAAAAAATATAATGAACAAATTAAATTCTCTTAGATAATTAAATTATTCACTTCTAGTTAATATCCTAATTTTGTGTTCAAAGAGGCATAAAGAAAGGTGGGAAAATGAAATGCAGTAAAATATCTGAATCAAGGCCTTTTGATCTCTGCAACTAATTTTGTCTGTCCTAATACACCTTCCTACAATAAGTGGGAAAGCTTAAGAATGAACCTCCTTTAGATTCAAAGACATAATAATAAAGTTAAGAAGCTCTGCTAATGCAGCTTAATTTTCTCTAAGGTTTTGAACAAAGACTGACATAAGGATATGTTGTCCCTTCATGAAAGAGATGTGCATGGGAGACAGAACAATTATCTCCTCTAGTACTAGCTATATTTTCTGTTCTATAAGAAGATGAATGCATCATCTATATAATGTACATTCTGCAAAAAGTACAAAGATGTCACAAAAGAGATTGTAAGCCACCAGAAGATGAATGACACAAATAAGGGAAATGTGAGGTACCAGGTTATCCTGCTATGGTAATAGAGTAGACCAGTGTAGGTGAACCTATTGCATGTGTGCCAGAGGTGGCACGCAGAGCCCTTTCTGTGGGCAAGCCCCACCCTTTGCCACCAGCGTCAATTGCAGTGCTGCTATGTCACCCATCCCTCTTCTTCCGCCAATGGGGAGGCAAGAGGGGAAGTTGAAATCCCACCTGGGAGGCAGTGGCAGAGATGAGATAACCCCCACCCACTCCTCCTAGGGGGCAAGGTGGTGGCAGCAGTTCATGCATGGGGGGCATACAAACTAATGGGGGGTGCACCCACGGTGTGTGTGTACACCCATGTAATGTCTCCAGCACACCTCAAGCAGTGCACATGTGCATGCACCCATTTGATGTCGCCAGAGGCACACTGACAATGTCACATAGGTGTGTTGGCATGTATGGTGTCTGCCCGTGCACTGCCTCCTCCTCCTTGGGCACTCGGTCTCTATAAGGTTTACCATTACTGGAGTAGACCATACTGCCAGTGACTCAACACTAATCGTCAGGCAGTAGTTAACTAACCTGACAACCCTGAGAACTAACGGCCTTGGGTGGTGAAGTCTGAGGCTGATGAGGACTTTGTATGCCAAAAAGGCTCAGGACCAGAAAATGACTTTTGGTACTAGATCAGTTGTACGGGTGTCAAACTGCGATGTGGAAGGCAAATAGAAGTCCATTGAATTATATTATTCCTACAACAATCTTTATGGCCGATCATGATGATGATCACCAATATTCGGAATCAGATATGGCACAAGAAGAAGGTGCCTAGAATTTAACATGCCTGAAAGAATTTTTGTCCTCCTGAAATGGGGAGTTTAAAGTCAGACTATGCTGTGTTAAGAGTTATTATATAGACTAAAACCTCAAGTTATGAACGCCTTGAATAACAAAAAACTCACGATGAAAAAGGAGATCCTGGAAAAATGCTTTCAGATAAGAATTTTTTTTTAGATACAAAGAGGGCTTTTCTTTTTTTCGGGGGGCGGGGGTGTCTTCTGATGCTTCCCACAGAGGCAGGACGGTGGTCAGAGCATTTCTGCTCCATGTGTGGAATTTTTTGTCATGTTTTGGCACCGCCAGAAGCTCCCCCACCACCAGGAAGTGCCACAAATTCCCCCTTCCCCTCAAAAGCTGATTGTCAGGGACTGGTCTGGCAATTACCAGAGCTGGCCACTAGAGGCTGCTATCGGAAATGTGCTGAGTATGCATTGAAGACAATTCTGAGGTCAGAAAAAAGTAAAAAAAAAAGGGTATTTTATCTGTTCAAAATTCTTTCTAAAGTGCACTTTGGATTTTTTCACTGTGTTTTTGCCACTTTAGAAAGAGTTTTGAACAGCTAGAAGAGGGGTTGAGGGTGGGGTGTTTTATTGTGTGTGTGTTTTTTGTTTTTGTTTTTTTCTGACTTCTGGAACACATTGTTTGGTTTTCAATACATTCCTATAGGAAATCATGCCTCGAAATACAATTTTTGCAGGATACGGAGACCCCTGAGGAATGAATTAATTTCATATCTTGAGGTACAACTGTAAACAGACTATAAAAGTGAATAAGAGAATGGACAAGCAATTTCAAGATACCATTATAACACAAGTGTTATAAAGGCTGGGTGAAGTGCTTACCAATTAACAGTTCTGGGAAGGAAGAGAGAGCTAAGTGGCAATTACTCTAAGTCAATGGAGCAACTTACACTAGGTTACCTTTCCTTGAGATGCAGCTTTGTGGAATGCATTCTGAAGGAAACAGCCATAGGAAGGGAGAGGCCAAGCTGAGACTCATTCCAGAAAGGAGCAATAGAGATGGCCTTCTCCCAATTGGACACAGAATAAAGAATGGCCCTGATCCACATCCCAATGGAAGTTTAGGATGGCATTTAGTACCTAGACAGAATGCAAACCTTTGACCCAAACAAAGTTCTTTACCCACTGCTTTCTTCAGCCTATCTCATTTTAAACATCAGGTCACCAAACTGAGCTTGGCAGTCCTTCTAGCATCCAATCCAAGTTCATCCATTCCTAAGGCTGGACTCTGATCTAGCTACAATAGTTCACAGGACTAACTACATCTATAAAC
The DNA here is from genome assembly GCA_030440675.1 of Furcifer pardalis. Classification (NCBI taxonomy): domain Eukaryota; kingdom Metazoa; phylum Chordata; class Lepidosauria; order Squamata; family Chamaeleonidae; genus Furcifer; species Furcifer pardalis. Next base: position 37,088,332 of record CP126896.1, read on the forward strand.
AATAGAATGGATAGCCATGTAACATTAAGTGGCACAATAAAAGCCAAATCTGTGGCAGGGCTAAAATTCAAACTGTGAAGCTGTACCAGTGTATTCTCTGTAGTTCTTCCATCCGTCCAAAGATGAGAACACAGATGGATAATTGAGATCAGTCTCGTATCTAGGCAAAAATTCTTCATCTAGTAATGAGGATGTGTACAAAGCAACATGCAGTACACACTGCTAGTAACAGACTTAGACCACTTTTGTTTCCACAGCAGAAATGCATTTGTAATCAAGCACTTAAGATCCACTGCTTTTTCTTCTGTTAAAGGTGAAAGTCTTCTATTGGTATCAAGAATGCATAAAGTACAGTGGATTATCAGGAAGAAGATATCGTCCAAAAGCCACCCAAAACACTCAGTATCCTTAATAAGGAAGTCATAGCAAGGCAGGGAAAGATGTCATGTTCCAATTTCCAAAGCAGAAAACAGAAAAACACACACATGAACATGCATACACAAGCATTCTAAAATTAAACTGTTCTTAAATGTTGCTTAGAAATAATTAGGCCAAAAATTACTTCTTTCGACAGCACCAATTATTACCTGTAGAACTGTCATTAATATTCATTGGGTGGGCCATGCCTGCTCTTTCTTAAATCCAAAAACTGGTCGTTATAAGTCATGCAACTCAAGCATCAAGTCCAACCAGGCATGCAACCTGAAACAAAAGAAAGAAACAATTAAAATGATGCAGTTCAAAAATTACTTTCCTTTCATTAATAATATACATAAAGTATCCAGTGGTTCCCAACAAGGGGTACCCAGCCCACTAGTGGACTTCAATTCCCAGAAGCCTCAATCAGTACATTGGGTGATCAGTGATTTGGGGAAATGACTTAGGCTTCTGGGAATTGAAGTCCAAAAACCACCATTTGGGAAACACTGTATAGACCAATGATCCAATATTCAAGCACAAGAAGCCATTGAATACATAATTAAGAACAGTAGGGTTTTCAAAACAATGTCACTTAATCCAAATGTTCTATGAACAATCCTGACAGTTAATAATATTCTGGGAACTGGACTGCCAAATACAGAAGAGTCACATTATCAGAGTAAAGGCAAATTGCAGACATTTTCAAGGACATACACACATATGCACATGCTTGCTGTTTTAGATCCTGAAGTCCTACCTTCTTGAGTGGTACCAGCTATTCATACTAGCTAGACACCAGTATGAAATGTGTCTTTAAAACATTACTTGTAAATATAAAAACATTCTCTTATATCTCTGACATGAAGAATGGACTGGATTACCCAGCAGAGATTCTGGACATATGGTGAACTCTGGACAGAACTACAGCTGAATTATTATCTAGACCAGTGTTTCCCAATCTTTGGTTTTTGGACCTCAATCTCCAGCAGCCTAAATCAATTCCCCAAAGCCATGATCAGCCAATGTACTGACTTAGGCTTCTGGGAAATGAAGTTCCTCTGTCGAGCGTGGGAACCAATGATCTAGACTCATTTCATTCTGGCCTCAGACCTGGTTAAGCAACAGGGACAAATCTGGTCACCTTGGTAGATGACTTACACTGGAAAGTGTACAGGGGGAGTGCGTCCCTACTGGTTGTGTAAGATCTCTCAGATTCTTTCAATACCATTAACCATTATATCCTTCTGGGCTGTCTCTCTGGGATGGGACTTGGAGGCACTGTACTGTTTTACAGGGTCTTTGGTCATTCCTGGAAGGGAGACCCAGAAGGTGGTGCTGGTGTGTGTGTGTGTGTGGGGGGGGGGTCCTCTTTGGTGCCTTGGCCATTGGTATCCACTTAGGGTTCTGCTTTGTCTCCCCCCCCCCCAATGCTTTTTAACACATACATGAAACCAATGGAAAGGTTATCTGGAGTTTTGGGGTTCAATGTTGATGACATCCAACTCTTATCTCTCCTTCTCATATAATTCCAAGGAAGCTCCCTCCCTCAATTCTAAACTAATGCCTAGTGTTAGTAATGGAATGGATGAGGGCAAAGAAACTGAAGCTTAATTCAGACAAGACAGAGATGATCCTGGTCAATCAGTAGGCAGATGAAGGAAAAGGGGATCCAACTTGTGCTGGGTTGGCTGACACTTCCCCTCCCCCTCTGAAAATTCACAGGTCCACAGCTTGGGTGTACTACTGGACTCAACCCTGAATCTGGAAGGCCAGGTCTCAGAAGTGGTTAGGACTGCATTTGCCCAGTTAAAATTTGTGGGCTAGATGCACCTATTCCTCAAGATGCATAATTTGGCTGCAGTGACACATGCTTAATTATATCCTGCTTGGATACAACTACCTTTGAAGACGATTCAGAAACTTCAGCTAGTTCGAAATGCAGAAGCCAGACTGCTAACTGGGCAATTTATAGGGAGCATATAACACCCCTAATACAACAACTGCACTGGCTATGAGTCTGTTTCTGGGCCCAATTCAAAGTGCTGGTTATGAGTTATAAAGACTTAAATGACTTGGGACCAGGCTATCTGAAGGACAGTCTCTTCCTCTATGAACCTATTCAGCTCTTAAGATCTTTGGAGGATCGTTTGATGGGGACACGGGAGAGGACCTTTTCTGTGACACCTCCCAGGTTGTGGAATGAGCTCCCTTGGAAGGTTAGCTTCCCTTTCATCCTCTGTAGACAGTTGAAGACCCATCTTTTCTGGCAGGCTTTTACTCATTATTAATGAGTTCCTGTATGCTTGTTTACAAACTAAGTGTATTGTCTATTTTAAGTTTTATCTTGTTTTTAAAGTTTCTGAGGTTTTGATCCTTTTTTAATTATTTAATACGTTTTAACTATTAAAGGTAAAGGTCACCCTTGCTTGCTTGAAAGCCAGTCATATCCAACTCTAGGGTTCGGTGCTCATCTCCGCTTATAGCTAAAGAGCCAGCGTTGTCTGCATCGGCAGACATTTCTGTGGTCACATAGCAGGCATGACTAGACACCAGAGTGCCTGGAACACGGTTTACCTTCCCACCGAAGCGGTACCTATTTATCTACAGTACTTGCAATTTCTTGCATTTGAACTGCTAGGTTGGCAGGAGCTGGGACAGAGACGGGAGCTCACTCCATCGTGCAGCACTTGAGTCTCAAACTGCTGACCTGCTGACCTTTCAGTCATCAAGTTGAGTGTCTAAACCAGAGTTCATTTTTAACTATTAGGCTAGTTTAATTCTCTCTCTCTCTCTCTCTCTCTCTCTCTCTCTCTCTCTGCATGTTTGCGTGCGTGTGTATATTGTATTTTTTAACTTGTGCTCTTTTAAATTTAAATTCTGTAAGTCCCCATAAAACACATAAATAATACATAAATAAACTTCAGACCAACAGTATGTTCTCATCTCAGTGGCAGGAACTGTACAGAACAGGACACAATATCTTTCCCACACTCAGGATGTCAAGTGTTTGGACCTTGTTTTATTATTCAGCAATAGAAATGATGCTAGCAGGTAGGTGTCTGTAACTTAACACCATCAAGATTATAAAGAGGAATTGATCCCTGAAACCAAAAACAAAACAGCTCCAGAAATGCAAAAACAAACATTTATGGCAAAACTAATCTACATATGGGTGTGTACATGTATGTGCAAATGGCCTCAGAAATTCTCACAAAACAAGAACATTAGAAGACAGACTGTTTCTTAAGGCAATCCTGTCAGCCTTCTGCCCTTACCAATCTTGTGTTTCTACATGCTTGTCACATACCTGCCTGAGATTGCAGTGTTCTGAAGACTTCAGAACAAATACAAGAACAAGTCAGGACTGGCTAGAAACACACACACACACACATATATAATATATATTTGCCAGCAGAAGTTGCTCAAGGTAGTAGAAAGAATTCTTGATTCAACATTCAAGCTCTTCTCCACCTAAAGAGTTCTAGTGCCAAAAGTCTTGGCATTAACATGAGATGTCAACACGTAAATTATCACCCTTTGGAAGAAATTCCTTTTCCACATAAGCGAAGTGTTTATTCACTAGCACACAAAGCCTAAGAAAGCCTTAGAGTAAGGAAACAGGAAGGGAGGGAAGGACAGAAATTATGCTTGTTCTGACTTGAATTCACCAGATGCCATTAAAAAGACATGTGCAGAGCATGAGGTTAGAAGAGGCCAGTGAATTGGGGTCTCTTTACATCATATTTATTAGGTACGATGATTACCAGTATCACATTCAATGAAAAAAAAAGTGCAATAAAACACTATACAGTATTGTAAGAATGCATTCATGGTGGGGAGGCGCTTCTTTCAGTATATAGGCCAGGCTTTCTCAACCTTTTTGGGGTTGCATGGGCTGCATGGGCTGGTCATGTGTTTCCACATGAGAACTCCCCAAAAACAGCGATTTTGCTGTTTTTCGGCATGTTTTTGGCACTTCCAGGTGGAATCAGGGACAAGGGTGTCGGGGGCCAGATGAAATGGATTCGGGGGGCGGGTTTGGCCTACAGGCCATAGGTTGAGAATGCCTGATATAGACAAAGTAAACTACTGCAAGCAAGGAAGAAATAAACATAAAATAAATCTAGGCAGCAAAGTTTGCTATAGGTACATGTCCAGTGTAGCACTTTATCTTGATGATTATGAACTACTTGGTTCAGCATTCAGTTGTTTACATATTCTACGGTGGCTCAAGTAGTTAAGATGCTGAATTCGACAACTGGAAGGTTGGGATTCGATTCCTGAGTACTGCACGACAGTTACCTCTCCCAGCTCCTGCCAACCTAGCAGTTCGAAAGCAAGAAAATGCAAGTACCGTAGATAAATAGGTACCACTTCAGTGGGAAGGTAAACAGAGTTCCAGTGTTGAGGCATTCCTGCCACGTGTCCACAGAAACATCTGCAGACAGACAGTGCTGGCTCTTTGGCTAGAAAGAGAGATGAGCACTGAACCCTAGAGTTAGATACGGCTGCCTTTCAAGCAAAGACTACCTTTACCTTTACTATTCTGTTAGTATCCTGCTTTTTCCCCCAACAAAAGGTCTCAAGGGTGCTTCTAAAACATTCAAACAACAAATATTAAAACAGCTACAAATACTAAGAATTTCAACATTGTGTCAGCTAATCTTTCTCACATTAGGCCAGGCAAAAGGAACTACAGAACTAATTCACCAAAAGGTGACTTCATTTTGGCAGTTTTATCCCTGGCCTTGATGTGGAAGAAGAAGAAGGTTAACGGGCATTTAAACATACAGTATTATAATTAAAACTGCTGAATAAAAACCACTTTAAAGTACATGTTCAAACTACAAAAACCACCCCAAATTTCATCTGGGTTATTCACTATCTACAAACCAAGATAAATTGTCAGCATGGCAGAGTGGGGAGAAATCTCATGAAGTTCCTTAGGCAATCCTGGTCTAGCCATTATAGCTTAACCTAATCTATTCACAGAGGGCTGTTCTGTGGATTTAAAAAAAGTGGGGAGGAAGACCATGTGTTTGACCTCACTGAAGAAAACTCCAGAGAGAAATATAAAAGCTAATATAATCCCATTACTTATTTGCTTCAACAATTAAGCTTTTCATATCAGTACCCTGTTTTCTTCATGAAGAAAATCGTATCTATATTGCAGGGCTATTGTAGGGACTTGATGCACTTCAGAAAGGTATTACAAAAGGGGTTACTTACAGTAATGTGTAAGAGCATGTGTACTAAAGTACTTGTAGTTCACATTTCATTAACAAGAGAACAAACACCACATAAAATAGCCATTTGTGGAGAATGTGGCATAAGATATATGAAGTATCCAGGGGAAAAGACAACTGAACTGTGAAAAAACCTCATTGTTATTGTAGATTTGCTAAATATAGGCTCTCATATGGTTCTCTCATTTGTGAGTGAGAACATTTAGCTAATCTGTAGTTTCAACAGTATATAGCCTCCCTAGCTCTTACCACAATATGAAAATATTTTATTGGGCAGCCAGCCAAAGTACAGCTTTTCTCTCCTGCTCTAAAATAGCCACACTACAACATTTGTGCACATGCTCATATGCCACCCACACAATGGAATTAAAGTAACTTGGAATTAAAGTCAAAAGAGACAGGGAATATCATGAACAGCACACCTACACACCACCAGGATATCTTTACCTTACCTATATTGTGTGAAGGAGCTGGTATTGCACATAACATGAAGCTAAAGGTGAAAATATTGTCTCTATAGCTTGTGTTTCTCATCTGTGTAATTTTCTTATTTCAAACACACAAAGATAGTCATTCTACTCCAGGGGTCGGGAACCTTTTAAAGTTGGGGGTTGGGTCATGCTCCCTCATACAGTTGAGGGGGCTAGACTGATGGGAGGGCCTTACTGTAAACGCTGCTGTAAATGCATCTGTGGTGGTTGGAGCGGGGGCCGGATTATTTGGACCCGCGGGCCAAACATAGGTTGCCAAGGTAAAGGTCTCCCTAGCTCGAAAGCCAGTCTATCAGACTCTAGGGTTCAATGTTCATCTCCATCTATAGCTAAAGAGCCAAGCTGTCTGTATCTGGAGACATTTTCTTGGACATGTGGAAGGCATGATTAAACACCAGAGTGCATGGAACACTGTTTACCTTCCCACCAAAGTGGTACCTATTTATCTACTTTAAATTTCTTGCTTTTTGAACTGCTAGGTTGGCAGGAACTGGGACAGAGATGGAATCTCACTCCGTCATGCAGCACTCAGGTCTCGAACTGCTGGCCTGCCAACCTTCCAGTCACCAAGTTCAGCATCTTAACTAATAAGGTACTGCAGTCCGTTCAAACTCTAAAGTACTTACTAAACTACACACATCCTTTAAGGATTTTTTAAATCTAGGTCATCCAACATCTAAAAATCCAAACAATTATTAACAGGCTAAAAAATATATCCAAGGGTACTGCAGCAAAAAGACCCTCAACAATTAAAAGATTACCATGTGGCAACATTTATTTTTATTTTGCTAACTCAGCCCTTAGCTGCCTTGCAAGACTACAGTCTTTTCAAAGTAGATTGCTGTAGAATAAAACATGAAATACAAAAAGATTTATTCTACAAAATCAGAAACCCAGAACACATTTTTAGCAAACTGCTACAAAAAGATACATTCTGAGACCACAAGATACAAAGATTTTAATCAGCCTTCTAGGATAACAATAAGAGTTTCAATTAGTTTCAAAAACTCTCTTAGAATCAAACTAAGACATCAATGCCCAAATCTAAGGGGAAATCCACATACCAGGAGCCACCCCTAAGAAAAGCCTTTCTACTGATAGAAATCTTACGTAACAGAGATGGGGAACTATATCATATTGGTACAGCTGGATCCTATTCCCTCCACAACTCTTTTGGAGCTGGAGAACTTCAGGACAAGAAGCAACACTGCTAATATCATTAGATCTATGGTCAAGTTTTCCAATTGCAGCTTTGACCAGAAACCAGGATTTGCAGCTCCTACTTCCATAGAGTACAGTAAAGAACAGCTCTCAACCAGCATTCGTAGGCACCCATGAAGAGCATTTAGCTTCATGAACTATTCCTGAGCAGGAAAGCGGACCGAGAGGAAGGTGGAGATAAGATCAAAGACATACAGCAGTGGTTCCCAACAAGGGGTACACAGCCCACTAGTGGACTTCAATTCCCAGAAGCCTAAGTCAGTACATTGGCTGATCAGTGCTTTGGGGAAATGACTTAGGCTTCTGGGAATTGAAGTCCAAAAACCAGCATTTGAGAAACATTGACATACAGTATTACAAGAACACCAAATTACACCGGTAGAGGCCACTAGAAGTGCCAGGACAAGAACCGTGTACAGTAATACCCTGGATAACGATTGCACTGGATAACGCTAAAACCGCATAACGACAACAAATTTGGGGAAAAGATTTGCACCGGAGAACGTTCTTTTTAGCGTTATCCGATGCATCGTAGTAAAGAAGTAAAGGAGGCCAAAGCTCGTCTCCCTGCCACTTCCCTCCTTCCTCCCCCCCACCCCCAGCAGTTTGGGAACTCCCCACACCCACACCACTGCCTGCTCGGCCACCGAGAGAATCCAGCCCAGCCCTGGCCCTGCTTACCTTCAAGCAACCACAGCTGCTGCTCCCACCAGGTTCCCCAGGCAGCCCAGGAGCTGCCTGCTGGTGAACAAGCAGGCACATCCTTTGCACTGGAACTCATGGGTAGCATGCACGGCCATCGTGGCCCTCAAGCCGGCCTTGCCCATGTGGAGTCAGCCTAGCTGCTCCGACTGAGCTGCACGCTCCAACTGAGCCAGGCTTGACCAGCCGATTGCAGAGCACAGAGCTATGCCTCATGGCAGGCAGAGGCAGCCGAGCGCCGATGGAAGAGATCAGAAAATGGAGAGGAATGGTTGCCAAGGCAGCAAGAGACGCATGGATCAGATAAGGCTGAAAATCGCATAACATTAAGACTTGTGGAACCAAGTCTTAACGTTATCCGATGTATTACTGTATCTCCCTTGACACACAAAAGAGGAGGGGGGAGAGCAGCAGAAGCAGCAGCTATTCCTGATTGGTGGAGTTCGGTACAAGATGGATCCAATATGATATAATACTCCATCTCTGCTATGTAAGATTATTATAAGACAGATTCTGGCCCTCTGTAGTGGGATTTAGCCCCCGCAGTCATACTACAAATCTAAAGGGGTGGGCCGCGAGCAGTGCCTTTGGAGATAACAACAATCCTTGTGTAGTAATTCATAATTATTTTGAGACCAACCAAACTTCCACAATAGATAGCAAACTGGTGAGGTTTTCTCTGCAAAATTCATTCTGCAAGAAGTAAAGAGTTACAGCACAAAGAAAACCACACAAAGAAAACCGATAAACTTTCAGCAAAAGACTAAAGAATCCAGCCATCCATAGCACAAGTGTTAAATATACAGTAATACCCCGGATAACGTTATGACTTGGTTCCACAAGTCATGACGTTATCCGATTTTTAGCGTTGTCCGATGCATGCATTGAACAACGCTAAAAAAAAGCCCTGACTTCAGTGACAAACCGCTTTAAAGGCAGACAGGGAAAGAAAGAGACCCAATTGGGTCTCTCTTTTCCTCCCTGCCTTTAAAGCCACCCCCCACCGGCAGCGGTCTCTGCGACTGCAGTAGGGTCAGGAAAAGGCCCTTTCCCCTGACCCTACTGCAGTCGCAGAGACTGCTTGTGTCTCTTTCCCTCCCTGAATTTAAACCACAGGGAGGGGGAAAGAGAGAGATGTGATTGGCTCTCTAGCGTGCTTTTCCCCGACCCTACTGCAGTCGCAGAGACCGCTGCGGGTGGGGGGTGGATTGGGTAGTTCTACCCAAACCACTCCACACCCGCAGACCACTGCCTCGGATAACGCTAAGAATCATTATCCAGAATCGTTATCCGATGCAAGTTTTTTCCAAAAATCGTTATCAGATTCGAGCGTTATCCGATGCAATCGTTATCTGGGGTATTACTGTATGTCATTACTTTTAAGACACTTTGAAGAAAGTGGGTTAGAAGCTGAGTAGAAGTCCTCTGGGAAATGGTGAAGAAAACTTTTTAAAAATATTGTTGACTAGTTCAAGGACTGTGGATGGCTTTTACACCAGGAGTGGCTTTTAAAAGATGGCTGGGGGGGGGGGGGAGATGCAAAATTATGTTTGGTGCGGTCCCTGCATCCAGACAGTATTTTGCTTTTCAGTTCCCTGGGGAAATCCATATCCCAATCAGCCAAGAAGCAGGTCCTTTATAATACTGTCAAGAGGTCTGGAGAAGCCATCCATGTGGCAATGGTACTGGATAGCTTTATGTTGACCCCTCAACAGCAGCACTTCCCAGTTCTTCTCCAGTTAGAAATATGTAGTACAAGAAGTTACAAAATGTGTACCAATTATGTAGAAAATGGGCCCTTAAATGTCTTTACAGTATTTGTGTTTATACAACACGCTTACACTACCATTTGGTTCTCTTTAGATACTTCATGGCCCACTAGATAAATGAACAAGGGAGAAAACCAAATTTTACAAGGAATGTAAGAAACTCAGTTAAAAAAACACTTCTTGATAAGACTGGAAAGGAGGTTAACATAATCAATCTGAGGAATGTACTCTAGCTGCCAAAGCTTCTACCATGATAGTTTTATATACTGTATTTATTTGTTAAGTATTAACAGGATTCTTTTTTGTTTTAACTAGCAGGGTGTCACTATCACTTACACAAACTAAGAAAACCCTGTAAACAAGGGGTGAGGAAACTTCAGCTTTCCCAAATGTTTCCACCTTCAGCCTAAACAAGTTGTAAGCAATGTTGCCAACAGAACTTGGGGAATAAAATGTAAAACAAGTTGAAGAAAGAATATTCACTATCACTGTCATTACTTTTTTTTTCTACACAAGAACCATACTGTTTTGCTTTCCTCTTCTTATCAGTAGCTTAGATCCAAAGGTTGCCTTTGTACATTGCTGGAAAAAGGAAAAATCTGCTCACAGACGGGAAGTTTTCCACTCGCTAGAGTTTTTGTGCATGGAAATTAGTCTAAAAAATTTCTTGCACAAAAGGAAAATAACCAAGAAATGAGACAATTACACTCTATACTTAAATTTTTTGGAATAGTAGGTGTGTTAGTTTGTGGTTCAGGCATATCAGAAAATAAAATAAAAAAAACAAAATAAAATAAAAAAACACTGTAGCACTTTAAAGACTAACTGCTATATTTTTATTGTTAGCTTTTGTGGATCAAGTCCACTTCTTCAGACAAGGAGTGAAACTTACAGGCATGGTTTTTATGCACCAAATTCAGGGGTCAAAGGGAGAAGGGTGTGTTCAAGCAAAATGACAGACAAGCAAGCACAACAATACAGCTTCCCACAGCCATCAGCAACAATAGATTATTCAGATTAGCTCTAAATGTCTCCCTCTCAATGATCCTAACAGTGGACCTGGGTTGGGTGGTTATTATTGTGGAAATAAAACCAACCAAAAATAAGGTTTCTATTACATCCAGTCCATAGGAAAAAGCCACAACTTTTCAATGATGTTTTCTCTCTAATTTGCAGGCTCACACAACCTTTTAGAACACTGGTAGTAGCTCAAACTATACAGTGCAGGGAGAAAGAAAGAGAGAGAAAAATCAGCCTATCAGTGATAACTACAGCATGTTTAAAAGGAGTCAATCAAAAACAATAGCACATACCACAGCATGGGAGCAAGGACAAAGTTAACTAGCTTTTTCTAATCCCTGATAGTTTACTGTCAGTACCTTGGAAGGAAGGAGTAGAATTGAGATAGCAATGTGAGGTTAAAAAAACTGCCTCCAACTATATAAGATTGTTTGAGTAAGAAGGGCACAGTTATTCACTCAGTGTTACAGACATTCAAAGTAGAAATGTGAAATTTTCCAAGCCTCTCACTCTCAGTGATTTATTTATTCATTGGGGGGGGAGAGATCACTCTTTCTCCCAAGCAGTGAGATTTTTCTGCCGAAGGCTTCTCTGTCTCCAAGGCAATTTTGGGTGCTTCATTATTATTTATTTTCCCCAAAGAAACACCAATCTGCATAGAATTATTACAGTTCCTCTACTTCAGGGGTACCCAAACCTTTTGGGCTGTGGGCCGATTATGTGGTTCAGGGATCCGGTCACTAAGGCCCGGGGGTGGCCCCCAACGCCAATTCATCCGGCCCACGAAGCCCTCGTTGCTCCTGGAAGCGGAAGTAAAATGTGCCCGTGTGGGTGCATTTTACTTCCTCTTCCAGGAGCGATGAGGGCTTCGTGGGCCAGATGAATTGGCGTCGGGGGCTGAACCCGGCCCCCGGGCCTTAGTTTAGGCACCACTGCTCTACTTGTACAAGATTCCTTGGAAGGTACACAGAAAGCGCCTCCTAGAAGATTGTGGTACACATACTGTATTTTGAACCACAATTGGGCATACACTAGGTCAGGCAGAATGAACTGCAGAATGAAATCACCCAAAGGTGCCTTCATTTCGGTAGTTTCACATCTGGCCTTGACACAGAAGAAACTGATTTTTAAAATTTAATAGACCAATAACAGCAAAATGTTGTTTTAAGTAAATGGCAGGTTACATGTACAGGTTACAGGATACCTGTACTTCTATAGTCCATATATTTTAGTATGCTTTCAAGTTTTTTAAAAAACAAAGGCTTTTCAAAATTTAATTTTGATTAAATGTTTAAAATTTCTTCATTGCTATTGTAGTTCAGTTTGAAAACAAGATGTTCAAGAACTTCTAAAGGTTAAGGAGAAAAGGAGATAATAGTTACAAATTATTCCTCTTCCCTGTTCCATTGGAGGCTAGCATTTTCTACATACAGAAATCACTTTCAGTGAAATACAATTCCAACAAATAAAGTTTGGCACATACTGCATTCATTAAAACATACCAATGAATTAAAAATTCTAAAGTAAGCTGACTTATGGAAACCTAGGACCAGTGGTGGCCAACCCTGGCACTCCAGCTGTTCTTGGACTTCAATTCCCAGAAGCTCAAGTCAGTACACCTGCTGATCAGAGCTTCTGGGAATTGAAGCCCAAGAAAAGCTGGCATGCCAAGGTTTGCCACTGCTGTGTAGGCCATAAATATAATGCCACTATAGCACTTAATATCAGACATCCTGTTTATTCTTAAGTCAGTATCACTTTTGCATCAGCTAAGTGTGTCTAGAAGAGGCAACACTTTTTCTTTATATGAGACACCAAGACATACTTGGGCTTTGTTTGAAGTGTTCTACCTTTCAACTTGTAAAGAGAATATTTCCATTTCCATCAAATTAAATTCATGAAAAGTGATTCAAAGCAAGTCTACAGCTTTGTGCTGATATGAGCTAATATACTATTCACAGACTACCCTGTATATACATACCAAGCTATAATCAGACACCTATTCCTAACCAAAGTTCAGCTCTAAAGGTCAGAGTTAATTGCTCTACAATACTGGCCAAGACCAAACCCCAGATGACTTGCTCCAAGCTTATTCTTTCCACAATCATCTTACTGACTCCAGAGGTATCATTTCTCCTCCTATTTGCTAATTAGAAAAAGAATCTATCAAAACCATTTCTGTTTATGCAGTCCCAAAGAATAGCAAGGAAGGATATAATGAACTCTTGTTTGCTGGTGAAATAGTCCATAAAAAAAGCACACAAACATCTGACATCTGGGCAGGAGGAAGATAATTAACTAATATAACATTTGTTCATGTCCTTTTGCCTGAAAATATGAAAACAAATTAAATATTTGATTCTAAGAGGCAAACATATGAATCTGGCAAACAAACTTTCAATTAACCTTGTTTTTTGTGACCGTTCTACATATTTATATTGCCTGTAACATAAAGAACATACACTCTTGACAGATACAACTCTATTTTAATGAAGTATATAGAATAAATTATGTCTAAGCAACAGCTCTGAGGAAAAGCTCATATTGTTTTACTTGTGTTTCTCAATTGCTATTGTCTATTAAGGAATCTGATTGTAAAATGCAGTCTTTTTTTCCATCTGCAAATGTTGTCACCTCTGACAAGTAGTTTTCATGTTATGGAGACTCTTTGAATGAGTACAGTATCTTCAAAATATTTTGTCCTGCTTAGTTCTTGCAAATTCAAACCTATGGCTTCCTTTAGGGAGTCAATCCATCTCATATTTAGTCCTCTTCTTTTCCTACTACCCACCATCAGGTAGCAAGATTCTAAATTATATAGGTCTTTGTAAATCAGTACAAGCAGAATTTTCTCTGAATGTTCGCTTCGCTTGACAAATGAAACCAAAATTCAATAAAAAATATAATAATATTAAAAAACAAATAAAACCAACCAAAAACTCGCTTAACAAATAAATTGGGGCTTGCAATCCCCCCCCCCCAGAAGTCACAATTGGTCACTTACAATGGTGTTTCGCTTAAAGAGCAAACTTGCTTAAAGAGCAATCCTGTGGAACACATTATGCTCTTTAAGCGAGGTACAACTGTACTAACTGCCATTTGAATACGTAAACTACTTTATTTTGTTCCTCTCTTACAGGAGACTGAATATCATTTTATCAAAATCCATAGAATGGCAACTATCATATCTCCTATATACATTAGTCACATTAATACTTTGAAGTAAATTTAGCACAGCTTTTAAAATTATTTCTCTTATTTCTCCACTTCTCATTAAGTACAAAAGAAAACAGAGAGAAAGAAGACTGTTTAATGCCTCTGAACAATCTATATGCAGTTCATTTTTTTACCAGTTTAAAATAATTCTTACCTGCTGCCATCATAGTAAAATTTGTGTTAATTTTTAAGACTGCTAGATAAGAGGACAACATATTAATACAGCAAAATAACGTTCCTGAATGCTGAGAACGACTGCACCAACCCTCTTCTAAGTACAGCTAAAATTATCATATGATGCCTAAGCAAGCTGCCCAACTGGGTCATGTTAACAAGAACTATTTTCACAAGGAGTTCAGAATTAATTCACTTTGTGAGAAACCAAGACTAGGAAAGCAGATAATGTGCTTGTTTCCCTAATTCTAGTTTTAAAATTACATTTTCCACTCCCCTTTATTTTTTTGCCTTAAAAAAAAACCTATCTGCAAGCCGATCAAAATGCAAAAGCTGAAACTCTATCTTCCATATTAAGAACAATCAACATAAAAATAAAGAAGTTATAGGAGCTGCTAATAACTGACAATTTGTTCAATAAACAAATGTCATGTTCTATTACATCTAGAACATGCATGCCCAATACACAGCTAAACCACAAAATAAAAATGCTAGAAACTTTACCTAGTCCTAGCGTTGTTCTGTAAGTTACAACTCAAAGTAGATTTTGATCAGAATTGTAAATTCCTTATCTCTATATTCTGTGCTTTCCCTGAGATAAGAGGGAAAAGATAGCATCTAAACATTCCTTAATAACACCTCTCCTCTCCCCCCTCCCCTTTCCAAAACAGCTTTCATATTTATAGGCTTCATGAGTTCATGTAAGTTATCAGCTGGAATGTCCTCCTATAAAATACTGTGGCAACTCTACTCCACATCAGTTTGGAGTTTCTCTCGAAACCTGGGGCTACTTGTACTTGCCAGTTCATTCTCCAGAGGATCACATTTAATCTGAGTTCTCTGCTATGGCATGTCTGTTTTGGGTGTCCCTGCATGGCATAGCACAATGATGGCGAACCTTGGCACTCCAGCTGTTCCTGCACTTCAATTACCAGAAGCCCAGGTTAGCACACCTGATGATTATGGCTTCTGGGAAATGGTCCAAGAACAGCTGGAGAGCCAAGGTTCGCCACCACTGGCACAGTCCCTTGCCACGGCAAGGCAATGATCCATATGTGTGGGAGGGGGGAGGAGACAGTGCTTATATCTACCCAACACTAATTGTTACTTTCATTAGTCCCCTTGCATGGTTCTCTCAGGTATTCACCAGAAAAGCCACACATACCCTATATACTCGAATATAAACTGATTTTTTTAACCCCAAAAATGAGGTCCAAAAAGGGGACTCGGTCTATACACGGGTCAACAACCATGAGGTCTAAAAATATGGGTTTTTAAAAAGTTATTCGGCACTTTAAAAGTAAGTTTCAGGACTTCCGTGACAAAAGAATCTGAGGCGCAATTACACAAGAGGACACAGATTGTGTGTGTCCCCCCCCCCCATTAGAAAAATCACGTTCTCCTGTTCTGGTTTGTTTTCAATCAATTCCTATGGAAAACCACACATGAAGAAAGAAGCTCTACAATGCAGTCGTGTCTCCCTTCCAAACTGGGGGGTGGGGGAGAGGATTTTACTTACTTTACATTCATGCCTTTGTCCCTGCTTCATGTGTCCAAGATGAAGGGAGGAAGCCATTCTCCTTCCTTGCCGGGGGAGCAAGAGGCTAGGCTAAAGCAACACTTCCTGCCTCAGTGCAATTGACCTGCCTACCCACTTTACCTGCAGCACCATCACGGGTGGGTGGTGCAAGTACAGTTTTAAGAATCACTAAAATAATTAATATTATTTAATGTACAGTGTTTTAATTACTGAAACTCACTAGCGGCTGCTACATTTCCCACTCTCGGTTTATACTCGCGGCAATCTATTTTCCTGGGTTTCAAGGTCAAAATTAGATACCTGGTTTATATTCGGCTCGGCTTATATTCATGTATGTACAGTAATACAACTGTTGTGGTAAGATTTGCATGCCATTCAATTTTACTTCAGTGTCTAGGATCAAGGACATTTTTAAACACAGGACAATTAGCTGCAGAGAAAGGAGTCCCATTTAAGCAACAATTGTGGTAGCTTTCTTTCCTGCACAAGCAGAGAATTAAAATTAGGCAGCAGCACAAGACTTTGAGATGTCCTAGCTATATTTGTATCATCATAATATAGCTGGCCTTTTTCAGGTGAGAAAACACTAGATTGTAATTTTATTAGATCTGTTTTCTTTCACATAATCTTTTTTATAGCACAACTGAGAAAATTTCCAATTCAAATCTACTGGAATTATCAGAAATATGTTTCTCTTGGCTCTTGCATTTTCCCTCCTTTGTAATTCACAGATATTATCTTTGCTGAAAGTTTTTATTACAAGAAACTAGGAATAACTGTTTAGTAGTCAGACTGTCCCTTTTTCTATATTAGCATTAATAATAAACACTCTCCTGGAATAATATGCTATTATGTCTTAAAATTCACAGTGAAGTATCTACAGTATACAACTAAATTTCTTCAAATAAATAAACACATATTAATTTGAAAGCTCCCTTTCTTCCCACAAACTATCAGGAAAAGACTAAAACTCAAATGTTATTTTATCAATGCCAAATAATCTCTTTCAAAGACTACATTTAATATCAGGTATATTCCGGATATAGGAACACTCCAGTTTCCTGTTACTTAATATTTAAAACAGAAACACCCAGTACTTGTTAGCTGATAAGCAAGTGCCTTGGAATTTTTATTTTTCAGACAGAGGAAAAAAACATATTATTTCAAATACGGTTTCCTTCTTTTTGACATCTGCAGATAAAACCCCTGAAATGCTTTAAGTACAATACCAAATACTGTACAAGGTAAGCCAAAACACTGTCTCCATGATAGTGACATTTTTCCCAGATTACATTAATCTCTAATGAAAGTGAATGGAAATATTTTCCCACCTTGGGCCTATTTAGATTTCAAAAATGAAAGATCAGTATCCTGTTGGCAAATACCATATTTGTAACAGTAATTGTGCAAACAGTTCCTCCCTTTGCTGAGATATCTGTTGCACACCTGACTGCCCAATCAATCTTGAGACTCCTGAGGAGAAAAGCAGAGCATAAATATTTTAAATAAATAATAAGTGATGGACACCCCAGGAAAGGCTGGAACTTCTTGTGTGATTCCTCTGCATGTTTTTCACCCAACAGGATTCTGGCCAAACTTCCAAGGTAACAACACTTCCTTCAGACCTTAGACTTACTGACTTAAATCTTACTGCTCCTCATAGTAAATCCCACTAGAGTAGGCCCACTGAATCAGAGGGGGTTTAGTGAATTGTTAGTTCCACTGAATCAACTGTCCTCTGGTTGCAACTTACCATGATAAAGTAAGTCAAGTAGAATGGGCCCAAATGAATCAATGAAATTTATGGAGATTTTGACTTAGTTAATCCTCAGTGATTTAACAGGTCTGTTCTGGTGCAAATTACTACATTAAGCCACAACATTTCAGCCAATGTATTAATTTATCATTTTTATACCAATTGGGAAGAACACATGTAAGAAAATGATTTTAAGGTACTGCATAGTGATAAAATAGTTACTTTAAAAACACTGCTTTCAGGTTGCATATGTAAAACTCTCCATGCAGCATAAAATACTGAGAATTCTGATATGTATCTAGATGAACTTGTGAGTTTCCAAAGCATTAAAGCAGGGGTTCTCAACTTTTTCAAGCTGTGGGCTGGACCACGCCCCCTCAGATAGCTGAGTGGGCAGAACTGGTGGTTCCCCCTGCCGTAAAATAAGTCTGTGGCTGTCGTAAATGCGTATGTGTCCACTACCAGTGGTGGTGGCAACGTGGGCCACATGAAGTTGTGCCACAGGCTGGGATTGGCCTGTAGGCCGTAGGTTGAGAACCCCTGCATTAAAGCACAGTTTATCTGGAAGGGTTGACTGCACTCCCTCCCTCCCTCTCATATGCACTCTCATCCACACATATTATGAATACATGCACATCTACTTTGCCAACTGCCAGGGGAGGAAGAAGCCAGTGCAGGTTGAAGACCTTGCCACCCCTCCCCCTGCGCCTACACCAACTGCCAGGGGAGGAAGAAGCCAGTGGAGGTCGAGGACTTCGCCGCCCCTCCCCCTGTGCCCATACCAACATACTGTTTTGTAATGTAATGTAATGTATTGTTTGTCAGCCGCCCTGAGTCGCCATGGCGAGTGGGCATCAATATAAATTTGAACTAATAATAATAATAATAATAATAATAATAATAATAATAATAATAATAATAATAATAATAATAATAATAATAAATTTATTTACATTTTTATACCGCCCTGCTCACCGGGGTGACCCAGGGCGGTTTACAACATCATAAAAGCATAATAAAGCCCAACCCAAACCCATTGTTAAAAACTTCAAAATTACAATTATAAAATTTAAAAAGTTTTTAAAATTTATAAAAATCCACAGGTCCCAATAATAATTTAAAAAGTTAAAAACTTAAAAACAAAAGATTAAAAAGATTAAAAGACCGGGGGGGGGGAGAGGGAGCTCAAACAAGCCAGCGAGCTGGGGTCATGGTACCGCCAGGACCCCATACCTGTCCCGCCAGCCATGTTTTTAAGTTCTTGCTAAAAGACAGCAAGTCCATCTGAAGACGTAGCTCAGTTGGTAGGAGGTTCCATAGGGCTGGAGCGGACACAGAGAAGGCCCTCCTTCTAGTGCCAGAGAGATGTGTCTCTCTGGCCGATGGAACAACTAGAGAGCCTCTCTGGTCCGCTCTGGTGGGACGGACAGATGTTCTTGAGGTGATGCGGTCTCTTAAGTATCCTGGCCCACTACCATATAGGGCTTTAAAGGTGATAACCATAATAATAATAATAATTTTCTTAGTAATAATGTCAAAATCTGTTCACTATTCATTAAATGTAACCAACCCAAGCATTACTTTGTGATTACTAGTTAGTTTGCTTCTCACCCCAGAAGTAACTAGTTAAAGGCAATTCCATTATTTGCATCTAGTTGTTTCTGAGCTCTAACCTGCAAGCCATCAAGCTCAAATTATTTTAAACACCATCATTCCTAAAGTGTCCGGGTGTTGCTGTAGAATGTATGAGGATCAACTGGCCCAACAGCAAACTCCTGTCCTCTTTATTTTTGCAGCTGACACGCTAGCAGCTTTCTTCTAAAAACTCCATTATAACTAATGATGTACAGATTTCTGAACATCCTGATTCAGTTTGTTAGTTTTCCAAATTTAAACAAACATCTAGGGTTTGTTCTTATCTTGAGTGACGAGCTATTTTGAAAAGGTGCCTCCTGGCACTCTCCACATTTTCAGATGCACAAGTAGCAACATGCAAGAGGAATCCAGCTAGCACCTGTATGGTTGAGTGGTATGAACATCATTGGGCATATGCATTCATTTTGTAGCTGTTGTGATTCTTGGAGACAAGCTTTTGCTAATGAAAGAGTTCTTTCATTAATCAAATGATTGTGGGATGTCTGATAACAATGCTTTCCTACATTGCATTTACATTCGTCATAATTTTATACTATACTAAAGCAACCCGTGTGGCTCCATGTTTACTAATGCTAAACTACTGGATTAATGAATTAATATAATAATCTGACCTCCTGTTAAATATGTATGAGGATCAACTCTTTATTTTTACATCATCTCCATAGAGCAGTGTTTCACATACAACTCATGGGACACACTAGCAGCTTTCATGGCAACTGAGAATTATCCTTCTCTCAATCTTTATTTTCAATTCCAAGAGCAAAATATTCTGTCCCCAAATCTAATTACCCTACCAACTACTGATTACCATCTTTGACCTTCTAGCATGCTGGTCAAAACTCTAGATATCCAGTCTCTCTGTGGTTCTCTTCATTAATTTGATGCAAATGATAAATGTAACAGAATGCCTATAGTATATACAGAGGATGCAAAAATGTATACACATTTTAAGAAAGGAAAAACTGTATTAAAATTGTAATACTCAATATACATTCAAGCCTCGCTTAAAGAGCGCTTCTCATAAAGAGTGCCTCGCTTAAAGAGCAGAATTTTTTCTGAATGTTCGCTTCGCTTAACAAATAAAACCAATCAAAAACTCGCTTAACAAATAAATTGGGGTTCGCAATCCCCCCAACCAGAAGTCACAATTGGTTACTTACAATGGTGTTTTGCTTAAAGAGCAAACTCGCCTAAAGAGCAATCCTGTGGAAAACATTATACTCTTTAAGCGAGATACAACTGTATACCAATTACGAAAGATGAATACAAGCCATGTTAAATGTCTGCAATTACAAGAGATGTTCAAAGTGAGATGATTATGGTGAACTACTGCTTGACCAATGCTGTGCATGCCATTTCAATTCTATCCCAAAGTACCACCAGTGTAGTTGATTTTCTATGGCACACCACATCCTTTAAGGTAGGTAGAAGTCAAGGGGTGTTAAGTCAGGAGAATGTGGGGGAAACTCAACTGCACCTCTTCAAAATGATCTTGCACTCCTCAAACAAAAACCACGCTTCCACCATTTTCTTTGACTATCCTGCTTGTTGCATGGCGACACTACATTAATTCTTTTGAGCTAATGTCATACTACACATTGCTACCATAATTCAATTAAATTATAAAAAGTAAGACATAGATAACAGCTCTTAAAATGTGTATTTATTTATTATTTATTTGCACCTCTGTGGGCAAAATAAACTTTTTTGTTGTTGTCTCAAACTTGTCCCAGGCATTTTGATAGGCTGTTTAATTGTGCACAAAATTAAAAAAGTTTGAAAGATGCTGTTTTGTAGTACATCTCAGGAATTTAGAATGCTTAGAGGGCTTGATTGGACAGGATGGGAAGTCCTGCATTTTCCAGACAATTCTTCATTTCTTTTATTCCTTTTCCAAGTCATAACCTGCAATACAAGAAATAGGCTATAGGGAGCTTCAGACTAGCAACTTCTCTTCCTCCTCTCTGCTTGGGAGGACAGCAAGGAGGCCATGCATACGCGCCAAGCACTGTAGGCATGCATGCACACCAAGTGCTTGGCGTGCATGCACAGTGGGGGAACCAAAAGGTAAGCCCTGAAGGTGGTTCCCCCCCCCCACACACACACACACACAATAAGCTGCTACCGCTTCTCCGGGACACTGGGGAAAGTTACTACCAGTTATGGTGAACTGGTGAGAACATGTTACATGCCATCACTGCTGGAAGCAGAAGTAAAACGCACCCATACGGCTGAATCAACTATTTACCATAGACAAGAGTAGAGGCTTGCTATGTAGCATAACCACATGAAACTCTTGCGTAATTAAGTAATAATGCTCATGACTTTTCAGTCAAGCCTCTAAAGTGTTCTAGGATCTAATACCAATGTATGTAATGGAAAACAATAGATTATTAAAACCATATCTTAACAAAAATATGTTATGCACACATAGCAGAGGATCTTCCCAGTAAAGCAGCATGTTCTCACTTGCTAATAATTGTTTTGTTAATTAATCTATTAGCCACCTTGCAAGCCTCAGGGCGGCAAAAAAAAAAAGGAAAAATTCTTGTTTCATTCCAATGCACATTCTTTCACAAGAAATGGAGATACAAAGAAAGATATGCAGAAATAGAATATAAATACTACACTCTGGTTACCCACAGGAATTTGGCAAATTTTTTCCAGATGTTAATTTAGCTCCAGTCTTCTTGTTAAAAGAACACCGGCTACCCTTCAGTATTCTTCAAATAGTTCCACTTCTCACACTAAATTTCCAAATGTTGCAAATAACAGAAGAAAAAAGAGCTTCCTTGTTTGGACTCTGCAGGAGACTTCCACTTAAAATAGCAGGAAATCTCCCCTTAAAACAACTGTGTAAGAGGATGGGTGAAGAGAGAATACAGATGGTGAGGTGGGGTAATCATGTTTTACCAGAGTGGGCATCATGTCTGATCCAACAACCTCCTCTTCCTAACAACCGTGAGTTCCTAAAGCCATGGACAATATATGGCCTTCTTATTTTGCAACATATTAAATGGCCTTAAGTATATGTATTTTATTATGGTGGGTGGGCCGTCTGTTTTGTGGCCTTCAAAGTGTTGCTGAACTACAATTCCCAGGATTCCTCTCTACTAGTTATACTGGCAGGGCTGATGGGAGCCGTAGGCCCAACAATTAGAAGTCCATGCTTTGTCCACCTAACATAAAAGGACAGGAATTTATATAACCTGCTCCCGTTCAGAAAATAATTTTAGGATACACTTGCTATGGATATCTTAAGAAAGCATTCACATTTCCATTCTTAAACATAAGACAGTCTTCAAATATCTATAGTGCCATCTAGTGAATCAAATTGGTTTGTTTAAGGATCATAATATTCATATTTTTCTGTTCATGTTCTTTTAAATTCATGGAAAAAAATCTCCCTCAGTTCCTGTTGCATCATATTTTCTTCATTATATAATCTGAAATACAAAATATGTATATATTTGGTTTAAGCCAAATGCTAAAATTTTCATCTTAAAAATCTTCAAAGGCTCTTCCTAATTAAAAAATAAGCAGGTGTGCCTGAGAAGAGAATGTAGCTGTTCAAATAGATATATACTGACAGGAAAAACTTGCAGCTTCAACTTTGTGGTCTGGAAAATGCAAAGCTCAAACTGTTATTATGAACATCAGTAATTATGATTAATCCAAAGGCAAAATACGTGCAGCTGCAACTGATGTAAAAT
Source organism: Furcifer pardalis (assembly GCA_030440675.1). Taxonomy (NCBI): domain Eukaryota; kingdom Metazoa; phylum Chordata; class Lepidosauria; order Squamata; family Chamaeleonidae; genus Furcifer; species Furcifer pardalis. The sequence goes on from CP126896.1 coordinate 37,111,256, forward strand.
AAGGTTTGTTTTATCAGGTATAGACATTTACACAGGATGAGAATGCATGAGAAAAGAAGTTGCAGCAAGAAATACCACTGATAATTTTGTGGCTTATTTCAGATATTTAAAACAATGATTTTTGTTAACTGCCATTGAGAACCCAAGCTAATGTTTTGAGTACCTAGTTGTACAAGCAAACTATGGCTTAAAGTTGTTCATCTTTCATTTTCCCACTCCTCAACAGTCCTGTATCTATGGTTTTTGTATACAGAGTTGGGAGAGACTGTGAATAGATAGCTTCTCCTTGTTTTCCACAGACTGCAAGCAGTCTGCTTTTAAAAACAATGGCCATTACTTCTGGCTTGTTATTTGGAAGGTGTTTCTTTTCTTTTTTGTTTTTTTCCGCATCTTAACATTTTTATTCCATGTAAGCCTGAACAGTGTCTCAAGTCACTAAGACGCTGACTGGGAGGCGGAAGGCATCTCTGTCCCAGATCCTGCCAACCTAGCAGTTCGAAAGCAAGAAATTGCAAGTAGATAAATAGGGACCACTTCGGTGGGAAGGTAACAATGTTCCATGCGCTCCAGTGTCTAGTCATGCCTGCCACATGACCAAGGTGTCACAGAACCAGCCGGCTCCCTCTGCTCTGGCTCTCCTTAACCAAAGCCCCCAGAGGGCGGGCTGGCCGGCAATGCAGCTAAACAGCCCTGCAGAAGCGCTGCAGAAGCAGACAGCGCTGGCTCTTCAGCTTAGAAACAGAGATGAGCACTGACCCCTAGAGTCGGATACGACGGGCTTTCGAGCAAGGGAAACCTCTACCTTTACTAAGCCTGAAGAAGAGTTCTATAAAATACAAATGTTCACATTCTTTGTACACTTTGGTGATTCAGCAAAGGTATTGGCCAAAAGAAATGATTTAACAGCAACCACAATTGTTTTAGTTTAGTATTCATTGTCTGAGATCAAACAAATGTCAAATTTAAAGTTTCTCTCATTTTGGTGGATATACTGATTGTGAAGGTGGCATGGAAAGAGCCTCCTTGAAGAATGTAAGAAATGTGAACACATACAAGCATCCCCTAGGTCAGTGTTTCCCAATCCTTGTTTTTTGGACTTCAATTTCCAGAAGCCTAAGTCAATTTCCTAAAGTACTGATCAGCCAATGTACTGATTTAGGCTTCTGGGAAGTGAAGTCTACCAGTGTTCTGCAAAGATGGGAAAAGTTACCTAGGCTATGACCCTATCAGCTGATCTATAAGATTTTGATAATCATGTCACATCCCCAGAAGCTGCCATCAGTAATAGCCCTTGTCAGAGACAAAGTTAACCATGAGGGCTTATTAACATATAAAGAAGAGTTATGATATCAGCTCTGCCAGGCATGTGATTGTGATGTTCTTTGTATTCAAGAAACACATAGAGGCAGCAACCAGCAATGCTCCAAAATAACCAGCTGAGAGACGTCTCGGAAGGTGAGGAAGAGCTATAATAATCAAACCAGACCTACAAATATCAACTAATGCTCTTACAGTGCAGTATGAGAAGGGGTTCACAAAGTTTTCCCACCAGGGGCCAGTTCCTGCCACCGCGCTCAGCTGTGAGGGCTTGAGGTGTGTTGGCGCCTACTACGTACATTTTTGGTACATTTTACTACGTACATTTCCTTTTGGAAGAAAACACAGGGGAAGTAGGAATTCAACAGTTCTGCATTCTCTATTCCACCTCTTAGTAATTCTTTCTCCTTTCCACACAGCGGACCTACCATCTTCTCATTCTTTGTTTTGCTTTGAACACAGCTGTAAAATCCACTTTTGTTGTTTATCTCTCATTTTGAACTTTAGCTTCTTAAGCATCTCTCTACAAATACTGATGATCTCTTTGGACTTTTCCATAGTGATTTTCCCTTCCTTTTACTTCCTACACCAATTCCTTTTGAATTGTAGTTCATCTGATGGCTCTTAATGCATTCACCTTGCAGATATCTCCCACATTACTTCTTCATAGAATTGTTTGTGATTGTGTTTTCAGTACCTCAATCTTAAGAAACTCCCATCCATCACAGACTCCCTTTTATTTGAGATTTCTGACCATAGGATCTCATTCAGTATTTCTTTTAGCTTACTAGGGACCAATGCTTGGAGTCACTTGAAGGTCCCTGAAAAGACTGAGTGTTGGAGTCCCTACATGCAATACCAACATGCTCAAGTGGGGGCTGCTGGTGAACAACAACATGCTGTGTGAGTGTGGTGAGATACACAATCAGGTAATAGTCTGCGGGTTACTTCTGGAAGCATGCACCGATGAGGACTTAAGTTTGGCCAATGACAAAACCAAGAAAGTGGCTTCATTTTGGCAGTCCAGGGTTTGATCGAGACATGAAAGAAGAAGAAAATTGAAATAAGTTTTCTTAAAGTCCATAGTATGTATTGAATTATTCTCAGTTTTTCCTTTCCTCACTATAACAAAACACAAGAGAGCATGGTCACTTCCATCCAAGGGTTCCAAGGGTTTTAAACTCACTGACCAACTCTTCTCTGTTAATTAGAACCAGATTAAGAGTACTGATCCTTTTTTGACAGCAAGAGAGTAGAAGAATCTGTTGGTCCTTATGTTCTTAGTATAGTTGGAACTTCCAAGAGTGTTGGACAAAACAGATGAAACACTGTCACATAAAAAAGGTGGTTTCCTACTTTCTTTAGCAACTGTCATTACTCTCTCAGGATCTTGAAAACTGGGAGAAAGTCACAAGTGATTGCCATCTTGGAAAGTGGTAAACTGATAAAGAACCCACAAATACAGCAAAATTCAGGCCAATCTCACTAATTCATCTCTTTTACAACATCCTGGAAAGAATTATTGTTAACTGTCAAAGTTATGGAAACTCTCTTCATCCTAAAACAGATTGGTTTTAGATCTGAGACAAATTATACAGAACAAATCTTACATTTAATGCAACATACTGAGAAAGGATCTGAAACTAGGAAGATGATAATAGCAATGTTGACATTGTTCATCATCCAATACTATTACAAGATTCTATAATATAGCCAAGTATTATAAAATAACTAAAGTAACAGCAACGATTCCACAAAATTAGATTTTTTTCATTAGCTTTCAAGGACAAAACAGCCCCCCAAAGTTTCATTCATGCTAACAATCCTGCATTTGCTGCTCAGTTGGACGGTTTTCAAATGATAAAACACCTCTTGACAGATGCCTTAGAACAGGGGATGGCCAACCTTTTTACGCCCTGGGCATGAGCACACCCCTGGACAACTGAGTGAGCTGGGTGCAGTGGTGGGATGTGAAAATTTTTACTACCCCACCGTGATGTCATCACAGTGTGGGTGGAGCTAACATCATGATGTCATGACATCATGCGTGGAGCCAACATTATGACATCATGATGTTGTGGTCGGGGCCAAAGAAAAAAATAAATAATAATAACAATAAAATAAAAATAAGCACACACACACACACCCCTCAACCCACCCACCCACAACACAAACCCGTAAATAAATTACATAAATAAATAAAATAAAAAATACATTAAAATAGCTTGTCACTCCAGGAAGCAGAAGTAAAATACACCCATACGGGTGCATTTTCATTCTACTTCCAGGAGCAATGAGGACAGTGTGGGCTGGATGAATTGGCGGTGGGGGCTGGATCTGGTCCGCAGGCCATAGTTTGGGCACCTCTGGTTTATGCAGAAAAAATGGCAGCCCAAAAATCTATCTTATCCTATTGCGAAACACAGATTGCAAGGCGCATTTTACTTCAGCTTCTGTTGGGAGAAACGATGTGGCCAGCCCACTGAATCATGTGACTGGCCCACAGCCCGAAAAGTTTGGGCACCCCTGAGTTAAGGCAAACAGTTTGGATCTGTACCTGGGTAAGTTACTTCATGACAAACTGCCCAAATGAGAAAAGGATGTTTTGTGAAATCCTGAACAAAACCTACAGATAAACAAATTATGAAGTACAGATTGTTGTTGTTGTTGTTGTTGTTGTTGTTGTTGTTGTTGTTGTTGTTGTTGTTGTTGTTGTTGTTGTTGTTGTTCGACTTGTATGTCACTCCACTCGCCAAGCAACTCTACAGTGGCATCTAAAGTGGCAGTGGAGGTGAGAAAAAACTTTATTATTCCTTGTATATGATTTGTAAGCACAGCAGGCTAATAAAAACAGAAATCCCAAATGGCGTGGTGCTAATGGGTAGACTAGATAAATAAACACATATGGTAACCATGTGAAAAAGGCTAGCATTATTCTGAACAGCTGCACGGGGGAACTACAAAACAGTATCAGACTTTTGATTTTTTCAAATAAACAGCTTTGAGAAAAGACAGAGCTAAGGTTGAAATCCCAAGTAATATTCCACAGAATTTATTAAGACTCAATTTCTGAGTAAATAAACACAGATTTTAGTTGCAAGAGAGACAGCAACTACGTACATTCAATAAAAATTAAGGTCAGTCTGCATTGAAGACAAACAGGAGACCTATTTTGAAAACAGCAAAAGTGGCTCCAGATTGTGACATGAATTAGGGCTCAAATAAAATACATTCATATGCTTATCTAAGCAGCATGTCTAATGCTGTTGTAATATCAGGAAGAGCTCTGTAACAAGACATAGAAACATTCTGAAATAATATAAATATGATATCTTCACACATGAGCATAAGCCAAGAATAATCTTTTATTTTTCCTTTTTGGAAGCAGGAACAAATTACAGTGGTGCCTCGCTTAAAGAACATAATGTGTTCCACAGGATTGCTCTTTAAGCAAGTTTGCTCTTTAAGCAAAACACCATTGTAAATAACCAATTGTTGGGGGTACTACAAACCCCAATTTATTTGTTAACCGAGTTTTTGGTTGGTTTTATTTGTTAAGCGAAGCGAACATTCAGAGAAAATTCTGCTCTTTAAGCGAGTTACTCTTTAAGCGAAACGCTCTTTATGCAAGGTTTGACTGTATAAGCTAACCCTTGCGGTCTACAGGACAATGTCAATATGTACTGTAATGCTGTAGAGTAAACACAACTTTTTAGCAGTGAATAAAGAAAAATAAACTCTTCTACTGAAACAACCACCGTGACTAAATTACACCAATAGTTGGGTAAGAAATAGACATAACCAGTACAGCTACTTTTCCCTGCTGAGAACAATGCAAACTAAATGAATACACTAAGCATTATTTTGTCCTCATAGATAGCAAAGCAGTACAGGAAAATCTTTAGTGCAGTCACAGTACTTCAAATGCTCAGAGGCTAGCCATCTCCCAGTTTCTCATGACATATACTGTATTTCAAGACAACTTGCTATAACCTTAAACAACAGCACTTGTGTCCTTGGGCAGCCTGAACAGAAACATAGAAGTTCTGAAGCAATACCAGGAAATGGGAAACCAAATATTGAGCTTCGAAATAATAATAAAAAAATTCCACTTTTCTAGGTGACCTTCAAATCTACATTAAACACACATACAGAATCTTGCACATTTAGGGTTGCCATATGTCCCGGAAAACCGGGATTTAGCCTGGATTCAAGGTCCAAAAAAATTGTCCTGGCCAGTTCAATAAAATTCATGTTAAAGTCCCGGATTTTTAAAATTTACTGATTGTGTATTATAACACACCTTTAAAATAACATTGTGCCACCTTAAAGACTCACTTGTAGCAGTTAGTCTTTAAGCCGCCTGTCCTCTCCTCTCCACCCCTGCTGCTCTGCAGAGGCTCCCTGGGGAGCCAAGAGGCAGTGGCCACTTCAGATGGTGCCATCCTTGGCCCTTCCAAGAGTCCAATTAGGAAGCGGCTCCTGCCCCATTCGCAGGGAAAGGTGCACCGAGAGGGCCGGACACAGGACCAGGTTCCCCCTCATGGGGCTGCATACTTTTGGGGCAGCAGCATCTTCTTCCCCATGCACACACGCACCCCTGCCCCATCCATCACCCTCTCTTTTCCTTTCTCTCGCTCTTCCTCTGCCAGCTTCGAAGTTGCCAAAACAGGACCATGAGGGAGAGCCTCAGGCCGATGCAGCCTGAGGTAAATTCTTCTCTCTTCAACAGGTGTGGGAAGAAATGGGGTGGAGTGGTTTTTCCCCCAACTTTACTTGTAAGGAGACCAGCCTGGGAAAACACACCTGCCCATTTTTGTCAAGTATACTTCTGTCCCAGTTTTGTGGGAGACAATTATGGCAACTCTATGCACATTTAACACAATAACAACATGAGAAAGGCTTCAGAGTACCGTTTTAGTGTCCATTGTGAAGCCTTGCTTAGAACAAGTCACCATAATCAAACTCACAAATACATCCATACACATAAGACTACAACAGCAGACTCATAATCCTGACTCTAGTCTTAAAAGTTTCCATAGAAGTGACTTCAGTAGAAAAGCTCTCGTAATACCAGATGACTCCATACAATCTTAGAAAGACTTGGTTTGCAGTAAATAAACTAATTTAATAATTTTTTGAAACAATTTTATTTTTATTTTATTTTAAGACCAGGTGATTCTCCACCCAACAAATATTTTGAGAGGATGTTAGATAATTTATGACAAGATGATTAAGGTATGCACATAAAATCCCTGAAGGGATAATTCCCTAATTAGACACTCTGGGTGTAATAGTGAGCCAAATACCTGTGCATGTCAAACAAACAAGGTAAACTGCGTGTTATTTTGGTTGTCAACAAGTTTGAAGACTATGTGCAGGAGCTTCCAGTGCTTTAGACACTATAGTTAACTGGATGTCTCATAAAATACTTATTCGTTAAGACTGAAAGTCAAGAAAGTGGATTTAACAATCTCAATTCGTTAAGAAGTCAGAAGCAACTTTTGAAACTGAAGGTTATCCAGGACATTACAGGAAAACAGATATACAGTAATACCTCAGATAACGTTTACCTCGGATAACGCTAAAATCGCATAATGTGAAGTAATCTGGGGAGGAGAATTGGATCGAATAACGTTAAGGTCCTATGGGATGTATCGGATAACAACCGCTAAAGCCTGTGCGGTTACAATGTATCTCTATGGAGCTTTAACGTTATCTGATACATCTCATAGGATTTTAACATGCATCGGATAACACTAAAAATCGGATAACACCAAGACTTGTGGAACCAAGTCTTAGCGTTATCCGAGGTATTACTGTACAGTACATACTTATATGCTTGTCAGACAGTTTTTGGTACAGGATATACAGTTGTACCTTGCTTAAAGAGCATGTGTTCCACAGGATTGCTCTTTAAGCGAAACACCATTGAAAGTTACCAATTGTGACTGCGAACCCTGATTTATTTGTTAAGCGAGTTTTTGGTTGGTTTTATTTGTTAAGCAAAGTGAACATTCAGAGAAAATTCTGCTTTTTAAGCGAGTTACTCTTTAAGCTAGTCACTCTTTATGCGAGGTTTCACGGTATGCTTAAATTATCAAGTAACAATGGTAACTTAACAATATGGGGGTCATGTAATAGTATCATGTACTAACTACCTACCTTTTTCCTGCTGGTTTCCTATCAGCAAGGAAGAACATTTGGAGAGACTTTTAATAAGTACACTGCTACTAAGGTACAGGCTTTAATAAAGGAGATGTCTTATCCATCTTTTAAAATGTGTTTTTAAATTGTTTTAAATAAACTGTTTATTTGTACTTTTTAATGATTAATATGTTCAATTGTTTTTAATACTGAAATTTGTTGTATTTTAATTATTTTAATACTTGTGTTTTAAAAGTATTTGTAAGCTGCCTTGGGTCCCTGCACTGGAAGGTAAAATGGAATATAAATAATAAACAACACACAAAATAATATTCCCAATAATTGGGTGCAATTGTTAAAACATCTGCTGAGAATAAAAAACTAAATATTAATGATTCACAAATTGATCCTGGATCATGTCCATTCAGAATGGAAGTAAGTTATGTTTGAATGCCTCCTTATTTCAAGTATTGGTTTGTAAAGTTTGTAAAGCCAATATTAGAATAATAGCAAGAGAAATTAGCCTTCACAAAAAGTATTTTCAAAGCATGACAAATTCAAACATACCAAATCTCATTCCACTGTATAATTATGTTTATTATATATAGGACTAAAGTTTAAGTCCTTAGATAAAACCAGTTGTAGCAAAATATTGAGGTGTACTCACAATAATTTTCTACATTCTTCTACAAAACATAAATTCTTCACCTGAAATATGAACTTAAAATAATACTATTAAACAGCCAAATCCTCTGCCTTACTTAAAGTGTGACTTATAACTGCTCTGACTTTCAACCACTGGAAATGGACAAAACCACTGCATTTTGTTTTCTTTCCTACAGCCAAATGATCCACATTTTCACCTGCCAGAAACATGTCACAGCTCCTACATCAAGATGCTTCCTCTAATTTAAGATAATTGATGAAGTTGAAATTACTGAAGTTCATTTCTTTTTCATACAGATGAACCCCATCATCTCGTGCCTTTCGGCAAAACAAATTCTCAAGAAAGCACTGATGATTACCCTTGTACCTTAGTATGGAATTTTATCTTTGAAAAATCAGCACATACAAGAGAACATGCTATCCTTTCTGTTCTATGCATTCAATACTGCATTAACAAGCAAGCAAGATCTTGGAAGAAAGATTTGATCATAAATCTCCATTATGTCCTGACAAAGTTATTTCAGCAAAATTGCTGGCAGACATTTCAAGAAAACTTTAAGCATGTCAGACACTAGCAGAAGTTTTCATTAATTCACAAAAATAAGTGAAAGCAGACATACTCCATTAAGCATCTGTCTACATTCTTTTAAACTCCTCCTTCCTTCTCTCCATTGCAAGAAACTTTTCTGCGTAGGAAGCCAATAAATTCCTTTACATGACCCTAGGTATTCCAAAAGGGAATATTCCTGAATCCTGAATATACATTTATTTTACATGCCTCTTGTCTTTTGTAAACAAAAAGACTGAGGAGAAAAGGAAAGGTGAAGAAAGTAGGATAAACAAGGAAAATATTTGCCACATTATTTGGAGACAAGGCACTATCTATACAGAATTGTGAAATCTGTCATGTCTTTCAGGTAGTTAAAATACTGTCACTGATGATTAAAAAAACCAATCATCTTTTGGCTAAAGTAGGGGTGCCCAAACTACGGCCCAGGGGGCGGATCCGGCCCTCAATGGCAATTCATCCAGCTCACAAAGCCCTCGTCATTCCTGGAAGCGGAAGTAAAACGCGCCCGACTTAAAAGGGTTTGAGAACTCCTGTTCTAAGAGCACTTCATATGATTCAACCATGACTTCCACCACTCTACAATGGTACCTCATCCAAAAACAGAAGGAAATTCAATATAGAGTAATGTTCAGTTTTATATTTACTTAAAACACTTTTCACATTAGAGTGCCAGAGTGTAACACTTTTCTGTATTTCTTGCCCTAACATCAAATAATATCCTATCATATTATCCCATGCAAGAATTAACTTTTTAAGTAGCATAGTCATTTTTGTTTCAAGAAAACCAATCTGTAATTAATGGGTTGTTTTAAAACTGGACAGGCTGGGGCTGCTTGAGTACTAGCCAGGAGCAAAGTGATTTATTTTTCAGAAATTAAAAAGGACTCATAAAGTTTCATAACTCTTGGGAGCAAAGACAGGCCTTTCAGTAATTTTGACATTTGTAGAAGCAGGGATGGATTTATTTTACTTTTTTCCCTCTAAAATAAAGTTACCTGCACTAAAGGAAAGGGCTAGGTCTAAGGAGAGAAAGGGAAAAATAATTATCACATGCCTCATTTCTCCTAAATTTTCTTAAGTTTCTCCTTATGCATTTCTACTGACTTCAAAGTCTTTGTTTAAATAAATGTACTCCCAAGCATTTCATACTTTATTTAACCCCCTGTGCCTTAATATTCTGCCAAGAAAACTGTTCAGGTAAGAATAAATCTGTTAAGAGATTTACAAAGTCAATAAGAAATCATAACTTCTGCATTTTAATCATACATAGCCACTATATTTGATTTACCCTCATAACTCCCAGGGGAAATTGGAAAAAAAAGTTCTGAAGAATGAGTTACTCTTAATGTAAATCTCCAGCAAGCCTCTGTCAATCATATTAGCTAACTGAGAAAAGGGCTATTGCTGACAGAAACTACGCAGCCAATTTAATTGCTTTGTGACTTATTTTAAAAAGTCAGCAAGATATGGAATCCTAAATGTGAATAGTTTGTTCCAAGTAGGCAATGCAGCACAGACGAATGCACCAGTGAGATCCCTCACATTTATACTTACCAGCTTCATTTACTCTTACAAAATGGCTCATGGAAACAACTGTAGTATATAGACTACTACAGCATGAAGTATTCAAGAAATGAATAATGTGCACAGTGAAAAAAAGTTTAGCTCATGTTAATAAATGTTTAGTTCACGTAAATGTTCATGGGAAAACTCAAGCTATTCTTGAGTCTCTTTGTAGGATTACTGTAATTCAAAGTTTGGGTTTTGTTTGTTACTCTTTTCTATTTGAAGAAATTCTCTACTGGTTTTAGAAATGTGTTACTATCACACAATTAAAATGTTACTTTTTAAGTTAATGGTTTGTTTAAAAAATACACATTAAAAGTTACCAAAATGCCCTTCAAGCATTATAGGTTAAAATAAAATTGTGTCAGAAGCACACAAAGGTGCTTTCTGGATTGAAAGGATTTTTGCTGGAGAAACTCTGCTCAGGGGATTTTATTTATTTATTACATTTACACCCCACCCATCTGGGATATTTTTGCCACTCTAGGCGGCTTACAACATAATACCCACACATTAAAAAGAGGGGGGAAATGCCAGAACCATAAAACCTATTGGCGACAGAAAGTAATAAAGGTTCCTTTCGTCCCCAAGATCTTTTCCCACCGAAGTGGTCCCTATTTATCTCATTCCATCATACAGTGTCCAGGTCTTGAACTGCCAACTTATCAACTTTCCAGGCAACTGAAGCAGGAAAAATGCCATAGGCATGAATTTGTTTACGGTGGATCCCAGTTTGCCATGAAGTGACCCACACACTATGATCACGGAGCCATCTTCTCCGGCACATATGAAATGAGACATGCAGGATTTAACACCGGGACTGCAATGGACTGCCACAGCCTTGAGGATATGGATATGGACAAGGTGCACCTTCACAGCCAGTCCTTCTGGCATGGCCTCTTCCATCTCCATGACCGTTGGTAATCAGAGTTCCTCTTCCGCTCATTTTGCTGTTTGGCCCAATCTGATGGGTTCCAGTGGCATTTCTTCCACTGAGGGGACCATCACCCCACCTAAAGGGGCTCATCCACACGTAGCTGTTGGCCCTTTTAGGGAGTCAGGTTATTTACCGCTGTCCAACACTCAGTGTAGAGTCGCTAGCTGTACAGTCTACTCCAGTGTTTCCCAAATGCTGGTTTTTGGACTTCAATGCCCAGAAGCCTAAGTCATTTCCCCAAAGCACTGATCAGCCAATGTACTGACTGAGGCTTCTGGGAATTGAAGTCCACTAGTGGGCTATGTACCCCTTGTTGGGAACCACTGGTCTACTCCATAACCGTAGTGGAATGTTCATCCAGACTTATGTTATTTAGAGCAACAGTAAATGTTTCAGAAAATTTTCTAGTTCTCCAGTTCCCCAGAAAACCCATATTATTGAGAACCTCTCCTAGAATCCTAAATTTTAAATGATTCACTTTTATTGAAGGTTGTTAGCAAGTTAGCAGCAGCTGTAAGAGACTTTTGCAAATAGCTGCATGAGAACATAAATTTGAAAAAAAAATATTCCATATTGCATGACCACATAGTAGGAAAGATCCATGCAACTAGCTCCATCATGACCATGTGCAGTTGAGCTTTCAAATGGAAATAGACCCATGGGAAGTTGCTGGTACAGTATATAACTTCTGTAAAAAATGAACAGAGCTGACAAGTAATTTTGAGACTACACCCCAGAATCAAGCCTACCTAGAGTATGTACTCCGAACACAACTCACAATGTTTAAGACAACAATGTCAACATCTACAGTTTAAAAATTCATAGAACTAGTTTTTCTTGCCTCCCATTCTTTTAGTGACTGAAGAGAATAAAGATCTTGTAGCATCCTGATTTAGATACATTTACTATCATAGATCAATCACAAAAGACAACTTCCCACTGCAGAGCCCTGAGCTATTGCATGAAAATTGAGAATGGCTACTTGGTATGTTGGGATGCATGCAGAAATTGCTCTTAGTAAGTTCCAGCATGAACACTACAGATCCACACCTCCTGGGCTAATACAAAAAACCTTAGTCATCTACTAGCTTTCATGCTTCTAAGATGTGTCACAGTAATTACCAGCAGGAAAATGAACCAAACTAAACAGTAAATATGTGTTTAAAAGTTTATCCTGATATATTTTTATTCCAAAACAGCAAGTTCTTCTAAATGCAAATCTGCATATAGACCACCTAGAGCCAACCTATAGTAAGGTAAAGGTCGCCCTTGCTTGAAAGCCAGCTGTATCCGACTCTAGGGTTCAGTGCTCATCTCTGTTTATAGCTGAAGAGCCAGCACTGTCTGTGTTTGCAGATGTTTCCATGGACATGTAGCAGGCATGCCTAGGCACCGGAGTGCACAGAATGCTGTTTACCTTCCCACCGAAGTAGTACCTATTTATCTACAGTACTTGCAATTTCTTGCTTTTGAACTGCTAGATTGGCAGGAGCTGGGACAGAGGGGGGGAGCTCACTCCATCATTGCAGTATTAAGGTATCAAACTCCTACCTTCCAGTCTTCAAGCTCAGCATCTTAACCACTAAGTCACTGCAGTCCCTTCAACATTTTGCCTCCTACCTTATACCAAGTGCACAATACCCCAAAGCAGTGAAATAGTTAAAGCAAAAAATCCTGCAAGCACCCCACAGCAGGAAACAAATAATACAATACAGTATATGCATATATTACAATTCTATGTAATATAAAATCATTTAACTGTACAGCTAAGTAATATCAAACATGTGTAAAAACCATGAGGTTCTACAATACAGGTAGATCCAAAAGGTCGCTTTCCACTTATCACAATAGTATCTTATCAGATCGTATTTAGAGCTAGGTGGACCAAAGCTAGCTTAGAACATACTGTATATTGTAAAGTTTATCACATTTCTGAAAGCTTTGAGAGTATGCATTGCATAAAAGAACAAAAGCCACCAGACTTTGTGTAAAACTATAAAGATCAAGGGAACATTTCTAGAAAACTTTAGATTGCGTTCCATTTGCTTCCAGAAGAGAGCCAAAGAAGAGGCTGAAATCAAGCCTAAATGGTGGCCAACACCTGTTAAGTTTCACCATTTAGAATGTGAAAAGTTATATTTTTATAATTAACTTTAAATAAAATTCACAATAGAATGGATATTATCCTTTAAAACCCATAGATCCAGAAAGGGTGAAAGAATAAAAAAAGTATGCAAACCAGCTGTTGCATTGACAACATATAATAAAGAAACCATGGTGTTTGATTCTACCCTTTATCAATAATGCATGGATGCACACCGACAATTTATAGCTGGTTTCCATGGCTGGGTACTGTGCAGCACTAAATTAAGTCTACAAAATTCAAGGATAGTCCACCCACACAGCTACTGTTAACTAGGCATATGGCCTTGAATTAACATTTTAAAGGCCTCTCCCCTCGCATTTTATTAGCATTTTGCAATACACAGCTATTTTGGTGTGTATTTTTACCTTTGTAAAGAATATTTACAGTTTACATTGGAAGGAAAACAATTTCATATTCTGCCTGCCCTCTCCCAACGTACTTTTACTCTCCTACCAAGATTACAGGCAAATTATATGGCAAACAACTGCCCCTAGTCACTTTCACAGAAAATGTTTGGGAGCCTTGTGGTCTAATCTACAACAGCCATAGGTATTTTATAACGAAGTACTGTAACTGAGATCAGGCTGCTTACAAACATTATCCCGCAAGATAAAAGTTGTGCTTTTGGCAACATTTCTTTTTTAAAATCCAATACTGTACCTACATTATTTATTTAAATTGTTATTCACAGATCTTGTACCACAGTGGATGTTAGCACAGAACTACAGTACATATACATGGCAGTTTCTCATGTACAGTATCTTATAAATGAGGCTTTTCTTTTCCCTGGGAACAAACAAGTTCTCCCTGCTTATCATTGTTCAAGGTATTTATTTCCTGGCAGAGCTCAAGGACAGGTTACTAAAACAAAATAACAACTTGCAACTGAAGCACATATTAAACTCTGGTTACAAATTTAGAAAATAAATTGTAAAATCAAAAGCATGTTTAGCTGGAAAGCAAATATTTTGTATGTAAATGTCAACTGCCTATTAATTTAAGAGATGTGATGCTGTGCAAAGAGGCAGTGCATACCACAGCTCCCACATCAATTATGCATTACAATAATTTGCCAATTAATTGAGCTGTATAATTTCCATAACATGATCCTAAAACGTTTCCTCAAGGGCACATATACCTTTTAAGCATGGAAACACAGGTACCCAACTGCAAGAGATAAATAACCAAAAAGGAAAAGTTGCAGAACAATGAAATACATCAGCTCTTGGTACTTCGAGGTATAGGTATCTGAACCTCGAGGTTCAATCTCACCTGCTATTGACAGGCTTAGCTTACAGTACATTAACAAATGTTGTGTTGGGTGCATCCAATCTATGGCAACCATCACAGGGTTTCTAAGTGAGTTATTTGAGGAATGTCCTTACCACTGCTACTCCCATAGTTTCCATGGCCAAGCAGGGATTCAAACCCATGTCTCCTGAATGTTTCTCCATCACTCTCTAACCACTATACTACACTGTATCTCTTTTTTAAAAAAACTTGTTTAATCTTATTTTAAAACTGGCCAAACCACTGACAGAAATGACACTTGGGTGGCAATGAATTAAATTATATATATATGCCAACCTAGCAGTTCGAAAGCAAGAAATTACAAGTAGATAAATAGGGACCACTTCAGTGGGAAGGTAAACAGCGTTCCATGTGCTCCATGTGCCTGCCACATGACCATGGAAAGGTCTGTAGAAGCAGACCGCGCTGGCTCGTTGGCTTTGAAACAGAGATGAGCACTGAATACTAGAGTCAGATACGACGGGCTTTTGAGCAAGGGAAACCTTTACCTTTACTAATGTTAGTTATAGAGTTTCATCAGTTAAACAGTTTCATCAGTTAAACATGAATATTAATACTAAGTAAACGAGGAAAAAATATGCCTCTTCTTCAAGTAATGCATAATTTTTCTACGCTTCTATCATGTCTTTCTTTTGCTAAATGAAAAATGAGAAAAAGAAAGAGAATCAGTTTGTCCCTTCTCTATAAAAAGAACTCTCAATCATTTTGATCATCTTTTTTAAAGCCGTAATATTTTTCCTGAGGAGCAACAAGTACAGTAAAGTACATTCTCAGTATGATTATCACATTTGTCTTCCAATATGTAAACAGAGAATTCACCTTTTTCATTGTCATTTAATAAAAAATGCCAGAAAAAATACCATATTAAAAAAATATCTAACATGACCCTAGAATTCTTTTTTACTTCTCAAGTATCAGTCTATATGTGAAAATGGAGATGGATGCGTCTACAGCAGGGGTTCACAACCTACGGCCTGCAGGCCGGACCCAGACCCTGATGGTACCCGACACAGCTGTCTGAGGGGAAGTTGTCCGGCCCTATAGTAATTTCATGCGCAGCTACATTCAAAAACACCCATTGTTTTGTTGTCATAACATATAAAGTCTGTAATAATGTAACATTTCCAGATATACTAGAATTTTTTGATACCTTTGTGTGCAACAAGTAAAATTAACATTTAATAAGTACCTTGGTGGAAAAGTAGGATACTGTACATATATATCTATGCATTTATACATCTGCTCATATTTATTATAATACATTCATTATAGTACATGAAAGCATCAGTTCATATGCAGAAAGCTTGCTTTTCCCAGGAGAGTACAATTCCGGTATCACATAAGTGCCAAAATTTTCAAATTAATCATTTGCCAAATTCTCACAATATTTGTGCATTTATTTACCTAAATTTGTACATGCTCAGAGTCAATCCATGTACATGAAAATGATCTAACATGAACAATACTGCTTTTATACCTAGTTTTCAAAGACTAAATTGTCAGAGTGGCATAAAAATCAGGTTCATTGTTCTCCGAGTGGAAGGATACTTTGCCAAGCTTTGCTCAACACTTCCATAGTGTCTTTTAGCACTAAGCAATTATGTTCAAAGCAAAGAGATGAGAAAAGTCACCATGAAATGGGTTAAAGAAACAATAGAGAGTGTTTTAATTTGCAATAATTAAAAAGAACATAGGGAGTGAAGAGTTGGATTTCAGTTTTTTAAGCCTATCTAACTATACAATCAATTTAGTCCAAAAACAAAGTCAACTGTTACCATTAACTTGTATGCAAAGCTTTATTACCGAACCATAATGGAATGTAAGCAAGATTAAAATTCTTAACAAGCCAGTGGACACCAAAATCAAGCTACATCCTGATGCTCTCAACTCCTATCCTTGTCTTGCCCTTAAGCTGCTCTTTGTTTCACTGCTGCAGAGCTTCAAATATAGCCTCTCTATTTATTCTCTCATGTACTTAGTAGAGAGGGGAATAACAGCAGTATGTGTGCATCGGTTCCTTTATAAACTTCCAAAGAAAAATCTGCATATCAGAAGTGTGTTAGAAAAATTACTCTCCAACATAACTGGGCTTTTCAGCTGAAAGGATACATGTACACCCTATTCAAAGGCAATTCTTCAAAATATCTTATGGGAAAAAAAGGTTTTTTTATCAGAATGCTCAAGGAGATGGTGCACAAATGGAAAGCCCATAATTTGCTGCAGAGAAATAAAGTTGTCACTGAAGATCAACTAAATAGCTAAACAGAGAAGAAGTGGGATTGCTTACATCAGACACAGGCACAATCCTGATCATGCATTTAAAGTGTGCATGCGCACCTACAGCACTTGGCACACATGTGTGGCCTCCTTGCTGTCTTCCCAAGTGGGGAGGAGGAAGAGAAGCTGCTAGCCTGAAGCTCTTATAATGTGCTCCCCAGGGTAAATGACTCACCTTTGGGTGTGGGGGTGTATTTTAATGTGTATTTAATGTGTATTTATTTTTAATGCGTATTTTATGTGTTTTTATGTCTATTTAACGTGTATCTATTTTAATGTGTATTATATGTGTTTTACGTGTATTTTTATGTATTTTTATGTCTTTGTAATTTGTATTTTTATGTGTACATGACCAACGTTGGCCCCGCCCACCAGGTCACATGGTCCCGCCCATGACATTGGCTCTGCCCACAAGATTGGCTCTGCCCACAAATTAGGCTCTGCCCATGGTGTGGTAGTAATTTTTTTGACATCCCACCACTGCCCCTCTCCCTCCGCCAACGGGAGGAGAGGCTGAAATCGTGCCCAGGAGGTGGGGGCACAAGGTGAGGTGACTAGACACCCACCCACCTCTCCTAGGAGGCAGAGGAAGCGGCTGCGCACACGGGGGGTGGGGTTGCACCAGTGGTGGGATTTTTAAAAAATTACTACCTACTCTGCCGGCATGGTATAGTGGGTATGGCCAGGGGGAATGCCCTGCATTGCACCTGAATTAGGACTACTTTATTTCAAAACTTGGATGGGAGGGGGTCAGCCAGATTTTCTGCTACTGGTTCTGTCAAGCTGGAACCTACTGAATCCCACCAATGGTGTGCACCCATGGGATGGCCGGCACACCCACAGAGAGGAGGGAAAGGGCACATGTCCATGTGACATTGCCATGGTTCCTTGAACAGCACACGTGCGCACACATTCCCGTGACTTCGCTGGAAGTGCACCAGCAACATGAAATGAGTGCGTGGGCAAACATGGTGCCTACCATATGCCACCTCCTCCTTCTTGGGCACTCAGTCTCTAAAAGGTTCACCATAACCGGCCTAGAAAATCTCATAGCAATATATTCCCCCCCCCCCATGAAACTTTTGTCAAATAAAAGTATGAAACAAGATGTTTAGAAAGGAAGAAAACAGCACAACACAGTTAACAATTTCCAATATTTATAACAGTTTATGAATACCATTTCTCCCAAAGCTAATTCAAGTTACTGTATTCACATACAAGAAGAATTGCAGAACATTCAAGGATAAATGTGCCATGTCCAGAAGACACTAAGTGGAAATGGGTTACGTAAGCAACCAGTCTAATTGTTCTGCAAGGGAAGGCATCCCTGTTGCACAATTCAGTAATGAATAAGGGTTCTGTTCCCTCGCTTCAAGAATTGTTGTAACAGAAGGAGAGAGTAGAACTAGAAGGCTAATTGGATCCCTAAACTAAACCATCTTCATACAACTGGAAACCATTTCTCTCTCCTCATATAAAGTCAGCTCTAAAATGGACAGTCTTAGGCTGCAGTAGGGCTCATAAGTTTATCCAACTACCCAGCAACAGCAGAAGAACAATCACTAGGGCTCAAACACAGTCCAGAGTATCAGTACTCAAAAATTGATTGGTGACAAGTAGTTAGACCTCTTCCCTATTTCCAAAATTATCAATTAGTTATACATGTTTCAGAAAAAGGATGCTCCTTAATCCTGAATTCCCTCAAACAGATTGTGCAAGAATACATGTAAAGTATCTAGAAGCTTTGGTTTGGACCCAGCAAGTCAATATTTATGGTCCTAGCTAATATTGATGGGTTATGGGACAACTGGCATATAACAATAAATCAGAATTCTTTAGACAATTGGTTAAACAGGAAGAAGCAAATATGCCCCAAACAAACCCATGGCTCAAATTCTGGCTATATAAGCAAGCAACAAGCCATGGATCCCAGTTCAGACAGAATATCAAACAATTACAGATGCAGGCTTCTTTGGTTTGTTCAGCTATTTTTCAGGAGAAGCTTAGATAAGTGATCAAACAATCTGTACTATCCCTCATGCTTGTTTCCAATCATAGCAATTACAACTTTGAAATGTACTAGGGCTGTGGTGACTTAGTAGCCAAGATACTGATTTTGACAACTGGAAGGTTGGCAGATCAGCATTTTGAGACCGCATCACCACCTAGAATCAGACATGAGTGGCTTTCAAGCAATCCAGTCATGTCCTTTACCTTTAGTTTATTATAGCTGCTACAATGTTCAAGTCAGACATACTGTAAGTCCAATTAAATGTTGTCTCTCACCTTTGTTCCATTCTATGCCCCAGAGTTCAATGTTATGAGCAAGAGAGTGTGGAGGTTTTTTTCAATCAAAGGAGATCAATTAAAGGGACAGGATTCCTATTTGTATGCACAGCCAATAGAGAAAATGTTTTATTAGAATAAAAATAACTCATGAACAATCCAGATGTCCATCTTTTTAAAAATCTAAACACATCACAGCCAACAGAAATATTTTAAGACATACACATCTTTTAACCATCCAATTCTATTGCAAAACAATCTCTAATGAGAGCAGACTAACATTCATTAACTATTCAATAGTGTTGATTTTTTTAGACTTAGCCCTGAAGGCTAACATTCTTTCTAGCAAACAAAGTTAATACTAGTCTATTTAAAGGCAGCTCAAAAGTGCACATTAATGGAAAAGCCTCACATAATCCTACATTTTTCTTGCATCCGGAGACATAACCTGCATAATAAATATGTAAAACTATTAAGCACTGAGGACAGAAACAGAAAAAGGCCCTCAAGGTTTGAGGACAATGGTCATTTATGTGGTTATTTCATAAGAATGCTAAATAACTTTTTCACAAAATGGGCATTTTAAGAAACATATGTCAAATAACTATTTCCTAGTTTTTTGAGTGGCAGAACCATTACACAGAAAAATACAGCATTATTTTGGCACAAGGAGCCAGAAAATGTTCTGATGCTATTCCCCCCCCCCCCCAAGGAATTATTTCCATATTCCGCATATCTATATGCAGTGGTGGGCATCAACAAAACTCCCTACCACACTGTGGGCGTAGGCATGTGACTGGGTGGGCAAGGTTTGTTGGCCATGTGACTGCTCTTCACTATAGAGCTATGCAAACCTCTTCTATTTTCATCATTCTATAGCGAACCTCTGAAGCCATTTCCCCCTTTCCAAGGCTTTTCCAGGGCTCTGTTTCACCTCAAAGTGCATCCCCAGCCTCTTTAGTAAAGGTAAAGGTTTATCTTGCCAATCGTATCCAACTCTAAGGTTCAGTGCTCATATCTGTTTCAAACCCGAAGAGCCAGCACTGTCTGCTTCTGCAGATGTTTCGGTGGTCATGTGGCAGCCATGATTAGACATTGCAGTGCACGGAGCGCTGTTACATTTCCACCGTAGTGGTACCTATTTATCTACTTGCAATTTCTTGCTTTTGAATGTGAAATAATTTCCAAATAAAGTTTTAAATGTGCTTGAATACAACATTACAGCAAACATGCTAAACTAGATATATAACATTATTTTCCAGTTTTATTTCTTCTGGAAAACCCTCATCACTGCAGGGTGTTTACTTCCTCCCATGGTGACAAAAGAGAGCAGATGCCTCTGACTACAACCCCCCACAAAGTTTCAGACAATGCAGCCAAAAGCCTCTGGAGCGTATGGTGATGCCTACCTTCTGTTGTTGTAAAATATATATATGCATGAGATAAGAGGAAAGGTTGAGCCAGAGAACCACCTCAATTCTTTATTCAGACCAATTATACACCTCTTATGTTAAATAACAAACTGGGAGGAACAAACTTCAAAGGTAAAAAATAATGGCTCCTTCTCCCCAACATTGTAATTTCCCCAATTTGAAATGTTCACAATTTGTTAGAGTGCAACCTTTAAAAATCCCAGGGATAACATCCCAAGAACCTGTATAATCTGTGCTGCTAAATACAGTCTCTGTTTTAACACACAATACATTGTTTTATTGTATTCCCTGGAGTGGTAACTTGACTCCTCTGGGAAGGTGGGTGGCATTTTAACAAGCTGAAATGCTAGACAGCCAGTGTACAATGAATGAGTTGACATTTTCCCCTTTCTCTAATCCATGAACAAAGTATAATTTTAGTTTCAATAAAAGCTATTCTAAAACTCAAAGCTCTGCATTCAAAATTCAGATAAACTTGGGGTTGGGGGGGAATCATCCATATTTTCCACATTTAAATCTTTCTCCAATATTAAAGATGAGCACACAAATAGATTTTTTTCCAAAATCTAAAAGACTGCATTAATTCCAGTTCCAATTGTTCCACAGTATGTAAGCAGTTGTATTGCATAAATGAGACTATCAATCTATCAAAACAGTCAGGAAGGATTACTGAAAAGACAGCATGTAAATTAGTACAGTGGAATCTCAGCTAACTATGGATCTGGAATTGACCGGATCGCAGTCTTGCCATGTTATCTAGGATTGGTTTGATCCAGTTGTCCCTGAGGAAGTGGACATGGCTCCTTGGATCTGTTCGTGCCACTGCTTGCCTATTAGACCCATGTCCAGTGATGGGATGATAAAAATTTTAGTACCCCACCCTGATGTCATCACAGTGGGGGCGGAGCTAACGTCATGACGTCATGGGTGGAGCCAACATCATGACGTCATGATGTTGTAGGCGGGGCCAAAAATAAAATAAATAAAATAAAAATAAAACACACACACCCCTCAACCCCCACACACAAAACCGTTAATAAAATAAATAAATAAAATAATAATTAAATAAAAATACACCCAAACACCCACCCACCCCAAACACAAACCCCACTTACAATGGGGACCGTTGGGGCTGGCCCCGAGCCTCGGTGCCCAGCGGCGGCGCGCCTAGCCGGGTGGCCGAGGGCCTCCCGGCCGCAACCCTCCATGGGCAGCCCTGAGCCTCGGCACCCATCGGCGGCACGCCTAGCTGGGCGGCCCAGGGCTCCCGGCCGCAACTCTCCACGGGCGCCCCAAGCCTTGCTGCCCGGCGGCGCGCCTAGCCCGGTGGCCCAGGGCTCCCGGCCGCAACTCTCCACGGGCTGCCCCGAGCCTCGGCGCCCGGCGGCGCTCCTAGCCGGGCGGCCCAGGGCTCCCGGCCGCAACTCTCCACGGGCTGCCCGTGGAGAGTTGCGGCCAGGAGCCCTGGGCCGCCCGGCTAGGCGCGCCACCGGGTGCTGTGGCTCAGGGCTGCCCGTGGAGAGTTGCGGCCAGGAGCCCTGGGCCGCCCGGCTAGGCACGCCACCGGGCGCTGTGGCTCAGGGCTGCCCGTGGAGAGTTGCGACCAGGAGCCCTGGGCTGCCCGGCTAGGCGCGCCACCGGGCACTGTGGCTCAGGGCTGCCCGTGGAGAGTTGCGGCTGGGAGCCCTGGGCTGCCCGGCTAGGCGCGCCGCCGGGCAGCGAGGCTTGGGGCGCCCGTGGAGAGTTGCGGCCGCCAAAGTCATCCCCGCTGCAATCTCTGCCGCCGCCATTATCGTTGCTGCCGCTGCTGGTGCCGTCATCGCCGCCACTGCCTGTGTTGCCGCCGCCGTCAGCGCCGCCACCGCCACTATCTCGTTCTTGAGGACTGCCGGTGTTGCCGATTTTTTTTAAAAATTGGAGCTAAAATGGCTCCGATTTACTGCGCATGCGCAGAAACTCAATCTGCCGCATTGCGCATGTGTCAGATTGAGTTTCTAAGCATGCGCAGTAAAATTGGAGTAAAAATTGCTCCAATTTTATTGCGCATGTGCAGAAACTCAATCTGACGCATGCACAATGCGGCAGATTGAGTTTCTGCACATGCGCAGTAAATCGGAGCCATTTTAGCTCCGATTTTAAAAAAAAAATTCTTTCGGTGAGGCGTCTGGAACCGGACGCCTCAAAAGTGGACTCCCCTCACGGAGAACACTCCCGGATTGTTCTTACCGGTTCCAGGGAACCGTATAGAACCGGGGACATCCCATCACTGCCCATGTCCCGTCTGGTTGGTCAAGGCGTCCAAGGCAGTGTCAGGTAGTTGGATCGGAGCAATTGTCAACGCATCCTTGTGGGAGGAGGTGTTTCCTGCACCATTAAAACATGCTTTGGTGCGCCCCCTCTTGAAAAAGTCAACGCTCAACCCAACAAAAATGGCCAACTATCAGCTTATATCCAACCTCCACTTTTTAGAAAAGGTTTTGGAAAGGCAGTGGTGTGGCAGTTACAGGGAGTTCTGGATGAAGCGGATTATCTGGATCCCTTTCAGTCAGGATTCAGGCCCAGATATGGTACCAAGACTGCACTGATCACACTGTTGGATGATCTCTAGTGGGAGCGGGATAAAGGTCATCCCTCCATCCTTGCTCTTCTTGACCTCTCAGCGGCCTTCAATACCATTGACCACGGTATCCTTCTGGAACGGCTCCGATGAGTGGGGATCCAGAGCACTGTGTGATCCTGGTTTGCCTCATTTCTGAGGGGCCATACCCAGTCAGTATAGTTGGAGGATGGGATGTCCAGCCCTAGGCCTCTCCAATATGGGATGCCTTAGGGCTCGGTGCTCTCACCTCTCCTATTTAACATCTACATGAAGCCGTTGGGGAAGATCATCTGTTCCCACGGGGTGAGGTATCATCAGTATGTTGATTATACTCAGCTGTACATCTCGGCCCGTGGTGATCCAAGTGATGCAGTCAGAGTCCTATCCAGGTGTCTGAAGTCTGTTGGGGTCTGAATGGGGGACAACGGGCTACAACAGAATCCTGACAAAACTGAGTGGCTATGGGTCGGGGGGATGGGCGTGTTATCTCGGGAGCTACCATCTTTGGTTCTTTCAGTCATCCCCAAAACACCTGTGAAAGTGTCATGCATATTTATAGGCCTGTTTTATTTGTAAAATTTATATACAGTGGAACGTCGGTTAACAAATGGCTCGGTTAACATTAAAATCGCATAACGAAAAGAAACCCATAGAAAATAATGGCTCAGTTTACAGAATTTGTTTTCAAACTGGATTAATTGGTTTTCGATGCATTCCACTGGGAAGCTGTTTCAGTTAATGTATTTTGGTTTTCAATGCATTCCTATGGGAAATTGTATTCAATGCATTATTTTGTTACACAGTCCTTCTATGAACATGCATGTGCACAACCCTTCTGGCTATCCCTGAGGTTCTTGACAGAACTATCTTCACTTTTATCATTACAAAAAAAACCCCACTTAAAAACACCTGAAGTTTTCTTTCTGTTGTGTTTTAGAGTTTGTAGAAACATTCATATTCCAATGCAAGTCTAAGCAATACAGTACTGTATTGCATTAGCCTCTGTCATAGCCTGAAAAGCTATATAAATACTAATATAAACAGTCAGGCCCTTAAGTTGTTGTTTCATAATACAGTATTATAATCAGCTAAGAAAAAGTAGCGCTCTTACAAGCAAAAGCAGATGGCATTAAAGTGACACACAAATACATGTTCAGGTTAAAATTATTCAGTACTACTACTGTTAATAAGTTAAATTAAATATAATGGGGAAAGAGGAACATTTTTCCTCTTATATATTAGCACATTTCAACCACTCTTACCATTATATATAGGACACAAATTGCACAAGCTGCTACTGGACCTTTACTTTGCTGAGTTCTCACTGGGACATTCAAACTGCAACTGAAGCATTTGAGGAAACATTGAATTAGGAAAACTGTGTTTCTTTGGGGAAAATGGAACAGCATCATCTGTCATGTGGAACATTCTGCTTATGTTGCCTTTTTAAAAAGACTTAGATTCTTATTAAATTTTGTTTATAATTTATACTTATTTTTGTTCTATTTATACCCTGCTTTTCCTCCAAATAATACAGGGTGCCATACATATTTTTCCCTCCCCATTTTTATTCTCACAATAACCCTCCAAAGGAGCTTAGGTTTAGAGCAGTGATCCCCAACGTGGGCACACGCCGCGCAAGGGCACTTCAATTCCCAGAAGCCTAAGTCAGTACATTAAGTTCTACTTTCTACCCATGTTTCTAATCTTTATTAAATGTTATTGAAGGGGAAAAAATCTACTACCATGATTTATATGTTCCATATATTTAATGGAACAGGTACAATGAAATAAGAGAAAGATTCAGACATATCACACAGAAAGCACACATTTAACAAAAAGCAGGATGTCAAAAAAAATTATATTTGTGGATGCTTAAATCCTAACTTGAGAATACAAATTATTTTCATGATTTCTTGCCTCTTCGACTGTTAGGGTTAAGACTCTAAGCAGTGTGACATCTGCATTACACAGGACTTCTGAGACTGTATGAAAACAGGAAGGTATTTGACAATGTAAAAAAAGAAAATCTCACATCTTTAGCTCATTTCATTTGGTGAGAAATGTTAAATTTAAAATTAGTTCCCTGCATTTCTATGTTTCTCAAATACAAAGTGAATCAGTTCTGTGAAATTAGACTTGACAAATTTGTGTGAAAGCCAGAGGTTATTCCTCCATCAAGAGCAGGAGCGGCCAAACTTTTCAAGCCAGAGGCTGGTCAAGTGGTTCAGCAGGCCAGTCACTTGGAAGCAGAAGTAAAATGTGCATGCACAAAACACTGCCATAAATGCACCCGCGGCTGTCATAACTGCATTTACAACAGCTGCAGGTGCGTTTACGGCAGCATTTTGCACATGCATGGGCACGTTTTACTTCTGCTTCCGGGAGCGGTGAGGGTGGTGTGGGCCAGATTACTAGTCTCCATGGACTGGATCTGGCCTGCGGGCTGTAGTTGGGGAACCCCTGATCAGGAACATTGACAGTTCTCATAAACATGTCAGACAATATTTACATTCAGACCAAACTTGCGGTTTTATTTTTGAAAAGTTCATTCACTCTACTGTGGCTTTCTAGGCTTTTATTGTCTGACAGATCATTTCCTGATACAAGTTTAGACAACAGGCAAGGACTTTGGACACCACCCAGCTGTCACAGTTGCCCTGGGAATTGGCATTCAACTCTGGCAAGAGGAGAAAATGAGAGTCAATAGCTACCCAGTACATATACACCTACAAAGAAAGAAAGCTACCAGTAGCCCTTGGGGGAAACAGTTATACTTTTCTGAAGGACAACATATGGGCACAATCCCTTTTGCATCCTCCTACCTGCACTGCAGGGGCTGCAGTTGCTTAGTGGTTCACTTGATGAGTGGATGGTGTCAGCAGGTCAGAAGTTCGAGACCCGAGTGCTGCATGACTGAGTGAGCTCCTGTCTCTGTCCCAGCTCCTGCCGACCTAGCAGTTTGAAAGCAAGAAATTGCAAGTAGATAAATAGGTACCATTTTGGAGGGGAGGTAACAGCAATCCGTGTGTCTAGTCATGCCTTCCACATGACCACAGAAATGTCTGCAGACACAGACAGTGCTGCTCTTCAGCTGTAAACAGAGATGAGCAGTGAACCTTAGAGTCAACTGTGACTGGCTTTCAAGCAAGGGCGACCTTTACCTTACCAGCAATGCTGAACATACATATCAGAGAGAAGCAGGTTATGTTCTCTCTCTCTCTCTCCAAATTTGCAGGCAACATACTAAAAACTTTGTTTACATGAATTCAACAGCCTCAATATGCAATAGCAGTTGAGCTGTACCCCAGTTCTAGAAAAAGCTGGATAACAGCACTACTATAACCCTCTTTATAGGTGTATAACTGTTTCTTTTTTTTTTCATTTTTTAATTTTTTATTAGGTAAATAAAGAAAGAAATACATAAAAAAACAAAAGAAAGAAAAGACAAAAATACAAATAAAAACATTATAATAATATAAAGGCTTATGAAGATCACATAGCATATTTTATCCCTATTACCTTTACAATCTCTTCATTTCTTGATACATAATCTTCTTCCCATACGCATCTATTACATCATCAAAAAGAAAAACACCCTTGTGCTATATACATAGTTCGGGGGGTTTTATACCTTTCACACTTTCCAGAAGTCATTATAATCTTTTGCAGGGGGTATGCCCTTTTTTTCTTTTAAAGTATAGTTAATGAAAGGCTCCCAGATCCTCCAGAATTTGTTGTTATTGACATTTCCTTTCCTACAGTAAATTTCCCAGGTAAGTTTTTCATTCAAGGCTATCTCCCACATTTGCGTATACCACTCCTGCAAACTTATTTGTTCATTACTTTTCCACCTCTTAGCAATAACCAATCTTGCAACAGTCAACATTATGGCTAATAACTCTTTATTGTCCTTACTTATATCCTGGTCTTCTATGTCTGTTAATAAAATTATTTCTGGTCCCAGCCTGATCTGTATATTTATTTATTTATTTATTTATTTATTTACTCCAATTTCTATACCGCCCTACTCGGCTGGGCCGACTCAGGGCGGTTCACAAGCACAGAGTAAACAACAAATTCATAGACACATCACATAAATATACAATATATAACTCAACATCGTTCCATCACAAAAGTTCAATAAGCATCAATCTCAACAACAATAAAACTACAAAATTCATCAAATATGCACAAAAAAATTTAACAATTATCGAGAGTCCTGGCACCGCCGCGGCCCTTGAACATAGCCTCCGGAAGAGGTGGAGGGAGGGAGTCCCGGCTGGGCACGGCGGTAGTCTCTTCTCCCGGCCGCAGGTGTGTTCCGTGGCGGCGGGGCGAGGAATGCTCTGCCGGGGGAAGTCCTGCCGCTACCGCGGCCAGGGAGGCTCCTTTTTCCTTCCTTCCTCCCGGCCGGTGACGAGGGCCGGGAGGGCGCGGCAGCAGCAGCAGCAGCGGCGGCGTTTTCGGGCTTCCCTCGCCTAGGGAAGCCCCTTCTATCTTCCTCCCGGCCGGTGACGAGGGCCGGGAGGGCGCGGCAGCAGCAGCAGCAGCGGCGGCGTTTTCGGGCTTCCCTCGCCTAGGGAAGCCCCTTTTATCTTCCTCCCGGCCGGTGACGAGGGCCGGGAGGGCGCGGGCGCGGCGGCGGCAGCAGCAGCAGCAGCAGCGGCGGCGGCGTTTTCGGGCTTCCCTCGCCTAGGGAAGCCCCTTTTATCTTCCTCCCGGCCGGTGACGAGGGCCGGGAGGGCGCGGCAGCAGCAGCAGCAGCGGCGGCGTTTTCGGGCTTCCCTCGCCTAGGGAAGCCCCTTTTATCTTCCTCCCGGCCGGTGACGAGGGCCGGGAGTTCTCTATTTCCTTTTTTATTCCTTCCCAGAAATCTTTAAGTACCTCACAGCTACACCACATATGTTCGTATGTTCCTTTTATTTTTCTGCATCTCCAACATATCTCGCTCATGTTACTATACATTTTATGCAAGCTGACTGGGGTCTTATACCATCTCCACACCAACTTATAATTGTGCTCTTTAAGTCTGACAGACATAGTTCTCATTATCTTTCTTTTCCACATCTTCTGCCATTTTGTCACTGTTATCCTGGTCTCTAGTTGTTGTTCCCAGCTTTCTCTCAGCACCTCTTGTACGAGTTGTGTTTTATTCAAGATTTTGTAAACCTTGCTAACTACCCCTTTAATTCCCAATTCTCTATTTCTAATCTTAGTCAAAAGTATTTCAAATTCCGTACATTCTCTATTTAAACCAATTTCTCGTAAAAATTTCCTATTCCAATTATTTATCTGGAGGATCTTGAACCAGTCTAATTGAAGTTGCGAGTACAGTTCATGTCTTTTCTCTTGATCTTTGCAAGCATTGACCCAGTCTTTTAGTAATAGCACTCTATTTTCCACCAATATATCTCTGATCTTTGTATCTATTTTTATCGGAAAATCCTGAAAGTCCTCCACTTCTAGGATTGGTGAGATTCCCAGAGTAAGCTCTTTCCTCACTCTATTCCATGTCTCAATTGTTGATTGTAACATCATAACTTGGGCCGTCTTTTTTCCCTTTTCTTTTCCCTCGCATAAAAACTGTGCCTTACCCAGCTTCGATAAGTCTTTCCTTTCAAATTTTTCCCAAACTGTTTCCTCCCTGTCTAAAATCTTTATAACATTTCTTATTTGAAATGCTCTATAATATTTTATAACGTTTGGGATCCCCAATCCTCCCTCCTTTTGCGAAACGTACCATAACGACTTAGTTATTCTGGCCCCTTTATTCCCATTGCAAAACTGGTTAATCATATTTTGGTACTCATTCAGCTCTTTATCAGTATGTTTTAATGGTAAAGCATCAAACAGGAAGTTCAATTTGGGTAGCAACATCATCTTGCATATAGCTATTCTTCCGAACCATGACAGATTTAATTTATTGTACTTTGCTATTTTTTCCTTTATTTCCTTCTTTTGTCTGTCATAGTTCATACTTTTAAGTTCCCCAGTTTTACTTGATAACATTACCCCCAGGTATCTCATCTTTTGTGTAATTTGTATATTATACTTCCTCTTTATTAATTCTTCATCCTCTTTCCTCCCATTAATTAAAATCATTTCTGTCTTATCCCAGTTAACTTTCAATCCCGTAACCTCCTCAAAGTCTTTCAGATGTTTGTTAATCCAATCTAAACCCTCCGTTGGATGCTTCACCGTCAACAATGTATCATCTGCATAAAGGCTTACTTTGGTTCCTCCCACTCCTACTATTCCCTCATCTTGTCGGATTGCGTTTGCTAACAGTTCCATAGCCAGTATAAACAACGAAGGCGACAAAGGGCAGCCCTGCCTCGTACCCGCCTCTAATCTTATCTCACTTGTATAACTATCATTGAATTTGACTCTAGCCACACCTTTTTAATACAATTTTCCAATAACACCTTGAAATTTTTCCCCAAACTGTTTCTAAAGTGATTTTTTTTTAATGGTAGCCATGTTATTCTGTGTTTCAAGCATGAAAACAAAAACAAAAAGTCTGCTTTCTAATGTTTCTAAAGTAAAGATTCAACATCTAGTTTGGCAGTAGATTAATGTGGCTGTGAAATAACTTTAAACGATCAATTTATTACATATCATATCTTACATATCATGGATAAAAAAGGTTAGGAAAGAATGCTAATTTAAATAACAGTAAGGACTCGCATTCAAACACACATGAAAAAGGATTAAAAGAACTGGAATGCATTGCTGTTCACTTACAGTACTGTTCTCTCTCTCTCTTGCCACCACCATGCAAGATTTAACTGTAACTTGTCTCCTGCAGAAACAGCTTTTATATTGGTTTTACTTTCTCCATACAGTCAAACCTCGCATAAAGAGCATTTTGCTTAAAGAGTAACTTGCATAAAGAGCAGAATTTTCTCTGAATGTTCACTTCGCTTAACAAATAAAACAAAAGCTCACTTAAAAAATAAATTGGGGTTTGCAGTACCCCCCAATTGGTCATTTACAATAGTGTTTCGCTTAAAGAGCAAACTCGCTTAAAGAGCAATCCTGTGGAACGCATTATGCTCTTTAAGCGAGGTACCACTGTAGTTCCAAATGCTTTGCCAATAATAACAGCCAATTCAGAGGCTCAGCAATAGAAAAAGAAGAAAAGGGTAAGGAGCTATTCTTCATCGGCCTCACAACTACTCTGAATAATAGCAGATTTGTATAAGAAAAGAGTGATTAACATCTGCTACCTATGGCAATTGTCATTGCAAACTCTGTTGTGGTAGGTAGGGGAATATAGCAAAGCATTCTACTTTTGTGGTTTTCAGCTTTAATTTCAACATGAGACTACCTTTAATGAAAACTAAGAACAGGATACACAACGTTCACACAACACAAACACGGCATTCCTTCAGAGTATTTTACTGAACTCCCTTGTTGTGAGCAGCACATTCCTTACTCCCACCAGCAGTGGATTCGCTAGCATCTAGCTGTTTTTAATTAAAGAGAAATTTGCAACTCTAGTACAACCAGACAATTTTGTGGATATGATGTCAGTTGCATATAAGATACAGTGTAATGCAACTCCAGCAAAAAAGAGGAGAGGGCAATAAATAATGTAAATACCAGAACTGGTAGCATAAAACAGTCAACTAGTGAAATGGTTGCCTAGAAGCAAGAAAGTTACCATTTAAAAGGGTATTGTTAAGTAAAGGTTTCCCTTACTCGAAAGCCAATCGTATCAGACTCTAGGGTTCAGTGCTCGTTTCTGTTTCAAAGCTGAAAAGCCAGCGTTGTCTGCTTCTGCAGATGTTTCCATGGTCATGTGGCAGGCATGACTAGACACCGGAGTGCACGGAACACAATTGCCTATTTTTACCGTTGCCTATTTTTAAATCAACATGTTACTATTACTAAGTATTATTCATTACGTTTTATGTTACACATTGCCTTGTAGAAGAAAACATCTGTTTTTAAAACAGCTTAATAGCTGAAAAGAGAATCTATCAAAATGTTCTCTGAAGAAATTCCTCTTTTGTAACCATAACAAGGAAACATTTTTCATTAGACAAAAATGTACCCTGTTGCCAGTTGTTAGGTTGTTTTTCAAAAACACCATACCCTTTCTTGTTACCCCAAAGTAATCTGTTACAAATAAACCTCACTATTTTAACATATAACATCCAAGCCCTGAGTCTGCCACAGAACAGCCAGTGAAATTCATGTAAAATCAAACAAATTTGCCTTCAAAGGGAGCCATGCTGCTTAATTTGAAACTCATTTATCTAATCAGCTCACCGACCTTGACGGCCGGATTCACTTCATGTAAGCAAATCACTACAGGTGGTGTTGACCAAGATGCCAGAGTGGATATAACCTCCCTCGGGAGACTGCCTCAAATTACCAGTCACTGGACTCTGCATCAGAGAAAATAAGTTACATAAAGTAGTACTGCAGTGGTCAAATTAACTTCACAAAACCTACAAGAGTAAGCAAACGCTTAGTGGGCACACTGCAATTAAGCCACCAATATGGTAGAAGAAAACAAACGCAAGCACACAAAAACATAAAGTAAAGTATGGTATCTGGAGAATGAGAACCAGAAGAATGGACACAGTGATGCGCTAGGAGACAGGAGATCTGGATTCAAATTCTATTCGGCCAAGGAAACTCATTGGAGTGGGGGGTGGAGTTAGCATTGGTAATAAAACGCTGTTAAGTCGATTCTAACTTATGGTGAGCCTTTTCAAAGTTTTCTAGGTAGTGACTACAAAGAAGTGGTTTACCATTCCTTTCTTCTGGGGATGCCCTCAGACTATGCCACTTGCCCCAAACCTCACAGGTTGACTCTTCTCCTTATAGCAGGAGTCGGCAACCTATGGCCTGTGTGCCAAACCCAGTCCGCGGCACCAAATCAACTATCTGAGGGAGCATGACCCAACCCCCCGACTTTAAAAAGTTCCCTACCCCTGCCTTATAGGCACAGTGGAGAATCAAACTTTCAACCTCTATCTCCTGAGCCAGATCTCCAGACCACTGAGCCATCCGTTCAGCATTGTTAAAATAACCACTTAATAGCTCACACCACCATGATTTGGAGTTAATTTGGCCACAGGTCACACAGTTTGATACCCGAATACTGCAGGATGCAATGAGCTCCTGTCTCTGTCCCAGTTCCTCCCAACCTAGAAGTTCAAAAGCAAGAAATAGCAAGTAGATAAATAGGGACCACTTCAGTGGGAAGGTAAACAGTGTTCTGTGTGCTCCAGTCTCTAGTCATGCGTAGCACATGACCACGGAAAAATCTGCAGAAACAGACAGTGTTGGCTCTTCACCTATGAAACAAAGATGAGCACTGAACCCTAGAGTCGGATACGACTGGCTTTCGAGTAAGGGTGACCTTTACCTTTACCATTGCCTTGCTGTTACCTATTCTCCCAGATGTGTGTGATCTGTTGTCAGGTTAAATTTTAAAAAAGCATTGAACACTAATAGACATAATCTAGGAGTTTAAACATGTCCCCAAAAAACTACTCCACCATCCAAAATTTGTTTTAATTTGCCTAAATAAATTCCCCTTTTGGGGATGTGCCACATTTGAGGGACCTCTAACACCATTACATCCTATTCAAAAAAAATAAAAAAACAAATGGCCATAATGGTGTCATGAAGCCATTTTCGGATAGCATTGCTAGTAGACTACATTCATTCTATGGGCTCAGCTGGTAGCTTTTACTCCGGCATAAATGAACCCAGGAGTTTGTTTGAAACTGATTTGAAACAAAGAGATGAGACAGCAAATTCTTCTTAGCGAATTTTTTTTTTTTTTGCATTCTTTAATTCACAAAAGTCACAAAAATTAGGACATTTTTGCACAATTGCAAACATCTACTTTTGTAGTCCACTGCATTCATATAGGCAAGAGGAAAAGAAAAAAGACATTAATTAAGTAGTGAAGAATGATTATAAATCAGACATGTAGTCTTGCAGTATTCTCACCCACCTCCTTACATGGTTAAATACAGACATGTCAGCAATTACCCATTGTCTGCAAGCATCCGTTCTCCTTTGTTCCTGTTCTTCAAAAGAGCCATTTTTTAAAAAAAAAATTAATTAAGTAACATTAGCCAAACCACTTGCAGTTGATACTCTGCCACACTATTTATGTGGTCTTTAACCTTAGCTCCACTTAGTTTGGATAACAGCATATTTCAGGAATCAGTGATGCTGGCTGACGACATGTCTGAAAGCTGCTATGAACATATTACTTGCTACTTCTAGTCCTATCACTTAGCAGCTGTTCTCTGTGTACTTCCTACTCCATTCAAGGTTTTACATCTCTCCTCTTCGCCTTCTTTTTTCCTTGACTTAAATACCTTGTTCCTAGAGGGCTTTTCCTAAAGTCAATTGAGGAGCTTAATGTAATGAGGCCAGATTGTTCATATATACATATTAAGTTCATTTTCTTCACTGTTAGTTAATTCCTCACCCTTGTGGCAGATACTCTGTAATATTTTCTTACCACAGAAAAGTAGCAAAGGTTTGCCTGTGTTAAATATGCATCAGCTGATACACAACTACAGTATTGCTTTTATTTTCACTCCCCCCCCCCCATGAACCTTGGAATTGTACTGTCTAGACATGGTTTAATTCATACAATCTATTCAAGTAATCAACAGTATCCTTAAGGCAGCAATAGGATTACAAAAAAGGGCTTGTCACATGCAAGGATTTATTTGGATTACACTCGAACTCCCCACAAAGGGTAACATTAGCTTTAGTGGACATAGCATTAATTGGGAGAATTCCTACAACCTCAGTTCCAATTTAAAAATCTGATCACTGAAAGAGAGTTTGGCCACATTAAGTTTAGGCAGAGAATCCAGCTACAACATAATCATATATCATAAATTCACCCTAAACATTTGAAAAACTGGGTAACATTTTAAGGTTGCTGTTGTTTACCTTTATGTTCACATCACTTACATTTGTAAAAGGGCAGCTTAAAACCACAAAACAGTAAGCAACCTTTCACATTGCACAGAATAGAAAGGGGGAAGAATAAGTAGAATGGGAAATCTGCAGCTGTATTCTTGCCTAAAGCTGTTCAAGGCAAAAACAGGGAACAGCCAAATTCTAGTACAAAAAGATTCCCAGAGCCAGGTGTGCATGAGGTCAAAAGGTGAATTTTAAAAATCACCATATTTTAGATCTAAAGCACTTAGACAAGTAACATAATCTTAGGAGAGGGATTTCAACTTCTTAGAATGGAAAATACCCATATAATAGCTAAGAACCAAAGGTATTAAGTGGATGGAAAAGAATGTGCAACCATCTAAATAATATTTAATTGTATTAATCTTGATTCTAGGGGAACACTGAGGACACTAAAACTATTCTCCCTCCCCCCAATTCTAACAGTTTCAATTTACAGACCCACATCTATAGACACCTAATTCCACTCACCTGGCACACTACTTGATCTTTGTGCCTCCTTAACAATAGGAAATTTATTTATTTATTTATTTTATTTCCTCCTATTTACTATCCCGCCCCAATCGGGTAAACCCGACTCTGGGCGGCTTACAATATTGGTTAAAATCACAAGGTTAAAACTAATGTTTAAAACTAATGCCTAAAACTGTTAAAAAACCACCAAATAATTAAAACAGCGCAAAAAGATGAAGCCGCAGGGGTGGCTGTCCATTAGATCAGCCACCCTACCTGGGATCCCATGTTCCTGGGTCCCCACACTTGCCCTGCCAGCCAGGTTTTTAAGCCCTTCCGAAAGGACAGGAGCTCTGTCTGTAGACGCAGCTCCGTTGGTAGGAGGTACCAAAGGGCTGGGGCGGACACGGAAAAGGCCCTTCTCCTAGTGCTAGAGAGGTGCGCCTCTCTAGCCGATGGAATAAGAAGGGAGCCTCTCCAATCTGCTCTGGTGGGACGGACAGATGTTCTCAGGGTGACGCGGTCTCTTAGGTATCCTCGCTCACTACCATATAGGGCTTTAAAGGTAATAACCAGCACCTTGAATTGCACCCGGAAACATACTGGTAACCAATGCAGCTCCCAAAGCAGTGGTAAGGCACGAGTATAACGCCCCCGCCCCATCACTACCCGGGCCACCGCATTTTGGACCAGTTGGGAGTTTCTGAATGGTCACCAAGGGCAGCCCCATGTAGAGCGCATTACAGTAGTCCAGTCTGGAGGTGACCAAAGCATGTGTGACCATGAGCAAGGTCTAGGAGTGGGCGTAACTGGCATATTACACGGAGTTGTGCAAATAGACCTTCATGTCTCTGGTCTACTTGCTTTTGCTAATTAACAAAAATAGTAGTTGCTAAGGTCCTTTCTGAGAATTGCAGTCTTGCTGCTTTATAGAGGGCACACATAAAAACAACAACATGGTTCAAAACACTGTTGCTGTCAAGTCCACTACTAAGCCCACCCACTCCAACTCCCACCAAATCACAGCACGTTCATGGCTGAAGGGTGTGAGAGATTCCGAAGAACTCTTTAACACCTAAATTATTTTCAATAACTGTATATCTCATTCATGCAGGAGAAATATAAGAGAAAAATAAGATTTAATGCAATACAGTAAAACCTCAGATAATGCTAAAACTTGGTTCCACAAGTCTTAGTGTTATCCGATTTTTAATGTTACCTGATGCATGCATCGGATAAGGTTAAAATCCTATGGGATGCATTAGATAATGTTAAAACTCCATGGAGATACATTGTAACCAGCACAGGCTTTAACAAACATTATTCAATGCATCCCATAGGATTTTAACGTTATGCAATGCAATTTTTTTTCCAGATTGCTTAAAGTTATGCAGTTTTAGCGTCATCTGATGCAAAGTTATCCGAGGTATTTCTGTACTGAAGAGACTCATTTCACAAGCCAAATGAAGAATTATGGGTAGCTTTGCTCGAAATTCATAATTTCTTCCAGGAGAAATCTACCACTGCAAACCAGGATAACAATTCTGTATTAGAATATTTTGAAGCCTGTCCAGCTACCAAAGTGCATCATGGGAAAGGTGGAATGCATAATAGGTTGTTCTTTTCTGCTCAGTCTATCATGACATTTTTCTCTTCCAATTGGCTATTATCATGTGTGCTTTGTTTACAGCAGGTGACACAGAGAGCAGCAGCAACTGTGGAGGCAAGGAGCAACAAACTTGGCTGTTTGTCAAAGGAGGAGATGTTGACTGCCTTCTCATGAAGGCCATACAAAAGGGATGGGCAAAATACAGCCTACAAGCTGTATGGAGCAAGATACTTTAACAAAACTTTCCAGCACCCCTAATCAACGTTGTTGTTGTTTTACTTTTAAAAGCTTGAAAGTTTTCTTGTGGCCTCTAGGGCAGGGGTGCCCAAACCACGGCATGGGGGCCGGATTCAGCCCCCGACAGCAATTCATCCGGCCCACAAAGCCCTTGTCGCTCCTGGAAGCAGAAGTAAAATGTGCCCGTATGGACATGTTTTACTTCCACTTCCAGGAGCGATGAGGGCTTCACGGGCTGGATGAATTGGCATCGGGAGTGGATCCAGCCCCCAAGCCATAATGACCAGCTCCCTGAACCATGTGACCGGCCCGCAGCCCGAAAAGTTTGGGCATCCCTGTTCTAGGGGGTCGTGGAAGGCTTTTCTGCACTCCATAGTTTTCATGGACTTCCCAAACACAAACACCCACACCGACAGTGTAAATATATATTTAAAATAATTGGCTACTGAAGGGTATTAAAGAGCTTTTTCAGTAAAAAAATGTTTTTCAATAAAAATATTGTTCCGGTGGAGACTGTTCACCCAGTCACGCACGGACACAACACATTGATACAAGTTAAGCTATCTTCTAAGAAAATTTGAAATATTAAGGTTTGTTGGTTCAAGATATGACTTGTTACACATTCAAGAATTGCAAACATTCAGCTTATGAACAAACCAATTTAGGGGCTTGGCAGTGCCATAAATTATTAAGCTGCAACCTGACATTTCAATTTAAATGCTATTTAAGAGTTCTTTAGTCAAAATTAAGACTTTTCCAAACAATTTTCACTTTGCAGCTGCTTTTACTAATGAGGTAAGCTCCTTTTAAAACTTGTTAGTGTCTTACCCGGAAGCGTTTATTTGTAATGCATTTAAGAAAGCAGCATCTTCCAAATAAACCTTTCAACAAAATAGGATGCAGCTAGATATCTCTATTATTGCACAGGTGAGGTTTATAGAAGTATAATATGACAATATCTACCTGTAGAACTGTGGAACAAAGAAACTTCAAAGGGAGATCAAAGAGGCAAACTGCTAAGCTACATTTCATTAGCAAGTTCAAATCCATCAGTAACTGTTTGAAATAGGATAACAAGTATTTTGTGATAAGAAACTATTAATTGTCCTACCAAGTGCCAAGTTGCTTATGCTATCAACAAGAGTTTTGTAAAAGGCCAACATTTGCAAAGAACTGTAATACCAACTGCATTTAATTTCTCTCTGATTTCATTCTTCACAATCCCACAACCAACTACAGGTATCTCTACTGAATATATATACAGTACAGTATATGAAATGCAAAGTACAGTACTATTTTATGCATCTGATGAGGTTGAGCACTCGTTTATGAAAGTTTATGCTACAATAAATGTGGTAACCTTTAAGGTTGTTCAGAACTAGACTGTAGATCAGAATTATAAAAGACAAACAGACTTGTGGTCTCTTCAATATAACGGGGGGACGGGGACAACATATTCTGAAGAGAAACCTCCACATATTTAAACTATTTTACACAAAGTTTAGAAATCCAAATCCCAAGGGGCTTCTGTAATTTCTTCCACATGCCTCATGGGAAATCTAAATGCTTTTCAATGTCTCTGCCAATTACTTGAGAGAAACTAGACTTTGAAAACAGCATTTATTGTATCAGCAAAGGCAAGACACTGCATTTCTTCCTCCATTTTGAAGAAATGGACAAGGGCAAGTAAAATGGTTAATAGCAAAATGTGGCCAAGCTCTTATTAAATCCCATTACTTAATTCCATTAACTAAATGAATTCTAGTGAGTGCTGCTGACACTATAAGTTTACAGCTGTTTCCAATTAACTGATTGTTTCTATAAAACCAAAAGCATGAATTGCTTCCCATTTCTGACAGCTTCCCCCAACACTACAACCAGCAGACACACAAACACATATAAGAAGCTTGTGTCTGTTGTTAAGCAAATTCTTCATTAGGGAGTTTTCATTTCACTTGCTACATCTATTATTTAAGACAGGTCATACACTGCAATAATGGAAAGACTGGAGTGTTACAGTTCAAAAAACCAAACAAAACCTAAAAGTATATCTTGTTTCATCTGAAGAATGTTTGTAGATATTAGGCAACTTTTCAACATCTCTATCAAAGGAAACACATACAATACCTGAATGGATTCTATAATTATTCTGATTCTGACACTACAAGAAAAGATAGAAACCCAGTGATCCTCCACCTTTAGTTATATACTTTATCTATAAAACATGTAGGGATCACTCTGGCTTTTATTAGCCAACAAGTTTCCCAGATTATAGATTCACATGCCAAATCATAATTTGATCCTTGAATTTAATATTTAGCACAACAGATGTTTCTCAGAAGGCAGTACCAGAAGACTACTGCTCTTTCCCATGAGAAATATCATTTTCAATGCTTTTAATTACTTCCCATGAAGTTGTTAACATTTATATATACAGTAAAACCTCGGATAACACTAAAACCTGGTTCCACAAGTCTTGGTGTTATCCGATTTTTAGTGTTATCCGATGCATGTTAAAATCCTATGGGATCCATAGAGATACATTGTAACCACACAGGCTTTAGCGGTTGTTATCCGATGCATCCCATAGGATCTTAATGTTATCCGATGCAATTCTTCCCCCCAGATTGCTTAATGTTATGCGATTTTAGTGTTATTCGATACTAATGTTATCTGAGGTATTACTGTACTGTACTGTATATAAATACCGCCCATATGGAGAGAGAAGAACACATTTTGGATGGTTTACAACAATAAAATTAAATCATACATATCAAAATAATACAAATAAAATACATAAGCTTCCTGCCACTGGCAACATAATATAAACCAGGAAACAAGGTCTCAAACAAGAATAAACCTATAAAATTTCAAACAAAAGAACCGTAGGTCCAGGAAGAAACCCAACAGAATACTAAATAATTAACCATGTGGGCAAATATCCTTACATGCCTCTTTAAATAATGTTGTTTTTAGGCATCTTTTTAAAATGTCTTGAGAGGAAGTTAGATGCAGCTCCACCATTAAGTTATTCCATAAAGTAGATGCTGCCAGGGATGGGATGGGCCACCAGGACAGGGGGATGCATCCCGGTGCACCCTCACCTCTGGACCCCTGGGGTGCAAATAATAATTTTATTATTATTTTATCCGCCCAGTATGCTGCACTTTAGATTAAGCCATTGCTCCAAGCTCCCTCCTTCAGCTTGGCACAATGGTTTATTCTAAAGTGCCACACACCAGGCAGAGTAAGTGAGGGGCGGTGACCAAGCAGGGGGCAGCCTTCTCCCCTGTCCCTTGGTTGCCGCCCCTCGCTTGGTCTACCCAGCTCCTGGCTCTTTAGATTAAGCCATTGCTCCAAGTTCCCTCTTTCAGCTCGGAGCAATGGTTTATTCCAGTGTTTCCCAAATGCTGGTTTTTGGACTTCAATTCCCAGAAGCCTAAGTCATTTCCCCAAAGCACTGATCAGCCAATGTACTGACTTAGGCTTCTGGGAATTGAAGTCCACTAGTGGGCTGTGTACCCCTTGTTGGGAACCACTGGTTTATTCTAATGTGTCGTGTGCAGGGCGAACCAAGCACTTCCTGGGAGCAGCCTCCTCCCTCGTCCTTTGGTTGCTGCCCCATGCCCCTATCCAGCACCCTCCCATGTTGCCCTGGATGCTGCTACCAAGAAGGCTCTCTTTCTAGTTGTAACCTTCTTTG
This sequence comes from Furcifer pardalis, assembly GCA_030440675.1. Lineage (NCBI taxonomy): Eukaryota > Metazoa > Chordata > Lepidosauria > Squamata > Chamaeleonidae > Furcifer > Furcifer pardalis. Next base: position 37,151,491 of record CP126896.1, read on the forward strand.
CCGTTCTCAGGGTCAGCATCATGGAGCTGCATATTACTCTGAGAAGACTGGTTGATGAGGGTAGAAGATCTTTAGGAGAGACATTCCACCAGGAAACAAGGTCTCAAATTGTTTAGGACTTTGTATATAGAAGTTAACACCTTGTGCCTGATACAGTTTGCAACAAAGGGCCAGAGTAGCCTTGCCAAGGTTGGAGTGATATGACCATTTTTTTACACTCCAGAAATCAACCTGGTTGCAGCACTATAAATCCACTGAAATCTCTGTGTCAAAGACAAAGGCAACCCTACATACGATAGTCAATTCTTAAGACTACCAGTGCATGGAGCAGCATTGTCAAAGATCCTCTGTCCAAACAGGGACGAAGTTGGACAATCTGAAGAAGATGAAAAAACAGGGATCTGTCATAATGTGGAATATCAGATTGCAGCTAAGTGCCAAATCCAAAACAACACTCAAGCTGTAAATCTGGTCCCTCACAGGGAGTGCAATTCCATCCAAAATAGGGACCAGGTCCCCCAATCGGGCATGGATTCTGCCCAACAATTTCAATTTATTTTCCTTCATCCATTCCATTATCAAGGCCAAACAGCCCTTAAGGAAATGAACCACATCAGCTGCAGAAGCCATAAAGAAGAGACAGAGCTACATGTCATCAGCAAACTAATGGCAGTGAACTCCAAATCTCTCAAAGACTTCCACTAATGGCTTTACATAGACGTTAAACAACATGTCTAAATATACCGTAATCACTATACAGGTAACATACAATTTTGTAGAATGCATCTAAATTTCTTCTCTATTTCTTCTTTCTTGCTACATTAGCTTTAAAACATTCTCTGCAACAGACTATATGAGATATGCACTAGAATAAAGGAAGAGGAATAAACCTATCCAAACAATACGCAGGAGTTGATTATGATCCAAGTCACAGATCCAGGTATGGAGATTAGATTATGCCTCTGATAGGATCACATTCCCCCTAGAGCTCCAGCTTATCAGAAAGCAGATATCCAGATAAGACACCTGGTTGGCAGCACATTATTCTCAAACTTGCCATCCTAGAGCTTTCAGGTTTAACAACTTTTAATATAAATGAGAGAATAATTTCTCCCTCCAGACACAACCACTATCTGCAGCTGTACTACATTATCTATTGAACAGTCACTTTCTCAAGTGTACAAGAAACATGCAAAAATCTTTGAAAGGTTATCTTAGTAACATCCAAGATGCCAAGTGAGTCATATGACATTCTTCAACTTTATTTAGTTAGCTAAGTAGTAGACTCAATTGCATCGAAGTGCAACATACAGTCCAAAACTCAGGGTGCTGAAATGTGCCACTTAAATATGTTAAGTGAGAATACCTCTTCCTACTTCACTATTCCCAAAACCAGTTCAATTTGCCTTTCATATGTGAGGGCCAATATAGAATACAGCTTAAATCCAGTACTGTATAGTAAAAACAGAGCAAAATTCCGTGCTAGAGTAGTTGTACTAGAGCAGTGGTCAGCAAACTTGGCTCTCCAGCTGTTCTTGGACTTCAGTTCCCAGAAGCCTTGATCAGCAGGAGTGCTGACTTGGGCTTCTGGGAATTGAAGTCTAAGTACACCTGGAGAGCCAAGTTTGCAGACCCCTGTACTAGAGTATATATCATTGTGCAATTAGTACTGCAAGCAGCTACACAACAAAAACTGTTTGCACAGCAAGAACTGTGCTGAATATCACTGTCAGGAACTTTGGAAATGTAAAACTATTATCATAACAAATTTTATACCAGAGCCATAACTGGCTGCAAGTCACAGTCTGGGAAGACAGGCAGAAAAAACAGAGCTATTCAAAGTTCAGCAGTAGACTCATGACCGCAAGTGTTACTAACAGTGTAACACTGAGCACACCTACTTAGAAATGAATTGTTCTGCACTCATAGTGTACAAAAGACTTATGCCGAAACTTTTCTTCAAACTTTACAGTTGTTAGTTCAGCAAGAGTAAAAAGGAAATACAGTACAAAGTTTGCTACAAATATATGCAGTCAGATTTCTAGAGCAGACTGACTCTAATGAATCAATAAATGATGAGTGAACGAAGCTGAGTGTTTTTTTACACTTGTTTAACCATAAGCAAGCATAGACAAATACTATTTCAAAACTGAAATGTGAGAGAAATTAAGCTAATTCTTTCAGTGGCATCAACACAACTTACAACTATGTCCCAAATCTCAAGTACAGTCAACACGTTGAAACAACAGGATTTAACTTTTGAACCACAATTTAACAACTGGTTCAATTGGTCCACTCTAGTCAACTCTAATAAACTTCAAGCAGTTTTTCAAACCCCACCTAAACACAAGATGAGGATTCTAGAGCATGTAACCCAAATTTCTAAATTTTACAGCAACAAGATTTTCAAACACCTCCTCCATGACAATTCACTGAGATCAACAAGATTTGCATTGGTGTGATGCAGTATTGCCTTCACTCTCTTTCTTCTGGGGGAATACGAGGGGTTCCCACAAAAACAGAATTACATTATCAGGCAAAGCCGCAACACCTACAGATAGCAGATGAAGGGCAGTCACACAGATATTGCTCAACAGAAGTCAGCCAACTAAACTCACATTGAGTGCTGCCAAATACAATACTTTACAGACGTTGGTCAGCTCAGGAAACAAGCCAAGGAGTGCCTTCTGAGGGCTTTTCCAGGGAAGCAGAACAAGAATAAGAACAAAGAACCTATCAGCTGATTGACCTTCTAAATCAGGGATTTCCAATTTATGGCCCATGGGCTGCCCCCAGCTCCTGATGCTAATTCATCTGGCCTGCATCACCCATGCTGCTCTCAGAAGTGGAAGTAAAATGCACATGTGCAGAACGCTGCCATAAATGACTCGTGGCTGTCATAAATGCATTTATGACTGCCATGGGTAATTTATGGCAGCATTCTGTGCATGTGTGGGTGCATTTTACTTCTGCTACTGGGTAGGAGGAACCACATGTTGTTTGTTGTTCGGTCACACAGTCGATTCCGACCCTTTGTGACTCCATGGACCACTGTCCGCCAGGCACTTCTGTCCTCCACCATCCTCCTCAACTCGCTCAGCTCTGTGCCCATTGCATCTACAATACCATCTACCCATCTCATTTTTGGCCACCCACTTTTTCTTTTGCCCTCCACCTTTCCAACCATCAAGGCTTTCTCTAGTGAATCTTCTCATTTGCTATCCAAAGTACTTTAGCTTCATCTTTACTATTTGACCTTCTAAGGAGCAGTCAGGGTTGATTTCTTCTAAGATTGACCTATTTGTTCTCCTCGCTGTCCAGGGGACTCTCAAAACTCTCCTCCAATACCACATCTCAAAGGCATCTATTCTTCTGCGCTCAGCTTTCCTTATGGTCCAGCTCTCACAACCATACATTGCCGCCGGGAATACCATTGCTTTGACTAGACGAATTTTTGTTTGCTATGTGATGTCTCTACTTTTCACTCTGTTCCCCTGGTTTCTCATTGCTTGCCTCCCAAGAATCAGTCACCTTTTTATTTCATGGCTGCAATTTCCATCTGCAGTGAGCTTTGATCCTAAGAAAGTAAAATCTGTCACTGCTTCTACCCCCCTCCCCTATTTTCCAGAGACTGATAGGGCTTATTGCCATGATCTTTGTTTTCTTTATATTGAGTCTCAATATAATGACTGGCCTGCAAAACCATGTGACCAGCCCATGACCCAAAAAGGTTGGGAACCGCTGCTCTAAATAACTAAGTACACCATATAGGCCAGAGGAATGCACCACTGGAAATAGGAAGCAAAGTGGTGGTGGTGGGGATACTCTGTACAATTCCCTCCTCTAATGTAACCTTTTCTTGACCAGCTATCACTGACTTAGTCAATGGCAGATACAACTATCATGTTGAGCATCCATAAAGATAACCAAAGATGTCTTTTTTCCTCTTATACTACAAAAGACAGCCATGGCCACAGTAAAACAGACAGTGATCATATTCACTCTTGCAATGATGCCATGGCAAATGAACTGAACTGAACTATGCTGTAAAAGACCGTTTACCCTAGGAGTCCATCCTCCAACTCCCTTCCTACACAACGCTTTGAATAAGACTAGACCCCAATTGCTCTTCTTGTTCAAAAGGATTGTGTGAAATTTTGAAGTGTGATATTTTGCAGCTAGTAAGTTATTGTGAATGCACACACAAAATACTAGAGACCACGGAATTCCTTCTTCCTAGATGAACCTCAAGGTGGATGTGCACAATGACCCTTGAACATGCCACACATTTACAGAAGTTTTCCAATTGCAGCTTACAAAAACTCATATTAATTGATGCACACATGATCCACATGGACATACACATAGACCTGTTTAATTAACTGAGTAATAACTACAGATTCTGAGTTGCTGAGTATGTGAATTGATATCCTTGGTTTACAAGCAGACTTCAAAAAAATGGTTTATAAAAAAGGAGAATGTGGATTTCGATTTTCCTACCAGCTCCCAACAGGCTGCTTAAGCTAGACCTCTGAGTAATGAGACAGAGCAGCAGATCAATAAGCTTCCAGCTATGCATAAAATGCAGCTTCATTAGTAAACTCACATGAGCAGCAGCCAGGAGGGAGAGGGTGCCAGGAGGGAGGGAAAGAAAGTTAGGTTTCATCCCTTGCCTTCTCCTGAAGAGAGAGAGAGAAATAAAGAGAGAGAGAAAGAAAGAGACAGAGATCAACACAATGAAGTGCTGACAGGCATCATCTTGTCTCCAAAAATGTTATGTTCACTTTTTCCCACCATCTCAATCTCAAATACCTTTGCTGTTTCCAGAACAAAAGTGTTCCTCATCCCTGCTGTTCCAAAGCATTGAAGGAAAGGTGAGCAGGGTATAGACAGGATTTTAGATGTGGGTGGGTGAATATTTTTTCAGGATGGGCAACAATCTCTCTCTCTCTCTCTCACACACACACACACACGTATGTACGTGCGCCTACGTGTGAGAGAGAGCAGCAGCATCACCCTGGTCACCCCCTGGCTGCAACCCTAAGAGAGGGCAAAAAAAAAAAAAGAGGTTAGAGCCTTCGAACACACCCAACCATCCCCCCCCCCCCGGGTGTGTGTCCTCTTGCAATATCAAGTGAAGGGGGAACCCAAAGCAAAAACAAAAGAGAAATCAAAACACCCAGGCAGCTCTAGCCTGAGGTTTTGCAAGCAGCAACACGACAACCGAAGCAGCAAAACAGAGACAGACGGGGGCCCCCCCCGCCCCTTCCCATTCCCCCCCCCCTTTTTGTGTGTGTCCAGGAATGAACGCACAAAAGACTTTCCTAAAGTGGGTGTGTGCGCGTGCGAGAAATAACTTTGCGAGGTCAAGAGCGTTCGCTCTCAGGGGCGCCCTCCGCCTCAAAGCCCCTTCAGTGCCTGCCCGCCGGACCCCCAAGTTTTCAGGCTAGAAGTTATTCCCACCCACCCACCCACCCTCTCTCTCTCGTCCTCCCCAAAGGGCGAAAAGGAGGCTCTTGCGCCCTCGTCCGCAGCGCCTACCTGCCTGTCTCTTCCTCTGCCCGCCCCTTGAGGGCATCCTGGGCAAACCCCCCCCCCTCCTCCTCCTCCTCGCCTCTGGTTCCCTACGCAGAGGCCAACAACCAGCTTCCCTCGGAAGGGCGCCCGGCTGGCTTACCTCGCTGCGCGCCAACCTGCTCCGACGGGGGGGGGCGGACGAGGAACTTCAGCAGGAACACGGTGTGGGGGGGGGGGCAGAAGGGGTCCTCCCCACCGGGGGGGGGGAGAAGTGCCAGGCGCTGGGGAGGGGGGGCGGAGGGGTGTGTGTGTGGCTCTCTCACAGCCACAGCCTGCTCGCCGGGCTGCCCCTTCCTCCTCCGCTCCAAAGCCACCGGGACGAGAGAGGGGGGGACCCCCCTCCCCAAGCTCTCCGCCGTCTCCTCTTCGACGGCTGCAGCCTGCGCTGGGACGGACCGTGGAGAAGTTTGCCCGGAGCCAACTCTGCTCTCTTGCCTCTCTTCGGAGGCGCGCGCGCTCAGCTCACCACCACCCCGCGCGCGCGCGCCGCGTACATTAATTCACAAAGCCGGCTGGCTGGGGCGCGCGCACTGCGGCTGCGCGCGGGCGACCCAAAATCAACACAAGGCACGCCGGCCCGGGGCCCCGCCCCCCGCCCCTTCAGGCGTCAGGCGGGGGGGGGGTTCCGTAGGCGGAGAGTCGCCCCTCTTGCCGCGGGGGGGATCCTCTCCTGCGCGAGTTTGGCCTTGCCCGGTGGGTGGGGAGGAGGGACGGGACGGGTCAGTCACGTTCCTCCCCCACGAGGGCCAGGAGGAATCCTTGGTTTAAAAAAAAAATGGGCAGCCAGGAGGCGACAGCTGGAGATGCGTTACTCTCCCGTGTGCCCGACGTGCGAAAAGTTCTGCTTGGCTCAACAACACACCAACTCTGTGTGTGTGTGTTTTCGTGTCAGAGTTTACTCGGGGTTGAAAATGATTTTTACAGGTCACCAACAGAAGCGTAGCGTGCCTTGGCGGGGCCCCGTATAAAAATTTGTTTTTGGGGGGCCCTTAGGAAGGGTAAAGATTTCTCACAAAAGGAAAAAAAAATGCTTTTTTTTTTGGACTTTTGTCATTTGTGAAATAAAAAAAAAATTGGGAAGTTTTTATTAATTTTTGCTTACGCAGGTTGGGGACCCCCCCCCCCGTGGCCCCGATACGGCAGATACGGTGGTAGCTACGCCTCTGGTCACCCAACAACTATGAGAAACCTGGGGAGCATAGTGAAAAGCAGAGACATCACATTGGAAACAAAGATTCGCATAGTCAAAGCAATGGTGTTCCCTGTGGCAATGTATGGTTGTGAGAGCTGGACCATTAGGAAAGCTGAGTGCAGAATAGATGCCTTTGAGATGTGGTGTCGGAGGAGAGTTTTGAGAGGACCCTGGACAGCGAGGAGAACAAATGGGTCAATCTTAGAAGAAATCAACCCTGATTGCTCCTTAGAACGGCAAATAGTAAAGATGAAGCTAAAGTACTTTGGACATCAAATGGGAAGAGAAGACTCACTTGAGAAGGCCTTGATGCTTGGAAAGGCGGAAGGCAAAAGAAGAAGGGGCGGCCAAGGATGAGATGGCTAGATGGTATTGTGGATGCAATGGGCACCGAGCTGAGCGAGTTGAGGGGGATGGTGGAGGATATGAGTGCCTGGAGGACAGTGGTCCATGGGGTCGCAAAGGGTCGGAATTGACTGTGCGACTGAACAACAAAACAACTGATATCCCATGACCTGGAGGAGATCACTGGTGGCGCGGTAGGGAAACTGCTGTACTGCAGCCAAAATGGTGTGAGTTCGAGCCTGGGAGGACCAAGGTTGGCTCAGCCTTCTTCCGAGGTCGATAAAATGAGGACCCAGCATGTTGGAGGCAAAAATGCGAATTACCTTGTGAACCGCTCAGAGAGTGCACCAGTAAAGTCCTTTGCCCTATCACTTTTCGCTGTGTTGGTGATGTCAGGCTCAGCTGATGCCAATTCCACTCCAAAGGCAGCTTTGCTTCTGAATACAAAGATGTCAGTACAGTATTTTGTAAGAAAAAGAAACACCCTTTTTATACTGATACTGAGCTAAAAGTGTGCATTAGTCTGTGGCAACAGAGAACTCCCCCTCCCATTAAAAGGATGCTCTGACATAAAGCAGACAAGGAGGGAATGTGTGGTCTTCCAAAAATTGGACTGCAATTCCCATCATCCCACAACTCTGGTTATGATGCTTAAGGTTGTTGGATGCTGCAGTTCAACCAATTTTGGAAAGTCAAATACTTCCAATCTCTGCAGAAAAGCAGATTTTATTTATTTATTTATTGATACAGTATTTCAAATTTCTACTGCCGCCCAACTCGACAGTGACTCTGTGCAGCTAACAGCAATACAAACAGGCATTACAATCTTAGCTAAAACCCTTTAAAATGCATTTAAAAATACCTACAAAATTACCTGCCCCACCCCCATCAGTTAAAAGAGACAGGGAGTGATCTTGTTATATGAGCCAGCAGGCAGGGATCACCACACCCCTGGTGCCCCACAGCTGCTTTGCCAGCTAGGTTTTTAGCTCTTTCCTGAAGAGCAGCAACTCCATCTGTAGCCACCATTCCATTGGCAAGAGGTTCCATAGGGCCAGAGCAGACACCAAGAAGGCCCTTGTGCTAGAGAGACGGGTCTCTCTAGCTGATGGCACGGTTGGAGAGTCCCTCTGGTCCGTTCTAGTGAGATGGACAGATGTTCTTGGAGTGATGCAGTCTCTTTAGTATCCTGCCCCAATACCATGTAGGGCTTTAAAGGTCATTACCAGCAATTTGAATTGCACCTGGAGGCACACTGGTAACCAGTGCAGCTCCCAAAGCAGTGGTGAGGCACAGGCATAACGTCCACACCCCATCACCGCCCAGTCGCATTCTGGACTAGTTGCAGCCTCCAAATGGTCATCAAGGGCAGCCCCATGTAGAGCGCATTACAACAGTCCAGTCTAGAGGTGACCAGAGCATGCATGACCATGAGCAAGAAGTCCCAGTCTAGAAGCGGGCATACTTGGCGTATGACACGTAGTTATGCAAAAGCCCTCTTAGCCACGACTTCTAATGGTATAAGAAGTAAACTTCACTTAATTATATATTTCTTGGACCTTTGATGCTGGCCTTGTGGCTTTTTGTGTTGCCTGAATGAGGCTCCTTTCATGTCCCCAAGAGCTGGGACTGAGATGGGCACTCAATCCATCATGCAGTACCCGAGACTCGAACTACTGACTTGCCGGCCTTCCAACTAACAAGGGAAGCTTCCTAACCTCTGAGCCACCAAAGCTCCATAGGTCAGGAGACGAATCCACTGAACAGTGGAGCTTTCTTCCCATTTGCAGGAAATTTTATAAATTAAATCAATTGGTCTATTGGACATTTATTTATTTACTTATTTGTTCAGATTTATATTGCCGCCCACTCACTGAGGCAGCGACTCAGGGCAGCTTACAGTCAAAACAGCAACAGTACAGTAACAATCATAAAATACAACCTCATGATATAAAAGAGTATAATTAAGAGTTTTCAATTCCCTCTTCCACTTCTCAGGTCTGAAGAAAAAAAGAAAATATTTTTTTCAAAGTTGTGTTCTGCTTGATGTTTTAAAACAAGATTAGTTTTGTTTCTTCTATTGGGCATGCACTGCCTGTTTTATATTCCCTCTCTCCAGCTTCAACTGACTCTGACCTTGGTAAAAATCTGCTGTGTTTCTGTGACAACAATAGCACCGTGTTCCTTTTTCCACTGAAATCAGGAAATGGCTGTTTTCCAGTAGCTTCTGTAACTGGTGTGTTTCAGCAATGATGTCTCCCTGGTATTCCTTCCTTATACTTGTAAAGAAATAAGAAATGTTCGGATCACACGTCAAGGTGATCATTCCCATTTTGTTAGATTGAGGCAGGCACAAACACAGGTGTTGATATCAAAACATTTAACTGCTGGATGAAGTTGTACAGGCCTCTACCGCTCAACCACTGTTTGAAAGTGGTGTTTAAGAACTCCTGTTTGGACTGTTTAGACCAGTGGGTCCCAACCATTTTTGGCCATGCTCTACCTAAGCATCTGTAAAAACCTGATTCTACCCTCCGGTGACATATAATTCTTATTATTCAAAAAATGAGCTCCTATTCATGTGGAGGAAGCCTAAAAGGCCATTCATTCTTGAATTGCCCTCCTGTGGGGCGTGTGCCCCACATTGGGAACCACAGGTTTAGAACAAAGTAGTCACAGCTTGGGACATCTTACAAAAGGAAAGAAACATGTCGCTAGCTGCTAAAGGGTAGCCTATGCTTCCAGGGGCCCAAATGCAGCCTTCAAAGAACTAAGGCCTTCCAATATTTCTGCAACTGCAACTTCAAAATTGTTTGAAATAAAACATTGGCTCTACAAATTCCCTTGACATGGAGGCAATTTTGCCATGTTTTCAGCCCCCCTACCCCTACATCACTGAGATGTATACCAACAATTTTAACAAAACTATTGGGCCAACAGAAGGTTCTCTAGGGGCTTTTTCAATTTAAAAACATCATTTATGTCAGGGGTAAACTTGGAGAATGGATGCAATACTCCAAAATCGAAGGACAGGCACGTGTGCCTCTTGATCTCTGAAACACTCCTGTTCTGAGGTTGCCTCAGCTAGTGAAAGAATTGTCTGTCACTTTTTAGTTCTTGGTTGACTCTTTCTTACCATTTCTTGCATTTCATCATATGTATTCCCCAGACACTAACCTATTGGCTTCTCTTGTGCAATAAGAGAACTTTTCATAACTTTAAAGAAGGATGGGTAGAATGACAACCATAACTGAGTAGTGGTCAATTGATTATCTGGGTTCCAGACCATTATTTTCTCAGTGTTTTATGAAAGATGGCTTCAGTATATCATTATATCTCTTTTTCTCAAAGGTGACTCTCCAAACTGCATATGCTTAGTATTAGCAAGGAAAATGGGTATGCATGGTATGCACAAAGAGCCAGCAAAATATTTCAGGATTCATCACCAAGATTAGACTACAAATCTGTAACCTCCCATTGAACATAAATTTACATTTAAGTGGACATTCTAGGATTGCACTGATAGTTATTATAAATATGATATGGGACTTATAATTTTCTTTGTAATCTACTTGCATCATCACTGTTTGTAATACAGTTTCTCAAATTAGGCTATAAAGTAAACACATAAAGTAGACAGGTTAAGTCCTTGGGGGGGGGGGGGAGGAATAATTTGTTTAATCTACCGTATATGAGTTCATCCTGTCTGGCCAAGTTATCCTCCTATGGTAATAGAATAGACCATACTGCCAGCGACTCAACACTGAGTGTCAGGAGGCAGTTAACTAACCTGACCACCCTGAGGACTAATGGATTTGGGTGCCTAAATCTACAGGGAAGGGTGATGGTAACCAAGTGGATTAAATCCCACTTGAATCCATTTTGATGGAGGACAGCAGCTTCATCAATACTGGTCTGGGGCTGAGGAGGACTTTGCATGCCAAAAGGGCTCAGGAACAGAAAGTAACTTGCGGAAGTTATGTTATGCTGCTATGCGGAAGGCAGATGGAAGGCCACTGCATTATATTCTCAGGACAGTCTTCATGGCTGATTGCTATGATAATCACCTATACACAGTACAGTTCTGTATTTGGATTCAGATATGGCAGAAGAACATGAGTTCTGTTAGATAAAGGTAAATGTTGCCCATGCTCAAAAGCCAGTCATATCCGACTGTAGGGTTCAGTGCTCATCTCTGCTTATAGCCAAGGAGCCGGCGCTGTCCGCCTCTCCAGACATTTCAAAGGACATGTGGCAAGCATGACTAGAGAACAGAGTGCACAGAATGCTGTTTACCTTCCCACCAAAGTGGAAGTTCAGTTATACTCCCTTATTGTTTTAACGACTCTGAATTTGCTATTCTTTTTTTTTAAGTACTGTATGTTTGATGGTTCGGAGAATTGACTTAACCATTTCAGTTCTATAGCCCCCATGTGTGGTTGCATGAAGTAGTAGTTAACAAGTGGATTCATAAGCCTAGAACAAGTGCCTCACAATGGACTCCATGAATGCCTGCAGTGTGAGAAGCTTGGTCTTTCTTTTGCTAATTTGGATGCACAGTGTGGCTGGTTGACCAGGGAAAGCACATTATTCTCCTATTGACAAAGCCTCAACTGTTGTACACAGGATCTCTCTCATTTTCCTGCTCCTTGATCTGTTTCACTGTCAGTTACTGGGGCCTTGTGACCTACTCTAACTGTTCATTGTTGCTCCCTTTTATTCCCTTGGCCCCTGGAGGCTTTTCCTACAAGTGTTCAACATTTTCTCTATTGCAGTAAGGAAGAAAAAATCCAGAATGGCATCCCAGGAAAGGTGTTCTGATATAAATGTATATGCAGGGCCATAGCCAGGATTCTAGATGTGGGTGGGCGAATATTTTTTTCAGGGTGGACAACAAAGCCTCTTTTCAATGCATCCCTCTGGGAAATCACATCTTGCCAGGGTGGGCAAACTGCTAGCTCAGGGTGGGCCAAGCTCACCCTGGCCCCGTCTAGCTACGGCCTTGTGTATATGAAAGATAAGATAAAGATGTTGAGCAAAATAGCTACTGTTTTGCAGGATCACTACCTTATAACAATCCTAAAAAACTCTGGGGAGATTCGAGAGAGAGAGAGAGAGAGAGAGAGAGTTGTGTTGAAACACAAAAAAATTCTCTAGCCAATGAAACAGCAGTCCTAGGTCCTCTCACATACACATCAGTCTTTCTTTAAAAAACTAAAAATATAACAGAAAATACATTTATATATTTTAAACCAAGAACTTATGTTTTTAGAAAACATTAATAGGCAGCCACATTGGCTCTCTTCTTCAACACTTTGCTTATGTACATCATTATTGGCACTTAGAGTGATATACTGGATATTTAATATTTCATGCAGGAGTTCTTAATTGTAGGGAAAAGGAAGCAGCATCCCTCTTTATGCATGCACTGCTATTTTGTTTCCGTTTATGCTAAACTTAAAACTCACCTCTCAATCTTGCCAATAAATTCTTCTTGGACAAAGCTTTCTGTAATTTCTAATGAAACCAGCTTATATTACTAAGAAATAGATCTCAGTAAATTCATTGGGTTTAATTTCCAAATGCATATGGATCTGAAAAATTGGGATTTGTATTTAGAATCTGTTTGAATGTCGTCTCATAAAAGGATCCCAGTGGCATAATTGCAATTACTCCAATTGTTCAATATGAGTAGCAGCTGAAAGGTCAGGTCCTAAGACTAACAAATAGACAAATGTGCACATCATGAAGAGGGGAGAAAGACAAACAAAGCACTCTCTTTCTTTTGGTTCACTTACTTCATTTAGAAACTTCTAATCATTGACAGACCATGCAGGCAAAACTGAAAAAGAAATCAATGGTAATATTCTTTGTAGAGAAGATGCAGGATGTGGAGGTGTTAGAGATCCTTCCAAAAAATCAGTATGAGCTGAGATTATATATGCAATAAATTGTGAGTCACTGAAGCTTTACATAAACTTACATCTGAACTGGCATTTGCTTTGGCACAATGTGAAAATATGAACCCACTGGGCCAGGGTCCTCCAGCCTGCATGATAGCACTGGCAGGTGGTAAACCCTACAATTTCCAAATTATGTCCTGTATCCTATTTCACTAGGCATCCCGAAGTCTTCAGCAGGGATAATGAAGCTATGACTCCTTCAAATGGTATGGGATTCCAACTCTTATAAGTCTCATTCAGCACTGTTGATGGACAGAGATGATGGCACCTGTCTCACTTAAACTTAGATCCTCCTGTGCTATGTAGCATATTGGGCAGCAAGGGATCTCCAACAGTTTTGGTCTTGGGCAAGTACGTGTCATTTTCAGGGTCTTTTAAATATGTCATGAAAGTTCTTCATCATGTATTTCAAGGGCATCCTTGTTGTTGTTTGTCATTAGGAGGGTCCTTATTGCCACCTAGGGGTCCTGTTTTTCTCCATATGAAAAATTTGGCCTGTCATTTGGAGTCTTCTTTGTGCAATGATGTTATGTAATTTGCACAAGCCACTCCTTCAAAGCACCTCATGTGCCATTAAGTCAGTTTTGACTTATGGCATCCCTTTCCAGGGTTTCCTACATATAGAGTACAGTATTCAGAATTGTTTACTATTCTCTTTCTTCTAGGGATGTTTTGGGACCATGTAGCAAAAACTTCTACACAATTAGAAAACATTTTCCATAATAATGGAGCAAATTACGGAGGCAGAACTATGAACATTCAAGGAGAACACACCAGAAAATAACAAAACTAGCTAGTCTATCTAATGCTTACACCTTGGTGAAGAGATAGGTTAGTTTTGGGTCACATATAGATGATGTCTCATCCTGGCATAGAATCAAAGAATGGCAATGGACAGCACATCAGCCAGCATTCCACCTGAGTCATGTTTTACTTGTGAATGGAGTCCACCCTCCTTCTGAGTGAGAGAAAGCCATCTAATTAACTTATTAGTTCCTTTATGTATCAAATGGACCATTCAATAAACACATTGAATATACATCTATTGTTCATTCAGACAAAGCCTGTTTTGCTTCTTCCTTTCACAGAACAGTAATCTCTGTTGGGAACAACAATCTTGCTTACTTGCATTTCTAACATTGGGCATCAGTTGGAGAGGTGTTTTTAGAACCAAGAAAGATTCTCTCCCCCCCCCCCCATCTGAGGCAAGCCACACTCCTCCTCTAGTTTATTCTGCTTCACTTTTCAGCCTTAAGGCTCTCTGTCTACACCTGCCTGCTACATGAACCTGCACTCCTGTAGTATGTACCAACATCATGGGAAGTCTCTCTCTATAGGCAAGTTTTGTTTTTTTACTCTTTTTCTTCTGTTTGTAACTGCTGAAGCTGAGTGTAATTTAAGATGTCTTATTTTTAATTTGAGTTGCTTCTACAGTAATTTTGGTGTATAAAGTACTAGTTACTGTAAAGGGATAGAGAAGTATTGAACATTTTTCCTATTCTTCTCATGCTTTTCTCTGTGCAAGTGTTGGTTAGTGTTTTATACTCTGCTAACTAAAAAAGAATATCCAAATTCCAAACTATATACTGCAGCAGTCTGTTGGTACTCGTGCCTCATTTTCATTCTCCGGGCAAAGAAGCCAACTGATCTTTGAAGGTAGTGATAAACCTGAGAGATTAACCTTCTCTCAAACCTTCTTTGAAGTCCTTTAATGCAAGATGTCATTGAAGGATGTCATTTGTTTTTTTGTCCTGGGTACACACTTGGCTTTTGACTTGTATCTAGTCCAGCTATTTCTCCCTATCATATACACAGAAGCCTCCAGAGCTTCTAATAGAAAATGTCTGTGTTTTGTGTGCCCCACAGTTTTTCAGTTTATCCACAGTAAATTGAATATATAAGAGTAACATACAAAAATAAATATATGCAACAAGTGGTGGGATTCAAAAAAATTTTACTACTTACTCTGTGGGCATGGTATAGTGGGCATGGCCAGGGGGAACCCCCTGTGTTGCACCCTAATTAGGACTACTTTATTTCAAAACTTGGATGGTCAGGGCCAGCCGGAATTTCTGCTACCGGTTCTGGTGAACTGGGGTGAACCTGGTGAATCCCACGACTGCATGCAACCTAATATAAAAACTATCAACATGTATCAATATAAGCTTTTAGACATAACACTGTGATATCTAGTTATATCACATAATGAATTAATTCTAAAAAAAAGTAATTTTCAATGTCTGTAAATGGTTATTAATCTTACGAATGTAAAATAAGTTTGCTGCCAAGTAAATAATTTAGGACTGGACTCTTACAATTCAGTCTTTTAATAGAGACTAGTAAATCTCTCAAAGCTATGTTGAGTTTTATCCCTGATTTTTAAAAGTACTGCTATTGTCATGCACTTGCTTTGTTTAAGTTACCAATACTCTATAGCAATCATCTTGGAAATATCTATGAAATTAACTGAACATTTGATTTTTTATATAATGTCAAAGAAATATTCTAATGATTTGTCTGCTTCATGTCCAAGCTAGAGCTTGTGACCTATTTATTTCTCAAGTTTCCATTTCTTTCAAAAGATCCCTTTGATGAAATAATTAAGGGATATGGGGCTGCTTTTCATATTGCATCTCTGAAAACATGCCTGGCTGTGATTAATTTATTAGAATACTGATGACAGAATGACAATACAATTCTAATTACAGTTATTATGTTGTGGAAAGAATAATCATATCAGAGCCCAAGGGGAAGTTTACATTTAGTGAGTAAGCTTAGCTTTGGCTATTTCTGGTGCCAATGTTAAGACATATGACACAGTAATGTAACTTTCTACTTCTTTTTATTTATTTTTATAAACAAAAATGTGAAAAGTGGTGAATAATGTGAATTAAATGTGAATTACTTGATATAATAAAGAATATATCAATGGTGGTGGATCTTCCACAGATTTTAGAGAAAAAGCTAGTTTTTATCTGAGATCTCACCATTAGGCTCGCTCGCTCGCTTGCATGCATGAATGCTCACATGCATGCATGCACGCATGCATGCATGAATGCACGCACATACGCACACAGCCTTCTGCAGTCATTCTTACATTTGGATAAGAGGGTGGTAATTAACCTGACAACCCTGAGGATTAACAGTCTTGGGTGCCAAAGTCCACAGGGAAGGGTGATGGTCCCCAAGTAGATTAAATCCCACTTGAATCCATCTTGATGGAGGGCAGCAGTTTCATCAATACTGGCCTGGGGCTGATGAGGACTTTGCCTGCCAAAAGGGCTCAGGACCAGGAAGTGACTAGTGGAACTGGATCAGTGGTAGGAATATGATACTGTGATGTGAAAGGCAGATGAAAGGCCACTGCATTATATTCTCAAGACAGTCTTCATGGCTGATCACCATGAGGATCGCCAATATTTGGATTCAGATATGGCAGAAGAAGAAGAAAGTGGCACTGCAGAACGTGACAGAGCTGAAGAAGCATAGTAAAATTCTCTTCAAATGCTTTGTTTCATTTCTAGAAATGTGCTGAAACCTCATGCATCAATGCTCACATCCCAGTTTAGCTTTTACTAGTTAGCTTTCCTCCTTCCTGAGTATCAAAATCAAATGGGTATTCCTGTGGGACTGGTTTCAGTATTTGCATCCAGTGCTAACTTGAAAAAGCAGCACACATCTGCCTGTCATTTGAGTAAAATGGTGTAGCATTTCCCAAGAGATACTTACTGGACCTGCTAATATCCGCTCTTCCACAGATCTTAGAGAAAACGCTAGATTTTATCTCAGATCTCACCATTAGGCTCATGCATAACCATGCCTCAACAGTATGTTTGGGTTGTGCATGAATGCACAAGAATGCCATTCCAGAAATAATTTACCAGACAAACTATAACTCCTTACTTGCTATATTTAACCAACCCTTGTTAAGACTTTCTGTCCCCAAGGATCTGGCCTCCTATAAAAGTTATAATGAGTTATTATTACAGTCATGACTCAGAGTAGTAACGCAGCCTAGTTGTTGGAATACATATATTAGTTCTGAGTTATAAAAAGCCAGAATAGGGAGAGTTATATTATTTTCTGAACCTATAATCTGATTGTTTTATCAATTAGAATATTTCTGTTCTGCTTCACAGGACCTTGTGGGTCACCACAGGAACAGAAACTTTGCTGTAATAATTAATGTGTGAGTTATGAGATTCTATGTTTCAGAGTTTAGGTTTTCAACCAGCATTTTAATGGAACTAAGACCCTCACCTTTCCTTCCCATTTCCATATTGTTTGGCAACACTAGCTATGCTTCTTGGGAGTCCTAGATTCTCAGGTACACACTAGGTAGAATTAAATTGTGTGCCAAGAATGCCCATTTCAGTTGGAACAAATAACACATCCTGAGAAAATCAGCAAAAGAGAAACAAGTCATATTTAAGGAGAAAGGGGGTGATTACATTGGCAGCTAATAAAAAAATTACCCAGGATTGGGATAGTCAGATTCACATTATTTCCCATTGGCTACATATTGGTGCAAATCAGCCCAGAGCTCCCCCCCTTATCTCAATTTTTAAGTGTCATTCCATCTCCCCCCCCCCAATGCATTCTCATTGGGTCAAGCAGTGTGATCTCTTGTGCCAATGCATACTGTTTTAGATCTTTCTATGGAGAAGTCTGTAGATATTCTGTTTCTAACAACCATTTTGGGAAATAACAATTTCACACAATTCATCCTCCTTATTGAATATGCTGTTCATTTGTTTGTTACAGAGGGTCATGCAGTTCTTCCTCATTTCACTTCTGTATGTACCTAATTATTTATGTTCTCATTGAGGCAGTGGGCATTCAATGGAACCTTAAATATCCCGACTGTATTAAGATAATTGTTCTCCTCCATGGTTGAACTAATTCTAGAGAAATGCAAGTCATGACAAGGCCCCATAAGCAGGTGGGACTGCAGATAATTGACAATGGATCATTAGTAAAGGAATAGGACTATCAAGTGATGAACAAAAGGATTGAATATCAATCAAACACTCATTAACAATAGAGAAATGTGAATTCTCCTACAATAATTAGCACAGGCTATGAGAACATATGTACAGGTATTTGGATATGCACAATATCACCAGTGGTAACAAGTACAGGTATGTACAGGTATTTGGATATGCTTCTTGGATTGGCTTTTTAACAGTTGTGCTTCCTCACAGTCTCTCTAACTTTGAAGATTGTGATTAGTCAGCATGGCAGGAACAGCCACCCTTTCCTTAGTCCTGAAGGTATTAAATTACAAAATGACGCAAAGAGAGTCATAATCTGCCTCTTTCTTTGCACTTTATTTGATGCCCGATACACACAGCATGTCTAGAACTATGCCAGATCAGAGTTGACCTTGAAGCCATGGCATCTGTGACATTTTAGTTTCTTTGAAGGGACTAAAAAAAGGCTTCTAGAACTGGTATGCTTTGAACCCAATCATAATTAAATTAAGCTAAGCTAAACAGTCAAGATTTCACTCACCGCCTCCCTCTCTCCAGAGTTTTATTTAACAGGGATTTTGTTTATACCCTTGTGTTACACAATATCACCAGTGGTAACAAGTAACACAATGATTTCTGAATGATCTCTTTCTCACGTTGTTGAGACCCGACCCTTCCCCGAACAAACAAAAACCAGTTTTCTGGAAAACTTTGAGCAGTGGAAGAAATTGAAAGAGCTGGAGCTCAACTAGTGTAAGACTCATTACAAAGAGTATATATACCAGCAAGAGATATTTTTTCTCAACTCTTCTAGTTTTGAGGCAACCTGTCACAACACACATTGCTACATTGCTGTTAATAAAACAATGTGTATTGTGATAGGATGCCTCAAACCTACACCAGTTGGGAAAATATATCCTCTTGTTGGTATCACTCCACCTAAGATCAGGTGGGCTGAGGAAGATGGTGGAGGACAGAGGTGCCTGGAGGACAATGGTCCATAGGTCGCAAAGGGTCGGAATCGTCTGGGTGACTGAACAACAACAAAAAAATCAGGAGAAAAGTAGCAGCAGATGCTGAGAGACCCTCAACACCCTATGTGCCTCAAGTCTACCGTCTCTGATCTAGGAAGAGCTTTATGGCAAGAACAAACAGTTTTGAGGATATGAAAGACCAAAACCAAATTAGAAGATGGAGGTAGGAGCTCACTGGACAAAGAATAATATTAAAGGAAGATATGGCCAAGGGACTTGACCTTCCCTATGCCACTTTGAAGATCCTGAACAGGCTGAGGTTTGGGGTGCCTAAATGCAAGACCAACATGCTCAAATGGGGGCTCCTGGCAGACAACAACATGCTGCGTGAATGTGGAGAGATACAGAATTGGGCTCATTTACTGGTCTGCCAATTATTACCAGAAATATATACCAATGAATATTTCATTTTGGCCAACGATAAAGCCAAGAAGTACAGGTAAATGTACTATTGGTAACCTCACAAGGTCACTGTGACAAATTTAACAAACACTTTGACAGCAAAATTACTAACTTTTGTTTTGACTTGATACAGTCTCTGTTCAGATGTCATATTCTAAGTGGCCCAAGGGTGATGTCCAGATAATCAAATGTCTAAGCCAAGTAAAAAAGGCAGGCAGTTCAAAAGCAGATGCAAAAAATACTTGGCAGAGTCCAACCATAGAACAAATAAATCTTGTGAAGTCAAATCCAAAGCGAGGTTGAAAGACAGCCTGAGGTCAGACATGAAAGGAATCCCATGCAGTAGGAGAGAAAGAAAGTTTTAGCAAAGGCTAGAGGTAGTTTCTAGCAATTTTTTCCCAGGGCCTCACCAATATTTCACCTGCAGGCATTTTGCCAAAAGTCTTCTTCATGAAAAGAATCTTGTTCCCAAAGAGGCTGTTACCCCTGAGGAATTTTTTTCTTACAAGCAAACTTTTTTTCTATTAACCCTATTAGTGGTTAAGACGCTGAGCTTGGAGCCTGGAAGGTCAGGTTTTGATACCCAAGGGCTCCACTTGGGGACATGAAAGGAGCCTCATTCAGGCATCCCCTAAGCAGAGTTTTTCCAGCAAAAAATCCTTTCAACCCAGAGTAATCTCTGACACAAAATTATTATTACCACTAATGTTGCCCATGCTATCAACTATCAGCAAGGAAGGCCCACTTCCTAACTCTAGGCTGCGATCATGACTTGTCTTCTGTTTCTAGGACTAGGCTCAAAAAAATAAATACCAATTTTATTTCAATTATTTCCCCATCCCACAAACCTCTAGGATCTTCAAAGTGGTCTGTTGGCCAGGAAGCCCTGAAGCCTCATCAGGAGGGAGTCACTCCACTGGGAGTATGACAAGAATTTATTGTCCTGTACTGTTTTGTGGTTTCTTCAGCCTGAGGGTCAAAGAAGATTCCAGCATTTGTGTGACTCATGTACCCCCTTGCTCATTATTGTTAGATGTACTATATTACAAAATGGCATGCCATCTAACTTAACACAATTAGTCATGCAGTAGAAGGGAGCCCCTCACTAACTAACCTGCTTGCTTGTTTGTTCCCCAAGCTGACCAGTTAGCAAAAACTCCCTTTTCCTGGTGCTGAGTTGTCTCATCCTAATCAACATGTTTTATGATCCTTTGTTCAAGTCAGTTGCTTGTTTACCAGGGTGGACGTGAGGTATCATCAATATATGGGTGATGTGCAACTATAATGTCTGTACAGTAATACCTCAGATAACATTAGTATCGAATAACACTAAAATCGCATAACATTAAGCAATCTGGGGGGAAGAATTGCATCGGATAACATTAAGATCCTATGGGAGGCATCGGATAATAACCGCTAAAGCCTGTGTGGTTACAATGTATCTCTATGGATCCCATAGGATTTTAACATGCATCGGATAACACTAAAAATCGGATAACACCAAGACTTGTGGAACCAGGTTTTAACATTATTCGAGGTTTTACTGTATAACATTGCAATCAGGAGAGGCCCTGAAGGTACTGACCTGGTGCCTGAATGCAGTGTTGAGTTGGGTGAGAGTGAAGGGACTGCTTATCAGCATTTTTGGGATCTCTCAGTGGTCAGATACACCATTTTTTAAATAACTACCGTAGGGATATTTCAACTATTTTTACTGAATGAACTACTGCCCTTCATCTTTCAACACAAGGGTTTCCCAAGGTTTGGCTCTGCTAAGGTACTTTGAGCTTTCAATGTAATTACCGTTTCTTTCAAACTGTGATTGAGTACAAAGGCCTTTTGCCAGGAAAATCCCAAAGTGCTAATAGAAAGGTCGCAGCCAAAATGGAGACTCTACAAAGCCTAATTGTTGGCAGTTTCCCCAATATTTGAATAGGTCCTCTCTTAGCAGGCACAACTTCTCTCCTGCATTCACCCAATATTCCTCTACCCTGAAGTCTAGGTGCTGGTTTTTGTGCTCTGTAGTTACCTTCTCTTCTTGGACAGGCTGACTAATCCCAGTGCCTGCCTGAGCATCAGCAGTCTCTGTGTCCAACAGGCCGCAAAGGCGGTACTGGGCAAGATCCAATGGCCAACTCAAATTGCTGGCCACAGCATCCCCCTCGCAGTTATGTAACATTGGGCAGTCGCCTTTATTTTTAGCAGAATGTTTGCTTCTTTCTCCGACCTAAAATATTGCACTCTCTGGGCATAATCTGGGGGAATTTGGAGGCACTTTGGTATTTCAAAAAGTGACATGTTTGTCATGCACCAGTAGTCTTCCTTTAAAAAAAATAATTACAGTATTAAAGGGTGATGATGGTCCCCAAGTGGATTAAATCCCACTTGAATCTATCTTGATAGAGAGCAGCAGCTCCATCCATATTGGCCTGGGGCTGATGAGGACTTCTTTGTGTACCAAAAGGGCTCAGAACCAGAAAGTGATTTGTAGAACTTAATATAGGGTATGGATGTCAGACAGTGATACAGAAGGCAAATGAAAGGCCCCTGCATTATATTGTTCCCAGGGCAATCTTCATGGCTTATCGCCATGAGCGTTGCTGATATTCAGAATCTGATAAGGGAGAAGAAGAATTATTAAAAAGTAACAAGCAATGAAATAGTGTTGCATTCTCTGCAATTTTTCAAGCTCTGAAAATAATCCATTTTCAAGGGTTGTTTGAGAGTGCATACATATAATGGTTTGTTTGTAGATTCACTGTAATATTTTCTGTTAACAGGGCAGTATTTTCTGTTAACAGAGCAGTATTTTCTGTTAACAGGGCAATGTTTGGTCTGAGGATACCTATAGATATTCAGTCGCTCATTTATATTTTGAAATAATTAAAGAACTGAAGAACAAATTTTCTGTGCCACTACAACAATTCTTCCAATCAATCTTTGAGGTGTCATTTTGTTGTTCACTCGCACAGTCGATTCCGACCCTCTGCGACCCCATGGACCACTGTCCTCCAGGCACTCCTGTCCTCCACCATCTCCCTCAACTCGCTCAGCTCTGTGCCCATTATCTCCACAATACCATCTAGCCATCTCATCTTGGGCCGTCCCCTTCTTCTTTTGCCCTCGACCCTTCCAAGCATCAAGGCTTTCTCAAGTGAATCCTCTCTTCTCATTTGATGTCCAAAGTATTTTAGCTTCATCTTTATTATTTGACCTTCTAAGGAGCAGTCAGGGTTGATTTCTTCTAAGATTGACCCATTTGTTCTCCTCGCTGTCCAGGGTACTCTCAAAACTCTCCTCCAACACCACATCTCAAAGGCGTCTATTTTTCTGCGCTCCGCTTTCCTAATGGTCCAGCTCTCACAACCATACATTGCCACAGGGAATACCATTGCCCTGACTATGCGAATCTTTGTTTGCAATTTAATGTCTCTACTTTTCACTATGTTCCCCAGGTTTCTCATTGCTTGCCTCCCGAGAATCAGTCGCCTTTTTATTTCATGGCTGCAATCACCATCTGCAGTGAGCTTTGATCCTAGGAAAGTAAAATCTGTAACTGCCTCTACTTCTTCCCCATCTATTTTCCAGGGACTGATAGGGCCTGTTGCCATGATCTTGGTTTTCTTGATATTTAGTCTCAAGCCAGCTTTTTCACTCTCTTCTTTTAACCTAATCAGGAGCTTCTTTAGGTCCTCCTCACTTTCCGCCATTAGGGTGGTATCATCTGCATATCTCAAGTTGTTGATGTTTCTCCCAGCAATTTTGATCCCAAATTGTGATTCCTCCATTCCTGCATTGCGCATTATGTGTTCTGTGTATAAATTGAATAAGCAGGGTGACAAAATGCAGCCTTGTCTTACTCCTTTTCCTATTCCAAACCACTCCGTCATTCCATTTTCTGTCCTAACTGTTGCCTGTTGATTCATGTACAGATTTCTAATGAGGCCTATAAGGTGTTCCGGAATTCCCATCTCTTTAATTACTTGCCACATTTTGTTGTGGTCGACACAGTCAAAAGCCTTAGTGTAATCAATGAAACAGAAGTAGACTTGTTTCTGATATTCCTTTGTTTTTTCCATGATCCATCTTATGTTGGCGATGTGGTCTCTAGTCCCCCTGCCTCTTCTGAAACCCGCCTGCACTTCTGGTAATTCTCTCTCCACATACTGTTGCAGTCTATCCTGTATTATCTTGAGCATCACCTTGCTAGCGTGAGGGATGAGTGCAATTGTTCGATAATTTGAACATTCTTTGGCATTACCCTTTTTGGGGAGTGGAACGTATACAGATCTTTTCCAATCCTGTGGCCATTGTTGTGTTTTCCAAATCTGCTGGCATATAGAGTGCAATAATTTGATTCCATCATCTTGTAGTGCTTTGAAAAGTTCAACTTGGATGCCATCAACTCCACTGGCTTTGTTGTTTGCAGTGTTTTTTAGGGCCTTTATGACTTCACTCTCCAGAATGTCTGGCTCATGTTCAATGTTCTCATCATTGTGATTATCAGGGGTGTTGAGGTCCTTTTTGTAGAGTTCCTCTGTGTACTCTTTCCATCTTTTCTTAATCTCTTCTGCATCTGCTAACTCCTTGCCATCTTTGTCTTTTATCATGGTCATTGGTGACACGATTTGTAGCTCAACATAACAGCAAATCTTTTTCGGGCCTTTTCTTCTCAGAATGAATAAGTCTGGGAGGTCCTTCTGAAACCACAATATCTGTTTTACTAACTCCATATGCCATTTCTGGTCGTTACATAGTCGTTTTTGAAAAATCCATAGCTCCTTTCCTATTACTCTGCAAAAGTTTAAGATTCAACAGCAAGTAATCAGAGCATTAATGGCAGGACTCCTGGCTGCTGAAAGATGTGCAACCTTTGAATGAAGCAACATCAGATTATAATGATTGTACAGCTGTTCTTCCTGCTAGTTTCTCCTGTTCTTCTTGTACTGCTGGATGAAAAAGATGCCACTGTATTGTCACATGAAGGACTGTATGTTGACTTTCTTATGACGTGAATTTGAATCAAAAGACAAACCCTTTAAGCCTCCTCCAGATGTGACCGATCTTGCAACCAGTCACAGCCTACTGCATTGGGCAAATGCTTATATGATTGCCCTTCTGCTCAATTTTTAAGCAAGAGGAAACCAAGTGTGGTTTTCAGCCAAAGGGCACAAAGAGTCACACCAAACATTTCCAGGCTCTTTCAGTGTCTGAATAAAGATTGCTCAGCTATTGTCAAAGGTGACCCACCAAGGGAAATAATTTGGCTTTGTGCCTTCCTTACCTTTGTAACTTTCAAAGGAGTCTTAAAGTCTATGTTTGTTTTTGATATGGTCTTGACATCTAAATGCTTGTGGGAATTTTAAACTCTGGAAGTAGGAGCCTTTGGCTTTAATAATAATTTTGTGTCAGAAATTATTTTGGGCTGAAAAGATTTTTGCATAAGAAACTCCGCCCAAGGAATGCCCAAATGTGTCTCCTTTCATGTCCCCAAGAGTGGGACAGAGACGGGAGCTCAATCCATCATGCAGTACCCAGGTCTCGAACTGCAAACTTGCCAGCCTTCCATCTAACGAAGCCACCACAGCCCCACCTTTTGCTTTAAAGCTGTCCTTATCTTTTTATGATAGTTTACTCAGCCACTGATATTAGCTGACAAGAAAGACAAACCAAACCAACCAGTGTTGGTGAGCAATAGGAACAGACCTTCAGATCTTCACATCATTACTTGTTCTCTTGTGTCCTGCAAGAAAAGGCTACCAATTTGGACAGATTCAGGAGATTCCTCCCTAGCAAATGTCTGAATATATGTCAAAATCTTTTCAGTTTAGATTCAGAATAACACAGAGGTGAAGACAACACCTCCAATAATTTGTACCTTTCCCCATGAACTCTCCTTGTTAGGAAAGTGGCTGGATGGGGAGAAGTGGATGTTGGGGGAATCTGACCCTTTCATGACCCCATGGCCCATCGTGCTCCAGGCTCCTCTATCTTCCACCATCCTCCTCAGCCCACTCAAATCTACGCCCATTGCATCTACTATGCCAGCTATCCACCTCATCTTCTGGCATCCCCTTCACCTTTTTCCTTCTATCTTTTGCAGCATCAAGGCCTTCTCTAGTGAGTCCTGTCTTCTCGTTTAGTGGCCAAAATACTTGCATTTCATCTTCAGTATTTGTCCCTCTAATGAGCAGTCAAGGTTTATTTCCTTCAGGATTGACTTATTTGTTCTCCTTGCAGCCCAGGGGATGATGATGATGATGATGATGATGATGATGATGATGATGATGATGATGATGATGATGATGATGATGATGATGATGATGATATCAAGAGACAGAAGTTAAAGTGAGGGAACTTGTGAACCACCCAGAGAGTACACTAAGCACTATGAGGCGGTATAGAAGTGTGATTGCTTTTTACTTAAAAAGGAGTATTTCTGCTCAGAGTCGAGTAGTAGTAAAATTAGTATTTAAGATTAATAATGTTACAACTATTACTAAGCCTATGATGTAGTGCTAGTAGTTTTACCTGAAGGCTTTTGGGCCTTTTCGCTAAGATCAAGTGAATTTTTTAATGTTCTGCTGGAGTCTGTAGCTGCTTGTTGGATTGAATGCTTATTTGAAAATAATAAGTTATATCTAGAACATTATAAGATGCTTATGCCCTTCTGTTTCTGCTTCCCTGTGCTCCACATGAATTAACCACTCTGCCTAGTTGCACTTTCTGGGACTTTGGAACCAACTGTAGAGAAAACAAAAACATATGAAACTCTGTCAATTTTCATACCTTCCTAGCCTTGTCACTTATGGTGTAATATTCAGGCTTCTTGCCTGTAGAGTTTTTCACAGTACAGTACAGTATATGTCATTTCAATGCTATTTCCCTAAACCAAATACAGTAAAACCCTGAGTTATGAATGACTCAAATTACGAAAAACTCAAGTTAGGAAAGGGTTTTTTTTTTAAAAAATCGGCGTCCCAATTTACAAAAAAATTCCGATTTATGAAAGGGGTTTGTGTAGTTGAGCCCAGGACAAAGAGCGGAAAAACCTTTCCGCTCTTCCGCCTGGGATCATTTCACCCCCTGGCGCCTTCCCAGGGAAGGCACTCTCTCTCTCTCTCTGTGTGTAAAGTGCCAGACTGGAGCGGGACTTTCAGGGCAGTCAGGTGAAGGCTGTGCCTGACTGTCCCGAAATCCCCATTTGGATTCTGCAATTGCCCTGTGTCTTTGGGGAGGGGAGGTGAAGGAACCAGCTCCCGCCCCTCTAAGGCACTGGGTAAATGGAGGATCTAAATGGGGCTTTTGGGGCAGTCAGGCACACCCTTCACCTGACTGCCCTGAAAGCCCCGTAGTGCCTCCCCAGCCCTCTGTTCTGGCTGGGAAGGTACTGCAGGGTAAAATGAGCCCAGGATGAAGGGCAGAAAGGCTTTTCCACTCTTCGGACTGGGCTCCCCTTCACACCTAGTGCCTTCCGAGCCCTTCAGGCTGGGTGAGAAGGAACCGGGGACTGAAATGAGCCCAAGACAAAGAGTGGAAAGCCTTTCTGATTGTTGGACTTCAGCCCCCGGTGCCTTCACAGACCTCCAATCTGGCTGGGAAGGCAACGGGGTATGAAACGAGCCCAGGACAAAGAGCAGAAAGGCGTTCCACTCTTCAAACTGAGCTCCACTTCACACACCACCCCATGCCTTCCCAGCCAGCCTGGAGGGCTGGGAAGGTGTGGGTGGTGGTGGTGAAATGAGCCGAGGACAAAGAGCAGTTCAGCTTTGTCCTGGGCTCATATTTTTTTCTATGTTATGAAAAAGTTATGAAAAAACCAAGTTATGAAAGAGGCCCTGGAACTGATTTTTTTTTTCATAACTTGGGATTTTCTGAACAATGAGTTAAAAGTAAGGGAATCTTCTTCTCACTTCAAATCATTGAGATTCTTCAGGGCTTTTTCATTTCTGTATGTCATTTTCAGAATAATTCCACGCAAAAAGCCTAGGGGATAAATACATTGCTTGCTTGGAAATTCCCAAACTGAAAGCTGTTCTTACACAAAATGCCCTATAACTATTCATCTGAAATGTTAGCAGATTCTGTATCTTCCAAAGTGGTTATTAACCTTGCAAATTTTATCTAATTCTGTCTTAAAATAAGAAGTTATTGGCAATTATGTTAAAAATGTATATAAGCACAAACCACCATACACTTATTCATCCAGCTTTTGACAGAGCCAGTACTTTTGCAAGGGGTGACTGCAAATTTCTCCCAGTTTTAGTAACAAAAAAATAAAATAAAAAATCAGAGCTTGTGGTTAAACTATGTCAAGTATTTTTAAAAAATAACTTACAGAAGAAATGTGCTGAGTTAGATGCCAAATATTGCTGGACTGAGAATGCATAAACTTGTTCGATTTGGTACCATGGTGACTATTGTTTATTTTTGTCTTTATGCCTTTAAAGCAAACCTGATGTTCTCCTATGTAGAGGTTTTCTGTGCTGTTCAGCCCTAAATGTGGGTGGACAACCACCTGGTGTTTTCCTGCAGGGTTAGATTTTGTAAGTATTTTCCGCTTAAGGGCCTGGGTATGTTAATCTGTCTTCAGATGAGAAATTAAAATTGTCACTAAAAACAAATCCTGTATTAACAGGAACTACAGCCAGATTCAAATCTGCAATCTTCTGAGTTTTTTTTAATGTATGAAAATAAAATTAAATATGAAACTAAAACTGGTACTAGGAATAGATCCAGCATTAGTCTTTATAGCAGCAGACAACTTTTTGCTGAATTGTTTATTGGGGCGGAATATAACATTGAGTCCACACTTAGTGTTTTGAATAAGTTAATATTGTTTCAGTGATTTCAACTATTGTTGGTCTCTTAAATTCCCACTGTGAAGCATATTTTATATTTGGTCCCGTAATCAGGTCTGTGACGTTTTGTTGCCTGAGGTAAAGGATAAATGGCATCCTTTCCCCCATTCTATGCACACAAGTTCGTTCAAAGAACTTGAGTAAATCCACCTGTTTGGTGGGTTTTACCTACCCATTGTTTTTTATATATGCATCCTCCATAACCAGCAATAAGCAGATGGGGATTGAAACCATCACACCACCACCAGAGAAAGTTGAAGGAAACTAGTCATCCTTTTGGAGCCACATCCACTGTTTCAACTGGGGACAACATAAGGAGTCTTCTACTGCGATCGCAACCACACAGTGTAGAAAGGCAATGTGGAAGGTACCCTTGCCCTTTGACTCTCAGGAGTTCCTTTTCAGTCATCACATGTAACATTGGCACCATCCTGGTCTTGTAGAAAGAGAAAGTCAGCTGAGCTGGCAAAGTGGTACTGGCTTCCCTGCTTCCCTTTAAAATAAAGCAAGTTGGGAGCAGAAAGGAGTCAGGCAGAATGGAGGAAAGAGTGATGATGGTACCCACCTTAATCCTGTCTACACACACAGATACCACAAGAGGCGGTAGCATCAGGAATGTTGCTTGGGGCGGGGGGGGGGGGAGGAGAGTGAATTTGCTGCTCCTTTTGGTTCCATTATCAGAAGTGACCACTTCATTGATCTCATAGCAGCACCAGCCTTACTTTGAGGTGATTTCAAAATCTGCATGTATCTATTGGACCACCTATTTATTTATTTATTTTTATTTATTTACATTTCTATACCGCCCTTCTTGCTGGGGCGACCCAGGGTGGTGTACAACATCATAAAAGCATAATAAAACCCAACCCAAACCCATTGTTAAAAAACTTCAAAATTACAATTATAAAATTTAAAAAGTTTTTAAAATTTATAAACATCCACAGGTCCCAATAATCATTTAAAAGTTAAAACTCAAAAACACAAGATTAAAAAGATTCAAAGATTCAAAAGACCAGGAGGGAGAGGGAGCTCAAACAAGCCAGTGAGCTGGGGTCATGGTACTGCCAGGACCCCATACCTGTCCCGCCAGCCATGTTTTTAAGTTCTTCCTAAAAGACAGCAAATCCATCTGAAGACGTAGCTCAATTTCACCTATATGAAATTTTGCTGTTTGGCCAAAGAGCTTGAAGCATATACCATACCCTCATGTCAGGAAGCAAAAACAAGAACACTGCAGCACTTACCCTCATATTAATTCTTACCCTCATATTAATTCTACATACCCTATTAATTCTAGGAGGAAACAGGTTGGCTCAGAGAAAGATAACTAGCCAAAAAACCCTGGCCAGAATAAGTGAGGATTAGACCATCCACAGCAATACAGGGGTGCTTAAAACAGTTAGAAGTTTGGATTCTGATTTTAACTGCATTTCATTTTGAACATTTTGTATGTAACACAAATCTGGAAGGTTTCCAAAATGTAATGAACTGGTTGTTTCAGTATACAGTACATTAATGATGCACTTTCTCCCATGTTAATCACCCATGCTGACAGAAATCTCCCTTGACTCTGTCCTGGCCTTTCAGTGTGCAGGGTTAAATTTACCCCGTGAAGATTGTCGGCCACAGAGAGTTCTTTTTCTTCAGCTCATATTTCTTTTTGTGCCACAGGTGTAACTCAGGAAGCTATTGTGGTCTTTGAGAAAAAAAATCCCCTAAAGAGGTCTTGGAGGGTGGAAGCAACTTGCCCCTCAAGCATCCTTGAGTACTTTCGTTTAAGAACTGTGGCATGTGCCAAAATAAATGCCAAAGAATCTAAACCAGGGGTGCCCAAATTACGGCCCAGGGGCCGGATGTGTCCCCTGAGGCCAATTCATCCGGCCCGTGAAGCCCTCGTCGCTCCTGGAAGCAGAAGTAAAATGCACCCATATGCATTATTTCCATTTTTAATTCTCCTTCACATCAAAGTTCTTAATACTTTTTTAAAAAAAACTTGACCACTATCTCAGTAGCAGAGTATGTGATAACTAAGCATGTCATTTAGGGAATTCTGTCTCAAAAATTGCTTTATACATAATGTTCTCATTTCTCATTGTATTTAGGGCTGCCATATAGCTTTTTCTTACTATGATTGGCCCTATACAAGGGGTGGATTCACTCTAATTTCATTTAATATACGGAAAAGAAGGATCAACAGAAATAGCCATTTCTACACTATTATTTTCCGCTACAAAAATGCAATAAGTATCAGAAGTAAACAGTTTTTGTTGTTGATTTTATGATGGTCACCTTGATCTAAATGACTCAGAACTGCTTTCTTTCATTACACCTCCATAGCACAACTGGAATTATATTGAGATGATGTCCTTCTACTACCAGTGGTGATCTGGCAGTGGTTTTTTTTAAAACTATTGATGTCTTCCCATCACCATGTTCCAATATTCCCAAGGGCATTCCCATGGCAAAAGGAAGCCCTAAGGAGTCTCTGAACCAAAATGGATGTGTGTGGGCAAGAAGCCTTCCATTAGTTTCAATTAAATATTTCCTGTGCCCAGTTTGGATTAAGCCAGTATAGCTATACACCAAAAGGCTTTTCCCCATGGAGTGTCTGGAGAAGGGGACTGAAATCCACAGAAGCTCACACTGAAATTAGTTATTAGTTGTAAAGATGCCAGAATAGGTTTTTGTTTGTAATAATTATTTAAATAAGAGTTTGTGTTTAACAACTGATTTGACTGAGAGCATAAATAAACCTGATCAGACTTTTGTTGTAAAGCTTGAATCAGCAGATCACATTCAGCTCATAAATTCTAATACTAGCTGGTTAACAATGTAAGTAAAGAGTTAACAGTCTGGCCTATGGTGATAATCTCCAACTACCTGTAGAATTTCATTCAGCTGGGGTATCACACAATATTTAGATACAGCACATGTTATTTGACTAGGGATGCTGTTGGTTTTCTTTTCTCCTTGACCTGAGATTTCCCACAGCTAGTTGTACAAAACAAATATTTTACAAACTGTCAAGTTGAAAAGAGGGGAGAAAATAGAACGTTATGCTCTCCTTATCACATTTTTGAAGATACTCCAGAAGCCTTTTCAGCAAGAGTGCTAAATTTAAAAAAGGCACAACGTTCAGGCATGCCAAGAGTTTATTATATTACTAGATTGTAGGAAATTACCTCATTGTTTATTTTGTATAGCTCTGAAAGCAGCTTTGTTAAAAGGAAAACGACTTTGAAGGAGTTTCTGTTGGCATTTTAACATTTGCTTTTTAAATTCAGTTCAAATGTTTTCTTCTTAAATTGAACACAAAAGCAATCAATAAAGTCTCCAACTGCATGTCTATCAAAAGGACAGGATGCTTATCTTTAACTGTAGTTTTTTGAGTGACGACCTGTGAATTCACACTAACGGGTTGGTTCTGCACATGTTCAGACAACATGGAACATTCTGGGGATCAAACAGAGCATTAAGCTCCACTTATTTCTGATGAAGTGGATTGTAACAGAAGGGACTTGCCTCTTGGGTAGGCCCCAACGTTCTTCTGGATTGCACTTCTTGACGGGATAACCCAGGCCTCTGATATGTGTAGAAAAGGTAGAATTAGGCCAAATAACCACTCCCAAGTTTCTTCAAGAAATATATTGAAAGCATTGTGTGTGTGTGTGTGTGTGTGTGTGTGTCTGCGTCACTGGGTTACACCTCTGGCCCTCTTCCTTAGGGAATCCAGCCCATGATCTTACAGCAAGGAAAGTCAACCACATATTCACTAAAACCATGAGGCAAGGATGTTTACATATTTTCTTCCACACACATATCTGGAACCGCCATTTTAAAAATACCGTATATGCCGGTGCACAAGGCGACTGGTTAGATAAGACGACCCCCCAACATTTCCACTCAAAATATAGAGTTTGTTATATACTCGCTATATAAGACCACCCCCTCTTCCGCACACCTTCCACACATGCAAAAGAGTAAATACAAGAGTTACCGTAATCTTTAAGGTGCCACAAGTTTTTTGATGTTGTTTTGTTTAGTCTCTGATACGCTTTGCTCAGAAAATATTACGGTATATTTTCGCGCAGGAAGACCTGTCCTTTCTCCTGATTGGGCGAAGGGGAGCTTGGGGTGGGATCTTCCCGAAGAGACGGAGGAGACAATCAGGTTGCCGCGGGCGCGAGTTTAATGCGGGCGAGTTTGAATGCGAGTGAGTTTGAATGTGAGTGAGTTTGGACGCGGGCGAGTTTGAATGCGGGCAAGTTTCAATGTGGTCGTGCGGTTGGTTGCCACGGGCACGAGAAGCAGCCCCAGCCATGTGGGCGGTTGCTCCGCCGCTGCACAAGAACCGCGATAGGGGAAAGGACAGGAACCGCGCAGGAAGACCTGTCCTTTCCCCTGATTGGGCGAAGGGGAGCTTAGGGCGGGATCTTCCAAGAGGGGAAGGATTCAACGGTCTCCCCGGAGCTGCTGCCCAAGCCCCGGTAAGTATTTGGGAACCCAAATGACATGCACCCGGTAGACAAGACGACCCCCCACTTGGAGGCATTTTTTGGGGGGTGAAAAAGTCGCCCTGTATGCCGGCATATACGGTACTAAAACACATTTAAGTGGGTAATAAGGCTAACAGAGAAAGCACCGTTTAAAAAAGGGACATGGACTTGGTCCACAAAAGCTCACATTTAATACAGAAGTTCATCTTTAAGGTGCTAGAACAGTTTTGTCTTTTTTTTTTTTTTTGCTGTTTTGTTTACACTCTGATATGCTTGCACAGACTAACACAGCCACCACTTCAAACATATCCTATCCTGTGCACATGATCCCACCTAATGGTATATCCTTGCATAATTTTTTGATTCTTCTCATAGCGTGTGGAATCTACCTTAAACAAATTGACATCCACAGCATTTTTCCTGCTTGCATTGGAGGGTGAAGACGGCCCAGAGCCAGCTGGCCTCCAAGACCAGGCCTCCCGGCCCCTTGGGCCAAGAAAAATGTATACTCAGATTGAACCAAGTACTTGCTTATTTGTGCTTCTAGATTCTATAGCACAGGGGTTCCCAACGTTTTCCTGCCACGGGCCAGACCTGCCCCTGACACTCAGCTGTGGGGGCCGGAGGTGTGGTTGCTCCTACTGCTTATGTTTTCATTGTTGTTGGCAGTGGCAGCGATTGCACCATTTTTGCAGCTGCTTGCACAGCCTCCGCCACTTCCCAAGGTGGCAGAAGGCTTTTTGGAGCATCTTTGCTCCATTTTGGGATTTTTTTTGCCACTTTTCTGCTGCATTTTGGCAGCTAGAAAGTGGCAGTTGGAAACTTCCTGGTTTCATGCTGACGTAAGCTCTGTCTGGTGCTGGAAGTGCCCAAATGGCACGGTTTAGCTACTGAAACGGAGCAGAGAAGCGATGGAAAAAATCCAAAAAATGGAGCAAAAATACTCCAAAAAGCCTCCCGCTACCCTGGGAAGTGGTGGAGGCTGTGCAAGAAGACACAAAAACGGCACAAACGCTGTTGCCACATAATAGGACTTCCAGTGGTGGTAGCTTCTGGAGGTGTCTGATGGCCACTATGGACATTGTAATAAACTCCACAAGCCAGATAAGACCTGCAGGTTGGGAACGATTGCTATAGCAGAATGAGATGGAGGACAGTGCCTTTATTCCTTTGGTGTTAAGGTGAGTGACATCAAACTCAACATTTCTGCATCTGGAGATAGGTGCTGGCAAGAGGTTTGGTGAAAAAATATAGGTGTCAGTGTGCAACTGAACAACAACAAAAAGGCTGTATTCAGAGGCGTAGCTACCGCCGTATCTGCCGTATCAATTATACGGGGCCCCCGGGTCACGGGGGCCCCCAACGTGCGTAAACAAAACAAATCTTTACCCTTCCTAAGGGCCCCCAAAAGATTTTTATACGGGGCCCCACCAAGGCACGCTACTCTTCTGGCTGTATTCCATGTCTTGGCTTTGAGAATGAAGCAGTTGTTTTCCTGTGATCATGCTCCTTTTATGTCAATATCAGTAACAGAGCTTCTCAATGAGACTTCTTAGCTCCTTTTGAGAAAATATCTCTGATATTGATGGAAGAAGATATCAACCTCGAGATCTGACTTAAATGACATGGAATTGAGTGTAGTTTCAATTTTCTTTGTGTTTTTGTGGAACATGTGCACATAGAATAGTGTATTTGCAGAAATGTGATGCCGAATCTTGACATATACACTTTGGTTGTGTTGGTTGCCACCCAGGTAATAAGAGGGCAGGTGACCATAAGAAATGGGTGAGACCCATGGCTTGCCCATGTTATGTGGTACATAGCAACTTGATACACACTTTTTGAATTGTGATTTTCCTAGTTTTCTCAGTATCAAGAGAACTGTTGATTAAAAATCTGATGAAGATTGCTGTAACTGGAACACAAGTTGTATGTGACTTTGCATGTTAGAGATGGATGGTGACCCTGGAATCTGAATCTTCTGCTGCTCAGCATGGACTCTGACAAAAACCTATTGAAGTCCTTTCCACTGGAGTGATCTTTCTGGTGTTCTAAAAGCAACTCTTGATGGAGGCTCCTGATCCTCCTCACAGACTACACCTAGACAGATCAAGTTGACCTGTTGTTGCTCATCTTGAGAGGGTGCTTCTCCTGAAGCTGACATTATTTCCGATGACTGGGACTTCTCTAGACATGCTTTGACAATTTCTTAGGCTTATGGTTTTTGCCCTTGATGTGAGATTTTTGTCCTTTTTGGTGTTTTTCTTAATCTGCTTTGAGGTATTTTATTGGTTGGTTGCTTATTGGTTAATCGTTGTGAAATACCAGTCCTTTGAGAGTCTAGAATATATTCAGTCTGTAATGTGCCCAAATTGGTTTTGGCTTGGTTTTACAGAAAGTAATAACTAAAGAGGTGGTTTTGATTGTGTCAACTGCCTGAAGAGACTTCTACCTGAGGTGTAACTTTAGCCTAGATTCTCTGTTCTTCAAAGCTACTTCAGTAAACTACTTGCAAAGTGAACAGGTTTGAGTCTGATTACTTTCCCCCAGGCAGTAGAGATACTTTGAATGCACTCTTTGAGTGAGATCTTAATATTGCAAATCTCACACCTCTTAAGGAAGCTGAAAAGGTCATAAACAACTAGATAATGAAGAACATTGTTTCTTTTAAAGAAACAAGAAACAAATAATTGATTAACAATTTAGTAAAGGTAAAGGTCACCCTTGCTCGAAAGCCAGTCGTACCCAACTCTAGGGTTCAGTGCTCATCTCTGTTTATAGCCAAAGAGCCAGTGCCATCTGCGTTTGCAGACATTTTACTGAGTAGGGCGGCATACAAATCAAATAAATAAATAAATAAAATTTCTGTGAACATGTGGCAGGCATGCCTAGACACCAGAGAGCACAAAACGCTGTTTACCTTCCCACTGAAGTGGTACTTATTTATCTACATGCAATTTCTTGCTTTCAAACTGTTAGAATGGCAGGAGTTGGGACAGAAACGGGAGCTCACTCTGTCATGCAGTGCTCAGGTATCGAATTCTGACCTTCCCAGGCTTCAGGTTCAGCATCATCACTAAGACACTGCAGCCTCTACTGAAGAATATTTACAAATGATATTAGCTGCAGAAGGTGCTCAGAAAGGTAGAAATTACTAACACTGCAGCAGAAAAGAGAGAGAGAGAGAGAGAGAGAAGAGGAGGAAACCATTGGGTGATATCACAGGCTGGAGGGTTGGCGGGGTGTTACTCTGGTGTCCAACAGGTATAGATAGGGTGTGTGTGGACCACCCCACTACAAAAATGCCCAAAGGAGATAGATAAGTAAAGACAGGGTAAGGATTGCTACTTAAAAAGGTTTAAATTAGCTCTGGAAAGACTATTTGTAATTGACTTTCCAATTAACAGCGCTATTAGGTGCAGAAATTCATTGGGGGCAAAATGTCAAGTACTGTAACTTGTGAACCACCCAGAGAGTACACTAAGCACTGTGTAATTGCTAAAAGAACAGGATTTTTAAAATGTAGAAATCCCTCATCTGGTGTTCAGGTGCAATATATTTATGACAGACCATCGTTGTACAAGTAGAGACACATAGTAGGCCATGAGACAGTGACAACACAATAGAGACAAGTGAACATAACTTCTGAACACAAAACACACTTAACTCTGAATAAGCTCTACAGTGCCTCTACAGTTTACAATCTCTACATTGTAATAATGAGCATTTTTCTTTTTTTAAATCATGGAACTAAAAAACAAAGAAAGACATATTCAACATTTTTTTAAAAAAAATGTATTTTATTGAGATTGTAGGCTTTTAAGGGGAAACCCAGTTAAGTGTTCTGACTCCTTCACCCTTAAACATTCTGATATTTAACACTGCTGTATACAGATGTACAATGTACAATGAATATGCTTTTTGTTTTTGTCCAGTTACCATTCTTTATCATGGTACCTGGGCTGACTGAAACAAGTGTCAAACAATTTGAAGAAACCCTACCAGTCAGGTTATCAGACAGTAATCCCATATTTAAAAATGAGAAGAATGACAATGCTATTTTTTAGATAACAGCAACAATAATTTTATAAGTATTCCAACTAGAATGAGGTACTTTGGAGTTTGATATGGGCTGATTGCACAATAAAAGCCTCGCCTGGAAGCCCTCAAATTCCCTATAATCTGTAAACATATTTCAGGAGTAAACACATTATTTGAATTTAAATATCTTGTCTTACCTGTATGGCTTCTGTTTTGCACAAGTTCCTATCAAGCAGGCTGAACTAGTACCCACCGGTTTTTCATCCTTACATTAATTAATCCTATTTGTTTGGTTTCATCAACTTTCATGAGAATACCTCTGCTTCCTTCAAACAGATAGGAATGACACATATTTATAATCA
Organism: Furcifer pardalis; assembly: GCA_030440675.1. NCBI lineage: Eukaryota > Metazoa > Chordata > Lepidosauria > Squamata > Chamaeleonidae > Furcifer > Furcifer pardalis. The sequence continues at coordinate 37,188,737 of CP126896.1, forward strand.
GTGATGGGATGTAACAGGTTCGTACCAGTTTGCCAGAACCGGTAGTAACTTTTCCCAGTGTCCAGGAGAACCAGTAGCAGCTTTTGGGGGGAACCACCTTTGGGGCTTACCTTTTCACTGGTTCCCCCACTGTGCATGTGCGCCAAGCACTTGGTGTGCATGCACACCTAAAGTGCTTGGCGCGTATGCACGGCCTCCTTGCTCTCCTCCCAAGTGGGGAGAAGGAAGAGAAGCTGCTCGCCTGAAGCTCCCTATAGCCTGCTCCCCAGGGTAAGTGACTCGCCTTTGGATGTGGTGTGTCTGTGTGTATTTTAATATGTATTTAATACCTTTACCTATATTGACGTACTACCACAGTTCCTAAAAAGGCCTGATAGCTGGCAGGCCTGGCTTGGGATTTTTAAGCAAAGTGGGTGGGTGGGTGTATTTTAATGTATTTTTTATTTTATTTATTTATTTATTTACAGGTTTGTGTTGTGGGTGGGTGGGTGGGTTGAGGTGTGTTTGTGTGTGTGCGCTTATTTTTATTTTATTATTATTTATTATTTTTAATTTTTTTCTTTGGCCCCACCCACAACATCATGACTTCACAGTGGGGTAGTAAAATTTTTGACATCCCACCACTGTTCATAATTCTTACATTACTTTTCAAGTCCAGATGCGCTTAATTTGTGTGGCAGTGTTCATATCTGTTATGTGTAGAATGTCCTTACACAGTGTTGACACAAATCCATGATTATTTAGAAGCATCTTTAGACTAATTCCAAAAATTCCACAGGATTTCTATGATCAAGGATCTACATAGGACATTTCCCAGAGATATGAACATACATGTCAATCATACAGTGAATGTTGTGCAGACAATACAATGTCATTAACTAACCCTTAGAATTTCTGAAGAAATATCGTCTGTGGGTACAAATATTCACAATCCGTTTTCCCCCCAAGATCTTCTCACTATTTTAGGAGATGCATTTGCTGTAACACCTGCTACTTTCCAGCAGCAACCTTTACAAAATGTTGTAAGACAATATGTTGGAATTGTCGAAAGAGTCCCCTTTGTGGTAAGAACATTTGGGCGTCATCTTATTTTTAATTCACTGTCAGGAAATTGCTCATTCTCACGAGGCTGCTCTTCTTAAGAGTTCTGTGGAGATGGATTTTCAAACTTCCTAAAACTAGACTTACGAAAAGAGTCCCTGAAACGAAATGAAAAAGAAAAAAACAAGGCCATGAGAATGGAAATTATGGGACTTGCCCTAGGATAAAATGTTCAGGTTTTGCTTACTGAAATTGCACAAGAAGATAGGATTGGCTTTTCTTCCCTAAAACAACATAGGTGGTGGAAAAACATGTTACCTCTTGGTTAATTCTATGAGGTTCTGATAACTAGCTATTATGACATATAATTTATTACACACATATTGTTAAATAACAACTGTTGCATAAACATATATTTATATAGTTCATTCTCTGGTATATAAATAGCCAAGAGAATAACTATTATTTATTTTTATTTATTTATTCAAATTTATTATCCCGCCTCAATCAGGCGAACCCGACTCTAGGCGGCTTACAACAATGCAAAATCCCACAAAAGAAACTAGATAATCCAACTATACCCCCACAAATTTGGTTTAAATTAATTAAAAGATTCGACTATAATTAGCACAATACTAAAAAACAGATTTAAAAGTTAAAGTTAAAAGTTTAAAACAGCAAGAAGGGTGGCTGTCCTATCAGATCAGCCACCCAACATGGGACCCCACATTCCTGGGGCCCCACACCTGCCCTGCCAGCCAGGTTTTTAGGCCCTTCCGAAAGGGCAGGAACTCTGTCTGTAGACGTAACTCAGTTGGCAGGAGGTTCCAAAGGGCTGGGGCGGACACGGAGAAGGCCCTCCTCCTGGTGCTAGAGAGATGTGCCTCTCTAACCGATGGAATGATAATAGAGCCTCTCCGATCCACCCTGGTGGGACGGACAGATGTTCTTGGGGTGACGCGGTCTCTTAAGTATCCTGGCCCACTACCATATAGGGTTTTAAAGGTAATGACCAGCACCTTGAATTGCACTCGGAGACATACTGGCAGCCAGTGCAGCTGCCGAAGCAGTGGTGAGGCACGAGTATAACGCCCGCACCCCATCACTACCCGGGACGCCGCATTCTGGACCAGCTGCAGCCTCCGAATGGTCACCAAGGGCAGCCCCATGTAGAGCACATTACAGTAATCAAGTCTGGAGGTGACCAAAGCATGTGTGATCATGAGCAAGGAGTCCCGGTCTAGGAGTGGGTGTAACTGGCGTATTACACGAAGTTGTGCAAAAGCCCTCCTGGCCATGGCTGCCACCTGCTCTTCAAACAGTAGTCATGAGTCCAAGAGGACCCCCAGGTTACGCACCAGGTCTGTTTGGGGCAAGACTGCCCCATCCAGAACCAAAGATGGCAGCTCCCGAGATAGCGCAGGACCCCTGACCCAATGCCACTCAATCTTGCCGGGATTCAGTTGTAGCCCGTTGTCCCCCATCCAGATCCAACTAGATTATCTGAGCCTTTTAAAAAAATTTAAACGGTACTTAACTATAACAGCATATTATATTAATCAAAATATCCAGAATGTCAACACTATGAGTTTTGTGTTAGATTCAACACAGACTCTTGTATGCATGTTTGTGCACACAATCTCTGAAAACAATGATAGTGTGGAACTTTCACAGTCCTACAACCAACATGGATGGATGATGGGTTGCTTCTTGGAGGGGTAGTCCAAAAAGGTAGTTATTCCATGCTCTGAAAAGGAGTATGTGGGGAAAGCTAACAAGTAATCATTACATTTTTATTTCAATTCAATTACAGTAAACCCCATAATTACGTAAAAGTCTGTTCCATAGGATTTTATGTACTGTATATCAGTTTTTTACTTAACTCGAAGCAAACCCATAGGAAAAATGAATTTTTACATAATTCAAAGCAAACCAATAGGAAAATGATTTTTATGTAGATCGAAGCAAATCCATAGGAAAAATGATTTTTTATGTACCATATATACTCGAGTATAAACTGAGTTTTTTAGCCCCAAAAATGAACTCCGAAAAGGGGACTCAGCTTCTACACGAGTCAACAACCATGAAGGTCTAAAAATATGAGTTTTTTTAAGTTATTCAGAACTTTAAAAGGAAGTTTCAGGACTTCTACTGGGAAAGAATCTGAGGCACAATTACACAACATTAGAATACATTGAACATCAATTCTCCTATTCTGAAGTTTGTTTTCAATGAATTCCTTTGGAAAACTGCAGATGAAGAAAGAAGCTCTACATTACAATTGTGTCTCCCTTCCAAATTAGTGTGGAAAAAGAAAGGATTTCACTTACTGGTACTGTCTGCCTTTGTCTCTGCTCTACCCAAGATGTAGGAGAAAGCCATGCTTCTTCCTTGGATGGGGAGCAAGAGGCTAGGCTAGAGCAACACTTCCTGCCTCAGGGCAAATGACCTGTCCATCCACTTCATCTGCAGTGCCACCACTGGTGGGTGGTGTAAATAGTTTTTTCAAAAACAACAACAACACTAAAATACTTAATTTTACTGTATTTTCATGTATTTTAATTTCTGAAACTCACTATTTTCCTGGGTTTCCAGGTCAAAATTAGGTACCTTGGCTTATATTCAGGTCGGCTTATATTCGAGTATATATAGTAACTCAAAACAAACCCATAGGAAATTGCGTTAAATAAATCGGGACATTTATGTAAACCGGGACATAGTTTTAGTGCCAAAATCATTATATAAGCTGAATTTTATGTAACTTGACACATATGTAAGTCGGGGTTTTACTGTATAAGCAAAAGAGCTGCTCTGATATATCTGCTATGGAGAACACAACCTTCACTCTCCAGTTCAAAGATCAATATTATAGTGCATTGCTTTAGCTATCTAAACTATATTTTTAAAAAACCAACAACCATATTTTCTTCTTTTCCTGATATAATCAATTGTGGAAATTATACCTGTCATACTATTGCTGTATGTTTTGGCCCAATAAGTAACGGGGGGGGGGGAGGTTTCAACTTGGTGCAGAATATTGACAAAGATTGTTTTCAGCACCATGATTATAAAAAGAGATTGTTCAACTCTATGATGGAAATCCTGGTTTTACTGTGAATTTTCTGTACATTTGCAAATTGATTTGAACCCAACAGGACACCGCTGAATATGTCATCCTCCAGAAATTCTGTGGATTAAGCTAAATTCTATAACATATTTCTGTTTTCTGTTTTGCTGTTGTTATACCTTGAAACACTGTTAATTGTCACAATGGGTTTATACAGATCTGGAATTTTCCTCTCAATCATGGGTCTGAGATTCTCTTTCAGCTTGTTATAGTTCTTTTTCAGTTCTTGCTGATACTCCCTTTGGTCAGCAGTAATTAGCCGTTTGTTCTTCTCTACTGCTTCACCGCACCTGTTCCCAAAATTACAAAGGGAGGGGAAATGGCACAATGATTGATTTCATCAGAGTACACTGGACCATATGAAAGAATAACATTCAATCATAAACTGAAAACAAATCTTCTCTTGACACTATTTGGAAGACATGGCATGTGGAAAGATGGTGGCAATCTAGTGTTGCCATTGCTCTGAACTCAGTAGCCTTATTAGGGACTGTGGTGGCTCAGTGGTTAATGAGCGCACCTCGTTAGCTTGAAGCTTAGCAAGTTGGCAGTTCAAGACCCAAGTACTGCATGATGGAAGGAGCTCCTGTCTCTGTCCCAGCTCCTGCCAACCTAGCAGTTCAAAAGCAAGAAATTGAAAGTAGATAAATAGCGACCATGTCGGTGGGAAAAGATCTTGGGGACATAAAAGTAGCCTCATTTGGGTGTCCCCTGAGTGGCGTTCCCCCAGCAAAAATCCTTTCCACCCAGATAGTACTTTTGTGTGCTTCTGATAAAAAAGTAGCCTTAATGAGTGCATTGTCTCTATAGCTTGTGTATGATGCTATGCCAGCTCACACCTAAGAATACCAGTGGTGGACACAGCTCAGCAGTTTTAACAGATCTCTCAGTTTTGTCTTTACTTACCTCATTAGGAACTCCTTGAAGCATAACCTGAGCTTGTTGTGATGTCGATACAGTTTTGGATCTTCTGGAATTTCAGCCAGGAAAACTTGGGCCACCTCTAGTGGTCCCTTATGGGAACAACATAACACTGTGTCATAAATCGTATGTCTTGAGAAAAGGAAAATCAGGGATCTTCTCTGCTTTAATCAACAATAAAACTATTTTAAAAATCCATTAATGCGTAACTGCATTAGACTAAGTGATTAGGAAAGAGACACAACTGACAGGGAATCCCACCAGCAACAGGAAGGAGATGGTGAAAATTCATTAGGCCACTAGCCAAATGGACGAATCAGTGCGTAAACAACAAAAGTCGATCACAAAGTCAATCAAGAAAGATCAATGTCAGTGAAAAACTGGTTGTGCACACTGTAGTATACGACTCTTGTTAAGGCCTATGAAACCAAAAGGAGAGGAGATACCAAACGAATTCCTTTGATTGGATTTAAATACTGTATGAGTATTGATTGAAGCAATTGCTTCAGGCAGCAGGTGCAGGGCAATGACATAAAAGTGTTCCAGAAAGGACCTCATGGCTAGTTTTGTATCCCCCTAAGCTAGCCTGTTGCCTCCAGATGTGATGTTGGATTGCCAGGTGAAGAAAAATTGATTACCAGTCCAGCTGTTCTGTTGTTGTTTTTGATGAATAAACAGGCGATGAGTGCCATTTTGCTGTTTCCTCAGGAAGCAAAATGCATTGGTTGCCTGTGTTTGCCCATGTATATGCACATACTATGAGAGCTATTTTGCTGAAGCTGCTAATGTAGCTAAACAGAGAAGAGAAAACCCACCCTAAACAATCAACAGAGTTTTGTCAAACATCCCTGTGTACCTGATTTACTGTGGCTCCCACAGAACCTTGAAGAACCATCTGGAGCATTTTGGCATCCGGTGGCACCTGGCTGGTGGCAACAGCTAGTTCTAGGGTCTTCTTTTGCATGTCTTCAATGGCCACTTCAATTGGCATCAAAACAAACTAAAACCACAAAAGGATGGGCGTATTACAAAGAAAATGAACAAGAATAACCAACAGCATAAAGACGACAGGTTGTTTCGATAGAGGCATAGCTTCAGAATCAGGTGACATGGACTCTCCTCCTGACATTCTACTACTTGCTCAAAACCTGGCAAAAGAGCTAAACAAATGGGTATGAAGTGATCCGTTCCCCAAGCAACAGAGCATAAATTGGAGGAGAAAACATGGAGGAAGAAAAATGCCTAACATGTATACTGGCATTTCAGGATATCCCAAAGCGTCGAAATCAGAGACTACTAATACTAACCCAGATATCATACCTCCAGTCTGGAGATTAATATTTGTGTTGCTTTATATAGTATCTTCATTGCAACCCTTTTAAATGTTGCATAATTGCCTTATACCTTGGTTGAATTCTGTCACATTAGAAACATGCATTACCTCCTCTTTTTGGATGACATTGATCCTAGTTTTGATGTATGGGAAAGCATGCATGGTGGTCAAAATGGTCTTTCTCTTATACTGCTCACTCAGTTCTCCTCGAGGGCGTCCATTGCGAGTGAAAGGGGTGGTGTACATAAATCGTCGGAGGTTGAAATTTTTCTCAAAGTGGGTCACTCTGTCTTTCATCTCATAATCATCAAAGTAGGGTTCCACATATGTAATTTGTATATAAGCCTGGGTAGAAGTGATTAGACAACAGAAAAACTGCTAAATGGGCAGCAGACCTTGGAAAGGAGACACAATGTGTTGTTCAGTCAGGAGTCCAGTGGCATCTTAAAAACTAACAGGTTCTATTTGGAATAAGCTTCTCCAACAAACCTTATACGAACCTTATCACTAACATCTCAAACCAACAGTTGATTCAGATGGTGGGAAGGAACCATCTTCCACTGCAACCCGGTTTACCCATTCCCACCCCAGCTGTAAGTGTTTTCTGGTGTTTAAAAATAGAGAAGCTTAGAAATGTGAGAGAAACAGCATGGGGGGAGCAGGGAGGCATGGACAGTAATTGTTAAGTAACAGCCCCCACCTATTGGAACACCCTAGGATTTTTTTTCCTTATACAAAGCAGAATAAGAATGCTGGTCTAGGACTTTATTGGAATTCTAGATATCATTATTTTCAATTGGCAGCCCTCTCATATTTTCTCTTTGCTTCTTCTATCTTTTCTTCTTGACAGAGAACCTCCTTTAAAGAAAAAAAGCAGAATAGCTACACCACGCATTTTAGTATGCCATCTGTTTGGAAGCCTTCCCAGCACTGATTACCATAAAAGCTGTGTATTGTATAGATAGCCAAGTCACGCACACTTGTGTGTGTGTGTGTGTGTGTGTGTGTGTGTGTGTGTGTGTGTGTGTGTGTGTGTGTGTGTGTGTGTGTGTGTGTGTGTGTGTGAGTGTGTGTGTGTGTGTGTCGAGTAGCATACTTGATATGAATCCTATTAAAGCTTTCTAGGTAAAGGTCACCCTTGCTTGAAAGTCAGTCGTATACAACTATAGCATTCAGTGCTCATCTCTGTTTATATACCACGGAGGTGGTACCTATTTATCTACTTGTAATGTCTTGCTTTCGAACTGCTAGGTTGGCAGGAGTAGGGACAGAGACAGGAGCACACTCCATCATGCAGTACTTGGGTCTCGAACTGCTGACCTGCCGACCTTCCAGTCATCAAGTTCAGCGTCTTACCCACTGAGCCACCGCAGTCCCTTCACAAAGTTTCTAGACATTTTAAAAATACCAATAGCATATCTTGCAGCATCCATTATGGGGAGTAAGCTTTTTTTGAACTCCAGTTTGCCTTTTCATAGGCACAAATACTATAAGGATATGTTTCAACATTTTTAACCTCTGCTTCATTTACCTGGGACTTATCTATGCATGGGTTAAATGAAGAGAAGTATATTATTTCATGTTTGGCTCAATAAAGATTAGCATTGGTCTGTCCCTATGACTTGAGGTGGTAAACTCTGTTTGCAATCCCCTCACGTAAAATTCCCACACACGGCCTGCAGAGGAGTCGCTGTGGGAAGCCTACTGTGACATGTGGGTTACTGGCAGGAGCAAAAGTCACAATTGGCCTGAACATTGTATGTGTCAGCAGTTTTCTGTGACTGCCTTGTTCAGGTTGAGAGAATTTGGAAGGCTTGAAGCAGCTGCAAAAAAACCCCAAAACAACCCAAGTTTTGAAAATGCTGCCTTGTTTTGCATTAAGAACAGCGCTGGCAAGGATTTGTGAGGGAAAAATCTTAGTGAGTTCATTCAAGATAAAAGGACACAAGAGAAGGGTGTTTTTTTTATCACAGTTTGATTCCTCAGTTTAAAGCAAGTCAAAGTACACTGGGATAGTTAAGATTACACTGTTTGCCAAACGTGTCAAATTAATTCCAGGTACAGACTTCAATTTCACAGTCATGCAATACTTAAGATTTCTCAATACAGAATTCCAGACTTCATGGAGCACATGCCTGGCGTACCTTACTGGGATCTAGTTTGCTCTTGTCTACTGGAGTGGAGTCTTTAATCACTATGACGTGATCCTCCCCAAAGCACTGACCGTAAAATCCCTGAAAGGAAAACCAAGTTATGTTGAGCTGTATTTTCTTAGCAGGCTTTCAAAAGGAGACTGTGTGACAGCTCTGGAGCTATGATAAAAATGAGATGATGAGATAAAAAACACCAGACAAGTACATTCCAGCTGCCCCAAAATAAAAAGCTGTATAGATCCAACCCCATTCCATTCAGATTCACTCAGAAGCAAGGCACAGTGGGGGTAAGAGGGTGGACTGCCAAGCAAATGTATGGAGAATTACAGTACCCATCTCTGCAGAAAATTATACCAAGAAATTAAGGTATCATCAATGCACCATTAGGTATTCTTATTTGAATGAAGGGTGTCCATATTTAGAAATATACCATGCCACACTTTTATTCCAATTATGCTTGTCTAGCCTAGATTCAGGCCATGCCTCGCCTCCTCTCACCATAAACCCATTGGTTGGTCTCAGAGAAGCCAATGTTTCCACCACCAGTATTATGGGGATAGCAGAGCTAACCAGTCTTAAAGGTAACGACTTCTCTTGCTCGAAAGCCAGTCGTATCTGATTCTAGGGTGGGGGTGCTCATCTCTGTTTATAGCTAAAGAGCCCGGCACTGTTTGTGTCTGCAGATGTTTCTTTCTGGATACGGCAGATGAAGAAGAAGTAGATGTTTCTGAGGTCATATGGCAGGCATGACTGGATGCCGAAGCCAGTCCAATGTGGTACCTATTTATCTACTTGCAATTTCTTGCTTTTGAACTGCTAGGTTGGGCAAGAGCTGGGATAGAGACATGAACTCCTGCCATTGTGTAGCACTCAGGTCTTGAACTGCTGATCTACTGACCTATCAGTCGTCAAATTCGGTGTCTTAACCACTAAGCCACCACAGTTATGTCTTAAAAGGTTGTTAAAACAGTTGCTGAAATATAATACATGAACTACTTTCAATGGCTAAGAAGTGTTACAAACATGTTTATACAGTAAAACCTTGGATAATGCTAAAACTTGGTTCCACAAGTCTTAGTGTTATCTGATTTTTAATGTTATCCGATGCATGTATTGGATAACATTAAAATCCCATGGGATGTGTCGGATAACATTAAAATTCCATACATTGTAACTGGCACAGGCTTTAGCAAACGTTATCCGATGAATCCCATAGGATTTAATGTTATGCGATGCAATTTTCCCCCTGACTGCTTAACGTTATGCGGTTTTAGCGTTATCTGATGCAAACTTTATCCAAGGTATTACTGTGCTACCATCACCAAAGGTCAACACTGCACAAGACTCACCAAGTGTGCCCCTCACATGGCCATTTAGGTGACATCCACCAAGGAAGCACCACAATTGGGATAGTGCCTGGGCCTCTTTTAAGCCTGAGGTAAAAGATGAAGAACTTTCCAGAAGTCCTTACTCTTAAGAGTTAATTGGCAACCTTCTTGCAACTTAAGTGTGAATTTGCAAGGGGAGAAAAATCATTTCATTCTTACACTATCCCAAGGGTATCCTAAAAGGCCCTGGACCACAGAGATGACTAGGTGAATCATCCAGGTCAACCAAGGAATCCAGTCACCATTTAAGGCTTTCCAAAAATGGTGCCACTGCTTGCTGAATAAATACATCTTCTTCTTCTTCAGGATCCTTGACTACAGATATCAAGGAGGACAGTACTGTTTTGCAGAGGGGCTTTATATTTTCTCTCAGTCATCCTCACCTGGCAAGCATGCAATTCACCCACCTATTAAGTTACTGACATTTACTGTGAATTTCCAGCTCCACACTTCAAATTCTGAAACCACAAAGGAGTGGGGAACCTTTGGCTCTCCATATACTCTGGACTGCAATTTTCTCTGTTCCTTGCAACTGGGCGTGCTAGAGAGGGCTTGCTTATTGCAGCTGTAAGAGATGCTATCTGGACAGCCAAAGTTTTCCCATGCATGCCTTTACTCCACTGTCTGTTTATTCATCAGCTGGTGGAAATTGTTTTTTCACAGACAGCCCTATGAAGATAATTCTGACAGGTGTGGCTTTTGTGGAAAGCTTCCATTTGTTTATTTTTGTTTCTTAAACATTTGGCTTCAGAAGTTAATTAGAAAAGTAAACAAGCTATCTAGGAGACCCAAAATGTCTTTGCTGTTCGTTTGTATGGCTGTTATCTTTTCCACTCATTTTATGGAAAAATTCTTTAATCTTTTATTTTTGCCACTTTCTCTTATGGTTGAAAGCAGAAGTGTAGCCACTTACCTCCAGTCTATGGGCTATCTCTGGCAGTTTAGTGATAGCAGGCTCCTTGTAAACAAACTCTTGCTCATCTAAATCTCCAAAAATGGCTCCATAGAAGCCAACACGAAAGTAAGTGCCAAACATTCTCTTTTGACCCTGAATAATAAAAATGAAAGCATTTAATTGTTTTAGCTTTAAAACAGACCCATTTTCTGCCATTATAAAATCCACTTTGTGACAAGTTACACAATTGTTGGTTGTTGCACAGACCATATACACTTATTTTGTGCAATTGCTGCTAAAGAGACATTCCTAATAAGACCATGTATTGGGAAAAAAACAGAAGGAAAAGTATCAGCAAAATAAGTAAAGATTATGTTGAATTTAGGAGCCTGTACACAAGCATTTCCGGGGATATTCTTCCTTTCTCCTAAAATATCAATGTCCTACTTTTAGTACATTTCCCCCCAGATATTATTCATAATCTTTTCATGGACCCCATGAACAATTTCCAAATTGTCATAACAAACTACATTTTGAATTTTTTGTTCAGGAACTTTTGGTGTTAAAAAGTATTCAGTGAAACTGGTTGGCTAAAAAGGCAAAATGAAATACAGTAAAACACCGGATAATGCTAAGACTTGGTTCCACAAGTCTGGGTGTTATCCGATTTTTAGTGTTATCTGATCCATGTTAAAATCCTATGGGATGGATCGGATAACATTAAAGCTCCATAAAGATACATTGTAACCACACAGGCTTTAGTGGTTGTTATCTGATCCATCCCATAGGACCTTAACGTTATTCGATCCAATTCTCCTCCCCAGATTACTTAATGTTATGCGATTTTAGCGTTATCCGATCCAATCGTTATCTGGTGTTTTACTGTAGTCTATTTTCACTCTCTGTGGCAAAAACCTGTAGCTACGAATATAATTATGAAGGGCAACAAATAGGAAAAAGCAGAATAATTGGCTGCAATGCCAGGCTTTATCTACCTTAGATTGAAATGGAAAATCTCTTCCTTTTTGGGCTCAGGGCTTAAAGAAGTTCCAGATCATGACTCAAAGTGTTGAGAGCAAATCACCTCCACATACTCACCACAGAATAAACCACCACCTCTCTGCAGCTACTGAGATATGGAGAAGCTAAGGATATGGTGTATGCTTGGAAAAATCCGAGCTGGAGATGATTAACCAGCCCTGCTCTCTACATAACTAAGGCAATCTTGTAGAATATGCTTCATGGCAATCATATACATACTCACTTGCTTTGAGTCATGTATCACTTACTGTACATGATTCTAAGCCCCATATACACAGGGTTTTCACAGTTCTTTTCTATTTGAGGTAGGCAACTTGTGGCTCTCCAGATACCATTGACTGTGATGGCTGAGTGGTTAAGACGCTGAACTTAACGACTGGAAGGTCAGCAGGTCAGCAGTTTGAGACCCAAGTGCTGCATGATGGAGTGAGCTCCCATCTCTGTCCCAGCTCCTGCCAACCTAGCAGTTCGAAAGCAAGAAACTGCAAGTAGATAAATAGGTGCCACTTCGGTGAGAAGGTAAACAGCATTCCATGCACTCTGATGTCTAGTTATGCCTGCCATGGGTCCACAGAAACATCTGCAAATGCAGACAGCACTGGCTCTTTGGCTACAAACAGAGATAGGCACTGAACTCTAGAGTTGGAGACAATTGGCTTTCAAGCAAGGGTAACCTTTACCTTTACCTAGATACTGTTGAACCACATCTTCTATCACTCCTCACCACTGGCTATTCCTCCCCGGATGGGCTTAATGGGAGTTGTCTAAATTGTTCACCCCTTCCTCTATGCAAGGAAGTACTTTGCACATGCAGGGGATTCCCTACTGTAACTGTAACACATTCCCTTGAATGGGAAGATTCATGAATTACAGTACCTGGCTTTACAGGGGTAATGAATAATCATTTCATTCTATTCTCAGCAATTTTACTGTCAATGTATAAAAATTGAAATAATAATAACAAAAACAATAATTTGACACAGTGTCTTATGTGCTGATAACACTCCACTGGAAGAGGCATAAATGGGAATCCTATACTGTCACATGGTACGGCACTGGAGCCAAGATCTAAATTATGCCATGGAGTCCAAATAGAAATTTAAAGTAGAGAGAGAAAAGGGGGAAATTGTATATTTCACATGGCCTTATCTTCATGATCAGCAAAACAAATTCTGCAGCCCTACAAGGAATACTTGTCGATAGTTACCTTATTTATTATGCTTTCAAAGGCTTTCTGAAGTTTGCTGTGAGTCAAAGAAAGCTTCCTGAAATCTCGATGAGCTTCTAATATGGGGATGACAATCTTGTCGACTTCATTTACAGTTTCACATAGTCCACCCTTGAATGAAGGGGAAAAAAACAAGTTTAAAACTGGTACCAATTTTCTGACCATTTGTAGACAAGATAGTGACATTTCAGTGTTTACAATATCATAGTTAACTAGGACATACATGTATTTGATATACATCAAGCATAGCTAAATATTTTAGCACCATTCATGTACCTTTAATTGCACTAGAAATGGTTATACAGTACTGTCCTATTTAGGCAAGACTTTACAGGGGCTATATCAAGTTGCCTATGGTGTCTGCAATGGACAGAAATCCATTTAGGACTAAACTACCTATCTCATGCACGTGTAAGGAATGCCTGATTTCACCTTTGTTGAAAATCAGCATTGAGCGAAGTTGTTTTTAGAACCAGAAGACAAAGAGGAGATAACTTTTACATTCATTTTGCATCTTTTCTTTTCCCTCTGCCCAAATGGCTTTTAATACTATCAGAGTTCCAGGCTAAGAGTTCTCCCTTGTTAAGAAAAACACCCTAGTGTGCAGTGTGGATTTCCTGAGACGTAATCAAACAGAATGCTTAGTTTGGTTCTAACACACCACCACGCAATAAATTATGCTACATTTGGGGAACTAGCGAGGGTCAACATACTGAGTGCATGAGCCTCGTTCTGAGAAAAATCATTTTCATGATTATGGTATCTCTCCTGCCAGATTAGGTAAAGGTTGCCCTTGCTTGAACGCCAGTCACATCTGACTCTAGAGTTCAGTGCTCATCTTTGTTTATAGCTAAGGAGCCAGCACTGTCTGCAGACATTTCCATGAACAAGTGGCAGGTATAACTAGGCACCAGAGTGAATGGAACACTGTTTACCTTCCCACTGAAGTGGTACCTATTTATCTACTTGAAATTTCTTACTTTCAAACTGCAAGACTAGCAGGAGCTTGGACAGAGATGGCAGCTCACTCTGTCGTACAGCACTCAGGTCTTGAACCGCTGACCTACCGACCTTCCAGTCATCAAGTTCAGCATCTTAACCACTAAGCCACCACAGTCCACCTGCCAAATTACAATCCTATAAACGACAAACTTTATTCCGCCTAGTTATAAACGATTATTAGGCAGAATATATCTTTTGTAACAAAACAAAGCAAGTTATTATATAATACTGATTCAGTCATGAATTGAGTCTACTGCTACTCACACTGCTGAAAAGTTCTGCAGCCTGTTCCAGCAGCCCTACCAACCCATTCTCTGAGAAATATCTTCCTGAGCACACTCCATCTTCATCTGGAGACAGAACATCATCGGAGACTGCAGACTCCTCCAACACATTGGGGGAAATGTTCTAAAATGGAGAAGAATGGCATGTTTCAAACAACCACTAGACAGAATCAGCTAATTATTTGTTCCTTAGCATCACCATACTGGAAAGGGCCTTCAAGCAAGTGTGCACAATTTCTTTGATATTCCTCCTCTGTGACATATAGTGGGCTCCACGGTCATAAAACAATCCTAATAACACTAACATGAACACAAACAATAATAATTTTGTGTCAGAAAGGATTTTTGATGGTGAAACTCCGCTCAGGGAATGCCCGAATAAGGCTCCTTTCATGTCCCCAAGAATTTTCCCCGCTGAAGTGGTTCCTATTTATCTACTTGAATTTCTTGCTTTCGAACTGCTAGGTTGGCAGGCGCTGGGACAGATATGGGCACTCAATACGTCATGCAGTACCCAGGTCTCGAACTGCTGGCTTGCTGGCCATCAAGCTAACAAGGCGAGCTTCTTAGCCACTGAGCTGTTGCATCACCTTAACAATCCTGATTATATTCACACATCCCATTTGAATTCTAAAAGTTCTAGTTTGCTCAGAAGATCATATACAGTACAGTAAAACACCGGATAACGCTAAAACTTGGTTCCACAAGTCTTGGTGTTATCCGATTTTTAGTGTTATTCGATCCATGTTAAAATCCTATGGGATGGATCAGATAACGTTAAAACTCCATAGAGATACATTGTAACTGCACAGGCTTTAGCGGTTGTTATCCGATCCATCCATAGGACCTTAACGTTATTTGATCCAATTCTCCTCCCCAGATTACTTAACGTTATGCAATTTTAGCATTATCCGATCCAATCGTTATCCGGTGTTTTACTGTATAACTAAAGACTATATGGGGAAATAAGTAAAATAACATAGTGCAAGGCCAGGGTGGTAGACAAAAATCAGCAGTCTTGAAGAAATTCAGCCAGGTTTTGATATTTTATTTATTTACTCACTACATATAGACCACTTTGTCATAGCTATAGTTGCTGCATAATGCTGTAAACAAATAGGAAGTCCCACTCCTTGTACAACTGAATTTTCATTCTACAATTCAATTAAGTAGATTCAGTCAAATGGATAATAAGTTCTCAGCAGATACCCACATCTACTCTCTGTTTTCACTGTTTTTAACTAAATTCTCCATCAACAGTTCCAAAGATTCAGTAGTTTGGGCACCTTGGTATGATTGTGGAAAGAAAATAGAGTTTTTCAACTTCTGGTATGAATTACAAAGAAATCTTAAAATGAAAGAATGTAAGGTGAAGTGCAATTGCATTGTGAGCCGCCTGGAGTTGCTTCGGTGAGTAGGCAGCCATACAAATTTAAACAAACAAATAAGATATTTATTTTGCCTTTAAAATGAGTATCTAGACTTGGTGGACAGATAATGTTGAAACTATACTTGAGAATATACCGGTATTTCTGCCTTGGGATCTCTTAAAAAGAAAGGTGGAGTATAAATATTACAATCAACCACTGCAATAATCCACCACTGCAATAATCACATACTGGTCATACATTTGTCTCCTTATAATTTTCACAGGGTACACCTATTATACCTTATTTTTAGGCACATGTAGAGGGCTAGATTGGATCTCCTACACTAATGTGCTCCAAAGAATTCACTGAACCAGATTTTTTTTTAAAAAAGGGGGATAAAGAGTGGGAACTCTTTTTATAAGCATAGCAAAATTATACATTTCTGAGACAGAACAGAAACCTTAGGTTCAATAGTTGAAAATATTGTTTATGTCCTCAGAAGAAGTGTTTTGCAAATGTGGGGAGCTATTTTTATAATAATTCTAGAAAAAAACCCTGAGGGTTAATATGAAATACCCATTTCATTCTTTTTTTTTACAAGAACACAGTCACAAAGAGTCATCTGTTACTCATCTGCTATAAAACTTGTTATTATTTCAGAGTGTGGTTTCAAAACATGCACAGACAACCATGTTTTGATGCAATAAGATTAAACACACACTGAACTATTGCAGAAGGCCTTTAGGAACAACACGTGCACAAGTTCGTGCAGCCCAGAAAAAGATTTCTCATTTCATTGAGAATCAGCTTGAAGTTCTTCCAAGGCTTTACTTTGAATGTTACTTCCCTGCTGTTTTCAACTTGCTTCTGCTATGGATGGTTGCCCTGTTCAAGGCAAGCCAAGCCTCAGCAAGTGTGCCCAAATTATCTGTGGGACTTGTGTCCATCTTTTTAAAAAAAGTGACAGGTATAGTCTAAGGACTCTACTGTCAGGGATTTAGTGTGTGAATTTGATGTGTTGAATTATGCTTATTAGTTCATTTATTTCTTTTATTTCATTAATTAATTAAGGGTGATGTTTCAAATGGGGAACAATAAAGACATTATGTTCATAAATTAAGATTTTCATAAAATGTTCATAAAATCTAAGGTATTTTCTGAGCTAAGGTAAAGGTCACCCTTGATTGAAAGCCAGTCATATCCGACTCTAGGTTTCAGTGCTCATCTCTGTTTATAGCAAGACATTTCCATGGACATGTGGCAGGCATGGAACGCTGTTTACCTTCCCACCAAAGTGGTCCCTATTTATATTCTTGCAATTTCTTGCTATTGAACTGGTACGTTGTGTTAACCCAAAACCATAAATCCCAATTTCATTTGTGTTTATTATTTTTTTATATTTTATTTTTCAAAAAAAGATGCTTTTAACATTTATTTTCCATTCTCCCCGACTCTACCCACTATGCACACATGTCCATAAGCAGTCCACTGTACACACAATAATTCACTACAGGTGAATAACTGCAAAGGATCTATTTTTAATAAATATTTCAATAGTCAAACTGCAAAGAAAAAGTGTTTTTCCTTCACGATTCCTTGAAAGCAGTTTTTCAATAAGAGGGAAAGCCAAAAGGAAAAGTGGTTATGACTTCAAAGGAAAAACTTGCTAGTGTATCTATTCTCACACCAATTTCTCTATTGTCTTGAGGAGAGAGACTTTTTTTGAAGGAAAAAAGGTTAGAAAGGTGGTTTTTGTTTTGTTTTAAACCTTCATAGAAAATGTTTCTGAAGTCCGATCCAAATTGTATGAGTGTCAAAAGAAAGGTTATTCTGTCCTCTTTCAAGAGCACTTTGAATCACTTCAATTGGTCAATCTTTTTTTTCTGGATCACTGCCAAACACACACACACACACCCCACACACAGAAATGTCATTTTTACAAGTCATGTTTTTCCTCAATATCTTTTTTGTGGATTCCTGCTATGGAGTCATTTTTCTTCACATGTTGTATGCAAACTGTATCCACCTTGGGAAGTTGTCATATTCAATTTCTAAATTGGTTTTCCATCCATTTTTTGGGTTTTTGTGACCTCGTATGAGTGTTTTTTTGCAAAACGCTCCATAGATTATTTTTCCGAAGTCCAATTCCAAATCTGAAAGTGTCCCCACAAAGGTTAATCTTTCCTCTTTCAAATGCACTTCGGATCATCCGAATTGGTTGGGTAGTTTTTTCACACACACACACACCCCGACAACCGACCCCTTAGCAAAACTGCCACTTTTCCGATGCTACTTCTGAAAGCGATGACGTCATCGCTTTGCATTTTCAGCTTTTGTGTTCTACCAATTCGTAAAGTTGCAGTGACGATATTTCAAATGACATAACCCTTATTTTTGTGGGTGCCTTAGTTTTGGTGTTGCAGCTTCTCAAAAGTACATGTTTTTTGTTACACTGCAAAAGCTGTCAGACCAGCCAAACAAAACGTAGGACATTCACAGAATTCACATCAAAAGACTTGACTTCTGGAATTACAAAGAAGATGCCTACAGCAATGTGAACTTACCTGAAAGCTGACACTGCCAACAGGCAGGTAACTGTGATCCTCCAGCATGCTCAGGTATTCTGCAACTAGAGCAGCAGCATGGACAAGACACATGGCAGCCTCTGTGTAGCATTTTCTTTTGACATGCTTCTCTGCCATGTTCTGGAGCCAGGTGAGCCTTAAGTCAGGTGACGTCTGATATCCCTTGGCAATTCTAATATTTGAATATAGTAAAATACATATTTGATTTGACTTAAGAGTTAAATAAAAAAAGCTCTCTCCTTCTTTCCACAGACATGCCTTGCCACATTGCCAGGTTTGAATTGTTATACAAAATGGTTACAAGTCCAATAAAATCAACTTCACCATACTATTTTTAGCTCTTCTTCTTATCTTTCTCTGGTTCACATGTCATCAACTGTAACTGTAATTTTTCACAGCAAGAGCTTAGTTTTCATAATCTCCTCCCTAACTTTATCCACCAAACTTCATATTTGGTCTCATTAAATGTTTTTAATCTTATATTTGTACTTCATATTTCCTCTTTAGAAAACAGCATTCAAACTTTCCAATAGATGTTATCAAAACAAGTTACAAACAGAGAAACATTAACATTCTGACAATATTCAATAAAAGTCAAAGTGAGATCAGTTTGAAGAGATATGCCTTCATACGCTTCTTAAAAGCAGTAAGACTATAAACTGAAAAAGAAGTGTATTCAATGGTCTAAATCAGTGGTGCTCAAACTAAGACCCGGGGGCTGGGTGCAGCCACCGATGCCAATTCATCCAGCCCGCAAACCCCTCGTCGCTCCTGGAAGCGGAAGTAAAACACGCCCATACGAGGGCTTCGTGGGCCAGATGAATTGGCGTCAGGTAGTGACTGGCTCCCTGAACCACATGATCAGCCCATGGCCCAAAAGGTTTGGGCACCCCTGGTCTAAATCAACACAACAGCAGGCTTGTACCCATGATGGACCCCATGGACCCATGATGGAACCTGTCTGTAAATCTTAATATCCAGCAGGCTCATAACAAGGCAAGTGATCCTAGAGATTAAAAACTAAAAGTGTTTTAAGAGCAGTTAAGACTCTGAGCTATTGTTTATGTACTAAATCCAAAGGATAAATGACTGACATAGTGACAGTTCTGCTAGAGAATCTTCACAAACTTTTTTAAAAATTAGTTAATTCAAAATCAACATATGCTATGTTCTTTCAACTATAACGTTCAATGAGAAATATAAAAGTACACCAATTCTACTTCTATCCATTAATGCGGGGTGCCCAAACTGTGGCCCACGGGCTGGATCTGGCCCACGACGCCAATTAACCCAGCCCACGACGCTCTCAACACTCCCAGAAGCAGAAGTAAAACACATATACAATAGTATAAAAGCTAGTTATCTAAATAAATGTAAGAGTTTTATAAAAGACATTTCACCCATTTCAAATACAAATTCCCTGAATTTTTTGTGAAAAGGCATGATATAGAACAGGAATTCTCAACCTGTGGCTTGCGGGTTGGATGCGGTGTGCAATACCATTTCATGTGGCTCCCCACCATCTCCACCACACCAGGATGTGCCATGTGGGGGAAGAAAGGCAAACTGGCCATCCAGCTCCCGAAGCTGTCTGAGGGAGTGTGACCCGGCCCCTGGCTTTAAAAGGTTGAGAACTCCTGATATAAAAGGTCTGTATGCCATCAATGAGAAATTATTCACATGGAAAACTTCCATTTGTGACAATTTGAACTCCAAAGGTTCGAGCACATTCATTTAAAATTCTCCAAAAGAAACACTTAAAAATTTCAACCTGTACATAAGATCCATGAGCATCTCTGGGTCTTCCTGAAACTCTCGCATTTTCACTGTATCTGACAATATGCTGTTCAGATTACACAGCAGCTCTTCCACCTGAAAAAAAAAAGAGAAGAAACCCCAACATTTTCAGGAACAGCACTGTACCTGCAATGTGGTTTCTAAAGTGTTCATAAATGTTATGATTTTTTGGTAGGGCTTTGACAATAAAATACAGTAAAACACCGGATAACGCGAAGACTTGGTTCCACAAGTCTTGGTGTTATCCGATTTTTAGTGTTATCCGATCCATGATAAAATCCTATGGGATGGATCGGATAACGTTAAAGCTCCATAGAGATACACTGTAACCTCACAGGCTTTAGTGGTTGTTATCCGATCCATCCCACAGGACCTTAACGTTATTCGATCCAATTCTCCTCCCCAGATTACTTAACGTTATGCGATTTTAAAGTTATCCAATCCAATCGTTATCCGGTGTTTTACTGTATAGGTATGTACACACAAATTGCACTCATTTCCCCTCCAATTCTAGATCTCGCCTTTTAAATGTCGACATTTGTACCCCAATTTTGTAAACTGCAACAGGAATGATTAGCAAATACAGTTGATAGCTTTAGGAAAAGTCAGGACATTAAACCAAAAACTATACAGTAATCCTATTTGTTGCTTGAAGCTGGCTCAGGGCTGTTACAATTAGGATTGTCCTGGCTTCTTCTTAAACTGTTAACTATAGTCTCTTAGTTAGGTCAACATAGCAGACTACAGTTAATGAAAAACCTTCTGGAAAGGGATCAGTAAAGGAGATACAAAACTGGGCAGAGGGCACATTTATATTTTGTCTTATTCAGTTAAGATATGATTATCTGAAATACACAATTTTTAAAAGTATGCAGTGAAGGAAAGTCCCAATGAAGCTGAGCTCAGAGTTTCATACCAATTGTGACACCACTAGACTCTGGTTGGTCAAACAATGGGAGACACACTTGTATTCTTTTTCAGGCTATGGTGGCTATGGGCCATTTCCTGGCCTCTGTTTCTGGAACAATCCGGTGAGATAAGGCTAGTGGAATTGACTGCTTCTCACTCTACTCACTGTTCACACTCTTTGATCTAACAGAGGAACTGTCAAAGAAGAAGGAGCAGAAAGCTCCAGAAAATGGCAGAAGGCCCCACCCTGGGTAATCTGTCTCATCAGGGGTCTGCAGATGCTATTCTTGGCTTCTGTTTTTTCACTGGGTTGAGGGCAAGACACTCAGTATTTCTCCAGACTGCTAGAGTAGTTCCTGGAGGACAGAGGTGCCTGGTGGGCAATTGTCTATGGGATTGCAAAGGGTCAGAATCAACTGTGCGGCTGAACAATAACAAAAAAAGAAAGGAAGAAGCACTTATCTTAGGCTTCATGCCAACACACAGTCACAACAGAGGAAGGCAACAAGAAGAGCACAATATATTACTCAGTAACATATCTGGGACTGAATTGGCAGCAAAGACAAGAGGAGAGAGTATGGCCTTATTGCATGGATGTTAATGCAGTGCAGGCCATATTTTATGACTTCTGGCCGCTGTTTTGGGGAGGATATAGTCCTTTGGTTTTGACTAAAAAGATGTCTAAACATAAGAAGTAGCTAAGTGCCTTCCTTACCTGTACCGGAAACTGAGTTGGTTGCATGTCTGCATCTTCCTCTGCATATGCCAAGATAGTTCGCAAAGACTTTCTGAGATACTCTTCATTAAAATCTGATGCTTTGCCAACCAGAGAAGCCAGTGACATTGTCACTTGCATTTTCACTCTTGCAAAATTCTGTTAGAAAACAGAAGAATAGCAGACCGTGTGAGACAAGTGTACCGATTTTCTATTAGCAGTCAGCTGTTGCATTCTGTCTTCGTAAGGCCTTCATCTCCCCTATCTTTACAGCAGCTTTAGGTAGAATTTATTCAGAATTAAAACAGTGGTACTGCAACCCCATGTATGATCCCGTGAGAGTAAGTGCCACTGAAATTATAACACAAGCTGACACTGGTGTTATACAAGTCATCCATTGCTCATTTTGTACACTAAGACTGCTCCCTCAGTTACATGGGGATGGGAGGTGTTATTATAACTACAGTCAAACCTCGCATAAAGCGCGCCTCGCTTCAAGAGTAACTCGCATAAAGAGCAGAATTTTCTCTGAATGTTCACTTCGCTTAACAAATAAAACCAAACAAAAACTCGCTTAACAAATAAATCGGGGTTTGCAATCCCCTCCACAATTGGTCACTTACAATGGTGTTTCGCTTAAAGAGCAAACTCGCTTAAAGAGCAATCCTGTGGAACGTTTTATGCTCTTTAAGCGAGGTACAATTGTATTCTGAACTAACTCAAGGAAGAGCAAAATCCATTAACTGTAAGAATAAGTGAACATAATTTATTTATGATGAATTAATAATCTCCTATAAAGGCTTACCAAATGAGACAATGTAACCATTTCAATTAAATGTGCATGAACGTTGTTAAGCTTCTAAAATGCTTAGCTATGCTTAAAGTTTTAAGTTTTAAATTTAAATGTAATATCTTCTCAAATCAAAGACAATGTCATTCTCCTCTTTCCATTTTTATGCCAATTGTTATGTATTATATGACATCAAGTTGATTCTGATTCATGGCAATCCTAGTAGGATTCCCAAGGTATGTGAGACATTTAAGGAAAGGTTTAACCATTGCCATGTCCCAGGGAATTTCCATGGCCTAGCTAAGGTTTGAGCCCAGATCTCCTGAGTCCTAGTGCATCACTCTATCCACTACATCATTCTGGCTCTCCCTTTACACAGTTCATATACAGTAGTTGTATACTGTGGCATTAAGAATTACAGATTATGTACATTCTGGGGAAATTTCACCAATCAATGTATCCTTATTATATACAAATTTCTGCAACTCTGCAACGCATTGCAAAACAACAGAGCTTGGGAAATTATGTTTAAGTAGTAGATGTAAAATGACATGCAGAAGCTGACCATAACTAAACAACAGAAGGACAATGCTCAATGACCTAGCATATCCTCCTATTACTGTTCAATTATAAATGCTTCTGTAGGTCTTCTTATTTTTCCATGTGTAGGCCAGGCATGAAACTGCCAAAAGGAAGCCACCTTTTGGTGAGTCCATTCTGCAGTTCCTTTACCTGAGCTAGTGTGAGAAAGATTAGCCGGCAACTCAATGTTGCTGTTACTAGGGTATGCCAAATTGTAGTTCAAACATACCACAATCTTTGAGGAGGCTCCTTCTGTGTACCCCTTCTGTAGGTCCTTACATTTGTTCTACTTAAAAGTAATTTTCCATGCTGTGCAAAAGAATATGGAAGACAACTTTCCTCTAGCAAAAGAGATTATTTTATTAAGAGAATTTCTGGGGGGGAAAAGGAAATGACTTTATCAGGAAGATCATAATGAACCCAAAAGACAGCTGTAATTCTGCAAGCAGTAGTCTTCTGAATGAACATAGGTTGCTGTAGTTCAGTAGTTCAGTCTGTGAGTGGTACTAATCAATACTGTTTATGGTCTTACGCTGGTCGAACTGAAGCTGTATCTCATAAGGAGGTAAAGGGTGGCACAGGCTTGAATCCGAGAGGCATCAATGCTGCTACTGCAGTGTTGTAGGACTCTCTGACAGAGATCAGCACATTGCTCCACTTCCTCTTCAAACAACAGATCTCCAAACTAAAGGTAGGAAAAGAAATCTTAACATTGGGAGCTTTCAGACAGCTGGTTCACAGCATTGCTCATCAAAAGACAATATGCAACTCTCCTGTGCCCTCATCCAATCATTTCCTGACACACACAAAAGCTGACAGAAGGAGTAAGAAAAACAAAACAAAAGAGGATTCCCAATGGAAGGCAACATGATCTGTGTTTCCACATAAAATTGTGTGAATGAAGCAGATGATTGCTCATTAAAAGCGTTGTATGGAAACAACCATGGCTTCAAGGGTAAGAGCTTTGGGGTGTTTGGATAAGACCAATCAATGGCAGGAAATGTGCCTTTTCTCTACATACTGAAGTCTGGAGTATTTTCACCAAAAATGCCTTACACCTTTCTCCTGGCCTTCAGATATTCCCAAATTGACCTCAACTCACTCCTCCTTCCAGATTCTGCTTTCAGTCAGAATATGCAAGAGCTGCTGGTATTATTTACAGCAAGGCTACAATCAGGTGCAGAGAATCTGCAATAGAAAAATTTTGAACGTTCTGTGCAATAAATATTCATCAACCCATACTACCCTAAGCCATCTAATCATACCAGATCCTTCTTTGCTTACTTCTCTTGCCATCGAATACAGTCAAAACATTTGGTTTTGCAAAGCAAAATAAAGAGTTTGTACATATGGTCCACTATGCAAAAAGCGGTACATGACAGAGTGAGCTCACGTCATCTGACCCATTTCTTGCCAAACTATCAGTTCAAAAGAAAGAAATTGCAAGTAGATAAACAGGGACTACTTCAGTGGGAACGGTAACAGCATTATGTGTGCTCTGGCATCTACTCAGGCCTGTCACATGTCCACGGAAACGTCTGCAAATGCAAACAGCGCTGGCTCTTTGCCTCTAGTCTTAAACAGAGATGAGCACCGCAACCTGGGGTCAGACATGACTGGCTTTTGAGAAAGGGAGACTTTACCTTTATTGCTTTAGGAAGTCCTTTTAATTTGAAAAGAGATTTTTACAGACAGCATGAAAAAAGAGCTTAATGATGAATTTCACAATTATAACTGGATCTATCAACTGAGGTACATTTTATGACAGTTATCTGGTATCCTGGGTTTTAAAACACATGTACAGTATTAGACATTAAAAAAGAACCATTCTACTGGACCCAGTCAAAGGCTTCTCTCTTTCAGTATCTTGTTTCCTATATTTCAATTCATGAAGCAGGACATGGGATCAATAACTCACAAAGAACCTCAAAACAACAAGAAAGCCAACACTTACTCTGACAATTAATGCTCGGATGGTAGCAAAGCAATGAGTGAGATAGGTTGTGCTCTGATCACAACTCAGAGAATTTACAAGGACCTTCAGCACACCACCCAATAGGTTATCTCTGCAGTCCATAGCTGACGTTGCCTAGATCAGAAAAGAGAGCTCAGTCTTTCAAAATGATTTTAGACAACAGAGTTTACATTGGGATAGGGAACATGTGGCCTGTGAGCCAAATTCAGCATGCTAGGTTGTTTCGAGTGATCCATTCCTTTGCTGTAGCCTGGAATCAAGACTAGCCCTGCCATTAGGCAGAGTGAGGCAACCACCCCCATGGGAGATGTTTTGAGGCAAGAGAGACAGATCCCCAGCTGTTCTTCTTGAATACATTTGCTGTCTTCTACCCATGAAGTAAGAGACTGCAGTGGCTTAGTGTTCAGGACACTGGAAGGTCGGTAGATCAGGAGTTCCATGCCCAAGTACTGCATGATGGAGTGAGCTCCTGTCTCTGTCCCAGCTCCTGCCAACCTAGCAGTTCGAAAGCAAGAAATTGCAAGTAGATAAACCTTGGACAGCAAGGAGAACAAATAGGTCGATCCTAGAAGAAATCAACCCTGATTGCTCCTTAGAAGGTTAAATAGTAAAGATGAAGCTGAAGTACTTTGGACATCAAATGAGAAGAGAGGATTCACTTAAGAAAGCCTTGATGCTGGGAAAAGTGGAGGGCAAAAGAAGAAGGGAGCAGCCAAAAATGAGGTGGCTAGATTGTATTGTAGATACAATGGGCACAACGCTGGGCGAGCAGAGGAGGATGGTGAAAGACAGAGGTGCTTGGCGGGCAACAGTCCATAGGGATGCAAAGGGTTGGAATTGACTGTACGACTGAAAAACAACAACAAAACCAAATAGGTACCACTTTGGTGGGAAGGTAAACAGCGTTCCATGCACTCAGGTGTCTAGTCATGCCTGCCACATGTCCACAGAAACATCTGCAGACACAGACAGTGCTGGCTCTTTGTCTATAAACAGAGATGAACACTGAACCCTAGAGTCGGATACAACTGGCTTTCAATCAAGGGCAAACTTTATCTTTACCTACTCATGAAGCAAAGAGTTTTGTAGGTCACACAGCCTCTCCTAGGCCTCCTAAATCAATTTGCTACCTCACATGTGGTGCAAGATGCTATCTCGTTGTCAGTGTTATGATAAAATAGTGTAGCAGTTAAGCTGCAGTACTGCAGCCAAATCTCTGCTGACAATCTGAGTTCGATCCCAACAGGCACAAAACTGGCTCAGATCTCCTTACTTCTGAGGTTGATAAAATGACTACCCAGCCTGTTGGGGGCAAAATGCTAATTAGCTTGTAAACCACTACATAACAAGGAAACAGTTTACTTCTTAGCATTGGAAGAATAATTGCTGATCATTTCTAAAAGTGAATATCAATAACAACCTAATGCTGTGTAATATAATAAAAACAAAGGAAGGGTAAATTTATTTCTTCCTTTTCCATGGGTGGAGGAGCTGGCATGCAGCCAATTATGTAGTTTCTCACCTGGATGATATTCTCTTGCATATCCAGAATAATTAGATTAGCTTCAGTAGCAAAATTCCCACTAACAAGAGCTTCTTGGTCAATCTCAGCTTTTGTTCTGTAATAAATCATATTACCACAAATCAGTTGTTAATCCTGAAGAGCTGAGGCCATCTCCCAGCCCAGCATGGCTTTGAAGGAAAAGGGCCATGGATCGAGGCCACTGATGATGACTCGATAGATGATACAGTACAGTACTTGTAGGACAAGACAGTAGTCAATATCCTACCTCTCCCACTTGTCTAAGTCAAAAATCTGTGGTGAGTTGCTGGCAATTAAGAACTCAATGCCAAGTTACGCAGCTGGTAGGAGAAATAGCAGCCTCAACTTCTTGATTAGTGACAATTCAGTCTCAGAAACTAAGAGATACAGTAATTGGATAAAACTCATGGGATAAATAAACATTAAAAAAACAGTCAAAAGGCTTGGAGTTTATTAAAGTGGTCTAACAATGACTCAGTTGAAGGCAATCATTTCAGTAGATCAAAGAGCCCAACAACTCCTCATTAAAGGCAGATCTGACCAGTGCCACAATTTACTTGCTTCCATTCAAATATTAAAACAGACAACAACTAGAAGAAAATAGTACTATTATTAGCAAAAGTCGAGGGCTGAGCTAAATTTAGTCTTAGAAGATTCATATTTTAGAAAAACATCAGTGGCTGAATACAGTAACAATTTCATTGAAGACCATTTTGTTACACAACTGATGTCCAATTGTATTGAGCCCATTTTGTTCTCTTCCTCCTTCTTGTGCCATATCCAATTCCGAATATTGGGAATCATCATGGAGATCAGCCACAAAGATTGTCCTGAGAATATAATGCAGTGGCCTTCCATTTGACTTCCGCATTTCAGAGTGACACCCATACCACTGATCCATTCCTGCAAGTCACTTTCTGATCCTGAGCCCTTTTGGAACATAAAGTCCTCCTCAGCTCCAGGCCAGTATTGAAGCTGCTGCCCTCCATCAAGATGGATTCAAGTAGGATTTAACCCACTTGGCGACCATCACCCTTCCCTGTGGACTTTGCCACCCACTGACCCCTTACATCAATGCAATAACTATTGTGCTTGCAACAGCTTTGAAATCCCTCAAAGGGAGATAATGGTCATATGAGACAATTCTGCCATGTGTTGGTTGGATCTCTTCACCCCCATCAGTTTTACATACTGCTTGGTCTTAAGTACGGTAAATATCATACAAACAGAGAACTGATCTCTCCTTTCTGTCTCTCCAGGAATGCCTACCAAACATGTATTGCCTTTCATCTCTCCTAGCAAATGCTTTCAAGTTGGGGGCAGGAAACTATACTTCTTCAGAAGATTTGGACTGCAGCTCTCATAAACTGGCCAAAAACACTGGGAGTCCCACAGCTCATCCACCACCCTAAAACAGATCAAGTACTACAGTACTGTATTGTTATTTTGAAAGCCATTTAGCCATCACAACAAAAATTATACAATTCCACGTGATTATGAAATATTTTTGAAGAACAAGCAATTAAGAATGGGAGAATGTTGAGAATTTACCCTACAAGAACTAAGTTAGTTGGCGAGAAAAAGAAAAACATTATTCATACAACTTTCTGCCAAATGACTCACGTCACGTAGTATTCTAGACACTGCTTTTCTCATGTATCAATTTACTCAAAGTACAGAGGAAATATATCAACACCACAACTGCTACTTGGTACTTTTGTAAGTAATGCAGAATAGCAGGATTGTTTTTTTAAAAAGCAACATTGCCACAAGCAGCTGAAGTATTGCTTTCTTAATGTAATAAACAAAGATACCAGCATGCTATCATAATTGGAGTTAACCTTTAGCATGTAGAAGGTCTTTTTATCATTATATTCATCATTGCATTATCATTATAACTTCTTGGGCATTAGTCTGACAGAGTTCTTGCCAACTAATTGACTCCAGCTGATCTAGGGGACTAGAAGCTAACAAAATTATGGGCAAAGCAAGGAGAACAGAACATGGTATTTTCCATGGATTAGCCTAATTCCCTAGAGGCTAACCTTGGCACTCCATCTGTTCTTGGACTTCAATTACCAGAAGACTAATTCAGAACTCCTGATCAGGGCTTCTGGGAATTGAAGTTCCAGAACAGCTGGAGTGCCAAGGTTAGCCATCACTCCGTAATTCATGAAAACATCCCCATGTGTTTAAACAGGCATGGGTGGAGTTTTATTTTTAGTTGCAGCTGCAAGAGTTCCCAGACAAGGGAGATAGTCACCTGAGACAGCAGTCTTTAAGTCTCGTCAAAGAGGAGAAAATTAATAGTTATTTAACTTGTTATTACTTCTTATTTTTACAGCTAAAGATGGGAGAGATGTTCAGGTTTCTGTACCCTGGTCAAAAATAAATAAGCCAGCTTTTCTGCTATGTATCATAAAAAGGGTACACGGAGCTGGTACCATGGACTCCTTCATCTCAGAAAGGAGAGTGTCTTGGGCCAATCCAGGCTTCTTAGTCAGGGCTTAATAAATAAATGCGTGCATACACGCACATACACCTCTAGTCAGCCTTACAAAAAGAAAAAAGAGAAGCTACTTGCAACATGTTAGATAAAAAAATTAAAAAATGTGAAAGAGAAAGGGGAATCTGGCCTTCCCACTTTTCTGCTCCAGGTATTTACTATGTGTTTTTATGTCTTTTAAAGGACATTCAAAATAAAACATAGGGATTGGTCAGTGGGGAGAAAGATAGAGCATTTGTTTATATTGTCTGTGTATGTGTCTAGCAATAACAATGTTTTGATAGTGACCAGTGCAAGACATTACTTTGTAAAGGTAAACAACTGTTAAGAATGAGGAATTCCTACCGTCAGCAAAAGAGCAAACAGTGCAAGAAGTTGGTTTTTAAAAGCAACATTCCAAAGTCTGAGTTCACTTGCAGTAATTCCTCCCTCAAAATTGCCTCCTGTGTAGCATTAAGGATGAACTAAAGGCAAGAAGAGACCTTTAAAAAAACTAAGGAAGCAATTAACCAATCACATTCAGATTCGTGAATGCTGTAAATTTTAATCTTGAGATAGGTTAGTGGGCACATACTGGACATGAACCTCTAGTAAGCACATTCTGGTAAGCCACCAGATCAGTGAGGTTTGTGAAATGTGTATCCCCCTTAATTAGGTTTACTGATGCAAGCATTGAAAATATGGACAGCAAAAGAGTTTACTACATGAATATGTACTTATCTTAGAACCAATTCTATAATGCAATCAACAGATTTCCCAGAATCTTCCAGGAGCTTGAGAATTTCTGTCTGGTACTTAAGCAGGTTTAGAGTGGCATTTTGCTCTATCTGTACATTGAATTTAAAGAACTTGCTATATAGGGCAAGTTCTGCATGGCATTGCTATATAGGGCAACTTCTACATGGCATGGGTAAAATACTAATTCCAACCTAGTGCCTTCTATAAATCACATGGCTATTGGATATTTAACAACCTCATTCTGCAGGCTCTTATTGATGAAATAAAGGAAGTGGCAACCCATTTTGTTGTATGATGAAACAATAAGATACCAACCTTTTGAAGGAAATAAAAGGCTTCTTTTACCCAGCAGCAAGAGACTAGCAAGAAAGTGTTTCATTGTAAGGCAGCTCCTCATGATTTCTAGCTCCAACCAAACTAATTGATGGAAATGCAGAAAACATTTCCTCACCTTGGTTCTGTTCCATATTTTTCGTTAGCTCTCACAGAATCACAATATGATGAGAAATAAGCACGCAGAATATATTTTGAGAAGGTGTGTTTAGCATTATTGCGTACCTTATTCAAAATGCTTGCATGCATTTCAAACTTGGTTTTAAATGTCAAGAACTCTAGGGGGAGAAGACAGGTATTTCACAATTACAGTTGTAGAGATTTCTCTAATACCTAATGATGCATCGGTCCAGGATGTGTTAAGAGCAGAGTCTCTTGCATTGATACAGGGAGTGAAACTAGATGGCCCCAAGAGAAGCATTTCTGGTAAAGGTGATATAAATGCATTAAATTACTTACTTATCTAGCCTCTCACTTGCTTGCCGCCACTGTGTCTGCTCTTTCCTCCACCGTAGGTTCTCATTCAATGCTGGGAACCTATCATTCCCTACAAGGGCAACATACATAAGTCACAATGAAACTTTAATATCAACAATTCTCAAGAGATAGGCACTTCTGCAAGATTCGACACATCCACTGTGATGCCAACTACAAAAAGTGTATCTTTTTACACACAGAACGAAAGAGAAAATGCGATATGGAAACACTGAAATGTCACAAACAGAAACAAGGTGTCCCTAGCAACAATGCATGAGTGATGAACGAGCTAGGGCAGGGGTGCCCAAACTTTTTGGGCTACGGGCTGGTCACGTGGTTCAGGGGCCGGATCCAGCCCCGATGCCAATTCATCCAGCCCACAAGGCCCTTGTTGCTCCCAGAAGCGGAATTAAAATGTGCCCATACAGTCAGCAGTTTGAGACCCCAGTATGGGCGTGTTTTAATTCCACTTCTGGGAGCACCGAGGGCTTCAGTCCCCGGACGAATTGGCATCGGGGGGCCAGATCTGGCCCACAGGACATAGTTTAGGCACCCCTGAGCTAGGGAGTCAAACCAATCTGGAAGCAAAAGTTTGGTTGGCTCAAAGTCTAGACATGAGCAAGGTATAGGATCTACTCACACATTACCCTCTTTGTGAGGGACCTTAGAAGCAAGTGCGTGGGTAATGCCCTTTTGAGAGCAGAATGTATGACATTTTATTAGACAAAAATTGCTGCTAGATCACCATCACCAAGACCGGGATTGCCAGTGTAGATCTGGCAGTGATTTTTTAACTATTAAAGACTCCCCGTACCCTGAGACTCTCAAAAACTTTGCCAGGATAAAAGAAAACCCTAGAGAGCCCTGCAACATGAAAAAAGCAGGCAGGAAGCTTTCAATTCATTCACATGAAGTACTACTGATGTGTAGTACTTAACGCCATCCCTCTTCACAGTGTAACTTTATGCAAAAACAATTTTGCCCATTGAATCAACAGCTAAATGGTAGGCCAATACAGTAAAACACAGGATAACGCTAAAACTTGGTTCCACAAATCTTGGTGTTATCCAATTTTTAGTGTTATCCGATCCATCCTATGGGATGGATCGGATAACGTTAAAGCTCCATAGAGATACATTGTAACCACACAGGCTTTAGCGGTTGTTATCCAATCCATCCCATAGGACCTTAACGTTATTCAATCCAATTCTCCTCCCCAGATTACTTAAAGTTATGCGATTTTAGCGTTATCCGATCCAATCGTTATCCGGTGTTTTACTGTACTTATTTAAATTCCACTGATTCAGTGGGTCTCTTCTAGTTGTGAAGTGCCAACCACATTTAGGCCTAAAGTAAAGGTAAAGCTGCTCGAAAACCAGTCAACTCCAACTCTAGTGTGTGGCACTTATCTCCGTTTACAGCCAAAGAGCCAGCGCTGTCTGTCTGCATTTGCAGATGTTTCTGTGGACATGTGGCAGGCATGACTAGACACCGGAGTGCACGGAATGGTGTTTACCTTACCACCGAAGTGGTACCTATTTATGTATTTGCAGGTTGGCAGGAGCTGGGACAGAGACGGAAGCTCAGTCCGCCGTGCAGCACTGGGGTCTCGAACTGCTGACCTGCCGACTTTCCAGTCGTCAAGTTCAGCATCTTAACCACTAAGCCACCACAGTCCCTAGGCCTAAAGTATTTTTTCAGCAAAAATTACATCATGAAAAGTGTTACTATCAACAATACTTACTACTACTGTAGATATTATTCCATATAGCACCCAGGCTGATAGCTGCATAATACAGTATGATAATTAGCAATGACACTGCCTATGGGCAATCCTTAGTTTTATCCTTAGCAACAATTTACAACAATCCCTGGAAACTCTCCAATGCCCTTTTGCACACTGTGCCTTAAAGAGCCTAGTTCGTTATGATTCTAGAAATGTTTTCTGACATCAATTGCTTTTAATGTTGTTTTAATCATGTTTGCAAACAGGATTGTTTTCCCTTCAATCTATTTCTTGGGGGATGCATTGATAAAAATGAGATAGAAAGCACAGAGCATACCAGCAGGCATTTTGCAACGCTTCATCATTTCACCCCTGGCTCCTTCGCCTCTTAGCAATGCCTCCTCTAGTCGAGCTTTCACATCCTTTGACTTCTGGAGTGCTTGAGTACTCATTTTATCCGAGCTTTGTTTCCCCTAGAAAAACATTGAGTGAATGAATACAGGTAGTCTAAACCAACTAATATTAAAAAGTGTACAGTATATTTAAATCAGGGGTGCTGTACAGGTGTGTTTTACTTCCATTCCCAGGAGCAAGAAGGGCTTCGCAGGCCGGATGCTTTGGTGTCCGGCCTGGATCTGACCCCTGGGCTGCAGTTTGGGTACCCCTGATCTAAGTTACTATTCCTTTTAAATATGCAGTAATAATAAACTGAAAATCAGTTACCCTCAATTCCTTGAAACATTTGTACAAAAATATAGGTAAAGTGCACCTGGGGAAAAAAATCTGTGCACTGCATTTCCATGTTTAAAAAAAAATCCATGCATTCTAATGTAATGAAAATAATAAGCAATAGACTTGGTTTTTACCTTATACTCAAAGGCTGAGACACAGATGTAAAGGAGGTCCAAAATCCTGTTCAACTGCATAGAAGGCAAATCTGCAACCCATTTCTGAATTAAATTCTGATCAGCGTTTTTCATGATCCACAAGAAGCATATCAAAAGATGGCGTGTTGTTTCGGGGCTTAAAGTGTTGTATTGTTTGTAGGGCTAGAAAGAGGTAAACTAAGATGTTCACAAGGATACAAAATATTAAAAAGTCACATGTATCAACCTCAATAAATAAATACATAAATAAATGTCTGCAGACGTTTCTATGGACACATGGCACTTGGCATCGGAGTGCACAGAACGCTGTTTACCTTCCCACTGATATGGTACCTATTTATCTACTTGCAATTTCTTGCTTTCAAACTGCTAGGTTGGCAGGAGCTGGGACAGAAATGGGAACTCATTCTGTCATGCAGTATTCAAGTTTCTAGTCATCAAGTTCAGCATCTTAACCACCTGAGCCACTGCAGTCCCTTTATAATATGATATTGCAAGTTAATAATTGGTATCAGTCATTCCCTCTAGATTCTACTATCTGCTGCCACTGTGGCAGATGAAGCACAATTGAGACACAGCCTGCTGAATTGTCTACTGAAGGGAGAAGTAATAAAGGCTACTGGAAAAATTCACTCTTCATCTAGAACTGTGATGGCGAACCTTGGCACTCCAGATGTTCTTGGACTTCAATTCCCAGAAGCCCAAGCACCCTGTGAATCCACATGAATGGGTTTACTGCGATTCATCCGGCCCACAGTAAACCCATTTGTGTGGATTCACAGGGTGCTTGGGCTTCTGGGAATTGAAGTCCAAGAACATCTGGAATGCCAAAGTTCACCACCACGGATCAAGGACGTTCCAAAACAGTGATTGCAGTGAAGAAATTACCGATATCACTGACTCAACATCAGGGGAAAATCAGCTCAGTTGATTAGCTCCTTCCTGCTGGTGCTGGGGAAAGGTGGTGGTTTGGGTATTTTTGGTACTACTACAGTCCTCAGCTAACATGGGTAACTCATCCTGCTAACTAGGGTATTCTCTAAGTTGTATCCCCCCCAAATAACTCTTCCAAGTGCTATTCTGTTCTACCTGAAATGATCTTTCCAGTAGGCAAGTCTGCGGTTTTCAGGTAGACTTCAGAGCTGGAAAGATCTTCATTTCAGGTGGTGGGCTAGAATCTTTCCCGCTAGTGGAAAAGTTCATGAAAGAAGCTAACAAACAGCGTTCAAGTTATCTGCTTGAAATGGAATATATTTTAGCTTTAAGATCTTCGTCATATGGTCTTGTAACAGATCTGCAGACAGATCGCAAAGAGCTCTATTTCAAGCTAGGATGGATGAATCTGTCAGTTTTAGTTTCTATTAGCTTCCCATTTCATACTCTTCTGTTCATCCCATCCTGTTTCTGTTGTATTTAATGTTGCCTGATAATGCGGTTTCATCAGCAGTTTTTAATGCTTTTGAAATATGTTATTCCATAAAATATCTATCATATATGAATTTTTAATATATACATTATTCTGCATCCTTTCTCTAACCTACATGTTTTATTCCATTTTTTTATTTCAAAAAATTGCAGTGGAAATTTTTACTAAGTTAAAATATTGAAACATAGTTATTTTGCAGCTTTCATATTGATTAAGGAAGTACGAATTTGTTCAGTACTCACAAAACTGTGAACCAAATGAAATTCTACCTCACTCCTATTTTTAACTGAGAGGCTGAAGCCACATTGCTAGTGATCTATTCAGAAGCATCTTTTTTGGCAAGGAGGTCACAAGTCAGCTATTCCGGTTCAAGTATCAAAATACTTTTTGCAAATAGATCAGCTGAAAACCTTCCACTTGTGTTTTAAGCATCTTTGTTTTTCAGCCATTAGTGCTTCACGCAGCAGACAAAGCTCATTCCTCATGAACAGCTCTATTGCTATTTGCAGGTAGAAAGAAAACACTTGCAAAAAACAACCAGGACAGTCTTCCCCAATCTGGTGCCTTTCAGAGGCTTTGGTGACTATTGAGAAAGCAGTTCATGAGAATGAGAATCCAAAACTCCTAGAGGACACCAGGCTTGGGAAGGCTGTTTTAGAATAAGGACATGAAGGGGAAGTTGTTTATTTCTTCTCTTGGGGAAAAGAAGTGCCTAGCATACAGAAATTTGGAGGTTCCAGCTAATGAGAAAAAACCCAAAATAAATCCTAAAAATTGTCATCTAGAAGTGAAACATTTAAAGTGAACCAATGGAGCAGCAGAACAAGAGAAATGTGCACAAATAGACACCAGAACAGACCTACCACTGTGGACAAAGATGTGCCAGAGGATCGTAGGAGATTAAATTGGTTCCCAGCAATAGCCTGAGCAATATTCTGGTTAATTTGGCTTGCAACCTCCTGTTCTTCATCTGGAGATCCAGCACGACCTTTTCCATTGCGACTCTCTGAAACTAAATACAAAATGACAGGCTGTTTACCTGATATTCTGTGGATATCTGTGCAGTCACATGCATAAGGGAACATCTGCGTCTGGACAATACATCCTCTAGTGCTAAGCCCAGAGGACCATGCCAGTGGATGATTCTAGTTTTGGCAATAGTGTGAATCTGCTACAGGGTTTAGTCTGCACTCCACAGGAGACATCCAAGGCCTGAACCTATTAAAGAAGACAGGATTCAGGACCTTGGATAGTACTTGTAAAAATGTAGATTGACCCCGAGTGGGCTGAAGTCACCAGCCATCACTGTCACAGAGAAACATTCAGATTTACTGTGAACGCCCCTCACTCACTTTAAAGCTATAGTGGCTCTTTGACCTCAGTGAGAAGTCAGAGTCAGCCCAACTTGGCATTTTTACATTTTACAGAAGTGTTTACAGGAGGGAACCACATGTCTGTGCTGCTCAGCTGTCTGAGGGGATATGGTCTGGCCCACAGCTGGAAAAGGTTGAGAACCCCTGAGCTATAGAGCTGAAGTTTAATGCCATTTTACTGTAGTAACTACATTCTTAAAAATCCTGAGAGTTCTCTAGTAGTTAAAGTGGTACCAAACTATTCTAAGAGTTGTAGGTTCCCAAATGATGGGTCCCCAAATATTGCTAGAGTACATCTCCTGGAATCCTTTACTACTGGACATCCTGGCTGGAGCTTCAGAAGATTGAAGTTAAACAAGATTTGGCCAAAACATGAGCTTTAGCTAAGTTTGATATATCTCAAGTCTGTCAGATTTTAAGAGTACCGTCTGTTTTATGCTGCACTTATGTTGCCATTAGGTATTTTATTATCATGAACGTCATCCAACATAAGCAGCAGCAGCAGAAGGAACAAGACATCTTGCCTGTAAAATCATATAACTGTGGAAGCGCATCCAAAATTATGCCAACCAGAGGCAGGTAAAGGGCAGCAACTTTCACTTTCACTTCTGGTTTCGAGCAGGATCTGTCCAGGTCGTGTGAAATTAGCAGGTTGTGGACAGCAATTACAGCTTTCCTCTGGACTCTGCTTATTCTGTTTCCAGAGACAAATGAACAACATTTAGGGTTACAATATATGTTGATGATACGAATAGAACAAACGTTAAGAGATATAAGAATAAGCAATTTCCAAGGAGCAGCCATGTTAGTCTATTGCAAGAGAATTAAAAAAAACATGTGGTACCTTTAAAGACTAACAAGTTCTATTTGAGCAAAATATTTAAGAGGTTAAGGTTCTTTTTTCAGATTCATTTGAAAAAATGGGCTACAATCTGCAGAAGAATAAAACAGAAGAAAGGTGCTGGTCTTGAAATACCACAAGACTCTTTAGTCAGAATTTCTACCACAGAAGCCATCAAGGCTAATTGTAGTTAACTGATGAAGTGACAGTCCTATGCCCACCACCTCATCAATTAACCACTGCAGCTTCTGTGATTCCTATTTTATGCATTATAAAAATAGGATTCTGACTTTTGGAGGTAACAACATTAATGTGGAGCTAATCCAAGGGAAATACATAGCAAAGCATTTTACGCTGGTCTTGGTCAACTGGCTTCTGCTAGGAAATGAATTCAAACCACAGTCCACTCATAATAAGAAAAACTACTGTTGAAATAAAGTAAACATTGATAAGAACAAGGCAAAAAAAAAATTCCTTCCAGCCATGTTGTGATCAATGAAACTTCATGGCAGAGCAAAACTAGTAAAGTAAGCTCTACTCAATATCTTTTTCTGTTAAGGGTGATATAAAATAAACATAAAACCACAACTTTTAGAATCCACTCCTAGTTCTTTTGACTGATAAACAGCATGGTATCTTCAAATTAGCTAAACTGGATCACTGTTGGTTTCAGTGGGGTGGTGGGGCAATGTGTCATTCTATCCAAACTGGATGTAATCTTTTGGCTCTTAATTAAACACTTTCCCCTGATCCCCTGTGGACAATAGGGGAGGGGATTTTTTTTAAAAAAGGCTGCTAAATAATCACTGATAAGATGCATCTCTTTATTAATATTTTTCTGTTTGTCTGTGTATTGCCAATTGAAAATCTAACCAGACAGAGTTTTGATACAAAGACACACAAAAATTTCTATAAGATTTTAAAAAATCACTTTCCCTGACGATGTGCAGATGATCAGGGGAAGTGTTCAACTTCCAATATCCTGAAGCAGTTCAAAAACTGCATCACAATAACAGAGGTTTATATCAGAACCAGCCTTTATAACTCCAAGTCCAACTTTTAGCCCATTTCCAATATCCACATATGTTGAGAACATGCTAAAACAGATCATGCCAAAATAGTAGAAACCCATAATGTGGTCTCAAAAGGCATACATTGAGTGAGAGTTGGCCACTCTAGAACTCAACAAGTGTGGATGCCATAAAAAAGAGCAGACTGACCTACTGCCCAAATGGCCTAAAGAGCAGACTATATGCTGATGTGGATAACCTTTTAATTCCTATAATTGAACAGTCTTGATCCTATAGTTCTCTGAGAAAAACGAAACAGAAACCTACCCCTCTGCTTCAGTGTCCAGAGCAGCTGCCAATTCAGTGAACAGTAGTCCTGTTAAGAAGTGCCGTTGTCGATAATCTGCTGTAAGGTCAAACATGCTGGCAATTTTTTGATCTTGAAAACTAGAAGAGGAGCTTGAATTCTGTTGCAAACAAACAAACAGAGTGGGAAGGAAGTGGGGTGAGGTTACTGTTTACATTCATATCAGACACAGTTGGCTTCACCATGGTTAGACAACTTGTTTTTTATGTTCCTAATATAATTGCTGAAAACTCTGCTTTTTTGTATGATTATTGAATCTTTTCCTAAAAGATTTGCAAAATTCAACTTCCTACATAATGTTTTGATCCACATATTCCCCACTCTAGGCAGCTAACAACACAGTTTGTTTTTTAAAAAAAATCTATGCAATAAGAAATTAAATATGATGCCCTCCTCATTTAAAAAACAATGACAAAAAAATCACATTGGCAGCAGAAAAAGTTAATTTTGGGACACAAGCTCATCTTCTCAATCTCAGATGTGGTGGAGGACAGTGTCCCATTGCTATTGTTGAAGAAAAATGCAACTGCAATGTGAAATGAGGGGAAAACTACTTTGTCCTTCATTTAAGGACCCAAAATGACAGGGCTGTCCCTGTCTTCTGACTGCCACTTGACACAACTGGTTCCCTTTCAACTAGACTTACTTCTCAGTCTTACATCTGCAATACCAACAGAATCATCTGGAGAAATTTTATGTACAGTACTGTATCTCTGCAGCTATAATTTACTGGCATTTTTTGTTTTGTTTTCTGAAGGTTTGGTGCCATCCCAAAGAAAATCTGATACATGAAATCTAATTTTTAACAGCCATTCTGAGCCCTGCGTGGCTCAGCGATAAACAGTCTCAGATCAAAACAGAGTATGTTACCATGTTAAATTTCAAAGAGGACACATTTTGTGGAAAGATAAATAAAAAAGAAGAAAAACAAATAGTTTGGCTATACAGTATATGTGCTATTGTACTAGCCACTAATATTTAGGTGGTATGAATAAAAAAGCACAATGCTGGAGCAAAAATCTTGGGTTCTGAATCTTAAGGCTTATAGCAGTGGTAAAAGTAATTTGCACGTGCTCAGAGCAACTCCTCCTGTTTCTGTAATTGCACATATCCTTAGTAGTAAAAATGTATGAGTTGATCCCAAAGCCAGCCCTGGTGTCCAATCTTGACACTCCAGCTGTTCTTGGACTTCAATTCCCAGAAGCCCAAGTCAGCATACCTGCTGATCAGGGCTTCTGGGAATTGAAGTCCAAGAAAAGCTGGAGTGCCAAGGTTGGCCACCAGGGATAAGGGAAATAAAAATATTTTTTGAACTTT
Source organism: Furcifer pardalis (assembly GCA_030440675.1). Lineage (NCBI taxonomy): Eukaryota > Metazoa > Chordata > Lepidosauria > Squamata > Chamaeleonidae > Furcifer > Furcifer pardalis. Next base: position 37,228,417 of record CP126896.1, read on the forward strand.
AGATAGACCCCTGATTCAAATCACGTGCTGCACAAATACACAAGGAATCAACCCACAGTAACCCACAATGGCCAATACTGCAAAAAGCAGGAAGTGGTTTTAGCTGAAGTGCAACAATGCTCCAAGTTGACAGAGGTTGTGCAAGGAGACTAGAGCTGCACCATTGATACCTAGCTGCAATATTAAATCATGCACACACAAAAATAAGAGGTAATGCTGACTTCAGTAAGTGTTAATTTTCAGATTCCTCGTGGGTGTAAAAGGAGATGATACCCTGATTTAGCAGAAAAAGATGTCCTGAATTGTTACTTGCTCAGCTCTAACCTTCCTGACAAATACTAGGTTTTTTTTAAACAGTTGAAACCTGGTACTTCGGGGCTATGCCAAACATTAGGTAGGAAATGAGAGGAAGGATACATGAAATAATATGGAATTGTCAATTATTTTGTTATTATTATTCTATGTTTATCAGTAGGCATTGTTAGAGCTCTTGTAGCAACACATCTTAGACCATGTTGCCCAGGAGAGTACATAACAAGAGAAGATCAGAGCAAAGGTCAACCTAGTCTATATTCTGTTCACACAGGGGCCAGACAATTATCTATAGTGAGAAGGTAAGTGTGTGCATGTTTGTGCTTTTGGAATTTTGGGGAGTTGTAATCCAAACGTGCATACGTGCATATTAAATAATGGGCAGCAGGAGAATGGGCATATTAAATAACGTGCATATTAAATAATGGGCAGCAGGAGAATGGGCATATTAAATAACGTGCATATTAAATAATGGGCAGCAGGAGAGCGGGATTGTACCTGATGCTCTGTCATTGAACTCTACATGTGCAGCACATGCTCTGAAAAGGGATTTCTTGTAAGGTTAGCTCTATATGCACCAGCTTTTCAAATCAGAAACTTTGATCACAGCAGGTTCTGGCTGAACCAAGATGGGAACTTAGAAAATTGAATCAATGGACCTTTCAGGGCTGTTGACTCACCCAATCCTCTCTGGTTAAATGGGCCTAGTTAAAATTTCTTTCGAAATGTACATCAAAACCAAAACATTGTGGCTTTTATTGGAGGGATGGCAGCTACCAAAATTCCATAGACCTTATGTAAATCCCAGTGGCTCAGAGATGTGTGGGAGCTATAGTCTAAAAACATAATTTCCCTACTGACTGACAGAAAACCTATGTGTATACAAACACAAAGACCCTTTACAAAAGTTGTATTGCTATCTGATGTGAGGGACAAGATTCTTGCCCCACTTCATAAACAAAACCCAAACCACACTAGCAGTCGAATCTTTCCTCAACACTGGTAATAGGGCAGTATTCTCTCCTGCACCTAAAGGCAGAGTCTGGGTTAGAAAAACATAGTCCAGGTGCTTCCCATCCATACGATTCAACTACCTCATTACGCTTAAAGATAGGACCAGTTCCACTGAATATGTAAAACTGAAGGGATGGGACCTGAAAGTATGCTTCCAATTTTATGCTGTGTGTTCCACATAATAGGAGTGCCTGGTGTGCAATGGTCCATAGGGTCACAAAGGATCAAACTTGACTATCCAACTGAACAACAACAGGTAAGTATGGGGGGGAAGTGTACAATAGCTTTTTTTACTGTGTGTAAAGTTATTAGTCAACAAGAGATGACATTATCAGGGATTCCCCTAGCGATATGTGTGGCTGGATAGCAGAGTAGCACTTTTAAGCTCTTACACAGCGAAAGCCTTAGTGCAATAACACACACACATATGCCTTCAGTGGAAAGGTGCGCTTTACTTACAGTGAGGGGAAGACAGACATACACAGGACTATATACAACAGACTCTCTCTCTCTCCAAGCCCCACAGTAGGTAGACAGCTTGGATTCCTCTGTTGGCTCCAATCCCAGGAGCAAGCATAGAGTCCAGGACCTCCTTCAGCAGTCTCTGTCTGTAGACTCTCTCAGTTCAGTCCTTCTCTTCAGTATGACAGCCTCTTTCAGAATAGCAACCTCCTCACAGATAATCTCCTCTGAATAATAACCTCCTCCATAGACCCTTCCCAGAGGGCCACAGTTATACCCTACTGTTGCTGGGCAGATTCTCTAATCAGCCACAGCTGGGCTGTTACAGGAGCACATGGACCAAGCATGCACAGCCTGGCAATCAGTTTGAGGCTCTATTATGGACACCTGTGTTCAGAACACATGGAGGGCCTTAAAGTTGTACTATTCCACTGGGCAGCAATCTTTGTACAATACCCCCAAATGAAAAATTTCCTAACATGCTCCTCCTATTGTACAAGATGGATGTCACAATGTACAGGTCAGAATACATAAGCAATATATACATATACACAGGTACAGTACAAGATACTTTACAATACACTCAGTTTCAGTATTTACAACATCAGCTTACACACTTCACATGCCTCTTGGCATCAGGAGGAAACAGTTTATTACCTTTTCTTGCACCTTTGAAATACCTTGGTCTCCTAGACCCACACACCCTATGCCTTTCAGATTCTGGCATACACTCAGACAGGTCCCCAGGTGGGTGTACCTCCCTGTCTGTCTCTGCCTGTCGTGCACCCAACTTTGCACCTGGCAATGCAGTTACCTCAGTAGGGGTTTCTGGCTTTGCTTTATCCATTAACGCCACAGTGGCCTGATATCTATCAGGTGGCCTTCTAGTCCGACTGGACCTACGAGGCAGGACTCTATCAGTGGTATCTCCCCCAGACTCCCCAGAAATGTCAGACTCCTCTGACTCCCTTCTTATCTCTTCCTTAACCCCAGCTTCCCCATCAGAGGTACTTTTGCAAACAAGCTTGCTACTGCTGGGTAGGGAGACAGGCTTCTCTGCCGCCTCCTCCTCAAACAGGAGTCCAGGAATGTGGACACTTTCCACATGTTGCCACCGGGAGTGCTCCAGGAACTTGGCACTCTTACTTCTTGTAACATGGTTGGATCCTGGCATCCAAAACCTATACTCCCTATGGTTCGCCTCATACCCTATGAAGATCAGTTTGCGAGGGCGAGGCTGCCCCGGGATGCGTACCCAGGCAGGAGAGCCAAAGACTCGAAGGTAGCCCAAGTTTGGCTTCCTTCCATGCCACCTGCTTGCAGGGATGTCTCCAATCCCAGAATGATATACATTATTCAGCAGATGGTTCGCACACTTCATAGCCTCTGCCCAGAGTGTGCGAGGCAGACCTGAGTCATTCAGCATAGTTCGAGTCATGGCCTGGAGAGTTTGACCTCTCCTCTCTACAGTTGAGTTATGCTGAGGTCTGTGGTGGACTATCCCATGCTTCGCCAGGAAATCAGTGGTGGTTTTGTTTGAGAACACTGTCCCATCAGTAATCAGGGTCTTTACCTGTGTGTTTGCCTTGTTCTGGGCGAACCTTACCCATCTGGTTAAAGTTGAACAGATATCACCCTTGGACCTTAGCAAATACACAAACCCATAACTTGTGTGGTGATCAACAATGCTCAGGGCATACCTTGAGCCACCAGGGCTTGGGCTTATAGGACCTATTAATTCAGCAGACACCACCTCTAAGGGCTGGGTAGTGCTAAAACCACCCACTCTACTTGCAGGAGTGACCATAGACTTCTCCTCGTTACAAGGATTACAGCTCAGAAATCTGCTGCATGGTTTCACAGCTATGCCCTCAGTCAGATCAATGGTCCTTCTCAAGTCTCGGAAATTTACATGTCCCAACCGTCTGTGCATTAAGTGTATGCATTTGTCATGGGAGAGCTTGTTGCTAAAACCTTTATCAGCCAGATTCGCACTCACTGCATGGGAGCCTAACACAAATAGATCATTGTGTATCGGGACAGTTAGCTCCTTATCTTGTCCCTTAATGACACATTCCTTCCCCTGGAATGTCACTGAGTAACCCATTTTCAGTAGGGTCCTTACAGACAGCAGGTTATACTTCATCTCAGGGATATAAAGCATTTCTAGCTCTTCACCCAAAGCCTCACATCTTACCTGGCCTTTACCCAGTGCATGGACTCGTGACCCATTGGCTAACGTGACAGTCTGGTTTGTTTTAGACATTTCAGTAAACATTTTCCTATTTTTACAGATGGAAAAAGATGCACCAGAATCAATTAACCAGGTGCCAGGTTCAACATCAGTAAAAGCAGCAACAGAGAGATTAGCTTTTCTACATGTCTTGTCCTTATCTGGGCTCGACCTTGCCTTACAGAACTTGGCAATATGCCCAGACTTCTGACATCTAAAACATCTCTTTGCTACACACACAGTGGGAGGAGGGGGTGATTTGCTTCTACCACTTTCAAGAAGAACTTTTGGTTTTCTGAATTCCTTCAGAGAACACCTTAACCTTTCTTGCTCCAGTAAGCGACCTTGAACAGACGAGAAATTTAACTCACTCCTGGGCAAAATGTCCAAGGAGGACACATAAGTATCATACTCTTCCGACAAAGACGAAAGGAGAATATATGCCTTTTGTTCTTCAGTAAAGAACAAGTTTGTTTCAGCAAGACGCTGCAGCAAATCACTAATTGAATGGAGGTGCTGAACCATATCTCCACCAGGCTGGAGGCGTAACCTAAACAAACGTCTGGTGAGAGATATTTGGGAACCGACTGAGTCCCTTACATATAACTGCTTAAACCTCTGCCAACATGCGGCAGCTGAACTCTCCCCTCTCAGATATGTTAACTGACTCTCTGCCACAGTTAACCCAATAATTGCCAAAGCCCTTTGATTATCATACTCAAGTCTGTCCCTTTTGTCAGTGTCCTCTTCATCCAGGGCTTCCAGCTTCTGGGGATTCCCAACAATGTCCCAGAGCCCTTCCTTGCGCAGAAGCAGACTGCACTTGGTTGACCACGTCTGGTAGTTGGTGCCATCAAGCAGGGGCACCAGTGAGAGACTGGAAACAGCTATTCTTCCCTCACTTGCAGACTCACAAAACATGCAGCTGGCAGGGACACTCGAAGCGAAGTGGACGTCTTCTGGACCTCTGTTGGGGCGTCTGGTTGCGTGGGGGCGATGTCCTGCAGGCGATGAGTCCTCCAGGGAACACAGCTCCTCCGAACGCTGATCAGGGCTCCACAGCTCGAGTCCAGGCACACAGCACTTCTGGGCTTGACAGGCGAAGACTCACGGGCGCAGTTAGGGTGTCGGGCGTAGCTGTTAGGCGCACCCTGGGCCCATAACCCGATATCAGGGATTCCCCTAGCGATATGTGTGGCTGGATAGCAGAGTAGCACTTTTAAGCTCTTACGCAGTGAAAGCCTTAGTGCAATAACACACACACATATGCCTTCAGTGGAAAGGTGCACTTTACTTACAGTGAGGGGAAGACAGACATACACAGGACTATATACAACAGTCTCTCTCTCTCTCCAAGCCCCACAGTAGGTAGACAACTTGGATTCCTCTGTTGGCTCCAATCCCAGGAGCAAGCATAGAGTCCAGGACCTCCTTCAGCAGTCTCTGTCTGTAGACTCTCTCAGTTCAGTCCTTCTCTTCAGTATGACAGCCTCTTTCAGAATAGCAACCTCCTCACAGATAATCTCCTCTGAATAATAACCTCCTCCATAGACCCTTCCCAGAGGGCCACAGTTATACCCTACTGTTGCTGGGCAGATTCTCTAATCAGCCACAGCTGGGCTGTTACAGGAGCACATGGACCAAGCATGCACAGCCTGGCAATCAGTTTGAGGCTCTATTATGGACACCTGTGTTCAGAACACATGGAGGGCCTTAAAGTTGTACTATTCCACTGGGTAGCAATCTTTGTACAATACCCCCAAATGAAAAATGTCCTAACATCATAAACTAATAACCTATTAACCATTGTATCTGTGTAGGCTGACTCAACTTTTTATCATACATACATACTAAATTCACTTTTGAAAAGATGAGTAGGAGATATCACCTGTGATGACAGTGAAGGTGAGGGAGATGTTGGAGCAGATCCTGAAGCCAAAAAGAAGAGATTCAAGTTGAGGTAATGTTCATGACTGCAGAGAATTTGTAGAAACTCCAACCTCATGGAAATCAGGGTAGGAAGAGTGTTCAGTTTATTTGACAACTAAAAAAATAATTTAGAAAAGTACAGCATGAAGAATAGTGAATAGCGTATAAATACCTTGCCTCCAAAAACAGAATCACTTTGTTTAATAAAAAAGAATAATCTAAAAGCATCAAACACTGTAAATTGCTTCCTTTAATTTAATGTTTCCATCCATTAAAGATTGTTCTGTGTCTGCTTTATCACTTGGCTGACTTTTCATAAATACAATGCTTTAGCAAATGCATCCAGAAAGTAATTATTTAGCCTGTTAAATTAAAAATAACTCCAGTAATTGCTGCCTCTGGTTAAATAGATAAATTCCAACATGGTGATTTTCTTTCGCACTATTGTCTTATACAAGTTAGTCCTACCCAAGGCATCTACCTGTTTGCCATCTCTTTGATTTTGGATGCAGATACCTTTAGTTTTCTTAAAGCAGATGTTTAATGGCAAAGATGTTTACTTAGACAAAGGTCTACGTAGAGATAGGAAAAGCTTATTTTTTCTGAATTATAGCTGTCAGATGTTTGCTGTAGGATACCAGCAGTTATGGTTCAAAAAAAGTATATTTTCTTGCTTAAGCATCCTTCTCAGAATAAAATCCAGGGCTACAAATCACCACAGATGAGGAAGACTTATTCCTCCGTGGCCTTCTGATTCAAGGCAATGAAAGAACAAGTTTCCTTTTGTTGGGATGCCAATAGAGTACAAAGGAAGTTTATACAGAACTAGAGGTCAGCCGAAGTCATTGAATCCCAGTCCAATTCCATTTGAATGTTCTCCTTGATGGAACCCTCCTAGATAAGGACCTGTTTCATACATTTAGAAAGGCTATTTCATTTCACAGTGTTCAGACTTAAACTACTTCCACAAAGATCCTCTCCCCTCAGTTCCTCTTTTGTATGGGAGAAGGACTGTACTTTTCAAACGGTAACTGCCACTCGCTCCCCCTTCAGCCTTTTCCTTCTCTTTCTTTCCTTTCTATACAGTAGATGAAAAGGACATTCATCTTATGAAGCACATTTCCTCCCCTCACTCTGTAACAGGGACACTGGATAATCAACTCATATTCTAAAGACCTCCCTCTCCTTATTGGCCAGGGAGACTTCTGGGTCATATGAAGAACAGAAAGAGGCAAAGGGCAGGCTGGTTATCTAAGAAAGCAGTACATTTTATTGCATATTAAAGAAGAAAGAGTACAACATATTGCTAAAATAAACTATCTCACTAAGGGTGGAGTAGCCAAGGCATATTAAATTTTATGTATCACATTTGTAACACTCTGCCCCATCATTTCTCTCTTACAATGAAGGCAAATGTTAAAGACATAGACAAGTTACTGTATTTGCCGGCCTATAAGACGCATTGGAGTATATGATGCACCCTGGTTTTTAATACACATTTTAAAGGGGGAAAAGAATAATTTTCTACATTATAACTCCAGGAGTTGGGGAGGGTGGGATTGGCCAAGCAAGAGAGTTCCTTTGGAAGCCCCTTGCCCGGCCAATCCCACCGCCACTGGCCATTAGGAGGTAAGGAGGGTAGACTCGGTTGGGCAAGATTGCTGCCAAAGGAGCGATCTTGCCCATTTTCCCCACCACCGGCCGACAGGAGGTGAGGAGGGTGGGCTTGGTGGGAAAAATCACTCCTTTGGAAGGCACCCTTCGCCCGGCTCCTAGCGGTCAGTGCTGCTTCTGAACTTCACCAGCAGGTGGGGCTGTTACTGGTGTATAAGGTGCACTCCATTTTTTACGGTGTATTTTAAAGGGGGGGGAGTGTGTCTTATAAGCTGGCAAATACGGTAACTGAAAATAATGCTGCAGGCTACAGCATCTCAGTGGGAATCATCCGCATTGAACGTCATTGAATTTTCTAGCACTGCAGACCCCATTTAGCAGACCTTACAGTGAGACCTACCTGATTACAGTAATGCTTGATGAGGCTGAACACAAATCCACGATCCATTAGAGAAAGAAGATCATACAGAAAAAATGCCAAGCTAATATTGATCTTTTCTGCTTGTTCACTTTCCTTTAAAATAAAACAAAGAATATTAGTATGCAATATAGCTTTAATTTTACACATTGATGGGCTATATACAGGAGAGCCCAGAAAAATATGTTTTAAAAATAACTTGCTGCATTGCTTATTACTTTTCAGCACTCAGAGTTGCAGGCATTATTGTTGCGCAAGTAATTCATTTTATTAACCATGTCATCAGCAGGCTAGAAAAATAAAGGACAATACCTTATTGGTTCCCCTTATGGCTAGTTCTGATATTACATCTTAAAATAATTATAAAAACACAGAAAGCAAATCCAAAGCATACTTCCCTTGCTGGTTAGGACTGATAACAGAATGATGTAACCCCTGAAATATTGCTGTCAAAATGCCTCTAAATATATTATTTTAAATATTTTTAAATGACTCTGAAAAGTAACTAAATGTTAATTGTTCTACCAAAAATGGAATGCACTAGCTTCTAATTACTAAGTAACAAGGATGCCCTAGAAATACATGGCAAAGTACCTTCCTGGGAGAATTGAAGACCCTGGAAATGACATGGGAAGATGCAGAAGCTCCTTGCCCAAGTCCAAAGCTGTTAGACATCCCTTGCTGCCTGATATGCTACATAGCATTGGAGGACCTAAGTTTAATAGTCATTTCATTGGCCACTCTTTGAAAGCAGATGTTTTGATCAGATCCAGGAGGTTTTTACCCCTTACATTACTACTATTGTTCAATCTTCCTCTAACTGGTGTATTCCAAATGCACTGGACAACAAATCCCATGATAGCCTAACACAGGGATTCTCAACCTGCGGCACCATTTCATGTAGCCCTCCACCACACTCGGAAGTGCCATGTTGTGGAGGAAGGGCAAAATGGCCGTCTGGCCCCTGAAGCTGTCTGAGGGAGGGTGACCCGGCCCCCAGCTTTAAAAGGTTGAGAACTCCTGGCCTAACATGTCTGGAAGCTGCCGAGTTTCAGGAAGAATTATCTTGCTATATAGCAGGGGTGGCCAGCCTACGGCCCGTGAGCCGGCCCCGGCCTACAGCACCATTTCATGTGGCCTGGCACCACTACCGGAAGTGGAAGCATTTACGACGGCCATAAAATAAGCCCGTGCCTGTCCAAACATACCCACGCACCAGCAGCTGCCGCAAACATGTTTATGACAGCTGTGGATGTGTTTTATGGCAGCATTTACGGTGGAACATGACTGGCCCACTCAGCTGTCCAGGGGGTGTGGTCCAGCCTGCGGCGCAAAGAGGTTGGGGGACCCCTGCTTATATAGGAATGAAACAAACTTAGAATAAAAAAAAAAAGAAGCAGGTAATTTGGAAGTTATGTGCGGCAACATGCCATGAATAAAATGATACTGAAATGGAGTGTGCTAGTTGCATGCTATTTATTTACCCTTGGATCAGGAAATTACCTTCTGTGGTTTGACTAACAGCGCTGCAACCTCTGAAGTGACCACGTTAACTATAGTGGTGATGTCATCCTTGAAGCGGTTGGAAAACCGAGTTCTTCGAGCACTATCTTGTTTCTCCGTGTTATCAACAAACTGAGCCATGCTCTTGACCTTCAAAAGAATAAACACCCCTTATTAAATGCTGGCTTTTAATCAAGGCCATAATGGGAGTTGTGAAAGAATTAACATATTTGGGAGAATCCCAGCAAGCCCTCCTGATGTTTTCTCTGCACTCTGACAAGAAAAGCTTTATACTCCATTTCAAAAAAACTCTGCAGCAAAGCCTAAGGGTCCAGACTACGTGGATGTACACGGCAAATTTAGAACTGCGATGACATTCCAGACTGTTTCTGTATAGTAACACACAAGCTCTCTGGCTTGACTTGAACATGAGATTGGATGCATATATAAACAGCAGGGGCAGCTTTTGAACATGAGTGTTTCAAGAGCCAGTGTCACATTTAAATTGTTCTATTTTTATAGGGATTGCTTATGTGTGCAGTATTAGCACACTGGTATGGCACACATGCTGGGCCACAGATTCTTCCTGTGCCAGGGCATACAAACATACTCAAGGGTGACTTGGCTAAGTGTTTTACAAGCTGCCCAGGCATCCAGACAGGGAGGTTTAAAAAACAACAACACACAATTAGCCTGATAATTGTTTCTCTCAAGGGAAGTCACCATCCTTTGTGCCTTAGCTAATGATGGAACAGCTGACAGCCATGTCAGTTTCCATTCTTCTGACCTTCTGTTAATACTCAGATCACAACTGCCTTATCAGTGACTTGCAGGGTTTCTTGCACAGTGATATAGTGGAGCCAAAGTTTACATGGTTGAGCCAAGAAGCTGCATCAAGGCACTCTGATATCATTTATCATTCTCCTTTTCAGCCAGAATCTTCACAGGAAATGGTAGAGAAGAGAGATTTTCCCTACTGTATCTTGTTATGAACAGCCCCTTTTATTATGCAAAGGTCTAAATCAGGGGTGCCCAAACTTTTCAGGCCACAGGACAGTCATGTGGTTCAGGGTGCCCAAAATATGGCCTGAGGGCCAGATCTGGCCCCCAACACCAATTCATCTGGCCCATGCCACCCTCACTGCTCCCAGAAGTGGAAGTAAAATGAGTTTTACGGGTGAGTTTTACTTCCGCTTCTGGGAATGGCGTGGGCCGGATTAATTGGTGTCAGAGGACGGATCTGGCCCCCAGGCCGTAGTCTGGACACCCCTGGCCTAAATCCTATTATTAGTCCAATATGAACAGACCCTTGAATTCAATTTATTTAATATTGACTTACTATGTTTCTGCAGATACAGTGAGTCAACTCTAGTTGTGCCAAAAAATTAGATTTTGAGGGATAGCTTAGACATCAATGTGCAATTAAAACCCATTAACTTAGGCAAACGACACAGGTATGAACAGTATGGCTTAACACATCTCCTTGCATTTTCAGAGCTTTTGAAAATGTGGTCATGATGAGCAACTGAATCCAAAATGTACCATTACAGTACTGGTCCCATTATAGTACTGAGGAAGGTTGCTAGTTCTTTGACAACCATAAACAAAGATGGGCACTGAACGCTAGAGTTGGATACGAATGCCTTTCAGCAAGGGTGACCTTTACCTTACAATGTATACTTTGATGTGGGAGATCATGTGGAAAGGGTCAAGGATAACATCTGTCCTCCATGTGGTTTCATAAAAACTTTGCCTTCAGAAATGACAGTTAACTCTCCTGTTACTAAAACTTAAAAAAAAACTGATATAAAGTCTTACCAGTAATTCAAAGAAGAACCAGGCATACTTGAAAACAGATTCTCTCACTATGCCTGTGCTGACCACCATCTGAAGTGCTAACTCTTCATGGAAATGCTGCAAGGTATATTTAAAAACCAACATGTTAATACTACTCTGCTTTCACCATTAGATTTCTAATTGTAAATTTAACCCTATTCAGAGACTACTGAAGTGATTCTATTCAACATGCAAGGAAAAGACTACAGTGGTACCTCGTTTAAAGAGCATAATGTGTTCCATGGAATTGCTCTTTAAGCGAGTTTGCTCTTTAAGCAAAACACCATTGTAAGTGACCAATTGTGATGGGGGGGGGGGACTGCGAACCCCAATGTAGTTGTTAAGCAAGTTTTTGGTTGGTTTTAGTTGTTAAGTGAGGCGACTTTTCGGAGAAAATTCTGCTCTTTAAGCAAATTAGTCTCTAAGTGAAGTGCTCTTTATGTGAGGTTTTACTGTACAGTATCTAATAACCACCCACCCACGGTTGCTTCCCTCCTTCAGAAACAGGATTCGGAAGAAGGAAGAATCTTAATCATGGACCTTGTCCAAGAAAACACATGTTGATTAGAATCAGGTAAGTAAGGACTTAGGAGTACAGAAAATCCAAAAAAAGGACCACTTGGAATTAACAGCAGACAAATGGATCCAAACATTCAGGAAAATATAGGCAGCTAATTGAGGCAACCAAAGATTAATGTCAGCAACAGCACATTTAAGAAAAAGAAGAAAAGAGAACACATAAAATAAATTAAGTAGCAGTTATCATTGGCATCATTCCAGTGGCAGAAGCAGTACAGCTCAGATAAAATTAATTATAAAAAAGGAACAAAAATTACTTAAAAGAGGAAAAAAGTAATTTTTTTCAAGCTTGTAATTGTTAACATGCATGGCAATTTTAGCTTAACATCTTTAAACTGTTATTAATGCCTAATTAAATTATAGATGCTTTACAGTCAGTCATAGTGTTCTATGGAATCCAATCATAGTTTAGATATCATTAGTTCTAAAACAGAAACGACAATTAATTCTATTAGCTCTCAAACAAGTAGAGAAGGAGACTGTCACATGAAATAACACAAGAGACTCAAGTCTTGGGTGAAGCAGAACAATTATGCAATGCAGTCATCGTACTTGAGGGACATATTTCAAATATGGCCCAAACCATTCATCCAGTACATAATTTTAGCTGGCTTCATGCACTATTCCATTTAAAGTTAAAGAGCAAAATACCATTCTGTTCTCCCTTATCCAGTGCACAATAATGGTTGGCCATTCTGAAAAATAGGGCTTTCTGCCATTCGTAAGCATCAGCCAGAACACGCCAAAGTTCTGCATCATTAAAATGTTTTCCCAGAAATTGCCAAATATTATCTAGTGATTAACCCAGTTCTGGCTAAATCTGACCCTTTATCTGTTTTTACAGTACTATAGAAAGAGTATTCATTTACCTAAGTCATGTAACAGGTCAATAAAATGGTTTAACATTGTAATTTTTGGTATTCATTAGGCTTTATCATAAAATAAGTGTATCTACATCTGCAGTTTGAATTATTTTTATGTTATTTGTTGATTTCTATTTCAGCTTCATATAATTAATTGTCAGATCTTCCAATTTTCTTTTTGTCAAATATTATATTTCTAAAATTGCAAAATCATTTTGGCTCTATTATTATTATAAATAAAAAAAATTATCATTAGATTCACAGTTGAAGACTGGTATAAAATTAATGGTTCAAGACCTAACCAATAACCTAAGAACTGTTAAGGGAACATCTAAGTACACAGGCAGGTCCTAGTAAATTTAAGAAGTGCAGCATGGCATGTATTTGTAAAGTTAGGATATTCAAGTCCAATAAATTCAAATTTTCCAATTATCTAGGGCCATGATGGTGAACCTTGGCACTCCAGATGTTCTTGGGACTTCAATTCCCAGAAGCCCAAGCACCCTGTGAATCAACACGAATAGGTTTACTGCAATTCATTTGGCCCACACTGCCCTCGTCACTCCCGGAAGCGAAACACGTCCATATGGGCTTCTGGGAATTGAAGTCCAAGAACACCTGGAGTGCCAAGGTTGGCCATAATGGATTTAGGGAGTCCTTTAGGTATTGCTCCAAGGACTCCAATCTCTGTGAGTACAACAACAGATTTCTTCCTCCATAAACGCTCAACTTCAATTTGCAAATCATGATATTTTGTTATTTTCTCCAGTTGTTTGTCCTCAATTCATTCATCTCCTAGTATAACAATGTCAATAAACCCGACCTTTTTCTTTTCCAAAATGGTTATATCAGGCATGTTGTTGTTTTTTCCACTTTTACGCTGCCCAATATTTCCAAGCATTTTGGGTGGTTCTCAAAGTAATTATGCAAACTGCAGTTTGCCCCCAACAAGCTGGGTATTCTATTGATGTCAGAAAGATGGAAAGCTGAATAAATCTTTGAGCCCATGAAGATCTAAATCAGATAGTGAAGAGTTTTGACTATAGTACCACTGTACCACAGGGGCTCTATTCTATTCACAGGCCAATCAAATCAGTTTGTGAATAGAGTGAAATTTGTCTAAAATTAAAAGAACATTCATTCATGCAGGAGAAAAGCCAACCTGCATAGCCATATGGAAGCTTTACAGACCCAGTGCACCCCCAGAAGAAGGGAACGGTGGCCCACTTATGTGAATTCTCTATCTAGGAAACTCTGGAAAAGAGTCACCATAACTCAGAACTGACTTGATGGCACACAATTATTCTTATTGCTCACAGTTATTTGTTATCAGAAATGGTATTTCAGCTCAGTTTTTGTTTACCAAAAACTGGTGTTGCACTATGTAGCAGTCTACCTTTTTACTAGGTGGTCGAGGGCTTGTGCAGGAACTATCACTGCTGGACTCACTATAGCAAGACATCCGGTTGTAACTCCGATCTGCAACCTTGAGAAAATGACCAAAAGCCAAGTGTAAAAAGAATTACTGGATGGGCAGGTATGTCAGCTGCAGAATGAACAGAAGGAAGTCATCTAAAAACTTGGAGAGGTGGTTCCTATTCTCACTGACTTAAATTATGTTTGGCACATAAACTATGTAAGATTTGTGAAATATAGCTCAATCTCAAACTTTAATACCTCCTAGAACAATGGCTCTCAACCTTTTTTTTGGCCATGCCCCACCTAAGCATTTCTAAAATCCTGATGACATATAATTCTCATTATTCAAAAAGTGAACTCCTATTCAAGTGGAGGAAGCTTAGAAGGGCATTCACTGTTAATAACTCATTCTCGAATTAACCCCCCAAAAAATCTAATCGCCTCCCTGTGGGGCATGTGCCCCACATTGGGAACCACAGTCCTAGAACGAATAAAAGAACATGTATGCTTGCATACAACACAATTTATTTATTTTTTATTTTTATTTATTTAGATTTATTATCCCGCCCTAATCAGGCGAACCTGACTCTAGGCGGCTTACAATTACCTTTAATGAAGAGTGTGATGAAGTGTGTATTGTTATACTGTACTGGCAATACATTTTAAAATGTAAATACTTGACTGCCCCCTTGTGGTCCAGTTCAGGGCTATGTTTCAAGTTTTTATATTTTCTACATTACAACAAAGGGGAGGAAGCTTTGTTTAAAAAGAATTAGAACCCATTTCAGCCCTCAATGAGGTTGCTACTCCATAGAATTCATTATACACTAGTACCTTGGATAACAATGAGACTTGGTTCCACAAGTCTCATTGTTATCCAGTTTTTAATGTTGTGTGATGCAATCATTGCACAATGTTAAAAAAAGTCCTGTTCCCTTTCCAAAGAGGAAAGGGAACAGGGGGGTGATCCGCCTGTTCCATGAGTGGAATCCCCACTGCCCTTTCCAAAGAGGCAGGCAGGTCGCAGCGTGGGATCGGCTGCTTGGGTTGGGGGTTGAACCGGGTGCACACCTGTTCAAACCCCCCCCCCCAAGCGCCGATTGCACGCTGCGATCGCAGTGCCCGGGGAGGTTGGGAACAGCGCAGATCGAGTCCCGCGACCTCCCCGGACATGGCAGGGGTGCTGGAGAGTCCGAAATGGGCGAAAAAAACTTCCATTTCCCTCCCACGCATTTCAGGCTCTCCAGCACCCCTGCCAGCTCTGGGGAGGTTGGGGGACCCAATCTGCAGCTGCGGGGTGGCTGGGGAACCCAAACAGGGAGCCCCTGTTCAGCTTTCCAGCCACCCTGCTGCTATGAACGATTGCATTGGATAACGCTAAGAGATCATTATCCAATGCAAAAAATTTTTTAAAAAAATTGCATCGTTATGCGATTTCAGCGTTATCTGATGCAATCGTTATCCGAGTTATTACTGTATTCCGTATTCACTAATCATTGTGCAGATGACAGTTACACATCTGTTGCATGGATTAAGGTTTATAATGCAATTGTTAGATAACAACTTCTTTGATTCAATCATATACTGCAATCCTTTATGATGGGAATTTATTAGTTCCTTCTAATACCATTGTCCTTTGCAATAGATGCCTCAAAGTCCCATGTGAGATCAGCAAGTAGTCCTAAACCAGTGTTGCCCAAACTTTTTTTCTCCTCAGACTGGTCCCACCCCCAACACGCAGCTGCGGGGGGTGGGGGCAGGCTGCTCCCACTGCTGACAGCTGGGGAAATTTTCAGAGCCTCCCGTTTCAAAGTCTGCGGCGCTAGAAGGGTAAACCTGGCATGCTGCAGTGGACATCATCCCGGGTACGCCAGGGGGCTCTCCTAGCACCGCAGATTTTGAAACGGAGGAGGCTCTGAAAATTTCTCCAACACAGCGATCGGCTTTGGCAATGGCTGCAGAGGGGATGGGACTGAACCAGAGGCTGCTTGGAGCAGCCAGGACAATGCGTGATTGCTGCCACTGCTGACGTCAGGTGGGGGGGAGGAGCGGTCCGCAGTGAGCCCGGGTAGTCACCTCGGGCCGCATTAATGCTATGCACAGGCCTAATTGGGCCTGCAGGCACCCCTGTCCTAAACCTTTGGCTACCTGACAACTGGGAAAATAAGGAATCTCATGGTTCCTACAGTAGTTAAATGATTTTCATTATACATCTAGTTCATAATGCAACTCTAGCTTTTCCAATATACTCTCCAGGTGCCTGAGTTCCAAGGTGCTTTGCAAAGTATATGTTCTAGATTGAATTTCATTGTCTCCTCTTACCCTTGAGGACATGATGCTGTGGACGTCTTCATCAGTAGTAGTTGGGATCCCGGCAATATCTGGATTACTGCAGCTTGTTGTCCTGCTCTGCAGGAGTCGAGAGCCCACTGAGACAGCTGCAGTGCGGCCATAGGTATAATAACGAGATTCAGGTATATTGGCACTTCCTGTTGTACCTGCCAAGAAAACATTATTGTAGCCCAGCTATGCTACAGTTAAACAATTATTCGGATCAAGTGATTCCTCTTGTCCTTCTGCTCTACAGTAACCATTCTCAACCTTAGGCTCATGTCTTAGCTCCTAGTTGGGATCTTCTTTTTGCTCCAGAGGAGACCTGCACACACTCCTAACCCCCAGGCATCAAAATGTCCCTCTCCATCCCAAATATACATTCCAGTTACACATTCTTAACCCGTGTTATTGTATTCATATTCAAATCAATATACAGTATCTGGGTTATGTCAGAGAGCAATGTATGCAAATGGTCTAGGGCCAGAGTGGCAAATAAGACCTCAGAGATGCATCTATCAGTCATAACGCTGCATGAGATATTCCTGGGAATGTTTGCTTGCTTCAGGCATCTTTCAAATTATGCAGCATCTATTATACTACAGCTGAAATCCTACTGCATGTAAATGGTGTACCTTTTGGATGCAAATGTACATATATTAAGAAATCTCTTAGTCACTACATGTTGCTTGCCAAGTTGCATGACTTAGTATGCAACAGATTATGTCTACAAAGATTTACTTCCAAAAGTTATGCTGTTAGCATAACTGTGCAACAAGATTTACAGTGGGCAGAGGAGAAGAAAAGAAATGATGTTAGTCTTTTCCAAAGCTCTGGAAGCATCTAAGAGGGATTTTGCACAGGTGTAGAAATCCTATCAGTGTGATTCACAGAGACCACCAAGAATTATATGGCTCAAGTGCCTCATGCAGCCCTTGAGGCTGTTTGTGCCACCCCCAGAACCATCACAGAGATTTCCTCCTGCACACTTTAGCATGAAACCTGTTCCTCAAAAACAACAGAATTGGTTTAATTTATAGAATTGGGCTATAATTTAAGAAAGGCATCAGGGACTATTTGGAATTTATGTCTAAAATATGCTTATTTTTATAGTCAACCCCAATGACAATACCTAATTTGTAAACCTCTCTTTGAACTTCAGGAAGACGGAACACATAATATACATAAGATGCTAGAAGACAGTTTCTCCCGTGCTGGTCCTTGCTCAGATCTTTGCTGTTGTGGAGACTGTTCACTATTGCAGCTACAGATTCAAAGGCATATTGGGAGAAGTTCGCTAGAAACAAAAAAGGAAATAATTTTTTTAATGAAGCCCACTATAGGGCATATATAACACAACACAAGTTCTCCGTATCAGACATTCCCCACACAAGAAATGAACACCTCAATTTAATTTCAACCTCTTGTTTGAGGGCTCCTGACTTAACCTGATCATATGAAAATCCATGGGTAATTGATGATAAAAGAAACAATTTGTTACTCAAAGTGTACAATCGTCATTCAGTTTTCAAAACAATTACTGGTATTTGTTCATATAATTCAGAAATATTGCATTTTCTTTTTTTAAAAACCAAGTCAGATACAATTAGCTCAATATCCCTCAACTAGCTGAAAATTTTGTCACCAATAGCACCATCCGGTGTAACTTTGTAATAATAAATACCTGTCTGTCCAGCTATAATCATGGGCTGGATAAATAGCTGGAATAGTTTATCCAATATCAAATGTAAAAACAACACTAGGGGCTCCAGGCGGGAAGAACTCAAGCAGATAACACTGAGTTTCAACTCATGTTCAAGAGTGGCTTCTGTGATCTTCTCATTCAACACTCGAATGGGGAAGGCAGCTTGGCTCTCCAATACATGACACAGGGTGAAGAATTTCTCCAGATGATTATCCTATTAAAACAAGCCACAAGATGTATGTATATTTATTACACATCCCAAGTTTTTACAACTGAACATTACTCCAAGGAGAAAACAAAGACAAAGATTTCATAAGATGATCAGAGGACTGGAATCCAAGCCATTTGAGGAAAGACTGAAGGAACTGGGCACGTTTAGCCTTGAGAAAAGTAAACTGAGAGGGGATAGGATAGCACTCTTCAAATACCTGAAAGATAACTATAAAGAGGAAGGGAAGGATTTGTTCTCTATCATCCCAGATTGCAGGATGCATAATAACGGGCTGAAACTATAGGAAGCCAGATACAGGCTGAATATCAGGAAAAACTTCTTAACTGTTAGAGAAGTACAACATTGGAACCAACTGCCTCCAAAGGTGATGAGCGCTCCAACACTGGAAGCATTCAAGAGAGAATTGGGCAACCATCCATCAGAACTGCTTTGATTTGGATTCCTGCATTAATCAGGGGGTTGGACTCGATGACCTTAGAGGCCCCTTCCAACTCAGTGATTCTATGATAATTTTCTTCAATTCTGATGACCGAAAGCCAACCTCACAACTTATTCAGCATAAAGCCTGATCAGTTCAACAATTTCTCAGAAATAAAACATTTCCAGTTATTCCCCCCCCCCCCAATCTCAAGACTCCCAGAGTCTCTCTTGTCATGGGAAGCTATTGAGGACCAAGGGACTCCTGATTTCCATGGGATTTCCAAACCTCACTGCTGCTAGGATAACTTCGTGCATGGCAATTCTTCTTCTGTGTCTAGGCCAGACATGAAACTGCCAAAATGAAGGTACCTTTTGGTGAGTTCATTCCGCAGTTCCGTTCACCTGACCTAGCGTGAGAAAGATTAGCTGGCAGAAATGTTTTATTTCCAAAAATCACAACGGCTGATGCCATCACCAGCCTTACGCAGCATAACTTAAGCAATAAGATTTCAGCCACTAAATCTCAAATAATCGTTTTTAAAAAAAACTGGATCAGGCATTGTAAATGGCATTATTCAATACAGTCATTCTAAATTGTCGCTTGTGTATTTACTGCAAGCTCCAGTTACTTATTAACAATAACATTAGGCTGGGATCCACTCACTAACCTAGAAACTAACACAGTGCTCACTAGTGTAATTTTATTAACTATTAAAAATTCAAGTTTTAGGCTGATGCATCAAGAATTATCTTGATTAAACCAACAAAACATTTGCAGCCCATCCCTTTTCTCCAACTCTTTTACAGCAGTCTTTGTTTTTCCCTTTGAAGTGCACATTTAACTTTGCAGTTTAGGTATAGATTGATAGGTATAGATAGATTTAGTGGCTGAAATCTTATTGCTTAAGTTATGCTGTGTAAGGCTGGCGTT
Organism: Furcifer pardalis; assembly: GCA_030440675.1. Classification (NCBI taxonomy): domain Eukaryota; kingdom Metazoa; phylum Chordata; class Lepidosauria; order Squamata; family Chamaeleonidae; genus Furcifer; species Furcifer pardalis. The sequence goes on from CP126896.1 coordinate 37,248,218, forward strand.
GGCATCAGCCGTTGTGATTTTTGGAAATAAAACAGTGAAAGAAATGGGTATCCATATTTTCTCCAGTAGAAGTAAAATAGTTGGGGGGCGTGGTTTGGATGGAGTAGGGTAAGCAGCGGCTTCCCTTTCCTCCGCCATTGAATGAGATTTCCAATGCGATTTTAATAGAAAAATAAGGTTCATTTTGGCGGAAAAAGGGCTGCTGGTGTTGTCTATAGTGCTCCCGACCTGGGCTGGAAAAAAAAAAACAAGAGAAAGCGGCGGAGTGGTGGAACGGCGGAGCGGACGATCGGGGCCTGGAGAGCCGAGCTCCGGGCGGCGGGGGGGGGTTGGGAGGCTCGAAAGAGCGTCTCGGTCCCAGCGTCGTCTGTTGAGCCGCCTCCGGTGCCGGAGGAGAAGCCGGAGTGTGCCGCGGAGGTCTGTAAAAGCCGCAAGAGGCCGGCAGTGGAGGCGGGAGAGCTGTTGGAGAGGAAAATCTTGATTTGTCGGCGCTTGGTGGAAAGCGCGTTCCCCGGAGTCTACCCCCCATATTATGGTGTGTGAGTGGAACTGAGCTGCTATCTTTGACAAGTGGGGAGACGGGGGGGACGTGAAAAGAAGAGGATTGATGTGAGTGTGCCGGTCGGGAGAAACGAGAAGGCGGGGGCTTGGAGAAGAGGAGAAGAGGAGAAGAAGAAGAAGGGACAAAGGGAAAGATCGGATAGTTTAGGTGGTGGTGCTGCTGGAGAGTAATTGAAAGCAAAACCTTGTTCCTGGATCCTCTGTTGGTGGTGATTTATTATTAATAATTTTCAAAAACAAAAAAACAAAAACAAAACTCTTGAGCTGCGATTTGGAGAGAGTGCAAGAGAACTGTGTTTGGTGGTTGGACGTGGGACAGAGGGTGAGTGGAAAAGGGAGTAATAACAATGGCGGAGTAATCGAAACTTAATTTTGAGGGAGGAAACGAAACCTAAAACAGCAGCGCGACGAACAAAAAGAAGGACAGTGGTTGATTATTATTTTTTTGTTGGAGATTGCTGGTGATTTATGACTTTTGGCTTATGAGATCCGGTAAACTTCCCTTTAAAGAGGAGACAACTAACCTGCATATTTAAAGAAGAAAACAGCAGCAGTCTTAATATTTTTATAATTGGATCATCCTCCCCTCCCCCTCCCACTCCCCCCCCTCCTCGCTCTCTGGCTTGTATACAACACATAATAAGAGTTCTATTGATTGGATTTTAACTAATTAACATGACACTGGGTTATTAAACTTTGAGATTAAGTCTTTGTTTTATATAAAGGTTGACTTTAGTGTATATACATTGGAACTCTCAATATATTTGATAGCAGGCATAACTGAAATTGAATTGATTTAGGGGGTGAGATTATTATATATTGGTATTGTAGAATTAAGTAGATAGGTTATGCAAGGAGGGGAGGAGACAGTCAAGCCAAAGGGGAGGAGAGAGAAAAAAGACAAAGATCAAAAAGACAAGGAAGGGCACACACCGTCACCAACGATGGACACTACAACAGCAGCAACGGATTCTCAAGCAGACATTGGAGGTCGATCAGTGGGCTTATCGGAAAGAATGGACAATGTGTGTGCTATCTTACAACAATTGGTTAAAAATGGAAATGATAATCAGGTTGCAATGCAAAAATTGAATAGAATGGTGGAGAATAATTGTGAAGAAATGAAAAAAGACAGAGAACTGGCCAGGCTACAACATGAGAGCCTGGCCAGGACTCTGACTGATGTGCAGAAGGAGGTTACTGAAAATACAAAAAAAATTAATATGATTACTGATACAATGCAAAAGGATTTAGAGCAAGCAAAGATTTCTATGAATGAAATGTTGATCCAAGAACATGTGATTGCCTCAAGAGTATCTGTTCAGGAGAAAAGGATGATGATGGTGGAGGAGGGGCAGAGAAAACAGAATATTGTGATACGCAAAATGGCCGAACGAACGCCAGACAAGCTTAGAGATAGAGTTTTGGATTGGTTGAACTCTTTGAAAATGGGAAAAGATTTCGTGGCAGAAGATATTGGAGCTGTGTATAGAGTGGGGGGAAGGCGAGATAGGAGATCACCAAGGAATGTTTTGGTTAAGTTTGCAAATTGGGCGGACAAGCTAAAAGTGATGGCTTACATCAAACAAGCGGAGTCTGGCGTTCTAAAGATTGAGGGGGCTGATGTGGAAATCTACAATGACATAGCGCCGGAGGAAAGAAAATGGAAATATATGATGAAACCTGTGACGAAATTTTTGGCTTCAAAAGATATTAAGTATAATTGGAGATTTCCACAACAGTTGAGATTTTTTTATGAAAAAAGATGGCATATTTTGGATGACAGAACAGATGTCTTGGAGTACTTGACTCAACTTGGATTTATGAAGGTGGCTAGCTCAGAATGGATTGCTATGAGAACTGATTTGTACGCAGTTGGGGTGATGGGCCCGGTTCTGAACAAGGAAGGGGAGGTGGAGGGTGCAGCGGGAGGAGCGGAAGTATCAGGAACATCGAGTGCGGAGCTCTTTGAATAAATAATTTGCAGAATAAATTATAATGGTGGAGGGAGGGGGGCCTTAGAAGAACATAATGCTTTTTTCCCCCGGTCCCCCCCTCCCCTCTTTGAAGGATAGAGGCGACATCTTGGAACAAGGTGTGGGGAGGGTTGCAGAAAATGAAAGAGCAGGTAGGTTTTTTTTTCTTTTCTTTTTTGTAGTAGTAGTAAGCAATTTTTTTCAAGTATTTTACTTTACTGAGTTAATTTGTACTGAGAATGTACAACTGTCTTTATTGTTGTTATATTGTAGTTATTTTTTTGCATTTTTTCTCAGTTTCTTTTTTAGATTTTTAGTAGGGGATGGGGACAACACGTCCGGGGAGGAATGTAAAGGAAGGGAAGGATTAGTAAACATAAATGGTTAAGAACTTAAGGTTGTTAACATGGAATGTGAAAGGGACAGGGAATGCCATGAAGAGGAGGAGGTTGCAGATAGCGCTCAACAAATCTAAATCTGATATCATCTTTCTACAGGAGACCCACCAAAAATCGGCAGATACTAACAAATTATTTGTGAGAGGAATTGACATTTATGAAATGGCTTATGGGACATCAAAAGCAAGAGGTGTTGCAACCCTTATATCGGAAAAATTGGGTTTTACTGTGATAAAATCTACAGCTGACCCTGAGGGGAGATATTTAATAATCAAGGGGAGGATAGAAGATGAAGAGATAACTCTTGTAAACGTATACGCCCCGAATACCAATCAGGCAGAATTTTTAGAAAAATTAAGAATAATTTTACAGAAAGAAGGAACGAGGAATATGATCATCGGGGGGGATTTCAACTTGTTAAGTTCCGAGATTGACACCACAAGTACTAAGAAGAGGAGTAATAAATATATTCTAAGTGATTGGATAAAATTAATGAATATAAAAGATGTATGGAGGGAACTCAAAGGACAGGAAAGGGATTACACTTACTATTCTCAAGTGTATGATATGTACTCAAGGATAGATTATATATTGGTAACGCAAGGGTTATTGAAAAATATAGAAGATATTAAAATAGGGACATTTAGAGAATCAGATCATGCCAAGATAAGTATAGATATAAAATTGGATGAAGGCGACAGGAAAAGATATGTTTGGAGATATGACTCAAAACTATACAAAGAGGATTGCATGAAAAAACAAATTATGGAGAAATGGGATGAATATTGGACATGGAATGATAATAACGAGGTCAGCTCAGGAGGGGTATGGGATACAATGAAAGCGATCTTTAGAGGAGAATCAATAAAATTGAGTAGTTGGAAAAAGAAATGGAATGTTAATAGAACTCAGGAATTGGAAACACAATTAAAACAACTTCACTGGGAATATATAAAGGGTAAAGATCAGAGGGTGTTACAGCAGATACAGAAAGTAAAGAAAGAATTGGAAGCCCAGGACATGGAAAGGGTAAAAAAAGATCTGATATTTTTAAAAAGAGAATACTATGAGCACAGTAATAGAAATTCAAAGTTATTGGCAAAAGCAGCGAGGGATAAAAAGTACAAAGGTCAGGTAGGAGTATTGGTAGATGAGAAGGGGAAGAGATGTAATAAAAGGAAAGAGAAAGCGGAAATAATAGAGGCTTTTTATAAGGAGTTATACTCAAAGAAGCAGGTAAATTTGAACAAATTGGAGGATCACTTCAAAAAATATAATACTTTTTTAATAACAGAAGAACATAGAAATATGATGGAGGAACAGATATCCGTAAAAGAAATTGAGAATGTAATTAATAAATTAAAATTGGATAAAGCTCCAGGAGAAGATGGGCTTCCCGCTGAATTTTATAAGGATTTTAAGCTCTGGGTTGTCCCGAGATTACACAAATTATTTAATGGGATTTTAGAGGGAGAATCAACACCAGAATCTTGGAATAGATCTATTATTGCATTGATTCCTAAGCCAGGGAAAGATTTACATAAAATAGAATCATATAGGCCGATATCCTTAATTAACCAAGATGCCAAAAATTTTTCCACAATAATGGTGACTAGGCTAAATAGCTTCATAGCCAAATACATAAAAGATGATCAAGCAGGGTTTATAAAGGGTAGGTACATGTCAGACCTTACAAGGAGGGTAGTGGATTTATTGGATATAGCTGAAAGGCAAAAGGATAGGGTAGGTTTTTTATCCCTGGATATCTTTAAAGCATTTGATTCTTTGCAATGGGCAACAATACATGAGGTAATTAAACAATATGGATTTGGGGACAAATTCCAAAAAGTTATCAAGAATTTATATAAACAGGGAATAGCAACAGTGAAATTTAATGATACCTATACAGGAGAAATAAAACTGGAGGCTGGAACTAGGCAGGGCTGCCCATTGTCGCCCACACTATTTGTTTTGGCTATGGAGCTATTGGTGAACTTAATACGGCAAGATAAAGAAATAGTTGGAATTGAAGGAAATAAAATAAGTTTGTATGCCGATGATACATTAATCACAATTAAACAACCAATACAAGGAATATTAAGGATTAATAAACACCTGAAAACTTTTGAGGAAATGACAGGTTTAAGGGTGAACTGGGATAAGTCCGAGATGATTCTAATCAATGGGAGTAAGAAGGATGAAGAAGAAATAAAGCAAAAATTCAATATTCAAATTCCGGATAAAGTGAGATATTTAGGGGTAATACTTGCCAGAAAAACTGGGGAACTTAAGGAATTGAATTATGGAAAACAAATGAAAGAAATAGATAAAAAGATATTACAGTACAATAAATTGAATTTATCGTGGTTTGGCAGGGTGGCAATGTGTAAGATGATGTTGTTACCTAAATTAAATTTCTTATTTGATGCTCTGCCAATAAAACATACAGAAAAAGAATTGGAAAAATATCAAAATACTATAAATAGATTTTGCAATGGGAAAAGAAAAGCGAGGATACCCAAGATTTTATGGTATATACCGCAAAAAGAAGGGGGATTGGGTATTCCGAATATTAGCAAGTATTATAGAGCTTTTCAATTAAGAAGTGTAATTAAATTACTAAACAGAGAAGAGCCGATATGGGGAAAATTAGAATCAAAAGAGTTTTCTAGGAAAGGGAAAGCATTTTTTTTATGTGGCGATAAGGATAAAAAAATGAGGATTCAGGGTAAGATGATAAGAGCAACAATAGAAGAATGGAACAAAGTAAGAAAGGAACTTATTCCAGGGATCTCAATGGTTACAGAATTAGAAGATTTTAATAACTTTCCGATAAAAATAGAAGGTAGGATTAAGGATATCTTATCAAAAAATGGGGTCTCTCTGTTGAAGGATTGGATCAAAATTTGTAGGGATTTGGAGAGGAGAAAGGAGCTCTATCTGCAACTGGAGTTGGATTGGTTTAAAGTCCTCCAGATAAATAATTGGAATAAGAAATTTCTATTTGAAATGGGATCTGACAGGGAGCTTACAGAATTTGAAACATTGCTGGTCAAATTGAGAAAAGGAGACATAGGTTTAAAAGGGATAGTTAGTCAAATATATAAAATTTTAAATAAAGGAGGGAAAGCTCAACAAGTATTGAAAGATAGTTGGGAACAAGAACTGAACATAACAATTAATGAGAAGACTTGGGGGAAAATGTGGAGAAGACATATTATGAGATCTATGTCGGTAAGAGTGAAGGAACATAATTATAAACTAATTTGGAGATGGTATAGAACCCCAGTAAAACTGCATTTAATGTATAAAGATGTGAGTGAGAAATGTTGGAGATGTAAAAAAGATAGAGGCACATATGAACACATGTGGTGGTCTTGTGAGGCTTTGAAGGACTTTTGGGGAAAAATAGAGGTTGAAATTAAAAATATATTGGATGTGCAGGTTGAACTGGGCCCAAATACAATTTTGTTAACTGAGATGGATAAATATAAAATGAGTGAGGATAAAAATGAATTGATGGCGATAATGTTATCAGCGGCCAGACAATGTATAGCCAGAAATTGGAAAAATAATGAAAATTTACAAAGAAGGAATTGGTATAATGAAATGTGGGATTTGGCACTCAACGAAAAGCTCACTTGGGAGATAAATTTTAAAAAGGGTAAAGTATCTGGTAACAACTTCTGGAGGACCTGGAAGCCTTTTATAGAATATGTAACAGTAAAGAATCAGGGCATACCCCCTGCATCTGAGCAAAATGATTTTTGGAAAATATAAGTAAACATAAATCCCCGGACATTGTATATATCACAAGGGTGGTCTTAAAGACAAGAAGAAAAACCGAGACAGAGAATAATACAGATTGGTTATGAGGTGATAGATGGAAATATAGTTTAGAGTTTGATGTAGTAAAAAGTGTTTTACGATGAGGTAATAATTCTTGATGGATGTTAACAATACAATACTGTTATGTATGAGAGATTTTCTTTTTCTTTTTGGATTCTCTGATTGTATTTTTTAGTTATGTTATGTAATTCATTTTGTTTTATGTAGTGTTTTGTTTTGTATTGTTTTATATACCCAATAAAAATTAAAAAAAAAAAAAAGAAGTAAAATAGTTGTTGAGGATAGGTGGCTTTCGGCATTTAAAATGACCCTGCCATATCAATAGGTCTTGATTTTGCTTCCATACAACTCAATTTAAATCTACAGAGACACACACTAATATTTTGGAGAATTTTTCACTTAATTAATATGAAGCTGATATAGACTACTGGTTTGTATGACTAGAGAGAAAGACAGCTATGTATTCATTGAACCGCTGGTAAAAGGATGCGAGGCTCATCAGAAGTTAGAGAACTTTCCCTCCAGTCCTCACATAAAGACTAGAGAAAGTTTGTGATTCTGATGTGGAATTAAGATAACCATTTGTACCTAAGGCACTCCGTCAGTGCAGTTTAAAACACAGAGGAAATGCACACCAGTTTTCTTTGTACTGTGTAGTCTCAGAGGTCTGCATTGCAACTGAGGTTAAAGTTTTGTTGTTGTTGTTGTTCAGTCACACAGTCGTTTCCGACCCTTTGCGACCCTATGGACCGTTGTCCTCCAGGCACCTCTGTCCTCCACCATCCTCCTCAGCCAGGCCAGCTCTGTGCCCACTGTACTCTAAAACAAGATTCATGGGACCATTTGCATAACCAATGCACAGAATGGGACAGCTTCCTTGTTTAAAAAGAAAGCGGATGATGGTTCTAATCAAACTCTTAGATAAATTCAGCTTTTCTAATCCTGACATTTTGGAAGAAAGCCACGGAAGGCCAGTGATGAACAGGGAAAGAAAAATATAATTCCTCCATGCATGGATTTGGACTACCAGTTTCCAATTAAACCCTAAACCCCTTACCTGTGTGTGGATTGATGACACACCTTGCACTTCAACATTAAACACCCCCTTATGTCCTTCAACCCATTTTACTGGAGGGGATTGTGGAGGAACTTTCTGCATTGAAGAAAAAACAATTTATTAATCAAACTGAACTCTCCCCCTCCTCCCCTCCCCTCCTACTCTCCAACAGAGTTTGAGATGTCAATAGACTTCACTTTCTATGTACTGACTTTGGGATATTTTTTAGCCAAAGCCAACTCACACCTACTAAGGTGTACGGGCGCGTTTTACTTCCACTTCCAGGAATGACGAGGGCTTTGTGGGCCGGATGAATTGGCGTCAGGCGCCGCACCCAACCCCCAGGCCTTAGTTTGGGCACCACTGTACTAAGGGAACTGCAGAAGATTACACCCACTTGATCCCCATTGCTTACCTCTGGCCATGTTGGCTGAGATGATGAATCTGGAGGTAGCAAGTGGGAAAGGCTGAAACTTTTCTGTCACCTACCTACCTACCTACTTAGGTAAAGGTCGCCCTTGTTCAAAAGCCAGTTGTATCTGTCTCTAGGGTTCAGTGCTCATCTCTGTTTATAGCCAAAGAGCCAGCACTGTCTGCCTCTGAAGATGTTTCCATGGACATGTGGCAGGCATGACTAGACAACAGAGTGCACAGAATGCTGTTTACCTTCGCACTGAAGTGGTACCTATTTTCTACAGTACACTAGTACCCCGGATAACGTTATGACTTGGTTCCACAAGTCTCATCGTTATCTGGTTTTTAACGTTGTGCGATACATTGATCACACGATGTTAAAAAAAGCCCTGTTTCCCTGGAGGCTGCAGTAAGCCAGAACGTCGGGATTTGAATCCTGACATTTTGGCTTGCTGCAGCCTCCAGGGAGGTGGGGGAACTTTGGAAACAGCTTGGATCGGGCCTCCCCACCTCCCTGGACCCAGCGGCGGGGGGGGGGGGGGTCCAGAGACCCCAAAATTGGTAAAAAAAAATTGACTTTTTTTTTTTACCAATTTTGGGGTCTCTGACCCCCCTGCTGGGTCCAGGGAGGTGGGGAGACCCGATCCAAGCTGTTTCTGGGCTTCCCCGACGTCCTCAGCCAGTGCAGCAAGCCAAAACGTCAGGGTTCGAATCCCGACATTCTGGCTTGCTGCAGCCTCAAAGAGGGAGGGGGAACTTCAAAAATAGTGTGCATCGGCTCTAGGGAGGACAGGAGGTCGGCTCTAGGGACCTCCGTAGCTGCAGGGTGGCTGGGAAGCTGAACGGAGAACCCCGTTCAGCTTTCCAGCCACCCTGCTGCTAAGAACGACTGTATCGGATAACGTTAAAAATCGCGTTATTCGATACAAGATTTTTCCAAAAATCTTGTAATGTTATGCGGTTTTCACGCTATACGGTGCTCGCGTTATCCGGGGTATTACTGTACTTGCAATTTCTTGCTTTCAAACTGCTAGGATGGCAGGAGTTGAGACAAAAATGGCTGCTCACTCCATCATGCAGTACTTGGGCCTTGAACTGGTGACCTGGTGACCTTCGAGCCATTAAGTTCAGTGTCTTAACCACTAAGCCACTGCAGTCCGCTACCTATTTACTTACTACCTACCTATTTATTTCTATCCCACATTCCTCCCAGAAACTGGGATCCAAGACAGGTTACAGTAAAAAAAAAATACAATAAACAAACCAATTTAAATATTAAAACATGTTTCCATAATAAAACAGAATGGATTTTTTAAAATGAAAAAAACCTCATCAATTATAATAATTACAATTGACTATAGCAAATTGCAGCCCATCTTTATATGCCTCCTCCTTTACCTGCCGGTTAGTTGCTAAAGGCCTGCCCAAACTGGAAAGTTTATTTATTTTATTTATTCAGATTTATATTGCCGGCCACTCGCTGAGACAACTCAAAGGCGGCTTACAGTCAAAACAGCAACAGTACAATAAAAATTATAAAATGTAACCTCACAAAATACAACCAAACCAGGACACAGACTAACTCCCCTCACGCCGTTGTTGTTGGCCCAGAGGAGGGGGCAAGGTCCTAAGCCGCCTGCCAGGCTATGGAGTCTTCTCCCTGAGGACATTAGGAAGGCGGCTAACACAACCTTCCTCAGTCGAGTGCCACAACGTTTTTGCCTTTTAATTATTTTTTTGTTTCTTCATTGATTGTCTGCAATATGTCTACAACATGGAATTAATTAATCTGAATCAGAGCATACTCAGGTTCATCATGGGAAGCTGACTGAGTGGATCTGTACTACATAATTTTGACTCAAGTGGCGAAGGGTCCATCCCAGAGAATCTCAAGCTATGTAGTATGGTGAGAGACTTAGAATTCTCTGCTGTAATTGAGTGGCATGAACCATCTCTTTCTCCAGCAAAAAATTCTAAGCACTTCACCAAACAGTAAAGTCCAGAATTCTAACAGACAGAGGAAATGACAGTTAAAACGGTATGTACAGGTTACTTACCTGCAAGTAAAAAAAATTATAATTTTTAAAATATGTTACAGAAAAATAAAGAATGAATGAAGATCAACCAGGAGGAGGGGGGGGAGAGGCTAAGATTTTAGACATAAATGTGGATAATAGGTAGCTGCTGTTTGTTTGTTTAGAGAAGTTTCCTTAGCAGTGGCTGAAAGGCGCTGAGGGTAGATCCATTAGTAGCGCAAACATGAATCATGGGAAACGGTTTTTCCTAAAAGATCTCTTTTTCAGCTCTGGAACATTCCAAAAAGGCCCGTGCAGACACAGAAGTAACCCCATATGGGTTAACTTTTTAACCCTTTTAACTTTTAATTTTTTAAAATGTAATCAATTTGTTTTTAACTTTTTTTAATTTTGTAAGCTGCCCTGAGTTTTTGGGTGAGGGTGGGATATAAATGGGATAAAATAAATAAATAAAATTACCTCTGCTGAATGCATTGAATAGTTGGCAGGCAGTTTATCCAAGGCAACAGGGAGGCAATAATGGCCGGTTTGAAGACGATCATTTAACAGAATTGGCAGCCACTGAAACAGATGAATGGGAAAGTCAGACAGTTATAACATGTCCTCATTTAATGCTCAATATGTATCACGTTTAACTATACCCCAAAGAAAATCATTAGAGGGTAGGCTTTTCTCCACATTATACAGGCTTTTACAGTTTCAATTTGTTTTAATAGCTAATTTGGAGTAGCTATTAAAAGTTTCTGCCTGGAAGAACTATGCATTCTAAAAAAAAAAAAAATTGGGGGGGGGGGGGAAATCCCACAACCTTTTTTGAAAGCTAAACCAGATATATGTAGATGCTGCCAATTCTGGGATTCAGATGTTCCAGGTAAGATCCATCCCCAGTCTAGGTGAAAATCACATTTCATATGTGCAGCACACACATGTGAAGAAGCATGTTAGGCCTATTCCAGTGCTACTATGTTAAGCAACAAGACTTCAGCATCTGTGCTGTTCACTGTGCGTTTTGCATACACCTCCTGCACATTTAAAAGAACAACTTCTGTGCTTGTCTCAATTCCAAATGGTTGTTGCATGTCTGTGAATTAAGTATATTGGTGATACATCCTTTGTGTCTCAAATATCTTGTGTACACGTGTATCATCTTTTGTGACAGGGGTCCATCAGTGGGATTATATTTCCCCTATGCTGATGTGCCTGCCCTGGTTACCTGTAGGCTTCAAGGCCTGATTCAACATTTTGGTTTTAACCTATAAAGCCCTGAATGGTTTGGGGCCTCATTACCTGATGGAATCCCTCTTTCCAATACATATGGCCTGGACAACCAGGTTTTTGCAAACAGGTGGGCTGCAGTTATGCCCCCTGAGAGAGGCCAGAAAAACTTCAACCAGAAAAAGAGCCTTCTCGGTGGTTGCACCATATCCTTGGGACATTCTTCTACAGCATGTCCACCAGGCCCCTTCTGTTGTCTTATTCTGTAAGTTGGCTATGGCGGAACTGTTCAAAGGGGTCTTTGTTGGCATTCTGGGCCCCAGGCTGACTTTATGTGATTTTACATGATTCTTTGGTCTTAGTTTATTTATTTATTTTTTGTGCTGCATAGGTATAGCGATTTACCACTCCTCTATTTTAGTTGTTTTAAAAGTATTATTTTATGTGGGTGGGGATGTCACTGATAAAGAGATTTTTACTTATTATAGATAGCATTTATATTGGTAAGTACACAGCCCTTAGGTACATTGGGTCAGTAGAGTGAAACAGGAACAGGATGGAATGGAATAAAATATCACATAGTAATACGTACCTCGGAGAATGTTGGTTCCACAAGTTTTAACATATCTGATTTTTAGCGTTCTCCAATGCATGTATCGGATAATGTTAAAATCCTATGGAGATGACTCGGATAATGTCAACTCCATAGAGATACATTGTAAACAGCTGCTGCTGCCTTCCCTCCAGGTCGGTGGTCAGCGGGCTACAAAACCTGCTGCTGCCACGCTACTGCCACCACCAGACGCCCTCCGGCCTGCCACTGACCTGGAGGGAAGGTGGCAGCAGCTGTGTGGCCAGCGGGCTACAAAACCCACTGCCGTTATGCTACCACCAATACCGGATCCCCCCTTGGCCGGTCTCAGCCTGGAGGGATGGTAGCAGCAGCTGTGCGGCCAGTGGGCTACAAAACCCACCACCGCTACTGTCAACACCAGACGCTCCCTGGCTGGCCACTGACCTGGAGTGGCCAGCCAGGGGGGCATCTGGTGGTGGTGGTGTTAGCGTAGGCGGGTTGTGTAGCCCGCCGACCACACAGCTGCTGCCACCTTCCCTCCAGACTGAGACCGGCCAAGGGGGCATCCGGTAGCGGTGGCAGTGGGTTGTGTAGCCCGCCACCCGCACAGCAGCTGCTGCCTTCCCTCCAGGCGGAGACTGGCCGACGGGGCATCTGGTGGTGGCAGTGGGTTTTGTCGCTCACCGGCCGCACAGCTGCTGCTGCCTTCCCTCCAGGTCAGCTGTGGCTGGCCAGGAGCGTCCAGTGTTGGCAGAGGCTTTTAAATTGCATTGGATAACGCTAAAATAATGTTATCTGGTGCAATTTCCCCCAAAAAAATTTGCATCGTTACCTGATTTTAGTGTTATCCGATGTAATCATTATCTGAGGTTCCACTGTACATTGGTACCCCGGATAACATTATGACTTGGTTCCACAAGTCTCGTCGTTATCCGGTTTTTAACGTTGTGCGATACATTGATCACACAATGTTAAAAAAAGCCCTGTTTCCCTGGAGGCTGCAGCAAGCCAGAACGTCGGGATTTGAATCCTGACATTTTGGCTTGCTGCAGCCTCCAGGGAGGTGGGGGAACTTGGGAAACAGCTTGGATTGGGTCTCCCCACCTCCCTGGACCCAGCGGGGGGGTCAGAGACCCCAAAATTGATTAAAAAAAGGATGTTTTTTTTTTTCAATTTTGGGGTCTCTGACCCCCCCTGCCGGGTTCAGGGAGGTGGGGAGACCCAATCCAAGCTGTTTCTGGGCTTCCCCGATGTCCTCAACCAGTGCAGCAAGCCAGAATGTCGGGATTCGAACCCTGACGTTCTGGCTTGCTCCACTGGCTGAGGACGTTGGGGAAGCCCAGTAACAGCTGTAGATCGGGTCCCCTGCCTGCTCCAGAGAGATCAGAGGACCCAATCTACAGCTGCAGAGTGGCTGGGAAAGCTGACAGGGACTCCCTGCCAGCTTCCCTAGCCCCCCACCCTTGCCTCCGCAGTTGTGGGGTGGCTGGGGAAGCCGACGGGGGAGCCCCCCGTCAGCTTTCCAGCCTCCCCACCCCTGCCTCCGTAGCTGCAGGGTAGCTGGGAAGCTGAACGGAGAACCCCGTTCAGCTTTCCAGCCACCCTGCTGCTAAGAACGACTGTATCGGATAACGTTAAAAATCGCGTTATTTGATACAAGATTTTTCCAAAAATCTTGTAACGTTATGCGGTTTTCACGCTATACGGTACTCGCGTTATCCGGGGTATTACTGTACTAATAAAATATTGCATACACATTCCCAGTATTATAAATAATAATGCATACTCCTGGTATCATCTTATCTCTAGCACCATCTGTATGTCACAAATAAGGGCATCATGTCTAACATAGGTACAACAGCAGAAAAGGAAATCTAAATACACGAGAGTATAATAGAATTTTTGTGTGTTACATGTAGATTGTATGCTTCCATCATGCATAATACAAATGTGTCACATGCCCCATAATGTGACATTCAACTGTATTTTACTCGTGCTCTTTTAAAATGTATCTGCACATAAGAAGGCAGAAATTTGTAGTATTTGGTGAGTACAATCTATTACAAGCATCTATTTAGTGAGAAATAGTCGACAGATAGGTGAAGACAATGTTGCCCACTTATTTCCCAAGGAATTTAACTTATATAAACCTAACATAACTTACTGAATATCCCAAGAGAGTTTCTATACATCCTCCTTGTTTTGGCTGACAGCTTACGTGGTAAAATGTGAAGAGCAGGTGGTGTTTTTCTGTCAGTTTTGCAGGGAGCTTAATTTTCACTTCTTCATAAAAGTCTGGAGATCTGTGGTTTCATTTAAAAAAAAAAAAATAAACATGTCATCAGGATACCTCTGAGGATGAAATCAACATTTATCTCTCCAAAATGGAATGAGGTGTTTAAATATTTAAAACAAAATATTGCCAGACTTGGGTTGGTCTAAGCCAGGAGTCGGCAACTTTTTAAAGTCAGGGGCTGGGTCACACTCCCTCAGACAGTTGAGGGAGCCAGACTGGTGGCCCCCCTGCCATAAATGCTGCTGTAAACCCGTCACTGGCTGTCGTAAACATGTCTGCAGCTGCTGTAAACATGTCCAGGGCTTCTTCTGGTGGTGGCAGCGGTTGGAATGAGGACGGGGCCCTGATGATTTGATACCATGGGCTGGATTCAGCCCACGGGCTGTAGGTTTCTGACCCCTGGTCTAAGCTAAAAGTAAGTTTAAGATACTGTAATTCTATCCTGACATACATGGTTTCATCACAATTTCTTATTGCTGGGTTCTAACTGTAATTAGTTGTACTTATAATTAACAATGATCATTTGAAAAATGATGTTAGGCATGGAAAGGATTAGCCAAAATGTCAAATCCTAGACTAAGTGGCAATCTTTCTTTGTGCAGTAAGGCCCTAGGCTTCAATGAAAGAAATTTAGATCTTCAGATACCAATTATGGGTGTACTGAGCATCATAATTTAGCTAACTTCCAGTCACACAGATGGTCCATCCCACTATTTGGTCTTTCAAGAACCACTCAACTCTCCATAGCTACGCATGGGTTCTTGGCAAACAAAACTAAATGCAGTGGGCTTTTCTCTGCTCTGGTACCTCTTCCCAATGGAACAATCAGCCATTGAGGGGTCAACAGGAAAGCACATGCTTTGCATTCAATTCAATTCAATTTATTTACAGTCCATGACCAGCATAACACACAAAAACATAAATACCACATCCTAAACTAGTCTGGACACGGGTAATAAAAGGAAACTATCACACTATAATACTAAAAACCTACTGGGAATCGACATAAAACAGCAGGGTGCCTATCTAAAAAACAATATTACTAAAATCCCTCAATTACTACTAAAACCTAGTATCATGAAAATAAAATGCAATACTAATATTTACAAGAAAAAGAGGGGTAGCCTCATTACAAGGATATAAAATACTCTCTACTAGAGTTGTAGTTTACTAAAACTCAGTAATTTATGGCCAGACCGATAATGACAAGGGTGAAGAGATAACATAATAAGTAGTGTAGGTCAGCTGCTCAGTGCAGGAGCAATCTCAATAAACTATAGAGCCACGCTAGACTTCCTAGTCAGCAGCCGACATATCCTGCGAGCCTGTGCACAAAAACTCGCCACTTTGCACATGCTTTGCATGCATGCACAAGGTCCTAGATCAGAGTATCCCAACCTCTGGTTCTTGGACTTCAATTCCCAGAAGCCTAAGTCAGTACAATGGCTGATCAGTGCTTTGGGGAATTGACTTAGGCTTCTGGGAACTGAAGTCCAAGAACCAAAGGTTGGGAAACAAAGTCCTAGATTCAGTTCCTCACACCTTCAGACAGCTTCTGGAGAGACTCTTCCTGTTTGAAAACCTGGTGAAGCTGCTGCCAGTCAGTGTACTGATCTGGATTAGTACAGAACAGAGTCTTATAGACCATGAATAGAGAGAATGTCTTTGTCCTATGAATGTTGTCCTCAAGATCATTTCCAGAACTGCCCTCTTCATGTCAAACAGTGGCTCAGCAAGCCTAGAACTGCATCTAGTAAATAAGTATGTCCACCTTCCTATCATCTGTTTTAGTATAACAAACACACAGACAACCATCTTAACCACTGATGATCCTATTGTGCATGAAGTGATTTAGCTCTATTTTTTCTGCTTAAAGCTAGTTGTTCTGAAAATTCGGTGCATTAAAAAATCTTCATGCTCAAGGCCAATGATGGCTAACACTTAACTTACTTGTTATGATATGTCACAGGTGTGCAAACTTCTTGAACAAATTCTGGACTGCTAGATTTCCCAAAGATGACCTATACAGCAAACATAATACAATGTAAAGATAATTTGCCTAACAACATATAATGGCATTTTAAAAAAAGTGACTGATGCAAAGGTTGGATTTATGAAATTATTTCACTATATGTTAATATTTGCTGGCTAGATATGTCAGTGGTTTAGGTATCTGGCTGGGGAGATTCTGACATATCTCGATGGTAGACAAAAATATTTGCACATGCTTCTGCACAAATTAATACATGCCCACATACAATAGGCTATCTTACTGGCATTGCACATCCAGGATCTTCTCCACACATAAACTGAATCTTTATCGTAATGTTTCGTCCCGAAGCCAGGCGATTTGCAAAATTCAGCCGTTGTGGATACACATACAGAAGATTCCTGGGGTGGAGGCAATAAAATAAAACTCACACAAAAATGAAGTTTGCATTAGTTTAGAAATAGTAGCCTCAATTCATTCGTTAAATTGGACTCTTCCTCATTAGCAAAGAATTACTGCTACGCAAGGAGTCTTTCTGCTATAAGGAAAAACATATTTATAATAAACTCCTTATTCTTTTTCTGGCCTTTTTTTTGGGGGGGGGGGACAAGGCAGAGAGGAGGCTCTTTTTGTTTACTCCTGTATTAATTTTGACCACAAGCCATCAGAGTACAGATAACCACAACCAAATTGTATCGATCGCACTTGTTTTATATCTATGGTTCTAACCCAGCAAATGTTGCCTGCTGTTTTCTCTTACCTATATATGGTATGGGGAACATAGACTTCTCGTATTGGAAATTCCAGAATCTCTTTATGAGGACGATTGCGGTTTTCAGGGAAGGGTTTCACCTGTAATAACTCTGGGCTAAGGCAACAACTGAGGCTTTCCGGAGCAGGGGAAATCTCCAATTTAAGCAGTCCTTTATAAGAAAAAGAAAAACTGCTGACTGTTACGTTATATATATAGTTCCCAGCTTCCCACAGCCACAATGAATAAAAGCTGTAGATTTCTGAGAGTTCCAGATCAGAAAGTAACATTCCTAAGCTCAATGTATAACCTCATCATATAGACCCGTGATGACAAACCTTGGCACTCCAGATATTCTTGGACTTTAATTCCCAGAAGCTCAAGCCCCGTGAATCCACACGGTTTACTGCGATTCATCCGGCCTGCACCGCCCTCATCACTCCCAGAACCCGAAGTAAAATGCGCTCACAATGTGCTAGAGGGTGGCATATTTATTTGTTTGTTCACATTTGTATGCCATCCTACTCGCAGAGAGACTCAGGGCGGCTCACTTAGTATCGCAGAACAAAATATCAAAAACACAATAATCCCAATAATAAATTCAACAATAAAACCATGAACAATTTAGTAAAAATTTAAAAGATTAAAAAAGACTTAAGAGAGTGGTAATTATCGAATCAGCCAGCAGGCCAGGGTTACTGTGTTACTGGTACACCACCTCTGCCCCGGCACCCAAGTCTTTTCGCTTTTTCTGAAGGGCAGCAGCTCTGTCTGGAGACACAACTCAATTGGCAGGAGGTTCCATAGGACGAGAGAGGACACAGAGGAGGTCCTCCTTCTGGTGCTAGAGAGATTTGCATCTCTAGCAGATGGAACCATTAGAGAGCCTTTCCGGTCTGCTCTGGCGGGATGGGCAGATGTTCTTGGGGTGACGTGGTCTCTTAAGTATCCTGGCCCACTACCACGTAGGGCTTTAAAGGTCATTACCAGCACCTTGAATTGCACCCGGAGGCACGCTGACAACCAGTGCAGCTCCCGAAGCAGTGGTGAGGCACGAGCATAACGCCCGCATCCCATCACCATCCGAGCAGCAGCATTCTGGACCAGTTGCAGCCTCCAAATGGTTATCAAGAGCAGCCCCATGTAGAGTGCATTACAATAGTCAAGCCTGGAGGTGACCAGAGGGTGTGTGATCATGAGCAAGGAGTCCCGATCTAGGAGTGGGCATAAGGGGTCATTCAAATACCAAGTGACCATTTTAAGGGGGGAGGGGGTCGACCAAAAGTCACGGAAAGTCACGGAGGGGGGGATTTGGCGTGTAGTCACGTAACTCCAAAATTATCATTTGTTTTTCGCATCCAGCTGGCCATAGATCTATCTTCAAACCACGATTTGGGGGGAGGGTTGGTCAAAGGTCACGGAAAGTCACGGGGGTGTGTGTGTCAAAAAGTGGCCTATTTTAGGTCATGTGGTATTTGAAAGAGCCCTAACTGGTGTATAACACAAAGCTGTGCAAAAACATTCCTGGCCACAACTGCCACCTGCTCTTTAAGCAGGAGTCTCGAGTCCAGGAGGACCCCAAGATTACATGTGTAATTGACATTGCTAGGTATTCTAAGTGTATATAAGTGTGATTGGCATTTGCTAGGTATTCTATGAACCCTTATGCTATACAGAAAGCTTTGAGATGGTTGCCTGGACCTATTTTGCTCATGATCAATACCTGGTACAGGTTTCATTCTTCTCTGCAGGGAAGAGGATCTCTTGAAATCGGCTAGGAATTTGAATAAGTCTTCATCATTGAGTCTTTCTCCTTCCTGTAAAGACCAAGTGATTTTATAATACTTATATCTCTTTTTGCAACTAATGATGGGAAAATATGAAATAAATGTGGTGATGTACACTTTGTAGACCAGGGGTGCCCAAACTTTTTGGGCCGTGGGCCGATCATGTGGTTCAGGGAGCCGGTCACTAAGGCCTGGCGGCTGGGTGTGGCCACTGACACCAATTCATCTAGCCCGCAAAGCCATCACTCCTGGAAGTGGAAGTAAAACACGTGAGGGCTTCACGGGCCGGATGAATTGGCACGAGGGCCACACCTGGCCCCTGGGCCTTTGTTTAGCCACCACTGCTGTAGGCGTTCACGTTGCTTATTAAATCTTACAATACCAAAGGAGTTTGCAGCACCTTAGAAACCAATTCATGACAGGTTGGCTACACAGAAGATTAGCCTGCTCTGTAGACCCCTCTTGAAACAGTTGAAAAACTGTGACAACACTAATTTTTGTTAGAGATTTACCAGCCATCCCTAAAGCATACCAATCTGTTCCACAGTGGCATAGAGTATTATTATTATTATTATTATTATTATTATTATTATTATTATTATTATTATTATTATTATTATTATTATTATTATTATTATTATTATTATTATTATTATTATTATTATTATTATTATTATTAATTTGACTTACACCCCACCCATCTGGGATACACTCCCACTGTGATATCCAAATGGCTAAAAAACAAAAGGTTTGGGAAACGCTGGTCTGGATGCTGTTGGGGAAATTTTATTTCTATTTTCCCCAGCTGCTGCTACACACAAAAGGACTCTAGGCACAATATCTTAAAATATTATTAAGTAGTTTATTGCATGCATAAGCCAAATAAATTCAGAACACATTATATAAAGTAAAATACCTTAATAATAAATACATAAAAATAACATTAAGATTGGCCAATAATATAGAAATTTGGATCAAAGCAAAGACAGGTTTCCCAAAGATCCCATGTTTGCAATGCCCAATTGCCTGTCTTTTCTCCTCCCTTATATACCTCCTGAAACCGCCTTTTTTTTTTTAGTAAATTACCGTAAGTAATGTCATGTTTTGCGGTCAGCAAGACACGTTTTGTGGTTAGTGTGAGGCACGTGTGACCCTGTTTTGAGCCATCTGCTGAGGTTCCTCTTTCCTGTCAGGTCACACTGAACTTACCAAAAAGAACATTCTTACCCATCTGATGACTGCCTTTATATCAATTGATTCTACTTTTAATTAATATGGCTGCACTTATGTCAAATAATGTGAATCAAAATTTCTCTCTCACAAGGCAAACTGTAATTTTAGCACCAAATAACAGAAGAGAAGGTGGAACAAGACAGTACAGATCTTGAAGAACCCTAAAACAAAGTAAACTGGGGAGAAAAGAAAATGTCTAAGGGAAAGGCTAAAGCCTGTCTAGGATAATATACTGTACCTGCTTAAAAAATGAGTTCAAAGTCAGTGTGGTTGTTTTAAAGTTCAGCATGCCAGAAAAATCCTCAACACCAAGGCTTCTTTCAGATAACCTTCTTACTTGCATTGTCATCGTCTTTCTATCACCAGTGGATCCTTTGCCTTAAGGTGGAAAAAGTCAAATGCATCATATTTTGCTTCATTAAAAAATGAATCATGACTGTAGCTAGGTTATAAAATTTCAAGAGAAGAGTGCTTGGCATGCCTTTCGTTTGCTGACATTTTCCAACATTTCCAACATTAAACCCCTACATTCTAAAAGGATAAGGAAATCAAAATTAGGAAATGATAGAAATGATTAGACACTATAATTTGGATGTTGGAGCAAAGTCATGTTTTCAAACAATTTGTTATTAAAATTTAACATTTTATTAACTACTAGGTATACACACACAGATACTCCTATATTTAAACTTACCATTTAAAATTTCTAACTCTGCTATATCTCTTTCAAGTGTTGAAATATTAAAAAAACTTGCTAAACTTATTGGAACCCAAGCCAAAGGCATGCGATGTTTTCCCAAACGTTGACAAAAGGACTCTGCTTGCGCTTTTAATTTCTCAACCTTTTCTTTGGTCTAAAAAGTAAACAGAAAAGAGATTAGTTAGAGAATAATATATATGATGGACACTCAGAGTAGACACTCTCATTTACAGAGGCCCTTTAACCTTGGATTTCTCTTCTTAGAACATTGCTTAGCTACACTGATTCCGAAGAAATCCTGAATTTAAAAAAAGACACACTCTCAAGTAGTCTCGTGGCATGAATTTAGACTGAAAGGTGAACAGTTAACAAGGAATAATTAATTTAGAGTAAGCTTTAGTATCCTTCTTGTTAGACATATTAATATATATTTGTTTGTTTATTACATTTGTATACCGCCTATCTGGGATATTTCCCACTCTGAGCGGTGTATAGACACATAACATCAACATAATAAAACAAACAACAAAATAAATTGTTGTTCAGACGCACAGTCGAGTCTGACCCTTTGAGATCCCAAAGGACCACCACACACCATTCTCCTCTGTCCCCTGCAGCCCAGCCAGATCTATGTCCATCACATCAATGATTCCATCTATCCACCTCATCCTCTGTCACTCCATTCTCCTTTTGCCTTTGATTTTTCCCAGCATCGAGGCCTTCTCAAGTGAGTCATTTCTTCTAATTTAGTGGCCATAAGTACATGAGCTTCATCTTCAGTATTTGTCCTTCTCAGGGTTGATTTTCTTCAGGATTGACTGATTTGATCTCCTTGCAGTCCAGGGGACTCTCAAGAGTCTCCTCCAATACCACAGTTCAAAGGCACCTATTCTTCTGTGCTCAGCCTTCCTTATGGTCCAGCTCTTACAGCCATGTGTTACTACTGGGAAGAACATTGCTTTAACTATGCGGACTTTTGTTGGCAGTGTGATGTCTCTGCTTTTTATTATGCTGCCTAGGTTTCTCATAGCTTGCCTCTCAAGAAGTACTGTAAACATCTTTTTATTTCATGGCTGAAGTCACCATCTCAGTGCTTCTATTTCCTCCCCTTCTATTTGCCAGGGAGTGATGAGGCCAGATGCCATGATCTTGAGTTTTTTTATGTTGAGTTTCAGACCAGCTTTTGCACTCTCCTCTTTTGCTCTCATCAAGAGGATCTTTAGGTCTTCTTAACTTTCTGCCATTAGGGCAGTATCATCTGTATATCTCAGGTTGTTGATGTTTCTCCCAGCAATCTTAATTCCCGCTTGCGTTTCATCTAGCCATGCATTACTTATGATGTACTCAGCGTATAAGTTAAATAAACAGGGTGACAATATGCAGCCTTGTTGTACTCCTTTTCTTATTTTAAACCAATCAGTAGTTCCGTATCCTGTCTCAACTGTTGCTTCTTGACTCACATCTCAGAAGACAGATGAGATGATGTGGTACTTCCATCTCTTTAAGGACTTGCCACAGTTTATTGTGATCCACACAAATAACTAAATAAATAGCAGAATAAAAACCTAATGGTGTCATGAGGGCAAGCAGCTCATACCTGGCCAGCTAACCTATTAAGTGGACATCTGTACTCTCATTTAAAATGTCTTATTATGTTATACCTACCTTGCCACCCTCACTTTCCTTTAGAACCATGTAAGGCTCTGCGCAGTCTCCAATTTCTCCCTGCTGGAGGACTTTTTCAATCTGACAAAGAAATAAAAATAAATGTACATGACAGAAAATAACATGATATGTAATAATCTGTTTTGTTCTAACTTTTATATCAACATAGTAACTTCTGCAATATAGCCTAAATACAATGTTTTTCACATTTAGTATATGGGATTCCCCCTCCCCCAAATAAATGAAGATAGGAGAAGAGAAGGACTTTGACAGGTCATCATGTTTACCTCTGCAGTTGTGTCCAGCTTAAGACAGGAGGAATAAGTGATACTGTATATGACAAAAATCTTCACCTCAACTTTGAAGTTTATCCACACATTTCAGACAGATACACACGGGCTAATTTTTTATTGTATTTTTAATTGGGGATTTTACTGGTTTTAAGTTTTTTATAGTTCTCTGGTGGGATTTATGTGGTTCATGATGTGATTGTTGTACGCCGCCCAGAGTCGCTTGCCAAGTGGGCGGCAATACAAATGTGACAAATAAATAAATAAATGTTAGAAATATGGACTGAGTAAAACTCTTAGTTTAAATGAGAAGACGAACGCTATGCTAAAATTGGGAGTTTAAGAAGAGAATTAAGATGGCAGATGGTAGGCTTTTAGAAAAAGGCATAGGTTGATTTCTTCTATATCTTTCTCTGCCTCTCAACGATTTTCTTTTCTTCTCCTAAACCAGAGGTTCCCAACCTAAGGCCTGGATCCAGCCTGTGGCGCCACTTCATGTGCCTCCCTCCAGGGGCGTTTGAGAAACAAAATGACCACCCCCTTTGAAGCTGTTGGGACAAAATGGCAACCCGTATTTGTATCTGTTTTATCTGTTTTATTGTTTTAATGTTTTAAATTTTTATGAATTATTATGAACTTTTATGGTTTTATATATTGTTATGACCATTACCTATGACGGTAATGTATGCTGTAAGCCGCCCAGAGTCGGGTCTTCCCGATTGGGGTGGGATACTAAATGCGAACAATAAATAAATAAATAAATAAACCCCATCATGCAAGCAGGGGGAAATGATTGTCCAACCCTCAAAGTTGACTGAGAGAGCATGACCCAACCCCCAGCTTGAAAAAGTTGGGAACTCCTGTTCTAAACCTTTACTGAAAGTAAACAAAACAGAAAAGCAAAATAAATAAATAAAATAATACAAAAAATATTGTGGCACTTTAAAGACTAACTCCTATATTTAAATGTGAGCTTTCATGGAGCAAGTGCACTTCATCAGACTTGGTCCACAAAATCTCACATTTAAATACAGGAATTAGTTTTTAAGGTGCCACAACATTTTTTGTCTTTTTTTTGCTGTTCTGTTTTGTTTACTCTCAGATATGCTTGCACAGACCAACATCTCTACCACTTCAAACGCTTAAAAACCTTTGCCACTGTAATCCAAATTCAGCAGTATTCTAGAATACAGAATGCAGTAGACGTCCCATAGCAGGTTGTATTATCATGTCTATATATTCACCTATGGCAGGGGTTGGCAACCTTTTTTTGTTGTTCAGTCGCACAGTCGATTCCGACCCTCTGTGACCCCATGGACCACTGTCCGCCAGGCACTCGGTAACAAATAATCCAGCCCCCACCATCGTGCCAACCGTCAATGTGGCCATTGGAAGTGGTTGCGTCTACGGCAGCTGTAAATATGTTTACAACAGCCACAGTCACGTTTATGGCAGCATATAAACCATGGGCAAGGCCACCTCTTCAGTGGAGCAGCGAGGTAACTGTACAGCCTTGGCTTGAAAAGCTGTACCACTGCACTAGATACATTCAGTGGCAAATAAAGAATGTATCATCTTTCTGTAAAATTGATGTAAACCATCTTAAAGGTCTCTATTGCTCAAAAGCCAGTTGTATCCGACTCCAGTGGGTGGTGCTCATCTCCATTTACATCCGAAGACTCAGTGCTTTTTGCATCTGCAGACATTTCCGTGGTCATGTGGCAGGCATAACTAGGTCCCAAAGTGTACAGAGTACTGTTACCTTTCCAGCTGAAGCAGCATCTATTTATCTACTTGAAATTGTGCTTTAAAACTGCTAGGTTTGCAGAAGCTGAAATAGATGACAGGGACTCACTCCATCACACAGCACTCTCAGCATCCCCCCAAACCATCTTACTTACCCATCAATTTAAGTCAGCTGTGTCTAAAGTCAGAAAATATGAATACCGTACAAAAGAAACTATATTTAAGATACAAAAGTGACTTACCTTCACAACTAAGTAGATATCTGGTGAGGGATATGTTACAGAAAATACTGCAGACCTTGATAGAGTAGAAGAGTCAATGCACGGGGTATGAGCCCGCAAAAACCCTTTGAATTGTTCAGAGTTCAAATCACAGTGAAAGTTTTCTGAGATCTTAAAAAGAAAAAGATATTTCATGCAGTCCATGCAGGCACTGGAAAGCAAACTGTAATTTTATTTTTAATTTGTGTTGTGTTCCTATCTGTTGTAGTGAATGCATTTTTTAAAAAATAAAAAGCATGATACATACTAGGGATACGCTTCAGGTTCAGAAGTTATTTGGACTGTGAAGCAAAGTGGGGATCTTTTTCATTATGGAAACAATCAGAAGTGAAGTATAATGATAATAATAATTTCATGCCAGAAATTATTCTGGGTTAAAAGGATTTTTGCGGAAGAAACTCCACTCAGGGAACGCCCAAAGAGGCTCCTTTCATGTCCCCAAGAGCTACGACAGGGATGGGCGCTCAATCCGCTATGCGGTACCCAGGTCTCGAACCGCTGACTTGTCAGCCTTCCAGCTAATAAGGAGAGCTTCTTAACCACTGAGCCACTGCAGTCCTAGAATCAGTACTAGAGCTTTTCTGAAGTGTCAAATATTGTTTCAGCACTTTAAAAGAAAGAGAAATGATAGCATTGTTGTAACAGAAGAACCAGAAAGGCCAAAGCAGAAGGAAACTGACAGTTCAAGCACTCAGGTTCTCCTAGAAACTCCAATCATAATGCTGCTGGGAAGGAATTCCTTGTCCCTGACATCAGCGACCATTGTGCAAAGATAGCAGAGAAAAAAGAGAAAACATGATACAGGCAAGCTGGGAAGGATGGGTGGAACCTATGGCTCTTGCTCAGCTCTGGAACATTCTGAGTTGTCTGTGCATGTGCAAGAATTAAACCCATTTATGTTCATTCATATGGACCACAAAGAAGAAATTGCACATACTGTACTGCAGTTTTGTTCAGGTACTTTCTTACCTTTTTCCTTTCTTTGATATCATAGAGAGCTAAGCTTACAAATAATGGCTCGATTTCTATCTCAAATCTGTAAAGAAGAAAATTGACAATTGTTCTAAAATTAAGCAACACATACAAATGTGAAACATAATAGCAATGCAAAGTACTGGGAAGACATTGTGGGGAGAAAAGTCTGAAAGGACAGACTTTTCATAAGCCTATTAATTTCCTCCAAAGATGATCTGCCCAAACTGCCTGAGTTGGGCCTGCTTCAAAAATAGGTCTCAAACCTCCCTTGCTGTTGCTGCCCAAATGTATTCCCTGCCTGAAACAGCCCAGCAGCCTAAAAAGAAGCAACAAATTCCAAATAATTCATTTGGCATGAAGCCACAACCTCTCTAAATAATCTTATAAGGCCACCATGATGGTGAACCTTGGCACTCCAGGTGTCCTTGGACTTCAATTGCCAGAAGCCCATGCCAGCACTCATGCTGATCAGGGCTTCTGGAAATTGAAGTTCAAAAACAGCTGGAATGCCAAGGTTCGCCATCACTGTTATAAAGCGACAAGTCCTCAAGGGACAGATTTAGCATCAGTGATGGGCTGTTACCAGTTCGGACCAGTTTGCTTGAACCGGTAGCACCCATCAGGAGGGGGTCGCCAGGGGTGGTGGTAAACCCCCAGGCGACCAGTTCGGTCGCCTCTCCAGCCCCCCTCCGGAAATGTATTTCCGGTCAGCCAAAATGGCTGTCCGGAACTGCGCATGCGTCAAACCTCCATTTGACATATGCAGAGTTCTATTTTTTAGTGTGCATGCATCAAGTAGAGGTTTGACACATGCGCACTAAAAAATAGAATTGCACATGCATCAAATGGAGGTTTGATGCATGCGCACTTCCGGGCAGACATTTTATTTTATTTTTTTGCTCCGCCCCAAACGTCATGATGTTGGCTCCGCCCACGACATGATGTCATGACGTTGGCTACACCCACGACGTCCTAACATCATGGTGGGGTAGCGAAAAAATTGACAACCCATCACTGTTTAGCATCTAGTCTCCAACATACAATTTAAATTAGCATATAAGTTGTGGAGACCAATGAGGAGTTGTTTTGAAGGAGTGGCTCGTGCAAATTACATAACATTGTTGCACGAAGAAGAGTCTAAATGGCAGGCCATATTTTCCGTATGGAGAAAAACAGGTGGAGAAAAAGGTGGCAATAAATTGGACCCCTCCTAATGTCAAATGACAACAAGAATGCCCTTGAAACACATGGCAAAGAACTTTCATGGCAAATTTAAAGATCCTGAAAATGACATGGGAGAATGCTGAAGTACTTGCTCA
This sequence comes from Furcifer pardalis, assembly GCA_030440675.1. Classification (NCBI taxonomy): domain Eukaryota; kingdom Metazoa; phylum Chordata; class Lepidosauria; order Squamata; family Chamaeleonidae; genus Furcifer; species Furcifer pardalis. The sequence goes on from CP126896.1 coordinate 37,275,331, forward strand.
AGACCGAAACCATTGGAGATTCCTTGCTGCCCGATATGTATCATGGAATGAGGGGACCTAACTAGCCAAAGCTAGTACTTATCCACAAATGGATCTCAGACTAACAACAGTCATGGTTCATGAGCTCAGATGAACAGAGACATAGGCTGAATGTCTACAGACACAAGACCCAAACAACCTCTGTACTTGCCTACTTCTATGCACAAATTCCTGATAGAAGAGATGGTACCATTAGCCAATCAAAACCCAATTTAGACAGAACCTTCTAGAATACTGCTACCTCAGTAAACTCCCACATCATTTTGCCATATGTGTTCATCTAATCTTAACCACTAATGATGGAACTATGCTAGAAGTTGCAAACATGTTAGGTGGAACCAGAGAGACTTACCTCAGTGTTTGTATTTTCACCAATATCCTATTGCCCAGATATTCTCTGGGGCACTCAGGCACTGGTCGTATTTCCACTGCATCCTCCTATTATTAAATATATTATGAAGCAGTTGGTTCTTTTAGTTAAATAATGTAAGGTGCCACTGTGTTATTAGCACAACACTAATAAGCATAACACAAGTTGCACATTAAAAAAAACACCACGACAAACTCTCTCCTTCAGGATATTCCACCAAAAGGCCTGCCTTGAAGACACCCTCCATTTTCCAGTGTATTTTAAGGGGGGTGAGGGTGGGTCTTATATGCCAGCAAATACGGTAATTTCTCCACAAACACATTAAGCATTAAGAACCTTAGTAGTTATCATTATCTGAATGTGCAGTCCAATTTTTATTTAAAGTTTTTATTTTTTATCATATGAAGTAATATCAAATGATGTTTTATAATACAGTAGAACCCCTGCATAGAGAAAAAGCTCCGTTCCACGGAGATCTTCGATATGTAGGTTTTTTTGCTATGCGGATCCAATGGGAGATCCCCTGCATAACAGAAGAAAATGTTTGTTATACGGGGTTTCCATTAACCAGGGTATACCCTGATGCACAGTGAACATATGCCTTGTTTGTAAGATATGTTACATTTTAAAACAAAGATGTTTTTATTTATTTATATCCTGCCTATCTGAAATATCTTCCCACTCTGGGCAGCTTACAACACATTAAAAATATTTAAAATAAGAAATTAAACATAAAGAATAAACAAACTGAATAAATTTATAAATAACAACAAAAAACGAAGCCCCCATTTTTAAAAAAACCAACCAAACCAATAATTTTGATTTTGTTGCCACTACACTTCCAGATTTTAGCAGTGAAATATAAAATCCAGTTGCAGAAGAGGTTACCCTCAAAACATACTTGTGGACCAGAGTACCTTCTCCACCTGTTTTTAAGCAAAAACACCTGCACTGGTGATTGCCATGAGATTTATGACTCACCTCATCTATATTAGGATACAGAGCTAACAGTTCTGGAGGTCTGTTGTGTCCTCGTGCCTCTTCATTCTGCCTTTGAAGGTCTTCTGCACTAACGTGATGTAAGAGGTTTGTCAGACGAGGATCAGGCTGCAGGCTGCGCAGGTCAAAGTCTCCAGATGTCAATGTGGCTCTACTAGAGTCCTCACAGAAGAACTTTAGAGGCCTGGGAAGTGCCTGTTTCAGTGGACAGAACAAATATTTGAATCAACAGAAGCTTACCAAAGCAAAACGATTTGGTGCCGTTTTATTCAGCAGCTATAGAGCCCTTAGCATCCCACCCTCATATCCTTTTAAACTAGAACTGGATTACCCAATGGGAATTGAGCAATGTCATGATATGGTGACCTTCTCAGAATCATGTCTGAAGGAAAACATGGCTGCCCCCACAAGCCAAAGTTTGGGGAGACATTTGTGGCGCCTCAACCTAGAAGATGCAAGTCATTTTTTTAAAAAAGCAGTAGTGAGAACTTTAACCCAGCACTATTGTATTCCCCATGAAAAACATAAATTACATAAAAAGAGAAGGGTTTACCATTATTAGGGGGAAAATAATGGGACAAGGCCCCAACGTTAGGAATTGGCTTCACATAGTTAAGGTAAAACTAGCCACCATATAGATCAGGGTGGCCAATCTTTTTCCTTCGTGAGCCTGACCATGTCTCTGGATAGCATTGTGGGCCAGACCACGCTCCCAGAAGCGGAAGTGGGCGCATTTACGGCTGATGTAAATGTGCCCACTTCCGCGTTTATGCCAGCTACGGGCACATTTGCGCATGAGCATACACATTTTACAGCTGATGTAAATGCACCCAGTTCCACTTCCGGGTACAGCAGAGGAAGCAACGGGCCGGATGGGATGGCATTGGGGGCCTGGACCGGCCCACGGGCTGTAGGTTGGGAACCTCAATATAGATAATATAAATATGATTCACTAATTGAGAATTAGGGGAGAACAAATATCAAATTAAATATTTGGTAAGTAGCATTCATTGCAGCATGCCAGAACATAGTAAATTCCAACATTCTCCTTTATTTCACCTCCAGGTGCTTAGACAGTTCCAAATATATATATACCTGATAATTTGAACCATTGTAATCCAAAACATCAGATTCAAATGTTTGTTTTTGAAGAGTCTTTTGGAAATCTCTTCTGGATCCCCTTTTTGTAAATGTGCATGCCTCATTATTTCCTTGATTTCTTCAATTTAAAAACAAGAGTTAGATTTCAGTAAAAATTAGACAGAATCAAATTTAAAATGAGCTAGCATCAGGTATGTAAAGTTTGAATGAATTATTACAGTATGCAATTTCAGTGAATTTTTCACACTGCTTGTCCATTGCTATCACCTTCCAGACATTCCCCCACCCCCGCACAATATACTTCCTACAGTATCTACTACTGTTTTCCATCTCTTTCTTTAAAAAAACAAAAACACAAAAGCAACATTGGTTCCTCTGGTTTTCATGGTTCCTTCTGTTGGTGGGGGAGGGGGACTCTTGGTCTTAACCTCTATACTAGAGGTTCTCAACCTACGGCCTGGGGGCCAGATACAGCCTGCAACATCATTTCATGTGGCCCACCACCATCTCCACCACACCCGGAAGTGCCATGTGTGGCAGACAGGGCAAAATGGCCATCTGGTCCCCGAAGCTGTCTGAAGGAGTGTGACTCCTGCTCTATACAGTACTAGCATTTTGACCATTCTGGGTGCTTGGCTAGCAAGCAAAAGAAATACCAGAGCTTTTTCTTCTTTCTCCTCTTCCATATTTAGGCCAGACGTGAAACTACCAAAATGAAGCTACCTTTTGGTGAGTTCATTCTGCGGTTCCTTTCACCTAACCTAGTGTGAGAAAGATTAGCAGGCAACACAAGATTGCTGTTACCAGGTTATGCCCAATTGTGGTTTAAAAATAGCACAATCTTCTAATAGGCTTTTTATGTGTACCCCAATATCAGAGCTGCAGAATCACTACTAAAAAATCTTTTTTTGGACATCACTAGCAAGTCACTAAGAAGCTGGCTGGGAGGCGGAAGGTCAGCAGTTCGATTCCCGAGTACTGCAGGACGGAATGAGCTCCCGTCTCTGTCCCAGCTCCTGCCAACCTAGCAGTTCGAAAGGAAGAAATTGCAAGTAGATAAATAGGGACTACTTCAGTGGGAAGGTAACAGCGTTCCATGCGCTCTGGTGTCTAGTCATGCCTGCCACATAACCACGGAAACGTCTGCAGAAGCAGACAGTGCTGGCTCTTCGGCTTAGAAACAGAGATGAGCACTGACCCCTAGAGTCGGATACGACTGGCTTTCAAGCAAGGGAAACCTTTACCTTTACTAGCTTTCATATATTTTAGAAATGACACCTGGAGCAAAAACTATTGTTGACCAGATTAGTGATCTTTTGCTGGCTACACAAGCTAGCAGTTTTTCATTACCATATTAAAAAAAATAAGTATATTGTATATAGTTATTTGTCCAAATTAGCCTGTGAGACTGTGAACTAGGATTCACATGGGCAAAACAACAGCATAGGGAAACTAGTAAATACCATATACTGTATACTCAAGGACAACCCAACCCAAATATAAGCCAAAGTACCTAATTTTGATCTGAAAACCCAGAAAAATAGATTGACCCAAGTATAAGCCGAGGGTGGGAAATGCAGCAGCTGCTAGTGAGTTTCAACAATCAGAATACATGAAAACATGGTAAAATCAATTAAATTGTTGGCACGTCTCAATCCGGTGCGGTCTTGGAACCCTCGTGGTCACTGACCTGAGAATAAGGCGAGTCCCCTTTTTGTGGCTCATTTTGGGGCTAAAAAACTCAGCTTATGCTCAAGTATATATGGTAATGCTACTACTGCAGAAGGAACTACAGAATGAATTCACCAAAAGGAGGCTTCATTTTGGCAGTTTAAAGTTTGACCTAGATATGAAAGAAGAAGTAGTGAATGGGCAAGCAATGTGACTGAGATAAATCAGAAATTTGTATCTGCAGTAGGATCTAAATACAATTACATATCCCCATCAAATTAGAAAAAGGGGGTGGCCAAAGATGAGATGGCTAGATGGTATTGTGGATGCAGTGGGGGCAGAGCTGGGTGGGCTGAGGAGGAAGGTGGAGGACAGAAGTGCCTGGCGGGTGGTGGTCCATGGGGTCGCGGAGGGTCGGAATCGACTGTGCGATTGAACAACAAAAAATCAAATTATGACATTACAGTACAGTACTTCTAAGTACTGCCCAAACAGTCTGTAGAGTGAAGTTATCAAAGATTAAGCATTATATCTCCCAACTAGTTACATACAGGTGGAAATCCTGTTGCTTAGTAAATGACAACTAAAGTATGCCCTTGAATCAATGGAACTTACAGAGGAATTACTAAATCTTGAAAGATTAAATAACCCTACTCCAGTTATGATTTATCGTGCTAAAGAGTAGAATTTCAGCCAGTTAAGTCAAAATGACACATCTTAATATTCTCCTACGAAGAAAACTAAATAAAAAAGCAATGCTTGGATTTTTCAGTTACAAATATGGAACTTACTTCCGATTAACTATCAGCCAATCACGAATATAGGTCTGAACACAATTCCGGACATGTGGATCCAACTCAGCTCTAGAGTGGGAAACATACATATTAAATATACACAACCAATTACAGCATATACGGTAAGTCTTCTCTGAAAATCAAAAAAGCTACTCATACTATTTATCAAAAATAGCTGATATAAAATGGTTCCAATTTGCATTTCTAGTTTGCATTTCCTATTCTATACTCTATTACTATGGTAACAGAATAGGCCATACTGCCAGTGACTCAATGGCAAGTGTCAGGCAGCGGTTAACTAACCTGACAACCCTGAGGACTAACGACTTGGGTGCCAAAGTCCACAGGGAAGGGTGATAGTTTCCAAGTGGATTAAATCCCACTTGAATCCCTCTTGATGGAGGGCAGCAGCTTCATCAAGCCTGGCCTGGGGCTGAGGAGAACTCTGCATGCCAAAAGGGCTCAGGACCAGAAAGTAACTTGCAGAACTGGAGTACGGGTGTCATGCTGCGATGCTGAAGGCAGATGAAAGGCCACTGCATTATATTCTCAGGACAGCCTTCATGGCTAATTGCTATTTTTGGATTTGGAAGTGGCAGAAGAATTCAAATGTGTTATCCACGAAGAATATTAAGATTTTATCAAGCATAATTCTTTTAAAATATGGGAAAAGTCCTGAGTGGTGCTTGCACCAAAAGGGCGGGATACAAATGTGAATGACTGAATGAATGACACAAGAATTACTATACAGTTCGTTTCCTACTGAGGATACGTTCCCAGACTGACCGTGGATAGGTAAAGGTAAAGGTTTCCCTTGCTCGAAAGCCAGTCGTATCCGACTCTAGGGGTCAGTGCTCATCTCTGTTTCTAAGCCGAAGAGCCAGCGCTGTCTGCTTCTGCAGACATTTTCATGGTCATGTGGCAGGCATGACTAGACACCGGAGCGCACGGAACGCTGTGGATAACAGCAAGCTATATTTTACATTGCAGACAGTGGCCACTAGTGGTAATTTCTGGTAATGCACCATTGAAATACATACAGTATTTTATGTATTTCAGGATTTTTTATTGAATATTTTTAGACTCACAGGTACAAGTAATACCTCGGATAACGCTAAGACTTGGTTCCACAAGTCTTGGTGTTATCCGATTTTTAGTGTTATCCGATGCATGTTAAAATCCTATGGGTTGGATCGGATAATGTTAAAGCTCCATAGAGATACATTGTAACCGCACAGGCTTTAGCGGTTGTTATCCGATCCATCCCATAGGACCTTAACGTTATTCGATGCAATTTTCCTCCCCAGATTACTTAACATTATGCGATTTTAGCGTTATCCGAGGTAAACGTTATCCGAGGTATTTGTAACTGGATCTGCAGATATGGGAGCTAACCTGTATTTATAAATATATTTTCAGTACTGCCAAACAGGGGTGAAAAATACCATCCTATCCAATTTGTGTCCTCCTCTTTCTGCTTTGAAATGTCCTAGACCTAAGTCTTGCTACTGCAATTGGCACAAAGTATTTTTTCCTTTCCAAATGTCAGCATTTTCACACCAAAAATGCAAGAACAAATGCAGTGACCAGTAGAGGTGCACAAGTGGTGCTGGATACCCTTCTCCACACTCCAAAGAGTTTCCGATTGGCTAAAGAAGAGGGAGGGTAGACCTAGTCTTGTAAGATAAAGATAAATGTTGCCCTTGCTTGAAAGCTAGTCATTTCCAACTCTAGGGTTTGGTGCTCATCTCCATTTATATCCAAAAAGCCTGCGTTGTCTACATCTGCAGACATTTCCATTGACATGTGGCAAGCATGACTAAACGCCGAACTCCATGGAATGTTGTTTGTCTTCCCACCGAAGGGGTACCTATTTATCTACTTGCAATTTCTTGCTTACAAATTGCCAGGTTGTCAGGAGCTGGGACAGAGATGGGAGCTCATTTTGTCGTACAGCACTCGGGTCTCAAACTGCTGACCTGCTGCAGTCCCCTCTATTCTTGTAAACTTGAGAGCAACTGAAGGAGGCATGGTCTTAGGGGAAGGGTTAAGACCCAGGTGTTTTCTATCAGTTAGTTGGTTTTTTGTTGCTGATGATGATGATGGTCCATCACATGAGCTCACTTCACAACAGCAGGCCCAGTCTTTCATTTGCTACATTCCACTGGATGAGCTCTACAATCTAACTCTAGCCATATCTAAGAAGGAACCCTAATAAGTCTCCTAAGCATTAATTTCAGGGAGGAAATAAGTTGATGGAGAGGAAGCATTTTATCTAAGGATGCCACCTCTGAGGAAAACTGTGGTGGGCTATAGCTGGAAAGACTGGGATGGCCTTTTCTTGTTGAGTAGACAAGGGAAATATTCTTTTCGGTGTCTGTATTTTGGGAAAGGTTCAAGGGCCTGAGGGAACAAAGGAAACAGGGAATGTAGGGGATTATGCTCAAGATCTGGGTAGACTCACTGCCTGTGGTCCAGCCAGGAAAACTCTGCATTTTATTCATTTTAGCAGTCTGGAAAAAGATGGAATGAAATTGTCACTTAGAACTTGGTGGAGCCTATGGCCTTTGGCATCACCACTCTTTAACATTGCTGGTTTCACCATTAACTCTTACAAATCCAAGAGAAGGCTTAGACAAGAGATATTTTAATACCTGTGGTGCTAACTGTATACACTATACACGTATACTGGAAGTTTTCTAGGTGCTTAGAAAGCTATGTTGGGGGAGATGTAATCTTATTATCATAATTATCACCATCATCATCTTCTTATACCTGGAATATACAAGTCCAGTTTTCATCAAAGAGACACAGTAGGGAATCAAACCCCCAACCCCTGGCTCCGAAGCCAGATACCTAAACCACTGAGCAGTTCTAAATGTATAATGTTTATGCGATATAATCTGTTTTTCCTGTTTGATTCCTCTGTGTACTTTTTCCAGTACTGTATATCTAAACAGCCACTTTTAATTATACACAGAATGACTTTATATTAAATAGAGTACTGTCCTAAAAATACTATTATCCTACATCAGTGATGGCCAACCTTGGGCATCCAGGGGTTCTTGGATTTCAATTCCCAGAAGCCCAAGTCAGTGCATCTGCTGATCAGGGCTTCTGGGAATTGAAGTTCAAGAACATCTGGAGTGCCAAGGTTGGCCACCACTGTCCTATACCAATTTCTTGAAATTACTGTTTACGCAGGAAACAAAAGACTAGTGCAGTGGCAAGAAAAGGCCACAAGATGTCATCAAAAAGTCAAATAGTGAGTATAGAGAGATTTTTTTTAAAAAAAAAAAATCAGAATGCTATTTGCCCTTACTGCAAGCTGCAAAGAACTCTAATGAAAAACCCTTACTAGATCACCCACTAACATTTTTAAATAAACAAGGTCATGGTGCTTAAAACTGGAAGGACAAACCAAATGTAATATAATAGTTGTTGTTAGTATCTCTTACATTACTAGTAATCCTGAGCTGCTGTTTTTTAAATTGAAGCAGAGAAGGACAGAAGGCTAATGCTGTCCAACCTTTTACTGTACTGTAATACTCCAACTGGTTATTATTTCTACCATGGAGAGAAAGCTTGAAAGAGAGGAAAGTTCATACTTCAAAAGTCTTCTCAAATTTTGTCACTATTATTATTATTATTATTATTATTATTATTATTATTATTATTATTATTATTATTATTATTATTATTATTATTATTATTATTATTATTATTATTATTATTATTATTATTATTATTATTATTATTATTATTATTGTGCCATCTCTAATTCACATACTGTATAATACTTCACCAGTGAGGGGAACCACAGAAAAAGAAGCCTGTTCAGGGTGTACAAGTTATTATTTATGGCAATGATAATGCGAACAGGGTTTGAGTCTAATACATGCTCTCCATTGAAAGTGCTCAGACCTGGAACATCTTTTCATTATTATGGTGAATCCCCACATTATGATTACTAAAAAAAAATAGTATATTCCCCACAGAACTAAAAAGTCATAGGGATGAATAATGACTCCTAACCTCTATGCATTTGGAGACTGTTATGGGAAGATCTAATAGAAGGTATATAATCCAGTTCCTTCCTTCCGTCCTTCCCTTTCTATCTATCTATCTATCTATCTATCTTGCCCCATTTGCTTTGCCACTCTTTAAATATTTAAAATAAATATTTTTAAATAAACAGAATCATGTTTATACCACCATCTTTCTTCCATAGGGCTCAAGACATCATAAATTGCTCTCTTTCTTCCCACTTTCTCCTCACAATGACCCTGTAAAACAGGTTACTCTAAAGCAGTGGTTCACAACATGGGGCCCACACCACACAAGTGGACTTCAATCCCAGAAGTCTAAGTCAGTACATTGGCTGATCAGTGCTTTGGGGAATTGACTTAGGCTTCTGGGAATTGAAGTCCAAAAACCAAAGGATGGGGAACAATGGCCTAAAGCATGGATTCTCAACATGTGGCCCATGGGCCGGATGCAGCCCGCAGTACTGTTTCAGTGGCCCACCACCACTTCTACCACACCCAGAAGTGCCATGTGGTGGAGGAAGGGCAAAATGGCCATCCAGCCCCCAAAGCTGTCTGAGGGAGCGTGACTCGGCCCCCCGCTTTAAAAGGTTGAGAACTCCTGGTCTAAAGGAAAGTGACAGGGTTTACTGGATGAACAGGGATTTGCCTCCAGGTCTCCCCTGTCCCAAACTATCATTCTAATCACTTGGGAGTTTGTAAGAGAAATGTCCACTTCCTTACCCTTCCTCTGGCAAAGATGGCTGCAAGGTCCTGTGTTCCTTTGGAGTAAAAACTACTTCCAAATCATCTTCTGGAAAATCACCAAGTTCTTGAAGGAATTCTGAATCTAAGTTATTCAGCTTCATCATCAGGAAACCTTCAAAATCTACTGGCTCTACTGCATCATAGAAGTGTGGCTGAAAGTTACAAAAGGAAAAAGGGTGATCCATGATTTCTTGTGTTTTAACAGGGATTTTGCAAAAGGGTCCAATGACCACACTTATATCACCTGTTTAAACCCAAATGCCCCAGGGAAGCTAAAGAGGCCCGTTTGATTGACCCTGGGGACCAATCAAATGTGCAAGGAGATGCAATCGCTCTCATAACACAAAATGCACAGAGTCAGCCCTCACACCAGTATATGGCGCCCCATCAATCATGGCATTGTACAGACTTGATAAATTAGGGAAAGGAAACTGAGGAAAAGCTGGGAGAAGACTTACAAATACCTAAGCTATAGAAAAGTACACAGGATGCAAGTTTGTAAAAAAGTAATCATAATAATCATAATAAGCAATAGTATTCGCAGTAGTAATGTATGGCTGTGAGAGCTGGACCATAAAGAAGGCTGAGTGCAGAATAGATGCCTTTGAACTGTGGTGCTGGAGGAGACTCTTGAGAGTCCCCTGGACTGCAAGGAGATCAAACCCGTCAATCCTAAAGGAAATCAACCCTGACTGCTCCTTGGAAGGACAAATACTGAAGCTGAAGCTCAAGTACTTTGGCCACCAAATGAGGACTCACTGGAGAAGGCCCTTATGCTGGGAAAGATCGAAGGTAAAAGAAGGGGTGGCAGAGGATGAGACGGCTAGATGGCATCATTGACGTGGTTGGCGTAGATCTGGGCAGACAAAGGAGGATGACAGAGGAGCCTGATGTGTGGTGGTCCATGGGGGTGCAAAGGGTCAGACTCGACTGTGTAACTGAATAACAACAAATCATAATAATCTTCACCCATAAAGTTAAGGAGAAATATATTCTTCATTTTTAGGTCTCTAAAATACAAACTTGCAAAAATGATTAAGGCTTAAAAATGCCACTGACCTGCTGCAGAACAGCATAAAGGCAATTACAGTGAGGAAACTATATTTCCAGTCACTTTCCTCCTTTCAGTCAGTCAGTCACTCAAATTCATTGCTATACTGCCCCTTCGAAGATAAAAAGCCCCCCACTCTGGATGATTTACAATTTACATTATTAGCCAACATATAAAAAGATAGCAATACCTACCTACCCAGGGAGTGACAAGAACTATAAAAATAAGTAAGAATTTTGGGTCTAATACCAAAACAAATTGCTGCTGCTGCTTCTTTTGTGTCCTGATCAAAAACCCTGGACTGCCAAATGAAGCCACTTTCTTCTAGCAACATCTGATGTGGTAGACAAGACACTTGCACATTGTAGACCCACTACCTCTCCTTTGGACTCAATGGCTTAACTGCTTTTAAATGTTTTTAGGATTAACAAAGGAAACTAGATTAGCAGTCTTTTGCTTGTAAAACTGATTACCATTAATAGACAGTATCAACAACAGTGTACACCATAAAATAAAACTGTTGGTTTTCAAAGTGCCATATGATTCTTCATTGTTTTTGTTGCAAATCCTACATTTAAGATTCCTCAGGTTTAAAACCCGTTTGGATCAATGAGATCTGTTTACAATAAAAAGCAGGTTTGCATCCATTTTCATTAGTGAAATGCCATGTGCTAACAATGTATTAACAACAGAGATGGTGCAAAAACTATGAAAGGTATTGGGGCATTAGGTATTATTGGACCACTGCATGGCCTATATCAGGGGTGACCAAACTATGGCATGTGGGCCGGATCCCAACACCAATTCATCTGGCCTGTGAATTCCTAGTCATTCTTGGAAGCGGAAGTAAAACACGCCCGTACGTGTTTTACTTCCACTTCCTGGAGTGATGAGGGATTTGCAGGGTGGATGAACTGGTGTTGGGGGCCAGATCAGGCCTGCAAGTCATAGTGACCAGCCCTCTGAACCATGTGACTGGCCCACAGACCAAAAAGTTTGGGCACCCCTGGCCTACATTAACAACAGCAATAGCAACATTCATCTGATTTTTTTAAAATGAATATGCATACCAAAAAAATAAACACATCCTGTGCTTTACTTCTTTGCTAATAAAGTCACATGATGCTTTACAAATAAGATGTTTCCTCTTTTTAAAAAAGGCGTTTTGATTTGGGATGAATTCTGCATCCACTGTACTTTTACACGTTACACTTGTCATTTCTAGTTTTGCAAACCTCCTAAAGGAAAATGACAGACTTGTGAAAGAGGAATTGCAACAGTTTAACAGAAGATCAACGCACAGTAGGAAGGGGGGGAGAGCATTATTATGTTGGAAGGGCTTTTAACTGTTTTTATATTGTTTTTTAATTGTTGCTGAGCGGCCAGCGAGGTGTTCGCTGGACTGTGTACACCGCCCAGAGTCTATTGATGGGGCGGTATATAAATCTACTGTAAATAAATAAATAAATTAAATAAACGCAGCTAGTAAATAACTGCTGCACACATAGTTAGTATGGTTTAGCTAACAAAAAGCCAATTAAGTATCATAGGGAAAATGTTACAGCAACATACCTTTTCTGTACAGCACGATCGACAGAAAAGCATTGGCAGCACTCAAAATGGCGTAGAGAGGAAACAAGTTGCAAACTTCTTTGCAAAACCTTTTTTAATTGCAAATGACAACCCCCCTCCCCCTCCAGTGACTAACTAACAGAGCAAGCTAACCACCACCGTTTCTCAGATGGAGGAAGTTGGCAAATAATGGTGGTTAGTTTTGACAGTCAGGAAGTACAAATTTAATACCGTTTTGAAACTGCAACTTTCCACATACCTGCACATACAGTCAGAGAATGTACTAAAAGGTCGGGAGGGGGGAGAAATCTCATAATATTTAAAAGAGTTCCATTTTTTTTAAAAAAAAACTATACCTCTTTAGCTCTGGTGGTGCAATGTCTAAACTGCTGTCCTGCAACCAAATGTTGTGAGTTCAATCCTGACCAGAACTCAAGGTTGACTCAGCTTTCCATCCTTCCAAGGTTGGTAAAATGAATACCCAGCATGTTTGGGGCAAAATGCTAGTTAACTTCTGAACTACCCAGAGTACACTAAGCACTATGGGACGGTATAGAACTGTGATTGCTTTTAGCAGGGACCCAAAGCAGGAAAGGAATAGTTACCTATGAACCGTAAGATGACTATTCATTTGTTTTTAGAGAACAGCTATTCTGAGAAAGTATGCCTTAGTTCAAGTATGTTCAAAGAGATAGTGTGAGCAGATGGACACTAGCTCACAGGTGGGGTCAACCTCAGCTTCTTCCCTGCCACTGCAGGTCTCAGCCGAGTGTCACAATAGAAGGCTGTGAATGGAAATGATGAGGACATTCCCACCAAAGGGGTTTCCACCCCAACAATAACTCTAAGAGGGAAAATTACAGGAGGGCATGGAAGACTGGATACCCAGCACAGTGGATAGAGTGATGGACTTCAACTCAAGAGCCCTGGGTTTGAATCTCCGCTCCTCATTGGAGACTCACTGGGGATGTAAAACCACTCCTTAAAATATCCCACTTAGCTTGAAAGCTCTATTAAAGGTAGAAGTCACCCTTGCTCAAAACCTAGATGTTATCGACTCTAGGGTGCAGTGCTCATCTCTGTTTGTAGCCAAAGAGCCAGCGCTGTTTTGCATCTGCAAACATTTCCATGGCCATGTGGCAGGTAAGACTAGACACTGGAGTGCACAGAATGCTGTTTACCTTCCCATCGAAGTTGTACCTATTTATCTACTTGCAATTTCTTGCTTTCAAACTGCTAAGTTGGCAGGAGCTGGGACAGAGACGGAACCTCGCTCTGTCGTGCAGCACTCGGCTCTCGAACTGCTGACCTGCCGACGCTCCAGTCGTCACATTCAGCATCTTAACCACTAAGCCATCAGGGCTGCTATACATCAGTTCTGATTTGATGGCAAATTGCATAACATAAATGAAGCCTGCAAGGAAAACTGAGCAGGAACTGAATAGAGTGGGAACAACCAAAGCAGAGATGGAGAGCTGAACAGAGGCAGAAGAAGAGAAGTGGAGCCAAGTAACAGGCCCAAAACCCTGAAGGTACAAGTGGGTTTTATAGTCCCCCAGTCTAAACCTACTTTGCCAGACCCTCCCTATCCAGTATGCTTTTCCCCAATGAACCCAATGCTCCCCAAGGCAGCATGAGTTGTGTGCTTTAGTTCATGCCTGAAGGATGTGAGCTTACCATGGGTGGACAGTAGGCTTGTATCCTTCATCTAAGGTCACACCAGCCTAAACTCAACTGAGGTTGAAAACAGTGTAGAACAAGACGCAACAGAACACACGCCTGCCCTCCAAAACCACATCAACCTTCTCACGCCTCTGTCCAGCACTGTCTCCCCAACCAACTCAGACATTCCTAGAATTTGCCCCTTCTCCTGTTAACTGAGAACAACTTCACACAATGACAGAAATGCACAAGAATCTCCACGCTTACCAGTTGAGCAGAAGAGAAACCAGGGGTGCTGACACTTCGCTGAGGGAACTGTCCAAAGTTTGGCTGATGCACAAATTGTCTTCTTATTTCTGCAGAGGAATGCCTTAAATGCCGAAAAAGAAGAAAATACTGGTTATTCTCAAATTAGGTAATCACAAAATTTGCTCAAATTTTTTATACATACTGAGCAAGACTCACAATGATATCCTTATAAAAATCATGCCTTCACATCAATATAAATCAAATTTTGTTTCAGTATCTGTACATTATTTTTAAAAAGACAGAGGGGAAAATATGCTAACAAACCACTTTTCTTGTAAAGGTATTTGGGAGAAAGCATTGAAGGGAGGAGGGACACACACAACAAGTGTCATGCCTAGCCTCAAATGCAGTGTTTTCCAACCTTTGGTTCTTGGACTTCAATTCCCAGAAGCCTAAGTCAGTACATTGGCTGAGAAGTACTTTTGGGAATTGATTTAAGCTTTTGGGAATTGGAATCCAATAACCAAAGGTTGGGAAACACTGTTTTAATGGAAATGCAGTAATGACTGCAAGGCAAAATAATCACATAGGACAAAATCCTCTTGCATAGCTACACCAACGTAACACAAATGACAACTTTGGAGGAAGACTGCTGAATCAGACATCAGATATCTTTCCAAAGGAAGCTTTCTTAAAAGAGAAAAAACAAATGATAAACAAACAGTTTAGGAAAGTAAATAAATAATAGTAGATGGAGACTCAACTTAAATACTCCAACACTACCCAATGGATATCCAGAGATAGCAGTTACACAAAAATGCCCACAGAATTTGACTGTGTGTTTCTTATATCATCTTTTCTATTACACCACAAGCTGGATATTTAGTGAAATAAATTAAACAAAATTAAACTGCCAGGGGGAGGGGTCATTGCAAATACAAGCCAAGATGACATAATCTAGGGAAATAAAATCATCCTAGCCTGAGTATACCCTATCTCACCTTCTGACTTTCTTCATCACTGAGGCAATTTTGAAGCAGGCTTTTTGCAGTTCAACACAGGTGAAACTTGTGATTCAAATTCAACTTGGCACAGGTGCACTTGATTACATAATTATTTACAAGCAGAGAAGGAAGTCAACAGTTGCCTCACCACTCAAACTCCTCAAAGTCTTTTAGAGTACAGTACTTGGAGGGTATCTTGGCACATGCCTGGCATTCAGCTGCCTCCCCCTCCAGTGGCACCCTCACCCGCACTAGCTAACCCATCCAGGGACCTTCCTTGAAGATGAAGGTCCAGCCCAGTGGCAATTGGAAGTCCTCTTTGCCAGTCTGCCAATGCCCCATCATTCTTTCCTATCTTCCTGCTCCTTCCCACTTCTCTTCTTCTGCCAATCTCAGCAGTCCGATCCCTTCTCGGATCCCCATTAATCCTTCCCTCTCTGCCTCCACAACTATCACTCTTAGTCCTTATTCCTCCTGCCATTTCTCCTCTATCACCATGAAACTCCCTGGCTTTCTCCAAAACTCTTGACCCCTGTCCATGGGGGAGTTAGTGGTCTCAAACTCTGGACCCTCATCTTCAGGGGGAATCAGGTCCTCTCCTCTTCTTCGTTCTCTGGGGTCACCTCCACACTCCCCTTAAGAGGTTACATAGGGTCATTCCTCGTTAGTGTGGGAATGGGAATCAACAGGAACTATCCTAAATTTCCAGGTAGGGCTAGAAAAGCATCCTGCTATGAAAATCAGAGCTGTTACCATTTCTATTACCATTCTGCTACTGCAGGGTTCCTCAAACTTGGCTCTCCAGATGTTCTTGGACCTCAGTTCCCAGAAACCTTGATCAGCAAGTGTGCTGATTTGGGCTTCTGGGAATTGAAGTCCAAGAACACCTGGAGAGCCAAGTTTGAGGAACCTTGTGCTATGGTAATAGAACAGACCATGCTGCCAGCAACTCAACGCTGATCATCAGGCTGCAGTTGATTAATCTGAAAACCCTGAGGACTAACAACCTTGAGAGGCAAAGTCCACAGGTAAGGGTGATAGTCCCCAAGAGGATTAAATCTCACTTGAATCTGTCTTGATGTAGGGCACCAAATTCATCAGTACTGGCCTGAGGCTGATGAGGACTTTGCATGACAAAAGGGCTCAAGACCAGAAAGCGACTCACAGTTGTACAGGTGTACACTGCGATCAATAGATTTCATGTCAGAAATTACTCTGGGTTAAAAGGATTTTTGCTGGAGAAACTCTGCTCAGGGGACAACCGAATGAGGTTCCTTTCATGTCCCCAAGATCCATCATGCATCATGCGGGTATTGAACCCTGCCCTTCCAGTCTTCAAGCTCAGCTTTGTAACCACTAAGCCACTACAGTGCTGTGATCCAGAAGGCAAATGGAAGGCCACTACATTATATTGTTCCCCGGAAAATCTTCATGGCTGATCACCATGATGGGAGCCAATATTTAGAATCAGATGCGACACTTGAAAAAGAACAGCCAAAGTGGGCCATAATAGGTTCAAAGGGGCACTGTTCAGACTCAGGGCCAAATTATAGATTAAAAATACCCCTCATTGTAGCTGAAATGACAGAAATTCCTTTAAAATATGGTTTGGATAGATATCATTGTCCTTTTAACTGTTTATTGCCAATACAGTACCCGCAATCTTGAAAGACCAATCACCAAAAAAAAATTTAATTTGTAAACAATGTGAAGGGTGAAAACCTCTGCCTTTAACAATCTGATACTTTCATTAAAGATTTCCCCTTTTCTAGCAAAGAATTAACATCACTACATATAATTTGGCCTTTTAATATAAAGCAGCTTCCTATGTGCCTGTGCTTAGCAAAAATGGGTTAGTTTTATGCTCCCACTTTCCTTTTCTCATCTGTTCTTGCTGTTCAGAATGCCCCAGAATCATCCTGCCTCAAGAAGCAATAAACTAACAGATAGCTCTCATGGAAATGCATCTCTCAGCATCCTGAGCTATTCATATTCAAGCCCAGAATTTTATTCGACAGCCCATAAAAACAGCTCTTTTTCAGTGAAATCTGACAGCAACCCCCCCATATATGTACACACACAGAGAGAGAGAGAGAGAGAGAGAGAGAGAGAAAAAATATCAGATTAAAACCATAACAGTAATTACAAATAAAAACACACAAGAAATAAAACCAGATGCCACAAATTCTGGTTTGCCAATGTCATTTTGTGGTCTTTTGATAGATCTGATTCCTAATTCATAGTTTTAACAATACAGTAGTTAGTTGTTTGGCTCTTTTGAACACAATCCAGCTAAAGTTAGCTGTGATTCCCACTTGAAGCAATGGGTTGGGTGTTAATTATATCTACCTTCACCCAACTAGCTTCAAACAGAGATCATAGGTAATTTTTCCTAGGCAGGAGTATAAACATTTCCCCCTTCCTATACTTAGGGTGACAAGCATCGATAACATTGTTTGGGAAACAAGCAATGTTTTTTGTTTGTGCTGTGTTGTTTTGCTGATTGTAAGCCACCCTGAATCGCCATGGCGAGCAGGCGGCAACATAAATCTAAACAAACAAACAAACAAATAAATGTGATGCAGCCCAAGGAATTTTCAGAAAGATAAGATGTACTGTATTAGTCTGTTTCAGTAACGACAAAGGGACTGCGATGGCTCAGTGATTAAGAAACTCGCCTTGTTAGCTGGAAGGTCAGCAAGTCGGCAGTTCAAGACCCAAGTACAACATGATGGAATGAGCACCCGTGTCTGACCCAGCTCCTGCCAACCCAGCAGATTGAAAGCAAAAAATTGCAAGTCAATAAATAGGGACCATTTCGGTAGAAAAAGATCTTGGGGGCATGAAAAGAGCCTCATTCGGGTCCCTTGAGCAGAGTTCCTCCAGCAAAAATCCTTTCAACCCAAAAAACACTGCTTCTGACATGATTTTTTTTTAAGTAACATGTACTGTACTGTGGCACCTTTAAGACTAACAAATCCCCCACACCCGAAAATTAGACTGCAATCTATGAAATCTCATACTGCAATACTGTGCCTCTGTTTTTGCTGTTGCAAACCAAAGCAATATTCACTTGGCATAATAAGGACTTAGCATGAAACATTTTAAGAATCCTTTCTTCCCCATCCCCTGATTTCCTTCCTACCCCCACCATACAAAAGTGAGCTCAGTTAGGGAGACTTGAGCTGAATCTAAGTGATTGTCTTCAATTCTTTCTTTTTTGTAAATAGATCACTCATTTTTACTCTGCAGAAAGGAACCTTTCCTCCCATCCCATAATACATTTCTTTTATAGCTAGCAATGTTGGAGGAGTAGACGTTCCCACTGATGTCAGTGAACTGGATAGTTCATAATGGCTGCAATTATGTCAGAGTGACTTCAGAAAAACACAAGAATCAACAAGAGCAAATCAGCCATTACACCGATGGAGGAGTTGGAAATCATTACTGGTACTTTCAGATCTAGTATTCTGGTTAGTGTCTGCATATACAAATGAATTAAAACTTTATTTCTCAAAGAAAAATTCTGAAATTAATGTTTCTATAATTTTCTTGAAAATCCAAAACAGAAAAAAAATCCTGATTTTGGATCATTGTTATGCATTCTCAAGCCCAAGGACTCAAACAAAGATTAAAAATGATGGCAGAAGGGAGAAAACTTCTTCACATATCCTATAAACCAGTGGTGCCCTAACTAAGGCCCAAGGGGCGGGTGCAGCCCCCTAGGCCAATTCATCCAGTCCGCGAAGCCTTTGTCGCTCCGTACGGGCGCGTTTTACTTCCGCTTCCAGGAGCGACAAGGGCTTCACGGGACGGATGAATTGGCCTCGGGGGCCGCACCCAGCCCCCGGGCCTTAGTGACCAGCTTTCTGAACCACATGATCGGCCCACCCCTGCTGTAAAACATGGAATTCAGCAGCACAGATTCTAATGCTGGTCACAATCCACAAGTCTTTCAGAATACAGTCCTGAGGATGTTAAGTAAAACTCACCATGCTACACACCCCTTGCTACCATTACAATACTATTTGCAAACCAAACACTCTTCAAACCCCAATCAAGTAGAGGATATATGTAGCACATTATTAAATGAGGTGGTCTTTTGGGTGGTGGAATGCTCTTTGTACTCAATTATATATTCTGCACTCAACATGCTTTGTCTTATTAGTCATTAGAAGACAATATGGACATGTTGCAAGTCTGATTGTGGGGGTACCCATCTCTGAAAGATTCTCATCACAGTTGAAAAATACATATTCACCTTCACTTTTAGTTTCATCTCCAACTGCATAGATAGAATTCCTCAAACTGGGCTCTCCAGATGTTCTTGGATTTCTATTCCCAGAAGCCCTGATCGGTAGGTGTGCTGACTTGGGCTTCTGGTAATTGAAGTCCAAGAACACCAAGAGAGCCAAATTTGAGGAACCCTGGAAATAGGGATAACGTTATTTGACAGACCAGTTTAATTAATAAAAAATCCTACTATTCACTAAGAGTATGAAGTCTTAGTCTGTCCCTCCCTACCCTTATTGTTTTAGACAATAAATGATGGCCCTCCTAGCATACAATTTCATCCACAAGAACATGTGTGAAAGGATGCTGTTACAGTATATTCATATCCAGCTAGCAGGTTTCCAATAGGCCAACTTTGGGACAGATCATTGGAGTAGATAGGTTTTAGTCTGCTTGGTATTCGTTTGTTTGTTTCCACAACTTATTATTTATCTACTGTATTTCTATGCCACATTTCATGCAATTAAGAGTTGCAAAGCGGTTCAGATGTTATTCACAAACTGATTAAAACTACAATAAATCATGACACTAAAAACAAACGTACAGCAGTATTACAACAATTAGTTTAAAACATACATAAAACAAAATTAATGTCTAAGCACCCAAGATCAAAAATTGCCAAACTGCCCAGGTTATTAAAAGCCTGACTTAAAAGGATGGTCTTTGCCTGCTGCTGGAAGGATATGAGAGAGGGAGGTATTTTTTTGATTGTATTGCATTTTTCTGATTGTATTATATTCTTACTTTTTATGAAAGATTTATTGACTATACTGACTGTATCATACATGTTATATGTATATTATGTTGTTTTTTATATTTGATATTGTAACTTTGAAGCCGCTCTGAGTTGCTTCGGCAAGGAAAGCGGCATATAAATCTAACCACCACCACCACCTAGCCTCCCAGGAAAAGGCATTCTACAATGCTGGAAAAGCCAGACTTAAGTTCATTGTGTTCCTGAAAGGAGCTTCCCTGAAGCTTACAGGCAAAGTGAAGGTAAACACTGTTAATATTTGACAACATACCTGGTTTCCCTACCATCTCCTCCAGCCTAATTGCTTACCTGTCTCTGCTTGCCTTCCTCTCCCTTCTTTCATTCCACTTTCATATTGTACCACTTTTGTGCTCATGACCCGCCTGGCTTCTCTTCCCCATAATCCTCCGCACCTCATGATCATAGGGAAGTGAACTACAACATTTTGGGATTTCAGGCACTGCCTGCTCAATCTTTCTTCTGTCTTCGTGTCAGACACACCACCAGAATTATAGTAACATACAAAGCTAAAATTAACACATCTAAAAACATAGAATTAAAAAGGGCTAGATGACATCTGCCCAATATCGGGCCACATCAACAGCATTTCCTTTTGCCAACATAAGGTTCTCCTCAGTGCACATTGAGGTGCATTGTGTGCACTGCACCATATGGGAGATGGTGTTCTTCTCTGCTGTCACACAGGCTGTCATCTACAGGAAAACCCCATTTTCTCAGATTAGCCCTTGATCTTCCTACCCTGCCTGCTCAATGATCCTATTTAAACATCTTCTGCTGAAAACTGTTTTCTCTTGCTGTCCTGATATGCTCCTTTTGGAGGACAAGTTTAAAAAAGAAACAACCAACGAAGCCTGACCAGATATGGAATATCAGTCAAGTTCATGTTAGCCTTCTACCTACCTACCACTTGAAAGATGCTGGAAGCTGTCACTCAACTGTTAGTATCCTTAAGTCACTTCCATTTTCTCTGCTTCTTCTATTACTAAGCCAACATAGGATGTCTACAGTGAGCAGAAGTTCTACTACAACTAGGAGGTCCACCTTCTTGCTGTTTCTCTGCTGATTCAGTGAAAGAGATAATGGCAACATCTCTGCTCTTGCAGGTTTGTTCACCATCTCTACAAGAGACAGGGGTTTATTTATTTAGCGTATGGAAATATATACACCAGCTGCTGGCACCTCCCTACTCCTGTGTGTGAGAGACAAGTTGTCCTCAGAGACTGCTGCTTCCTCTTTCAGTGGCAAAATTGCCTGATGCTGATGCTTGCCTGCATGAGGAGCAGAAGATGGCCACTGTGATGTCATGCTGATGCTGCATTGTTACACAGCTTGCCATTGTGGCCTCAAGCTAACATAGGACTGTAGCCAGTGATTGGATGTTACCGGTTCGGACCGGTTTGCCCGAACCAGTAGCACCCCATCAGGAGGAGTCGCCAGGGTGGTGGTAAAACCCCGGGCGACCTGTTCAGTCACCTCTCTGGCCCCCTCCAAAAATGTATTTGGCTGCCCGGAACTGCGCATGCATCAAACCTCCATTTGACGCATGCACAGTTCTATTTTTTAGTGTGCCTGCATCAAATAGAGGTTTGACGCATGCACACTAAAAAAAGAACTGCGCATGCGTCAAATGGAGGTTTGACGCATGCGCAGACATTTTTAAAAAAAATTATTTATTTTTGCTCTGCCCACGATGTCATGACGTCATCTATGCCCATGATGTCCATGACGTCACGGTGTGGTAGCAGCGATTTTGATAACCCACCACTGGCTGTAGCAGAGAACCAAGCTGAAGAATTACAGTTAATTTTCATGGAAAATAAAAGGAAAACTGAAAGTAAACTCAAACTAAACTGCTCACCACCACATTTCCTACTTCCCTCCTTTCTTCATCGTTTCTTTTGAAGCTGTCTAAATCTTATCTTGCAATCAATAATCTTTGAGAGGTCTTAAAACAGTTGAAATCAGCACAGTAAATCGCAACTAGAGTAGGCCCACTTAATCAACAGAACTTGCAAAGGAGTTTGCTCACCAAATCCGGACTGATAAAAGGGGTAGAGTTGTCCTATCACAATGGAAAGAGCTGAAGTCCTCTTCACTTCATTTGTAACCAAACATATTCTTTTTAGAAAGTGTAGGGAAGCAAACTCTCTCCCCTCCCCCAGAGAGAATCTCACACAACTGTCATTAAAAATATATCTTCTAGTCATATTAGATTAGGTACTTTATTGCCCAAGTGTAACAAACACATAAGGAATTTGACTCCCATACCAAAAGCTCTCACTGTGCTGATTGGTCAAAAATAAAGTACGTAGTATCATAACAATGAACAGTATATATACAGTGGAACCTCAATTAACAAACAGCTTGGTTAACCCAAAAGTTGCATAACAAAAGGAAATCCACAGAAAATAGTGGCTCAGTTAACCATTTCCCTCCCAGAACGGATTAATTGGTTTTCAACGCCTTTCTATGGGAAACCCCATTTCGGTTAACAAACTTTGGTTTTCAATGCATTCCTATGCAAAATTATATGCAATGCATTCCTATGCTGTACAAATTTTTCATAGTACAAAAGGTACCAGAGAATGCATTACATTTGTTAACCAAGGTTCCACTGTACCACCAAAAAATAAAAAAGAACATCAATTATACAGTACAATTATATTAAATTATTCTCTATATTCTTCACTTATATAAAGTTATTGTTGTCTGGCCGGACATCCCACTATGGTAATGGAGTAGACTGTACAGCCAGAGACTCAACACCAAGTGTTGGGCAGCAGTAAATAACCGGACCCCCCAAAGGGGCCAATGGCTATGGGCGGATAAGACTCTTTAGGTAGGGTAATGGTCCCCTCAGTGGATGAAATGCCACCGGAAGCCATCATATTGGGCCCAATGGAAAAATGAACAGAAGAGGAACTGTTTTATTATACTGATTCCCAACGATCACAGAGGCTGAAGAGCCCATGCCAGATGGACTGGCTGTGAAAGCACACCTGATTAATATTCTCAAGGCTATGGCAGTCCATTGCAGTCACAGTGCCAAATCCTGCATGGCTCATTTCATATGTGCCGCAGGAGATGGCTCCATGATCATAGTGTGTGGATAACTTCATGGCAAGCTGGGATCCACCTTAAACAAATTCACGCCGATGGGATTTTTCCTGAAAATCATTTTCAGGAAAAAATGTATACAGTACTTGGACATGAGCAGCAGCCGACAACAATAATATTTTGTTGTTCAGTCACACAGTTGATTCCGACCCTTTGCGACCCCATGGACCACCGCCCTCCAGGCAGCTGTCCTCCACCATCCTCCTCAATCCACCCAGCTTTGTGCCTACTGCATCTACAATATCTAGCCATCTCATTCTTGGCCACCCCCTTCCTCTTTTGCCCATCTCCTTTCCCAGCATTAAGGCTTTCTCAAGTGAGAAAATATATATAATGAAGAAAAACACCTGTCCCTAAATCTAGTTCTTTTGGTGTACAGTACCTTGCCTATAACATCATCCAGAGGGAAGGAGATAAAACAATTTATATCCAGGGTGCAAAGGATCTACAGATACAGTCAAACCTCGCATAACAAGCAAGTTTTTTGCTAAGCAGTCCGACTCGCATAACGAATTTTTTCCTATGCGAGTCGGACTTCTCCCTATGGAAAAACTCACATAACGAGCGTTTCTATGGGGAAAACTCGCATAGCGAAAATTTTTCACTATGCAAGTTTCCCCTCTTGAAATGCTCATTATGCGAGTTTTTCCATAGGGAAAGTCCAATTTGCATACCAAAAAATTCATTATGCGAGTCTGACCCGCATAGCGAAAAACTCGCATAGCGAGCAGCCTTGCAGAACGAATTAAATTCGATATTCAAGGTATGACTGCTTACAATCCATCCTTCTCTTAAGCCAAGCAGTATATACGCATGATAAGGTGCTACTATGCCATCATATGTTTTTAGTTCTTGTATAAAATTGCTAGTGTATAGTGTGTCAATAATGAGACAGAATTTACAAATAGTAAAAGTAAAGATCACCCTTGCTTGAAACCAGTTATATCTGACTCTAGGGTTCAGTGCTCATCTCTGTTTCATAGCTGAAAAGCCAGCGCGGACTGCTTCTGCAGATGTTTCCATGGTCATGTGGCAGGCATGTGGCCCTCTTTGGCTATAAATGGAGATGAGCACTGAGCTCTAGTGTTGGATACAGTACAACTGACTTCCGAACAAAGGTGGCCTTTGCCTTTACCTGCAAACTATAGATCACGAGCCTCTTTCTGTCTGCTAGCACTTAAATGCAGCCTACTGTTATAGGTGTTATGTTCTACCTAGTCAGGATCAACTTCCAGTGACCATAACAGGACTTTCAAAGTAAGTGAGATATTTAAGGAGTAGTTTTACCAGTTCTACCTCCTTGCCATGGCTGAATGGGGATTTGAACACACATCTGTTATTATAATAACAAATCTGTCAGAACTGTTGGGAAGTTTTTACTTTCTGCTAGCCATTTCTTGAGCTTGAACAATAAAATGCAGCCAGATAAAGGGGAAGTGGTAAATTATGAAATTCAAGCACCGATCATTACAGTTCCTATAGCTATGTATGCCCCTAACATGGTCTGTTAATAAAAACAGCTTTAGCAACTTTCTTCTTCAGCACAAGCAGATCTTTTGTAATATAAATGAGTCTTAAATGCCCACTCAGGATCCAGCCACTGTAAAACAATTTATCTGACAATATCTCAAACCAACATATGAACATATGACCATATGCTGCTGGCAGTGGCAGCCCATGGGCCAACCACAGAAAAGTGTGCTTCAACTCAACCCTCTGCTCATCTGATGATAGCTGGGGAAATTCAACAGCCCTGCCGGCTGCTCCCCACCTCCAATTACAACAAAGGACAAATAGAACAGGGAATCAAGGAGGGGAGATAATGTCATTGTCCTTTCTTCTTCTTCTTCGCTTCCTCTTTTACTCCATTGAGTGTAGAGGGAGATGCAAGGTTCTTGTTCTGGAACCTCTAGCAGCCTCGGGCATTATTTGGTGTTCTTGTAATATTTCTCTGATGTTCTCTCTCCACCTTCCTGTGTCTGCCTCGGGGTCTTTGTCCTTCACCTCTTTCCACATGCGCCTTGTAAGGTATGGAATTCCAAGGCATTATCTCCAAATGGGCAAACCACTTTATTTATTGTCTCTGTATACAGGGCAAGATTGGTTCTGTTCCAATTCATTCTCTTATAACCTCATTTCTGATTTTATCCCTACTAATCACTCCAGCAGCCTTCGTCAGATCTCTCATTTCCGTGATGACCAACTTTTCCTTATGTTTTGTTGTAAGTGTCCATGTTTGGTACTGGTAACATAAGGTGGGAAATGAATATGCTATGTATGAGGTGTTTCTTTATGTTGATCAGTATTGCCTGGTGTCTGAAGTAGAGCCATTGTTCCTGCTAATTAAAAAGAGCCAGACATGTAACTATGCAAGCTTTGGCTCTACTTCAGTGCTATAGCCAGACATTCAGGGCCTCTTTACACTATCTCTTGGTCCAGAGTAGTGTGGCAAAGAAGGAACAAACTTCCATTGGGTGCAATTCCTGCATTTGCAAGGCATTTAGCTCCCCTAGCAACATCATTTCTGGTACAGTAATACCTCAGATAACATTAGTATCGAATAACACTAAAATCGCATAACATTAAGCAATCTGGGGGGGAAGAATTGCATCGGATAACATTAAGATCCTATGGGATGCATCGGATAACAACCGCTAAAGCCTGTGTGGTTACAATGTATCTCTATGGATCCCATAGGATTTTAACATGCATCGGATAACACTAAAAATCGGATAACACCAAGACTTGTGGAACCAGGTTTTAGTGTTATCTGAGGTTTTACTGTATCTTGAAGTAGCTGATAGGGTATCATCAGTTGATAATTTATCCTCAACCACTGTGCTGCACCACTTCGATGAAAGAGGAAAATATATCCTATTCCTACGTATTGCTGATTGAGAAACTGTTCACAGTTACAATTTTGCCACAGTTGCAGACACTTTCTCAAAGTGATACAGTGCAACAACCATGGTAGAGGAAAATATTTAATTCCAGTTCTCCTGACCATCTGCAGCTGATTGTGGAAGTTATTAGCTTCTGATATCCTGCGTTGGCTGTCAGCAAGAGGCTTACACTGGAACTAGCAGAAAGGTTGCTTACAATGTGGAATCTCTACTTCAGCCAATTCCAAATGAATACACTTGCCTAGGATAGGCTTAAACTCGGGTGGGAGAAAACAGCAGAAACATCTCATGTGGGTTGGCGGAAATTTTCTTGACACAACAACTCCCACGTGGGGATGCCGTAATGTGTGTTGGACCAAACCACTGCAAAAACAGCCAAATGGAGGGACATGTGGCAGTGTAGGCAGAATCTAAGTATAGCAGCCTGCCTACCACTGCATTATTAGGCTGAGGAAGCTTAAAATACCAAAACAGCTATTAAAGAACACAACACATTTAAATTGTAAGACAGCAATGCAAGTTTACTTGCATTTATTTTGGATGAACACTGTCATTTTTACAGAGAATAACAGAAATACGGCAGTTTCACAGATAACAGATTACTGCAGACTAATCGGAGAACTCCAATTAAGATTTCTCCCAATACGTTATTTATATCAGAGGTTCCCAACCTACAACCCGTGGGCCGGATTTGGCCCCGATGCCAATTCATCCGCCCCACGCCACCCCTGGAAGTGGAGGTAAAATGCTCCCACGCAAGCGCAAAACACTGCCATAAATGACCCATAAGTCTGAAAAGGATGGGAACCCGATTTATGTCTTCAAATCTTGGTAAGGCAAACCAGGAAATTTTGTTAAACAAAAAAGGCGTGACCCTCATTTCAATTCATAACCATGCTCAGAACAAGTTCTAACCAAGCACTTGAGACTTCCTACTTGCCTTTTTTTCTTTTCTTTTAAAGAAACCTTCTACAAAGTGAATACCTTCCTGGAACAAACCCTGTGTCTATATGGCCACTTCTTTCTTCCCAGGAGGTACGGTTTTCAAACCTCACTAAGGAATCAGCCGCAAATTTAGACGACCAAAATGACAGCATATGCGCAGGTATAAGAGAGCCCTCGTGGCGCAGTGGTTAAACTGCTGCACAGCCAAAACGTTGCGAGTTCGATCCTGATGAAAACCCATGGTTGACTCAGCCCTTCCACCTTTCCGAGGTCGGGTAAAGTGAGTACACAGCACGTTGGGGGCAAAATACGAATTGCCTTGTGAACCGCCCAGAGAGTGCACAAAGTGTATAGAAGTGTAAAATGCTATTGCTATATCCTCCACCGCAAGTGCGTGCACACAGGTACAGACATGCCTGGCTGAGAAATCTCCCGAGTTATCACAGAAAGGCAGCTGGCTAAACGATAGGTCACAAGCCATCTTTAGCTACTGAACTTGCCGCCTGCAGCAACGCAACAGAGCCATGCCCCAAGCACCACTGGCAGGAAACAGCTGGAGGAATATATATACAAGTCAAACCTCATATAACACTAAAACCTGGTTCCACAAGTCTTGATGTTATATGATTTTTAGTGTTATCCGATGCATGTTAAAATCCTATGGGAGCCATAGAGATACATTGTAACCACACAGGCTTTAGCGGTTGTTATCTGATGCATCCCATAGGATCTTAATGTTATCCGATGCAATTCTTCCCCCCAGATTGCTTAATGTTATGCGATTTTAGTGTTATTCGATACTAATGTTATATGAGGTATTACTTGTATATATATAAAGGTAAAGGTTTCCCTTGCTCGAAAGCCGTATCCGACTCTAGGGGTCAGTGCTCATCTCTGTTTCTAAGCCGAAGAGCCAGCGTTGTCTGCTTCTGCAGACGTTTCCGTGGTCATGTGGCAGGCATGACTAGACACCGGAGCGCACGGAACGCTGTTACCTTCCCACCGAAGTGGTCCCTATTTATCTACTTGCAATTTCTTCCTTTCGAACTGCTAGGTTGGCAGGAGCTGGGACAAAGACGGGAGCTCATTCCGTCCTCTCTCTCTCTCTGTATATATATGTGTGTGTGTGTGTGTGTGTGTGTGTGTGTGTGTGTGTGTGTGTGTGTGTGTGTGTACACATTTCCCCCCCCCCCCAAAAAAAAAAAAACACCTTCCTTACCTATTGATTTTGAGAGCAAACGCCCTTCTGTCAGAATTGGGCAAAGTAGCCATGCGGGCAGAGGCGACACGGACCCTCCCGTACTTTCTAGGCTCCGCGACGGGAACGGCGGCGGATTTCCACACACAAGGTGCGAGTTAGTACTCAAATCATGCTCAAAGAGGGTGATCCATCCGTGTAGGCTTGGGGTAGAAACTTCCGCATTTTTAAACCCTCTTCGCTCAAATAAAGCAGACAAAGGGGAGGGACAACAAGCGAGTGGAAGTTACTCCGGAGCGCCTTCCCGCTTTTGCAACCTCGCCTTAATCCGGCTTGGAGGCTAGATCTGCAGCCGCCTCAAAATAAAGATACTGTACTAATTAGAGGGTTGTTAAGTAGGTAAGAGTGTTAGAAACCGGTAGCAGAGCAGGGAGAGGTCTGGGACTGTTCTCTCCAAAATGTATTTTAAAAAAGAACAATATGGGGTGGGGGTGCATTTTATTTATTTATTTATTTATTTATTTATTTATTACATTTGTTACCCCGCCCCAATCGGGAGAAGCCGACTCTGAGCGGCTTACATCAAAACAGGAAATAAAATATAGAACAATCCATCTCAAGATAAAAATCCACAATAAGTTAAAAGTCATCAAAAGTTTAAAAACAATACGATATCAACACACGAATCCCACAATCAGAACCAAGATTAACAGTCCATTAAATCAGCCACTTACTATGGGATTTAATTTAATGAAATCCCCCCCCCCCCGGAATGAGTCAGTTCTGTTTAATTTTTGCAACGGGTACTTTCCAAAAAGATGCTCAGTCCCTTCTAAGAGTGGCTGCAAAAACCTGAGTGAGTATGCCTCGTGTCCTAAATTGCATTCCATGCGCTCCGGTGTCTAGTCATGCCTGCCACATGACCATGGAAACATCTGCAGAAGCAGACAGCGCTGGCTCTTCGGCTTAGAAACAGTGTGTAGTGAATAGAGTGGCCGGCTAGGGCTCTAAAGCAGGGGTGTCCAAACTAGACCCCTGGGCTGGATCCGGGTTTTACTTCCACTTCCAGCAGTGGCGAGGGTGTCGTGGGCTGGATGAATTGGCATCGGGGGCCAGATCCAGCTCAGGGTCTGTAGTTTGGGCACCCCTGCTTTAAGCAGAGAAAATGGCAGCCTAAAAAAAATCTATCTCATCCTGTTGCAAAACATCTTCTGGTGGGATGAACCACGTGAACGGCCCGATAACCCACATGACCAGCCCACAGCCTGAAAAGTTTGGGCACCTGTGGGAATTCATTTTGTAGATTTGATTGTTATTATACCTGTGCTATAGATCATAGACCTGTGTGATGAATTTTAGTAAAGTGTGACAGCTTGCTTAGAACATATTGTTAGGGCTTCGTTACAGCAGAAGCTAGCAGTATGATGCAAATAGATAAATGTGTTCATTGAACATCCTGTGTTAAAGATAAGGGATTCAGCTCCAGCCTAAAGAGAAAGAGGCCTCTCAAAAGGCAGATGTTATAGGTGATGTAAAACTGCATGAGGAAGGAGTTTGACCCACAGTATATTATAGCTTGCAAATATATATTCCTTCAAGGCAGAGAGGCTATTATAAATGTGGCTTTTATGATTAGATTATAGAGGTGTTTTCCATCATCCACCCCTATCCCACCCTTTCTTACACCCTCCTCCTTCTTTCTCCTCCTCCTTTTGGGTAACACCCTGCAAACACCCTGTAAACACCCTATTATGTACCTCCTCCTGTGTGTGTCTATATAAATATGCCATGCGGTGCATTGCTTAGATATCATCAGTCCAGCCTAGCTAAGCAACTGCACAGCCAACCAGAACAACAGACCTGCTTGGGACGCCAAGCTGGTTAATAAAGGCTATTGCATTGGACACAAGACTGCAGTCTCCCTTCCTTCGCGCCTATTGTTGGGGCAGGTCCCCGACAAGTGGTGCCCCGTTGTGAGGCCAACGCAACGTTCACGACACTGTGGGGCTTGAGGCACAGCCCACAGCCGTGTGAGGCGACACAGCTCGCAACCAACGGACGTCAGCGCTCCACCAACGGACGCCTACGCTCCATCGTCTTCACTTGCCCGACCGGAAAGGTCTTCATAGAGCGCTCTTCTCATCCTTGAAAAAGCCTTCTTCAAGGGTCCCAAAACGGTGAGTGAAGATTTGTCAACTTGCAAAGACACTTAAGACTACATACAATGGGCAACTGTCTTTATGTTTGTCCATGGGTTCAAGCAGACTGCACCCTGTACTTAAAGGCATGGGATCAAAGTCTGACCCCGAAGAACATCTTGTTGTTCCAGGCACCCATTGCTGGTTTGCCTCAGATTCTTCTGCCATTACCGACTACCACCCTAGCAGCTTTAACCACAGCGCCGCTGCTGTATAATGAGGAAGAAGGGGTGGGTTCCGGGAAACCTCCGGACCTCCCTGAGACTAAAACCCTTTGTCCTGACTTAAAAACTCTGCCTTCAACAGCATCTCAAGCAACTAAGCCCCCAAGGACAGAAGGGAGACAAGAGCACACCACTTTCTCTTCAGTCTTGGCAGAAGCCATGATGTGCATGCAAGAGGGGCAAGATTTGGCCCTAGCACACCAGAAAGTACAGACTACCTTGACTGTGGACGTGTTAATGGGGGAAGGCAACTTTACCAGCCCAACTCAACAACTTGCATTACCAGATGATCAATTGCAAACACTTGGTGGCATAGTGCTACAGGCATGGAATTGGGTGCCTGCCCGAGGCAGTGCCTCCATTGCTGGGTTTGCATCGATTCATCAAGGGCCAGCCAGAGAGATGTTGCTCAAGCAACTGGCACTCGAAAATGCTAATGAAGACTGCAAGCCTTTTGCCAAACATCCCTCGGAAGAACATTCACTCATTCCCAGAAGCTGTTTCCGATCTACCGCTGAAGGGTAGAGTCGTGGAATACAACTTACAGACTTTGACATTGACAATGTTTGATTTCCCTTTTCTCAGGAAGAGGTTAAAGCCTTGTATCAGCACTCCACCTTTTAATCTGCTCATGGATGCATAGTATATTTCCTGCTTGCTTTTTACCCTCTCTGAGGCTTCTATGGACTCTGCGTTATTCACACTGTTTCAGCAGCTCCAGACAGTGCTAGTGTGTGGAAGGGAATGCCAGAGTCAACACTGCATTAAAAGCACCCACTGAGACTTTCCTTTGTTTGATTATCCAGTTGCAAGTCAAAATGCTTTTCACCAATCTGCAAAAATTCCTGCTCTCACCCAAACAGCTTAAGAAATGTTATTTAGCATTGCATCCAAACTTTTGCAGTCATGGGTTAAAAGCAGACTTCTGCTTAAGAGACAGCATTCATTCTTATCATCTGCTTGCTTCCTGTAACTTCAGGGGATGGGTTGCTGTTGTTTGGGTTCAGTTTAATCAATCCCTGTCACCTTAGCTGTCAGCAATGCCAGCAAATGTGCTAGAATTGTCAATTGTGCAACTTCAGGAAGTAAGAACACTTGTTGCCATGTATTATGCTTTTGCTGTGTTCAATGCATTCTAGTGTCTTTTTAATTTTAAATTTAGAAAAGTGGGAATGTGGGAATTCATTTTGTAGATTTGATTGTTATTATACCTGTGCTATAGATCATAGACCTGTGTGATGAATTTTAGTAAAGTGTGACAGCTTGCTTAGAACATATTGTTAGGGCTTCGTTACAGCAGAAGCTAGCAGTATGATGCAAATAGATAAATGTGTTCATTGAACATCCTGTGTTAAAGATAAGGGATTCAGCTCCAGCCTAAAGAGAAAGAGGCCTCTCAAAAGGCAGATGTTATAGGTGATGTAAAACTGCATGAGGAAGGAGTTTGACCCACAGTATATTATAGCTTGCAAATATATATTCCTTCAAGGCAGAGAGGCTATTATAAATGTGGCTTTTATGATTAGATTATAGAGGTGTTTTCCATCATCCACCCCTATCCCACCCTTTCTTACACCCTCCTCCTTCTTTCTCCTCCTCCTTTTGGGTAACACCCTGCAAACACCCTGTAAACACCCTATTATGTACCTCCTCCTGTGTGTGTCTATATAAATATGCCATGCGGTGCATTGCTTAGATATCATCAGTCCAGCCTAGCTAAGCAACTGCACAGCCAACCAGAACAACAGACCTGCTTGGGACGCCAAGCTGGTTAATAGAGGCTATTGCATTGGATACAAGACTGCAGTCTCCCTTCCTTCGCGCCTATTGTTGGGGCAGGTCCCCGACAGGCACCCTTGCTTTAAAGTCAGTGGTGGGATGTCAAAAATTTTAT
The DNA here is from genome assembly GCA_030440675.1 of Furcifer pardalis. Classification (NCBI taxonomy): domain Eukaryota; kingdom Metazoa; phylum Chordata; class Lepidosauria; order Squamata; family Chamaeleonidae; genus Furcifer; species Furcifer pardalis. The sequence continues at coordinate 37,308,183 of CP126896.1, forward strand.
TACCCCACCGTGATGTCATCACAGTGTGGGCGGAGCTAACATCATGATGTCATGTCATGGGCGGGGCCAAAGAAAAAATACAAAATAAGAAAAATAGGGAGCTTCAGGCTATAGGTAGGTTCAGGCTAGCAGCTTCTCTTCCTCCTCCCCGTTTGGGAGGACAACAAGGAGGCCGTGCATATGTGCCAAGCACTAGGCGTGCATGGACACCAAGTGCTTGGCATGCATGTGCAGTGGGGGAACCAGTGAAAAGGTAAGCCCCGAAGGTGGTTCCCCCCAAAAGCTGCTACAGGTTCTCTGGGACACTGGGAAAAGTTACTACCGGTTCTGGAGAACTGGTGAGAACCTGTTACATCCCATCACTGTAAGTCTTAGTTCAAACATGGCTCAGCCGTGGAAGCTCTCTGTGGTAGAACTGGTACAGGTAAAAGAGCTATCTTGCTCGAAAGCCAGGCAGTTCCGACTCTAGACGGCGGTGCTCAACTCAGTTTACAGCCAAAGAGCCAGCGCTGTCTGTGTTTGCAGATGTATACATGGCCATATGGCAGGCATGACTAGATCGCCCATGACGTGGTAGCAAATTTTTTTGCTGCCCACCACTGAAATAAGGTAACTATGCAAATATTCTTGCTCTGTACTGGGCTGTTCACTGTAATAACAATGCTTTGCCATGGTCAATTGACTGGCGCAATGCACTCATTGACTGTAAACAAATGGAGCAGTGGTATTTCTTTGGCAGTCAAATCTATAAGTTTCCAACCCGTTGAGAAATTTTGGGTGACGACACCTTAACTTCTTACACAAGTTGCGGTTTTGTCAAGCCCTCAAGTTCAGAAACTTAAGCGCGATTAGAAGAGGCCGCTCTTGTTGGTCTCAAATCAAGCTCCAGCAAGTTCTTGGCGCCCGCGGGGAAACCGAATTGCTCAGTGAAGTGCAGGCAGATAGGAAAGAGTTTGCTATCGAAGAAATTCGCTCCTCTTCTGGGATGGAAACGTTAGAGGCGAGGCTTGTTGGGACGGAGAGACACTTAGGGAGGCATTTTGCGCATTACTTTTAACCAAAGGAAATCCCCTGGGGGAAAACGAGGCTTGGGAGAGACTTTGCATCTGTGCCTCTAGTGAATTCAAAGGCATCGCACTGGTTAGGGAGTGAATAAAGAAATGAAAACAAATGAATCAGAAATACGAAAAACAAAAACCTGGACAGGTGAGCCAGTTATATACACCATCCAGCCTGGTGGGGCCGGGGGGGAGGGGGGGACAGTTCTTGAGTCAAAGATTCCAAATAAACTTACAGCACACAAAACATTCCAGAGAGGAAGTGTGAAGCTCCTCTGACAACTATGATGGACAGAAAAATCCAGATTCTAATTAAGACTTCTTGCATCATTCTCATTCTAAATGCAGAGTGTGGAAACAACTGCCCACCAATTTGATTGGAAAACATTTGACAGCCCAATCCTATGCATATTTACTCCGAAGTAAAAATGTTCATTGGAATTAATTCCAAGAAAGCCTCAGTCACTGGAAATGAAAACTACAGTCATAATAAAATAATAAAACTGAAAATATGATAAGTCTTAAGAGCCCACATAAGCAAGTTGTTTAATTATCTTGAGATATCTAGTGTGGTGTGGACAGTGATGGACTAGGACTCAGGAAGCCTGGATTTAAGCCAGCAGTTAACAGTGAAATTTATCTGGGAATGTGGAATTGAGAAAGCCACTTCTTAAATACATCTTTAAACCCCTATTGGGATTATAAAAGAGTTCCAGCTTCATGATGAATAGCAGGAAATAATTTAAGATGCTGAACTTGAAGGTCAGAGTTTGATACCCAAGTACTGTACAGAATGAGCTCCCATCTCTGTCCCAGCTCCTGCCAACCTAGCAGCTCGAAAGCAAGAAAATGCAAGTAGATAAATAGGTTAACAGTGATGGGATGTAACGGGTTCTCACCAGTTCTCCAGAACCGGTAGTAACTTTTCCCAATGTCCCGGAGAACTGGTAACAGCTTTTGGGGCTTACCTTTTCACTGGTTCCCACACTGAGCATGCTGCCAAGCACTTGGTGTGCATGCATGCCTACAGTGCTTGGCACATATGCATGGCCTCCTGGCGTTAGTTAGTTAGTTAGTTAGTTAGTTTATTTATGGGTTTGTGTTGTGGGTGGGTGAGTGGATGGGTTGAGGTGTGTGTGTGTGTGAGAGAGAGAGAGAGAGAGAGAGAGAGCGCTTATTTTATTATTATTATGTTGTATTTTTTTAATTTTTTTCTTTGGCCCTGCCCATGACATCATGACATGATGTTAGCTCTGCCCACACTGTGATGACATCACGGTGGGGTAGTAAAATTTTTGACATCCCACCACTGAATAGGTACCGGGGGGGGGGGGGGGAGTAAACAGCATTCTGTGCACTCTAGTCATGACTGCAACATGTCCACAGAAATGTCTGCAGACACAGACAGCGCTGGCTCTTTGGCTATAAACAGATGAGCACAACCCCAGAGTTGGATACAACTGGCTTTTGAGCAAGGGTGACCTTTACCTTACTAGTAGAAAATTGTACTAAAACTGGTTGGGACTGCAGTGGCTCAAGTGGTTAAGACATTGAACTCACTGACTGGAAGGTCAGAGTTCGATTCCTGGGTACTGCATGAAGGAGTAAGCTCCCGTCTCTGTCCCAGCTCCTGCCAACCTAGCAGTTCAAAAGCAATAAATTGCAAGTACTGTATATACTCAAGTATAAATTGGGTTTTTTTTAGCCCCCAACATGAAGTCCAAAAATGGGACTTGACTTATACTTGGGTCAACATAAACACTCAAAAACTTACTCATACAAAAGTCTAAATTTATTTTACCATATTTTCATGTATTTTAATTACTGAAACTCACTAGCAGCTGCTGCATTTTCCACCCCCAACTTATACTTGGGTCAATCCGTTTTCCAAGTTATAGAGGCCCAATGTAGGTACCTTGACTTATATTTGGGGTGACTTGGGAGGCAAGCGATGAGAAACCTGGGGAACATAGTGAAAAGTAGAGACATCAAATTGCAAACAAAAATTCATATAGTCAAAGCAATGGTATTCCCAGTGGCAATGTATGGTTGTGAGAGCTGGACCATAAAGAAAGCTGAGCGCAGAAGAATAGATGCCTTTGAAATGTGGTGTTGGAGGAGAGTTTTGAGAGTCCCCTGGACAGCGAGGAGAACAAATAGGTCAATCTTAGAAGAAATCAACCCTGACTGCTCCTTAGAAGGTCAAATTGTAAAGATGAAGCTAAAGTACTTTGGACATCAAATGAGAAAGCATTGATGCTGGGAAGGGTGGAGGGCAAAAGAAGAAGGGGGCGGCCCAAAATGAGATGGCTAGATGGTATTGTAGACACAATGGGCACAGAGCTGAGCGAGTTGAGGAGGATGGTGGAGGACAGAAGTGCCTGGCGGACAGTGGTCCATGAGGTCTCAAAGGGTCGGAATCAACTGTGGGACTGAACAACAACAAAAATAGTCGAGTATATACAGTAGATAAATAGGGTCCACTTCGGTGGGAAGGTAACCAGCATTCCGTGTTGAGGCATGCCTGCCACATGTCCATGGGAATGTCTGCAGATGCAGGCAGCGCTGGCTCTGGCAATAAACTGAAATGAGCATCCCTAGAGTCTGAAACGACTGGCTTTTAAGCAAGGGCGACCAATACTAAAACTGAAGCGCCATCTAGTGGGCTCATGGAAATTGCACAAATTTTCACTCTTGCTAAAGGCCTTCAACCTACATTATCCTCCAAATTAGTTTATCTTTGTGAGTAGTTACATACTTTATTTTGGATTTTAAATAATATTTTACCTGAATGTACCTATTCCAGAAAAATGAAATGTGTTCTCCCATTAATTTCTAACAACTACAGTATCAACTGTTGTTCAGTCAAGTCCGACCCTTTGCGACCCCATGGCACACCAGGCACACCATCATCCACCATCCTCCTCAACCCACCCAGCTCTGTGCCAATTGTGTCAACAATACCATCTAACCATTTCATTCTCTGCCGCCCCATCAGTTGCCCCTATCAGTGTGCAACTTTGTGACATAGTGGCAGGCAGGACAGAAAATTTAAGTAAATAATACACCTTGATCTAACATATTTACTCAGACATACACACTGCATCCGAGGCCTGGCCCACCCTGAGTTAGCACTTTGCCCACCCTGGCAAAGTGCGGCTTCCCATAGGAATGCATTGAAAAGAGGCTTTGTTGCCCACCCTGAAAAAATATTTGCCCGCCCACATCTATCTAGAATCCTGGCTATGGCCCTGCTGCATCCTTAATTGGGGTTTTCTCCTAACTGCAGCCTTTATAGCCCAAAGGAGTTCAATTCATCGCTGTGTCTCCCAGAAGAAGTCTTGGCCAAGTTGCAATCTCAGGAGATTTTTATTTTTTATTTATTTATTTTACAGACTTAAGCCGCCCTCCTCAAAGAGACCCACAGCGGCTAACAAAGGTTTAAAAAGACACATAAAAACACAATATAAAACCCAGGATTCATGTTAGATGTACCCAGGGACATGCTGGCTACATTAAAAGGGCACTGGGCAGGGAGTAATGATGAACATAATACCATATATATACAATATTCTAATTTCAACTCCTCTCTGGAGACTCGAACCGATAACCTCTTGCATACAAGGCAAAATTACAACCTCTAAGCCAGAGCAGTTCCACAGAACTTATCTTTGGTGGCAAAGGAGGAGAAGACAGGCAGAAAAACACAGAGCCCTGCTCATTTGCTTGATCATTCCAGGCATCACAGCTCATCTCGGCTCTTTGGATTGGCACCCAAAGGGGGCACCATGATACTGGGCGGCGCCCCGGGCTGAGTCCCTGTAGCCCGGTGCGCCAGCCCACTACTGGATCAGCATATAACATAAAAAACTAAAATTAACACATCTAAAAACAAAATAGAATTTTAAAAGACAGCAATGGCAGACCAGACTACTTCTCCATACTTTCTACTTAGAATCCCCTTGGAAATGGTCACATAAGTCAGAATTGACTTAATGAAACACATTTATTAGTTTCTGATATGATGGTTGTATCCAGTTGAACAGAGAGGAGTTGGTTTCTCTACAACAAATGGCAGATTACAGCCTAGACCAGTGATGACAAACCTATGGCACATGTGCCAGAGGTGGCACTCGGAGCCCTCTCCGTGGGCACCCGTGCAGTCACTCCAGCATAGAGTTCACCCTGCCCCTTTACCCAGCAGCCCAATGGAAGCATTTCCTTCCTCCCATCACTGTGTTGGCACTTTGATAAATAAGTGGGGTTTGTGTTGCAGTTTGGGCACTCAGTCTCTAAAAGGTTCGCCATCACTGGCCTAAACTACTAATTATCTGTACCTTTATAACAGGGTGGAAAATATGTGGGACATTAGATGCTTTTGAACTCCCACACCCTTCATCCTCACCATTGGCTAAAGTGGTAGGGGCTAATAGGGATTTTTGTTGTTGTTAAGTCACACAGTCGATTCCAACCCTTTGCGACCCCATGGACCACTGTCCGCCAGGCACTTCTGTCCTCCACCATCCTCCTCAACTCGCTCAGTTCTGTGCCCATTGTCTCTACAATACCATCTAGCCATCTCATTTTTGGCCGCCCCCTTCTTCTTTTGCCCTCCACCATCAAAGGATGATATTTTCATAAAAGGCAGTCCATCCTAACCACACCATATTAAATTAGATGTGAATTCAATTCACTCTGCATTTCCAAGTGAAAAATATAACTGGCAGTTCTTAAGTTTATCTTCTTCTTTGGATGTATGATTCCCTACATCGCTTCTCAGGAAATATATCATGGCATCATTTCTGCTTGAGCCAGAATGTATTACATTTAGCAGAGAAGATTAAACATTTCCCCTCATCTCAGAAAAGGTCTGTTCCTCTATTTTGAAGCCAATTTCCACACACAATCTTTAAACCTAAGGCGGTGGTGGTGCTTTTGTTACCTAGTGCAGTATGTCCAGCCAGGCCCCCTCCCCATAATAACTAAGTTTAAACATACAGTAAAACCTCATATAACACTAAAACCTGGTTCCACAAGTCTTGGTGTTATATGATTTTTAGTGTTATCTGATGCATGTTAAAATCCTATGGGATCCATAGAGATACATTGTAACCACACAGGCTTTAGCGGTTGTTATCTGAAGCATCCCATAGGATCTTAAAATGTTATGTGATGCAATTCTTCCCCCCCAGATTCCTTAATGTTATGCGATTTTAGTGTTATTCAATACTAATGTTATATGAGGTATTACTGTAAAGGTAAAGGTCTCACTTGCTCGAAAGCTAGTCATATCCAACTCGGGTGCTGAGCTCCATTTACAGCCAAAGAGCCAACGTCTGCAGACCGTAGTCATGTAACAGGCGTGACTAGATGCCAAAGCGCATGGAACGCTGTTACCTTTCCCACTTGAAGTAGTAATTATTTATCTATTGGTAATTTCTTGCTTTCGGACTGCTAGGTTGGCAGGAGCTGGGACAGAGACGGGAGCTCACTCTGTCGTGCAGCACTCAGGTCTCAACCTGCTGACTTGCCGAGTTCAGCGTCGTAACCACTAAGCCACTGCAGTCCTCCAAATAGATAACATTAGAAACGTTTAAATATATGTCACCGACTGCATTAGCAAAAGCAATTAGTAGAATGTACAACAAAGCTTCAATAATTAGTACTGGGAGTCCCCAGTTCCAACAGTACTTGTTCACACATTCTGCCCTCCCTTATGATACCTCCCCATGCCCGTTGATAACACAAATCACCACCCCTCTCCAGGCGCTACGACTACTCTGATGGTACCGCCTTTCCGTATCCATGTTCTGACGTTACTCATGACGCGCAAGAGGGCGCCGGTGCTCTCGGGAAGGAAGCGCACTTGCTCAGCTGCTGAAGCCGGGACAGAGTTGCTACACATGAGAGGCGAGGGGCAGAGGAGGAGGTATGTCCTTCGTCAACTTAAACTGAAAACAGGGGAGCCCCTCCGTGTTGTTTTAGGAGGTGGTGTAGTAGTAGGTGCGTAAATGGAGGGCTCGGAGTATGTAGGAGTCGGACTACAAAATACTGCTGACAAAGAGGTGCTGGGATGTGAGGTGCGGAGCATGTGTTTTTGGGGTTGGTTCGCAATCCGCAACTCTTGCGTGCACCGCTGCAGTTTGTCCCTTTACTCAGAGGTTTCTCCCACCCCATTCAGTAGGTATCTTTTCGTAATTGTTTAAAATAAATTATTATTATTATTATTATTATTATTATTATTATTATTATTATTATTATTATTATTATTATTATTATTAAACTTATATGCCGCCCTACTCAGCGAAAACCGACCCAGGGCGGCTCACAACACAATCAAATACAATGCAACAATTCAATAGAACAAAAAGATGTCACAACACAATGAAATATCAAATGAAATAGTTGCATGGCATGAAATCAATTTTGGATGAGCATTGCTGCGCATCAAAGGGTGAAAAAAAGGGCTTTCAAGGGACTCTGTGGCTTGCGCAAAGCCACACACAGAGTGGCCCGTCCGCAAGGCTCGGTGTGGAACTGAACTCGCAATGACAGATGCTCCAGCCACTGAGCTTGCCAGCCAACTACTTAACTGTTTACAGGGCTGCAGTTCTGGAGTGACACTTGTTCAGGATCATCACACCACAGCAGAAATCTCCCCCAATTCCGAAGCAGTCTTTTTGGATCAATTTCTAAGACAATAGGGAATTGGGAGGAGAATCAGCCCCATCACACAAATGCACACAACTGTGTTTGTATCTGCTGACAGCCTCAGAGTGACATGGTCACAGTTGCGGTTACCCCTACTATTGACACACAGAAAGAGCCTCCTCAAATTGTGGTATTTTAAAACCGCAATTGGGCATACTGTACCCCTAGTAACAGCAACCTTGTGTTGCCGGCCAGTCTTTCTCACACTTGTTCAGGCGAAAGGAGCTGCAGAATGAATTCACCAAAAAGTGCCTTCATTTTGGCAGTTTCACATCTGGCTTAGACACTGAAGAAGAACCCCTACTGTTGGAACTGGGGACTCCCAGTACTAATTATTGAAGCTTTGTTGTACATTCTACTAATTGGAGCAATTTCTTGGGAAACTTACTTCTGGTGATGTCATTTATTATGCAGCTGTTAGCAGTAAAGGCCATCTGTTGGAAAATTACAAATCATCTTTTGACCTTCAGACCTCATAATGTTTCTTGCAATTCTTGAAGAACAGGCTTTGCACCTTGAGTTGGAAATCTGTAACATGCCTGTTGCTAACTTTGTTGGTTAAAAGCAAAACAAAAATAAAGGCAGTTCTATTGTGGCATGTTAACAACTAACAGATTTATTTCAGAGAGTAAACAAAAGGAAAAGACTAAAAAAAACCCTTGTGGCACCTTAAAGACTAACTGCTGTATTTTGATATTAACTTTTGTGGATCAAGTCCACGTTTGATATTACAAGCACACCAAATAACACCAGTGGAGGCCACTAGAAGCTAGAGCAAGAACCTTGCATCTGTCTTGACACCCAGTAAGGTAAAAAGCCCTACAAGATGATGGAATCAAATTATTGCACTCTGTATGCCAGCAGATTTGGAAAACAAAACAATGGCCACAGGATTGGAAAAGATCTGTATACGTTCCACTCCCCAAAAAGGGTAATGCTAAAGAATGTTCAAATTATCGAACAATTGCGCTCATCCCTCACGCTAGCAAGGTGATGCTCAAGATAATACAGGATAGACTGCAACAGTATGTGGAGAGAGAATTACCAGAAGTGCAGGCGGGTTTCAGAAGAGGCAGGGGGACTAGAGATCACATCGCCAACATAAGATGGATCATGGAAAAAACAAAGGAATATCAGAAACAAGTCTACTTCTGTTTCATTGATTACACGAAGGCTTTTGATTGTGTTGACCACAACAAGATGTGGCAAGTAATTAAAGAGATGGGAATACCAGAACACCTTATAGGCCTCATGAGAAATCTGTACATGAATCAAGAGGCAACAGTTAGGACAGAAAATGGAATGACGGAGTGGTTTGGAATAGGAAAAGGAGTAAGACAAGGCTGCATTTTGTCACCATGCTTATTCAATTTATACACAGAACACATAATGCGCAATGCAGGGATGGAGGAATCACAATTTGGGATCAAAATTGCTGGAAGAAATATCAACAATTTGAGATATGCAGATGATACCACCCTAATGGCAGAAAGTGAGGAGGACCTAAAGAAGCTCCTGATTAGGTTGAAAGAAGAAAGTGAAAAAGCTGGCTTGAGACTCAATATCAAAAAAACCAAGATAATGGCAACAGGCCCTATCAGTCCCTGGAAAATAGATGGGGAAGTAGAAGCAGTGACAGACTTTACTTTCTTAGGATCAAAGCTCACTGCAGATGGTGATTGCAGCCATGAAATAAAAAGGCGACTGATTCTTGGGAGGCAAGCAATGAGAAACCTGGGGAACATAGTGAAAAGTAGAGACATCACATTGAAAACAAAAATTCGCATAGTCAAAGCAATGGTATTCCCTGTGGCAATGTATGGTTGTGAGAGCTGGACTATTAGGAAAGCTGAACGCAGAAGAATAGACGCCTTTGAGATGTGGTGTTGGAGGAGAGTTTTGAGAGTCCCATGGACAGCGAGGAGAACAAATAGGTCAATCTTAGAAGAAATCATCCCTGACTGCTCATTAGAAGGTCAAATAATAAAGATGAAGCTAAAGTACTTTGGACATCAAATGAGAAGAGAGGATTCACTTGAGAAAGCTTTGATGCTTGGAAGGGTCGAGGGCAAAAGAGGAAGGGGAAGGCCCAGGATGAGATGGCTAGATGGTGTTGTGGAGACGGTGGCCGCAGAGCTGAGCGAGTTGAGGGGGATGGTGGAGGACAGGAGTGCCTGGCGGGCGGTGGTCCATGGGGTCGCAGAGGGTCGGAATCGACTGTGCGACTGAACAACAAAACAAGGTAAAAAGAGGAAGAAGTCTTTCTGTAATAGGATGAAAGGGGACTCTGGTTCATGGGGAATATGCAAAGCACAAAAATAGGAGTGTGTGTTTGTTCGTTGAAATCTATGAAGTATATACGTTTAGGAAGGAGCTCTTTGTTTTATCTGAGTCAGATTTCCTGTACAGTATTTAATATTGTAAGTCCAATGAATGTTTCTGTGTCATATTCCTTACTTTTGTCTGGTTTTGGCAGGTGATTGTAGCAGCTGAAGAATGGAAAGTTTTTCAGTAGAGGAAGACGATTGCCCTGAATTGATTCCTATTACAGAACCAGAGATAAAAGACAGTGAAGAAAGTGGTATTCAGTCTAGGAAGGCCTCTAAGATTCCTGTTACTATTATCACAGGATATTTAGGTAATAAGCATTATATTCATGTTCAGTACTGAAATGTCGTTATAGAGCAGGGGTGCCCAAACTTTTTGGGCCGGGGGTTGATCATGTGGTTCAGGGAGCCGGTCACTAAGGCCTGGGGGGCCGGGTGCGGCCCCCGACACTAATTCATCCGGCCTGTGAAGCCCTCGTCGCTCCTGGAAGCGGAAGTAAAGCACACCCCTACGGGCGCGCTTTACTTCCGGTTTCAGGAGCGACGAGGGCTTCGCAGGCCAGATGAATTGGCATTGGGGGGCGCCCCCGTCCCCCGGTCCTTAGTTTGGGCACCACTGTTATAGAGCAATGGCATAAGCCTTTCTATTCTTATAAAGCAAAACAATCACACTTATATACCGCCCCATAGTGCTTAGTGCACTCTGGGCGGTTCAGAAGTTAATTAACATTTTGCCCCAAACATGCTGGGTACTCATTTTACCAACCTTGGAAGGCTGAGCCAACCTTGATCCCTGGTCAGGATCGAACTCACAACCTTTTGGTTGCAGGACAGCAGCTTAATATAGGAAGGAATCATGTTTTTTCTGTCTTACATGTGGACTATACAAAATGTCTAAAACAGCAAATTTCAAAGATGTGTATAACAGCATAATTCAAATATGAGTATAAGGTTCAAGTCAAGGCCATAAAACTATTTTCTGCTAAGACCCTTAATCTTACTGTTAGTAGGTGAGGTATCATAAGAGAGCATAATTGGCTCATAGAATCACTGAGTTGGGAGTGGCCTCTAAAGCCAGTGAGTCCAACCCCCTACTCAATGCAGGAATCCAGATCAAAGCAGAGCTGGCAGATGATTGTCCAAATCTCTCTTGAATGCTTCCAGTGTTGGAGCACCCACCATCTTTGGTGGTAGTTGGTTCCACTGTACTCACTGTCAGAGCATCCTGTAAAAGTCATTTTATACAGCTGCTCATATCCTATGTGAGAAGGATGTCAAGATTGCACCAACCTATCTAGTATACAAAACATTTCACATATTGCAATTCATTTTTGCATAGGGGACTCTGTGCACATGGTCTAACTTGTATTGAGCAGTACCCTGGTAAGCCCTTATGTGGATAATATAGCCAAAATGCAAGTGCCAGGCAAGTTTGGCATTCTCATTCTTTGTAGTGTAACATCTAATACCTGCATAGTTCTAAAGTTCTATAGCAAAAGGAATATTCAAGAGCGCCATGATTAAAATGTGTTGGTCCAGTCTTGAGATCTGTTGCATTTAATCAGCCTGGGATTATAGTGTAGCCCTGTTATGCTGTCCCTATTTATTGGCGTCATATTTAACATCTTCTGCAAGGTATTTTTTCATTTCTTGGGGTAAATTTAGTCACTGAACTGGGTTTATAACATCAGTTTGCTGTTGAGTAACTAATAAGAGTGTTTCAAGAAGAATAATTCTTACATGTCTAGGCCAGATCTGAAACTGCCAAAATGAAGGCACCTTTTGGTGAGTTCATTTCTGCAGTTCCTTTAGCCTAACCTAGTATGAGAAAGATTAGCTGGCAGCGCAAGATGGCCATTGCCAGGGTACACTCGATTGTGGGTCAAAAATACCACACTCTTCGAGGAGAACCTTTATAGCTATGAGGATTTTTAAAAGAAATTCATTGAAAGCATGTTTTATCTCTATGTTCTAAAAAAGGGAGTGCTTAAATCCAGAATTATTGTGAACTTGAATTGGCAAAAATAAATCTTTGGGACTTAAGTTCTAGTGGGTTAACAGTAAGTATAACGATTGTTGAATTTAGTCCAAAATTCCTCTTGCAGCTTTGATATATAATATTCATTTTTTTAGGTGCTGGGAAAACTACTCTTCTTAATTATATTTTGACTGAGCAGCATGATAAGAGAATAGCAGTAATTCTAAATGAATTTGGTGAAGGTATGTAAAAAGTGGAGCAGATTTTGTGTATCAAAATTTTAATGTGTGATTCTAGAATTTTAAATTTCTCATTGAATCAGCATTCATACCTACATCCTTGAAGGGGCAGAAAACATTTGTTGTTAAAAGGTGGGTTACACAATAGTGAACTTAGAAGCACATATTGTGTTTTATTTGTTAAGGAGTTATATTGGCATTTTTCTTATCTCATTAGGTTGAATATGTAGTAGTTTCAAGCAGCAGAAAGGAGAAGTCTCAGTTATTTGCTTTACTCTTGCAGTCAGGAGTAAGAGCACAAATTTTGTCAGCTAACCTTTAAAATAAGAACTATTTCATTCCTAGGGAGAACAATATCATTTTTGGATCAAGTGTATAGATCTTGGCTGGTTTAGTAGTCTTTTGCAAGGTAGTTTGAGATAGCCATATGTAACCACATAGGAAGGTAGCTAGAATGTACAGTCTTTAGAGGTAAGGAAGGGAAAAATTCTTCCACCTCACAAAGGCAAAAAAAGGGTCTGTTTTTGTGGAGGCGGAATGAGTTGATACTGTTCACATTCTTCTCAGCCTTCTATGTAAAAGCATCAGACCTGAATATACTACTTGCTACAATTGCTGTTGGGGACTGTGGTGGCTTAGTGGTTAAGACGCTTAACTTGATGACTGGAAGGTCGGCAGTTTGAGACCCGAGTGCTGCATGATGAAGTGAGCTCCTGTCTCTGTCACAGCTCCTGCCAACCTAGCAGTTTGAAAGCAAGAAATTGCACGTAGATAAATAGGTACTGCTTCGATGGGAAGGTAAAAACAACCCGTGCTCTTTGGCATTTAATCATGCTTACTACATGACCTGGAAACATCTGCAGACACAGACAGTGCTGGCTCTTGGGCTGTAAACAGAGATGAGCACCAACCCTTAGAGTCGGATACGACGGGTTTTCAAGCAAGGGCAACCTAGCAATTCCTTTTATTAAATTTGCTGTTATGTCTTACTTAGCTGCAGAGGCACAGTATTTATTGCCTTGGTGCAGATCAAAGGAAAGCCTACGGACTGGAGACTGCATCTTGAGTCCTTGGAAGAGTACCTAGTCTTTGTCGATGACAAAGGACATTAGAGTTTGAGCAAAAAGTGTATGGTCTTCTTAACCTAAAAATGAGCGATGGAGAGACTTTTAAAGATTTTTCACTCTCCTTTCTCTGTTTCATCACTTATTTTTAAGGTAACAGTTAAATATGAGAAGTGACTGAAAGGTTCTTGGCATAGAAAGAATGGAGTTTGATTTCAATTTAGGCTGAGAAAATTTAGGCACTCAGTCTTACTGTGGGAATTATACATTGTGGGGTGTTTTTTTTTTTTTTAGTGTAAGCCAGTGGTGCCCAAACTAAGGCCCGGGGGCGGGGGCTCCCCCAACGCCAATTCATCTGGCCCGGAAAGCCCTCGTCGCTCCTGGAAGCGGAAGTAAAATGCGCCCATACGGGCACGTTTTACTTCCGCTTCCAGGAGCAACGAGGGCTTCGCGGGCTGGATGAATTGGCGTCAGGGGGCGCACCTGGCCTCCGGGCCTTAGTGACTGGTTCCTTGAACCACATGATCGGCCCACAGCCAAAAAAGTTTGGGCACCCCTGGTGTAAGCTAACATGTTTTGCACTCTGAGTACTGTGCATGATCAAACTAATCTAAACTTTTTTTAACCAAAGATTAGTATTTTGTTCAGTAAAGGGCCCAATTTGATTATTATTTTTCCTGTATTGTCAGGAAGTGCTCTGGAGAAATCCTTGGCCGTGAGTCAAGGTGGAGAACTCTATGAGGAGTGGCTGGAGCTTAGAAATGGGTGTCTCTGCTGTTCAGTGAAGTAAGGCATTTTTTCTTCTGTTTCAAAAATGTTCTGAAATTGGCCACTTTTGGATTGTGTGTTCAGCCTTCTGATAATTAGAGAACAGTATAGGCTTCCTGTGATAGGAAGTCAGTTGGGTTAATAAGGATTCAGTAATTCTGAAATCAAGCACCAGTCAATCAATTTATTGTTACGGTCAAAGACAGTATAAAAAACAAAAGCATTCAGAACATGGTTGACCATACTACAGCAGGACTACAAAAGAGATTTTTGAATGCTCTAATCAGACTTAGCCAGTAAGATTCAGTTAAAATCACATTACGGCATATGCAGTTGTGTTAAAAATATGATGTAAAAGGATGAGATGTACTATACTAAAATTACAATGTGTAATTTTATTAACACAATCAGTGTTAATAAAAATTGCAATACCAGTAAAAATAAAAATATTTAGTGATTTAGTGATTAAAATATTTACTACAAGGACTATGTTACAGAAATCAAGCATCTTGTTTTTTAAATGTATTTCTTCATTAGTATGTTTTTTTTGGTTTGTACCAGAAGATTTATTTAAATACATCATGATCTGATTTAATAAGAAACCTTTTTCCAAGGTGTGTTGAATAAAGCCAACTTAAAATGGGACTTGTATTGAAAAGTAGCTTATTTTGATATTTTCAAGTTGAAACTGATGATAGAAAATGTATGCCGGTTACTTGAGCATATAGAAGCAAGTTTTTTAAAAATTAAAACTTTTAAACCCATAATGAGTTCTGTAAAATCTTAATAAATATGCAAATACTCTACAATCATGTTCATCTCTGCCTGGGAAATTCAGTAGGCTTGGAATAACATTAAGTTCAGAATATCACATAGGTATAAATAAATAAAAATGAATATTCTCATTGCTTACCTTCCCCCCCCCCCCTATAGAGACAACGGGTTAAAAGCTATTGAGAATTTGATGCAGAAGAAAGGCAAATTTGATTACATTTTGCTAGAGACAACAGGATTGGCAGACCCAGGTAAATGCAATTTGGGAAAAGGAAGGGAATGATAATCCAGGATGGCAAAATGGTGTTATTCTGTTGTTGGACAGCTCAGAAGTTTGTAGGATAAAAGTTCCATTGTGCCTTTCTTTCATGATGCAGGTTATGTTCTGAATTATGTTGAATGTAAAAGCAAAAGAAATGGAATTGATATCTTATGTTGTCCCTGTTTCAGTAGCAAGACTGCAGTACGCAGAAAGAGCCTCCTCGAAGATTGTGGTATTTTTGAACTGCAATTGGGCATACCCCAGGCAACGGCAACCTTGTGTTTCCAGCTAATCTTTCTCACACTAGGTCAGACGAAAGGAACTGCAGGATGAACTCACCAAAAAGTGCCTTCATTTTGGTAGTTTCACATCTGAACTAGACAGGGAAGAAGTGGAATAGCCATGCTAATCTGTTGCAAAACAACATGAGGGGACATGAACCTGTAGACCTAAAGGTGCCAACACCAATCACATCAATTATTGGGCATGCTGAGTAGGCTGACTAAGATGGTCAAAAGGAACATAGGGTTTTCACCCATGCCTTAAAATTTGGGCTACAGTTTTCCTGTGAACTTAGTAGCATTTTACAAGATAATGTAAACCTAGATTCTGGCTAGAATCCAGCAGTGTAAATAATGTCATGGTGGTTTTCAGAAAATAAAAATGTCTGATCTGCCCACCCCCCCTCCTGAAGTC
The DNA here is from genome assembly GCA_030440675.1 of Furcifer pardalis. NCBI lineage: Eukaryota > Metazoa > Chordata > Lepidosauria > Squamata > Chamaeleonidae > Furcifer > Furcifer pardalis. The sequence continues at coordinate 37,324,060 of CP126896.1, forward strand.
CTGAGGCTTCTTTGGATTCCCTTTCAACCTGTGGAAGCAGTTGGGGGATGCAAGGGGAGGAGTTTGATTTCCAGAAAATTGTTGCCAGCAGTAAAATCTTTCCATTAACAGTGATTTTTAGAAATTACGAGACCACCCATTTCCTATGACCCCCAAAGGCTTCCCCAAGATGAAAGAGATCTCTTTGAAACCTCAGGGCCTTGGTAGGTAGATAGGAGGTTTAACTTCCAGAGGACTGCTGCAGTTGATGATGTCATCATCCGTATGCCCAGTGGTGGGCTCCAAAAATTTTACTACCACACTGTGGACGTGGTATGGTGGCCATGGCCAGGGGAAAAGCCCTGCATTGCACCCGAATTAGGACTACTGTACTTTATTTCAAAACTTGGATGGGTGGGGGCAGCGAGAATTTCTGCTACCGGTTCTGGTGAACTGGTGTGAACCTGCTGATGCCCACCACTGCTTATGCCACATAAGTTACACTTCTGGATTTAAGTCAATGGAAGTTCCATGACTGATTGCTCAGTCCAGAGATGACTGGACATACTATAGCCAGACACCAGGAGCCCTGGTGGTGCAGTGGTTAAATTGCTGTACTGCAGCCAGAAGGTTGTGAGTTCAGTCTTGACCAGAGATCAAGGTTGACTCAGCCTTCCATCCTTCAGAGGTCAGTAAAATGGGTACCTAGCATGTAAGGGGCAAAATCCTAATTACTCCGTGAACTGCCCAGAAAGTGCACTAAGCACTATGGGACGGTATATACCGGTAAGTGTTATTGCTAATCAAAATGCCTTCTCCTCCTCACATGGTTTCCCTTACAGGATTATATAAAACAACAGGGTTTGGGCCTTTGTTTTATTTATTTAGTTTGGTCCAACTATCTCCTTGCATTCACATAAATCTCTTTGAATTAGCAGATACTTCTGTGATTGGAAAGGGAGATGTGATTTTCACTTACTGGTATTCTTCCTTCTGCCTGTTCTTAGATCACTAGGAGGTGACATCTAGATATAATATTTTATTTTTCTTGTCTATGCCTTTCCAACCAGGAAACCCTTTTGGAGGTGTTTTATCTAATTTCATGCCTCTCTTTATGGTTATAATATGTGGGATAATGTTAGAAGTGCAAATTGCTAATTAAGAAACAGGAAAAAACAGCAGGGCAACAAGAGTTGAATTTTATGAGTAGAAGATGCTGCAAATAGCTGTTAAACGGTCCTAAAGTTCCTCTGCAAAGCTTTATATAAGTGTTGGGATGTTTGTTCTATTTTACTCTATAAAAACAACTCAAGGGTATTCAGAAGGAATCACTGTGTAACAACAACAAACCAAATACACAAGTTACAACACAACAATAACAGCAGAAACTCAATGGCCAGATAACAGGCCAAACCGCATCTCAGTCCAAAGTCCAAGTGAAATCAGAAATGCAGGATTAGTCCAGAAGATAAAAGTGTAGTCCAAACAAGTCAGGTGACCAGGAGAATAGACTTAGAGAACCCTCAAGCTGGAGCAAGGCAAGGACCAAATTCCGGGGGCAAGAATCCAGGCAAAGTAAAACAACAGTTCACAGGAATAGGACTGGGAATCTTCAGGAGCAGGAACAAGGCAGGAGATCTCTGACAGCAGAAAACAGACAAGAGATGCAGGAGCCAAGCCCCTGTAAGTCTGCAGACCTTCCTTGCTGAGGCAGAGTATCTTCAAGGGCTAGAACAAGGATCCAGGCAAGGCACAACAACAATCCATAGGAACCAAGCAGGAATCTTCAGAAAGAGGAATCAGGAAAAAGGCAGGAGATCTTCTGGAAGCCAAACAAGATAGTCAAGCAATTGCAAGTTTGCTTGGGTATTTTCTGGGAGGAAGAGTTGGTTGTTATATAGCAGTGATGGTGAACCTGTTAGAGACCTAGTGCCCAAACTCCAACCCAAAACCCAAAGTGCCAACACAGCCACAGGGGAAGAAGGAAACACTCCCATTGGGCTGCTGGGCAGAAGGGCGAAGTGAACTCTGTGCTGAGGGGAGGGAGGAAGTGCTTCCATTGGGCTCCTGGGCAGAAGGGCAGGGCAAACTCTGTGCTGGGGTGACTGCATGGGTGCCCACAGAGAGGGCTCCAAGTGCCACCTCTGGTACACATGCCATAAGTTTACCACCACTGTTATATAGCTTAGCCATCCAGGTGGAACCTATGAAGGTCCAGAACCTTCCCCAGGGCTCTCAGGTGAATTTTAGCAGCTGCAGCAGAGTGAGGGTCCAGTCCTGCAGGACTTTGAGCAGCAGCTGCAAATCCTGACATCAGCTGGAAAAGAGGAAGACCAGATTAAAGATAGATTGATTCCATAATGAAAGCCACAGACTTTTGTTTACAAGAATTGAGCAGGGCTGTTGGGGACAGGACAATTTGGTTATCACTCATTGATAAGGTCAGCATAATTGGGAGGTGACCTGACAGCACATAAAACAACAAGATTTAGGATTACTCATGAAGAAGGAAGTTTAACCAGTCTGAGTTGGAGAAGGATCTTTAGCCAGAATTATATGTCCTTTTTAAATATAGAGTCTTTCATTACATGGAGGCCAATTACAAGTTAGAGAGGCGGAGTATTCTAAATTGTATTCTGTGCTTTAGTGAAATACAGGTGCATATTGGTGTATTATGGTTAATGTTTTTAAAGCATGCCTGCTGATTGTTACTTGGATTTATATGTCTAGCTAGGCTATATATATTAATTGTAAAAAAATTAATAATGGCTAGAACAAATACAGCTGTCTAAAAAATTTCTAGACCCATTTAATTAAAACTCCAAACTGTTGGTTGGGGGCAGATAGAATTATTATTGGCAATTTAGTTTTTTTCTCTTAGGAAGACTGACACTTTCTCTTCCAAAGTTAAATGATTGCCATGGTAAAAGAAAGGACATTGATTCAGCTCCTGTTTGTACCCAAATCCTATTTCAGTTATGTTGAAAAACTATTAAGGCGTTTGAGTTGAAAATCAATAGAAAACTGGAAACCATTAAATGTTGTGGCACTATGCTATATCTTGCATGAGTAATCACTGTAAACAGCTGATAGCTGTTTGAGTTTTGAGATCTATTGGGACTACATCGTGTCAGTTCAGGTGGACAGCTTCAGACATTGAAATAGCTTTAGCTATCATTAGTTTTGCCTGTAGGCTTCATTTTTTAAGACAGCTGTAATATCAACTAGATTTGTGAGCTTTTGTAAAATAAAATACTTTCATTGCTGTCAGTTTCTTGCATTCTTCAGGTTGTGTCATATGGACATGTTGAATCAATTAATGTCAAAACAAATTTTCATTTCTTGTTTTTCAAAATATAACATCCTTCAGACTCTTTGCTATTCTGATTGTTTCATGAGAGTTCTGTACTACTAAGTACCTTTCATTGGTTTTCTTCAAACTTCTTTATGTGGGAGCTTGTAAAGCATTGCTTGCATGCAAAGAATCTAATGAGCGTTAAACATAACAATTATTGTAATTAACTCCTTTATGTTCTCGAAAATACTTCCAGATAATATATTCCTTTTACACTAATGGGAGAAATATAGTTTGAGAAATAATAATTCCAATAATAGAAAAATAGTGGTCTAGAATGATAATATAAATTATGGTTGTGAGGTCTAAGTGAAAATGTGTGTCTAGTTTTAGAACCTCAATGGCTTGCATGTGTTTTATTTGCTAGGTGCAGTTGCCTCCATGTTTTGGGTTGATGCTGAATTAGGAAGTGATATTTATCTTGATGGTAAGAAAATAGATCTTTATATTATGTTCTTGTGTGGTTTTATGTGTGATGCGTTCAGTAAATGTTGTATACAATGTGTGCTACTTTCAGATTATATTAGTGAATTTGAGTAAAGTTACTAAATTCTATTCATTTAGAAAGTGATAAAGGCCTTTCCTAAGTTGTGTAAAAATATGCACACTTGCTATGACATTTTTTCAATTTATTCTTTCCAGTTTTAGATTCTTATTGGCAAAATTCTTTTTACAGGTATTGTATCTGTTGTTGATGCAAAGTATGGACTACAGGTAAAAATAATATGCCTACTATTATTAAGGAGCAAGCAAGAGAAAAATGTTGTACTTGTAAAATCATGGATCTTATCTTGGAGGAAAAGGTGAAATATTATGACACTTTAAAGACCAACAGATATATTTAGTGTAAGCTTTCATCAATGAAAATTTGGGGGGCGGAGTTAGTTTTTAACATGTTGCAATATTTTACCACATGCATACATGCTTTTCTTTTGTGTGTGGGTCACCTTTAAATTTGCCAGAGGTATAGGACAAGTTCAGATTTCTGTGATTATAAGTGACTGTGGCTCAGTGATTAAGAAGCTCGCCTTGTTAGCTGAAAGGCTAGCAAGTCGGCAGTTGGAGACCTGGGTACTACATGAAGGATTGAGTGCCCATCTCTGTCCCAGCTCTTGCCAACCTAGCAGTTCAAAAGCAAAAAATTGCAAGTAGATAAATAGGGACCACTTGGGTGGGAAAAGATCTTGGGGACATGAAAGGAGCCTCATTCGGGTGTCCCCTGAGCAGATTTTCTCCAGCAAAAATCCTTTCAACCCAGAATAATTTCTGACATGAAATTATTACTGTTCTGGAAACCTGGCAACATGAGCGTCAAGTTATTTTAGTAGGAAATGGTATCTTAAATTTCTTTCCACCTATTGAAGAGGATGAGATTTAATCTATTTGGCATGCATAAAAGTTGGGTTAGAATCATATTGCTTTGTGCTGTTCATGCAACACTTGATAGAATGATGAATGGTTTGGTCTATAGCCTGTCACAGTTTGTAGAACACTTTGGATGAATTGTTAACACACTACCTACTCTCAGTGGAATAGGGTTTTTGGTAAATATCCAAACTTTTCCTTTTAATTCATTGTTTAATTTTTTGTTTGAGTTAAGCATTGTTTTGACTATTACATACTTATCTAATATGGTTTCAATAATTGTCAGTGATGTAATTCGTAAAATTAGCTATTTTAAATTCTAATTGCCTTTCTAAAAAATTTTGTTTAGCACGTGAAAGAAGAAAAACCCAATGGTCTAATCAATGAAGCAGCTAGGTATCAGTATAATGACAGTTTTCCATCTATCTGAATCCTATAAATGTTTTGTAATTTCATGAACAATTGCTTCTCCATATTTGTGTACATAGTAAACCAAGTTTAATAGTATCGAATAAAACTTGGCACTCCTGTTCAAATATTTTTTTTAAATAAAAGCAGTTTAAATCATTCTAGTTGCTGGGTAAGTTATTGTTATTATGTTTGTGTTTATTGGTTTGCACGTTGTTTTGTATTTTAATATTGTAAACTGCCAGAGTGCGGAAATTGTGTTCTCCCAAGGGTTGCTATATTACTGTGTTAAATAATTAATGAATTAAAATATTAGGCATACTTAAAGTAGCATTTTGAGTATTGGGCATGGTATATTGTACGAGAATCAGGGAATAGGTTTATGTGAATTTATGTAATAGTTTCTTGGTTAGCAGTATATTTTCCCCCCTTGATCTGTGGTTTGGTTTAAGGACACAATCCTAACTCCAAGTTAAGAATGACTAAAATGGGTTTGGATATGGCATAAACCTCTTGTTCCACCACAAGTGCCCTAAGGTTGGCCTGTCCCCTTGTCCTGACTATTAGCTACTAAGTGGCAGCTGTCAACTCAGTTTCCATGGTGATTGTACCGGGCTTGTGGTTTTAATTATCTCCCCCCCCTTGTTATTTTTCCTTTAGGCCAGCTGAAGTCCCTCCCTCCTAAACTGAGTTTGGATGCAACATAATTTTCAGTTGACCTTACTTGCCTAATAAATATGCTTGGGCTAATAGTGCAAGATTCCCATGTTATTGCCATGTTATTATTTGAAGATCATTCAGTATTTGAATTTGAAGATCATTGGGAGGGGGGGGGGTAGACAATCCTGGTCTTGAAAAAACAAAAAGTCCAATTTGTGCTAATAGACAATTTAGAATATACTGTCGGATGTCCAACCTATCTATTAAATTTTTTCTCCTGTAGACAGATTGCACTAGCAGATCTTATAATCATCAATAAGACTGATTTGGTTTCACAAGAAGCATTGATGAAACTGAGAACAGTCATCAGGTAAGCAAAGAGTCCATTTGCTCTCAAAAAGACTTTTCGATTTCACAGTTCCATAGATGAATTAACTAATCCTCCTTTACTGTAGTCTTTCTCAGGGTATTTGGCTGCATAATCTAGTGCGTACACACATACGCACATTTAAGACTGTGAATCTGTGTACTTGCTACACTCTAACTAGCTTTTTCTCACACCTTTTCAATGATTTTAGGTCAATTAATGGACTCGTCAAAATTTTAGAAACTCAACGATCAAGGTAATGAAATATTGAGCATAATTGGTAATTCTTACATCTCTTCAAGTTGTGACTATTACATATTTTTCTCATATGTATCTTCACCAAGGAGTATAACTTAATGACCCACAAACAATAACTAATCAGTTTATTTCTAATGCTCATCATCTTTTATATTTCATGGGATGGACCATCCCAGGTGTCCAGAAAGACTGCATGGAACGTAGCACCAAATATTTGTGTCCATAACTCCACTAAAACACATGAATCAAAGGAATGTTAGTAGGTCAGACAAGATGGGAACAGCTGTTCTTTATGGTGATTCTTATAAGTGTCTATAAATGTCATAGGGGTGTGCAGTTTTCTTTTGTTCACAATCCCCACAGACACACACACAAAAGCTTTCGAAATGATTTTTAAAAAGGCCTAGTAAAAGTTTACATTAAAATTGTTTCTTCTCATCAGATGGTTGAATATTTGATGACTGTCCAGAAAGACAGTTTATTGCAGTTTAATGCCAGGATGCAGTGCTTCAGATGTTATTAGGCACCCTCCCATTTCTTATAAACTTCAGAAAACGCAGTGACTGGCCATGACAGAGAGCCACATGTTACACTCATGGTTTAGTTTTGGTTTTTTCAAGCCTAATTCATTTGGAAAGGTTTAAAATATTTATAGGTTTATTTCCACAAATCTCAAATGGTTAAGACACTGAACTCACTGGCTGGAAGGTCTACTTTCGATAATTAACTGTGGCTCAGTGATTAAGAAGCTCGCCTTGTTAGCTGAAAGGCTGGCAAGTTGGCAGTTCGAGACCTGGGTACTGCATGACAGGAGTGAGCTTCCGTTTCTGTCCCAGCTCCTGCCAACCTAGCAGTTCAAAAGCAAGAAATTACAAGTAGATAAATAGGGACCACTTCAATGGGAAGGTACACTCCATTGTTGAGGCATGCCTTCCTGCCAAATATCCACAGAAACATCTGCAGACGCAGGCAGCACTGGCTCTTTGGCTATAAACAGAGATGAGCAGTGAACCTTAAGAGTCAGATACGACTGGCTGTCGAGCAAGGGCAACCTTTACCTTAACTTCCACAAGAACCTCAAAAAAGTATGCAAAGCTTATCTACATGCTGTATTGCTAGAATAGCTCAACTGTAGTTCCCTTATGTAAACTATAAGTTATCCAGTGATGCACTATATTGATATACAGTATGGCCATTTCAGGAATCCAGATGCAACATTTTAATATCTATTTATCCCCATTAGTCAAACAAATGCATTAAGCCCCCACCCCATGAAGTATCTTTATTTGTTCTGGCAAGTTTTTCTTCTAATTTTAGATATAAGGATGGTGGAGGATTCTGTAGCAATTATGATCTGTTACTTTCATTTATCCACCCATTTTATGGAAAGAGGTGATAGAGAATCAAATAGATACCAAGTACCATGTGTTACAAATCTATATTATACTTGTTTTTTAAACACACATGGTCACTATGCCAAAGCTTTTCTGTAGTGACTTTGCTTCGGAATGTCATTTATTTCATATATTTTAAAGGTCACCAGCTGAATATTGCATTTTTAAATATCTTAATCCTGTTAACAGATCCGTTGATAAAGCTTATTAGAAATTCTGCTTGCAAGCTGCTCCATGCTGGAGGCTTTAAGTCCTGCTGCTAAATAGTTGCTCTATGAAAATTCTTCTTTGTAGTAACTGTCATGTTAATTTATACAGATTACTGTCTCTATGATTCTTTTCTTCAGGTAGAAAAAGGGAATTAGCTAAACTTGCTTTAACAACTTGACACCTCAGCTTTTAAATTTCTTTAAAGTTTGGCTTGGAACATGAAATACTATAGTTCAGCTTTTTTATTAACTATTGGGAGTTAATACCCATTTATTGCCTTTTTGTTGAGAATTATTCTGCTAGCATACTCTATGAAAAGTATCATTTATGTTGTTGAGGTAATTGTGTACATTAATCGAAACGGCTCAGCATCTAGGACTAGCAGTAGGGACTTGTGGAAAATGCTTGTCCGTTCTTAAGAGCTGATAATAAAATATCCACAGAATAGTATATTTTCTAGGGCTATTACTTATGGGTACTTTTTGAATAACTTTTAAAAAATTGATCAGAAATATAATTGTTACATGTGTAAGCCAGCACACTTTTAAGGAGTTGTTCCCAACCATTTAACTTTTAAAGCCAAATGTTATCATGAAAGAGAAATGAAGTGCTACTTGTTAAGTTTTTTATACACAGTAGTAGGCAGAGCAGATTTACAAATAGATTTACTTTGAATTTCCAAGTTCTCCAAGCTTTATACTCCCCACTCTAGCTCAGCAATTAAACTCTCCACATATGTTTTGAAATACTGTATAACAAAAAAGTTTTTTTTTTATTTCCAATTGCTTCAGATAGATGTAAACGTGCTTTGCTGGGTAAAAACAGTTCTTTACAATAAGTTTTCATCATAGACAAATATGCTTTGCTTGTAAGGCAAAATATCAGAGAGAGAGAGCGCCAAAAAAAAAAAAACCCAGAAGAAGAATAACTGGAACAGCACACTGAATAACAGACCCGAATAACAAGGAGCTTAATACAAGTCAGGTGACCCAAAGGTGGGAAAAGTTAGAAGACTTTTCTATTGGTTGGTTAGAGATATAATTTACATTAACAACCCGTTACCTGGTGGGGTTGCTGTAATATACTCAACACTGTAATATACTCAACCACATGGGGGTCATGATACTTTTTCCTGCCAACAAAAATGACATAGTTCAGTTCTCTCCAGGATGGCTTAGAAGCTCCTGCCTTCAAAAGGTTGGAATGAGTAACCAGTGGAGGGTCAGCACAGCAGGAAGAATGAAGGCATTTCTGCTTGCTAACTGAGTTATGTGAAACAATGATTATTATGTTACAGGAAGCCATAGTTTGTCTGTGGAACGGGTGCCCAAACTTTTCAGGCAGTGGGCCGATCATGTGGTTCAGGGAGCCGGTCACTAAGGCCTGGGGGCCGGATGCAACCCCCGATGCCAATTCATCTGGGCACAATTTACTTCTGCTTCCAGGAGCGGCAAGGGTTTTGCAGACTGGATGAATTGGTGTCAGGGACCGCATCCGGTCCCCGGGCCTTAGTTTGGGCACCCCTGGTCTATGGGAATGAATCAAGGGGAACCTCCACCTTGTGTATTTTTTCCACTCTTCATTTTAATTGCTCACATGGAAGAAATCAAAAGATTCTGCTTTCATTTGAAACTAGATACATTTCCCCATGGAAATGAGGAGGAGCATTAACTCAAAAGCCCACTGCGCTTTATTTTTTTCAGAAGAAACTGTGGTTTCATATTACGTTTGAATGGTGACCTAGGAAATCAGCAATTCCTCATTTTTCTTTTATTCTTTACTCATGCTGCTTCTTCTTTTAATGAGTGCATCTTTTTAGAGCACTGCAGAGATGCAAATATATTCAGACATATTCAAATTCAAACATAACTGGCCATAACTCAAAAAGTAGACTTGCTCATGTTCTTAATATGCGTATTTAGATACTTCCTCTTGTGAGTAAAGCTCTTGAAAACATAGTGGTAAGTTTAAAAAAGTTTATAAAATAAAACTTTCTAGGCACTTCTTAAAGGCTTTCCTGGTCTTCAAGGGAGCTTTTTCAGGAGACTAGAAGGAGGTCCACTAACAACCTTTTGCTTATGAATTCTGGATACATCCACAAAGTGGTTTAAGGGGTAAAGAAAATGAACATTATTATGCTTTCCCTTAGAGTTGATCTCTCTGATGTCCTAGATCTTCATGCTTTTGATAACATGTCAGGTGAAAGGTAAGATGTAACTTTAAGTTGTGTCCTTTATCAGCAAAGTTGATAGCTCTGACATAGCAGTTAAATGGATAATCTTTTAGAATTCAGCTTGCATTTGTTATGCAACTAATTTGGGTAACTACCAGAATTTAATCAAGATCTTATCATATCACCACTGTTAGAAAAGATGAGGGATAATAACATACTGACAACTGTGAAAAGATTAATTCTCAAAGCAATAGTTAACTACAAAAGAGTATATGAAAGTTGACTGGGTTATGTGAAGTTTCTGTCCAGTTTAATAAGTGATGCTTCTGGCAGTGATTAGTAGATGTCTATTTCAATTATATAGTTACCATATGTATAGCTGTTTTAACATCTAGGCCAGTGGTTTCCAACATAGGGCACACGCCCCACAAGGGGGACTTCAGTTCCCAAAAGCCTAAATCAGTACATTTGCTGATCAGTGCTTTGGGGAATTGACTTAGACTTCTAGTAACTGAAGTCCAAAAACCAAAGGTTAGGAAACACTAACTAGACAAAGTACCTGGGGAAGAGCTTAATTTACAGTATCTACCTATGGCAGTAATGGCCAGCCTTAGCACTCCAGCTGTTCTTAAATTTCAATCCCCAGAAGCCCTGATCAGCAGGAGTGCTGACTTGGGCTTCTGGTAATTGAAGTCCAAGAACAGCTGGAGTGCCAAGGTTGGCCATCATGGACCTATGGTTTAGCTGTTGTATGTCCTGAAGTAAGGGTTTGACAGCTATACCACTCCCATAAATATTTTCCATTGCTCGAAAGAAAACAAGAGATGAGGACATTTATACACACCCAGGGCTAGGGTTGGTCTTATCCTGATTCTGCCCCATGAGAGTTTGCCTTTGAATGTTGTGCTTTATGCTTAGCTAACTGTATTTTTACACATTTCATATTCCCAAGATGAATGACAGATCTCTTGCTTTTCTGTTCAGTGTAATACTAAATATATTTTACCTTTTCTAAGTTTGCAGCAGAAACTTCAATTGGAGGAAGTGCCTCATCCACACCTAGATAAAGTAACTATTTTTTAATCTCATATTTGCACATTACACATGATGTGCTATTCAATAGTTTGTTACTATTTCCATGTATGGTGTCTTTATATCCAACAACATTTCCTTTATTCTATTCTAAGCTGATCAATCGTTGTCAAAGAACAAACATGTTAAAGTGTCCTCTGAAAAAGTGGAAAGATAGCAAGTAACAAGTTTTAGCTTGTTTTTTTTTAACTAGAAAGTGTTATTGTTAGGGACATATGTTAGATAACTATTTGCCATGAATCTAGTGTTAGCACACATAAGGCTTTCTTTTATGTGACATATGTTAGATAACTATTTGCCATGAATCTAGTGTTAGCACACATAAGGCTTTCTTTTATGTGATGCATTTCAAAGACATCACATTCATGTTTTGACACAGTACAAATGCAGAAGAAAGGCAATACTTTTTACTGTAATTAAAATTATGTAATGTTTGGGGTTTTTTAGTGATCCAATAAAGGTATTGCCTGTCCTGTGCATTTGTATTGTGTAAGGATCACATGGCTGTCTTTGTGTATTTTATCACATAGAAGTCTTGTATTTATGGAATTCCTTACAATCATTCAGGAAGGCTGGACAGAAGGACAAAATAGATTTTGTTTCATATGTGCACAGTTGGACTAAACAGAAATTAATCCAAAGAAATGTTGGTTCCCATTGTTACTGCTCTTATTGTTACTAGCAAATAGGTTGTCATAAATGGGTTTTAGCCATAATGCCATCGTACATGGAGCTGAATCTGCAAAGCAGTGTTGCTCCGTATCAACATGTCAATGATGCATTGTGTAAAGATGTTGTGTAGCACAGAAATGAATAGAATTCAAGAATGGTGGCTTATACTTCACTTGAAATATTCTTCAGACAGCAAAAATCCTTCAAATATTTGATAAGGAAGTTTTAGCTTGAAATTCAAACTTACACAAAGCACTGGTTAATGGACCTGATGTATCTGGACATTCACAAAAACTTTGTGTGCCTTTAGGTATTACATTTTAGGGTTATAAAGGCTTCTAAGACATTACAAAAATAAATGTGATCAAGGAACATTTCCAATTCATAGACACACACACTATCTGAAACAATTGCTCTTCTATTTCATATTTTATATCTTTTTGTTTTTGTTTTGTTTATTATGGAATAATAATATGCTGGTCCCAAGCCTGGATGAGAAAGGGAGAGGGTTGCATATCAGGTTAGCTCCCCAGCCCCATAAAACCTGATTGCTGGGGGGAAAAAACAAGGAGCCTCTTTGCCTGATACGCTGTAATGGTGGAGACAGGCGCCACACAGCATGAGGAGGAACTACTATACCTATATTGTCATGTATTAGAAGTGTAATTTTTTAATCTCTAGGAAGTACTTCATCTTTCCCAAATAGGTCAGTACTGTATATCAAGTTTTCCATATCTATTTTCAGAGTATAGTTACATCAACATTTGAAGTACTAGGAAGTGCTACTGAAGAAGACCTAAATGTATTTGTTCAAGTAAGTGCTATATTCTTTGCATCAAAAAGCTAGTTTTCTTGTTTCCTTTTTTGCATTACAAGAGAGTAGTAAAGGGAAACCCATACTCCTAAATCTAGAAAATAATAAAGTACTCTTGACAGCTTTCTTCATGAAAGACACTGCATTGAGCATGCAACACTCCTGAAGGTTGTTTTTCCTCTTTATAGAATCTACTATGGGAGAAGAATGTGAAAGACAAGAAAGGTAACCCCATGGAAGTCATAAGACTCAAGGTTCAGTATTCTGTTTTATTAACAAAAATGTCAGAAGCAGCTTATATTCATATTAAATACAGTAATACCTCGGATAACGCTAAGACTTGGTTCCACAAGTCTTGGTGTTATCCGATTTTTAGTGTTATCCGATGCATATTAAAATCCTATGGGATGGATTGGATAATGTTAAAGCTCCATAGAGATACATTGTAACCGCACAGGCTTTAGCGGTTGTTATCCGATCCATCCCATAGGACCTTAACGTTATTCGATCCAATTCTCCTCCCCAGATTACTTAACGTTATGCGATTTTAGCATTATCCGAGGTAAACGTTATCCAAGGTATTACTGTACATTACATGCCTAATCTAATACAGTGGTGGCAAAATGGGAGCAGGGGTATGTTGCAAAAGTCCTCAGGCTTTAGATCAGGGGCTCCCAAACTACAGCCCGTGGGCCCAATTAGGCCCATGCATATCATTAATCCAGCCTGAGCTGAGAACCTGGGCCCTCTCTGGACTGTCCCCCATCCACCTTCACTGCCTGACATAGCAATACGTCACCTACGGCAGCGACAATCGGGCTTTGCTCCTGCTGGTGCAGTTCGCCTCCACTCAGTCCCAGTGCTTCAGAGGCCTTTAGCAATGTGGATCACCACGTTGAAATTTTTTCCCGAGCCTTCTCTGTTTCAAAATCTGCAGCGCTGGAAAGGTAAACCTGGTGCACCAAGGCTGACGTCAACACGCCATGCCAGGTTTACCCTTCCAGTCCCACGGATTTTGAAATGGAGAAGGCTCGGAAAAAATTTTCAACGCAGTGATCCACGTTGCTAAAGGCTTCTGATGTGCTGGACCAAGCGGAGGCTGCTAGGACCAACAGGAGTGAAGCCCGGCTGCTGCTGATGTCAAAACAGTCAGCAGCGGGAGCAGCCCGCATCCATTCCCCGCAGCTGCATTTCGGAGGTGGGACCGGCCCATGGGGAAAAAGTTTGGGCACCACTGCTTTAGATAGTACCAAATTATGTGGGAAAGAGATGTACTGCAGTAGCTTCCATGCCATGCCAAAGGACTATTATCCTTTAATTTACTTACTTTGCTTAGACCTAGACCTTCCCATGCTAGGTAACATATCAGGCAGCATATTGCTGTTTCTGTAGTGGTTTAGTTGAGGAAGGCCTAAATTATTAGCCATTTTTTAAAAACTTCCATACTTGTTTTTTAGATTGTGTCCTAAATTCATAGGACTAAATTCACTTGCTTGTCCAACTAGAATAGACACCTTGAAACAACAGGACTTGGTAAATCAATACAAATGCAAATACTGTTGACTCAAAAGGCCTATTCCATTTGGGAGTGGCAATTCAATGTAGCACATTTCTCAGTGTGAGATGATATATTATTGGAATATTAAATATTGTTAAATATTGCTGCTAAAATATTGATCATTGCATGATTTAAAAAAATACTTGCTCCAGAAATATTTTTTCAGCGTTTTTGCTTTTAGTGTTACCTTCCTGGCTGCCTGCTTTCCCAAAAGTACAGTAATTAAAAAAGACATCAGAATGTTTTCTTATTTTTTATATTGCTTATTTAGCATTAGCATTCCTCAAATTAATTTTGTGGGTACTTTTATTTGCCAGTTGTTAACGGATAATCTTTTTTTAATCAGGGTCTTGTGTCTATCAAAGATAAACCTCACCAGGTGATAGTTCAGGGTGTTCATGAACTCTATGATCTAGAGGAAACTACTGTCCGATGGAAAGAGGATGATGAACGAACAAATAGACTAGTTTTAATAGGTAAGAAGAATATATGAATTTCAAATGTCTGTGGTACACATGTCAACCATTTTTATTATTGGCAAGGGTGGGGGACTAAACAGACGAGCTGAAGTAAGTTGCAAGAGGTGTGTGTGTGTGTGTTATTCCCATACATCAAACATGAGATAAACTATTTTTCTTCTTCTTAAATCGCATAGTTCTACTTAATGAATAATGAAAACAGCCTTGCACCTAAACACCCATGTCAGTCAGTGTTCATAAATAGTATGACCCTTCAGTTTGATCAAGCACCAGTACTGTTTCTTAATATTTACTCCGGAGCAGCTTCATTAACTATGCAGCCTTCCTCTAGTGAAGAAAAATAGAAATCAGTTGCTGCAGTTTGCTATCAGCTGGGTAGAGGCATCTCAGACAATTGCGGGGGGGAGGGGGGGGAGAGGATGTGTTTTTTTTTAATCCTGTCTCAAATGCAAGCTGTTACCATATCAGTGTTTCAGGAGTTCCTCGGAGTCTATAACTGAGAGGGTGACGGAGTTGCTTCTTCACCATTTGCTGAGACTTTGGATGCACCCCCTATATAAGTCCAAAAATGAAGTATCAAAGCTGAACTTGTTCAACTTGATTGCCCCTTGCCTTATGAGTGCAGCTGTTGACTTCCTCCTGCCCTAGTTATCAATAGAAAAAACAGGATGAAGTATGAGAACTATCTTTGCATTAAGATGTGGAAGAAATGGGTAGAAGACATGGAGCCAACCTATTTTCCTGCTTAGATGTTTGGCCTCTGTCTTTACCTGTCTGTCATACTGGAAGGAGAGTACCTAGCATGCCATTGCCTTAATATGTAATGTTCTAATGTATTAAGAATGTTCTTCCTTTTTATGTTTTGTCCATAGGTAGGAACTTGGATAAAGAAATTCTTAAAGATATATTTATAACAACTGTGATAAAGAGAGAACAAAATGGTTGATAATCACTTTTCGAAGAAAATCTCTTTTTGACACTGCATTTTAAAATGGATTTTTAAAGGAGCTTCGATCTCTGTTTTTGCACAGCTGTTAAACATGGATTCCTCTGCAGTCAGCATATTTTATTGTTAATAAATGCACTTAGTAAACTACCTGTTTAAGCCTAAGATTGTATGTTTGAATACCTCTGTTGTTAACAGTGTGAAATATGTAGTAAGAAAAGAGTTGCAATTCTGCCCATTCTACTTCAGCCTTGCTCCCCTAAGTTAGCAGAGTCCACCCAAAGGTCTAAAAGCAATATTCTGCCTGTCTAAACCCATCTACTGTATATTGCACAGCTTTTTTTTGACAAGTAAGTCCTGTTCTCCTAATTGCAGTGTACCATAAAGTAGAAATCAGAAGTTAACACGTTGCATTATCCCTGAGTCACCTGCCTAATTAAAGGAATATTAATAAAATGTTGCCTGTCATACAGTAGCATAACTTAAGCCACATAGGACTGAGGACAGCCATTTTTTTTGGGGGGGGGGGAGATTAAAGATAAGCCCATTCCAAAAACTGCAGGAGCCGATCAGCTTTAAGCAGCAGCAGTTCGATCAACAGGATTTCAGCCAATCAAGGCCAACGTAATTAAGTGAACAAAGTGTCAAAGTGGGACTTGGGAGGACAGGGATTGAAATCTCTGTTTGGCTGTGAAAGCTTAATTTAGGGAATGGCAGTGGTAAACCACTCTGTGAACATCTCACAAGACAGAAACCCTGAAGGAAGCTACTGGCTTGTTTGATCCTTTCCTGCTATAGCCTTCACTACTTTCTGTGACCCCAGAGAGAAACTGGAAAGTCACTGCAAGTCCTTCCAATACAGTCCCATCCTGATCTATTTAGAAGTATTTGCTACTGCGTTCAGCATAAGACAGTGATGGTGAACCTTGGCACCCCAGCTGTTCTTGAACTTCATTTCTCAGAAGCCCAAGTCTGTGAATCCACATGAATGGGTTTACTGCACCTATGGGTGTCTGGGAATTGAAGTCCAGGAACAGCTGGAGCCAGGGCAAAAAGCCTCCTGAGTTAACAGGGGGCCCAAACCCATGATGCTAGTGTTATATATGTGAGTGTGACATTGTTGCCCATTCTGAAATTTTTTTGCCCATCCTGAACCCCCCCCAAAATAATAATAATAATAATAATAATAATAATAATAATAATAATAATAATAATAATAATAATAATAATAATAATAATAATAATAATAATAATCTAGAATCTTGGCTATGGCCTTGTCACTGGCAGAGGGCGTTATACCCATGGAAGCGACTATACAGTTTCCTCTTGAAATCAATTAATCATGGCCTCTGCAATTAATTTTAAACAATTTACTGGTGTTTTAAAGGAAGCCATTTCCAGCGTGTAAAGCCAAGATGCTTCTCTTTCCATCCCAGCCCAAAGTGCTTGTGGTGCGAACCGAAAGAGGCCACAAAGGAATTCCTACATACGGTACTGTATATCCCATGCTCGGTGAAAGATCCTGGCCGCTTTTGGCATCTGGCTACTCCAAGGTGGCGAGTAACTCTGCGTGTGTGTGTAAAAATATATTTGTTACCCGCAGTCTTGAAACGGCTAGATGTCGAAAGTGACTGGGATCCCTTGCTCTGCATGTTGCGATTGTTGCATCATAGTCTTCGTCCTTTAGACGTCATCCGCTGCCCACGCTAGAAACAGCGATAAATTCTGGCTCCTGTCCCAGCTGAGGAAGCGGCGGACAGGCAAGGTGTTGGGAACGACCATGGGACCTTCAGGGAGGATGGAAAGATTGCATAAGAATGGAACGGGGCTTTTTGACCACAAAGGTGGTATATAAATTTAACAGTAAATGGTGGACCAGCCGCTTTGAAGACATGCCTTTCCGGTTAGGAGTAGAAAAATGGCTGAGAATTTTGACCTGCTGAAACAGCCACGTCCTCCTCCCTCCCATATACAACACCATCATCTACTTTTATTATCACATCACTATAAATGGGGAAAAATTGCCACGACTGTAGGTTTGCAATGGGCAGGTTTTACTTCTGCTTCCGGGAGTGACAAGGGCTTCATGGGCCAGATGAATTGATATCAGGGGCCAGATCTGGCCCTCCAGCTCATAGTTTAGGCACCCCTGTACTAGACTCACAAGAAAACTCTATACACGTTGACCAAGAATTAGATGCATTTTGTCGGCAGGAAGTCACATTTTAATGGACGTGATAGGCACCTGAAGAGGACAAATGGGAAAGTGTTCCCCGATAATATTTAGCTTTATTACTCTAGAAAAAAATATTGGTGAATGTTCTAATTTTAAACATTAAATCCAGATGTAATATATATCTCAAAGATCAAGTGTTTGCCAAGTGTTTGATGATCAAGTGTTACCTACACATCTGAAACTGACGCATTTGTTACGTTAATTGATCGCGGTAAGACGCTAAGTAGAGAAAACGTACACGCTTCACAAGGTTATCTTTCTGTGTGATGAACGTGAAGCCGCTGTGGCTGATAGACATCTTAATAATAATATATACTTTTGAAACGGTATTTATATTATACAGCTAGAGGCATCTAGTAGACTAGAAACTACATATGACAGGATTGGTAATGTATGTTAATACGTGGGCAGCTGCCAAAACGAATGCAATGCAATGTTTTTTTCCTACCGGGTAAAGAATGTTAAAATCCCCCCCACAAGTTGATTTTTTTGGAATAGTAACGTGTTAGTCTGTTTCAAGCATATGAAAGGCCAAAGGGTAAACAAAACAACAAAAACTGGCATTTTAAAGACAGCAGTTGATCTTTAAAGTGTCACAGCGTCTTTATTGTTTTGTTTACTCTTTGATGTTTTTTTTCTTAGTACACCTAAGGGATGCTTACATTGACTACAGTACGCCAAGCTTTCCCAATGCGCCTTTTATCCTGTAGGCGCCTTTGTATTTGTTTAGAATGCTGTTGTTTGCTTTTGATCCGAATCGACAGGTATATTCTGGCCCATATTTTGACAGTAGCAAGAATTTATTATTGCTGTGACTTAATAAGGCCTTTCTTATTCCCACGGCCTGAAAAGTCTAAAATGGATTCGCGTGTCATTCATTTTTCTACCCCTTTTTCTTCTTCCTTTTCCCAGTTGGGATATTTCCCCTTGTTCATATTTGTTCAATTCCCAAAGAAAGGGACTGTGTTAAAGCCAAAGGGAAGAATATCCACTGGCCACAGAGGCCGCTGTCTGAAAAGCCTTAGAACTGAAAGCCAAGAGAGATTTAAAAGGCTGAGAGAGGTCGGGGTTCGGCTGGTCTGGTTTTGCAGAAACTGGAAGGCCCGGGGAAAAGTCACTCTTTCCCTCGACTTTTCCATGCCTAACTTTTCTGATTGCGACTTCACGAGTCCAGCATCCTCTTTGATCTGCGTAGGACAGGAGCAGTGTTTACATGGCCCCCAATAGTTTCAGGCATCACCGTGGTGAAATCCCATTTCTCCTTCACGAACGAAGCCCAAGCGCGATCCATGGGCTTTAACCTGCTCTCCGCCCTGACGGTGCCAGCCAGAGGCGTAGCTACCGCCGTATCAGCCGTATCAATTATACGGGGGCCCCGGGCTACGGGGGCCCCCAACAGCAAAAAATAAAATTAAAAATAAAAAAGAGCAAAAATTTACTGCGCATGCGCAGAAACTCAATCTGATGCATTGCGCATGTGCCAGATTGAGTTTCTGCGCATGCGCACTTTATTGGAGCCATTTTTGGCTCCAATTTTTTAAAAAAAGCCGGAGTCGGAGAGTCGGAGTCGGAGCCGCAGCTTTTAAGCAGCGAGGCAGCCCCGACTCCGAGGCCCTCCCCCCGGTCGCCGCGGGGGCTCCCTGCCTGCGCCAGCCCGGGCGGCGCTCTCCACGGTCGCCGCTGGGGTGGGAGTCCACCAGCTGCAGGACCAGCTCGCGGGCGCGCCCCGTCCCGCGGCAGGCGGCAGGTCAGCTCCAGCCAGGCGCAGCCACCTGGAGCGCGCCTGGAGCTGACCTACCGCGCGCGCCTGGAGCTCACCTGCCGCCTGCGTGCGGGATGGGGCGCGCGAGCTGGTCCTGCAGCTGGTGGACTCCCACCCCAGCGTCGAGGTGGAGAGCCCCGCCCGGGCTGGCGCAGCCTGCCAGGGAGCCCCCGCGGCAACCAGGGGGAGGGCCTCGGGGCTGCCTCGCTTCGCCCGCTCGCCTTCCACAACTGCCCCTTGCCTTCGCCGTGCGCGGCGAGGGAGCTATCGGCAGCAGCGGCGGCGCGGCGGCGGTGACAGCAGAGGCGGAGGAAGAAGAGGCCCCAGGATTAAGGTAAGTGAGGTTTTTGTGTTTCGGGTGGGTGGGTGGGTGGGTGGGTTGAGGTGTGTGTGGTTTTTTTTTTTTTTACATTTTAATTCTATTTTATTTATTTTATTTTTATTTATTTTATTTTTATTTTTGGCCCCGCCCACGACGTCATGACGTCATGACGTTGGCTCCCCCCATGACGTCATGATGTCATGACGTTAGCTCCGCCCCACATCTAAAGGGCCCCCAAACAATTTTTATACGGGGCCCCGGCAAGGTAAGCTACGCTTCTGGTGCCAGCAGCCTAGAGCAGGGATCTGCAAACTTGGCTCTCCAGATGTTCTTGGACTTCAATTCCCAGAAGTCCTGATCAGCAGGCATACTGACTTGGGCTTCTGGTAATTGAAGTCCAAGAACACCTGGAGAGCCAAGTTTGCAGATCCCTGGCCTAGAGCAGTAGCTGCCAACATGAAGCACACGCCCCCCAAGGGTACTTCAATGCCCAGAAGCCCAAGTCAGCACATTGACAGACGTGCTTTGGGAAATTGACTTGGGCTTCTGGGAACTGAAGTCCAAAAACCAATGGTTGGGAAATAACGGCCTAGAGCAGGGGTCAGCAAACTTGGCTCTCCAGCTGTTCTTAGACTTCAATTCCCAGAAGCCCTGATCAACAGGTCTATTGACTTGGGCTTCTGGTAATTGAAGTCCAAGAACACCTGGAGAGCCAAGTTTGCTGAACCCTGGCCTAGAGCAAAGTCTTCCCTCTGGAAGGGCCTCCTCATCCCTAGGCTGAACTGCCTGCATGGTGGTTGTAGCCATCAAGTTCTAGTCTAGTAAATTGTTTCGTCTATTAATTATCCTTCCCTCCCGCTCCCCACCTTATCCTGTAAAGTAGGCCGGGTTAAAAATGATGGCACTCCCTTTTCAGGCCGGAAAAATGAGTTTTACTGCCGGGGGGGGGGGGGGAGGAGCGGGATTCGAACCCAGAACGCCTAAGCATTTATCCAGAACCCTAACCACTAGGCAACACAGTCCCTTTCCTAGCCATTAGATGGCTTCCAGACCTCTGCGTTGCTTGTTCCTTCCCCCCCCACACACACACACACATAGTTAAATGCAGTGGTGGGATGTCAAAAATTTTACTATCCCACCGTGATGTCATTACAGTGTGGGCGGAGCTAACATCATGATGTCATGACTTCATGGGTGGGGCCAAAGAAAAAAAATACAAAATAATACAAATAGGGAGCTTCAGGCTAGCAGCTTCTCTTCCTCCTCCCCATTTGGGAGGACAGCAAGGAGGCCGTGCATATGTGCCAAGCACTAGGCGTGCATGCACACCAAGTGCTTGGCATGCATGTGCAGTGGGGGAACCAGTGAAAAGGTAAGCCCCGAAGGTGGTTCCCCCCAAAAGCTGCTACAGGTTCTCTGGGACACTGGGAAAAGTTACTAACGGTTCTGGAGAACTGGTGAGAACCTGTTACATCCCATCACTGGTTAAATGGCGATTGACTGGGCAACTCTCTGCAGGGCCGCCCGAGGTCTTCCAATCCCGGGTTCAATCGCGTGGCACGTCCCCACGATCACGGCTTGGCCACTACTAAGCCCGCGGCCAATGAGTTGCCGAGGAAGGCGAGACATCCCGCCCCCCCTTCCACCTCCTATTGGTAATAAAAGATCGGGGCGAGTTTGCTGGTTGAGCAAGGTCGTGGAGGAGGCAGTTTTTGCTCGCTGCGCGTCCGGTGGCGTCGAGCTTTTTTTTTTGGCTTCTTATTATGAGTTTCCCCGACGGCGAAAAAGCCGCGTTGGTTGGACCCGCTCCGGACCAGGCGCTCAAATGGGGAGGCGGCGGCAGTCGACGAAGGTGACCGGGGATCTCTGGGCCGGCAGTGGAAGCCCGAAAGCCGCGCCGTCGGGGGCGTGGCGGCGCCGTCGGCCCTGGCCAAGCTTCCCTACTCGTACACCGCGCTGATCGCCCTGGCCATCCTGCAGAGCCCCGGGGCCTTCATCCGCGGCCGCCATCCGCCACAACCTCTCGCTCCACCACGACGGCTTCGTCGAGGAGCCCCGACAGCCCGGACGCCCCGGCAAGGGCAGCGCCTGGCGCCTCCACCCGGCCTCGCAGGGCATGTTCCCCCACGGCAGCTTCCTCCGGAGCAGGAAGCGCTTCAGGCGGGCCCCCAACAACCCAACCCTCGACGCCGGGGCGCTCCTGCTCCTCCCGCCGCTCCGCGCCCTGATCCGCCCCGTCTGCGCCCCTCTGCTGCCCACGCCGGTGCCCCAGGAAGGGAAGCAAGCCGGGTCCCCCCTGCGGGCTTCCAAGGGGCTCGACGGCGAACCCCAGGGCGGCGCCTTCAGCATTGAGAGCCTCATGCGGGGCTCCCCGGGCTCGCCGTCCATGAGACTCCTGCTGTTCCCGCCGCCGCCCTTGGAGACCGTGTGGAGCCACAACAACCCGGCCCTCCTGGCCCGCCCGTTGCGCCTCGTCCCCGCCCCCGGGAGGGCCCCGTCGGCGCCCGGCGCCTGTCTGGCCTCCGCGCCGCTTCCCGTGGCAGGCGGGACTTCTGAGGGGGAGGACGCGCCGCGTCTTCTCCGTGGCCCGGCCGTCGAGGTCTCCGCGAGAGGTTTGGTTTGTTACTTTGCTGTAAGTGCAGTGTGGTATGAACAGCAGAAGCGAATCGATTGAAGTGAACAAGTGGGCCGCGGTGGCTTAGTGGTTGCGTCGCTGAACTTGATGGTCCTCAAGTAAGCAGTTCGAGACCCAAGTGCTGCGCCACGAGTGAGCCCTCTCGTCGCCTGTCCCGTCCACTCCAGTGTCCAGTCATGCTTGCCACATGACCAGGGGAATGTCTGCAAATGAAGACAGTGCTGATTCTTTGGCTCTAAACAGAGATGAGCATCAACACACACACACACACACACACACACACACGAGTCAAATACAACTGGCTTTTGAGCAAGGGAAACATTTACAGTAATACCTCGGATAACATTAGCATCGGATAACACTAAAATCGCATAACATTAAGCAATCTGGGGGGGAGAATTGCATCGGATAACATTAAGATCCTATGGGATGCATCGGATAACAACCGCTAAAGCCTGTGTGGTTACAATGTATCTCTATGGATCCCATAGGACAGGGATCTGCAAACTTGGCTCTCCAGGTGTTCTTGGACTTCAATGACCAGAAGCCTAAGTCATTTATGCCTGCTGATCAGGACTTCTGGGAATTGTAGTCCAAGAACATCTGGAGAGCCAAGTTTGCTGATCCCTGCCATAGGATTTTAACATGCATCGGATAACACTAAAAATCGGATAACACCAAGACTTGTGGAACCAGGTTTTAGTGTTATCCGAGGTTTTACTGTACCTATAAACTGCAGCAGCTAATTCCTTCAAGTAACAAGTGGCTGCTTGTATTCCTCATTGCTAGCCCTGTGGGTGAGTTGTGACAGGCAGGAGACCTTCAAGCGCCTATCAGATGCCAAATATTGGTTCTCATTCATGAAAATTGTCCTGGGAACAACAATGCAGTGGCTTTCAATTTGCCTTCCACATCACAGTGTGACACCCGTATCCTTTATTCCCAGTTCTGTGAGTCACTTTCTGGTCCTAAGCCCTTTTGGCACACAAAGTCTTCCTCAGCCCCAGGCCAGTATTGATGAAGCTGCTGCCCTCCATCAAGAGGGATTCAAGCAGTATTTAATCCACTTGGGGACCATCACCCTTCACTGTGGACTTTGCCAAGGCTGTTAATCCTCAGGGTTGTCCTCAGGGTTAGTTAACTGCCCCCTTGATTATCTGTGTTGAGTTGTTGGCAGTATGGTCTTCTACTCTATTACCATAGCAAGATAACCTGACCAGACAGGAAAAGGGGACCTACAACAGACAATTCACGAACCAGCAGTTCTCCAATGCAGTTTAGAGCATTGCATTTGCTCTATCCTAATGGACACAAATGGGATTCTGTCCAATAACTGTTTTAATGCGCTGCCACGTCGCTGTTGGAAGAAGGGAGGGGAATTCGCTTTCAAGACCATCCTCGTGTCTTGGAAAATGAACCCAGTGGGTTGATGGCAAGAAACCAGACATTTTGTATCATCTCATAGCAGGTGCAGGCCAAAAGTCTAGAAATGTCAAACCAATGTTATTTATATTGATGGTGCTTCTTTCTGAAGTAGATTTATTAGTTAAAGACCTAGCCCACTTAAATATTTATTACCTGTGTTATATTACTTCTGTCCTTAACAATTTGCTATAATGGAACATTAAATTGAAGTGTTCACTGGAGCATACAGTACATAAAATACTAATAAAGACTTATGTCTGCCTGGGGTCATTCATTAATGAGTACAGACTTTCCTGGTGCATTTATCTGTGGCTGTGTATGTTTTAATTAATTGTGTAGGTAGTAGCTCTGATGAATTACCTACTGGGATGTTTGCAATCCCCACAATGGAACAAGAGCCAAGTTCTCTTGAGTAGAACTAACCAGAGCCTATCACATCAGTATTTTGGCATCATAGTTCATGGACAAAGAGCAATATGGAACATTTTTGTCTTGTTGCCTTATGATTGCTAGTAAAAAAATGTAATCCAGTGGGGAAAAGCAAAAAACAAAACCAGAAAGCTTTGGTGTACAGGTTTGCATTGTTAGGATTTGGGGGGGGGGGGGAGGTTACAGACAAGGGAAATATTCTAAAATGAAGTGAGATTTGGGAGAAGGAGCAATATGCCATTTGATGTGATTGCGTCTTCCAAACAACATAAAAATCTACTCTAAGCAAAGAGTCATTTCAGCATACTGTATAGCCAAATCGAACACTTCTCTCTAGAGGGGCAGGGAAAGTAACTTTTTTTTTGGCTCTGCTAGACTATCACTGATACATCAAATCACTTAGATTAAATTATTTCTTTGCCTTTTATGTAGTGCCGATAAAAAAGCTGTCCACATTTGCAGTTGATGATAGTGTGATGTTTCCATAATTTTCATCATTACCGCTGCTAGTCCTCTATTTCAAAAGCTATTTCACAAGTATGTGAATTCGATGAACGTCTTATGTTTTGGAAGGGTGGTCTGACTGCGTTTGGCATGTAATGACAATTGTGTACTTTTGACAAGTTGCCACAATGAAACTACAGCACTGGCGAAAATAAGGATTATGGCATATGAAAGATCATCTCTGCGATTTTCAGGAATGCTAGGACCCAAAATCCGGGAATGCAAAATGATGACATCATTAAACTCAAAAGGTGCCTTGGAAAAATGACATTTTCACTGGGAGCGTCCCGTTGTTGGTGAGCCAGCAACCAAACCACACAACTGATTGAGGTGATCTAAGTGCGTTAGATAGAGAATAAAATAACCTTTGTTATGACACTATTAGAATTTTGGTCGGACTTCAAAAACAGTTTTTATGACGTTTACAAAAATATCCTCGAACAACATCACAAAAACACTCAAATGAAA
Organism: Furcifer pardalis; assembly: GCA_030440675.1. Lineage (NCBI taxonomy): Eukaryota > Metazoa > Chordata > Lepidosauria > Squamata > Chamaeleonidae > Furcifer > Furcifer pardalis. Next base: position 37,349,571 of record CP126896.1, read on the forward strand.
GGGACAAATCTGTTGGAAACCAAGCAAAACCATCCAACGTCCTCATCAGCAACCTCTATCAACCACAGAAAGCGGTTTTGGTCAATTTCAGACAGATTTGTCCCTTTTATCTGAGTTTTTTCCGGATTCTGGTTGAGGACTTTTGGATAAACATCATAAAATCTTTTTGGAAAGCCCAAACAAAATTCTAATAGTGCCAGAACATAGGTTATTTTATCCTCTATCTAACACACTTTGGATCACTACGATCGGTTGAGTGGTTTGCATTATGCTCCCCAAACTACAAGAAAGTTTAGTTATCAGAAAATACTGATATTTTTTCTTCCTCTAGTAGCAACAAAAGTTAGTTTCTAGATGTTTAGGATATTAGAAACAACTGTTGGAGTTAGAAATGTAAGAATGTGCAAAAGTTCTCATTCCCTTCTGTACCCAAATATTGTATGCAGATTCATACTGTACCTTTTAAGGTAAATTCTACCCTGCCCTGTCTTTGCAATAGTACTGTATTTGTATTTTCAGATCTCTGTTTGAAATAGCATCCCCATGAAGCCGGGGAGGGGAATACAAATGGTTATAACTTGTGGTGGTGGGATTATGTGTGACACTCAAAGCCCATATAGCAATCATCCATCACACACAATACTAACAAAGGAATAATATTTCAGTCTGGTTTACTAAACTAATATGAGTGACAGTTTTCAATAATAAGAAATGGACTTGATTCACAAAAGCTCAAAGTAAAAATATAGCAGTTAATCTTTAAAGTGCTGCAGTGTTTCTATTTTATTTTTTGTTTTCTGATAAGTCAAAACCCAGTTATTTCCCACACATACCAATACATTCTTGTATGCAATATACACACAATGTTGAATCACCACAAATGGTTCTATATAAAGCTGGAGTAAAGCCATGTAAGGTTTTGAAAGTGATTACTACCACTTTCAATTGGTACTTTGAAATAGACTGGAAACCAGTGAAGTTATATGGCACATAGAAAACTGATAAAATTGTTCCTACTGTTTGAGTGTGTGTGTATTGTGTTCTTTTATTTTTGTTACCGTATGTATTCAAGTATAAGCCGACCCGAATATAAGCTGAGGTACCTAATTTTGACCTGAAAACCCAGGAAAATAGATTGACCCGAGTATAAGCCAAGGGTGGGAAATGCAGCAGCTGCTAGTGAGTTTCAATAATCAAAATACATGAAAAGATGGTAAAATTAATTAAATTGTTGGCACATCTCAATCCGGCACCGTGTTGGGACCCTTGTGGTCATTGATCTGAGTATAAGCCGAGTCCCCTTTTGGGGCTAAAAAACTTGGCTTATACTTGAGTATATAGGTAGGTAGTAGAGAATTATGTTTCCATTTAATGTCTTAGATTCCACATGTTTAACTGTCAGAGGTCAATCTTGCCATGTTGAATACTAGCAAGCGTAATTTGTGTTGCAGGCACCTGTTTTTGTGAGGCACTGAATGAAATGTTTTTGCCTCCTGATAAGAGTCATAAGAGATGTCTTACATAAACTGGAAGAAAAGTGCAGCTGAATTTAGGTAAGCAGTGATTAATATATTTTAGGAAAGTGTCAGAAATTCAAAGTACATGATAATAAAAAATTTAGAAGTTCTGTGATATATTTATGATTAACAGATTTATCATAAACTTTTGTGGAGTAATTAACACTCCAGTGAACAAATGTACAGTATCTGTCACCAGATTTTTCTCATTAGTTTCTATAATAGTTAATAGTCCTGTTACTCTACTGCAGCAAAGTATCCAAAATCTTATGAGGTACTATTGAGACTAACAGATATAGTATTACATGCTTTTTTTTTCATGCCTGGCCCTCTTGCTCAGAAATGTGTTGCATTTTCATGAAAGCTCCTCGTCTGTTACTCTTAAAGATGCCAGGTGATTCTTTATTATCTTTCAGTACCTATTGCTCAGATGTTTGTGCTAATCAGCCCTATGAAAGTTAGTGATCAAAGTTAATAATCCAATTGTCATTTTCTGTGTTCTATCTCTGATCCCACATTCATAACTCTGCATGCTACACATATGTATCTGAAACTCAAGTACAGTGGTATCTCGAATAACGTTTGCCTCAGATAACGCTAAAATCGTATAACGTCGGGGAATTTGAGGCAAACATTTGCATCGCACAACATTAAGATAACCTTGTGCGTTGCAAATGTTTGCCTCAAATTCCCCGACATTGAAACCAGCGGTGTGGCTGCGAAGCTGGACCGGGGAGTCCCCTCGCAAAGCAAAGGTACATTACCGCGAGATCCCAGTCTCAACAGGCACAGAACAGTGGAGTGGGATTGAGGTTGGGACTGCAGGGGTATTTGGGGAGAAATCAGCACCTGCACCCCCCTGTTCCCTTTCATCTTTGGAAAGGGAACAGGGCTTTTTTTAAAAAAAAACATGCAATCAATGCATCACACAACGTTAAAAACCGGATAATACTAAGACTTGTGGAACCAAGTCTTAGCATTATCCGAGGTACTAATGTATTGTACTCTATATATCCAATAAGGAGCGGCTGTAATTCATAGACTTTCAGGCTAAAATAATTCTGTTATTCTTAAAAGTGCATTAATATAAAATGAAGGTTTTAAAATAACTTTTGTTAGCTACCTCATTGACATCATCTTTGAGATTATGACATAGTGATATTTCAGTGAGCTTCCTCTCAATGTGTGTATTGAGCCTTACCTCCAACATCAGAATTATGAGGCTTTGTTTCTCTTTCTGAAGCTCTGATACTCCAGATCAATGCGGAGTATTAGGCGGTGATAAATAACCTGACTCACCAAAGGGGCTAATGACTACGGGCGGATGAGCCCCTTTGGGTGGGTTGATGGCCTCTCAGTGGAAGAAATGCCACTGGAAGCCATCATACTGGGCCAAAATGCGCGGAGGAGGAACCACTACTCTGATCTCCAACGGTCATGGAGGCAGAAGAAGCCATGCCATATGGACTGGCTGTGAAAGCACACTTTGATAATACAGTATCCTCAAGGCTGTGGCAGTCCATTGCACTGTTAAATCCTGCATCTCTCATATGAGCCACAGAAGATGGCTCCAAGATCATACCCTGTGGGTCACTTCATGGCAAGCTGGGATCCACTTTAAACAAAATTATGCCAATGGCATTTTCCCTGCTTGCCTCAGAGGGCAAGGGCCACCCAGAATCAGCCCGCCTCCAAGACCAGGCCTCCCAGTGCCTTGGGCCAGAAAAAAAAGTATACTCAGATCAAGTTGCAGCTGACAACTCCAGGTGGCGGTATTTAACAATTTTCACTAAACGTTTAATAATATTTTTGCTATGACAGACTAGAAATATCAGTCTTCTCTGAACTTCTGTTGTCCTGCTCCATCAGTGCAAGTTGATACCTTCAGGTGCTTAAAAATGGGTGCTTAGCTGAGGAGTTTGATCCTCATCTGGAACATATACTTTAATTTTTAAGGTTGGGGGCTGTATAATTGCTTAAGGAGTTTCCCTACTTAATTTCTTTCATACGCATGGACATAGATTTGAAAAGGTAGGAGTAGGTCATACAAATGCAGACAAACTGGCCATTCCCTAGAACAGAGCTTCCTGCACAGTGGTCTACAGAACACGAGTGTTCGGCAAGCTCTGTTCAAACACCTCACAGAATGACAGAATAATAAGGAACTTCTGCTCTTGCCCCTGGGAGGCAGCTGATAACATATGTGTGAATAACTGGTCTAAAATGGGCTGGGATTTAGCTCCAGCTAAACATTTAACTAGAGAACTCAGGCATGCATAAGACATCTCTGACTCAAAGGACTTCAGCACACCTTGGTTCTCTTATTATTGATGTTTGAATAATAATAATAATAATAATAATAATAATAATAATAATAATAATAATAATAATAATAATAATAATAATAATAATAATAATAATAAATGCCTTCAAGTCAATCACAACGTATGGTGATTCCTTTCCTGGGTTTTCTAGGTAAAGAATATGAAAAAATAGTTTACTATTCCCTTCTTCTGGGACTGTGGAGATTGCCCATGGCTATGTAGGTTGGCTCTTCTCCTTTGAAGCACAGGGAGGAATGAAACTCCAACCTCTGGCTCTGCAGCCACATATCTAAACCACTGCTTATATTGAACTACACAAAGACAAATATACCAGCCGTCCTAATACTCATGGGACTTTATTGAGCAATATACTGGGGCAACTCTTTTTTAGACACTCCTTTTCTCATTGGAATTGATTTCGTCTTTTGTGTCCGGATCAGTGATGGGATGTAACAGGTCCTCACCAGTTCACCAGAACCGGTAGTAACTTTTCCCAGTGCCCCGGAGAACCGGTAGCAGCTTTTGGGGGGAACCACCTTTGGGGCTTACCTTTTCACTGATTCCCCCACTGCGCATGCACACCAAGCATTTGGTGTGCGTGCATACCTACAGTGCTTGGTGTGTATGCACAGCCTCCTTGCTGTCCTCCCAAGTGGGGAGGAGGAAGAGAAGCTGCTAGCCTGAAGCTCCCTATAGCCTGCTCCCCAGGGTAAGTGACTCGCCTTTGGATGTGGTGTGTCTGTGTGTATTTTAATGTGTATTTAATACCTTTACCTATATTGATGTACTACCACAGTTCATAAAAAGGCCCTGCGGCCTGGCTTATTTTTTAATTTTTTTTTAATCTTTTTATATTTTTTCTTTGGCCCCACTCACAATATCATGATGTTGGCTCCACCCATGATGTCATAACAGTAGGTCCGCCCACACTGTGATGACATCATGGTGGGGTAGTAAAATTTTTGACATCCCACCAATGGTCCGGCTCAAACCCTGGGCTGCCAAAATGAAGCCACTTTCTTGGCTTTGTCATTAGCCAAAATGAAGTCCTCATCAATGCATGTTTCTGGCTGTAATTGGCAGACCAGTAGATGAGCTGGATTTTTAATCTCTCCACATTCACTCTGCGTGTTGTCTGCCAGCAGCCCCCACTTGAGCATATTGATATTATATTTAGGGACTCCGAAAAAATTGATAAAAAGCCAGCCTTCAAAACTATCATCTTCATAACTGTAAAGTGCAAACACTATCATGGAAGGACTTACTACAGGAATACACATACAGTACCTGTATAATACAGTGTTTCTTTCACTCCTATCTCCTCTTTCACCTGCAAAGCTCATAAAATCTGCTCTTAAAATTGTATTTTGTATCAGTTTGTTATTCCAAATAAACCTGTTAAAAAAAGGAATTAGTTGTCATCCTACATGAAAGAGCATATCATAGTATAAATGCTTGGTGACTTGCTTCATTCAAACAACATTCCAATAAAAGCTGCTCTTCCTGCAGAAAGAATGTAAACTGAGACTCTAATTAGGATGGCTTTATGGCCTTTGTTTGAAATAAGTGCCCTTCTTTGCTAGAACAACAATCCTGCTGACGAAATCAATTACTAACTTGAGTCAGAGAGCTGGGTGTTCTGGTATGCATTAATTAAAGTTACCCAAAGCTCTTGCCAGGAGAAATGTCTGATTTAAGAATGTTACGATGCTTTGTTAACTCCTGTAACGTAGGTAAGTGTTTTTAATACCTTAAAAGTTAATATGTTAGCAGTTCCTAGCTTTTCTTTTTTTCAGTCAGCAATTAGCAAAAGAAGCTTGCTAACTGAAGCACTCTCTTTCAAGTACAGTACAGTAATTATAAATATACCGCTACAGTACAATGAAATATTCTGTTTCTTGAGATTAGCAAATCACTTGAAGAGGACAATTTTACACATCTGTAACTTTGCACAAAACATCAACTAGCAGTGTTTGCAAACTCAATCTTTACATGCATGAAGTTCATGGAGTAGGGGGTAAGTATCTTAGAGCCCGTCTGATACTTAGAAAGTCACCTCCCATAAGCCCCAGCCACTGTTTCCGGTGATCGTGGGAATTTTACTCAAAAGGCATCTGAAGGACCTCAAATTGCCTAATATGAGAACCACCTAGCATGGAAGATGAGCAACAAGTGTACATGTTGTTCATATTTTATGTGGTTCAAGCAAGTCATGTTTGATTGAACCTGAATTCTTGATTTCAAAGAAAATGAACAAAATGTAGCCACCTGCATACATTTGAATTTAGGAGAACCAATTTTAGTAATCTCAGTACAATTATAAATAAGGTCCCATGGCTAGAGGTTCTGAAAAGAAATTCTAAAGGCACAACTACAGACAATTACAAGAAAAAGGTGAAAGACAGAAAAGAAAGACCAACGTGGCTTTATAAAAAGCTCAGAGTGGAACTAAAACCAAAAACATTTGGAAAGTGGAAAGAAGGCCAAGCCACAAAGGAAGAGTACTGATAGATATCAAATAATTGCAGGGAAAATGATGGGAAAGCAAAAGCTGAGAATGATTGGACCAACATATAGCTGGTCCAATCACATCCATACTGCAACCAGGCCAATCTGCCCCACCCCATCCCATTTTGCCCGTGGCAGAAGAGCCTTGGCCACTTCTCAAGCATTTGCCAAGGGAATTTATCTATCTGACATTTGTAGAGCAGCTTTATGGTCACAGCTTTCCAACATTCATAAGGCATTACTGTATCGATGTAAGACAAAAGTATGGTACTATTTTTGGTCAAGCTGTCATCTCTTCTGTGTTGCTGTGACAACAGTGTGAGTTTGCATCTCACCCATTGTGTGATTCACAGAGACCATGAAGGTTACAGATTGTTTGCCTGTAACTTTAGTTCTTTGAGTGTTCTTCTGGGAATTCACACAATCCCTTCCATCTGCCTCACTTGTCATATACAGTAGTCCTTATCCTTTAGGAAATCATGATGGCAGATAAGAGGTACTGAGAAAAATGACTGCTAGGGCTGTACCATATACTGTACTGCACATATGCAATATTAACCCATTGTGTGAATTCACAGAAGATTACTCCAAGAGCTAACAAGTAATCAGTCTGTCCATCTTCAAATGGCAAAAAGGAGGAACCTGGGAACTATAGACCATTCAGCCTTACATCAGTCCTAGGGAAGATTGGGACAGGTTATACAGCAATAAGTCTGCAAACACCTTTAAAACAATGCAGTGATAAGTAGAAGCAAACATGGATTTGAAGAAGAAATCTAAACTAGTAATTTCCCTGGTCGATGGTGGGAATATATATCTTGACTTTAGCAAAAATTTTGACAACGTGCCCCATATTATTCTGATTATCTAGGTCACGGGTGCCCAAACTTTTTGGGCCGTGAGTCGATCATGTGGTTCAGGGAGCCAGTCACTAAGGCCCGCGGGCTGGGTGCAGCCCCCAACGCCAATTCATCCGGCCCGCAAAGCCCTCGTCGCTCCTGGAAGTGGAAGTAAAATGCACCCATACGGATCAGCACCACTGATCTAGGTCAGCACCACTGATCTAGGTAATAGGTGTGAGCTGGACTGAACAACTGTTAGTTGAAGCCATAGTTTGTTAAGAATCCTATTCAAGAGTACCTATCAACAGTTCCTTCTATAACTGGGAGGTGGTGATGAGGGGCTCAGTCCAAGGTCTGGTGCTCTTTAATGACTTGGATAAGCAAGAAATGATTATCAAATTTTCATATGTCTAAAAATTGAGTGGAGCAGCTAATATCTAGACAATAAACAATTCAAACAGATTTTTATAAGCTTTAGCACTGGGCTAAAAACAACAGGATGAAATACTTAGGAAAAAGAAACCAAAAGCACAGTTACAATATGGAAGATATTCACAATGTTGCTCATGAGAAGACTATTGGAATTGTGGTAGATCTCAATGAGAATACAAGCCAACAGTGTGATGCAGCTGCAAATGTATAACAGAGGGCTCAAATTACAGGAAGCCACATTTTGGCTGAGTATCAGGGAAAACTTCCTAACTATTAGAACACTATGACAACATCCTGACATGAAGGAAATTAAGTTCTTTAAATGAATTGAAACAATTTAAAGTACTGTATATGTGTATGATCTTTGCTGTGGTCCAAGTATGTGCCAAAATCATCCAAACAGCAGAATTTTATGTGATCCATGGGCAGCTCATGGACTGGGTGTCCCTGACATGAACCCCCACATGCAGTTGTAAATAGGAAATGCATAAAGCGTTTGTCCACAGTGAAGACGGTGTAATAATATTAAGGTGGCAGGACATATTAGCTAGTAGAATTTTAGAATGTGTGGTGCCATTGGTAGGAGTGTAACAAAAAAGCCATGTGTAACAACCTGAGGTAATAAATATAGCAATCTTTCATATTCGTTAGACTGAGACTGCATATTCAACAGGAGTGAAGAGAGGACATGCATAACCAGAAAAATAAAATATCTTGCCCCCAACAAAATGTAAGTGGCTCCGCAGAACCCAGACAGGTCAACAATGGTGCAAGTAAAGTATGTTTCAGGAAGGTGAAGAAGAGTTCTGTACTTTGACTTCCTCATGAAACTCCTTCCCTATAAACCAGGGGTGCCCAAACTTTTCAGGCTGTGGGCTGTTATGTGGTTTAGCATGCCGGTCACATGGTTCCTCCCACCAGGAAGCGGAAGTAAAATGTGCATGCGCAGACACATTATGCACATGTGCAGGCATGTTTTACTTCCACTTCCGGGAGTGGTGAGGGCTGGATTAGTTGGTGGTGCGGGCCGGACAATGGCCACTCAGACAGCTTAGCAGGCCAGACATGTTCCCCTGCCATAAATGCTGCATTAAAACATCCACTGCTGTTGTAAATGCATTTACAACAGCCACGGTTGCATTTACAGTGCGTTTTTGCCACTTCTGCCACTTCTGGCAGTGGCGAGGGCGGCTCATTTTCGGCTGTTTTGCTGCTTCCAGCGGTGGTGGGAGTGAGGATGGTGGGCCACATGAAATGGTGCCATTGGCCGTATGTTGTGAATCTGCTCTAAGCCAATGCTTTAAGGCTCCTTTTGTCGGTGGTACATGTCTCCACTTTTTCCCTTTACCGCCCAGACTTGATTATAGAATTAGTACATCATTAGAAGTGAATCAGTCCGAAGGGATAAAGTTGCCCGATTATTGTAGCACAAGGTTACTTTGCTCCGCATTTTACAAACCAACTTGCTTTTGTTTTGTGATTTATATCAGGATGTAAACTTAGGCTTAATTTGTAAATATGATTGTGCTTTGACGGAATTGCATGTCTGGAATAAATACACTGCAATAGAAATAATTATGTATGTAACTGCAGTAATTTAATATGTAATATGAGTCCAGTATAGAACTTGGGCAGTCTAGAATTAGTTCAGAAGTTAAATACAGTCAAACCTCACATAAAGAGTGCTTCGCTTAAAGAGTAACTCGCTTAAAGAGCAGAATAAATGTTCACATCGCTTAACAAATAAAACTAACCTAAAACTCGCTTAACAAATAAATCGGGGTTCGTAATCCCCCCCACAATTGGAAATTTGCAATGGTGTTTCTCTTAAAGAGCAAACTCGCTTAAAGAGCAATCCTGTGGAGTGCATAATGCTCTTTAAGCGAGGCACAACTGTATGTGAGAATAATTACTGTGTGTTAGACTGGAATTTAGGAGAACCAGATTCTAGTCCACACTGAACAAGGGAACTCACTAGTTGATTTTGGAATAAGGTTATTGAAAATAGAACACCAATACATGTAACAAGTGATTTAAACCAGGTTTGGGAAACAGGTAGCCCAGATGTGTTTGGCACATCAGAGGAAAAACTAGAGTCATGCTCTCCTTTAATGAAACCTAAAATCTGCTTCTTTGAAAGCTCATATTTAAATACTGGAGTTAGTTTTTAATGTCTTTATTTGTTGTTTTGTTTACTCTTTGATATGCTTGCACAGACTAACATGGCTACCACTTTAAAAAATTAGGTGGTTCAGTCGCCTTACTCTACCAAATGGCAGGGCCACGCCTGACAAGCACTTGTGGTGTCAAATATTATCCAACTGACTTGGATTATGATTTTTAAAAGTACAGAATGCTTCTTTTTGCACACTGGAGTAAAGAGAAGACGAGGTCGTGTGAGTTTAAAACTATCAAGACCCTACAATAACTGGGTGGTGGCGATACCTTATATAGAATCATGCATCACAGCAATTCAAGCATGGAGCCCTGTTTTAGCTCACCCAAAGGGCAATTCCAGCAAGACTAAAAAGCACGTCCAGCAGATCTGTAAAGGGTTGGGCAGAACTGCATGAAATAGGAAGCAGGAGGGCTGACAGTAAGTGATCTCCTGGAACAAATGTGTTTCGCACACGGAGAGAGACCCCTGCCTCTGGTTACATCTCTGGCAGTGCACAACAATTCTCAGTTTCTCTTTCCAGGGTTATTATTGGCTGTGGCTGTTAAAAAAAGTTTGGCAGCTCCTCTTGTGTGTCCTTGTTGAAAAAGTCTGATCAATCAAAAAATTATTCCAGTCCAAGACCAGCATAAGACAGCAAAAGATAGAAGTTAGGATAAGGGTACTGTACTGTACTTTAAATATACTGTACAGTAAAACCTTGCATAAAGAACACCTCACTTAGAGACTAACTCACTTAAAGAGCAGGATTTTCTCTGAATGGTCACCTTGCTTAACAACTAGAAACAACAAAAAAGCTCAACAACTAAATCGGGGTTCGCCCCCCCCCCCGCCAGAAGTCACAATTGCTCACTTATAATGGTGTTTCGCTTAAAGAGCAAATGCACTTAAAGAGCAATCCTGTGGAACGCATTATGCTCTTTAAGTGAGGTACATATGTGATCAGAATTAAAGGAGTCAAATTAGTAAGGTAAATGTCTCCCTTGCTTGAAAGCCAGTCGTATCCGACTCTAGAGTTCAGTGCTCATCTGTTTCAAAGCCAAAGAGCCAGCGGTGTCCGCTTCTGCAGATGTTTCTGTGGTCATGTGGCAGGCATGACTATTATTTATTTTATTTGTTACATTTATATCCTGCCCATCTGGGATTTGTTCCCACTCTGGGAGGCTTACAAGATCAATCAATTCATCAATCAATCTTTATTCAGGTCCAAGACCAGCATAGTACAGCAAAAAGAACAGAAGTTAGAATGAAGGTAAATAGAATACTGTAGATTAAAAGACAGAAGTTAAAATGAGAATACAGTACAGTACCTATATTTTTAAAAGGAGCATTTCTGCTCAGAAAGTACTGTAGCAAAATTAGCATTTAAGATTAATAATGTTACAACTATGACTAAGCATATGATGTAGCGCTAGTAGTTTATTTAACTGAAGGACCTGCCAGGATTGTTCTTCTCTCCTACCCACCCTCATTAGTACAGTAATACCTCAGATAACGCTAAGACCTGGTTTCACAAGTCTTGGTGTTATCCGATTTTTAGTGTTATCCGATCCATGTTAAAATCCTATGGGATAGATCGGATAACGTTAAAGCTCCATAGAGATACATTGTAACCGCACAGGCTTTAGCGGTTGTTATCCGATCCATCCCATAGGACCTTGTTATTCGATCCAATTCTCCTTCCCAGATTACTTAATACATTGTAACCACACAGGCTTTAGCGGTTGTTATCCGATCCATCCCATAGGACCTTAACGTTATTCGATCCAATTCTCCTTCCCAGATTACTTAATACATTGTAACCGCACAGGCTTTAGCGGTTGTTATCCGATCCATCCCATAGGACCTTAACGTTATTCGATCCAATTCTCCTTCCCAGATTACTTAATGTTATGCGATTTTAGCGTTATCAGAGTTATTCCAAGGTATTACTGTACTGTACTCAAAAGGGACAGTTAGCAATAGCTATAGCAATTACACTTCTGAACAGGCTGAGGTGGTTTAGTGGTTAAGATCCTGAACTTGATGACTGGAAGCAGAGGCGTAGCTACCGCCGTATCTGCCGTATCAATTATACGGGGGGCCCCAACGTGCGTAAGCAAAACAAATCTTTACCCTTCCTAAGGGCCCCCCCAAACAAATTTTTATACGGGGCCCCGCCAAGGCACGCTACTCTTCTGACTGGAAGGTCTGTAGGTGAACAGTTCGAGACCCAAGTGCTGCATGACGAGTGAGCTTGGGTCCCTGTCCCAGCTCCTGCCAGCCTAGCAGTTCGAAAGCAAGAAATTGCAAGTAGATAAAGAGGTACTACTATAACCGATGGGGACATTCTATGCACTCCGGTGTCTAGCCCACACAAAGAACCCAGGGCTGGTTCTTTGCCTATAAGCAGATGAGCACAGAACCCTAGCGCCGGATACGACCGGCTTTCGAGCAAGGACGACCTTTACAGGGTAGGAAACAGTTACAGGACGGCGGGGAAGAGGCGCCGGTGGGGAAGACCTTCCAAGCATCCGGGGCTGGGGGTCTTGTGTGTGTGTGTGTGTGTGTGTGTGAGGGGCGTGGCTATCTCGCCCCTTTCCCGTGCAAGGCGCCCAGAGCAGCAAGTCCAGTGCAAGCAGGGGAAGAGGGGAGGCGGCGGCGTTGGGCAGCGCAAGGGGAGGGAAAGCCTCCGCCGCCGCCGCCTGGCTATGGAGGGGAGCCCCATCCCGGTGGTCACCGTCCAGACGGTGCCCTTCGAGGACCAGCGGCCGACGGGCGGAGGGGGCCTGAGGAGGCCCACGGCGGCCTTCGAGAGCCAGCGCCACTACCTGCCCAACTTCATCCAGAGCCTCCTCTCGTCCATCGACCTGCGCGACCGCCAGGGCTGCACCATGGTGGTGGGCAGCGACGGGAGGTACTTCAGCAGGACCGCCGTCGAGGTGGTGGTCCAGATGGCGGCGGCCAACGGGGTAAGGAAGGAGGCACAGGGCGGAGGGTCCGATCCCACCGCTCCACAAGGTCATTTGGTCACCTTCCCAAAAAGTGCATTCTTCTCCTTCCTCCTCCTCTTCTTCCTCTTTCATGTCCCGATCAAACCCTGGGCTGCCAAAATGAAGCCACTTTCATGTGTATGTGAATTTCACCCAGAAGCGTAGCGTGCCTTGGCGGGGGCCCCTCCGTATAAAAATTTGTTTGGGGGCCCTTAGGAAGGGTAAAGATTTCTCACAAAAGAAAAAAAAATTGCATAAAATTAAAAGGAATATTTATTCATCATAATTAAAATTTGGGAAGTTTTTATTAATTTTTGCTTACGCACATTGGGGCCCCCGTGGCCCGGGGCCCCCGTATAATTGATACGGCAGATACGGCGGTAGCTACGCCCCTGATTTCACCTTAACCCAACGTAGAAACCGCGGCTCCCAACCAGAAAGGAGTTGTTACTGTAGATTCAGAATTAATGTGATTTTTTTGGTATACTTGTATGTGTCTCTTGCTACTGGCCAGGCTTATTTTGGGCGTCCGTAAATACTTGTTTGTAAGTAACAAGAGCAATTAGACTTCTATACCGTCCCATAGCACTTAGTGCACTCTCTTAGATCACGAGTTAATTTGTATTTTTGATCCCAACATATTGGGGACTTTTTTTTTTAACCAATCTCCGAAGGAGGGAAGGCTGAGTAAAACTTGTCTCTTATTAGGATCAAACTCCCAACGTTTTGGCTGTAGTTTAATTAGGGGCTCTCTAAGTACTATCTATCTATATCTATATCTATATCTATCTATCTATCTATCTATCTATCTATCTATCTATCTATACAAGTAATACCTCATATAACATTAGTATCGAATAACACTAAAATCACATAACATTAAGGAATCTGGGGGGAAGAATTGCATCAGATAACATTAAGATCCTATGGGATGTTTCAGATAACAACCGCTAAAGCCTGTGTGGTTACAATGTATCTCTATGGATCCCATAGGATTTTAACATGTATCAGATAACACTAAAAATCATATAACACCAAGACTTGTGGAACCAGGTTTTAGTGTTATATGAGGTTTTACTGTACTATATATTCTGTACCATGAATTACTGTTATCTGCTGCCCCCATTCACTGGACTTCACTGGGACCCCCCCCCCCCCAATTTGTAACTTAATGTAGCTTTTGCATTGGTAAATTTAACTTTTTTGAAAAAGTTCAAATGTAGGGTTTTCCTACCCTCTTAAAACTCATGTTAAAATAACACTTCATGCTGTATGTATACAATTCGTTGGATCACACTGGCTCAACTTTCAGTGCCTGCGTTATGGAGAAAAGTTCCTAACTCAACAGGCAGAATATATACAGTTGAGTGATCTTATGGTCCAGTACTGGGTCCAGATCTGGTGAACTCACAGGGGAAAATGCACATTTTATAAAATGGAAAAGCGCAGTTACATTAGTAAATCCCTTTTACTTGTGTCATAGCATTAATTCCCTGTGCCAGTTTCTATCTATATTGTGACCCCATATTTACTGCTTTAACTTGCTGCCTTATATACTGTATCATTATTTCTTTACTTCTCATGTATCCTTTCTGTTCTATTTGTATGACATTTTATGCTCACTCACCCGTCTTGTCAAAGTCAGTGTCCCACTTATTCAGGCACTATATTCTTGACTACTGATATTCTCTATATCAGGGATCAGTAACCTTTTTAGGTCAGGGACCAGGTCATGCTCACTCAGACAGTTGAGGGGGCCAGACTGGTGGTCCCCCAGTCGCCATGGCGAGTGGGCGGCAATATAAATTTGAACTAATAAATAAATAAATAAATAAAAATGCTACTGTAAATGCATCCACGGCTGTCATAAATGTGTTTACAGCAGCCGTAAAACGAGTCCACGGCCAATTCCAGTGGCAGCAGTGGCTGGAGGGGGGAGCAGGCTGGATGATTTTGGGCCACAGGCTGGATCCAGCCCATGGGCCAAAGGTTGCCAACCCCTGCTCTATATGTTATATTATGATTTCATAATTGCCAACATAATTCACAATACTCTCCTGTGTTAAAAAAAAGTACAGCGCTTGTTTTCTTGTTGGCTCATGATAGTTCATACTCCCACTGATTCTATCTTCTATCTACACAAACTCAGTTATCCTAGATTTTTTACCTATATTCCACTCATTGATCATAGGCATTGAATCTGGCTGCTCTGTCTTGTATAGTTTACCATATATATAGTTGTTTGCTTTTAGCACTGATATCCTTTACTGGGTTGTGGGTCCATGTATCTTGCTAGATTTCCGAATGCCTGTATTCCCATTGTTTCTTATGTGGAAAGGGTTTGTAGGGACTACAGCTCCCACAACAAGGTTATTTTCATTACTGTTTCACATTTTTTCATAGTATTATTATTTATTTATTTAAATTTGTTTATCGCCCTCCTCCCCGAAGGGACCCAGGGTGATTCCCAACACAGTATCCCTACTCCATGCCAGCAAATCTATGGTGAGGAAAATGTGGGGAGATTAATATACCGTATTCACTTATTTGAGTTAGAGAAGATTCTTGGCATTGATTCCAGGTCACAGTTTTAAGTGGCATGTCAAGTATTTATCATTATTTTTTTTAAAGGCCATCTATGTCTGGAACCATCATCTCATCTGTCTTTTGGTGATGGCACTTGTGTTTCAGATAATAATGGCTGTCTGTCTCCATGCTTGGCTTCTAAAGGATTTGAAACTGAAGAGAGGACAGTAAGCAAGAAGTGGAGACAAATTGGCCTTGAAAAGGGGATATAAAGGCAAACCAACATCTATTGCATATTTATTATTTGTAATAGTTTTTGCTGATTTCTTTGTAAGTTTTGAACAGAGAAGGGAAGGTTCCTCTAAAAGAAATTCACATAAGTAGTCACTGCTGTTAATGAGAAACTGAACTGTGTGACATGTGTTTTGGGTATAAGATGTTTAACGGAATAGCATCCAAAATTCCTTTCCTGTTTTTATGACAGCATGTTCTTTGTGTTTTGTTTGGCACAAGCTAGCTTGGAAATTTTAAATTGGCTTCAGCCTTCTAGAGTGAGGAGTACAGTAGTACCTCGAGTTACAAATGGTTTGAGTTTCAAAATTTTCACAATACGAATGAAAATCAATTGAAAATAATGGCTCAAGTTATGAATTTTTCCAGAACAGATTAATTGGTTTTCAATGCATTCCTATGGGAAACCATGTTTCAAGTTATGAATTTTGGTTTTCAGTGCATTCCTATGGGAAGTTCAAGTTACAAATTTTTCATAACATGAAAAATGCCTTGGAACACATTAAATTTGTAACTCGAGGTACCACTGTGCTCTGGATGTATTGGATTACAATTCCCAAAGTCCTTAGACAGCATTCTGTTACTCAGGGATAACAGAATTTGAGGTCCAACACAAGTTGAAAGTATAAGGTTGGGAAAGAATGTGCTATCCATTCAGATAAAAAGCGATAGATTGTTATTGTTCCTTTTAAGAGAAATTAAGATTGATGTAATGGCAGTCTCATCTATGATGCATCTCATCGAATACAATCCATGTTTTGCTTTGCTTTTTTGTTAAAATTTAAGATATTCCCTTTGGCTCTGGGTGCTATTCTCCAGAATGACAGCCTGAGAATGAATGAATAGTAAAACAACTCTGCCTGTGGATTAATTTTGTGGTATCTCAGGAATATAATCATGATTCCCAGATAACAGCTCCTTGCAAATGGAGGTTAAAATGTCATCATGATTTTAGCAAAATTACAATGACTTAAGTTGGTGAGCACTTCTTTTTCTCGTATCATAATTTTGGGATCAATTTACTGTGACAGATAAAAGAGCGTTGTATGCATGTCTGTCTTGTCACTTCTCAAAAGCTTTCTTTCTTCAATTTGATCTTTCTGCATTATCAAGAAAGATTTTTTAAATATATATATATACAGTGATGGTTTTTTAAGGAAGATTTTTTTTCCTGGAACACAAGAAAGCCAAAAGTCAGTGCTGATGGTTCAAGTGCTAGATGGAGCAGTGATTTTGTTTTATGTCTGACTGCTTTCTGACAGTTACCAATTACTAAATTTGTTAAGTCATTTGTAATGATGAAAAACTAAGACAGCATAGAAAAAGAGAAAGGTGTAGAAACTGGGCATTGTCTCAGATAAGTTCTTAGTGTGTACACGTGTTCTCTAGCTTAATTAATTAAAATATGAGCAGAATTTTTAAAATTAGTGTATAATCTAGGAAACCAGTAGTAGCTGTACAGTAATACCTTGGATAACGTTTACCTCGGATAACGCTAAAATAGCATAACTTTAAGTAATCTGGGGAGGAGAATTGGATCGAATAACGTTAAGGTCCTATGGGATGGATCGGATAACAACCGCTAAAGCCTGTGCAGTTACAATGTATCTCTATGGAGCTTTAACGTTATCCAATCCATCCCATAGGATTTTAACATGCATCAGATAACACTAAAAATCGGATAACACCATGACTTGTGGAACCAAGTCTTAGCGTTATCCGAGGTATTACTGTATTTGAATGAGCTTTGCCTAAGAAGGTTCTTAAATTGTAGTCTGAATCTAGTGGAGGCAGATTAACAACAGATAACACTTTATGTACCTCCCCAGTCCTTCTGATGCTACATTTGCATTACTTACCAAGGATTGATACTCTTCATCAGATCAAAAGATGGGCTGTTTCACTTGTTGACTTGAAGTACGTATCATGGTAACATTTCAAAGCTGAGACATCCTTTAAAAAAAAATTTTTTTAAGCGGAAACTGTCCTTACTACACAAAAAGTGAAAAAGAGCAGAACTGATCAGTGAGTGAACAGGGTTGAACAAATTCCTGGTTGCTGCTTTAACTTCCTATAGGGTGTGAGAAAAGACATGTGCCTATTTTCCTTAAATACTTACCTTGGTGAAAGGCTTCTTGAGTGATAGTATCAGCTGCCACAGTGAGGCGTAAGAATGAATTGTATACTTTTGTTATGCCTGCAAGGGTTTTGTTTTTTGCAAGGATTTTATTGCATGTGGTTGCTGTGCCTATGTGCTATTAAGTTGCACTCAATTTAAGACAACTAATAAGATTTTCAAGGGTTGTGAGATTGTTAAGGAATAGCTTTCCTAGCGCTGCCACACACACTCCAGTTAGTTTCCACAGTCCCAAGTGGGAATTTAGACTGGATCTCTGACGCACTGTACGCCAAACCTCACTGTCTCATTGCATATAATAGGAGTAGGCAACATTGCGATCTCTAATGGGGTCCAAAAACAGAAATACAAAACCTTGTTTTTTCAATTAGCTTGGCATAGAATAATTTTAGTGCATACATTGCTTAAATGACGTTCTGCGAATGGTTTCAAAATCTAAGTTATTGTGGATGGCAGGGTTTCCACATTTTTTTGTTTATAGTGAGAAGGATACACAAATGTTGTAAATATATGTTTCTGCCACAATAATGGGAAAGAGTAACAGAGTACTTATGGTGTTCAGTCAGAAAGTTCATTACATTTTCCCCACCCTTTTAGTACAATTTGGCAGGAAAGATTTAGCAAAGACAACACTGTACTCTGGAGGCAAGTGGCACGGTTTCAAAAACAGCTTCACAGCAGAAGAGAGACCATAAAAGGATATCAAAAGTCAAAAACAATTGACCATAGAATTTTAATTTTTAAAAATCAGATGTAGGTTTATGGGAGGGTGAATAGAAATGCCTGCAGGGTGCTTAGTACAAACTTTGGCAGCTTTTAAAAGACGGTTTCAAAAGAGAGGTAAACTTTCTTAAATTCCCTTCTGGCTCAGATTAAAATCTAAACTAAAAAAAGAATTGCCAGTTTACCCACTCAGCTGTTCTGAATCCCTTCCCTTTCTCTTTAAATGACATTTAATTTGGACAAAACAGAGCAGGAATGTCGCTCTGCAGCCACAGAAGAAACTAAAGAAAAATCTCAGCTTGAGAGACAGGAAGGAGAGCTGTAGATTTCATAAGGAATATCGACGTTCCAGTGGGAAAACACTAATGCTCCTGAGAGTTACACATACTTCCCGAGCCTGCTAGCAGCATACCAGAAAGAGTTAATTTGCCTCCAGCGTTCTGCTCTCATGGTTTGCATGTTGATTCTTCCACCACAGCAAAGTTTAATGTAAAGCAGACACTGACAAATGTAGTCCTTGTGATTTTGTTGAAAGTACAGATCCCGACAGCCAGTTGTGAGAGAGGCTGGAAGTTACAGTCAAACCACACGCATTGCCCACCTTTGATAAGGGAAAGGTTTATTTGGAAGTTTTGATGAGGGTTGAGTAGGTTACAAGAGGCTGGGCAGTTTCTGAAGCAGGAGTAACATGAAAATAACCCGAGCATCCCCTCCCCCTTAACTAATTTAGCTGATTTTCTAAGCTAGTTTGATTTGTGATGGGAGAAAATTGTCATCACTGGTGATGATAAAGATGTAGCTCTCAATATTAAAAAACTGAATTAATATGAAAAACGGTTGTTTAACTTCTCTGATTGTGCCTCATTCCCTAAGGAAAGGCTGCTTGGAGTTCATTTTACCTATGGCCATTTAATGGAAGCCAATTAACACGTCAATTGTCAGATACCAGTAAGTGGAATGTATAAGTGTACAGTACTTGCTGGACATCACATTACAACACTTGCTTCCATGCTCTTTCATCCTGTTACAACACCTTGTTACTGTATTTCATTTCTGCTTTATATTTATTCATGCAGTCAAAGTTCAGGTGGTGGTCAAGGTAATCGACAGCAAATCTTTTTTCATCCGTTCTGTTTCTCTGCCTTGCAAGCACATTTTATTGCTTTGGAATTAAAGGCAGCTTAATCATGTACAGTACTGTATTTTACTTGAATGTGTTTTAAATTTGCAGTTCTTGTTAGGCTTAGGTTTCATCACCAAATCAGAAATTAAAGAGAGAGAGGATGTTTCTTTAAACTACCTGTTGGCTCAGAGGCTGTTGACCTTACATTCCTTCCTTCCTTCTTTGTTTTCTTAATTTTATTCAGTTTATCTTTGTTCTTCCTATGAACTCCATGTAGTGCTTCTATACATGTTTACTTCCTGGCTCTTTTTTGACATCATAATGCTCTCAGGTAGGTCTGAATGAAGGATAGCTATTGACCCAAGTCAATTGGCCCGTGGTGTGGCCAAATGGGGTTTAAACTCTGGTCTCTTTGGTTTTGCCACATTTTATGGAATTGCTAGCATCAGCTTCAACCTAAATCAGGCTTTTGCAGCCTCTGGTCAATGGGCCTAATTGGGCCCATGCATGTCATTAATCCGGTCCTCTGTGAGAACCCAGGCACCTCTAGACCCCCCCCCCCACCACAATTTGTTATACGTCAGTTACTAAGGCAGCGGCAGGGGAAATCGCATGGTTTTTCTATGATTTTGGACAGCCTCCATTGCTCCCCACAGTGGTAGGAGGCTTTTTGGAGCAATTGCTCTGTTTGGATAATTGTCTGACACTTCTCCACATAATTTCAGCTCTTCAAACGCACCGCTGGGCAACTTCTGATGCCAGGCAGAGGTTGCGTCATTGGCTTGGTTCCTTGCGTGGAACAAGGAAGTTGCCCAGCAGCTGTTTGAAGAGCCGAAATGAAGTGGGGAAGCATCGGACAATTATCCAAATGGAGCGACCATGCTACGAAAAGCTTCCTACTGCCATGGGGAATGATGGAGGCTGTGCTGGAAAGATGGCATGATGGTCGCCGCCACTGATGATGACTAAAACGTAAGTCCAGGGAGCAACTATGCCTCCGCCCCTGGGCCCCCCCATGTGTGAGGGGGTGTATCTGGCCCACTGACTCCATACTACCTGTGATGAGAGAAGTCCACAAAGTAGTTGTGCATACCCTAGAAGAGTGATAGCAAAACTTTTAGAGCATGGGTTCCCAACCACCGGGCCTTGGACCGGCACCGGGCCACATGATGTCCTGAATTGGGCTGCAGGGGTCGGTGGTGCTGGGAGCCCCATGGCAGCCTTCTGCCTTTAACATGCTCCACTGGGTCTGCCCAGTGAACGGAGCGAGAGCACAGGCTTCAGATACAGCAGATAGGCTGGTGGCCAAGCCCTTCCTCCACGTTGCTTAATTACAGTGGGGTCCTGTCCCGTGTCTGTGTGCAGTGTGATACCTCACTGCCTGAGTCGAACGATGTGGCTGGCAGGCGGCTGGGCTTCTCCTCCTTGTTTTTGAGCTACAATGGGCCAACTCCCCTCACCAGTGCACAGTATGTATGTTATCATATTTTATTATGGGCTTGTACCATCCAATCCTAACACTCTCACTTACTAGTCCGTGGAAAAATTGTTCAGTATGAAACTAGTCTGTAGTGCAAAAAAGGTTAGGGACCCCTGCACAAACAGGGGCGGGACAAACTGTGCTGGGGGAGGGAGGAAACACTCCCATTGGGCTGCAGGGCAGAGGGGCAAGGCAAACTCTGTGCTGTAGCGACGCCGCACATGCCCACAGAGAGGGCTGTGAATGTCATCTCTAGCACATGTGCCATAGGTTCACCACCACTGTTCTAAATAATTTCAATTCTCCTCTTCCTTGACCTCACCCCAAATCCTTAGGCAGGAAGTCTCTTGTCTTCCTGGCTTGTTTCCTCTTTTGCTTTTCCTTCTTTGTTGAGTCTCTTCTTTCCAGTTCTAAAGCCTCTTATTTCTCTTAGTTTCCAGGGGTCTGTGCTTCTCTATTCTGTTGAGTAATACAGTACCTGTATGTCTGAAAAGGTTACAGCGTCTAACCATGGCTTTCAGCTTGTGTTATGGTTCCAGTATGACCATAGCAAGTATGATTGCACAAAGTGTTCTGTAAATGGAGGGGGCCAGTTTTTCCTTACCAGTATGAGTGGAAGTGCTTCAATGACTAGGATAGCTGACATTTTCTTAGTAAAGTCAGGGTCTTAGCTATATAAGTTTGCACAGTTGGGCTGAAACTTTTTAATATTAAATGATGAATTAATGTACAGGTATTTTCAAAAAACAATCAATGTGATGTTGAGCTTTATTTTCCTATCATACCCTTGTAAGATTGTTAGACTTTACTAAGACTGTACCCTGAGATTGGTAACTCACTGGATGGCATATTTATATCTTCATGTCATAGACCATGGGTGCCCAAACTATGGCCCACGGGATGGATCTGGCCCATGCCACCTAATAATCCAGCCCGCACCACCCGCACCGCTCCCGGAAGTGGAAGTTAAATGTGCCCATGCATGCACAAAATGTTGCCATAAAGCACTCATAGCTGTCGTAAACATGTTTACGACAGCCATGGATGCATTTATGGCAGTGTTCTACACATGCTTGGGCATGCTTTACTTCCACTTCTGGTGGGAGAAACCATATGACTAGCCTGCTCAATCACATGAATGACCCGCGGCCCAAAAAGTTTGAGCACCCCTGTCATAGACCCTTATGCAACTATTATCTCCACAATAAATAGTGGTATGGCGTGACCTGGTGGGCAGTGTGATATGAATGCAAATGTTCATGGATGTGCATACTTGTGTACGCATCAGCTGTAGTTTGATAAAGTCCATTTTAGTATCGAGGTCTCATTTGTTAAATTGGGGAAATTGTGCTTAAACCAGCTCCTTTTATCTTAGTGTCTACGTGTTAATTTTCTGTTGTTCTGTATCATAGTTTAGGAATTGACTGTAAGGGTCTTGAACCTTTATAGATGATAGGAAATGAACCGTCTGTTCTTGTAAAAAATAAAGCAAAACAAAAATCAATTTATAGAGCAAACCTTCATCCCTGAATATATTAAGTCCATATCACCATAATGAAGTTTCATTTTTTCATTTTTTCTTTTTTGTGGCTCATGTAGATTGGAAGATTGGTTATTGGTCAAAATGGCATTTTATCTACTCCTGCTGTGTCATGTGTTATCAGAAAAATCAAAGCAGCTGGTGGGATTATTCTAACAGCTAGTCATTGTCCTGGAGGACCTGGAGGAGAATTTGGAATTAAGTTTAATGTTGCCAATGGGGGTAAGTATTTTTACGGTATTGTGTGCCACAAATTCATTAAAAAATTAATCAACTTGAACGGAAAGCAACATGATCATGAATGTAACATTCCTGTCCTAATCTAAGGCCATAAAATTGTTGTTTATGTTTATATAAGAATTTTAATATTTGACTAAAGGTAAAGGTAAAGGTTTCCCTTGCTCGAAAGCCAGTCGTATCCGACTCTAGGGGTCAGTGCTCATCTCTGTTTCTAAGCCGAAGAGCCAGCGCTGTCTGCTTCTGCAGACGTTTCCGTGGTCATGTGGCAAGCATGACTAGACACCGGAGCGCACGGAACGCTGTTACCTTCCCACCGAAGTGGTCCCTATTTATCTACTTGCAATTTCTTGCTTTCAAACTGCTAGACTATTTTCAGATTCTCATTATTCAAAAGACCTGGAGGCATTGCCAGCTTCTTTTGAAATAAGAGTCCATATGTGGTAGTGTTTTTATTTGATTTATTTTATTCTTACTGTGGAACCCATTATTAGACTTCATTTTTTGCCCACATGGAAGTGTTGCTTTCCAGAGCAATTATTGTGGAAATGTCATGCAAAATGAGAGGAAATGTCAGATCTATTCCAGCTGCAGCCTGCATATAAAGTAATACCTTGGATTACGTTTACCTCGGATAACGCTAAAATCGCATAATGTTAAATAATCTGGGGAGGAGAATTGGATTGAATAACGTTAAGGTCCTATGGGATGGATCGGATAACAACCGCTAAAGCCTGTGCGGTTACAATGTATCTCTATGGAGCTTTAACTTTATCCTATCCATCCCATAGGATTTTAACATGGATCGGATAACACTAAAAATCGGATAACACCAAGACTTGTGGAACCAAGTCTTGGCGTTATCCGAGGTATTACTGTATAACAAATGTACTGTATACTCTTCCTTTCACAGTTGTATCTTCCAATTCACATCAGTAGTTGGCAACCTCTAGTTCACTAGGGCTCAAATATACAAAGAGATACCAAACTGAAATGTGCACCTATGTGAAAGCTTGCATGTGGCTTTATCTTGCTGGATTAGATTGTGCATTTTTGGATTAAAATTACTTTGAATAAAAGTATTTTTGCCTCTCTTTTATACGGTTTACTGAGACTTTAAAACCAATTTGTCCTTTCAGGAGATTGAAAGCCAGAAACAGGATGTTAAACCAAGTAAAATTTGGAGCAGTTCCAGTGGATGCCATTTCAGAGGCTATGAAGATCTAGATCAATGTTTCCCAACCTTTGGTTCTTGAACTTCAGTTCCCAAAAGCCTAAGTCAGTACATTGACTGATCAGTGGTTTGGGGAATTGAAGTCCAAAGGTTGGGAAACACTGATCTAGATAGATAGAACTTGCATGTGCTGCTGAAATGTGTTTATGTTATATTGGCCAGAATCTATTGTGTACATGCACTGATATAAGGAGGTTTCAGAGGTTATGGAAAGATGGCAGGGAATATCTCCAGCAGAGCTTTGGATTAGAGAGACAGATAGGGATGGGGAGAGAAGGAGAATATTTTCTTCTGAACACGTGAAGTTATGTTGGAAAGGACAGATCTGTGGTCATCCAAAGAAAATTAAAAATCTATTTTCTGTGGCAGTTTTTCAAGGTTATTTGTTAATGATATTTATTTTCATTTCTTTAGGACCAGCTCCTGATGCTGTGTCTGAAAAAATCTACCAAATCAGTAAAACACTTGAAGAATATGCCATTTGTCCTGACCTGAGGATCGATCTATCTCGGCTAGGAAGACAAGAATTTGATCTGGAGAACAAGTTCAAGCCTTTCCGTGGTATTGTTTTCATTTTTATAATTTGAAAATAAAAACTGTGGCTTCCTACTCTTCATTCTTATTCACATTTAAGCCTTATTTAGTATAAGGTGAAAGGAATAGCAACCTCTGCCCCCTCCTCTATCTTTGAGGCAGAAAAGGTGAAAATACCCTTCTTGTATGCCCTGAGGAAGACATTAGCCAACAAAGAAAATAAATTTTGCCTTGAGATGGGCCTTTTTATCTGTAAATTGATCTTTTCAACTAAATGATTCTTAATCCCTCTTTAATGTCCCTTCTTCAGGTAGACATGTCCTGAAGGAATAAACAAACCATAACCTATCTGTCAGGTCATTTTTTTACCTTCCATCTTCTTCTCTTTTGATATTAAATATGTTTTCCTGTTCTTTATGAAGCATTTGTTCACACATGGAGGCTATCAAAGTTCCAAAGTGTCTGTTGCAAAGGTGTGAAATGCCTGTTTATGTTCCCTGTCTCTCACATTTCTCTTGAGTATTAACAGAATATTTTTGACTGACCAAAAATTAACCCTTCAATTTCCTGGCACCACTACTTTACATTGCCTCTCATTGAAGTTGGTTGTACAGTAATACTTCAGATAACAATTGCATTGGATAACGCTAGAATCGGATAACGATGCAAGTTTTTTAGAAAAAACTTGCATCGGATAACAATTCTTTAGCGTTATCCGAGGCAACGGTCGGGGTGGTGGTGGATTGGGTCGAACATCTACCCAATCCACCACCACCCGCAGCAATGGATTGCTGCAACTGAACTAGGATCTGGGAGAAAGGTGCTCGCTCCCGCATGCCTTTCTTCCCGACCCTAGTGCACTCACAAGAATCGCTGCACTGGGGGGGGGGGACACCTAACCCACCCACCAAGCGCAGTGAGCCATTGTTGCGCTTGGGGGTAGGGTGGGGTCCCCCCCCCCAGCAGACCGATAGCTTGGAACGCAGGAAGGTTGGGAGGGAAAGAGGCACAACCATCTCAGGCTGAATTAAGTACAGTGTTTGTCTTATATTGTTTTTCCTTTTTTGTTTCCGTATTTTAGTTGTCCATATATTTTACAAGGCAGTTAAACATGTTGAGATTTTAGTTTACTTTAACGTTAATTTCATATTCTGCAGCTTTTTAGGGGGAGGGTCTACTGACTTTTCTCATGGTTCTTTTTGTTGTTGTACTACCTTAAATATGTGTGCATGTTTCTCTTTCTACAGCTAATATTTTGATGTAGTATTCTCTTTATATTACAACTTTTCATTGTTTTTTTCCCATCTTGTTTTATTGTTTCTTGTGGAGCAATTTGGGAAACTGTTTTGAAGTGAAGCACTGCTGTAATATTCAAATTTTGGAATATATGAGCTAGTCACAATTAATTGATCTTTCTAGTTCAGCATGATGAGTTCAATTAAATTATTTTCTGAGTTTTTCAGTATAGCATAATAAGACTTGTTTAATGTTAGCTGGGTTATGCCCAAATTTGAAATGACATCCACATTTGAAGAAGTATTAATCTCATTTGAACAGTGGTCTTTTGCTTATTCCCAGAATATCTAAAAAGCTGAAAATATTGATCGTCTGACCATACTTGACAGTGATATGTTCATGGACACTTGGTTCATTTATTTAATGGGCAATCCTTGCTTGAGGCATTGTTGACTCTGTTTGTAAAACTGATTTTCAGGTTATTAACTATAAATCTCTTTGATCTCATATGCACAGTTGAAATAATAGACTCCGTAGAAGTCTACCTTAATCTTTTGCGGACTGTCTTTGACTTCAGTGCCATCAGAGGCTTGCTAACGGGGCAAGATCAACTGAAGATAAGAATTGATGCCATGCATGGAGGTAAGGGGAGCCAATTTTGATCCAACATGTAAACTAGTAATGTATTAAAAGGAAGACATTGCTTTAAAAGGGCATAATGATTCAGGTGGTTTCTTTACATTTAGGTTCCAGTCCTAAAGAGAAAAAGACCTACTAAATGCAGTGGGAATAATTTCTATTTAAGCATTTATTTGCACTCTTATATTTATATGCTAATATTAATACAGTATTCTAGTAATCTTTCCAACAACTCTCTTGAGGAAGCTTAGTACAGTAAAACCTTGCATAAAGAGCACCACGCTTAGAGACTAACTCGCTTAAAGAGCAGAATTTTCTCTGAATGTTCGCTTCGTTTAACAACTAAAACCTATCAGGGATTCCCCTAGCAATATGTGTGGCTGGATAGCAGAGTAGCACTTTTAAGCTCTTACGCAGCGAAAGCCTTAGTGCAATAACACACACACATATGCCTTCAGTGGAAAAGTGCGCTTTACTTACAGTGAGGGGAAGACAGACATACACAGGACTATAAACAACAGTCTCTCTCTCTCTCTCCAAGCCCCACAGTAGGTAGACAGCTTGGATTCCTCTGTTGGCTCCAACTCCAGGAGCACTCAGAAAAGTCCTGGTGATGCTTTAGCAGTTTTTTCTTCTCAGTTGAAGAAAAGCTCTCAACAGCATCACCTCCATCAGTGTCTCAGTCCTTCTCAGTATATAGACTCCTTCAGAATAGCAACCTCCTCACAGATAATCTCCTCCAGAATAATAGCCTCCTCCATAGACCCTTCCCAGAGGGCCACAGTTATAACCTAGTGTTGCTGGGCAGATTCTCTAATCAGCCACAGCTGGGCTATTACAGGAGCACATGGACCAAGCATGCACAGCCTGGCCATCAGTTTGAGGCTCTATTATGAACACCTGTGTTCAGAACACATGGAGGGCCTTAAAGTTATACTATTCCACTGGGCAACAATCTTTGTACAATACCCCCAAATGAAAAATGTCCTAACAAAACCAACCAAAAACTCGCTTAACAACTAAATCGGGGTTCGCAATCCCCCCACCCCCGAAGTCACAATTGGTCACTTACAATGGTGTTTCACTTAAAGAGCAAACTTGCTTAAAGAGCAATCCTGTGGAACACATTATGCTCTTTAAGCGAGGTACCACTATATTATTAACTCAGTGATAAAAGCTATGGCACAATGTGACAGAAAGCAGTTTGCTTGAGGTCCCTTAGTGAGTTCATTTCTGGGACTCAAATGTTGCTATTCTTGGAAACAAATATTACTATTAAAGATGAATATTTCTTTTTGAAGATTCAGGGATGACATTGATTTGGCCAAGAACAGTCCTTCAAATAACCTTTGAAATATACTAACTGTTGGAAGGGAAACCTTGAGACTATCTATTTGTTCTAGGCATTCAGCAAAGGACATGAGTTTTATTTGCATCAGTCTAGCCTTCTGCAATAATAGCAGACTTTAACAGAAATGGTTTTTGGTACCTCTAAGTATAAGATTGTAATTCTGTTTCAATGCTTATAGATTCAAATGTACTGGTTGGAGTTTTCTTACATGATTCACATCACACCTAAAATGTAAATGAGAAATTAGAAGTGTTCCAGTATCAGAACTTCTCATGTTTAGAATAATTAACATATTCTTTAAAGTTTGTGTGCTAACACATTTTAATCTCACAGAGAAATATTTTGTTGTGAAATTCACATTGACTGGTAATGTAGGTATTCTCTGACTTTGTCATCTGACAGTTGTAAATGTCTTACTCCGATTTGTAGCCTCTTGCCTCAGACAACAAAAAACAGAAAACAAAATACAGCTGGCCCAAAAAACAGATACAAACAAAACGTTTTAGTTTTGTTGTTCACATATCTTTGTGTCTTAGCAAAAAAAAAAATTGGAATACCCCCCCTTTTTTTTTTCCTTTTCTTTTCTTTTACAAACCACGTAGTGGAGAAGTAATGGCCTTTGTTTGTTAAGTTACTGCTATTTGGGGGGAAATCTGTGTATGTATTTATTTATTGCATTTATAGTCTACTTTTCCTTCATTGAGCTCACAGCAGCATATAGGGTTTTTCTTTCTCCCATTATGTATTGGAGGGAAACTCAAATTAATTAGAATCAGGAATTTTAAATTATTGTTTTAATTTTTATGTATTACGTTTATATCCTGCCATAAATTCCACTAAAAGATAGTACTCCAGGTGGCTTACAAATTACTTAATATAATAAAAACAGATAATACTACAATTAGCTAAATCTCATAGAATCATATAGCATTCCTCTTAAAACAAATAATATGTTTTTAAAAACAGGTAAAACATAAAAGATATGGTTAAAACAATACCATGGGCAAGTTAGTACAAGAAGTGTACTTATTTTATATATTTTAAGATAGTGGATGGTTTGGTGGAATGCCCTTAATTCTGCACACAAAAATAGCTCTTAGTATGTGGGGGAATTTCTATACAGTACTTTACAGTTCATTAGAATTCTCATTAGGTTCAGAAAAATAGCCTATAAGATAGTGAGACTTTTACAAATCCTAGTCCATGAGAATTAAATAAGTTGCAGTGTTTTGAATTTCTGGTAAAATTCCCTTTCACAATGCAGTGGAAACCCCAGAATACAAGTCTCCCAGAGTGTGCCCCTTTCTTATTAACTGGCACTCCCCATCTTTGTTACTCACTCTGAAGCATTTTTAGGAGAAAGAATAAAAATATTTATTCATGTATAGTAAAGGTAAAGGTTTCCCTTGCTCAAAAGCCAGTCTATTCATGTATAGTTGCTTAGAACTGCAGACTTGTGCGTATTGCTTTCTTTACTGCATGCATGCTAGCAACCAGCTGAACATATCATCAACAACAAACAGTTGATAGAGTGGTGGTATTGGTGGGGGTACAAAGCAGAGAGAGGCAGGGCTCCTTTTGAATTCAGAGGCAAGAAGAAACAATTGGTTAGTGCTGGATAGACTGTCACCCCAGCCCAGAAAATTCACTCACAGTCACTCCCTATAGGCAGCATGCAAATTTGTAATGAAACTCCAACAAAATATACCACCTGCTACAGACAGACTATATGGCCCTATATGGTAGTGGGCCAGGATACCTAAGAGACCGCGTCACCCCAAGAACATCTGTCCGGCCCACCAGGGCGGATCGGAGAGGCTCCCTTATTGTTCCATCAGCTAGAGAGGCACACCTCTCTAGCACTAGGAGGAGGGCCTTCTCCGTGTCCGCCCCAACCCTCTGGAACCTCCTGCCCATCGAACTGCGCCTGCAGACGGAGCTCTTGCCCTTCCGGAAGGGCTTGAAAACCTGGCTGGCAGGACATATTTGGGGACCAGGGAACATGGGTTCCCATACCAAGTGGCTCATTTAAGGAGTGCCACTTCGGATTTGAACCAGGGGGATACTGACGTGTAGTTTGTACTGTTTTTTAACTTTAAATGATTTTAGATAATTTTTATATTTCATGATTTTATATGTTTTTATCTTTTACTTCTGTTTTATGACGATGTAAGCAGCCCAGAGTCGGGTTCTCCCGAGTGGGGCGGGGTAATAAATTCAATAAAATAAATAAATAAAAATATATATACGACAAGCCCCTCTGCTTGTTTGGTTTGCCTTTTATTTATTTCATCAAAAGAAAAATTCTTATGAAAGAATCTATCCTTCCAAAAGGTTATTTAGGTATAAACAGATAGCTATATGGATTTCTCTCCTTTAAAAGAAATATCTCCTTTTTAAAAAAAACATTGATTCCTAACTCATAGGGGTAGACATGATATATTGTTTAACATACATTGATTTTGTTTCTGTTACATAAATAGAGGGTGTTTATTCTGTTGTTTCTAAACTGGAAGGCAAATACCTTTTGCAGTGATGGGTCCCTATGTCCGGAGAATCCTGTGTGATGAACTGGGAGCGCCTGCTAACTCCGCTGTTAACTGTGTTCCTCTGGAGGATTTTGGTGGCCAGTATCCTGACCCAAATCTCACGTATGCAACTGCGCTGCTGGAGGCAATGAAAGGAGGAGAGCATGGATTTGGAGCCGCTTTTGATGCCGATGGAGTGGGTATTCAGGAAGCACTAGACTTGGTGCTGAACGGTTGTCTTTCTTAGTTCATTTGGAAGGGACTTCCAAATAAATTCACTGCTTTTATTTAAACTCCAGTGCTGATCAAATCTCTTTACTATTCAGGGGTACTCAGTGCTGAGTTATTAGAAGTTTCAAAACAATCTATGCCAGGGGTGCCCAAACTTTTTGGGAAGTGGGCCGATCATGTGGTTCAGGGAGCCCGTCACTGGGGGCTGGGTGCAGCCCCTGATGCCAATTCATCTAGCCCGCGAAGCCCTCGTCGCTCCTGGAAGCGGAAGTAAAACGCGCCCATATGGGCGCTTCCAGGAGCGATGAGGGCTTCGTGGGCCGGATGAATTGGCATCAGGGGCTGCAACTGGCCCCCAGGCCTTAGTTTGGGCACCACTGGTCTATGCGGTTGCCTGTACCAGGCCACCATAGACATTTCCAAAGTTATTTTTAAGTTAAAATTTTATGGTTAACAATTTAGTTTGCCTCTTCTGATGGTCTTCTGTGCCATGCTTAAGTCTAAAGTATCGACCTGAGCAGAAGCTGTTAAAGAATTTGTGGCAGCACAAATACTGTATTTACTGACATATAAGACCCACTTTCCCCCCTTAAAATACACTGGAAAACTGGAGTGTGTCTTATACTGTATATAGTACCCTATAGTGGGTATTTTGGTAATATCAGGGTACGTCTTATACTCCGATGCATCTTACACGCTGGCAAATATGGTACATTGGATTGTCACTCTGAGATATATTAACTGGGAGTTTCATAACCTCAGAAAATTATTCAAGTATTTATGAAGGGAAAACAAGTATTGTTTTTCCTGCAGGAACATATTTCAACTTCATTGTTGTAGATATTACAATGAAGATTTTTTTCCCCTTTAGGTTGTACTTTCAATTTTAGGCTATTAAATTTGATATTGCAGGTTAAATTTACTTTGTGCCTATATATTATTTTGTTGCATGGATGTGTATGGGAACATGTCTTTCCTAAGGAATGAAAGATTAAAAGGGAAGAATGAATAATGTCACTCTGAACTACTAAGCCTAAATAAAGACTTATTGCTTAAAGTTTATCTCACAGACTCGGACAAAGAAAATAATTATTCCCTTGTAGGGCTTTTTTTCTGTAGTAGTCCAGTAGTAATTACAATTTGTCAGCCAAGTTTCTTTTAAAATGAGAGAGGTGTCACTATCCCTAAAGAAAGGATGTGTTTTCAATAGAAAAAGAGGCGGTGGAATGCAAAAACCATTACAAATAATGTTTCTTCTGATTTAAGATTTTTTTAAAAAGCATTAAGGTAGTTATAACTCTCCATGAGGTTCTGGGTCAAACATTATCAGTGGGAAGATTATTTTGTACAGAAAACACATACATTAAAGTACCAGCATACAGAATGGAGTCAGGGAACAGTTACAGTAATACCTCAGATAACGCTAAAATCGCATAACGTTAAGTAATCTGGGGAGGAGAATTGGATCGAATAACGTTAAGGTCCTATGGGATGGATCAGATAACAACCGCTGAAGCCTGTGCGGTTACAATGTATCTCTATGGAGCTTTAACGTTATCTGATCCATCCCATAGGATTTTAACATGGATCGGATAACACTAAAAATCGGATAACACCCAAGACTTGTGGAACCAAGTCTTAGCATTGTCCGAGGTATTACTGTATAAGCTTCTCTCTTTCTGGGTGGAACTCTGTGTGCATGCATGCATGCGTGCATGTGTGTTCGTGTGTGTGTGTGTGTGAGAGAGAGAGATTATTTGCTGAAAGAAGACATTTGCATAAGTATTAAGGATGAATTAATCTACTTTAATTTTATGCTCTCCCATCTCCAACCAATTTTGTTTTCTCCTCTAGGACCGATATATGATTTTAGGTCAAAATGGATTTTTTGTGAACCCTTCTGATTCACTGGCTATTATTGCTGCCAATCTCTCCTGCATTCCATATTTCTGTCAGATGGCAGTGCGAGGATTTGGTCGGAGCATGCCTACCAGTACTGCTTTGGACAGGTAAGGGAACAAGATTGACTATTAATGATATGTCAACCAATTAATTTTATTCAGTGATTACCAGAGTGCTAAAAGTAGGGGAACAAACCTGTTAAAGGAACATCTAGATTAGGTTGTGAAAAGATGAAAAAACCACGAAGGGCAAGTGGGGTAAGAGTAAATACAGTACCTTCTGAGTTGCATTTCCTATTAATAGGGCATTCTTTTGTACATTGGTTTTTGTAGATTGCTTGTAGAATTTGTAGACACATATTCAGTCTCGGGAAGATTTCCATTTACTGTGTTACTTCTGCTAAAATATTTTGGGAACTTTACAAGAACAATATTTCCAGTGACTTATACTTCTGAAGTGTGATAGTTCAGACCTTCGGGGCTTTGTCTTCAGTAATCCCCAAGAAATGAGGTTTATTGTAGTCTGACACAACACAGCACAACTGGATGCCATTAGGTTCTTACCCTTCTGTGTTTTCTAAGTAGTATTATGAGCACCACATTTTTGTGGTGTTTGCTGTTAACACTCAGTTACAGGGATTCACAGTCAGTCTCAGAATGCATCCCCAACAGATACAGGTTGGGGGGCCCTGTATTTTTGTTGTAACAATGATGGCTGCTAGAGTCCATTTTTCTGTGCTTCCCCCAGCACAGATTTCACCCCACCCCTCTGTTTGGTCACTCAGTCTCTTAAAGGTTCGCCATCAGTGGAGTAGAGTGTAAGCACATTAGCCCATTTCAACATTTTCTGTGAATATTGTCTAGTCATATAAGCTTCATGTTTGTGGATGCCAAATTTAGCTGTACCGGTGCAGTTTTAGTTTGAAGTAAATATTTTTCTGTTCTCATTGGAGTTGAATTTTTAAGAACGGTTGATTAAGGAGTATAAATTGATTCTAGATTCCATATAATGAATAAATTTGTGTTGTTAGAAAATAAATTGTCCACGGTAATTAGAATTTAAAACAGCTTCTTTTCATCTGGTTTGAGAAGTATATCTTTTCAAAGTGTTGCTTGCCAGATACCTTGGTGAAGGCAAAAATGTATTTCAGTTTTATGCACTATAATCTTTATCGTTTCACTTGTTCAGCTTTTTTGGCGCATGTACTGTATTCTGACTATTCAGCTAATAAAGTATAGTTCCCTGGTGGCAAACCTTGGCACTCCAGCTGCTCTTGGACTTCAATTACCAGAAGTCCAAATCAGCACACCTGCTGATCAGGGCTTCTGGGAATTGAAGTCCAAGAACAGCTGGAGTGCCAAGGTTAGCCATCACTGGATATGTCTCAAGAAAACAAGTGTCATAGCTTTCTGTTGCCTCTTATTAAGGTTGTTGGGTGGCTTGTGCTTTGAGCAACGTTTATTCAGATGTCTCAGACATTTGGCTGGGTAAACCATCTGCACTTCTGATGATCTGGCCAGAATCTCATTATCATAGCTTGCAGTGACAAGAACATTCCTTCATGCCACAGTCACAACAGCCAGTATTTCTTACATGTACAGGGTTCTAGTTTCTTCTTTAGGTAGTTTTCGGCCAGGCAGACTGGTGGGTGTACTGTTTAGCCAATAACTCTTTGTGGATAGCAACTGGAATGAGTAACTTGTCAGAATGAAGGATTAATATTTGAAGGTTGAAACTAATGTTGGATTTAAGTATAGGCACTACTTCATAGATTTATTTTAATACTGTACTGATGTTTCTTTTTAATGTTAATTCATGTTAATACACAGTCAACAAACCTTATCTATAAAGTGCTTGGTGTCTCCACATTTTCTAAAAGCTGCTTCAATTGTAGCATACGGCATTCTCTTGAAATAATTTTTCATTAATGTGTTAATAGATTTGACTGTAAGGAAATTTATGCTGATAGAATAACATTTACTGATGTGCAGTTATTCAGATTTTAAAGCTACTGCAGTTATTAGCATTGGTATGCATTATCAGAAACTTTCATTATGCAATATAATTTTATTACTGTTGAAATAATGTAAGTGGTGATTAATTTCTAGTTATATGCATCATGCTGTGGTTGCATATGAATACCTTACATTCACATTAAATGTTTTGCCAATATAAACTAAAGTACTGCTGATATCTGCTGCAGTATTTGTTCATGGAAACGTTCCTGAAAGGAATAAAGTACCTAAGACTGCATCCAGCAATTTAATTGGGCTAACACAAGGTTGTGCATTTTTAGAGTAGTACAAGAGTTTTTGTAAGCAAGAGATTCTGTAACACAATAATGTGAAACAACTGTGCTATGGAGTTTTTGATCCATGAATGTTACATTGACTTAGGCACTAAGGTACATTCCAGTTTGTATTTATTTATTACATTTATACCTATCTGGACAATTTAAGATAAGTTTTTCTGTCAAATACTTCATATGTTTCTCCTTTTGGCATACAATCTTGTAGACTTTGAGAAACGTAAAGTTTCCATTAAGATGGGAATTAGTTTATTATAACAACTGACATTTCAGAAAATGCAAATGCAATAATAAATAATCACATGTTTCTTTATACCTGAGGAAAGAAAAGAAGGCATCAACAGCTGTTAGAAGTATTAACTCATTATTTAACTTTAAGATTAATTCTGTGTTGGAAACACCTCTAAACAGTGTTTCCCAGTGTGGGGCCCATGCTCCACAGGGGGGCTTCAATTCCCCAAACCCTGTGGACATTGGCTGATCAGTGCTTTGGGGAATTGACTTAGGCTTCTGGGAATTGAAACCCAAAAACCAAAGGTTGGGAAACACTGAAGTAGACTCTGCAACTGCTTAGTTTTATTTGCAAAATAATTCAGAGGGAGAGTATTTCTTCTCGGAGGATGGTGGTTGGAACAGCAGTGGCAATCTGTGATTATCTATTCTGGGTTACAGCAAGGAAGTGAGCTCAGAACAAAGGAGCAGGTGTGGGTGGAAGTAGGTGGGGAAGGGAGCACACTGAAGAGGGGTCCACTGTTGTTCTCCCCAATATCTATCTTATTTCAGTTGCTTAACATACTGCAGCCTGCTCCATGCCCTCCAGGAAGAAGAGAGGAGAGGTTTAAAATAAATATGGGTATAGAGGAGGGATGGGAAGTTTTAAAAGGTGGCACAAGAAGTATGGATGAGATATTTCACATATTCTTCTTCTTGTTGTGCCCTATCTGATTCTGAATATTGGCAATCATCATGGCGATCAGCCATGAAGATTGTCCTGAGAATATAATGAAGTGGCCTCCCATTTGCCTTCTGCATAGTAGTGTGACACCCATACCACTGATCCCTTTCTGGTCCTGAGCCATGTTGACACACAAAGAAGTCCTCAACAGCCCCAGGCCAGTATTCATGAAACTGCTGTTAGCCATCAAGATAGATTGAAGTGGGATTTAATCCACTTGAGGACCATCAACCTTCCTTGTGGACTCTGATATTCTAGACTGTTAGTCTTCAGGGTTTTCAGGTTAGTTAACCATCTCCTGATGACCTGAGTTGAATCACTGGCAGTGGGGTCTATTCCAGTGATGGTGAACCTTGGCACTCCAGATGTTCTTGAACTTCAATTCCCAGAAGCCCTGATCATCATGAGTGCTGACTTGGGCTCCTGGTAATTGAAGTCCAAGAACACCTGGAGTGCCAAGGTTAGTCGCCAGGGATCTATTCTATTACCATAACAGGATAACCTGGCCAGACAAGGGATTTCGCATATGAAGATATAAATCAGTAAATGACTGTGGGGAGAAATAGAAGAGGGGGAGGGGGAAGAAAGATGAGAAACGGCTACGTGAGCTTTTCTGAGTGACACTTATTCACCTGCCCACTCCCTTCAGCCTTGCTCCTGGAAAGCAAGACTCACTTCTTCCACCTTGGATTTTTATGTGACTGCGGGGACCAAGCTACCTTCCCATTTCAAGGGAAGTAAAGGTTTTACCCCTACCCTCATCTGCATCTCCCAGTCTAGGCTGGGAGATGAAAAAGCACTTCACGCCACTTTCGGCAATGCCCAGCAACACAGCTGCTCTTCCTTCCATGCCTGTTACCAGAAAAGTAAGGGATGGGCAGCAGGAACAGTTCCCATTAGGTCTATTGTTTTTATTTTATTTTATTTTTCTCCCCTTTTAACCTGCTCCTACAGGTCTTCTTTGCATCAAAGTGTAATATTTTTGTGACAAAAAGTATATACACTGTGGACAAACAGAACGGGTATACAGCAGGATATATTCTTGAGAGTAGGTAGTTGTAGACTCAGGGGAACTGAGTATTATTGCTGCTGAAAAGAGGGTCAAAATCCCTGTTAACACAGAGTGTAGGGCAGGCTCTTTGCTGCAAAGCAGGAACAGTGTGTCAGCACTCTATATTGTCTTCAAATAGACCAAGTTAGCGAATGCAAAATATGCTGGAAGTGATGGAATTAATGAGTCATGGTTGCCACTTGATTGTTGTTTTTGGCACTGATAGGCTGAAAAAATGTTATTTTTTTCTAGCTTGCTGTTGAGAAAATGAAGGTGTTCTGAACTGGTTAACCCAAGTGGAACAGGATAGCTTTAAAAAATAGCCTCGTGCATAGCCCTCTTCCTCTCTTTCCATAGGAACGAGATAAAGTCAGGCAGCAGAACTGTTGTTGACAGACAATGTATACGTGTGGTGTTCCACACAATAGGAAGCAGGATCTGGGAGACAATTGCTTTTGTGTGTGTGTTTTTAAAAAATCTGCTGCCAAATCACAAATCTCTGTCGAAAGTGCTTGAATTTTCTAGCTGTTTTTCTCTTAGAGCAATACATACTTTTCCTCTTTGTCCTGCTCTGAGTTACCCAAGTACATGACATTTCAAACGCTGACATCTGTTTATTTTAATTTTATTAAAGTGTTTTCATGGGTTTTGGAGGGACGGAAGGGCATAAGCTCTCTCTTGTGTGAGAACATGTCTTTTGTATGCTTGATTTTATTGGGAAAGGCCACTGTCCTACACTTCACACATATAAGGGTGTCTAAACTCCCTTTGTCTTGTCACTTAACAATATGAGTAGTGGCCTCTTTAAATAAAAATAGGAATTAAATGTTTTCTTTCATAATCTTCACATATATTCTCATCATTTCCTCTTCATGTTTCGTTGACACCAACCTTTACCTACCCCTATATGTATGTTTTTTGTTGTTGTTCAGTCGCACAGTTGCTTCCGACCCTTTGCGACCCCATGGACCACCGTCCTCCAGGCACTCCTGTCCTCCACCATCCCCCTCAGCTCACTCAGCTGTATATATGTATGTACTTGCCAGTTTGCTAAGTCTGTTATAATACCTTCCATACAACCAACCCCCATTTATTGAGCTCCACATCACTCAGCTGAAATTAATTTAACAAGATTTTATTAAAATAACAGTGTTCAAAGGATGTTATTTATTGATTGACTGTAAATCCATTCACTGCAGTTCTTCATTTTTTCACCCCCAATCAAACTCCCAGCTCTGATAGCAAAACATCTCTCACGCACGCACACATGTACGTCCCTCTACCCAGGACTGTTCTAGAACTTTGCCAACATTCCTCACCCCCAGTTTTTCCAAAAGCAATTTCTTCCCAACATTCTGTGTTCTTCAGTCACCCACTCCCATCACAAACTTATCAAACTACGAAACTTCAAAACAGTACATTAACCCATTATCATATAAGCAATATACAGAAGGTGCCCAAAGTATATACAAAGTGTAAGAAAGAAAAAGCTTAAAATTGTAATATTCAATATATACTGATAACAAAAGACGAATAGAAGTCACGTTTGCCTTCTGCAATTACAAGACGTGCTCAAAGTGGTTGCCATTAGCCAGTAGCGTATGGGCGTATGGGTATTTTGGACTACAATTCCCAGAAGCCCTAGCGGGTACCAACATCCTAGGCCCCACCCAGGGGGCAGCAAATTTGGTTTACGCCCTAGGCGGCTGAATCTCACACTATGCTACTGCCATCAGCATCCAGACACTTCTGATTATGGCAGATTTCTGCTTCAGCAACATTGACCAGTGTTCACTTGTATCACTGCTCATGCCATTTAAATTTCTTCCCAAAATACCATCAGTCTAGTCAGTTTTCTATGGTACATCACATCCTTTCAGATCTACCATAGGTAGATGGTAAGGGATGTTAAGTCAGGAGAACGTGGGGAACACTTAACTGCACCTCTTTAAAATGGTCTTCCTCTCCTTAAACAACAACTGTGCTTCCACCATTTTCTTTGACTGTCCTGCCTGTTGCATGGTGATGCTAGCATTAATTCTTTTGAGCAAACATCATACTACACATTGCTATCGTAATTCAGTTTCAACTCTGAAAAGTAAGACATGGATTACATCTCTTAAGATGTGTATACATTTTTGGCACCCTCTGTATTTAAACATAACTTGTCATCACAGTCACACAATTGAGTACTGAAATTCATACTGGTAGATAAAAAGAAGCAGTTCCTACATCCATTTTGCCAGTGATTGGGCCTGGCCACAGTAGCCTTGCTAGTGGCAACTACAACTACTGTATACAGTAATACCTCGGATAACGTCGCTTAACGTTAAGTAATATGGGGAGAAGAATTGGATCGAATAACGTTAAGGTCCTATGGGATGTATCGGATAACAACCGCTAAAGCCTGTGCGGTTACAATGTATCTCTATGGAGCTTTAACGTTATCCGATACATCCCATAGGATTTTAACATGGATCGGATAACACTAAAAATCGGATAACACCAAGACTTGTGGAACCAAGTCTTAGCGTTATCCGAGGTATTACTGTATTTTATTTTATCCCATCCCCAGCATGCATGTTACGCTGGAGGAACATATACCGGTAGGTGAGAACTGTGTTAAATCAGAAAATTCTCAGTAAGCTTTGCCTGACTCATAGTTCTAGTGGTTTTTAAATTTTTATCTAAGGTTCATTTGTCATTCCCTCGCCCCCAGAAATTTCCCCTCCATTTTATGAAAATGAAAAGTTCCAAGTTATCATTATTTACACTGACTCATCTAACCCAGCACTGATTTTTTTTCTTCTTCCTCCACTCTGCAATACTGTTTATCTTCAGGCAAGATGAAGTACTGGAGTAAAGCAAAATATTTTTCCTGATTTTTATTTTGTTTTATTCTAGGAAGAGTCAGGATGGCTCTGTAATGTGTATTTAATGTCCTCTCCTCTCCCCACAGAATGTCAAAATTGGCCCTGCCAGCCAAAGCTCATCTGACACATTTCACAGTAGAGCTGTTATCTGGCAGTTTGCTTGTGAGATCCAGGTTTTAACTTTTTCTGCAGTACATCTACCAGTGGTTCCCAACAAGGGGTACAGAGCCCACTAGTGGACTTCAGTTCCCAGAAGCCTCAGTCAGTACATTGGCTGATTAGTGCTTTGGGGAAATGACTTAGGCTTCTGGGAATTGAAGTCCAAAAAACCAGCATTTGGGAAACACTGATCTAGGCTATGTCACACTAGTGAGATAGTCAGCCTTGCACAACTGCAAATGAAATATAAGACACATTCCATAAATGTCTTGAGCCAACACTGGACAGGAAGGGTCATCAAGTCTATGTTATAGCAAGATCATCTGGAGGAGGCATATAAGTAGTACAGGCTACAACTGAATCCCGGCAAGATTGAGTGGCTATGGGTCAGGGGCTCTGCGTTATCTCGGGAGCTACTGTGTTTGGTACTGGGTGGGTCTATTTGGCCCCAGACAGACCCAGTGCGTAATTTGGGGGTCCTCCTGGACTCGCAGCTTCGGCTCAATGAGCAGGTGGCAGTCATGGCTAGTAGGGCTTTTTCACAACTTTGTGTTATACACCAATTATGCCTGCTCCTAGACTGGGAGCTCATGGTCATGCATGCTCTGGTCACCTCCACACTGGACTATTGTAATGCACTCTACATGGGGCTGCCCTCGATGACCATTTGGAGGCTGCAACTGGTCCAGAATGCGGGTAGTATACCTGTGCCTCACCACTGTTTCGGGAGTTGCACTGGTTACCGGTGTGCCTTCGGGTGCAATTCAAGGTGCTGGTAATGACCTTTAAAGCCCTACATGGTAGTAGGGCAGGATACTTAAGAGACCACGTCACCCCAAGTACATCTGTCCGTCCCACCAGAGTGGACCAGACAGGCTCTCTCATTGTGCCATCTACTAGAGAGGCTCGTCTCTCTAGCACCAGAAAGAGGGCCTTCTCAGTATCTGCTCCGGCCCTATGGAACCTCCTGCCAGTTGAGCTGCGTCTCCAGACATGGTTGCTGCCCTTCAGGAAAGGGCTAAAAACCTGGCTAGCAAAGCAGGTGTTGGGGCACCGGGGGAGTGGTGACCCCTTCCTACTGGGTCATATAACAGGATCGCTCCCTGTCTCTTTTAACTGATGAGGTGGATGGGTAATTTCATGGGTACTATTTATAGATTTTTAAAAGGGCTTTAGCCATGTTGGCAATGTTTGTTTTAATTGTTGTTAGCCACCCCGAGTCAGTGTCGAGTTGAGCGGCAATAGAAATTTAAATAAATAAATAATAGTAGGGAAAGGACTAGATGCATTATAATTTTTGCAATATGTTGCTTGATGTGGCATATTATTTTCTGTGGCTGTTTCTGGACACACTTTTACTTTCTGAAATGGAAGAGAGAGAATTAACCAGAAGCTTGTTTAATGGTTTCCCTACTGTCTCTCAGGGTGTGGCTACACTGCATAATACACTGCTTATTACTTTGGAATTTGAGTCTTGAAATCAATGCATTTTTCTCCAACTACAGGATATAAAACTAATTGCAGAGAAACTTGCACCATTTCTGGGGTCAGTTGCTTCTTTTTGAACAGGCAGCAAAAAGTTATTTATTTTAAACCGTTTCAACTCTCATTCCCCACCTCCGGGCTCTTGCCGGGCATGTGTGACTGCCTATCTCAGTCCATGTATGTAGTTGGAGGCATGTTTCATAGTGCTATTTTCAATTACATCTCATCATCTTACAAATCAGGGCAAACAAGTGCAGAGGCAAATCAGAGTAGCTGATGTTCTTCATGTGCCATATCCATTCCAGATATTGGCTGTTATCATGGCGATTGTCTTCCTGTTCTTAACTCCTCAGAACAGTTCTTCCAAGGACATTCCACACCAGTCTCTCAGATTCTTCAACCATTAAGTCCATCTACATAGCTGCTACTCTAATAAAATCAGGCAAAGATCTCACATGATAGCATGTGTCTTGGTTTACTTTTTTGCACTAATTGTTGTTGTGTGACAATGGTGCTGGAACTGATTGCCTCTTCATTGCACCTAATTTTTATGTTAATGTCTACACTACTGACGACAAACCTTGGCACTCCAGATGTTCTTCAGTTTTTATTACCAGAAGCCCAAATCAGCACTCCTGCTAATCAGGGCTTATGGGAATTAAAGTTCTAGAACAGCTGGAGTGCCAAGGTTTGCCATCACTAGTCTACACCCTGGTTCTCCAAAAGAAAGCCATTCTGTTTATCTCCCTCAAATGTCCTGCTTATCTGCTTGTTAAAGCTGACCATCCTAGTACATTCATAATTAGAGATGATAAGAGTAGCACTTTGTAAGAGATCACAGAACCAACAGCTGTAACACTTAACCATATATGGGGGATCTTCAGTTGTTTGGTTCTGCTCTTGCTGTGTATATATTTGATACCTTTTAAGGGAACAGAGTGCAAGCAGAATGAAAATATCCAGAAGCCACTGTTGTAACATTAAGAGGGTCAGATGAGAAGTTCAGGCACCAGAGTTCAGCACTAAAAAGAGAGCTAAAATAAATCAGCAAATTGTCTTAATTCTGCAACCTTAACTGATATCTAGGGAACCACAGAGGAAGATGCTGCCTGGATACTTACTTATACCTGTATGATGCTATTTCATATGGTTTAATTATGCATTGCTTGTGAATTCCTGATTCTTAAAAACGGTGGAGAAGAGGATGCTTGGCAGAGGTTAAATGATTATCTTCCTTGAAGGGTGTTAGTAAATAGCCGACAAGTGCTGACTCAAGCAAAGTGGGGGGAAACCTCATTGAAGTTGAGAAGGTTTTTGTTGTTGTTCAATTGCACAGGCGATTCCTACCCTTTGCGACCCCATGGACCATTGGCCACCAGGCCCCCCTGTCTTCCACCATCCTCCTCAACCCGCCCAGCTCTGTGCCCATTGCATATACAATTATTATTATTATTATTATTATTATTATTATTATTATTATTATTATTATTATTATTATTATTATTATTATTATTATTATTATTATTATTGTTATTGTTATTGTTGCTGTTGCTGTTGCTGTTGCTGTTGCTGTTGCTGTTGCTGTTGTTCAACTTGTATGCCGCCCCACTTGCCAAGCGACTCTGGGCGGCTAACAAAGATACAAAGTATACAATAGCAGAAAAAACAATATATCACAGTTACAAGATTACAAGATATTGCCTACAATACTATCTAGCCATCTCATCTTTGGCCACCTTCTTTTGCTTTTTGCCCTCTACCTTTCCCAGCATCAAGGCTTTCTCAAGTGAATCCTCTCTTCTCATTTGATGTCCAAAGTACTTTAGCTTCATCTTTACTATTTGACCTTCTAGGGAGCAGTCAGGGTTGATTTCTTCTAAGATCAACCTATTTGTTCTCCTCGCTGTCCAGGGGACTCTCAAAACTCTCCTCCAAAACAACATTTCAGAGGCGTCTATTCTTCTGCGCTCAGCTTTTCTGATGGTCCAGCTCTCACAACCATACATTAAATTGGCACTTTCACTTAGTAACACACCTAGGCTACCAAAAATAGCTTAATATTTTATTATAATTGTGGAGAAATGACCCTACTATGAGAAGAAATATTGAAAAAATCTTTTTGAATAATATACCTGTATTGTGAAAAGATTAACAGGAAAAAGATATGCCATGTGGAAAAGTGCTTCTCCACAGTCATTTATTAATGCCTCGTGCTACTACAAATCATTTTAAATTCAAATTTTATGTTCTTTTTTAAGATACACCAAGGAAAAAATCTGCATTTGAGGCTTTGCACAACCATTCCTCCCATTTTGCTTTCTCATGCTAAGAGGTAACTGACTTAATACCTACAACTACAACAGCCAGTCATCTACCTGCCCTTCCTCTGCTCCCTCATTTTTTTTACCACCTTGTTCTTCTTTGATCAATGTTCTGTCTTTGGGTTTGTTTTTTCATTCTTTGCTCCTCTATGCAAGTCCAAAGATGTACAGTTGTACCTCGCTTAAAGAGCATAATGCGTTCCACAGGATTGCTCTTTAAGCGAGTTTGCTCTTTAAGCGAAACACCATTGTAAATGACCAAGGGGGGGGGGGGAATTACGAACCCTGGTTTATTTGTTAAGCGAGTTTTTGATTGGTTTTATTTGTTAAGCAAAGTGAACATTCAGAGAAAATTCTGCTCTTTAAGCGAGTTACTCTTTATGTGAGGTTTGACTGTATATAAAAACCTTTCTAAAAAGGGTGGCAGGAGAAGTGCATTACATTCCCATCACGTGATGTTGCTGCCTATTGCAACGGTGTGCATGTCCTCACACTGGGTTAA
This sequence comes from Furcifer pardalis, assembly GCA_030440675.1. Lineage (NCBI taxonomy): Eukaryota > Metazoa > Chordata > Lepidosauria > Squamata > Chamaeleonidae > Furcifer > Furcifer pardalis. The sequence goes on from CP126896.1 coordinate 37,393,708, forward strand.
AACAAAGAAAAAGCATTACAAACTTGGCTGTGTGTTACAAGTAATCTTGCATTTCTTTGCAACTAACTGTAGTAAATACATTTTCTTCAGATTATTACAAAGGTGTAGTTTTAGCCATAGGCAACAAGTTGACATTCCTGATAATGATATAATGCACATGGTGACAAACACTCTTGAGGGCACACAAGAGCAAAATCAAATTAGAAGATGGAGGAAGGAGCTCACTGAACAGAGAATAACATTAAAGAGGGTATGGCTGAGGAATTTTCTCTTGGAGGACCCTGAATAGGCTGAGGGTCAGAGTGCCTAAATGTAAGATCATCATGCTCAAGTGGAGGCTGCTGGCAGACAACGTGTGCTGTGAATGTGGAGAGATACAGACAGTAGCGTAGCGTGGAGGCAGGGGAGCGGCCCGCTCCGGGCTGCACATTTTTAGGGATGGCAAAAAAACCCTCCATGCCTGACGTTAGCAGCAGTGGCGGCAAAGGCAGAGACCGCACTTCATCCCCGCTGCTCCGAGCAGCCTCTCGCTCGGTCCCCTCTCTTCAGCAGTGTTCAGAGACATAGATCCCAGCCTTGGGGAAAATTTTGGAGCCTTCCCTGGCCGCGCCAAGGGCTTCTCAGCGCGGCAGATTTAGCGCAGCAAAACTTGAATGCATTTTCCCTCAGTTTCTCTCATTCTCCTTTGACATTTAGGGTTTGGCTCACCCATCCACACTTTTTCCAAGTTCCCCCCTTTTTTGGGGGGGGGGTGTTATAAGGGTGATCACAGGTGTATGTCAGTAGGATAGTTGTGGCTATTAACTATACTCACTGCTTACTGGTACAGTAATACCTCGGATAACGCTAAGACTTGGTTCCACAAGTCTTGGTGTTATCCAATTTTTAGTGTTATCCGATGCATGTTAAAATCCTATGGGATGAATCGGATAACGTTAAAGCTCCATAGAGATACATTGTAACCGCACAGGCTTTAGCGGTTGTTATCCGATCCGTCCCATAGGACCTTAACGTTATTCGATCCAATTCTCCTCCCCAAATTACTTAACGTTATGCGATTTTAGCATTATCTGAGGTAAACGTTATCCGAGGTATTACTGTATCTTAATTTGTTACAACTTTGCTAGTTTTTGATTGAGGTAGGTTTGCACATAGGAACAGGTCTAGCTTGGTATGGTAGGAGTAATCAGGCTCCTAATCCAAGGTGAGGAATTCCTTCAGGGTTCTTAGACCGGAGGCTAACAGCAGGTGGATCTAATTAGGAAGGACCACCTCAGCTCCTTAATACAAATGGGGGAGGGTCTTGCTAGTGGTCTTGGGCCTAGGAAGCAGCCAATGTCAGCTGCCATCACAATGCTTCCCCCAGCTTACTAGAAATGAATCATTAGTGGACCATCTGGTCACCTGATGCATGGCTCCGTTTCTCATACTATTCCAAAACTAGAGTATATTTCACTTGTGTAAAGAAAAGTAACTTTTTAAAGGACATAATAATAATAATAATAATATTTCAGTGAATGATACTAACCCTCTGCAGGTGTAGTTTGATGTATCTGGACTCCTATTTTGTGCTTTATCTTACTGATAGAAGTATATAACCATTCTCGTTCATAATATGTTAGAAAAGCCCCATGTTCTTAATGTTAAATTATCTACTACAGTATTCTGTTTCTAGGGGGAATATAGTATAAAAATTTTTGGTGTAATTAATTAATATTTTACCTTTTGTGTAGTATTTCTGTGTAACTCAAAATTAATTTTTAATGTCAAATCGTGCTTTCACTCTACAATATCCATATGCAGTTCTCATTAGAAGTAGCATACAGTATATTGATTGGTGGCTTCTATAGAAGCTAATTTTCTGCTACCTGCATTGCAAACATAATCCTGTCCATTTCAGTGGGTTCTTAGGTGAAGCCAGGGCTGTAACCAGAGAGGGGCCAGGCAGGCCCCTTCTGAGCTAACAGCCTACACCTCCAACCCACCCAGGGATGCCAGTGTTATATATGTGTGTGTGACGTTGTTGTCCCTCCTAAAAAAAATTGCCCCCCTCCTCCCCATCTAGAATCCTGGCTACAGCCCTGGGTGAAGGTTGTTCCATTCCCTGTAATTCTAAGCTTTGAATGTTAGATCTACAAACAGTGGCCAAAGTAAGTGAGATACAGTATGTAATTTATTATAGGAAACTTGAAAATGAGTTTGGTATATTTGTGGTCAGCAGCTGGAAAAAGTGGTTAATTTAAAAAATAAAATATTTTGGTTGTGTGTGCCCATTTAGGAGGATCATTAACATCAAAGTTAAGCAGCTATGGTATGAAAGTTTTGAACAACTTACTTGGTGAATCACTAACAAAATTTTACTCCAGAGTGAGGGATAGTGTATGTTGGTTTACCAGATTCCTCAACTTCAGTAAAGTCTGATTCTATATGCAGTATCTATATATGAATAATGTCATCCTGTTAACGCTGTGGTGTTGTATGATGGTCTTTTTCTAGGGTGGCAAAATCTTTGAAAGTCCCTGTGTATGAAACACCGGCAGGTTGGAGGTTCTTCTCAAATCTAATGGATTCTGGTCGATGCTCACTTTGTGGAGAAGAAAGTTTTGGCACTGGTGAGAAATATATTCTTTAAGGAGAAAAATATGTCAAATGAACACTCATAACAATTTATGGGAAACTGTGCATTTAAATCCAGACCTGATTGTAAGATAGAGCCTTTCTAGTAGCTGCAGAAATGTCCTGAGTATGGTGGGTTTAGCATCACAGATCTCCAGGGGGTGACCTCTTTGGTGGTGGCCCTTCGCCAGGAATCTTGTTTCCCCAGGACAGCAGTTCTCTTTGTAGTCTTGAAATGGGGCTGATATACAGAGAGGTTCCATGTGACTTGTGAAACTACTTATACATAGGAGAGCTTGCTGGCAGGCAGGCATCTACAAGGGTCTTTGGTAAGAGAAAGCCTACTTCTGTTCTTTATCTTTCCACTCAGACATTCCAGTAGTGGCTGCTCTTCCAGCTGTGTGGGAGCAATTTGCTTTGTAGTATGCAGCTCACACCAGAACAGACCAGTGAGGCAACTGAAGCAATATGGATTTGATTATTGTAGCAACCCCTAAGGGGGGGAAATCTGATAATTCTTCCAAAGCTTTGAAAGTTAGTTCAGTACAGCGATACACAAAGGTCATCTGTTTATTTGTCTCATTGCCACCTTTCTAGCCAGGTCTTCATGAGAGGATTCTGTAGATCACATTACCCAACCAGAAGAGAAAATCCAATACTATTACTTTGGACATCAAATGAGAAGAGAGGATTCACTTGAGAAAACATTAATGCTGGGAAAGGTGGAGAGCAAAAGAAGAAGGGGGCAGCCCAAAATGAGATGGCTAGATGGTATTGTAGATGCAATGGGCACAGAGCTGGGTGGGCTGAGGAAGATGCTGGAGAACAGAGGTCCCTGGCGGGCAATGGTCCATAGGGTCGCAAGGGGTTGGAATCGACTGTGCGACTGAACAACAAAATTGCTGTCATGTATAATATTTTGCAGAGCTTCCAAAGAGATCTGGTTCTAAATTTGGGAAAGAAACATTTGACTGGGGGTGGAGTGGGGGTAGGATTTGGTTTTAACTTCTGCTTTCAGGTTATTCACTTGACTGGATAAAAAAGTGTGGGGTAATTTAACTTTGTGGGCTATTTCTTTTAAGAAATAGTTCATTTCTTGGCTTTTTAAAAGCTGTTACTTCCACCACTCCCCAATGGGTTAAAAGAAGGAGACTTTTCAGTTAGTATGCCGCCTGATAACTGATATTTAAAATTACAAGCTGTAGCCAATAAAACTGAGGACATATTTAACCCCATCTCTTAACTTAGATTTGTCTTTCTCCACCCCACCTTTCCTACTGTACTCTTGGGGCAAGCAAAGAACAGGAAGGATCTATTATATTTAGCCCACTGTGGAATTTATTGCACTCAGGTTTCACTCTCACATAGAGATGGAATCCCTGTGTCTCAGGTTGATCTGTGGTGATTTTACATGGCTCATTGTTCATCTGGGATATATTTCTCTTCTTCATACACTAAACAAGGTAACTGCCAACTATCTCTTTTTTCACTCAACTAATACTGCGCCTTTCCCCCCGACCCTACTGCAGTCGCAGAGACTCTTTCTCTCTTTATTTCCCTCCCTGTATTTAAACTACAGGGAAGGGGGAAAGAGAGAGAGGTGATTGGTTCTCTAGAGAACCAGTCACATCTCTCTTCCCCCCCCCCCGTAGTTTACATACAGGGAGGGAAAGAAAGAAAAAAGCAGTTCTCTCTCTCCCTGTAGTTTAAATACAGGGAGGAAAAAAGACGTGATTGCATCTTTTTCACGATCGTGTCTTTTTCCCTCCCTGTATTTAAACTACAGGGAAGGGGAAAGAGAGATGTGATTGGTTCTCTAGAGAACCAATCACCTCTCTTTCCCCCTTCCCTGTAGTTTAAATACAGGGAGGGAAATAAAGAGACAAAGAGTCTCTGCTACTGCAGTAGGTTCGGGGGGGAAAGGCGCTTTCCCCGACCCTACTGCAGTCGCAGAGACCACTGCTCATGGGGGGTGGCTTTAAAGGCAGGGAGGTTTCTTTCTTTCCCTGCCTGCCTTTAAAGCAGTTTGTCCCTGAAGTCAGGGCTTTTTTTTTTAGCATTGTTCAATGCATGCATCGGACAACGCTAAAAATCGGATAACGTTATGACTTGTGGAACCAAGTCATAATGTTATCCGGTGTATTACTGTGCAACGAACCATTCACCGCTTCCCAAACTATGTTTCATGGAACACTGGTGGACTTCAGTTCCCAGAAGTCTCAGTCAGTACATTGGCTGATCAGTGCTTTGGGGAATTGACTTAGGCTTCTGGGAATTAAAGTCCAAAAATCAGGAAACACTAAGCTAGATCATACAAAGAATATTTTGACAGTTGAGAAGAAAATTAAAATGTTGTTGATGGTGATGGTACTGTCAAGTCGAGTGTGGTACAGCAACACTTTCCAGGGGTTTCTAGATAAAGAACACACAAGATGTAGTTGCCCATTCTCTTCTTCTGAGAGTGGCCTGGGACTGTGTAGCTGTCCCATGGCTACATAGGGTGACTCTTCTCACAGAAGGCATAATGGGGAACCGAACTCCTAACCTTAGTATCCACTGTCAGAAATCTAAACCACCTAGCCAGCTAAAATGTAACTACAAAGAGGTATCTTTCCCCCCCTGTCCAATAGTGACTTCTTTTTAACAGTGTGCACTTTTAATCTTTCATGTTGCCATTTGTTGTCTCCATATTTCCCATATACAGTACTTGGAAAAGAAGCCAGTATTAAAAAATAGTTATTCACCTACATTCTCAAAGAGAGTAGGGAGTCGCACAACTGCAAATTTATGGTTTTGTTGTTGAGATAATTGTTACTGCCCATAAAATAATAACCGTAGTCTGCAGTTAAAACAACAAATTAAATCATACAAGCCTATATCTACAGAACCAAAATAAATGGGAGCTTATCACCATTTAAGGGACAGTTTTCCTGATTAAAATGTAATCTTTCACTAACAAACAAACAAACAAACCTGGATTCCAAATAAAAAGAAAAGGGTTTTCTTCCTGGTCAATAAAAATGTCCTTTGTGCTATAAAAGGGCAAAGGGTTTTTGGAAATGTCCCGCTGGGCTTTATGTTCTCAAGCCTGTTCTCTGGCAGCTGATCTTGGAGTTCACCCAATGCTGTTGTAACTTCTTCCTTTTTTGTAGCAACAGAAGGCAGCCTGTCAGACAAAATTAATAAACTGCAGGTATTCTGAGCAGTGACTTGAACATTGAAGAAGGTGACAATGACAACTCTCATGATCCAAGTTCCACCAGCAACATTTCATCAGATTTTGTAAAGGCTGTCCACATGCTTTATAAATTTGATCTAACCTTCGCTGGCAGCAACAGGAAAAATATTTTATTCCTTCTCCTAACTTACATGAACAGTAATCAGACCTTGTACAGTAAACTGGATAGGGGAAATCCTTAATAAGGAGAAAGAAATACAGCTTTGACTTTCTAGATTAGTGATACTGAATCTTTAGATAAGCAACTCCTTCCCAAGGATTTATTCAGGCATGGAGGGCAGGAGTACATAGGAGAGAAAAACTACTTTGCTTTGAAGGATAACGAAACTTGGTTGGAATGGAAATGTTCTTGCACGGGGCATGCAAGCATAATTTTCAAGATCTAGGGATGTCCTGTGCATTCTTTCAGCAGAAAACTGGATGTCAGAAGTGAATTATGTCACTCAGTTGTTACAGAAACAATAATTATTGCACCCATTTATTTGTCCAATTTTGTTTTGAATGGCAAGATATAAGCACAATAGTAACACTGAGTAGTAAAGAATCAAATCATGCATATTTTTAAATGCAGATACAGTAATACCTCGGATAACGTTTACCTCGGATAACGCTAAAATTGCATAACGTTAAGTAATCTGGGGAGGAGAATTGGATCGAATAACGTTAAGGTCCTGTGGGATGTATCGGATAACAACCGCTAAAGCCTGTGCGGTTACAATGTATCTCTATGGAGCTTTAACGTTATCCGATACATCCCATAGGATTTTAATGCATCAGATAACACTAAAAATCGGATAACACCAAGACTTGTGGAACCAAGTCTTAGGGTTATCCGAGGTATTAATGTACATACATGCATGTACAGAAATAACTATTTTTTTATGGTCTCTCTGAGTGGCACATGGGGTTTCCAGCACAAAGTAAGTCTGGAACATCCTAGAGCTGAGTAGCAGTTGAACGTGCATATTTTAAAAAATCTGATTCTTCAGAGCTACTGGATGTTCTCTTCGTTGCGTTTATTCTATGTACATTATATTTTCTTTCATGGATTTTTTGGACCTGGATTCCTGTTTTCACACATTTTCAAAAATGGTAAATGAATTGTATCATTTGCTGAGAACCCACCTCTGCTATCTACTGTAAGCAAACATTCCACAATTCACACTGCAGTTAGTACCTTTACCAACATCACTCAGTATCTGAAAATAGTTTGTAAGTTTTCACATTTTCTAGAACTTTTTGTGAAGCTGAATTTCAAGTACAAAGGCAGTGAATAGTAAGAACAAGGAGGATGACTCTATGATACTGATTACACTGCAGCATACATAACTGTCCCAGGCAAGTGACGGTCCCTTTGGATTGTAGTGTGCTCACCATCTGTATTTAGATCTAGTCTGGACAGGGGAAGGTAAAGCTTTTTCTTCTTCTGTATCCAAATTCAAATATTGGCGATCCTCATGGCAATCAACCATGAAGACTGTCCTGAGAATATTATGCAGTGGCCTTTCATCTGCCTTCCACATCGCAGCATGACCCCTGTACCTCTAATCCTGTTCTGTGACTCACTCTCTGGTCCTGAGCCCTTTTGGCATGTAAACTCCTCCCCAGCCCCAGGCCAGTATTGATGGAGCTGCTGCCCTCCATTAAGATGAATTCAAATGGGATTTAATCCACTTGGGGACCATCACCCTTCCTTGTGAACTTTGGCACCAAGCTGTTAATCCTCAGGGTTGTCATGTTAGTTAGCCGCCACCTGATCCTCTGTGTTGAGTTGCTGGCAGTATGGTCTACTCCAGGGGTTCCCAAAGTTTTCCCACCAGGGTCAGTTCCCCGCATCGTGCTCAGCTGTGGGGGCCAGAGGCCCGTTGGCCCCCACTACTTATATTTTTGTCATAATCGGTGGTGGGAATCGTGGAGTTTTCCAGGGCTTTGGACAGCTTCTGCTGCTTCCCAGAGTGGCAGGAGGCTTTTCGGAGCAATTTTGTTCTGGTTTGGTAATTTCCCAATGCTCCTCCACTCTGCTTCAGCAGCGAGAGTGGGATGGTGAGCTACTTCCTGGTTTGGCGCTGGGATCCCAGGCACCTACATCAGCTCTGCAGGCACCGGAAGTAGCTCGCTGTCCCCCTCCAGCTGCTGAAGCACAGCGGAGGAGTGTCAGAAAATTACCCAAATGGAGCGAAACTGCTCCGAAAAGCCTCCCATCACCCTGGGAAGTGGCAGAGGCTGTCCAAAACCCCGGGGAAATGTGTGATTTCCACCACTGCCATGGTAAGTGATGTGATTTCCAGCAGTGGGGGACGGGTCTAGAGGTCCCTAGGTGGCCCATGTGGTTGGGGTTGGGAACCCCTGGCCTTCTCTATTACCATAGCAGGATAAACTGGCCAGGTAAAGCTGGGCAAACAAAATACAGTAATACCTCGGATAACATTAAGACTTGGTTATCCGATTTTTAGCCTTATCCGATGCATGCATCAGATAACGTTAAAATCCTATGCAGATGACTGGGATAATGTCAACCCCATAGAGATACATTGTAAACAACACAGACTTCAAGGGAAAGTCAAGAAAACATACTGGAAACTTAAAGAACTTTAAGAAATAATTGTCTAAAGGGTAAATACATTGCAAAAACATGCCAGACTACCCTGACTTTAGGGGAACAAAGCCATACAGCATTTTTAATTTTTCGAAAACTTTATAAAGTGCTGTTTTAAAAGATTAAACAGAAGCTAGGAATTTTTTTTCTTTTCAGAATCAGCCCCCCCACCATGGCTTGCTGAGGGGCTTAGCTGAGGATCAGTTGTTGTGATGTTACTGAGATCCTTCAACCTTGGGAGAAAGAGAACAGGATTAAGCAGTTTGCCTTTCTTTTCAGAATCAGCCCCTCCAACCTGGCTTGCTAAGGGGCTTAGCTGGGGGGGGGGACTTCTTAAGAGTGGCTGGAAAAAGGATTCCAAGCCTCTCTTAAGAAACCCCACCCCCCCAATCACTATGTCCCTTAGCAAGCCAGATATAGGCTTCCTGAACAGAAGCTAGGAAAACTTTTTTCTTTTCAGAATCAGGCCCCCCACCATGGCTTGCTTATGGGCTTAGCTGAGGATCAGTTGAGAGTGTCCTCAACCTTGGGAGAAAGAGAACAGGACTAACCAGTTTGCCTTTCTCCCAAGCCACGCCTCAGGAAATTTGAGGCAAACATTTGCATCAGATAACGTTAACAGAACAGATACTGGTAACAGATACTGGTAACGATGCAAATGTTTGCCTCAAATTCCCTAATGTTATCCGATTTTGGCCTTATCCGATACAAACGTTATCTGAGGTACCACTGTACATACTGATTTTTCTAAACCTTCAACTTTATAGACATGAAAAAAACTTATCAGATAGCTTTAAATCATGTTTCAAAAATTCCATTCTCCTCAACTGATAACTTATGGAGGCAGTATAGACATGCTATTACAGTTCCATTTTTTTTGGTTCGAGTGTCTAATTTTCTGGATATTTGTACAGTAAAACCTCATATAACACTAAAACCTGGTTCCACAAGTCTTGGTGTTATATGATTTTTAGTGTTATCTGATGCATGTTAAAATCCTATGGGATCCATAGAGATACATTGTAACCACACAGGCTTTAGCGGTTGTTATCTGAAGCATCCCATAGGATCTTAATGTTATCTGATGCAATTCTTCCCCCCAGATTCCTTAATGTTATGCGATTTTAGTGTTATTCGATACTAATGTTATATGAGGTATTACTGTATATAAACAGAGCCAGGAATGCAAATTAGTTGTTGCTATATACTGACAAATCAATATATATATATTGTCCTTGCCTAGGCTCCGACCACATCCGAGAGAAAGATGGACTTTGGGCCGTCTTAATTTGGCTCTCAATCATTGCAGCTCGAAACCAGGGGGTGGAAGAAATTGTTAGAGATCATTGGACAAAATTTGGCCGTCACTACTACTGCAGGTAAGAATGGCTGCCCTGTAGAAGAATCACATATGTAATAAGAGGAAGTACATTTTTGTTTTTCTACAGAGCATTAATAGATTTTTATTCACTTTAGAAATAGTTATAAAAGTACAGGTAATAGCAATTATAGTTGCATATAAAGTTGTGTTCTTCTCAAACCACATAGTATTTAAACCTGCAGTGAATACTTGTAATGCTGGTTTTGTGGTTTGACAAGGAAAGGGGGAGATTGCTGTAAAAAGAAATCATCTGTGCTATTATGGATTTGGCATTAATGTAGACTACTGGCAAAACATAGACTTAGGTTTAGAATTACACTGAAAGTGGATGGAATGGCCATGTCATGAAATGAAAGCAAAACCAAACAAAAATAGCCATGAAATCATATGGCACTTTTCCAAATGGAATTATGTTTGTCTCTTTGAATAGCAACAAAAACAGATCAAATAAAGAGAAGTCTTAAATGTTACAGAACATTTATTTGCTTTTAATTGTATTTGTAAGCTATTTTGAGTTTATAGAAGAGGCATGAAATAAATAAAACTTTATTCTTATGCAACATTGAAAGCTGTAGGACAGGAGTTCTCAATCTTTTAAAGCCGTGGGCTGAATCATGGTCCCTCAGACATCTTTGGGGGCCGGACGGCCATTTTGCCCTTCCTCCACCACATGGCACTTCCTGGTTTGGTGGAGATGGGGGGGGATCTGGCCCATGGACCGCAGGTTGAGCATCCCTGCTGTGGCTCAGTAGTTAAGAGGCTTGCCTTGTTAGCCGGCAAGTCAGCAGTTCGAGACCTGGGTACTGCATGACAGATTGAGGGCCCGTCTCTGCCCCAGCTCCTGCCAATCTAGCAGATTGAAAGCATGAAATTGCAAGTAGATAAATAAGGCCCACTTTATTGGGAAAAGATTTTGGGGACATGAAAGGAGCCTCATTCAGGCATCCCCTGTGTGGAGTTTCTCTAGCAAAAATCCTTTCAACCCAGAATAATTTCTGACACGAAATCATTATATTGAAAGCTATGGCTCTCCTTGAAGGGGGCAGCCAAACTCTTCAAGTATAATCATGGAAAGGGGTTATACCATTATAACTTCCAGCCCCTTGTTACAGTGTTACTTTCCAAATTGCTTTCCTGATTTTGCTTGACACTCAGATTCTGCCTGAATCCCATATAACAAAAAAAACTCTGTTCCGTGGAGCTCTTTGCTGTACAGTTTTCCTTTACATGTTTCTTTTCTTTTTGTTCATGCGATATAAGATTTGATTATGAAGCGCTGGATCCTCGGACAGCATTTTTCATAATGAGAGACCTGGAGGCTTTGATCACTGACAAATCTTTCACTAATCAACAGTTTGCTGTTGGAAGCCATGTCTACACTGTGCAAAAAGCTAACAGCTTTGAATATGTGGATCCCGTAGATGGCACTGTGTCCAAAAGACAGGTATGAAAGTCAAATAAAGATTATTACTTTCAATAAGATATATTAAGTATGGCATTGGGAAAAATACTTTATAGATTTTGCTAATTTAAAGATGCTGATTTTATACTGGTTTTTATGTAATAACATAAAGTCTAGTGCAGAATTGTATCAATGCAGAACCTAGCATAGAAATGTCTCAGAACATAACATTACGGTACATTAAATAAGCAATGCTAAAATAGTCTAAACATTTTTGTGCAAGAGCTTTAAGCCAATACAGAATGTTACAGAATTATTTTAATGCAAAATCATACTTAAGAAAATACTGTTTACATCAGCTTGGTTTTCGCCCTTCACAGGGGCTAAGGATAATTTTTTCTGACGGATCCAGACTCATCTTCAGATTAGGTGCCTCTAGTCATGTACGAGCTACTCTTCGGATCTATGCAGAAAGCTATGAAAAGGATCCCAATAAACATGAGAGAGAACCACAGGTAAGTGCAGAAGAGAAATGGTTTCTGGTTTGTTGGTTGTTTGGTTAGTTATGTGCTCAGGTTGGAACGAACTTAGTAAAGGTAGAAGTCGCCCTTGCTCAAAAGCCAATTGTATCCAACTCTAAGTCAACACCAGGCATTAACCTATGGCCCATGGGCCACATCCGACCTCTAATGCCATTCTATCTGGCCTTCCATGTGTGAGTCAGCGGAAGCATCTAAGGCAGTGAGTCAGCTAGCCACATCACTGCCTCTTTCGCTTACTTGCTGAATCACTGAGTGGAAGTGTATTTTTAAATACAGTGGAACCTCTCCTCTCTGTTTCTGGAATTTCCCCATGCTTTTTTTTGTCACGTTTTCAGCAGCTTAAAAGTAGTATACAGTAATACCTTGGATAACGTTTGCATCAGATAACGTTAAAATCTCATAACATTAAGCAATCTGGAAAAAGAATTGCATTGCATAACCTTAAAATTCTATGGGATGTATTGAATAATGTTCGCAAAAGCCTGTGCTGGTTACAGTGTATCTCTATGGCGTTTTAACGTTATCCGATGCATCCCATAGGATTTAAACGTTATCTGATGCATGCATCGGATTTAGGCATGCATCGGATAACATTAAAAACTGGATAACACTAAGACCTGTGGAACCAAGTTTTAGCGTTATCGGAGGTTTTACTGTATGTCATTTCCAGGGTGGGGGAGAAGGAACAGCTGACTGTCAGGTCATTACCAGAGATGGCCATTAGAGGGCACAAAGCGTGGTTTCCCATAGGAATGCACTGAAAACCAATCTCATCTGTTCTAAAAAGCCAAAAAAAAAAAAAAAACCCAAACAAACCTAGAGGCAGAGGCAAGCTGAAGCAGGTGAGATAGGAAGGCTCCTTTTGTTTACCTGTGGGGGGGGGTATTTTTTTTAAATAAGGAAGTTATTTGTTAAGGTGCATGCAAAACGTTCTGGTGAGTGCACTCCATTTTTGCAAAGCACCAGAAAGCTTTGCATTCAAAAACAGAGGCACCAGTTTTAAATTCATTGTGTTGTTGCTTTGTGTGAGTGGGTCTGTTTCCCTCAGACCCACATCTTTCGTCCTGTTTTATGGAGTTCCATCTACTGTTGTTGTTTTCCTGTTGCCTTCTTTTAAAAAGAACCCCACAGCAGCATTTTTTCTTGTGTTATCCGTTGATGTTTCCCTGTCAGTCTCCTCTGTCTTATTCTCCATACTAGCATTTTGGCTATTCTGGGTGCCTTCTTTGATTTAAAATGCTTGGCAAACACATCTACAGTTGAACTGGCCTTTAAGGGGAGCCATTACAAAATCTGGAATGTGTGGTTCTTGGGCCTCCTGGGAAGTATTGCCTTCTGCATGTATGCTGAGGGAGTTCAGCAGGTCTGGAATTTTGCAAAAGTGCTTTCTTAAAAGCCTCCCTTTTTCTTCTTCCACGAGACGGCAGCTGGAAGTGCCCTTCACCAGTTATGTATGTCAAAGATAAGACTTCACTTTAAAATACATTTTATTTTATTTTATTTGAGATGAATTTGTTTGGTTCTGTTTTTTGTGTTTTTGTGTGTGTTATCTGATATTTTGTGTACACCATCCAGAGTGGAAAATTTAGAAAAAGTTAAATAAATTCTATTTTAAAAAATAGTGTGGCCCCCAGAAGAGTCTGTGAGAGCTTGACCTAGCCCCCTGACTTAAAAAGGCTGATAACTCTATTTTACACAGATAGCCTAAGGACATAGGGATCTGTTTTATATCATTCCAGAAGCATTTACTATTGCTGTAGTGGTTCTTTGAAGTTTCTAGCAAAAGGCTTTCATGCCATCCACTTCTTATTCTTTTTAAATTAGACATGGTATGGAAACTTACATCTTTTATATACAGAATATATGTGCTGTGACTCAGTTACAGTCTCTTCCATTCTTCTTATATAGAGACAACTTCATATTGCATTTTAAATACTGTACAGTCAAACCTCACATCAAGAGTGTCTCTCTTAAAGAACAACTAGCTTAAAGAGCAGAATTTTCTCTGAATGTTTGCTTCGCTTAACGAATAAAACCAACCAAAAGCTCGCTTAACAAATAAATCGGGGTTCGCAATCCCCCCCTTCAGAAGTCACAATTGGTCGCTTACAATGGTTTTTTGCTTAAAGAGCAAACTCGCATAAAGAGCAATCCCGTGGAACGCATTATGCTCTTTAAGTGAGGTACACCTGTACCAGGTATCTTGGCGGCAAACTTTATGTGATGAGATTTTAGGTATGGCTTTCAGAGGAGGCATTGTGGTTTTAATTTTTCCCTCTTTTTTGTAGTTTATGTTATGGAAAGTATAGTGAGTGAATTGATAGTGAGTGAATTGATTACCACCTTTTCTATACCTGTTTATCTAATGTGGCTGCTGTTTTAACATTGTTTAGTTATGGGTGATCTATTCGAACAAAACCTAGAGAGAGCCTTGTAGGCAGTTGAAGATTAATCATACTGTCCTGGCATAATCTGTCATGGGACAGAACATATTTTATCAGATGGATAAGATAATAACCCTGGTAACGGCTTATCTCTGCTACAGTAACAGGAAGAAAAGGAATACATTTCTAATGTGCTTTGGCCAGAATGCCAAGGGATACATAATATTATGTAAATTAAAATGACATCCAGCAAAAAAAAAAAGGGGGGGGGAATAACCCTGATCAGAGTGGGTGTGACCCGATTGGTGATAAACTGGCAAAACAAGATGAATAGTGCACATTATTAGTCTTCCTTGGACCACTGCTTTCAAGTTAAACCAATGGATGTTATGCCTGGGGATGATGGAACATGTTCTTTAACATAGTTATTAGGCACTGTGATGGGAAGGTTGAGGTTCACCACATGGGGGGGAGGCATGCACACAGAAGGGTTCAGTTTGCCAAAGCCAACCTCCCACCATTGCCTTTAGAAATTAAGCAGCTCCATGGAGCCAAGGAAGTGTTTAATTTGCCAGTATCCTGAAGCAGCTCTCCTATTAAGTTACTTCACATTAACTGTCAATTTCAAACTGGAAGGTTTGCTTTGGATCAGTTCCAGCAATCTCACATACACTTCTTCTTTTGTGTCTATACCAGATGTGAAACTGCCAAAATGAAGGCACCTTTGGGTGAGTCCATTCTGCAGTTCCTTTCGCCTGACCTAGTGTGAGACAGATTGGCCAGCAACACAAGGTGACCATTACTAGGGTATGCCCAATTGTGTTTCAGAAAGGCCACATTCTTCGAGGAGGCTTTCTGTGTGTACCTCACATACACTGGAACCAATCTAAAATAGAGTTATGCTACCCACACACAAAAAGTAGTTGCCCCCTGACAGGGGTTCAGAAAGGTACAAATAGGACCACTCACCAGGTGGTCATGTTTCCCCAACAAAGACATCATCTGAATGCCTTCTTTGAGAATGAGCCAACCTGTGGCTAAAACAGCAGGCTAAATGCCTGTGTAGTCAGCCTGTAAGAATATGTTTAAGAAGATTAATAGGTTCAAAGGTAAGAGCATAGTATTTGCTATGGGTGTACATCCTTGCTTTTTGCCTGCACAACTTTTGTCATGAGCAGGTTTCCGTAAAACTCCTTATTAATTATTATTAATTATTATTAAATTCAAATTTATATGCCGCTCTCCTTGCCGAAGCAACTCAGAGCGGCTAACAATGTTACAGTATGAAATATACATAAAAAAACACTATATAAATATAACAATATAATACAATCAATGTGGTCAACAAATCGTCATAAAAAATAAGAATAAAAATACAGTACAATCAAAGAGATGCAAAACAGTCAAGGATATACAGTACAAAACAATGGGGAAAGTCCTTATCCCTTGTACATAATTCAATTAGAAACAAATATATATATATACTTAGTACAGATGGTAATAATGATTACATTTGTATAAGTGTTGTTTTCCTCCTGGAGGAAATGCAGGCCTGTCAGGATTTATGTATTGAAAAATAGTCCAGATATTTCTCTTTACTCTTCTTCCGTGTTAGCATACACGTCTTAAGTTAAAATTCAGCATTTTGAAAATAACTTGCTGTCAAGTCAATTTATCTGGAGAATTTCTTAGCTAATGCATCTCACTGGCTTTTCCAGTACTATTCCAATTGGGAAATGTAGTTGCCAAGGCCCAGGCACGCTTTGGATTCCTTCTAAGGAAGAAATGTGAAGCTGCATGAGAGTCCTCTTGTATTTATAAACAACATCCATCCTGCACTGAAGAGGAGTAAAAGCCAATGGAGTATTTCAGCGGAGCGGAGCCAGTATCTGCAATATCACACTTGTTTTACAATTTTGCCTGACTGCTGAGAAACTTTGCAAACAAGGCCTTTCCCAGGGAATAAGAATACAATACATTATAGCAGGGGTGCCCAAGTTTTTTGGGCCACAGGCCAGTCACATGGTTCAGGGGTCCCCAAACTACGGCCTGAGGGCTGGATCCGGACCCTGATTCCAATTCATACGGGCCACGCCACCCTCGTCACTCCCAGAAGTGGAAGCAAAACACGCCCATATGTTTTACTTCCGCTTCTAGGAGTGACAAGGGTGGCATGAGCCAGATAAATTGGCATCAGGGACTGGATCTGCCCCCCGGGCCCTAGTTTGGGCACCCCTGCAGTACAGTATCTGAAATATAAAGGGCAATGAAAGCTTCAACTGAAATGGGGAGGAAAACAAAGTTTTCTACACATTTGGTTGTAAATGGAGAATGGATATGAAATATATGTAACATCCTGTTAAACTGGAGTATTTGGCTCAACTTTTGTGGGGGGTAGGGGGGGGTACGTAAAATGCCTTCCCCACCAAATCAATTACCAGTAGTCTAGAGAGACAGGTTCTTCTTATTTCGTGTAATGATCAAGTTCTAGACTCCCAAAATGAAGTCATTTCCTTGGCTTTGTTGTTCGCCAAACTTAAGTCCTCACCATTGTATGTTCCTGGCATTAATCGGCAGACCAGTAAATGAGCAGGATTCTGTATCTCTCCGCATTCTCACCATGTGTTGTTGTCCACCATCAGCCCCCACTTGAGCATGTTGGTCTTGCATTGAGGCCCTCCGACATTTAGGGACTTCGACCCTCAGCCAGATGAGACAGATGATATTCTAAGACCTTTCACAGTATGGGTTTACATGTAAGTAAGAACAGGGTGATGAAGGCTTTAAAAAGTTTTCACCCTTCTACTTAAACAAGGGAAATAAAATCTTTCTGTCACATCAATTAGCAGAGCATTTTTGCTTTAGACCTTCAATTCAGCCATGTTGCTGGGCTGGTATATGGACAGCTGAAGTGCTGCTTGAATCAAGAGCAAAACTTTTTTATATAATTTAGTTTAGTATAGTGGGCAGAGGAATGTACTAGGATTCAGTAGACTTGGGTTTGAATCCCCACTTGAGCATTGAAATTCATAGAAATAAAGTGGGACTGGGAAAATTGTGTTTTGGGTGAGTGGGCGGCATATAAATTATTATCAACAACAACAACAACTTCTTCAATATATCATTTACCTTCAAACTTTTATTAAGGTTGCTATAGTTTGGTTCACACATTTACTATCTTTTATTATAAATATTATTCACTGATTCTGCAATTCTGCTTCTCAGTCCTGTCACCTTCTCCATGCTAGGAGCCTGTACTTCTGCCTTTTGTGCTAATGAACAATGTACAGTGACAGCTATGGCTTAAAAATTACACATTTTAAACTATCCCTTCTGGGTATGAGTTTAAAATACCTTCCTGTCACTTTAAAAATATCCTACTACAACAGTTCAATCACAGAATAGTCTGCTTTAGATGTAACACATCTGATCTTCTAATGTGTTTTCCAGGGCACCACAACCTACATAAGGCAGATTTCTGAATAATACTTTGTAATATGGAGAATGTGATAAGTAGCAAATTTCTCCCTTGCATGAGTTTCTGTATAGTTACAGCTAGGGACTAATTGGGAGAAGCTAGTCTATTTTGAAACCTGATTGGAATAACTGCCAGAGATCATCTGCCACTACCAGCTGTGGGAAGCTGTATTGATTTGCATGATTAAATGTCATTCTGATTTAATAACTCTATGACTCTGTATCTGGTGTATATAAGCTCATGCCTTGCTATTTCCTTCCTAAATCTCATGAAGTGGACTTGATTCATGAAAGCTCACATTAAAAATATAGCAATTAGTCTTAAAGTGCTGCAGTGTTTTTGTTTTTGCGTTTGGGTTGGGGGGGGTTGCGTGGCTGGGAAGCCGAACGATTACCTCGGATAATTGCTACAAGATCATTATCCAATGCTCCTGCTTGTTTCTTGCCTGTTTTTTATTGCCCTAATAGTATCCCATGCCAGTATTAGACTGAGAAGCCTCACTGTACTTCTAATCTCCTTGAAATCTGCTGCCTTTCACACAAACTCTGAAAATGTTAAGGATATCTTGGGACAAACATTTGATTTGCTGAGGGTATTTTTTGTTTTTGAGAGGCATTAGTGCTGTCATTGATCGCTCCCTGTCTCAGCCGTTGATCACAGAATCTTACTCCAATCTTAGTCTCATTTAAAAATTAGCTGTCTGTTTAACTCAAACAACCTTGAAAAATCTTGGGTACATCCTTTAAAACTGATGCTGTCTGTTCATATATTCCTGGAGGATTTGAATGAGGTTGTATGGTTTTGTTGTTTAACAGATTGGAATTAACATTGAAAACTTAACACTCAGAACACTCTTGTTGCCCGACTTTGGCTGTTTGAGGCAAAGTAGTCCTAACTCATTGTCAAAGTGAGACTTGTACATTACCTAACTTTCAACTCAGGTGTTCAGTGCTCTCTGGAGTTGAGAAGGAAAGGTGTGGTTGATGCGGGAGAGACACAAAGGAAGGACAGCTGAAAGGGGCAGATATTGGTGCAGAGATATAACTGGGGATTGGTGCAGCGTCATAACAGAATTATGTTTTTGTTTTGACAAATATTTTGGTGGCCCAGTAGAAGTATGGTATGGTAATAGAGCAGACCTTACTGCCTGTGACTCAACGCCGGGTATCAGGTGGCAGTTAACTAACTTGACAACCCTGAGGACTAGCAACTTGGGTGCCAAAGTCCACAGGGAAGGATGATGGTCCCCAAGTGGATTAAATCCCATTGAACATGAGCTTCATCAATACTGGCCTGGGGCCAATGAGGACGTTGAGTCCCCAAAAGGCATGGGACCAGAAAGTGACTTATAGAACTGGATCAGTGGTATGGGTGTCATACTGCAATGCAGAAGACAATTGGAAGGCCACTGCATTATATTGTTCCCAGGACAATCTTCACGGCTGATCACTATGAGGATAGCCAGTATTCGGATATGGATAAAGAAGAAGAAGATATAAAATAATGTGCTGAAGTGCTGAGAATGCTTGATGCCTATTCAAGCATTGTTAACTGTTAATCATTTCCCCGTTCTTTCCTCTGGTTTATGTGACAGGTATTTGATCATAATTTTATTTGTGACTAAATTTATTTGTGGGGGGTTATGCCTAAATGTTTTACATTTTATGATTTTTAAAAAAAAATAAAATCCTCTCGTCTGACTAGCTCAGTGGTTTAGGTATCTGGCTGCAGAACCAGAGGTTAGGAGTTCAATTATCCCAGAGTCCGAAGAAGGGAATGGTAAACCATTTCTAAGTACTCTCTACTTAGAGAACTCTGAAAACAGCCAGCCTGTCAGAATTGAGTTGTCACCACACAATTATTATTTATTATTATAAAGCACTCAGAATGTTTAAATTTAGTATGTGATCAGTGATGATAATTGTTTGGGAACATTGTACATATGTACATCACACTGCATAAACAAAGGCTTAAACATTGTAACATTTAGCAAATTATTTTCAATGTTAGGCAAGGCTTCGTTCAAATAGAATTGTTTCATGGGAAGATGCCTTATGGGAAGAGGTAGGACAAGCTATTAAGGGAGAAAAACAGACTGCTTTCTGGTGTAGGCTAACTCTTTTCCCATGTGGTTCCTACCTCAATTTATCAATGCCACTTCCTAATTTGTCTTACTGTCTCTGCCAAATCTTGCTCCCAAGTGAGTATGTTAAAGAACTCAGCAAATGAAGCCACAATCAAGGCTTCCCAGCCTAGGTGTGTGTGTGTCACATGATATATGATAACTTCATGTCCTTTATGCCATTGCTCACCAAAGGGTGAGGAAGCTGTGTGGATATACAATACCACAACTCCCTCTGGTCATGTTGTCATGTCATCCTAGTGTCAGGAAAGGCACACGTTGAGCCAGACATATGAGGCTAGAACCTGGCACTTGGGTATCCAGCCATGTGCCCAGGGTCACTTTGGTCTTCACTGTGTTTTAGCAACATGTCAGTGCTAAAGAAAAAGAATCTTGAGTATATTTGGACTGGAGATGTACAAATGGACTGGATTAAACAGCAGTGTTTCCCAACCTTTGGCTTTTGGACTTCAATTCCCAGAAGCCTAAGCTAATTCCCCAAAGCACTGATCAGCCAATGTACTGACTTAGGCTTCTGGGAATTGAAGTCCACCTGTGGGGCATGGGGCCCACATTGGGAAATACTGTTCTACTTTGTAACAAAGGCAAGACATGTTTGCAGAACAGGGAAACAGCCAGGCTAACTGGTCAGGAAAAGAGTGTGCTCTCTTACAGATGGTGACACCCACTATAGACATGTATGAAACAGGTCAGCGCAGTTTGAAATAGACAATGCCTATCAGAGAAACAAGACAACGCAATAGGAAGCCAGGTGCCCCAACACACGGTGAAGTAGTTCATCATGCCATGTCTTTTGTTGGTTAAAAAGTGGCATGAAAACTTGCAGTTTCTTCTTCCGTGTCCCAATCAAACCCTGGACTGCCAAAATGAAGCCACTTTCTTGGCTTTGTCATTGGCCAACTTAAGTCCTCATCGGTACATGTTTCTGGTAGTAATCGACAGATTAGCAAATGAGCCGGATCCTCAGCCTATTCAGGGTCCTCCAAATGATGTAGGGGAGGTTTAGTTCCTTACCTATATCCTCCTTTAATGATGTTCCTTTCCCAGTGAGCTCCTTCTTCCATCTTTTAATTTGGTTTTGCTCTTGTGTTCCCTCAAGAATGTTTCTTCTTGCCATAAAGCTCTTTTCTGGATCTGAGCCGGGGGACTTGAGTCTCATATCCATTCAGAGGATGTCAAGGGTCAGTCTATTGCTTAGTTTTCTCAGCATCCACTGCTACTTCACTCATGATCTTGGGTGGAGCAATACCAACAAGAGGGTACATTTTCTCAACTAGTGTAGTTTTGAGGCATCCTGTCACTATACGTATGGCTTCATTAACAGCAATGTCATTTTGTTCTCTGTGTGTGGATGCGCAGTTCATATTGGCTAATTACAAACATGGATGCATCAACTGTCTCCTATCAAAAATTCTCGACATTGCTAAAGCATAATAAATCCCCTGCCTCCTTTCCCCTGCTGATTTCCATTCTGGACTCATCGGAGGAGAAATTCAACATATTTGTCTAATATATCTGTCTTCTTCTTTGCTTCCTTTTTTATCCCATCTGGTGTCAAGGGACTAATAGACTTGTAAACTGTAAAACACCAAGAAAAGCTTGTTTCCTGTCTAACAATACATCTAGCAATACAGAGGATGCTTCTTCAGGAGAGCTATTGTTCTACAAAACTGTGAAGTGAATTGGAAATCAACAAGAAATGTTCTGCCAATATAAATCACTTGAGTTATTTAAGCCATTTTGACCCATGTAATTAAAAATAGGGGAAGTGCCTTTGCATTGGAAGTCAATTCTCAAGCAAAGAGCTTTTCCATGTCAGTTGATCAAAGTAAGTTCAAAAGAAAATAGAAGGTCAAAACCAGGACATTTAAATTGGTCTACCTTTTACAATGGCTTGTTTAGTGGAATCTAAAGCAAAAGGTGCCAATTTTTTTAGTGACGGTCTCTGGGGTGTAGGTTTTTAAAGCAGCAACCAGGTGTGCAGATTAAAAAATGAATCTCTCCCATTATGTTATCTTCACAACAGAAAAAACACTACCTGCTAAACTTCTATATAAGCTGATTGGCTGGTTATGCACACAATCTACATTAACCCATTGCATTGTGGGGTTACAGTAATATATTCAACATTGGCCAATATTGGGGGAGGGGGAGCCCTCAGATCTTCTGGGCTTGCTCACCTTTCACTAACAGTGATACCCCCAGAAAAAAGTAAAGGTTGCCCTTGCTTGAAAGTCAGTCATATCCAACTCTAGGGGCGGTGCTCATCTCCCTTCACAGCCAAAGAGCCAGCACTGTCTGCATCTGCAGACATTTCTGTGGTCATGTGGCAAGGATGACTAGATGCCTGATTGCACCGAATGTTGTTTACCTTCCCACCGAAGTGGTACCTATTTATCTCCTCCCAATTTCTTGCTTTCAAACAGCTAGATTGGCAGGAGCTGGGTCAGAGATGGGAGCTCACTCCATCATGGAGCACTCAGGTGTTTAACCGCTGACCTAAATCCAGCATTTTAACCACATCCCCCCTCCCCCATTAGCCATCCCCTTTATTTGCTTGCTTTATGACTATGCCAGTGTGTCACTGGGCTATGTGGGTGGCTGTTGTTGGTTATGCACATCTTGAGATATTTCTCTTGTTCTTGATGTTGTGCTGTTGTTGGTTGTTTTGGTGAGTCTTTGTGTGCCAGGGAGCCAAACCCTAGCTAGCTGACTGCCTTCCTCCTTGTTGTTCTGCGCAATAACCATCAACATCAGGAGCATGTGGGACAGCTAACATCAAGTCTTCCATAGAGCTTGTGAAAATAGCTGTTGAGAAGTTGCATGCTCTTCATACTTGCAATAGACCGTTGATGCAAAAAACTCATTTTCTTAGGTTCACTTTGCTTTTGCCAACTCTGGTCTGTACTCTATTATGTGAAGTCCATGTAACCCAATTCTCTGTGTGACCAGGGGTTAGACTTCCTTGGGATTCCATTGATATTAAGAGGTGGGTAGTTAAGCGCACGCATGCACGCACCAATGTTGGCATTCTTCAAGGTTCATGGGTGGTATGAAATAGACTTTCCTGATTTTACTCTGGAATGTTAGTCCATTGAATGTGATAATCAGAACTAAACTAATATAAACTAAAGCCTGCATGGGTCTGAAGATGATTTTTCTTTCCCATGTATTGTTGTCTGCTTTTGAAGTAGATTGGTTCTCTTTTGTCTTGCCGCTGTCTTTTTGGAGTAGTTTTAAAGTGTTCTTTAAAACGTTTGGATTAATGCCCAAAACAATGAATAGGGAAAACTGAAAGAAGCTTTTCCTTCTGTGTAAATTGAAAGGACTGTTACAAGAAATTTTTTGAAATGAAAGCAAACCCCCCCCCCCCCGAACGAAGCATATACAGTAATACCTCGGATAACGATTTGGACCGGATAGCGCTAGAATCAGATAACGATGCAAGATTTTTGGAAAAACCTTGCATCGGATAACGATTCTGTTCAACAATCTTTAGCGTTATCCGAGCCAATCATGGGGGGGGGGGTTTGGAATGGGTAGAACATCTACCCAATCCACACACACACACCCCAGCGATGGATTGCTGCTACTGAACTAGGGTTGAGGGAAAGGCACGCGGGTGCCTGCCTTCCCCCCGATCCTAGTTCAGTAGCAGCGATTGCTGGATGAAGCCTAGCGGCACACAGGCTAGCTAGTCCGAGTGCCGTTAGGCTTCGTCAACAACCCGTCCGGGCTGTGTCCAAAGCTGCTGGGCTTCGGACACAGCCCGCATGGGTTGTGGACAGCTAGCCCAGCCTGGCTGGGCTGGGCTAGCCTTCTTCCGAAGCCCTTCCATACTGTGTTCGAAGCCCAGCAGCTTCGGACACAGCCCCCAAGGGTTGCGGAAGAAGGATAGCCCAGCTCAGCTGGCCTGGGCTAGCCTTCCAAAGCCCTTGTGGACTGTGTCCAAAGCCGCTGGGCTTCGGACACAGAGTGGGTGCCTCTTCCCCCCACCCTACTGGCTCCATAGCGCTTGCTAAGGGGCCAGTGGGGTGAACGGAGCAGGCACCCGCTGGCGCTACAAAGTGCGCTAGCAGGTGCCTGTTCCCCCCACCCCACTGGCCCCTTAGCGCTTGCTAAGGGGCCAGTGGGGTGGACAGAACAGGCACCCGCTGGTGCACTTTGTAGCGCACGACCGGGTACCTGCTCCGTCCACCCCACTGGCCCCTTAGCAAGCGCTAAGTGGCCAGTGGGGTGGGGGGGTAACAGGCACCCACTCGTGCGCTACAAAGCGCTAAGGCTCATGTCGGGTGGCGACAAGAGTTTCCCGATCGCACGCCACAAGGGACAAACTGTGCTGTTTGTCCCTTGTGGCACGCGATCGGGCACTTTGTCTCGCCACCCGACATGAGCCTTAGCACTTGCTAAGGCTCGTGTCGGGTGCCGAGAAGAGGTTTGCCCCCAAAGTCAAGCTGACCCAAGCTAGCAATCGCAATCGTAGGGTCAGTTTGACTTCAGGGACAAACCGCGCGGTTTGTCCCTGACGTCAGGGCTTTTTTTTTTTTTAGCGTTGTGTGAAATGATGGTTCTCCTGAAATGAAAAACATGTTCAAAGAAATGACTTTGTACAGTATCTGAGTTCAGCGGTCATCATTTCTGGCCCGTATTTACCGGTATGCCATTTACAAAATAAGTATATTGTGACCAGACATTCTCTCCCATGGCAATCCTTTTGTGAAGATATCCACAATATATCCCCAAAATTCTAAACGGGCCCAGAGGCCCTAAAAGACTGGAGATTCCTTTCATATATGCTACAATATGTCCATTGTGAAAAGCCTTAGCTGTGATGTATCTGAGGTCTATATGGTTCACTGTCTTCCTGATCTTTTGGAACTAAGTGCCCACAGGATCTCTTATAGTGAGGCTGGTCTGTTGGAGGGATATTGTCTCTTCTGGAATTTATTGAATGGCAGATACATTTCAAGGAGGCCCTGTAAGCATTTGGTATTAGTGTGTTTTCTAATACATCAAGTACAGGACCAGCAAGCTGAGGACAAATGTACATTATTATTTTTCTTTTCTGCTCAGCTTATCTCAATATGTTTGAAAAGGTTATTCAATATTATTTTTCTTCAGGAAAAGATAATTATTTCAAAACAGGACTAGCCTATATTAAATAAAGAAACATGTGCTCCACCTTTAAAATGAAATTTGGACTCGAATTATGTTAATCACATACGATGAAATATCCAGTCTGGCCAGGTTATCCTTAATCTATCTTGATGGAGGGCAACAGTTTCATCAATACTGGTCTGGGGCTGATGAGGTCTTTGCATGCCAAAAAGGCTCAGGACCAGAATGTGACTTGCAGAACTGGATCAGTGGTATGGGTGTTGTGCTGTGATGTGGAAGGCAGGTGAAAGGCCACTGCATTATATTCTCAGGACAGTCTTGATGGCTGATCACCATAAAGATCGCCAATATTTGGATTCGGATATGGCAGAAGAAGAAGAAAATGGTGATGAAATATAAGTTAACTGTCACAGTTACCTATTTAATGATATATTTCACAGTTGCTCTCGGCTCTCTCTGTTTCACATTAGTAACAAATTGCACAGCTGTGGCTATGTAGCATTTCCTCTTTTAACTAGGAGAAATCTTTCCAGTGCTTTTTATGTAGTTGGCATTGACCCCTCTAGGAGATATGGAATTAATAGGATTATTGGGATTGCTGTGTTGGGTGTGTTACAGTTGATTTTGTGTGAGAAACAAAGATAAAGTAGATGAAGCAGATGCCGATGGCCTGCAGATGACACATTTATTTATTTATTTATTTATTTATTTATTTATTTAGATTTATTATCCCGCCCCAATCAGGCGAACCTGACTCTAGGCGGCTTACAGAAAATTCATAAATTAAAACCTTGAGGTTCAAAATTACTTAAAAATCAATTAAAAAAGAATTAAACCATGAATTTACAAAGATCTAAAAGATTTAAAAAGGTTAAAAAGTTTTAAAAGTTTTAAAAAGTTTAAAAGAGTGAGGGAGGGGTGGCTGTCCCATCAGATCAGCCACCCAACATGGGACCCCATATTCCTGGAGCCCCACACCTGCCCTGCCAGCCAGGTTTTTAGGCCCTTCCGAAAGGGCAGGAGCTCTGTCTGTAGATGTAACTCAGTTGGCAGGAGGTTCCAAAGGGCCGGGGCGGCCACGGAGAAGACCCTCCTTCTGGTGCTAGAGAGATGCGCCTCTCTAGCCGATGGAATGATAAGAGAGCCTCTCCGATCCGCCCTGGTGGGACGGACAGATGTCCTTGGGACGATGCGGTCTCTTAAGTATCCTGGCCCACTACCATGTAGGGCTTTAAAGGTAATAACCAGCACCTTGAATTGCACCCGGAGACATAATGGCAACCAGTGCAGCTCCTGAAGCAGCGGTGAGGCACGAGCATGACGCCCGCACCCCATCACTACCCGAGCAGCCGCATTCTGGACCAGCTGCAGCCTCCGAATGGTCACCAAGAATAAACGTAGTTTGCTTCTACCATAAGGTCTTCCTGTCCTCTTGCAAATACATAAATTTAAAAGTTGGCAAGGAAGTGCTTAGTGATCTTTCCCCCCTCATTAACTCATCCCAAGAGATCATAAACAACCAATTCCCACAGTTTATTGTTTGAAAATCTTCAAAACATTTCCCCCTTTTCAGGGCATGTTTGTTTGCTTGTTTGTTTATTATAATTATATACTGCCTGATTTAATGTACACTACTCGGGGTGGTTCCCAGACACAGAAGAGTACAAAAAAAAATACAAATACAAATAGTATAAAAAATCTGCTGCCAGATAAATGAAGAGTTAGGGAATGATATCGAATAAAAACCAAATGTAAGCAACCACCTCTTTACTAGAAGGATGTTTGTGAAGGTCTGTCTGAAAACAGAAATGCTTTTTTCAGAAGTCTTCTGAAAAACCAAAAGGGAGGCAACCTGGCAGATCTCTATAGGAAAGTCGTTCCAGAGCAAGGGATTTACTACCAGGAAAGCTCTTTTTCTGGTTTCACTCTTCTTTGCCTCTCTCGGGATAGCCAGCCTCAGCAAGGAAGTTTGAGAGGATCTTGTAATCTGGGTTGCAATCTCATAGAAGAGTTATTTCATAAGATAACAAGGTCCCAAAACATGTAGGGCTTTGTACATAATTACTAAGGCCTTGAACCTTGCATGCAATGCAGCAGGTAACCAGTGCAAGCAGGCTGGAACAGGAGTTATATGATCATACTGATGAGTTCCAGCGGTTAAGTTTGGCTACTCCATTTTAGACACATTGGAATTTGTGTACCAGCCTCAAGGACAGCCCCATGTAATCAGTCTTAGAGATTGCCAACATGTAGACCAGGGGGCCTCAAACTTGGCCCTTCAGATGTTCTTGGACTTCAGTTCCCACAAGCCAAGATCAGCAGGCCAACGTAGTAAGGGGTCGTTCATCCAGATATGGGTGGAGCAGGTCTAACCACTGTAGCTGATGAAATTCAGCCCTTGCCTTGGCAGATACCTGCTGGTCCATAGTAAGAGGTGGGTCCAGGAAGGCACCAAGATTTCGAACCTTATCCCTAAGGGGAAGAGTGGTATTCTTTATCTTAGGGAGACAACACACAACTGATTGGGAGATGCCCTAACTGTCTGGGTGGTTCACAAATTAATTAGCATTTTGCCCCCAACTATGTTGGGTACTCATTTTACTGACCTTGGAAGGATGCAAGGCTGAGTCAATCTCCAGCCCCATCAGGATCAGAGCCCCATCAGGATTGAACTCATGATGTCAGCAGTTTTGATTGCAATACACCAGTTTAACCACTGCGCTATGATGGCTCCTACTACTACTACTATGTCTAGGCCAGACATGAAACTGTCAAAATGAAGGCACCCTTTGGTGAGATCATTCTGCAGTTCCCTTCACCTGACAGGGATAAGACCAGAGTGATGGCACACCATAGTTTTCAAGAATAGTGTACACAAATGAACAAAGGGTGTTGCATATGCCACACTGTTGTCTGATGGTATAAATAGCATTGTATATTTATTTATTTATTTATTTATTCTTTAAATTTATACCCCGCCTCGCTCAGGCGAACCTGACTCTAGGCGGCTTCCATAGTAAACAAAGAACAATATAACAAAAGACAATAAACAATATCCCACCAAAAAGGAATAAAAAGAAGCTGCCTCATAAGGATCTGCCATTCAGATTTTTGGTCTCTCTAAATTCTGCAATAATTTGTGAATCTCTTGTGGAATTACCACCGTAATTTCAAATCTATATACATTTCTATATTTTGCATAAATTCTGTACATTCATACATTTCTTCCTCTTATAGTATATGAGCTGCTACCATACCTTAAAAATGCATTTTTTTACTGTTAACGATATTAGTTTTCATAGTCAAACTCACAATATTGTTTTTTGTTGTTTTATTCTCTTTCTCTCTAGGCTGTATTGAGTCCTCTTATAGCAATTGCACTGAAAATATCTCAGATTCATGAGAGGACGGGTCGTAAAGGTCCTACTGTCATCACCTGAACCAGGGAAGGATCAATCAGCCAGGGCCAAATTTGAGAAGGCAAAGTGGAAAGAAGACCTTACAGAAATACATCAGCTGTTTGTGCCTTGTTATAACTCTAAGGGCTTTTGAGCAATTGGGATCAGGACAAAATTCAGTGCTGATTGTATTTTGTTTCATTGTTCTACTAAACCAACAGTGCACTTTCTTCTGTACTACAGCTTTAAGTATTTTCTTACACATAAAATAACCAAAGAGAAAGCATCCTTTAGATTAGTAGCCTGTTATTGCATAATGTCAGCATGACAGAAGAGGTTTTTGTGTTCTATTTTTGCCAAGCAGGAAAGGGCTACATACTCCTTTGGTTGGACTTTGTTGCAGTATACAAAGTCTTGGAGACAGTATTTTCAGATTCCTTAGTTTTATTTCACTCTTATGGTAGCCAACATAAGTTCAAAAGCACGAAATTTCAAAAAATCCTCAAAGCAAAATAAGTTCTGTGCCTCATGATGACCAAAACCATCTTTTGGTCGTTGTGGTCTGGTTCATGATTTTGATCTAGACCAGGGTTCCTCAAACTTGGTGCTTCAGGTGTTCTTGGATTTCAGTTACCAGTCAGCACATTTG
This sequence comes from Furcifer pardalis, assembly GCA_030440675.1. Classification (NCBI taxonomy): domain Eukaryota; kingdom Metazoa; phylum Chordata; class Lepidosauria; order Squamata; family Chamaeleonidae; genus Furcifer; species Furcifer pardalis. The sequence continues at coordinate 37,422,653 of CP126896.1, forward strand.
CTGACCAGAGCGTCTGGGAATCGAAGCCCAAGAACATCTGGAGAACCAAGTTTGAGGAACCCTAAGCTAGACTATTAGAGGGTGTTTGGCCATTGCAGTTAACTAGAGCATCCACCTACTAAGAGGGGACTCAAGACGCTAGGATTTGTTGTTTTTTCCCCTTTGGATGAAAGGTCACACAAAGCACAGTGTCAAAACAATATAAGTCATGTACAGGTCTGGCTATTCTAAGCTGTACTCAGGAGTAAACCCTAATGAGCTCCATAGAATTTTCCTCCATGTAACCGTGCATCTTATTGCAGCTTTAAAATGTGATTTCATTTCTCTGTTTATGTTTTCCAAAGCATATTCACAACTGCCATTCTTAATCTCCCAGCCACAGTGCTATGAATAATAAGCATTCTTGTCTTTACTAGCTGAAGCCTGGAATCCATTACATTCATTTTTGCACCCCTTTATGTAAGTAAAACTTTCAAACTCAAAAGGTGGAGCAAGGAAATGGCCATTCAGCCAGTTCTTTGGCAAACATTTTCTGTTTTCCGCTCTTGACTCCTCAGTTAATCACAGATCGCCACCAGCAATACTAAACAATACTTGAGGCAACCTTCTTCTTTTAGTAATGAGCTACAGCAGCTGCCTTGGCAGAGGGCCATGTCTTCTGTTACATTTCACTATTTTCTGAGGGAAACTGCTAGGGTAGACTGGGCCCACCTGCCTTCACTTTCTTCTAAATAAATGAATTGTTATGAAACTATCTTTCAAAATGGACTTGTTTTCCACTTCTTTAGGGATGCTTGGTCATGGCAGAGTCAGACTTTGGAACGCGTTTGTGTGATTTTGGAAGGCTTGTGTGATTCTTGTTAAAATAAAAAAAGCACAGCTATGAGGTCAAAGGAGTATATCCGAAATGTCTCTGCATAAGTGCTCAGTTGCTACACACTAGTTTAACTAGAGTGTGGCCTCTAAAGTGGCATTTTTGTGGCAACATAAATGTATGCTAACTTAAATACAGTAAAACCCCTAGTTACATATCAAATCTGTTTCATAGGCTTTTATGTAAATTGGTTTTTTACTTAACTCAAAGAAAACCCATAGGAAAAATGAATTTTTACTTAACTTGAAGCAGTCCCATAGGAAAATGATATTTATGTAAATTGAAGCAACCCCATAGGAAAAATGAATTTTTTACATAACTCTAAGCAAACCCATAGGAAATTGTGTTATGTAAATCGGGACATGGTTTTAGTGCAAAAATCATTATGTAAGTCGAATCACTCAAGGCATATATAAGTCAGGGTTTTACTGTCTTCTGCTTATTTCTGGCACTATACTGGTTTTTAAGTGGATTATATGTCACTATACAGATGGAAGTATAAGTGTACATAGCATAGTCCTCTAAAATGAATCAAAGATTAGAAGACAGCAGAACTAGATTTTTGTTCATGGATCCATCCAGAACATGTCCAAGTCGCCACACAACATGTGGACAGTGCTTGTTCATTTTTAATGATCATGTGATTCCTTTCAAAACTAGCACAAAATGTGATCCACAACGCTTGTGCAAGATTTCTAGTTATTCATGCTCTTGTTATCTTTGGGGGAGGGGGAGAATATTATATTGAAAAATGTGTCAAACATCGCCCTTAAAAAACCACCAGTACCTTAGAAAAGATGATTCCCATCTCTGCTCAATGGAACAAGCACTCTGATTAATGGATCCTTCTTTGACTTAGTTTCTTTCAAACTAATGATGCCCCAAAAACTGCATTACTACCATTTAAGATTCCAGAGTCCTGTAGAAACACAGTTCTTTTCCTCACTATGCTAAATGAGAGAGGGAGGGTGCTAGAAATGACAAATCATCCTATGGAAATAAGCAGGCTTATGTCTTAGTACATTAATTAAATACCCTTTTGAAATGAATTAGACTTGTTCTTTTTGCATCAAAGAAATGTTCTCCATCTATTGTCTTTTAATGAGAGCGGAGATTTCCTGCTGTAACAGGGAGGCTTTTTGTCTGTGCCTCTGGCTGTGTTTTGAGTGGAATGGAGCTTGAGAGGGAGACTATCCCAAATAAACATGATCTATGATGCCTGTGGAACTGCAATAAATTGAAGGGTTAAAAGTACTTCACTAATTCACTTAGCTGTCTGAAAGTCTACCAAATGTTTTATCACAAGGTCATAGAATGAGTCATCGGGGAACAGATGGAGCAGAAGAGAAGATTGCTTGTTGAATGCTTGGGTAACAGCAAATGTTGCTTGTGCCTGTGAAAGAATACTCGAACTCAGTGGCGCAGGCCCTGAGAGGATGAGAACTCTTTCTGCGTGTGACTCATGGGAATGTTTTTCTTTGGGAACAGAGGTGTGGCTCCAATTCATGTGCTGAGGCAGCTTCTGGGCAGTGTGAAACTTTTGTAACCTAGTAGTGTCCATTGCATTGGCCAAATGTTCATTAATCATGCCAGCCTGAGTGTTCTTATGCTGTTAGAAATTGATCTGGTTTCCTTTTGATATTTGTTGAAACATGCTATGACATTTATTATAAATGTCCACTGCCACTTTTCTGCTTTGCATCATATGTTGATGATAGGCCATGTTGTTCCCTAGCACACTTGACTTTTTAAAAGCTGTGTCTAAATAAACGAGGCACTGGCCTTTATTCATTTTTAAAATGCATTATTTTATGACAGCATTATTAAACATCATTTTTGTAAATCAAAGTAAGTTTTATCATTCCTTTTCATGCAATACTAGTAGTTAAGGTAAAGGTCACCCTTGCTCACAAGCCATTCGTATATGACTCTAGAGTTCAGTGCTCATTTGTTTATAGCCAAAGAGCCACCACTTTCTGCATCTGCAGATGTTTCTGTGGACATATGGCAGGCATGCCGAGACACTGGAGTGCATGGAACACTGTTTACCTTCCCACTGAAGTGGTACCTATTTATCTACTTGTAATTTCTTGCTTTTGAACTTTCAGGTTGGCAGGAGCTGGGACAGAGACAGGAGCTCACTCCACTGTGCAGTTCTCGAACTGCTGACCTACCTACTTTCCAGTCAGCATCTTAATCACTTCAGCCACTGCAGTCCCACCAGTATGTACATGCTCTATATTTGCTGGGAATCCCCTTCATTTCCGTTGGTTTTGCCAACAGGACAGCCATAAACAGTTGGATGCTGAGTTAGACTTTGGAGAACGTTTGAAATACACTGTAACTTTGGTTGAATTAAATTGTGCAATTGTTGCTAATTTGCTGTGGGCTTTTGAACATCATCTTGTTGGTTTTTAATTGAGACTTTTCATGGAGAAAATAATAAACATACTTGTGTACTGTTAAGCCAGTTCCACTTTATGGTGACCCTTCTCAGGTTTGTTTAGATACCGTATATGCCGGCATACAGGGCGACTTTTTCACCCCCAAAAAAATGCCTCCAAGTGGGGGGTCGTCTTGTCTATCGGGTGCATGTCATTTGGGTTCCCAAATACTTACCGGGGCTTGGGCAGCAGCTCCGGGGAGACCGTTGAATCCTTCCCCGCCACCTTCTTGGAAGATCCCGCCCTAAGCTCCCCTTTGCCCAATCAGGGGAAAGGACAGGTCTTCCTGCGCGGTTCCTGTCCTTTCCCCTATCGCGGTTCTTGTGCAGCGGCGGAGCAACCGCCCACACGGCTGGGGCTGCTTCTCGTGCCCGCGGCAACCATCCGCACGACCACATTGAAACTCGCCCGCATTCAAACTCGCCCACGTTCAAACTCACTCACATTCAAACTCACTCGCATTCAAACTCGCCCGCATTAAACTCGCGCCCGCGGCAACCTGATTGGCTCCTCCGTCTCTTCGGGAAGATCCCGCCCCAAGCTCCCCTTCACCCAATCAGGGGAAAGGACAGGTCTTCCTGCGCGAAAATATATCGTAATATTTTCTGAGCAAAGCATATAGAGACTAAACAAAACAACATCAAAAAACTTGTGGCACCTTAAAGACTACGGTAACTCTTGTATTTGCTCTTTTGCATGTGTGGAAGGTGTGCGGAAGAGGGGGTGGTCTTATATAGCGAGTATATAACAAACTCTATATTTTGAGTGGAAATGTTGGGGGGTCGTCTTATCTTCCCAGTCGCCTTGTGCACCGGCATATACGGTACATAATATTCAGAGGTGATACCAGTTGCTTATTTTGAGCCTACTCTGAGACCATGTAGTCCATCCATATTGTTTATTAATTTTCAAACCTGGGAGCCCCACCCCCCATTTCCTACGGCCCTTATTTGAGACAGAATTGCCCCTTACAACAGAGTTACTTAATTCAAACAGTTGACTGCAAAATTACTGACTTTTAACCTAATTTACTGCCCAGAGTGACTGTTATAGCTAGATGAGTGGTATGTAATTAGAAATAATAAATAAATAAATCATATTGTTATAAGAATATGAGATACATGAACTTAAGGCGTACACTGGAAACCTCTCTGAAGTGTTAAGAACACTTCCTTAATTCTGTTTGGGCAGTTTTGTGTTTTAAAATAGTAACATGTGTTTCCCCCCCATCATCAAATAAATGCAAGTTTTCTCTGAATATTTTCAGTATAAAAATTTTATTTTTTTAAATAAATGAAAATACAACGAAATATTAAAAAGTATGTAAATCAGAGAGTCTTAGAACTCTGTACAAACATTAATTACAAAATAAATGGCAACTGTTAGATAATTTCATCAGATTTTTCTATCTCACAGTTAGCCATTGCTAACAGAAAACAAGTAGGCTAATGCCAGAGCTCCACAGGTAGTTCTATATTTGGACTTGCAGTGCACCTGTACTAATTATCCTGAAGCGCAAGTCTTCATACCCATCTGGTGATTAACAAAAAGATATGGGCTAATTAACTATGCAAAGACACTTTCCCTTTCAAGATCTGAAAGACAGTAACAGTTGATAAACTGGTACCTAATGGGAAATGGTTCAGTTACATTATAAAACATCCTTTTCAGAAAGAGAAAATTTTGAACAAACATTAGTAGCACATTTCATCATACAGAATATTTTGTCCACATATCTTGAGCTGGGAGTTTTCGCATATACCGGTAAATTGGACGAAAGGCTAATACAGTATTATTAAAAACAAAATCTGACAAATCTGCATTGCCGTTAAAACAGTTTGGATTCAGTTTCTCCAATTTAACTTGTATTTTTGTAAAACTACCTCAAATTTAATTCAAAGTATTGTTTACTTCAGCCATGGAACTGAATTGTTGAGTACGATCAAAATTTAACCTCATTCAATCATCATAGCTGGCTGGTCGTTAAAAGACCTTTCATTCCTCTGTAGAGAGCAATGTTCACAATGCAATTTATAAAGCTCAAAAGTTTAGCTCTGAAAAAATACTCATCAGCCTTGTAAATACTAAAGATAATGTAAAATACTTCCCTCACTGTGGAAGCTTAACTTGTCTCTGCATGTATGTACACTTCCTTCCTTCACCATTAGACCACATGCTTTTCTTAGGATTTGTTTACTCTGCTATTTTAAATACATCAGTGTCTCTGGCACCTCATCATGCTACTGTTGATGTTATTTATTGGCAATTATCGCAGACATTTCCTAACACAAGCAAATAATGTAAACAGACATATCAGTTGGTGCCGTCAGCCAGTAATACTGGACTGAACCCAGCACATTTTTCATAGCAACTCCAAGCCTTACTCCTGGTTGATAGTACCATACTATTTCTGAGTTAACCTTTCTAATGCCACGTGGCCAGCTGTTGAGTGCCATCTTCCTACAAGGTTAGTTTTGTACCCAATGTACACTGCTGGAAGAAACCCGTCCTACCATTCACTTCAGAGGTGCTCTGCGCTCAGAGCCATATCTGTTGCCTCTTCCCCAGAACAGGGATGGCTTATTTCCCTCTCAAGTTCTCTGACAGGTTCTTTCATTAGCAGTTGGTCTGCATCACAGGTGCACAAGTAGTCCCTTCTTGTGTTGAGTCACACTCTGTAGGCTGCTGCTGAAGGGACAGTTCATAGGAAGGAGGCTGTTCGTCCTGGGTGCCGGTTTCCTCAATGAAATCAAGGCTGCTCTCTGTGTACAGCGGTGGAGGTATATTGTAAATTTCTTTCTCTTGTTCCAACGGGAAGACTGGCAGCTGGAAGGTCGGCTTTTCAGGATCAGTGCTGTCTTCATATGATGGAGGATAAAAGTCAGGCCTGAAGACAGGAAAAATAGACCAAAAACACTGTTTTAAAAACTAACATTGCACCAATCTGCATAATTTGTGCACAGGTGCCATTAATAATCTGCAGAGACCCTTAGCTGGCATCTTATCACAGTATTATTCTTCTTCAGATGTAAACTCTCACTAACTTTGCATTATCTTGAGAACCCAAATGTGCCCCCATTCAAGCAAACCAATCCAGGAAGAAGGGCCTTTGGGTAATAATTCTGTTTTATAGGCCTCTGATATAGTTGCTTTTAGAAGTCTTAATACGTATCAATCGGAGACAGTGTAAGATTCATACAAGGAAGAGTGACCACATCTTCACCGAGCTTTACTGTAAAAACCTCTGTACAGAAAGTGCATATTCTGATTAAAACTATATAGTGTAATTTATTTTCCAGTGCTATCTATGAACACTTTCAAAATGTGAAACCTTTTTGGTTACCTAACCGGAGTTATGTGCTGAGTCTTATTTATAGACCTGCTGCTCTGCCAATTGTGAGTGTTTATGGAGCTGTTACTACAACAGAACAGGAAGTGACATTTGTCTCCATGGCCCATTTACAAAGTTTGCCAAGCAGGAGGCCACCTCGACTTAAGGAAACTCTTACTGTAAGAGCATCAGCCTTCACTCTAGGAATGGCAGAGGAAAATGTGCAGCAGTCTCAAAATGCAGCTGTGCAGATAACGGTGAACATTTTTTCCTTTGTTGAACAGATGCAAACAACATATGAAGCCCAGGGTGTTCATAGTCTCTTCTGAAAAATTACTGAAGAGCCATAAGTGCTCTGTGGCTTAAAATACATGTTAAAAATTGAAATTCCACATCACTATTTAAAATGTTGAGGAACTATTCTAAAGTAATCGTTTTATTATTCTGAATTTCTTGATGGTTGCAACCTAGTTCATGAGTGTATGTGGCCAAAAAAGAACTCAAGTGATTTTAGTAGTTTTAGGAAACATAATAGGGACAAAGTTAATCACCCTCACCACCTTAGATTAATTATAGATTGACGAACAGAAAATAGAAAAGGCATTAAAGACTGTTTCAGAGTCTTTCTTAAAATGTATTATTTCTGAAATCTGGAATAGATTAGGATTAGGTTGGGTTAGGAGAGGAAAAACTATTTACAATGGAATTGGATCCTGTGGAACAGGAACAGCGTTTCTCAACCTTTGGTCCCAAGGTCTTCTTGGTCTTCAGTTCCCAAAAGCCCAAGTCAGTACACTTGCTGATCAGGGTTTCTGGGAATTGACGTCCAAGAACACCTGGGAACCCAAGGTTTGGAAACACTGTAGTAGAGGGATTAGGGGAGGATTATTCTTACAGTTTTTCCCAGTGACTTCAGGCACCTCATTCCACACTATCCCAGAGTCCTAGGTGGACAGTGGGCACAGTGAGGGACAGGAGAACTAGGCAGAGACCGCTACTAAAACATCCCAGGAGCAGAATTCTGCTGCATGTTTCTGGATCCAACTCATTGTATTCATTTTCCAGAACAAAATATAAAATAACTGTTAAGGTAATAAATACGTCTAAGTATGAAATAAGTAAGCATCCTTTGCAGTACACTTGTGTGAGTGATTATATAGCTGTACAGGAAACATGGAACAAATTTTAAAAAATTAACAAGAAAGCAAGATAAGAGAAAATGGGAGCTATATAGAAATTAAAAACAGTGTGTTGAAGTTGACATTTTATAAAAAGAAAGGATTAGTGAAAAGAAGAATTACAGTAGTCCACTTCTGAAAGATGCATTTATAGGGAAAAAAAACAAGTTTGGAGTACAGCTGTGTTTGGATATAAAATATAAATTACATGTGAAGTGGGAGAAGGGAAACAAGAATTTTGAAATGTGGTATTGGAAAATAATATGCAAATGAGTGAATGAGAAAATTGAATGAATAATATTTAATGCATTAGGGAGGAACAAGGGCTGGTGGTGCGAAATGTAAAGAAGAGGCAATCATGAATGGTAGACTGGTCCAGTCTATCACTGGAATGAAAGAGGAAGGGCTGGATATATTAAGCAAAATGGAGGGAACAGGGACTAAAACACATACCTGTCTACAGTACTGATGTGAGTATCTTGATATCTGGAATGTCCTTGTATAAGTCTCTGGAATAGACTCTTGCACTTGCTGGCCTCATGATAAGTGCTCCAGAAGATCCCAGAGAGGAGAAGCAAGAAGCCCAAAGGCAACAGGAGATATGCAATGGGCAAACTATTGCATTGGCATGCAGAGGCACCTGTAGAGATGCAAAAGGCTCCTAGGCAAATAATGACAAAGCCAAGCAAGAGCACAAATAAGCGGAGAAACGGGAAGAGGTTCTTTGACATCTTTACAGTTAGCTCCAACCTCTACTACAGGGATCTGTCCACTGCTTCTTCCTATATACCTCTGCCAGTGTTTTATAGGCTCTGTCAAAACTGGCAATTGGACGCGTTAACCTAAGATACTGATTAACAATTTGAAGCAGGAGCTATATCTCAAGAGATTAATTTATAATCAAAACGCTGCTCTTGAGGAGGCAGCAAATACTTCCTGTACCGTTTCGCTGCCAGCATAAACTCAGCAAACTTTACTGCCTGTTGCCGTCCACACTGAAAACAAGGAAGGCCATCCTTCATAGGTTGCCAACATATTTCTGCAGCATAGAGTGTTTATATTTTAAACATTTTAACTTTTAAAATTTCGTTATTCTTCACATTCTATTAAAAAGGGACAGAATAAAGAATTATTTTGAACTGAGGCTGCAACCCTCCATTTGCTTTGGAATAAGGACATGTGGCTTAGTGGTTAAGACACTGAACTTGACAACTGGAAGATTGGTAGGTCAGCAGTTGAAGACCTAAGTACTGCATGATGGAGTGAGCTTACATCTCTGTCCCAGCTCCTGCCAACCTAGCAGTCTGAAAGCAGGGATTGCAGTGGCTCAAGTCACTAAGACGCTGACTGGGAGGCGGAAGGTCAGCAGTTCGATTCCCATGTACTGCAGGATAGAATGAGTTCCCGTCTCTGTCCCAGCTCCTGCCAACCTAGCAGTCCGAAAGCAAGAAATTGCAAGTAGATAAATAGGGACCACTTTGGTGGGAAGGTAACAGCGTTCCATGCACTCCGGTGTCTAGTCATGCCTGCCACATCACCACAGAAACATCTGCAGAAGCAGACAACGCTGGCTCTTCGGCTTAGAAACAGAGATGAGCACTGGCCCCTAGAGTTGGATACGACTGGCTTTTGAGCAAGGGAAACCTTTACCTTTACCTTTAAATAGGTACCACTTCAGTGAGAAGGTAAACAGCATTCCATGCACTCAGGTGCCTAGTCATACCTCCCACATATACATGGAAAATGCCTGCAAACACAAACTCTTTGGGTATAAACAGAAATGAGTATTGAATCCTAGAGTCAGATATGCCTGGCTTTCGAGCAAAGGCGACCTTTACCTAAGGACACGTCTACTCTGTCCCAAAACACCATTCTGAAATCGGAGTTGTTTTAACCCTGCTTTCAGGTTACATGGTATTTGAGTCACTGTGTGCATCATATACTCGTCTTGCCCAACCCAATCCCCCCTGATCTGTGGCTGTGCTCTGCTTTGGCAGCAGAGAAGTCCCAGCCCATCCATGGCATCTCCACTGTCATATAGGATTCGTGCCATAGTCTGACTGCTGGTGTTGAGATGCTGCAGATCAACTGGTTGGGGGTGGGGATCCGTGACGGCAGTGAAAATGCCACAGATAAGCTGGAGAGGGCCTCCCTCATCAACTGGAGCCCGTTTCTGCTGCCATAGCAGATTGCAGCCACCGATCAACAGAGACGGCCTCAAACTGATTGAGGGAGATGAGTGGCAGCTGATCTGCTGCCAATCAACTGGAGCCCGTCTCAACTCCCTCTGTAAGTTCATCTGGGAAACCCCAAATAAACAATAACAGAAGTGGGCACATTGCCCAGGTGGATTTATTTTCATACCAATATGAGTATCAGTGTAAAATAAATGCCCCCCAGCCAGTGTTTTAAGATAAACCACTTGGCAGTGAAAATACATCAATTTTGGCAGTGTGTTATGTAAATGCTGATCTTTAAATTGATTAGGGACCAGCACATATATTAGGGTTTTTTTATTCAATGTAGATGCACTCTAAATCACACTGTGACTATGTAATGTAGTGCACAGAATGATGGACTGGGACCCAGAGGGCCAGAATTCAAATCCCTTCTCAGCTGGGGTGGGTGGGTGGTGGGTAGAATTGATAAAACCACTCCTTAAATATCTCACTAGTCTTGAAAGCCCTGTTAGAGTTGTTATAAGTTAGTTCCAACTTGAAGGTACACATCAACAAGTCCCACTGAATACAATGGGATTTTCTTCCAATGGGTTGAGTCTGGCCAGACATCCTGCTACGGTAATGGAGTAGACCATACAACCAGACTCAATGCCGAGTGTTAGGCAGCGGTAAATAACCTAACTCCCCAAAGAGGCCAACAGCAACAGGTGGATGAGCACCTTTAGGTGGGGTGATGATCCCCTCAGTGGAGGAAATGCCACTGGAAACCATCACATTTGGCCTAATGGCAAAATGAGCAAAAGAGAAACTGTTTTATTATACTGATTCCCAATGATCACAGAGGCTGAAGAGGTCATGCCAGATGACCTGGCTGTAAGGCGCACCTTGATAAGATCCTCAAGGCTGTGGCAGTCCATTGCAGTCCTGGTGTTAAATTCTACGTGTCTCATTTTATATGTACTACAGGAAATGGCTCTGTGATCACAGTGTGTGGATCACGTTAAGGCAAGATGGGATCCACCTTAAATAAATTCACACCAATGGCATTTTCCCTGTTTGTCATTCTTCTCACATCCATCAACTGTGAAAATGATTTCCAGGAAAAAAATGTATACTCAGTTACAAGTAGCCAACGCCGACGACTTCTAATGGGACTAATATTTACCAAAAATTGCAGAAAATACTATGGGTTTTGGACAGGCTAATCCACATTTTCCCCATTGATCAGATGATGAAAGATGAATCAGCTCACAGTCCTTCCTCTCCAATCTATGGTTTTGTATGTCCACCAGAAAACCACCTAGAGTTCAATTGATGCGCAGTCACTTAAATTGAACAGGCCTGGATCTCTTGGTGCAACGTGACAGCAAGTAAATATGCATTTCCCTCACTATGGAATCATATCCAAAGTCATATCTAAGACTGCACCGTTCATTTCTTCAATATTCTCTGTGGTTTCTTATCCATATGCTAATATTTTTATCTAATACTTTAGACTACCCTTCCTGCTAGCTGTTGCAATTATTATCTTTCAGGGTACAGTCATGGTGCTTACAAAATGGCTCACCAACATGAATGCTGACTGAAGCTAAAGTAATAGCATGAGCAAATGAAAGGTCAGCTACATTACAGCAATGTATTCTGCAGCCAGAGTTAGAGACCCAGGCTTCCCAGGGTTTGTATAAAAGGTTGGTCCTAAGGTTTTCCATATAGGAGTTGCACCTGGGATATGGTCCCTCATGGGACATTTTTGCAATGCAATTAAGCAACCTCTCTATGCACCATTCGGAAAGCAAACATTTTCATCTGGTTTGCAAAGAACATCCAAAGTCATCAAGGCCACTGGCAGGAAAGAACAGTTATTATCCAACAGTCACTGTAAAACCTTTTATAGAGCCTTGCCATCTATGTTCATTTCACTGTTGTCATTTCTGTGTATGCTTACTTATGAATGACGCAGAAACCCTTCCCTGTAAAGTTGTCAAGGACACTGGAATGTGTGAAAGGGCCAAACAAAAACAGTAAGCTTATATGAAGCAATTGATGGCTCCAGTGATGTCAGTGGAGAAAATCTCTGCTAGAATCTGCAGTGTCAGTTTTGAATTCATGTTCCTTTGGCAGTGGAGTGTCAATTGAAAGATAATGACACAGCAAAAAGGGATAATTTCAGTTCTTAAAGTGCCGTGGCTGACAAAGCTTCTTCTTTGCTTCCTCTTTTACTCCATCGGGTGTCGAGGGAGATGCAAGTGTTCTTTGGTGTTCTTGTAATATTTCTTTCATGTTATCTCTCCACCTTCCTTTAACTGACAAAGTTAAAGATGGGATTCTAAGATAGCAATAGCAATTGCACTAATATATCACCCCATAGTGCTTTTAGAGCACTCACTGGGCAGTTCAGAAGGTAATTATCATTTCACACACACCCCAACATTTTGCCTCATTTCCCCAACCACAGTATAATGGAAGACTGAGTCTACTTGAGTCCATTGGGATCGAATTCAAATTGCAAGCAACTGCAACTTAACCAGCGTGCCACAGGGACTCAGATGAACACAGTTTTCCAGTCTTCCATTTTCTTCTGCAGGCGACAGCTGGCAAGTAGGAAGTCCTTTGGTTTCCCAACATTTCCTCCCCGAAGCTGCCTCTCCCCAGGTCTTAAATTGGAAACAAGTCTAGAGTCAGGTTCACCTGATTGGGGCGGGATAATAAATCTAAATAAAATAAATAAATAAACAAAAGTCAGACCTTGGCAAGAGCCAGTTTCAAAGGATGCTGATGGCGATCCCAGGGGTCCTGAAGCAAGTATGCTGTCAAGACCTAGAGGTCCGAGGCAACAACAGTGACTTGAGATATTTGGAAAGCAATGGCACAGTCAAAGACTGCTGGAATTAAGTTACATGGTGGCAGTGGGGGACCAAGTGGATCAGAGCAGGTATATAGTCAGAGAGGAAAAAAGATCACATCCAGCCCTATTGTCAGCCAAGGTGAAGCCACTGTGCAGCCTTAGCAAAAGATGCTTGGAGGAATCACTGGTGCCAAATCCAGTTCTCTCCTTCAGAGGGTAGAGCTATGTGTGCACACTGGCAGCCCTGTGTCCTTTATACTTGCCTGCTGCCCTCGGGAGGGAAAATAACACTGAGTTGTCACTTATGAGATTTGCGTCTATATGGCAACAGGTGGATAGGTTGCACATCACAAATTTATCTGGCCTTGACCAGACCAGAAACCAGGCCCTTGGGTAGCACCATAAATACCAGAAGGTTGGATCTGACTAAGAAGCAAACTAGTGAGATCTGGACCATAAGGAAGGCTGAATGCAGAAGAAATGTGGTGGTGGAGGATAATTTTGAGAGTACCCTGGACAGCAAGGAGATCAAATAAGTCAATACTGAAGGAAATCAACCCTGAATGCTCCTCAGAAGGACAAATATTGAAAATGAAGCTAAAGTACTTTGGACACCAAATGAGAAGAGAGCACTCACTCAAGAAGGCCTTGATGCTGGGAAAGATTGAAGGCAAAAGGAGAAGGGAGCGGCAGAGGATGAGGTGGCTAGATGGCATTGTTGACACAACGGGCATAGAGCTAAGTAGGGTGCGGAAAATGGTGGAGGATGGAGTGTCTGGTGTGCAGTGGTTCATGGGGTTGCAAAGGGTTGGACTCAACTAGGTGACTGAACAACAACAAAATATGTATGTGATTTTATATAACCTGGTGATGGAGACTGCCCTGTGGGGTCAAATGCATGAAATATTTGAACACAAAGGTACTGAAGCTTACATGGATTTCCTTAAAGAACAAAGCTCAATGTTACAGAAAGAATAGAAAAGCACAGATAGTACAGAGGTCTGATTGGTTTGGGACCTACTTCAGTATCTCTACCCTCCTGGTCCTTTACATGAAAGTCAGAAACAGGGTGGAAAGGGGATCCGGAGAGGGATTGTGACAAAGATCCACCGAATGGGGAAGGCCAAGCAACTCATCTCCAATCTGTCAAATCTCTTCTGGAAATATCAATTTTTACCAAATTCATGTTTGCTGAATGTGTTATTCTACCTTCAATAGAAAGATTCAGCACAAATTAGAAAACAAAACCCAATCAGTTTGGTTGTTGTGCTGCATATTTTTCTTTTTTCTTTCTTTTTTTTTTTTTGGGGGGGGGGAGACATGGAATTGGGCGGAAAATTACAATCTTTTTGTAGCATAGCTTCAGATTTCAGATTGACCAAAGGAGCTATTAGTCATTGTAGTACTTTTAAAGGACCATAAAACATGCATTCTGGTTGGTAGTTGTATATGTGTTTGAGAAGAATGTAATTTTCACATAATTTATGTCTGAAATCAACTTTTATCTGAAATAAGTCTTCATCAGCAACACTGGGCAGGGCGGGGGAGGGAGGGGGGAGAGAAAGGATCTGATGTGAAGCCAATGGGTTCAGCGGTTTGTTTTCCATTGTTTACCAAAGGAAAGTGTTAAGAAGGAACAAAAGAAAGTAGAAATTCTTGTAGGGATAAAAGGGGAAACCCAGAAAGGCTTTTATCTGTACAACAATTTACTCATATTGTTCTCTTTCTTAGCTCTTTCCTCTCTCCCTCCCAACCCTAGATGTAAAAATACAGTTGCTCATGATAGCCTGGAATATTGGCAGAAAAGGAACAAGCTAGTTAGCTTACAGACCTGTCTGAATAATGAAATTGGAGTTATCAGAAAGAATTAGTTTTCCCTGTGGGTCCTAGAAGTCTGGCTAAACTCCCTTAGGAATTGGTGAGGCAGAAGAGGAGAAGCAGTAAAAAGATGAGGGTCCTTCCTGGGCTGAGATTCTGTTTTATTACTTTTCTCAGTATTGGTACTTAAAATAAAGGTAAGTTCTCATTTCGGGTTGGTCCAGGGTAGTCCATCAGGTAGTCGATCAGGAAAAGAAGAAAGAAGAAAGATTTAAACAACGCTGCTTTATCTTTCTCAGTGTGAAATGGGAAAGGGGATGGAAACAGAGTTCACCTAGAGCAGTGGTGGCAAGCCTATGGCACACGTGCCAGACGGGGCATGCACACTTCTCTCTGTGGGCATGCACATCATTGCTCCAGCAAGGTGAGGTTACCAAACATCCCACACACCACTCCTACACTTACAATTGTGTGTGTGAGAGAGAGAGAATGCCCGTGGAGGCAGCAGTGGCACACGGGTAGCACCACACATGTGCACATCACCAGCATGCCTTGAGTGGTGCATAGGCGGTGCCTGCCCATGCCTCCACCTCCTTGGGCACTCAGAGTCTAAAAGGTTCACCATCACTGACCTAGAGCCTCTATGTCTATAGCCAGGGCTGATTCAACTGTTGCAGGAGAAACTCTGCAATTGCCTTACACAAATAGTCCTCACTAGGTGACACAGATGCGGGGGGGGGGGGGATAGTCACAGTGGACCCCTTTGGCTTGGCAGAGTTTCAGTGTAAAAGTTGCTTTCTTCCTACCGGTTCCATTTTCCTATTACACTGTGCTTCAAAATTACCAGGAAAGTTAGCAAGCAAGCAAGTAAAACAAAGCAGTCACCCTTATATACCACCCCATAGTGCTTAGTGCACTCTCTGAGCAGTTCCCAAGTTATTTAGTATTTTGCCTTAACATGCTGGGTACTCATTTTAACAACCTCAGAAGGATGAAAGGCTGAGTTAACCTTGATTTCTTGTCAGGACTGAACTCACAGTCTTTTGGTTGCAGGACAGCAGTTTAACTAGTTTAACTTAGCCACCAGGGTGCTAATTAAATGTGGTTGGTTTTATGTTTACATTATTTATCTTAAAATGAAGGTAGCAAATATATCCAGTTTTTCCTTTAACCTGGCATAAATTAAATGTCACTAATCCATACAGTCACCAAGAGACGAGAGCTTTATGATGGCCCATAGAGGGAACAGCAAACATAAATAAACCTACAATCAGAATGAAATTCTTACTGCAAGCCATTTTAATGCGGGTGATGGACAAGATGATGCCTCCCCTTCCATTTCATCAATGTAGGGGTACTTTGCAACATTCCACATCTAAATGAGAAGACAGGTTAAATAGGATAAAGCTCTTTTTAAACCAAGCTGTGGGACCAAAGTCTTGGTTTTGGGCTGGGAACTTTTCCCATCACAAAATACTGATTATCCCAAACTCTGCTTGCTAAAAACAAAGAAGGAGAGAGCCTGCTCCAGATGTCTGCATCACTTTCACTTGACCCAAGACAGCAAGAGAGGTCATAACAGCATTGATGGACACATAGAGGCTGTTTCAAATGTTCAACTAATTATTGGTCAATCCTACAAGGCATCTACAGCTGGCTTGCCTGAAAGGCTCTGAACTCCTTTTAGGTTGACAGGAAGTCAAAAAGCCTAACCTTAAATGTATTTGGTATTTTAGGGAGAAACTAGTATCTTCTGCTTGTTCTCATCTTTAGTGGGCACTAGATACTGCAAGGATTAGAGGCGGTGGTGTTAGTGGTTGTTTTCAGTAAGCTGAAATGAAATGCTACATCAACAAAATTAAATTATGTTCTTTTAAAATTTAAAGTCAATAATGTCATTTCTGTTCAAAAGAGGTAGTTCTGGGTTGAAAGGATTATCTGTTGACAATCACCGTTGCCACCGTTGCCCAGAGGATGCCTGATTGCCGAAATAGCAGTCTTCAGGGAGGCTCCTTTCATATCTCCCAAACAAACTATCACCCATATGATACAATGACCATGATGCCCCTCAACGTGCACTGAGAAGGACCTTATGTTGGCAAGAGGAAATGCTGTTGATGTGGCCCAATATTGGTTGGATGTCATCTAATTCCTATTTGTTTTAGATATGTTAATTTTAGCTTTGTATCTTATTATATGCTTGTGGTGTCTCTGACATGAATAAAGAAAGAAGTTAATAATGTAGGGATCTACACCAGGGGTTCTCAACGTTTTCAGATTGTGGGCCTGACTGTGCCCCCTGGACAGCTGATCAGAATGGTCACATGGTTCCTCCCACCAAACATGTGCAGAACGCATTTATGGCAGCGTTCTGCATGTGCGCGGGCATGTTTTACTTCTGGTTCCGGGAGCAGCATGAGCAGCATGGGCCGGATGAATTGGCATCAGCAGCCAGGTCCAGCCTGTGGGCTGTAGGCTGAAAATGCCTGAGCTGGACTATTCTCCTTCTCACCTCAAGGCTGACAGCTATTTTACAGTATTTTTTTATAATTACCTTGAGTTTTGAACTGAGACTCTGGTCTATCAGAAATGTGTGGAGTTTTTCCTCCTCCCTAGTTATGTGATAAGAATGAACTTGTTGAGCTCTTGACTCATCTTTATACATGACTTGTAAATGGTCATAAAATGCATATCATTTTCAAACATCCACAATGAAATTTACTGTACTCAGGAATTCACTTGAAGTTGGAGTACAACTTGTTTCATAAAACCATCATCCTAGCTCCCCAGTGATATAGTTCCGCATTTCAAGCAGCTATACTGGCACTGGTTTCCAGCTGTTACCAGTCAGCTCCCACTGTGCTGATCTGGGTCAAGGGAGAAAAGGAACCTTCTCTGTCCAGAAAGATCTGGCTGCTCCAGGAGTGGATTGTGAACCAGGACAGGGAGACCCCTTGCCACAAATGTCATTGGCACTTCTCACATGATGACAGGCTCCCCCATAGCCCTCCCCTTTTAAACTATCCCAACTAGCCATTAAGAATGTTGTAACTAAGAAGTGGGACTGCGGTGGCTTAGTGGTTAAGATGCTGAACTTGACAACTGGAAGGTCGGTAGGTCAGCAGTTTGAGACCAAAGTACTGCACAACAGTACAAGCTCCTATCTCTGTCCTAGCTTTGGCAACATAACAGTTCGAAAGCAAGAAACTGAAGTAGATAAATAGGTACCACTTCAGTGGGAAGGTAAACAGCATCCTGTGCACTCTGGTGTCTAGGCATGCCTGCCGCAAGTCCACAGAAACTTCTGCAGATGCAGATAGCACTGGCTCTTTGGCTATAAACAGAGATGAACACTGAACCCTAGAGTTGGATACAATTGGCTTTCAAGCAAGAGTGACTTTTACTTTTACCTAATTAAGAAGTAGCCATGTGAGCTTGCTTACCTCACCTCATTTCTTTCATCTCAGTCCCTTTTTATTTTATGCCTTAGTCTTTAGATCAGGGGTGCCCAAACTACAGCCTGTGGGCTGGATCCGGCCCCCAATGCCAACTCATCTGGGCCCTGAAGCCCTTGTCGCTGCTGGAAGCAGAAGTAAAACGCGCCTGTACGGGCGCGTTTTACTTCCGCTTCCGGGAGCAACAAGGGCTTCATGGGCCGGATGAATTGGTGTTGGGGGCCTGAACTGGCCCATGGGCCATAGTGACCAGCCCCCTGAACCACGTGACCAC
Organism: Furcifer pardalis; assembly: GCA_030440675.1. Taxonomy (NCBI): domain Eukaryota; kingdom Metazoa; phylum Chordata; class Lepidosauria; order Squamata; family Chamaeleonidae; genus Furcifer; species Furcifer pardalis. Next base: position 37,441,052 of record CP126896.1, read on the forward strand.
CCCACAACCCAAAAAGTTTGGGCAACTCTGCTTTAAATTGTAGCCTTGAGTGTGAAGGCAGTCTTATTGTTGACCTTCGTAAACTGCCTGTAGCCTTTTTCAGCTAAAGGAAAATGTTAATGTGCTTCAAATAAATATAAAGAGAATGTCTCTTACCCAGGATGAAAAGCTGCTGTGTACTTTTTGGTCCAGTTCTCCAGGATTTCAGGAAGAACTCTTTCTCAACCATACTGTTTGAAAGTTGACATTCTTCTAAGTTGGACAAATTGGAGGTTGAACCTGAGGCCTGCTTGTGAAGCAAAAGAACAAGGAACGGTTGGTCCAACTGTATTGCCTTTTAAACCTCTGTGAGTTCTCTCCATACATCTTTCTGGCACACTGTGGTCAAGGAGTTAGGTCATTAGCATCTTTTAGCCAAAGTCCAGTTATTTGGCCCCTTGTCATTCAACTGCCAAACCCAGAAGCAAAATAATCCACTTATCAGCAACACTTCAGATACAGATGATAATAGACAACACAGTCAGAAATAAAAAAACAGCTTTCACTCCTTATGGTTCACTATCTTTCAGTCAGGAGCACGATCACATAGGCATTTGTCATCCTTTTGGTGCACCATGGGGACAGATTGGTCCTCTCTTTTTTTCTGGTGACCACATGACATTGTTACCCAAAATTTTGGGGCCCAGGTACGTTCTCTGGCAGAGGTATAGAAACCCTAAGAACTTACAACGAGACAGATAATTCGATCAAAACAAAATGATTTATTGGGAGCAAAAGCAAAGGAAAGCTATCAAGATTATAGTCTGGCCAGGCCTACAACTAAATAGCTACCTTCCCTCAATCGTTTTGAAGAAAAACCCGCTCGTGATCTCAGCCCACGAAATTATGTGAACCAAAGATGCCCACCTCCCACTCTAAAGGGCTTATATCTATTTTCCTAAACTAACTCTACGTGCCAGGGGGAGGGGACTGAAACTGGGAAGGGGGAAAGGCAATTAACACATTTTAATTACATGTAAACATAAAATACAAAGCAGGGTATGAGGTAAGGGGTTTGAATGTAAAGAAACAGCAGATTACAGCTATTGCTGAGAAACCGGTTACAGAGAGTTTACATTGTGTCAACAGGCATAGGCAGGCAATTACAAGAGCTTTTGTTCTTTTGTGAATGACACAGAGGCTGCTGGAAGGCGGGACCGGCTAGTGCGTCTTCTCCAATGAAAGGCAGGCTAGTAGGATCGTCAGCCAATGGCGTTTGCAGCGGGGAAATTGCAGACCCCACGTGGGTTACTGTTCTGGACATGAATGGATTGCAGCGTTTGACTCATTCTTAAGTAGAAAAATAAAGAAAGAAGTTAGAATCATTATGTCTTGATTGTTTAATTAAATGGAGATCTCTGGAGGAGGGAAACCAACATTTTAGCCTTTGTTTGCCCTTTTAATCTGTTTGCTGCGTACATGAGCGATGGGACGTCCGCTTGTCCCTTGCAGCCCTGTGCTGTCAGTTTATTGTTGCGCAAGGGCTTTTCTTAGGTTCTTCGCTTGTTTCCCCCCTCCCCTTTCCAAATATGTTGTTTTATGGTCCTTGTGTTCTGCACATGATTGTGTTTATGTTGGTTTCTCTCCCCCCCCCTCTATTTCTTCGCTTGGGTCAGTGTTATAGCAATGTTTAATTAAACTTTATTAAGGAGAATCAAACCAGAGGTATGAGTTTACAATTCAGTCATTCAGCTTCTTTCCTTTGTTTCCTTTGTGAAGGAATGAAAAGGAATTTCTGCTTGCTTTCAGGAAGCCAGTCTTTACACCTTTAGGCAAAGCAAACTTGAGGCTTAGGAGCTAAGGACAATGGAGACAATCAGCGACACCATCATTTTTACATTCCTTGCTAGAGTCTATTGGGTATAATCCCCCCTCCCTCTGGAGAGTGTTCCAATTGCATGACTCTAAACCCTTGGCTTCTCCCCTATTTTCCATGTGTGTACAGTGGGTTCAATTTTGATGTCTCAAAATTTCTGGTAACAACATAATCACTGGAATAGACCAATGTTCACCCAGAACACCCCTATTTTAATAAGCGGCCACTTCAGGATATTGGTAAATTGAACATTTCCCCTGTTTCTTTGTGGAGAAATGGGAAAATTAAGCTTGTTGTTGTTGTTTTCTTTCCCCATTCTTTGTTGCATTGAATCACATAGACCAGTGATGGCGAACCTTTTAGAGACCGAGTGCCCAAACTGCAACCCAAAAAACCACTTATTTATTGCAAAGTGCCAACACAGCAACAGAAAGTAAATGCTCCCATTGGGCTGCTGGGCAGAGCAAACTCTGTACTGTGTGATGGGAGGAAGCATTCCCATTGGGCTGCTGGGCAGAGGGGTGGGGTGAACTCTGTGCTGAGGGAGGGAGGAAGCACTTCCACTTGGCTGCTGGGCAGAGGGGCAGGGCAAACTCTGTGCTGGTGTTACTGCATGGGAGCCCACAGAGAGGGCTCTGAGTGCCACTTCTGGTACGTGTGCCATAGGTTCGCCATCACTGACATAGACTGATTTTCCCCCCTCTTTGCCTTTGTGGGAAGTGGTGATTGGAAGCATGGCTACAGTTTTTTTATTGACACTACATACAAAGTAAAGAAACGTTATTTAATCTAAGTGATTCAGTGTATTATTGATAGTCTAGCAAAAATAATACTTTCACTTCCTCTGTCCTCCATAGAGAAGCAGGGAAAGTGTTTAACTGAAAGCAGAGTAAGCCGGTAGTTGCTTGAGGTTAATGAGCCATTTGGATACCAGGATCATGCCAAATGGCATATCACTTCTCTCCTTGACCCTATTAATCACATTAGCCCACACCAAAAGGGCTAGTGCAGTCATACCCTAAGACTAGGTAATCCTTCAAATGGGGAACACGTTCAAAAGAAAAACTGGTAGCCTTTCAGTTAAAGGACCGTCCTCACTCCCAAGAGAATATATAATTATTATATTCAATCATTATTTCTGATGAGTCATAAATTACTCAATTTTCTGAAGATTCACAGAGGACCTCTTCTTACCTCAGAAAGTTCAGTGTACTGTACCTCTGAAAGAAACAGCTGCTGTACCAATGACTCTTGCTTGTTTGAGGGATTACATATCCCTCATAATTTGGTCACAGTATTTCATTTTGTTCCCATTCTCCACAGATCCATCAGGACTCTAAGCTTCAATATACTTGTACATATTGTTACAAATATACTTGTATCCCAACTCATGTCTCAACATGGCACAGCAGTGACCCTGGCCGTCCAACAGCTATGGTGGCTGGGGTGTGTTCCCCTGGCAAGTTCAACTATGCCATAAAGGTGTCGGCTAGTGGTCTGGAACAGTTTTCCATTCTTGAACTGCAGGTCAGCTAAGTGGGGTTGGGTACTCAGGTAATGCACCTGGCCAGTGCATTGTTCTAACGGGGCTAATTTCAAAATGAGCCTAGCCAGCTGTGTCATCATATTTAAAGTGGCTAAAGGAGCCTGTGTGCCATTGGACCCAGCTACGGTAGCGGTAGGACCTCCTAGTGGTGAGTTGTTCTTGTTGTTCAGTCGCACAGTTGATTCCGACCCTTTGTGACCCCATGGACCATTGCCCACCAGGCACCTCTGTCCTCCACCATCCTCCTCAACCCGCCCAGCTCTGTGCCCATTGCATCTACAATACCATCTAGCCATCTCATTTTTGGCCACCCCCTTCTTCTTTTGCCCTCCACCTTTCCAGCATCAAGGCTTTCTCAAGTGAATCCTCTCTTCTCATTTTATGTCCAAAGTATAGTACTTTAGCTTCATCTTTACCATTTGACCTTCTAAGGAGCAGTCAGGGTTGATTTATTCTAAGATTGACCTATTTGTTCTCTTCGCTGTCCAGGGGACTCTCAAAACTCTCCTCCAATACCACATTTCAAAGGCATCTATTCTTCTGCGTTCAACTTTCCTAATGGTCCCGGTCTAGTGGTGAGAGCCTGCTAAAATCTCATGGGAGACAATACTTCAATCCGCCACGTTAAACTAGACATGTGAAGTATGGATCAACCAAGTAAGTATACTTGTATACAACTTAACTTGTATACTTAAAGGTTAAACTAAAGATACAGCACCCTTCTTCCCCTCATTGTCCCAATATGGTAGAAGACAAATGAGTTTCCTCCATGGAAGAATCATCTGCCCAATTCATTCCTGTCTCGTTTTGGGAAAGGGCAAAATTATATTCTAAGGAAAGTTTACTACAGTACTGGAGGATTTATGATTAATGTTCAGCTACCATAATACATGAGACTGTGTATGTAAGTATGATTGTAATTTATTTATGCCTTTCATTATCTATAACAAAACTCAACAAATTTATGTGTCTAGAAGTTGTATTAGGCAGCTAATGGGAGAAATAGTTTTCCTTATATGGAACTATGATAGCCATTGGATTGCTTCCAGGAACTGGGTGTTCTACCATCAAGCCATGAAAATTCCTAGAGGACGATGATATTTATGTCTGTTGAGCAGCCAATAGGTGTGGTTTCCTTTTATTATTCACAAACAGAAAGGTGACTGAGTTCTAAATGTAACTGAACACCTTTAAAAAAAATCAAGCTTTATTGAATAGGTTCCTTGGCTTCTAACATCTAGTAGTAAACATAATGTCAAAATCATCATGGCAGTCCTAATCCATTAAAAACAATTATGCATTATCAAGTCAGTCTGAGCGAATGTTGACTCTCCCAGGATTTTCTAGATTTAAACACAGTACACAGATATAGTTAATCAGTTCTTCCTTCTGGTGGTGCTGTGGAATTGTGCATCTTGCCTAAGGCCACGCAGGTGGCAGGGCATGTAATCCCATTAGCTGCACACTCTCTGGTGGTCTCAAGAGGCTTTTCTCCCTGGGGGCATAGCTTGGATTTCAAATCCCAGTTCTCTATTATTACACACTGAGCTAATGTAATGTATTTCTGGATTAATTTTTGTAATTCCCATTGTTGCTGGAGAAGCAAAAACCCAGTTTAAGAACTAGTTAGCTGACAGGAAAGCTGTGTGGTAAGGTGGATGGCATCCATAGAGCAAACCTGTACTCCATTTGTAAACTACCAACACCTGGAAAAGTTCACCTGATTTAATATTGTTTTACTTTTATACATTACAGAAGTTTTTATTTTAATTTACCAATGCTTGAAAATAAATGTTGCTATGATACTGTATATCAGGGATTCTCAACCTGCAGCCCGTGGATTTCATATGGCCCATCACCAGGAAGTACCATGTGGTGGAAGAAGGGCAAAAGGGCCATTTGGCCCCTGAAGCTCTCTGGGGGAGTGTGACCTGGCCCTCTGCTTAAAAAGGTTGAGAGCTCCTGCTGTATATATGGCAGAATAACACAAGCTAATTGCCACCCAGGTTTTTAGATTTTATCTGTCTATTTGTCTATTTGCTGTGAAGATTTTATAATATGTTTTGTGTAAGGTTTTTAATGGTATGTCGGGTCTTTTATGTAAGCTGAAGTGCAATTGTATTGTGAGCCACCTGGAGTCACTTCGGTAAGTAGGCGGCCATACAAATTTAAGAAATAAATAAATAAATAAATATTTTACATACTGTATATACAAAGAAGGATGTGTAGTCCTTACACAATACTAAAGCAAGGGCAGATATCTTTATCGGACACCAAGAAATTAAACAAATAGCTGTGCACTAATGACAACTAGTTTAGACTGAAACCTAGCTATTTGTTTAACACACACACACACACACACACACACACACACACACACACACACACACACACACACACACACACACACACACACACACACACACACACTTTGGCAGATCTGTTTCTTAAAGCTAAGTTCAAACATTCAGACTGCAAGCACCAACCAGGGGAGTGGATTTCAAACTCTACCTCTGGCAGCTTTTTCTTGTTTTTTCCCCTCCCAATTCCTCAAACAAAAGATCACCATTAACCAGTGTTTACCTCTCCCATTACCTTCTTTTGAAACTCAACATTCCTATTTTGTTGAAAGGAAAGACAATCAGAAACATGAGAAGCCTTCATCAGAGAACTGAAAATGAAGTATAGTCTACCTAACTAGATGAAGCCAATTGAAGCCAGCTTAAAAGTATTGCCAAGTAAGAAGTAGATGTTTTCTTCAGTTTGCAGTCCTACTTGACTGCTGTTACTTGTCCATATTGTTTTCTAGATTGTGCTCTAGGTTAGGATATCCTTCGTTACTTCATGCTTTCCTCACTTCAAAAGTGTAGCTTAGAGAAGGGGTCTGTTTTGTTGCCCGCTATTGTTGAACTGGGGACTGCGGTGGCTGATGCTGAACTTAAAAGGTCAGCAGGTCAGCAGTTGGAGACCCGAATGCTGCATGACGAAGTGAGCTACCGTCTCTGTCCCAGCTCCTGCCAACCTAGCAATTTGAAAGCAAGAAATTACAAGTAGATAAATAGGTACCACTTCGGTGGGAAGGTAAGCAGCATTCCATGCACTCTGGTGTTTAGTCATGCCTGCCACATGTCCACAGAAATGTCTGCAATCGCTCTTTCAGAGATGAGCACTGAACCCTAGAGTCAGATATGACTGGCTTTCAAACAAGGGCAACCTTTACCTTTATTGTTGAACTTCTGAGAAGTAAAAATTGTTGTTGATCTAATGCAGAGATCTCTCAGTAGCTCCATTTCTAATTTCCCCTCACCATTTTCTTAGGAAAATAAATATTTTTTGTTCAGGGTATAACTGGTAATAGGAAGCAACATATTCCATGAGGGAATAGGTGGGAGGAACCAGTTCGACTTCCACTAATACAGAATTAACACCTAATGCTCCTGCTATTCTGAATGCATGTCAGCATTTTACAACAATACAAGAATTGCTGATTAGCTCCCTTCAAATGTTATTTATACTGTATAGAAATGAATGCGCCTGGGCAAAGCAACACAGCAGCAGGTGTATTTCCACAACCAGTACACTCATTTTGGCCTCCAGAATTAGCTTATGTCTCAGCATTGGTGCATATCCCTGCTGGACTTCTATTCACATGGAGACAAACCTTTATGCATCTACATGATGTATCCAGGCTGGTATCACTGACACAAACAGGTGGCTTGTTACTGTGAGGCCTCTTTGCTCTGCCTCCACATGCTTCTATATACAGAATAATATCTTAAAAGGATTAAAGTTGAGTTCTACATCCAAACTTCAATGTCCCATATGAAGAGGGATGGATCATTTCAGAATGTCTTCTCTACAACAGGAAGTTTGGTTCTGTCCCAGGCTCAGTGAGAACATCTGGGCTCTACCACTGGACACATTTTGAATGTTGCCCTTTGGCTTCCAGACATGCAGATATCAGAATGCTTTCATTGCAGCAGATGATCATCTTCTAATTCAACACATCCCTATCAATTTCATTAATACCACACTTTCCCACAACACTGCCCATCATAAATCATCCTCTTCTATGTTTCATTCTTTTTTTCCGCAGTCACTTTCTACCCCCTCCAGCCTTTTGCGGTTTGTGTATTTGCTAACAGAAATCCATGAATCAATGGAAACATTAAACAGTAGAAGCATTTTGCTGCCTGAGGGAGAACAATTAATATCCCTGATTCTTAAAGTTCAAAGTATCCAGGGCTAGCTAACTTATTTTAGCATCTAAGAAGGAAAGTTCCAAAACCTTTCTCCTTATGAGTAAAAGATACAATAATACTTAAACAAGCAAAGAGAGCCGTGTGATCCATACACAAAACAAACGGAGGAGGAGGAAGGCAATACTATACCTTTATTGGATCACTCAAAAAAAAAATCATTGCAAGCTTTTGTGATTCAAGATCACTTCTTCAGGCATACCTCGGTTTCTTGTGGATTAAACAGGGAAATTATCAAGGAAAGCCCCAAACGTTCATGGCATGATGGTCTGTCTGCTAGGTTCCTTTCTTAGAAATAATACAGTACAGTACTTAAAATATTTTTCCCTGCTCTTTCATGATATCCAAAATCAGCTGTCTGAGATCATTGCCTCACTTTGTCTAAAGATAGGGCAGGCCTGTTAAAGAGTTCATATGCTCTATTGAACAGTGAGATTACTGTAATAAAGATTACTGTATGGTTATCGGCAAGGCCTCGTTGACCTTACACTAGGCCCATAGCAATAATTGAAGTGTTAAGCGCACACACTCCGCTCCTTGACTCTTAAAAAATTGCTGTTGCACTTACTGACTTCTTTTATTTGCCAGCAATAAGATTGTGCAGAGATTAGATATAAAAATGTATTAAGGTGTTTATGGGAGGAGTCCAGTGGTTCGTGGCAATCTCTTCTCTTCTTAAGAAATAGGACTGTCTTGAGTAAGTTATGATTCTTTGCAATATTAAAGTTGTTCCTTAATATTATAGTGAACCATCTGCCTAAAGGAAAATTGTCAATATTGAAACAGTATTATTTTTTTAAAGAAGACAACCAAGTGATTTTTAAAGCCTACATTGGATTTTAAATATAGTTGGTTGTAATACTGATCAAACAATGTCCAGTAAAAATCTAGTACTGTATATACTCGAGTATAAGTCAATTTTTTTTAGCTCCCAAAATGCCCTAACACTACCATAAAACTCAAAAACATACCCACACAAATGTCTGAATAAATTAATTTTACCATATTTTCATGTATTTTAATTACTGAAACTCACTAGCAGTTACTACGTTTTCCACCCCCAATTTATACTTGGGTCAATCTATTTTCCTAGTTTTAGAGGTCCAATTTAGGTACCTCGACTTATATTCGGGACAACTTATAGTCGAGTATATACGGTATTTTAAAACTTTAATGAGATGGGGACAATAAAGAAGAAAATCAAGAGATTTTTGGTAAAAGTAAAGGTTGCCCTTGCTCAAAAGGCTGCCTTATTCAACTCTAGGGTGTGGTTGCTATGTTTGTTAACAGCCAATGAGCCAGCGCTGTCTGGATCTACAGATGTTTCCATGAACATGTGGCAGGCATGACTAGGCACCAGAATGCATGGAATGCTGTTTACCTTCCCACAAAAGTGGTACCTATTTATCTACATGCAATTTCTTGCTTTCGAACTGCTAGTTTGGCAGGAGCTGGAACAGAGATGGGAGCTTGAACTGCTGACCTGCCAACCTTCCAGTCATCAGGTTCAGCATCTTAATCGTTAAGCCACCACCTTACACAATGGGATAGATAGGCCAAGAAACAACAATTGGGTCAGTTTTCTAGTGGAGAGAGAATGTGAGCTTACCTCTCCCGGGGTATTAGTTTAACCCTTTAACCCAATGCCCATTAAGCAAGGACTTGCATTCCCATCTGCCCCCAACAGACGGTGTGCCAAAAATCAGGGAGGGATCTAGACCTTATGGGAGCAAATTGGGGGTGGGGATTATCTGGCATTTCAGGCACAAAACATAGAGAAATCAAGTAAGAGTAACCTCACCATCTGTTTACAATCTGATTAGGAACATATGATGAGAAAATAAAAAGGAGGAGGGAAAGCCACATTGTCCTTTATATACAGTCTGGGGTTGGTGATACTTTTATTGGACTACTAAAAATCACAGATATATCCTTGTACAGGCTCTCAACAGGGTGGGCAACACAGAGCTAGGGGTGGTGTAGAAATAAACATCAATGTTTGTAAAAATTATGGTCAGCTGTACAAACCATCTTTCTTTATTAAAAGGAAATTCACACTGGGTCAGCAGACTTGAGACAAAGGTTTCAGATTCCACCTCCGGTGGTGCTGAATAACTGGCAATCCTTTGTCTAACATAATTTGGAAAGATATTCTAAATCCATTGTGTCAGGATCCTCTTACTCATTAGTAGCACCTCGGCCTCCTTGTAATGGGATCCCACCTGATACTGCCTGCTCTTCTGGCTAAACAGTCCAGGCTTTTTAAGCTTGCCTTCTCCTGATCTGAGTCTAGGTTGTAAGCAAGGTAGCACATAGGAGATTAAATACTCCAGTCATCTTCAGATATTTTAACAGTATATTGTAATCAAAGTAAGTTGCAGAATAAAGTTTTTCGAAAGTTCAGAAAGCACATCAAAACAAAGAAAGTTTCTCTAACTGGGGGAATCCAGGCCCCCCCCCCTTTCTGGCTTAATCACCTACATGTTATCTCAGTTCACTGCTCATCTTCAGAATGAAGCTTCTGATCAAGATAGTGTCTTCCCCCCTCCCTCTGGGTTTTATCTCCTCACACAAGTTGTTCCGCCTTGCCATTCCCCTACAGCAGGGGTGCCCAAACTACAGCCCAGGGACCAGATCCAGGCCCCGATGCAATTCATCCAGCTTGCGAAGCCTTCATCACTCCTGGAAGTGGAAGTAAAACACTCTCATACATGCACATTTTAATTCTGCTCCCGGGAGCGACGAAGGCTTCATGGACCTGATGAATTGGCATCAGGGGCCAGATCTGTCCCCTGAGCCATAGTGACCAGCTCCCTGAATCACATCCCTGGCCCATGGCTCAAAAAGTTTGTGCAGCCCTGTTCTATAGGAATCCAGCCAATGACCATACAATATCACACATTAGGTTTCATTTCTTCCAAACCACAAGGCTAGCATGTTTCCAAATACCAATCCTTCTAAGGAATGTGCCAAAGGTCCCCTCACACTTGGAAATCTCCATCTTGGAATGAGGCTGAGCCAGGGTACAGGCAATACCCTGACACATCATTCCCCACCATCATTTTGTACTTAGCATTGTTTTATCATAAGGAGAACTGGCCATTATGCTGAAGAGGAGGTCACTGCAAGTAGTGATGTTTGGTTGTGTAAAGAGAGCACCAGTGGCATCTCCCTGGCCACCATCCTCAAGGGAGACAACTACTCTGTGTAACAGGCAGCATGAACTGACTCTCCCTACGGTAAGATGAAAGATGGTGTCCTGTTGCCAGTGTTGAAGCCAAAAATCAGCTTCCAGTCCAGTTGACCTCTACAGCTGAAATGTGTGGGATGCCATTTTCTCTGCCTCATATAACTAAGTGTCTTACATGTCACTAACAATACCAGTTTTTTTGATTTTGTTATTAGCCTCTATGTAAAATTTATTGAGGAACTGCGGTGGCTTAGAAGTTAAGATGCTGAGCTTGACAACTGGAAGGTCAGCAGTTTGGGCCCCGAGTGCTGCACGACAGAGTGAGCTCCTGTCTCTGTCCCAGCTCCTGCCAACATAGCAGTTTGAAAGCAAGAAATTGCAAGTACTGTAGATAAAAAGGGACCACTTCCCTGGGAAGGTAAACAGCATTCTGTGCACTCTGGTGTCTAATCATGTCTAACACATGTCCATGGAAATGTTTGCTATAAATGGAGATAAGCACTGAAAACTAGAGTTGGATACGACTGGCTTTCAAGCACGGGTGACCTTAACTCAGTGGTGGGTTGTCAAAATTTTTGTTACCACACTGTGATGTCATCACAGTGTGGGCGGAGCCAATGTAATGACATAGTGACATCATGACGTTGTGGGCAGAGCACAGTAAAAAATAGAAGTGTGCATGCATCAAATGGAGGTTTGACGCTGCGCAGTTCCCTGGAGCCATTTTGGCTCCAATTTTGAATAACAATCCCGGGTGGTTCTCGGGGGGGGGGGGGGAGTAACCACCCGGGATTGTTGCTTCTGGTTCAGGCGAACCAGTGCAAACTGGCAAAAACCCACCACTGCCTTAACTTTACCTAATCCACTTTATAGAATTTTCAGGAAGATAATTTTTGTGAAGAAGCTGCAAGCTATCTTGAACTCTTTAAAGGGAATATAAAGAGCAATATATAAAGCAATACAGTACAAACAAACAAGCACTCTCCCTTTCCCAACAGCTGATTGCCATAGTGGAAATGCTATACTTGTTGAATTCCTGTCTAACATAGAAATCTTGGCTAATGAAATAAAAATGCTTTCCACAAGTGTGGAAATGAGTGTTCTTATCTATGAGGTTTAAAAGGGCTGTTGGTTCTCTTGGTTTTATAATGCAAAAATGAAAACTAAATTAGCTTGAGTGCTCATTTTCCAATACCTTTCCTTTTCCTGAGAGATCAATATAGGGACTAAGACAAACAACTCGAGTAAGTCTTGGAGGCTTTATCCAATTAAATAGGAACAAGAGAAACGAACTGTTCTGTAAAGTGGTTCCACCTGGTGTCTGAAATGCTGAGCATTCACTTTTATCATGTTATGATAGTGTAATGTATGTGCAAGACTAACTTTTTGTTGAATTTACTGGTTTGGTTAGTTTTTCAATCAGCAATACACAGAGATGGGGCAGTTTTTTTGAGTTCCTTTTACCAACGCAATACAGTACAACAATGATTGTATAAGAAAACATTTTATTTTATTACCCTGACCATCTACAGGGGAAGTTATCAATTTATCAATTTATGATATTTTGCACCGGCTGTCAGCTGCTTCAGGATACTAGAAATCGGATTGCTAGAGGAACACAATGCTATTGAGGGGTAGGGACCATCCCTAATGATATTTTCTTCCTCCCCTTGACCCCAAACAACTTTTTTAAAACCATGCTACACTGGACCAGAAGGGCCCTCGTGATTCAGCTGTAATAGAATGATAACACAAAAGGAACTGGAGAAGCACCAACCACCAAACTCCAGTATGGTTTTACGAAAACATGCAGATAGTACTGTTTTCTTCTGCAAATAGTACTGTTTTCTTCTGTGCGAAGTAGGAAGAGGATGATTCTGTTTGAATATTTTGGACTCTCTGTTGTTCAACACTCACTGTATAAAATGCATCTTTCACACTGAGTGAACAGATGCTCTCTTTTTGCAACCCAGGAAAAAATTATCCCTAATGAGGAACAGGTGGAGGAAGTAGGTTAACTAATAATGTGTAATTTGCAAAGTGTAAAGGTTGCAGAGGGGTGCTGGCCAAAAAGAAAAGGAAATAACGGGGTGGATTTTTAATGATTAGGAAAGCAAATTACTACAGGCATTTCAGCCTTGGATAAGCCCAGTTGATCTACTTCATTGGGTTTGACGTTTGTAACATTGTGCAATTTGTGACATGATCCAGGTTCATTGAGGGCTTTTCAAGACAGAGCCAATTTACATAAAATGTATCTGTTTCATCGCTGGTGGGCAGTACGTATTTATATTTTACCTCCTTCCATTTGATATAAGGTTTCTTCTTAGGGAAAACTGAGTTCTTGTACCTTCCTAAAGGCTGGACTCTATCTGTTGCAGTTGCAAGGGCAGAGTTTAATGCTATGGCATTTACAATTAAGTTCATTTCTGCAGTTCTAGCTTGCCCATCAGAGCTTCTTGATCATAATGCATAAAAGATCACACTGAAATCTACTGAGAGAGGTACTGTACTTGCAGTATGTTTAAGCATGCTAACATTGTGAATACTGCTTCACAAATACAGTGGAACCTCATACAACAATCGCCCTGTATAACAACAAAATCGCATAACAATTAGGTTTTGGGGGAAAATGGCATCCCGCATAACAATTTTCCCTATGGAAAAAATCGTACAACAATTTTTCAATGGGAAAACCACTTAGCCAAAAAAATCATAGTACGGTGCATCCCATAGGGAAAATTGCTATACAATGCATGTATCATATAGCAATTGTTTCGTACCACGAGTCCCATGGATCGGATTAAAATCATTGTATGAGATACCACTGTACTTGCAAACATGGCTGGGAAGGCAAATTCAGATAAAGGCTGCCTCTATACACACTATATTTGCAGGCCTGATTGCTTAGGCAAATAACTGAAAGAATTACATTTCCAGACGAAGAATATCAGCCTCTACTTATGAGACTACCCTCTCATCCACTGTGACTCTTGGAGAACACTGATCTCCAGTCACATTTCCAGAATCAAACTGGGTGATACAACCAGCATACAGTAATACCTCGGATAATGTTTACCTCAGATAATGCTAAAATCGCATAACGTTAAGTAATCTGGGGAGGAGAATTGGATCGAATAACGTTAAGGTCCTATGGGATGGATCAGATAACAACTGCTAAAGCCTGTGCGGTTACAATGTATCTCTATGGAGCTTGAACGTTATCCGATCCATCCCATAGGATTTTAACATGGATCGGATAACACTAAAAATCGGATAACACTAAGACTTGTGGAACCAAGTCTTAGCGTTATCTGAGGTATTACTGTATTGTTAGAGTGGGGCTTCTGTAAGTAGTGAAATACATTTGTTTGTCACAACATGAGCTTCTCACTTCCTATATCTTGCAACTTAACTTGCTTTGTTTTGTGATTTGTCATGGGGAGATAAAGAGAGAATTAACTTCTTCAAGCATGAAGAAATGCTTGAAGATGGCTTCCAGGAAACCATCGTGTCTCCGTCATTTTCTTTTTCACCTCCTCCTCCTCCTCACTTCAATGAGTTGCTTCCAGGAAAAAAGTCTCAAAATGCAAAATCACCATTAGCAGAAAACAACACAGGTCTGAGCCAGAATTGGAAGGAACACACACACCCCTTGCTCTCATCCGGCGGGTTGTGCAGGGGAGGGGGAAGAATTGTGAAGTTCTGATCGCTTTTGGAGAGCTTTTGAAATTGGGTCAAGGAACCCACGGTAGTTATCTAACAGGCTGTTCATGTGGAGCCGTCTCAACCTCCAAGGTCAACCAAGCATGATAGCCTGCTTCTCAAACGTTCTGTCCAGGAATTTCCGGACAAAGACAGAACTCTTTTCCAGCCAATAGTGGCACATTTTTTTAAAGAACAAGAAGGATGTGCCATTTGTTTTTTAAATTCTGGATTACAAATCCCAGAATTCTCCTCACCAACAGACACCTATAGACATCTAAATGTGGCTCACCTCAGAGAAAGGCCTAAAGTGGAAGGTTTTGTGGCATAGCATAGGCTTTATTTGGCTTCCTTCTCAAAAAGGGAAGCTACCCATCTTCTCCTGAATAAGTAGTCCTTTGTGTAGGCTTTATTAAATCACATCTAGCAGAATCACTTTCTTAGCATCCTTCTCTACCTCCCAAAATCCAGGTTCCTGGTTCTAGCAGAGGACATCATTGGGATCTCTGCCCAAGAATTCTTTTTCCTTGCATTGCTTCATCTGATTTACAAAGCTCCCTAGTTTTTCTTAGCCTGATAAGACTAAAAGGTAATTTCTGTTATTCCTGAATCTACCTTTCCCCATACATTCGTGGCTCCCCCATCCATTACCCCCTTTTGTGTGTGAGTGTGTGGCTAGGGGAAGATCTTTATTGTTCTATTCCCCTTTGGATTTCTTTCTTTCCATCTTCTTCAAGCAGCAGCCCTCTCAGCTTTGTGAGATTTACTTCCTTTGAATTCATTGTTCCCCAACATATTTCTGAAACAACATTGTCTATCATTTATACTGCTTTACTATAATTGTTGCTATTCATTTCTGCCATACAATCATGTACTGTATATTGCTATTCTGGAACAGAAAAGTTATAAGACAAGGATCCAGAGAGAGACAGCAGAGATAAGGTACATACATGTGCTGGACACCGATCTCAAATAATTTAATATTAATCAAGGGGTTCTGGGACATAATCAAATTTGATACACCACAACTAACAGGTTGTTATATGCTGCTATATATGTTGTATGTTATATGTTGTTATAGTATACCACCCTTACAGAAATTACTTCAGTAGAATTCTCATCCATAGCCTCAGACTTCGTCTCAGAACAAAAGAACCAAGTGCTTGGCCTGGGCCACTCACACAATAGATGCTAGACCTGAAGGATAAACTAATTAGCAAACATGTAATGCCACAAAGTTTGTCTTGCAGCTATTGACTAACCATTTGCAATTAAACAGGGCAAAGCTTTACAACTAATCTGAAGAACAGGTATAACCAGTTGTAAAAACACACCACATTGACTTGTATACTTATCTGTTATGCTAACTATTCTGTACCTCTGCATCTGATGTGTATAAATTGATGCCATGAAGTCCTACTCTTATGTCTGACAAAGTGGACTTGATCCACAAAAGCTAACATGAAAATACAGTAGTTATTCTTCAAAGTGCCACAAGGTGTGTTTTTTCTTTTTTCTTTTGTTTACTCTCTGATATGTATATTATGTATATTACAAATAGCACTCTATTAATGTGATATATACTCGACCCAGCCTCTGCCAAAACAAACAGTTGCCATGGTTCAAAGATTCCTTGCAGGCGTTTCTTAGAACATGTGAATTCATAAATACACTCTCAGTTCATACCACATAACAATTGTTCCCAGAGTAATTCGACCCCCCTCTGAGGATTACAGCTACACCCATAGAGAACAAGCTGTGGCAAGTGATGCTACTGCTTCTGCCCACCAAACAATCCCAATGCTTCAGCCATGCAAGCCCAGGATCAACCTCTACACTCCTTTCTCCCCTTCTCCAAGGCTGCTGGTTCCAGCTGGTGTCCAGCTTTAGCCAGATTCAGACATCATTAGAAGATGGGGAAGGCACAAAGAGTTCCTGTGAACTTCAGGACCTTCTTGTTAAACATTATAACACGGTTGAGCTATTAAACTAGCTGCATCTATGGGTAGCTTTAACAACCAATTAACTGGGATACAGGGGTGTTTGTTTTAATTTCCAAACATTGGCCTCACAGGTAGCAAACTTCCAAGAATCTAGTCGGTTGCACGCTTAGTTTGTCACAATAAAGCTGCCATGCACTAAACAGAAATCTAAGCCACTCTTAGTCCCAGATTTCACACTGCAGTGTTTGTTTGGTTTTTTACCCTTCAAATGTTTGGACTACTGGCAGCATCTGAGATCAATGGTCAGAGGAGCCCAGGCTGCTCCCCCTTGAAATGCAAGTACCCCTGTTTAAAAAAGGAAGTTGCAGTGGAAACTGTGTGAACTCTCCAATCAGTCTACAGCCCTTGTGTGAGCACTGACTGCAGTTTCAGACATAATAATACAGGCTCCAAAGCAAATTGCAGCAAAGTTGAATCTCTCCAACTCAGCTTTCTCGTGTACAGTGGTACCTCGGTTAACATAATTAATGCGTTCACCGCATTACAGCAAAAAATACTTTAATTAAATTTCCCATAGGAATGAATTGAATGGAATTTCCCATAGGAATGCATTGAAAACCAAAATACATTAACTGAAATGCAGTTTCCCATAGGAATGCAGTGACAACCAATTAATCCGTTCTGGAAAAAAAATTCTGTAAACTGAGCCACTATTTTCTATGGATTGCCTTTCGTTATGTGATTTTTATGTTAACTGAGCCATTTGCTAACCAAGGTTCCACTGTAGTCTCACCTAAATGGGGCAATCTTACTCGGTCACTTGGCTGATTCGTACATCTCAAAATTGGCCATGTTAGAGCAATGCACTGGCCAGGAGCATTGCCAGGTGGGTTGCCCGAGTACCCAACCCCACTTAGCTGACCTGTGGTTCCAGAATGGAGAACCATTCCGGACCACTAGCAGACACCTTTGTGGCATGGTTGAACCTACCAAGGGAATACACACCCGTCACCATAGCTGTCGGACGGCCAGGGTCACCACTGCACCACATTGAGGCATGAAGTGGGATTTGCAGCGGATGATACAACCACATTACCAAAAACTGTGGAAAATATTAAAGATTCAGGGCAGATGGATTCACTTTCTCCCCATTGATCAGATGACACAACAGGATATACAAATCAGCCTGGAGCCCCTCCCCTTCCCAATCTGTAGCTTTTCCTGGCTACTAGGGAACCTTCTATTTTAAAATGCTTTGAATTCTTTTGGATCAATTTAAGCTTGTAATCCTTTGAATCAGTTCAGAAAGGGAGGATAAGGTCTGCCTGTACAAAGACTCAAGACACCTTTCCATCTTTCCCCACCTCACCTCTTGTCTTGCACCTCATTTCAAGTGTGCACAAAGGTACATACACATGTACACACGCAGAGCAGCACCAGCACATATTCTGCGCAACAAATCCTCTCTCATAAGTCTCTTTTTAGAGCTTATCCTCCTGAACAATAATCCATGTGTTTGTTTGTTTAACAACTTATCAAGGTAAAGCTCCATGTTAATGCAGTTCTCTGAACACTGTAGCCTGCAAGGCTGCAAGCAGACCTTAAGTCCCAGGTTCAGCTTCGCACTGTGTGAATGTGTATTTTCCTTGCCTGTTAGTAGCACCCTAACTTACAGTGATTCTAATAGGGCCTTCAACATCAGTGAGCAGTTTTATCAGTTCCACCTCCAGCCCCAGTGAATTTCTGTGGGCAAGCAGGGCAAGGCCGTAGCCAGGATTCTAGATTGGCGGGATGGGGTTTCAGGAGGGGCAACAATGTCACATACACATGTATAACATTGGCATCCCAGGGTGGGTTGGGGGGCTGTTAGCTCAGAAGGGTCCCCCCCCCCCCCGGTCTCTCTCTGGCTATGGCCCTGAAGCAGGAATTCAAATCCAGTTCTGAGTCCTGTTCAATTATATTAGTATGTTTTGGCTTACTGTGGTGGCCAGGGAGGTCGGGGAACTTCAGAAACAGCGCAGATTGGGTCCCCCGACTGCCCCAGAGGTGGCAGAGGCAGCAGGGAGCCCGAAATGGGCGGGGGGAAAACTTCATTTTTTTTCATCCATTTCGGGCTCTCCGGCACTCCTGCCAGGTCTGGGAAGTTGAAGGACCTGATTTGCAACTGCGGGGTTTGCAACTGATTTGCAACTGCGGAGCCCGCCATCAGCTTTCCAGCCACCCTACCCCTGCCTCCGCAGCTGCAAAGTGGCTGGGAAGCTGAACAGGGAACCCCTGTTCAGCTTTCCAGCCACTCTGCTGCTACAAACGACTGCATCGGATAACACTAACAGATTGTTATCCGATGCAATTTTTTAAAAGAAATTTTGCATCGTTATCCAATTCTAGCATTATCCGATGCAGTCGTTATCAAAGGTATTACTGTACTCTAATTACCACGCCATGCTGGTTACATGTTACTTTCTAGCTCATGACAATTATATACTGTCACTGAGCCAGATTCCCACAAGATATTCAGAATCCTACCAGAGTAAATTCAGTGGCTAAAATTCTGCTATTTAATTAGTAAGTTGCACTAAAGTAGGCCCATTGTATCAGTGGAAATTTAATGAGTTAATCCCTCTGCAGCTTCTATGGATTCAAATGGGCCTACTCTAGTTGCAATTTACTTTAGCATTGTAAATCACAATGGAATCTGTAGAGGAGTTGACTCATCAAATCCCCACTGATTCAACTTACAACACTAAGCAACAGGATTTTTGCCATTAAATCAATGAGATATACCGTATTTACTGTATTACAATTCAATGGGTCCATTTTAAGGGACTTTCAATAAATGGGATTCAAGTGAAAAACTTTGCAATTCTAAGAAAACAGCTACATACCATACACTCCATAGCATTTAGTGCACTCTGGGTGGTTCACAACTAATTAGCATTTTGCCCCCAGCATGCTGGGTACTCGGAAGGATGAAAGGCTGAGTCAACAATTTATTGCAAGCTAATACTTGATATACTAGAACTAATTATGCCTCTTACACTCAGAAATCACCAGAAAACAAGCAAAGATCTTATTTTGTACAAATTTCTTCTTTAATTTTCAAGTGTTTATGCCAAATGTATTTTTAAAAATACCAAATGTACTGTGTTCCAAAGGCAACTTCAGCATGAAAATTTATGAGGCTTCTCAGAAGCATGTTAAAAATAAATGGGTGGCAGTGTTCAGGAACCTTTGCCATATCACTTTAAAATCAGAAGAACTGTGAATTCCTTCACTGCAATTTTCCCCAGCATGAGAAGTAAACCTGTAGCAATAGCACCATCTCATGGTTCTTGTGAGCTATGAAGACTGCATTGTCAGTTCTGCATTGGCATCAAAACTCTTTAAATTTGGTTTTGCTCTTGTGTCCTCTCAAGAATGTTTGTTCTTGCCATAATAAAGCAGTGATGGGATGTAACAGGTTCTCACCAGTTCTCCAGAACCGGTAGCAAGTTTTCCCAGTGTCCCGGAGAACCGGTAGTAGCTTTTGGGGGGAACCACCTTCGGGGCTTACCTTTTCACTGGTTCCCCCACTGTGCATGCATGCCAAGCACTTGGTGTGCGTGCATGCCTACAGCGCTTCGCACGTATGCACAGCCTCCTTGATGTCCTCCCAAGCGGGGAGGAGAAAGAGAAGCTGCTAGCCTGAAGCTCCCTATAGCCTGCTCCCCAGGGTAAGTGACTCACCTTTGGATGTGGTGTGTCTGTGTGTATTTTAATGTGTATTTAATACCTTTACCTATATTGACGTACTACCACGGTTCCTAAAAAGGCCTGGCGGCTGGCAGGCCTAGCTTGGGGTTTTTAAACAAAGTCTTGGAGTTACCTCATCAATAAGCTACACCTGTGCTGCTCCAATTGGAGAACCCTTAAGGAGGTACAGCTGTTTTACATTTACATTGAGGCATATTATCCTAGAGAACTGGTTAGGCAAAGACTTAGTACCTAACTTCTTTAACTGTTGAAAAGTGCCAAAATGAAGCCATCTTGTGGTGAGTTAATTCTGTAGTTCCTTCCATCTGACCTAGTGTGAGAAAGATTAGCCAGAATAAGCTTTAAGCTCTGGTTTAAAAGCTCTGGTTGATTTGTGTTTGGGGTGGGTGGGAGGGTGTATTTTAATGTATTTCTTATTTTATGTATTTATTTATGTATTTATTTATTTATTTATTTTACAGGTTTGTGTTGTGGGTGTGGGTGTACACGCTTATTTTTATGTTATGTTATTATTATTATTTTATTTTTAATATTTTTCCTTTAGCTCTGCCCACAACACCATGATGCCATGATGTTAGCTCCGCCCACACTGTGATGACATCACGGTGGGGTAGTAAAATTTTTGACATCCCATAAAGCTCTTGCTGGGTCTTAGCCAGTGGACTTGAGGCTCATATCCATTCAGAGGACGCTGAGGGTCATTCTCTCAGTGTCCGCTGCTACTTCTCTCCTGATCTTAGGTGGAATGATACCAACAAGAAGGTATATTTTCTCAACATGTTTGAGATGGTGAGATGATGCAAAAGCCATGTGGTCCAAAACTTGTGCTCAGACAGCATTTTACTCCTTCAAAGGAGTAAGCTTTTTAGGTGATTGCGGGAACCCCTTCCCCAATCAGTTGAGGAGCAGGTGTTTTTTTATGATGCCTTTAATGGAGCTGAGGCAGTAGCAGCTTCCTTGGCAGCATCAGCACTTCCCAGTTGATAGGAGAGAAACCTCCCACCCACCCCAAAAAATCATCTGGGATGTGGGGTATCATCCACACTGCTCCTGAGGCAGCTACCACAATTCCATCAGCAGCTGTCCTTCACAGCCAGTGGGTGAGCAGCTTTTCCATGAACTGCAATGCTGCTTTAATCTCTCCCCACACTCCTTCCTTCCACTGAAGAGACTGCTGAATATTGTAGTGCAACCCCAGCATAAAATGGGTATTAGCACAATAAACATAGAGAAAGAAATGCTAGCCTAGGCTAAACGAAGTTGTTTTATATTATTTGTCCCCAAGTAACCAATTGGAAATATTTCCTATATTCCCACCTTTAGGGGGAATTTGATCTATTTGCATGTATTAAGGCCTTGCATGGTCTGGTCTTCTCTCTCTTGTTTTGTTTTTGTTTTTGCCTTTCAAAGAAGAAAGATATCTATTTGAGCTCCTCCATTTTGCAAGCCACGTGTCAGGCCTAAAAGACTTTAAAAACCTAAAGATTTTAACTTTACTTCTTTCTAAAAACAATCTCACCAAGAATCCTGAGCATATCTATATTTCTCTTACATACCAAAGAAGGTACAACTTTAAAAAGGCTACTGGTCCAAGTTTTCAGTGGCCTTGGATGTAAGAGTGGTAAATATTGATCCAGACCCCACATCATATGATAAGTTTATTGGTGCTGTCCAGAAATGCTCTAGGGAATCTATCCCTCCAGGATGTAGGACTTCCTACATCCAAGGTTTAACACATGAAACTGGTTACTTATTGAATGAATATTTTATCCTTTTTGATGCAAATCCACTCAGTGAAGGTACCATTAAAGCTGGACAACAGGTAGTGTCCGCTATCTCAGAACACAAAAGGGAGAAATGGATTAAACTCATAGAAGAAACTGACACAAGCCACAGCAGTCAAAAAGTATGGAGACTACTTAATTGTCTTAATAATGATGTAACCAAGATCTGTGTGACGTAATCAATAGGTAACATGACTTATTTGTCCACAATAGTGTAAAACCTGACCCAAGACATTTTGCTGATGGAGATGAGACAGGAAATGGTGCACTACCTTCACCTGAAGTTAATAGTACCAACAACAATACCAATAAAAAAACTTCCCCCATCTCCATTGAAGATCAAACAGCTTTGGAGATAACAGGGGTAGATGGTGTATGAAACTCCAGATTTGGTATACAAAATATTCCTGGCAGAGTTTGGAAAGTAACTTTTAGGAAGAATGAACATAATAATATTCCAAACATTATCCTATGGCTACTCAGTTTTGGATGGCCTCAGCATATCATCATTATTATTTCCTTAAAAATCCACCTTCTAAATTATGAACTCTCCTAAGCTGAGCACATGCTCAGAAGTACATATTTCTGTAAACTAGCATCTACCTCCCTGAGCCAGAGTTTTGAACATGGCTCAAGTCTGTGGATTTCAGAGCTAAAGGGAAAAAATAAAGTACAGTACAGTTGTACCTCGCTTAAAGAGCATAATGCGTTCCACAGGATTGCTCTTTAAGCGAGTTTGCTCTTTAAGTGAAACAGCATTGTAAGTGACCAATTGGGGGGGGGGGATTGCAAAACCTGATTTATTTGTTAAGCAAGTTTTTGGTTGGTTTTATTTGTTAAGCGAAGCGAACATTTAGAGAAAATTCTGCTCTTTAAGTGAGTTACTCTTTAAGCAAGGCGCTCTTTATGCGAGGTTTGACTGTAAAACCACGTTTTATTGATGCCCCTTTTTATGGAAAAATTGTTTTACAGAAGGAAATTCTGGGGAAATCACATCCCTATTTCCGGGGAGAGGGGGGAGAGTTACGGAACGGATTTCCCGAGAGTTCCTTCCATCTGGGAGACTCTAAAATGGTGGCCCCATGCCATTTTAGACTCAAAAATTGCACCCCACACCACTGCCGGAAGTGCCACATCACTACTGTGGCAGCGGCAGAGGCAGTTTTGCTGCTTTTTCCACAGTTCCTGCTGCTTATACCAGCACTAGAAGACTGCGGGAGCCATATTTGCTACATTCTATTCTCCATCTGAGGTCCCTCCACAGTGTGCTTTAGCTGGGAACATGTGTCAGATGAAGACCACTCCATTGCGGTCTTCATCCAATGCATGTTCCTGGCTAAAGTGCACTGCGGAGTGACCTCAGATGAAGAGCAGACTGGAGCAGTCTTCGTCCGACGTGTGTTCCCAGCTAAAGCACGCTGCAGAGGGACCTTGGATGATAAGCGGAATTGAGCGGCCTTCGTCTGACACATGTTCTTGACTAAAGCACACTGTGGAGGGACCTTGGATGAAGAGCGGAACAGAGCGGTCTTTGTACGATGCGCATTCCCGGCTAAAGCGTGCTGCGGAGGAACCTCAGATGAAGAGCTGAATGGAGTGGTCTTCATCCAATGCATGTTCTTGTTTAAAGCACGCTGTGGAGGGACCTTGGACGAAGAGTGAAACAGAGTGGTCTTTGTGAGGTGCACATTCCCGGCTAAAGCGTGCTGTGGAGGGACCTTGGATGAAGAGTGGAATGGAGCAGTCTTCATCCAACACGCATTCCCAGCTAAAGTACACTGTGGAGGGACCTTGGATGAAAAGCGGAACGGAGCGGATATGCCCCCTGCAGTCTTCCAGTGTTGGTAGAAGTGATGGAGGCTTTGGAAACAGCAGTGACGGCAGTTCCCCTGATGGCTGGACACACTGCTCAGGAAGCAGCAGCAGCATGGAAAAGAGAGGCACATCATTCCCTTTGTGCTCTGCCCCCCCTTAAAAAAAAAACCTGACACCCCCTCTTAACCATCCCAACTGCTCATCAGCTGGTGAGATGATCGGAGTGTGGGAGATGGTAGTGTCTAGCATTTTTTGCGGGATTTTTTGAATTTTTAAAATATTTTTATTATTATTATTCATCTGGTTAGGACTGGGTTTTTATTTTATTTTTCAGTGCATTCCTATGGGAAATCATGCTTTGTTTACGGAACGGACTTTTTCCGTAAAATGGGGTTTTACTGTAGCTCTTATATGTCCAAAGTCTGCCCAGGCTAAGTGTACGCTGTACTAAGACCAACTAGAAGTAGAGAAGATGATGATAACCATGCTTCCCTTTTTTCCCTTCTTGCATAGACATCCACCTATGCCAGGAAATATGCTTCTTGTGATTCACTGGACCAGTCTTGTTTCTTCTGTTTATCTTAGCTGGGCTTTAAATTGTCACACTTTGTGGGCAGGGCTGTCTTAATTGCTTAGCAGGTTTTGTTGATTATAAAGAGCTGTGGTACACACTTCTGTTGTACTTGAGATGTCTTATGTTGGCTCACAGCACTGAGATTGTAACATCCTATTAGCAAGGCCTAGTCATGCCTGGCTAATTATATCATCCACAATTCCCTTTGTATTGGTAAACATGAGCAAGAACTTAACAGTCTTTTCATTACAGTCAAACCTTGCATAAAGAGCGCCTCGCTTAAAGAGTAACTCGCTTAAAGAGCAGAATTTTCTCTGAATGTTCGCTTCACTTAACAAATAAAGCCAACCAAAAACTCGCTTAACAAATAAATCGGGGTTTGCAATCCCCCACACCAGAAGTCACAATTGGTCACTTACAATTGGTGTTTCACTTAAAGAGCAATCTCACTTAAAGAGCAATCCTGTGGAATGCATTATGCTCTTTAAGCGAGGTACAATTGTACTTCAGATGCTGCTAGCTGTGTCTGCGCAGAGAGCCATCCACAAATCACTTGAACAGCAAACTGACATTTAATACAGCTTAAGGAATTCCACAAGGCCACTAATAGGTCTTTAATGCACTAATATGAGCTGTGGGGGTTTGAAGATGGCAGCCTTTCAAAAGCTACAGAATCCCATTTAATTTGATCATCTAGTACAGTAATGGTGAACCTTTTAGAGATCGAGTGCCCAAACTGCAACCCAAAACCCACTTATTTATCACAAAGTGGCAACACGGCAACAGGGGAGGGAGGAAGCACTCCCATTAGGCTGCTGGGCAGAGGGGTAGGGTAAACTCTGTGCTGGGGGGAGGGAAGAAGCGCTCCAATTGGGCTGCTGGGTGAACTCTGTGCTGGGGCAACAGCGCACATGCCCACAGAGAGGGCTCTGAGTGCCCCCTCTGACACGTGTACCATAGGTTCACCACCACTGATCTAGTATATCTTCCCATATTCTTCAATGTCCAGAATAGAGGGTGTCTCTACCCTTAGACAGAAGGGAGGGCCACCTCAGGCAGCTGTTTTGGAGCATCATGAAAAGGAAACAGTTTGTTACTAATTTCTGTATTTGCTGTATTTTTACCTTTCCTAATACAACACCCTCATGTGTATGTGTGTGTGCATGCAGAGCTGCTGCTGCTGCTTCTTCTTCTTCTTCTTCTTCTTCTTCTTCTTCTTCTTCTTCTTCTTCTTCTTCTTATTATTATTATTATTATTATTATTATTATTATTATTATTATTATTATTATTATTATTATTATTATTATTATTATTATTATTATTATTATTATTATTATTATTATTATAATATTTGGACTTATATGTCGCCCAATCGATGATGCGACTCAGAGCGGCTCACAACAATACCACACCTAATACATTCTCATCATTGAAAGAACAACCTTTTCTAATGAGGAGTCACCTGTAATACATAGATTGGCCTTAACATTAGGATATCAGTTCACTAAGCCCAAGGCCTGAGCTTCCAGGCACTGTGCCTGCCCATCAATCCCAGTATTTCCCATATCACACTTTAACTTTTTTATCTTATAATATGGATTTCACTGTTGCTTTCCCTCTCTGCAAAAGTTGCAGTGTCATCCTGGCACAATTCTGCACTGCAGAATGATATTTGCATTAAAGAAAAACCAGAGAGGCAGCAACGGCCTATTTTCCATGACAAACCAGAATATGACTGTAAAGAAAAAAATTAGTCATACTCAATTAATATCAGAAGGTGAAAAATGAGATCCCCCTTGAGCTTTCAAGTACATTTTGGCTACTATGAAACTGAAAGGATTTGGAAAAAGTGCTTGGAACTTGAAAAAACCCTAAACCTGTAAGTGTTTAAAAAAAAAAAAGACTCCTATGTATTTAATAACACAATTTCTAGATAAAGAGCCATCTCGCTATTTTTCTTCTTCCTGGAAAATGAGCTTATATTAATTAGAAAAAAAATATAGCATTAAGTTTGCTATAGCAAAAAGTAATCATAGGATTGGACTTCACTGAGTGGTGTTTCTAATCATATCCAATCAATCTTTATTACGGTCCAAGGCCAGCATAGTACAACAAAAATAACAGAAGTTGAAATATATCAAGAGACAGAAATAATAATAATAATAATAATAATAATAATAATAATAATAATAATAATAATAATAATAATAATAATAATAATAATAATAATAATAATAATAATAATAATAATAATTATTATTATTATTATTATTATTATTATTATTACAGTAATACCTCGGATAACGTTTACCTCGGATAACGCTAAAATCGCATAATGTTAAGTAATCTGGGGAGGAGAATTGGATCGAATAACGTTAAGGTCCTATGGGATGGATCGGGTAACAACCGTTAAAGCCTGTGCGGTTACAATGTATCTCTATGGAGCTTTAACATTATCCAATCCATCCCATAGGATTTTAACATGCATCGGATAATACTAAAAATCGGATAACACCAAGACTTGTGGAACCAAGTCTTAGCGTTATCCGAGGTATTACTGTATTATTATTATTCAACAAAAATACATTAGGATACAATATAACAGAGCAATAAGTACAAGTAGTAAAGGTTTTATCATTTCTTCCCCCTTGTAAATTTCCTTGGCTTAGGGGGGATTTGAACCCATGGCTCCTGAATCCTAGTCCACCATTCTGTTGGATGATCTTAGCAGATCAAGGATGATATCGTAAATATGATATTGAAATAATGTGTAACCAGTTTGCCTATTCTACATGCAAATATTACGAAGGACAATTGAAATCTGTTTCGTGTGAGGACAGTGCTTTTTATACAAATGACATAGTTGACGCCAGCAAATCATTCTAATGCCAAACATTGTAAACTTCTCCCTTGGCATTATAATGGAAGGCCCCTCCTCCTTGTTCTCAGCCCTTCTTCTCAGTTCTCTGAAATGTTGGTGACAGAGTCTGGTGGTAGTGGTGATCTGTTGACCATACCACGTCCACAGTGTGGTAGTAAAAAAAAGTTTGAGCCCACCACTGCCTATATATTCTATTTGACACATAATGCATGGCTTCTGCTTATTATGATAACAATGCTCTTTGGTAGAGAGAATAAAATCCTGCTGAATTAGTTGTAAACCTATGTCAAATAGTCTTAAAATCTGCTACTTCCTTATTTAATAAGACAAAACAAACCCAAGCCAATAATAAACAGCTTAAAATGGAAAATCTCCATAATATATTTTTAAAAGGAACATTTTTGCTCTGAGTTAAGGAGTAGTAAAATTAGTCTTTAAGATTAATAGTGTTACACCTATTACTAAGCCTATGATGTAGTGCTAGTGGTTTGTTTAGCTCAGGGGTGGGCAAACTTTTTTCGCCACGGGCCTGACCACACCCCGCGGAAGTGGAAGCAGGTGCATTTATGGCTGTCGTAAATGTACCCACTTCCACATTTATGGCATCTACAGCCACATTTACACAAGTATGGGCACATTTTATGGATGATGTAAATGTGCTCACTTCCACTTCTGGGTGGGGTGGTGGCTGGCCAGGTGGAATGATGCTGTAGGCCAGGGCCGGCCCACAGGCTATAGGTTGGGAACCCCTGGTTTAGCTGAAGGACCTGTCTCTAATCATCACGGGTTGGATTTCTGGAAGAAGATGGCTACACAAAAGGGACTGTGACTGTTAGCAGAACCAGAGCCATTTTGATATAAGAAATTCATTTCTAAGTTACAAAAAGTTGTTTTTCAAAGTAAGCTAACTGAAGATCCACACCCTTTCTTATCTGGATCTTAACAGATGTTCTAACAGCATAAGAGACAGAGGCTTGACCACTTGTTTACAAATTAACCCCTTTGGAAGAACTAAGGCCAAGCCTGACATGTAATAGATAAGCTGAAACTACATAAACAGGCTTAAACACATTGCTTCATATGATTGGACTACGTATTTATCTGTTTGAAGGTTGGACATGTGCTTTTAGTTATTAGTTTGCAGAAGTTTAATATTCTAGTATTTCTTCTTAAGAAATTCATATATTTAGCAGGTGCAACGTTTATCATATTTTCGGGAATATAATAATGGGAGGAGCTATTGCGTGTGTTGTTTGTAACAGCATAAGTAGTTTGTTCAATGCTATATAAGATGTACATGGACGCACAATAAGGGTCCCTCCTCATAGAGAAGGCACAATTTTGCATGCAAGATACCAATCAATTGGTTTCTATTTTCTTCTCCAAGCAATGTTCTGACTATTTTTTCTTAAAACCAGCCGGCCCCCTATGCTCTGGACCTCCTTTAACCAAAGCTCCCAGAGGGCGAGCTGGCCAGCAATGCAGCTATACAGCCCTTAGCTGCTTCTCTTCTGTCAGGAGGTTTAATAGGTAGCGTATTCAGAGGCTTGTATGCACTTTAACTCTTACCCAAAAAAGAGACTTAAAAAAAAAACAACGTTGATTTATTGTTTCATAACATAGGGGGAAAAACGTAGAGTAATTCCAACAGAGAAAACATATTTAAGTAGTCCTTTAGTTCTGTCAAGATTTCCTTCTTCTTCTTGAAGATTCTGTAATCTTTTACCTCAGAACTGTTCCCTCAAAACTCCCTCTTTCTCCCTGCTCTCTTTACCTCAGAACCCTCAGAACTCTTTTTTCCTCAGAAAAACTCTGAACTCTCTTAGACTTCTCTTTTTATCACAGAAATCTCTCAGACCTCTTTTTCCTCAGTCCTCCTTTTACCACAGAACCCTCTCTGAACTGTGTTCCCTCATTCTTCCCACAGAACTCCTCAAACCTTCCAGCGATGTTCCTTAGAGTTGCAGCACACCAGGCCTACTTCATCTTGCACACATTAGTGAAAGGGGTCTTCCCATGACACCTGCATTAAGTATTTTTAAAGGCTTCTTGTTATTAAGAGTTTGTAGTGACAGGATGAGAAAAACATGAGAGAGAAGAATGCAATTTGCCAGGAAATAAGGTGGCATTTCCATGGGCAGCCTGGCACGACAACAGGGGGCTCCTTTTTCTGATATGACAGCATGAGGTGTCTCTTCCATGAAACCATGAACCACCACTTGTCATTTTTATCTGTATGACTAAATTCATATGACTAGACTTGCGTTAATTTCCTTTTGCAAAATAGAGCTTCAGACCAGGTAGCATGGATGAGATTTTCTGCTAGACAAGAAAAGCAAGTTGAAGATCATAAAACATTCCTCCTTTTTTCCAAAAGGTCAGTATAATTAATTTTTTGTGGAAGTCACTGTGTATTTGACTGGTAGCTTGCTAAACAAATGCCCTTAGCTGTCTTCAGTTTCCTTTCCTCTCTGAAAACAGCCATGCCTAGCCTTGATAAGGTATAGTGATATTATGGGGGATTCATCCTCTTCTCATTTTGGCCATTACCTCTTTCTAGCTCTTACCATAATTAGTACTTCTTATTTATATACTGTCCTTCAGTTACCAAAAATCTAAAAACTGGGGAATTATTTTGCATACAATAATTTGGTTCACAAAGTCCCCTTGTGAGCTCTAGAAATATAACATGGGTACCCCACCATTAACAAAAAGACCCACTAGAGAGTGTGGAAGGCTTTGAAGTTAAAACCCCACCCCCCATGTTTGAGGGGAAAATTATGGTTTGGGATCACAGGAGGGTGTACAGCCCCTCAGCCTCTTGAGGTTCCCCATCCCTGCCCTAAATTCAATTGGATCTCAGTCACTGGACTCCTATTGGGTTTGTGTGATATAAACTCCAAACTGCATGATTGCCCAATCAATCCAAGTGTCTGTTGCACACTTGGGCACACTCAGGTCACACATGTGTTTCACATTGAGTTATGTGTTTGGGGTCATAGCAGATGACTTGAAAATTACAAAAATCAATCAATCAATCAATCAATCAATCAATGTGCTTATGCAATTTCTGTCACATTTGTGGAATTTTGGCATAGGATTCTGACCATTAAAAATTAACAATTTAATAACAGCAACAGGGAAAGACACCAGGGTCAACCCTGCTGTCACCATGAAGTTTGTAACCTTGGCACCTTTGCCTATAGAAAACCATTCTGCTTTTCCATATTCTTTCCGAAAAGTAGCTTCTTGTCCACAATACAGGTTATGTTGTTGTTGTTGTTGTTGTTGTTGTTGTTGTTGTTGTTGTTGTTGTTGTTGTTGTTGTTGTTGTTGTTGTTGTTGTTGTTGTTGTTGTTGTTGTTGTTGTTGTTGTTGTTGTATTTGCATTTATATGCCGCTCTCCTTGCCGAAGCAACTCAGAGCGGCTTACAATGTTACAGTATCAAATTTAAAGCAACAACATATCAATATAACAAATATAATACAGTCAATATAGTCATAAAAGCAAAAGCACAATACAGTCAGAAAAATGCAATTCAATCAGTATACAATATATAAAAAAAGTAACAATATAATAGCAAGATAATATTCCATTCAGCATTACAAATATGATTCAGTGTCATAAATATAAATATCAAGTCACAAATACAAATACAAATATCATCAACTTTCACAAGTATAGTACGCCCGCCAATAGCTGTTCCTAATCAGCTGTCGGGGAATAGCTGTTCCTAATCAACTCTTGTCGCCCCCACCGCCAGTCTTTTATCGGCCTCCGGGCCGAGATGGGAAGAGGTCCCGGAGGGAGGGGGGGGGGAAACGCCTCACCGGCCACAGCTGCGGCAGCTTGTTCCATCCCCGGGTGAGGTGGAAAGACCCGGGGAGAAGCGGGAGCGTGTCATGACAATCCATTAGTTTCTTAAAGATACAGGCTGACTACTTACATGACTTTAGCAGAACTAAGTAAGATGGAAGAGTTAGAAGACATTGTAGAAAAGGAAGATGAAAGGCCCACCACACATATTTTCCCACAGAGGGAAAAACTTATTACAGTATAGTTAATTCTGACCATAGGAAAAACTCTATCTAGGAATATTATGAAGAAACTCTTAGAATCTCTGCTAAGCCTTTAGTAAGTATTGGAGATACACGTACTGGGATTGGAGCCAGAAAGCAATAGTCCTAGAAAGGTTTTTTTAAAATGGAAAGTTCCCATCAATAAGAAATACCAGTAAGGAATAAAAAGAATTCTGATAGGATTTACAAATTGATTACATTATTTGGAGGCCTTTTACTTTCTATGACCTTGTTAGTTGGGACAACAACCTAGAGATAGTTCTGCTGTCACCCATTACTTCAATATATGAGAGTTAGACATTGGCTTCACAAATGATTGTCATAGTAAAATTAACATGGCAGTATAATTCTACTCTGAGAAGATAGAAATTGCTCTTGTGCTAGCAGAAGTAATAGTTTAAGAAGTTTCAAATATAGTTGTTGCAGAGTCAGAGGCTAAGAGTTCAGTTCCCCACTTGGCCTGCTGTAGGAAGAACCAGCCTGTGTAGCCATGGGCAAAATGCACAGCTCCAAGGTGCTCTCAGAAAAAGAGAATAGTAATCCACCTCTGTGTATTTCTTACCTAGAAAGGGTCACCGTAAGTCAGAATTGATTTAATGACACACAATTATTATTAATTTAAATAAAATCAAAGGACAATATATGAATTTCCAGCCTCTTATCCACACTTTCGCCAAATTGAAATCAGCTCCACCATATGAAATACAAGGTAGTGGGACAAAGAAATGAGTTAGGCTAAGTATATTAATGTTCAACATAAGACTGACCATCAAAAGACTGGAAGAAAATAAGATTTAATTTCTGTTTGGAGTGTAAAAGCTTTTCAAACCCACAAATCACTTGACAGCTGTGGTTCTTAACCTGAGTTCAATCAAACCCCAGGGGTTCGGTGAGTCAGTCTCAGGGGTTTGGCTGAGGTGTGTGTGTCTGTTCCATTCACCAGGGTTGCCAGATGCACTAATAAGAAACTCAAGGATATTGATGAATCTTTATGGCAAATTCTAAATGTGTTGCATAATTTATGGCAAAAAATGCCATATATGGCACAACCTGGCAGCCCTACCATT
Source organism: Furcifer pardalis (assembly GCA_030440675.1). Lineage (NCBI taxonomy): Eukaryota > Metazoa > Chordata > Lepidosauria > Squamata > Chamaeleonidae > Furcifer > Furcifer pardalis. Next base: position 37,473,505 of record CP126896.1, read on the forward strand.
CACCCCACTCATATGATTCATGACGTCAGGCGCTGCATGGCCATCATTGGCTGCTCTCTTGCCCTTTTGATATCTGTGCTGCAGGGAACTTTGTGAACTCAGTAGTCAACTTGTGACTGTCATGATTGTACATCCTTTTTAATATTCCAATCCTTTTGTACTATGTCAAGCAAAAAAAAGAAAGAAAGAAACTGGTCGGATGAATATGTACAATATGGATTCACATGTATAACAGAATGTGATGGGAGACAGTGTCCTCAATGCATGATTTGCAATGCCAAGTTCAGCAATTCTGGTCTAGCACCAGCAAAACTAAGGGAACACTTCCTAAAGCTGCATGGAGTTGGGAAATACAAGAACACAACGCTTGCTGAATTAAAGGCGAAGAGATCCAGATTCAATGAAAGATCTATTCTGCCTGTTCTTGGCTTTGTACCCATCAGCAAACCTATCTTAACAGCATCATACAACGTTGTGTATCTGATCACAAAGCAGGGAAAACCATACACCATTGGTGAAATACTTGTAAAACCAGCTGCGTTGAAGATGGCAAATATCCTGCTGGGAAAAGTTGCTGAAAATAAGTTGTCCCAAATTTCTCTTTCAAATGACACCAACAGTAGCAGAATAGATTATATGAGCAATGGCTCAAGTAGTTGCAGATCTGATTTCAAGCCCAGTAAAATTCAGCTACCAACTCAATGAGATTACCAATGTTTCCAATCTAAGCCAGCTTCTTGTATTTGTGTGAAAGATGACATGCTAAAGGAATATTTTTTTATTTTTTTAAGCCTCTTACAACAACGAAGGCAGCCGACGTCAAGAAACTTGTGGATGACTTCTTCAGAGACAACAATCTTTCGTGGGATATGGTTTCTGCAATTTGTTCGGATGGAGCTTCAGTCATGCTGGGACAAAACTCTGGTTTTGGTGTGTGAGTGAAAGTCAATGCACCACACATCATTGTTACACACTGTGTTTTGCACAGGCACGCGTTGACAACAAAAACCTTCCCTCCAAAACTGGCAGAAGTATTAAAAATTGTAGTGGAATGTGTGAATTATGTGCAAAATAGTGCTCTGAAGCACCACATCTTCAAAGAGCTGTGCAATGAAATGGGCTCTGAATTTGAAGTACTTCTATACCATTCTAACATTCGATGGTTATCCAAGGGAAAGCTGCTGAATTGTGTTTCTGCCATGCGTGTGGAATTAGGCCTGTTTTTGTGAAAGCACCAACATTGTCATGCAGATTGCTTTGAAAATTCTGAGTTTATTCTCATTTTGTCGTACATGGCCGATATCTCTGATGCTCTCAATCATCTCAATCAACAGATGCAGGGGGGTGGAGTCAATGTCATCGAAGTGGAAGAAAACCTGAAGGCTTTTCAAAAAAAAGCTAAGGTTATGGAAACGATGAACAGAAAATGATAACTTTGCAAGCTTTCCCCTGCTGGACAACTGTGTAAGTAAGATCAAAAACGTGTCTGGAATTGGAGACATTTCCGTACCCGGGGATTTGCAGCAAACAATTGCCATGCACTTAGATGAGCTCACAAAGTCTCTCAACGGATACTACCCCACCAGAGAGTCATATCCAGCATGGGTGAGACAGCTGTTCATGTTTAGTGTTGCTACAGCAGATGTCAATGGTAAGTACTTCAATGAAATCATTGAACTTCAACAGAGCCAGGTTCAACATCAACTTTTCAGAACAACAATGCTCTCAATGTCGTCAAATTGTACCATATCCTCTTATTGCTAAAAAAAAAAAAAAAGCTCTTGAGATACTCGAACCGTTTGTTACAACGTATCTTTGTGAACAATCCTTTTTGAGGATGGTAGACATAAAAACAAATACCTGTACTGTAAAAGAAACAGACTTTGTTGAGAAAATGATATGAGAGTGGCACTTGTCAAGGTGAAGTTGCACATTTCTGAACTTGTCTCTGAAAGGCAAAAGCAAAAGTCACATTGATTTGCAGTAAATATTCATTGAGTTATGTTGTTGTTTTTGTGTGACATTCATGTTTTGTTGGTTTTGTTCTTTGTTATATATATAAAGGGTTCAGCATCTCCAACAAGGTTAAGAACCACTGGTTTAGAGGATCTCCAAGTTCAACATCAGATCAGTACACACTCAGTTTATAAGGTTGTCTCTAAGTTTATATTTTATTTGAAAAAGGAAACCATTGTAGTAAGAGGACATGTATGATGTAACCATTCATTACCATTATGGACTAAGACTGGACATCCAGGTTCAGCCCCTCCCCACACCAGTAAATTATAAAACTCAGCAGATGTCCTTGGAAAAAACCAATCTTTCAATCAGACCTACCTCACAGTGCTATTATGAAGATAAAGTAGTGATCAGGTATACCGTACACTTGAGCAAATTAATGAAAAGATGAGATATAAATATAATTAATAAAATAATTTTTACATAACACAATGATAGCACCCCTTGTAGAGTCTTGTGCAGACAGACACATCTTCTTGATTTGCACATATGTTCATCCACAATTGGGAGCTATATTTCCCTCCATGACTGCAGCTTCCTAGAACAAGGGTCCAGCTTTTTCAGCCAATAAGACTTGCCAGTGACTCAACGTTGAGTGTCAGGTGGTGGTTAACTAACCTGACAACCCTGAGGACTAACGGCTTGAATGCCAAAGTCCACAGGGGAGGGTGATGATTCCCAAGTGGATTAAATCCCACTTGAATTCATCTTGACGGAGGGCAGCAGCTTCATCAATACTGGCCTGGGGCTGAGGAGGACTTTGTATGCTAAAAGGGCTCAGGACTAAAAAGTGACTCGTGGAACTGGATGAGTGGCACGGGTGTCATACTGCGATGTGGAAGGCAGATGAAGGGCTGCTGCATTATATTCTCAGAATAGTCTTCATGCCTGATTGCCATGAGGATCGCCAATACTGTACATGTATTTGGATACAGCAGAACAACAACATGAAGAAGATTTGAAAATATGCCTTTGGTTGTGTCAGGGATTTCCCTTAGCGATATGTGTGTCAGGGTAGTAGAAAGGGTACATAGAGCAGCCCACTGTCTCTGGTACTGGATGGAATAGATTTATCCACTATGTTTAGTAGCCATTTACACCTACTACTCTATGAATTTGTTCAGTCCCATTTTAAAGCTATCTACATTGGTAGTCATTATTTCAGCCTGTAGTAGTTAATTTCACCAGTGATCACCATTCACGGTATGTCAGTTCAGTAAAGGGTCACAACGGACTTGGATTACATGCTTCACTGTTCTCTGTTTCTGTAATATGTAATCTGGCATGGTAATGTCATTATGCATTTATGCTATTATGGAATTCATTGCACTCATTACTAAGAAGATTATCCAACAATTGGTGTGCCAACAATATTTATTATCTATTCAAAAACAAAATAGAATATGGTACCACTCTCTTCGTCATGTCTGTGGTAAATCACATTAAGCAATTTTTATACTATCTGTTTTTCCAAAGAAGTGGCCATCTTAATTTGTCTCAGCATGTTTGTAGAAGGAAAGGGAGAAAAGGAATAATAGAATCAGAAGAATTGAGGTGGAAGAGGTCTATAGAGCCATTGAGTTCAATCCCTTGCTCATTGCAGGAAGTCAAATCAAAATATATCTGACAGATGGTTGTCTAATTTTCTCTTAAATGCTTCCAGTTTTGGAATACTCATCACCTCCTGAGGTAATTAGTTCCATTGTCCTTCTGCTCTACCAGTTTCTGTGACTTGAGCTCTTTATCACATGCCCTGTACTCTGGAATGACTGGGAACAGATCCTGCTCTTCCTCTGTATGACAAACTTCAAAGTACAGTAAAACACCGGATAATGATTGGATTGGATAACGCTAAAATCGCATAACATTAACTAATCTGGGGAGGAGAATTGGATCGAATAACGTTAAGGTCCTATGGGATGAATCGGATAACAACCGCTAAAGCCTGTGCGGTTACAATGTATCTCTATGGAGCTTTAACATTATCCGATCCATCCCATAGGATTTTAACACTAAAAATCGGATAACACCATGACTTGTGGAACCAAGTTTTAGCATTATCCGAGGTTTTACTGTATTTGAAAAGTGCTATCATCACTCTCCTCAGTCTTCTTTTTTCAAGAGTGTGGTGCTCATCTCCATTTAAAGCCAAAAAGCCAGTGCTGTCTGTGTCTGCAGATGTTTCCATGGTCATGTGTTAGGCATGACTAGACACATGGAACACTGTTACCCTTCCCGCTGAAGAGATACCTACTTATCTACTTGCAATCTCTTGCTTTCAAACTGATAGTTTGGCAGGAGCTGGAGCAGACGACGGGAGCTCACTCCATCATCCAGCACTCGGATTTCAATGCTGATCTGTCGAACTTCTGGTCGTCAAGTTTAATGTCTTAACCACTAAGCCATCACAGTCCTTTTCTCAAGGCTAAACATACTCAATTCTTTCTATCTTTCCTTGGTTTGCAGTCCCTTTATCATCCTTGCTGCCTTCCTCTTAATTTGTTCCAGTTGTCTGTATCCTTTTAAAGTGTGGTGTTGTGAACTGGACACTGTACTGTAAAGAGGCTGAGAACAGTCAGGTATCAAATGGAACATGAGCACTCCAAAGAATACCATAGAATAAATCTTTATCTCCCATTCTTGCACTATTTGAAAACAGAACTGAAGTCTTGAGTTTCAGACCACAATATGCATCTCATCTCCTCTTCTTCTTTCAAGAAAATGTGAAAGTGGTGAGTTTCAGTCCTTAGAGCAGCATTTTAAAATACAGTAAAACCCGGAGTTACAACCACCTTGGGCAGCAGTTTATAACGGCACATCCTATGGAAATGCCATCCTGCTTTACAAAATTTTAATGTATTTTTTTCCGGTTTACAATGATCAATTCAGGACCATTTTTTTATTTTTCAATGCATCCCTGTGGATGTTTCAGTTTACTTTTTTTTCTGGTTACAACGGAGACTGTTGGAACTGATCTCCATTGTAACCCTTGGGTTTTACTGTATATGATAGACTGGTTGAAAATAAAATTCCAGTTTTGAAGCTGAATAGCAAATGTGGGGTGAGGTGGTGGGAATGGTGAATACAGTACTATCATGACAAGAGGACAGGGACTGTATTAGCAGCAACAGGAAATTTAAAGCAACTTTGAAACTCCAATACTGTATCCACAATTGTTGGTGATCCTAACTACTCTGTCAGTTTCAACTAAGAGAGAATGTTTGCCATGTTGAAGAGGTTGAAGCAATGATGGGATGTAACAGGTTTGCACCAGCTTGCCAGAACCGGTAGTAACTTTTCCCAGTGTCCCGGAGAACCAGTAGCAGCTTTTGAGGGGAACCACTTTCGGGGCTTACCTTTTCACTGGTTCCCCCACTGCGCATGCGCACCAAGTACTTGGTGTGCATGCACGCCTACAGTGCTTGGCACGTATGCATGGCCTCCTTACTGTCCTCCCAAGCGGGGAGGAGGAAGAGAAGCTGCTAGTCTGAAGCTCCCTATAACCTGCTTCCCAGGGTAAGTGACTCACCTTTGGATGTGGTGTGTCTGTGTGTATTTTAATGTGTATTTAATACCTTTACCTATATTGATGTACTACCACAGTTCCTAAAAAGGCCTAGCGGCCTGGCTTGTGGTTTTTAAGCAAAGTCTTGGAGTTACCTCATCAATAAGCTACACCTGTGCTGTTCCAATTGCTGTTCCAATTGGAGAACCATTAAGGAGGTACAGCTGTTTTACATTTACATTAAGGCATATTATCCTAGAGAACTGGTTAGGCAAAGACTTAGTACCTAATTTCTTTAACTGTTGAAAAGTTGAAAAGTGCCAAAATGAAGCCATCTTGTGGTGAGTTCATTTTGTAGTTCCTTCCATCTGACCTAGTGTGAGAAAGATTAGCCAGAATAAACTTTAAGCTCTGGTTTAAAAGCTCTGGTTGATTTGTGTTTGGGGTGGGTGGGTGTATTTTAATGTATTTTTTATTTTATTTATTTATTTAATTTATTTACGGGTTTGTGTTGTGGGTGGGTGGGTGGGTGGAGGGGTGTCTGTGTGTGTCTCTCTGTGTGTGCTTATTTTTATTTAATTTTATTATTTTTATTTATTTTTTCTTTGGCCCCGCCCACAACATCATAACGTTGGATCCGCCCATGATGTCATGACATCATGATGTTAGCTCCACCCACACTGTGATGACATCACGGTGGGGTAGTAAAATTTTTGATATCCCACCACTGGGTTGAAGTCATGGCTCCACAATTCATCTTGTGTGTCAGGGGTCGCTCTCCTAAGGGTTAATTGGACCGTTAAAATCAAAACCAGTTCCCCATTGTGCAGCAAGAAGGAAAAGACTCAATCTAATTTTGTAATTTTTTAAAATAAAAAAACATGCTCATATTATTTCATAATGAACAATATTTTAACCATGAGAAAAGTCAGGCAATTTCCCACCCAAACTGATGCTGATTAGAAACACGTTTAATTTGTTTCCATTGCAATGTCTCTGTTTACTTTCCTTTAACCTTTATTGATAATTTGGTGGTCTGTCTTCCAGATATTGACTTGTTTAATCATAACTTCATTTCCATGTTGCGTTTCAGACCTGACAAGCAGTTTATAATGCAATCAAAAGGAAGGAAGCTGGTAAAAAATGAGATTTTAAAAACACTAATAAAGACTTAGCTATTGTTATATTGTGTTGTTTGCACATTATGATACACACAATCTGTTTCAACATTCGTGTGTTATGTAAATGCTTATGTATGTGTATGTTTTATAGTTACCATTTGACTTGCCTGCTGTAACAGCACCAAACAACTACAAATTTCAAGTTCAAAATGAGTATGTCCATTGTCATGATTTATTGAGACCCCCATATCATCTTTATAATATAAATATTATATCCACTGTGTGTGTGTGTGTGTGTGTGTGTGTGTGTGTGTGTGTGTGTGTGAGAGAGAGAGAGAGAGAGAGAGAGAGAGAGAGAGAGAGAGAGTCAGTCTTATAAGCCAGCAAATAGGGTACAGTATATAAAATAAATAGCACTATTCCAGAGAAATTAAATTACTGTTCACAGCCATATGTAGCCATATGTTTAATGGCTGGATTTTCCAAATTGCCTTTGTAGTCAAACAAACTTGAGACATAAATGTTTTGAAGGCCTAGTAGGGCATCAGTCTCAGTAGCTTAAAAGAGGTTTGTTGTTTTCTCAGGACTTATCTAACAAAAGGCTAGTGTGGGTTTAAAAACAATGTTAAGAACTGGGGAGAAAGTAGGACTTATTCTGAACAGTTGTGTGCTTTGCTTGTTTAATTTTGTATTTACTTGCTGTAAAAAATGGATAGAAGGAAAGTAATCCACTGATTCCCACCCACCCCCAAATTAAGCAGGCTCAAATTGGGTAAAACAAGGACATCAAGTCTTAAATTTAAGCCAGAAAGAACACTTTGTATTTCATCTTGAAACCCGTGACATTTATCTTTAATTGTTTTGCTTTAGCTCTGTGACAGAAAGTACAAAGTCCAATTATGATAAGAAGCCCTGTTGAGTAAAGCTCATTATGCTTACTAGAATCTGATCACTATTAGTAAATACTAAACAGTAAATACCTTTGTGAGAACAGTACTGTATTAGTGTAAGTTTCATGAGCTGCCTCGAGGAGAAGATAAGGCATTTAAATCCAAACATGCATACCTATTTAGCAAGAATCTGCTCCACTGTGGCTTTCTAGTTCTATTATTTTTTTTAAAATGAGTCATCAACAAAAGAAGCAAAAGTTATTTTTTATTTTATGGTAAAAGAAAATTATACCTGAAATTCCCTTTGCTTAATATTTTTTCCAAAAGGAGGAAGCAGTGGCGTAGGGTGGGTATGAGCCACCCGGGGCGCAGGCCAAACATGCCGCCCCATACCTAGGATCAACCACCCACACACCTAGGCATCTCAAAATGAGACAAAAATCCTACCTCGGTGGAGACCAGGGGGCACTTTTTCCTCCTCCACCATCTTCGTCCTCCTCTTCTTCAGGCTTCCTCTTCCTCATGGCCAGCTCATGGCGCCGGGCGGTGCTGTGCGGGGCCTGGGGCTGTCCTTGGTCCTGGATCAAGACCCAGAGGCTGAGGCAGTGCAGCGCAAGCCCAGCAAAGAGCCCACTGTCGGCGTCCCAGGCGCACAGCTGCCCCACCTCCAAGCCCAGTGGTGGCAGCTCCACCTTCAGCAGCAATGGTGCCTAGGAGGGCAGGGAGTGAGGCCGGTGGTTTTTGCAGCCCAGCACCCGCAGCCGGAGCAGCGCTGGCCAGGCCTTGTGGGGGGGGGATGTCCTCAGCCTGGCCGGCACTTCAGGTGCTGGGCCGCAACAACCACCGGCCTCGCTTCATGCCCTCCTGGGTGCCAGTGCCACTGAAGGTGGAGCTGCCGCCACTGGGCTCGGAAGTGGGGCAGCTGTGTGCCTGGGACACCGACAGTGGGCTCTTTGCTGGTCTTGTGCTGCACCACCTCAGCCTCTGGGTCTCAACTCGGGACCAAGGGCGGCTCCGGGCCCTGCATAGCACTGCCCAGTGCCATGAGCTGACCGTAAGGAAGAGGAAGCCTGAAGAGGAGGGCGAAGGCGTCGGAAGAGGAAAAAGTGCCCCCTGGTCCCCACCATGCTGTCGGGCCCACACCCTCCCGGCACCCTCCAGCCAGGGGCGGGACGGGGCCCAGGGCACTGGCGATGGTGGAGGGTCCTGGCACCTGCCCCCACAGTGGACTCCCCACCCCAGCCACCAGGAAGTGCGGGGCGCCACCCCCGCCGTCCCCCACAAAGTGCTGCCTGGGGCGGGGGCCCCTTGCCTCCCCCACACTATGCCAGTAGGAGGAAAATGCTGATAGCATGACTGTCTCCAGTTTGAAAAGGCTCTTGATATAGTATATTCAAAGGAGCCCACATCCTACATCAGTGGACTCCCCAGTCTCTGTTAGGTTACCTGGTAACAAAGATAAATGGCATAATTAATTCACATTCTTTTATTTCCTGGTTTCATTTGTATCACACCTTTCTTTTATGAATCGCCCTATATTATCCTAACAAGAACTCTGTAAATAAATCATCTCAAGAGAGGATCAGTGGCCCAAAATTACCCAGTAACTTTAATGGATCAACAGAAGTTTGAGCCTGGATCGCTCTAGTCCCAATCCAACACACTAAATGGTGTAATATATTGACCTTCAAAGTGATTTACCCACAATAACTGGACTGAAGGCATAGTAAATACTTCAAGACATTGCAAGAAACGTTGGCAATAGCTTCTATTTGTCCATTGCCCAGTGGGAATGGGGGGGGGGGGAATATCCCGAACAGGTACCAACATCAAAAGGCCCTGATAGCTGATGTGGTATATTTACTTTGGTTATCTTTTATTTCAGCAATACAGCCCTATCCTACTTGTTCAGTGTAACTGGTGGACAACAACATGCACTGTGAAAATGGAGAGATACAAAATCTGGCTCATTTACTGCCAATTACGGCCCAAAATATGCACCAATGTGAACTTAAGGTTGGCCAATGACAATGGCAAGAAGGTGGCTTCATTTTGGCAGTCCAGGGTTTGATCAGGAAATGAAAGAAGAAACATTTAATATTGTCCTGCACATATGTTTTCATCCATCTGTAGTCAGTAAATGACTTGCTTGAAAGAATGCCTAGCATAGATGGAGGAAGGCACCAGGCTGCAGAAGCAGGGGCAGAGAGAGTCAAAGAACTGGAAAGTTAAACAACAACATATTCTCAGTTCTTCCATTAGCTAAGAGACCAATGGCTACTGAATGGTTAAATCTTTTACATACCAGAAAGAACCACACTCACAAGGAGGAGGCCAGCCTACTGCCTAAATCCATTAGTCTAATGTTTCCCAACCTTTGGTTTTTGGACTTCAATTCCTAGAAGCCTAAGTCAATTCTCCAAAGCACTGATCAGCCAATCCATTGACTTAGGCTGAGTACATTGAGTTTAGGTACTTTACATTTAAAATTCATACCCTGGTTATATACATAGATTCTCCTCCACCTCCAACATAAAAAGATGTATTGAAGTACATGATCCTTAGACTAAGGCCACCACTGGTGCAGTTGTGTTACCTGCAGGGGTCAAAATATCTGGACTTTTCTTGCTGTCAGAACCTTCCTGGATTGCTCCCTTTTGACTCAGTCAAATCACTCCTTTATTCCTCTTGAATATTTTGTCAATAAATTACATTTTGCTACAATTTCTCAGTTTCCCTATGTATGGCAGCTATTGGGACACCCTGTACAGCAGGGGTTCCCAAACCCCAGCACATGGGCCTAATCTGGTCCACATATATCATTAATCCAGCCCATGGTGGCTACCCGGGCACCTTTAGATCTGTCCACCACCACCAGAAGTTGCAATGCGTCACATACCGCAGTAGTGGTGGGAATTGCATGGTTTTTCCAAGGCTTTGCATAGCCTCCACTGTTTCCCAGGGTGGTGGGAGGGTTTTCAGAGCATGTTCGCTCCAGTTTTGGAATTTTGCGAACTTTCTCCGCTGCTCTTTGGTAGCTGGAGAGAGGGGGTGAATGCATTCCAGTGCCAGGTGGAGCTTATGTGAGCACCTGGAATCCCAGCTCGGAACCAGGAAGATGTCCACTGCCACTCTCCAGCTGCTGTAGCACAGCAGGGAAGACTTGGAAAATTCCAAAACCGGAGCAAACATGCTCCGAAAAGCCTCCTGCCACCCTGGGAAGCAGCAGAGGCTGTGCAAAACCCTGGAAAAACCCACAATTCCCTCCACCACTGCTGATGACGACCCACACGTAAATTATGAGTGTGGCCATGCCTCCGCCCCCCCCCCCCCACACACACACACTGCTGAGTGTGGCGACGGGAACTGTCCCCTGGTGGGAAAATGTTGGGAACCACCGCTGTACAGTATAAAGAGATTCAGCTTTTCGTTCTTCTGAGAGTAAAACCTCTAGCCCAGGAAATTTATGGAGAGGAAAATAAGCCTCTGCTCTGTGTATTTGGTATAAATATAGTTCCACTGGCAGTAATGCAACTCAAAAATCTTATCAGTCCAGGAGGGGCCTCAACTGTCCAAATGTAAGTGAATTGATTTTAGGGCATGCCTTCCAAGCTCTAAATATTAAACCAGAAGAGGCTATGCTAAACCTATGGAGAGAAAAAACAACACAACTTCCTGAATGGATAAATGCTGAAGACAGAGTTTCTCCCACCAGACCAAGATTCTGGTTGAACCATCTGTAGTCACTTAATAGACATACAGTAAAACCTCACATAAAGAGCACCTTGATTAGAGAGTAGCTCGTTTAAAGAGCAGAATTTTCTCTGAATGGTAACCTCACTTAACAAATAAAACCAACCAAAAACTCGCTTAACAACTAAATTGGGTTTCACAATCCACCCTACCAGAAGTCACAATTGGTCACTTACAATGGTGTTTCGCTTAAAGAGCAAACTCACTTAAAGAGCCACCCCGTGGAACACATTATGCTCTTTAAGCGAGGTACCACTGTAGGTATAAATAGCTTATTCTTCCATGTCTAGGCCAGACGTGAAAATGCCAAAATGAAGGCACCTTTGGGTGAGTTCACCCAACCTAGTGTGAGAAAGATTAGCTAACAACACAAGGTTGTTGTTACCAGGGTATGCCTGGTTGTGGTTCAAAAAACACCACAACCTTTGAGGAGGTTCTTTCTGTGTACCTAAGATAACACAATTGAAGGAGTCCACTTCTAGTAAAAATATTTTTGTTATTTTAAAATCTTAATTTGTTTTTAATGTTACCTATTTTTCATAATATGTCCATAATTTTAATTTGTGCAATGCTCTGATACAAAGAAATAAATAAAAGAAAGGGATTTACTATCAGCATCTGAGTGGTATGGCCATGCTGGGGCCAACTGGGCCTAATGCTGCTCAATGCAGTTATCTTTTAACCTGTGTCTAAAGCAAGTATTTTAGAATTGTGAAGAGGAAGGTTGCTTGACACAGTTATTGTACTACAGCAAAATAGTGTTAATTGCCTTTTCTGCACCAAAATAGTGCTTATTTCCCAAAGAAGTGCATTTAAACTCAGGATGGCAGAAGCAAACTCCATTTGACTCTCTGTTATGAAATAGCTATGATTTAAGGGCATTTAAACTGCAAAATTGCACTTGCTCAGACATTATTACTACTATATCTTGTACTAGGACAAGCAACCAGTTTTACTTGTTTCTTTTCCTTCTAAGAAGCAAGAATTTAGAAGCAGCTGTAAAGTGTGGAATAATGGCAGGTGACAAGGCAAAATGTGAGATGTGTGTGTGCCTTATCTGCTGATCTCTAGGACCAGGGTCTGAAACAGTGATTTTTAACCTTCTGGGAAGTCAAAGGCCCTTTGAGAATTTGATTAAAACCCCTAAATTATCTAGCTGCACGATTGTGATCCACAGCAGGAAGAGCTGTTGGGTTGTATCAGGTAGGAAAAGTCTGTGTACAGAGGAAAGAAAGACATTAATAAACAAGTTATTATTTTTTGAAGTTGATTTGGTTCCTGGGTTTGTGGGGGTGTGGTGGGATTGTTTGGAATTTTTGATTTTGATTTGTAATTATGATTGGGGATTTTTTATTTGTTTTTGATTGAATTATTTGAAGTGTTGCTGAAATGTTTTAATAATGTCTTGATTAGTAATTGTGATGGTTTATATATATGTGTGTGTTATGTGACAATTTGATATGTGATACCTTAATATGTTTTGTCATGTGATACTGTATTGTATTGTTTAGGTTGTTAGCCGCTCTGAGTCGCTTTGGCGTATAGAGCGACATACAAATCCAAATATACGTTCCATTCAGCCGTAAAACACAGTGGTTTAGTACAGCTGGAACTTGCAGGGTTAAAGCTCTGAGCTTTTCTAATGACCATGGGTGATGTCATATGCAGCCTTCAGGTACTTCTCTCATCCCGACGTGGTTAGCTGCAGTTTTAACAATGACTATATCTATGTGTTATCTTTGTAACAATAATAGGTTAAATCATATTGCCCTAGTTCTGGCTCATTTACACTGGTTATGTTTACTTCCATTCTCAATTCAAGGTGCTGGTCTTGACCTATTAAGCCTTAAATGGCTTGGGATCTCAATATCTAACGGAACATCTCTCCTTGATGTTACCTACCTGTTTACTTCACTCCTCACAACACTTGACATAGAAAATGTCAATATCAAAGGAGGCCAAAAATATCCCAATGATCCATTGTATTTGCCCTCTTATCTTAGATGGATAGATGAGTTAGTTTGCTATATGGAGTTTTTAATTTTATCTTAACTATTGTCATCAGCAGAAGATATTATGTCTTGAATTTTTATCACGATGTTTCTATATTGCTCATAATTTAAAATTTTTAATCTCTGCTATTCTTTTGTAATCTGATATTCTGGCTGTTGTACACCGCCCAGAGAGTGCTTGTTCACTATACAGTGTTATAAACATGTAATAAATAAACACATACTTTTAGTAAATTTTCTACTTTGTAATATACAAGTACTGTACAGTATTTTGAGGTGGCTTGAGCAATGAAGAGCCACTCGCTCACTGTTCCTGGTGGAAAAGAAAACTGCTAGAACAGGCTTATTGGCATAGATCAGTTCGGTTGAATTTTTGGGCTCCCCTTGAGGACAGTTAGGGAACTGACAGAATGATTCCTCTGAGCTTAAAAATTTACCAGTAACATAACTGCTAAAAGACTAAATCTCATCCAGACTGGAATCTGACAGCCATCTTCCAGAATGCAGAAAACTAAGCTTTGCAAACAGATCATTCCTGTCCCATGTGCCTCTTCCCTAATATTAAATGTACTGTATCACCCCTTTTATTTGTCTTACTTCATTTCCTTTTCCTGCATTTTTTGTATCAGTGCCCATTGTTTCATCCTTTTTTCATCCCAACAATATTCTTTTGATTCTTAGAACTGGATGCTAGCCTGGCTATTTCTTGCACTTGTCTAAGGAGAAAGTAGCTCTTTCACTTGAAAGACCCAGAAGCTCATAATTAGATTTTCCACTCCAAGGTTTTTCACATACAGTAATACCTCAGATAACGACTGCATCAGATAACGCTAAAATCATACAGTAATACCTCAGATAACGACTGCATCGGATAACGCTAAAATTTTGCATCAGATAACGATCTGTTAGCATTATCCAATGCAGTTGTTTCTTAGCAGCAGGGTGGCTGCAAAGCTGAACAGGGTTCTCCATTCAGCTTCCTGGCCACCCTGCAGCTGCGGTGGCATGGGCGGGTGGCTAGGGAAGCCGACGGGGAGTCTCCGTCAGCTTCCCCAGCCACCCTGCAGCTGTAGATCAGGTCCTCTGATCTCCCTGGAGCAGGCAAATGGAACAGAGAGCCCAAAATGGGTAAAAAAATGCGAACCCTGACGTTTTGGCTTGTTGCACTGGCCGGGGAGGTGGGAAAAGCCCAGAAACAGCTTCGATCAGGTCCTCTGATCTCCCCGGAGCCAGCGGGGGGGAGGGGGAGAGCCCAAAATAGGTTTTAAAAAATGGACTTTTCCCCACCCATTTCAGGCTCTCTGACCCCCCTGCTGGCTCCGGGGGGTCGGGGGACCCGATCCAAGCTGTTTCCAAAGTTCCCCAACCTCCCTGGAGGCTGCAGCAAGCCAAAACGTCGGGATTCAAATCCCAACATTTTGGCTCGCTGCAGCCTCCAGGGGAACAGGGCTTTTTTTAACGTTGTGTGATCAATGCATCGTACAACGTTAAAAACCGGATAACGACCAAGTCTCATTGTTATCCGAGGTACTACTGTACATTCTTTTCAAGAGGAGGAAAAGATACCCCAAAATTGGTTTGGAAAAACCGTCTGAAACCAGATTGGGGGAACAGTTCTGTTGTTTCTGTTATACTTATAGCAAAGATCAATAAAAGTCATGTTTTTGGGTTACAACTTCGAGAATCTTCCCAGCCAGGAAGGGGAGGAAAGGCACTTTCCCAAGATATCTTCTTGAAATGAGAAATATCTTAAGATCTAAAGAGCTGTGATGTTTTGGCTTGAAGGTAGGCCTGACCAGTTCCTTTGTTACATTCGCTTTCACTTCTAACCTTTTCATTGTTTTTACTCAGATAATTTATACTTCATCTTTCTATTGTGATAGCAATATTCAAGACTGTTTACAAAAAGTTTCAATTATAAACTACACAAAAAATATTTACATGTCAAAGTTAGTGGAGCAGATAAAAACATCTTATGAAGAAGAGCAGGCCATTTAAAACTCTTCAACATGTTTTGTGCTGTTTCTCTTAATATAATATTACTTCTCCGCAGTGCTTTAAAATCCAAACTCTGATCTGCAATACCAGTTCCCAGTGGAGCACAAATGAAGCAAAAAGATATTATTTTTCCATGCTTTCACAGGAACAGAGTAAGTTGTTGTATGTCAGTCAATCCGTTGATTCTTTTTAGCTTGGCATTGTTGACAGAGATTGGCCCAGAGATGGACATGGAAGTTGGCCCAGTATGGACTGAACCGTCTTCACTTTCTGTATTTTCACTAAGCTACTGTATTTCTACCTGTTGAACACAACAATGCTACTTATTAATTGGGAATGTATACAACTGCAAAGCGATATTGTGGCTTAGTGGTTAGACACTGAACTTGACCAGAAGGTCAGCAGATAAGCTGTTTTGAGATCTGAGTGCCGCATTACTGAGTGAGCTCCTGCTATCTGCCCTTGCTCCTGGCAGCCTAGCAGTTCGAAAGCAGGAAATTGCAAGTAGGTAGATAGGTACTGCTTTGGTGGAAAGGTAACAGTGTCCCATGCACTCCAGCTCTTTAGCTGTAAACAGATATGAGCACCGCCCTCTAGCGTCAAACATGATTGGCTTTCGAGCAAGAGAGACCTTTACCTTTACTATACAACTGCAACATATACTGTACATCTAGTAATGTTATGGAAGTATATTCTCCCTTGTGTGGCATGGGGTATACAGGTGGATATACAGGACAGTGCAGTGTAGGGTTCTTAAGAAGAATTTGTGAGAATTAGCAGCCCTTGGTACCTGACTGAAGAAATTGGCCTGAGCAAAGGTGCTTACAGTGAATGAGAAGTAGTGACAAACATTGGGCATTTCCCAATATTCCTGAAAGGATTGAGATAAATGAATTTTGGTCCAGATCATCCCTGTGGAGGGTGTATATCTGTGATGGCGAACCTTTGCACTCCAGGTGTTTTTGGACTTCAATTACCAGATGCCCAAGTCAACATTCCTGCTAATCAGGGCTTCTGGGAATTGAAGTCAGTGGTGGGATGTGAAAAATTTTACTACCCCACCGTGATGTCATCACAGTGTGGGTGGAGCTAACATCATGATGTCATGATGTTGCGGGTGGGGCCAAAGAAAAAAATAAAAATAATTAAAAATAAAATACTAGGTGGGAAAGAACTACAGAACGAACTCACCACAAGATGGCTTCATTTTGGCCCTTTTCAACAGTTAAAGAAGTTAGGTACTAAGTCTTTGCCTAACCAGTTCTCTAGGATAATAATACAGTATGCCTTAATGTAAATGTAAAACAGCTGTACCTCCTTAAGGGTTCTCCAATTGAAACAGCAATTGGAACAGCACCGGTGTAGCTTATTGATGAGGTAACTCCAAGACTTTGCTGAAAAACCCCAAGCCGGGCCACCAGCACTGTAGGCGTGCATGCACACAGAAGAGTAGCGTGCCTTGGCGGGGCCCTTAGGAAGGGTAAAGATTTGTTTTGCTTACGCACATTGGGCCCCCCCGTATAATTGATATGGCAGATACGGCGCTAGCTACGCCTCTGCATGCACACCAAGTGCTTGGCAGTGGGGGAACCAGTCAGTGATGGGATGTAACAGGTTCTCACCAGTTCTCCAGAACCAGTAGTAACTTTTCTCAGTGTTCCGGAGAACCGGTAGCAGTTTTTGCGGGAAACCACCTTTGGGGCGTACATTTTCACTGGTTCCCCCACTGCGCATGCGGAGCAAGCACTTGGTGTGCATGCATGCCTACAGTGCTTGGCACGTATGCACGCTTCCTTGCTGTCCTCCCAAATGGGGAGGAGGAAGAGAAGCTGCTAGCCTGAAGCTCCCTATAGCTTGCTCCCCACGGTAAGTTACTCACCTTTGGATGTGGTATGTCTGTGTGTATTTTAATGTGTATTTAATACCTTTACCTATATTGACGTACTACCACAGTTCCTAAAAAGGCCTGGCGGCCTGGCTTGGGGTTTTTAAGTAAAGTCTTGAGGTGTGTGTGCTTATTTTAATTTTATTTTTAATTTATTATTTTGTATTTTTTTCGTTGGCCCTGCCCACACCGTGATGTCATGACATTAGCTCCGCCCACACTGTTATGACATCACGGTGGGGTAGTAAAATTTTTGACACCCCACCACTGGAACCAGTGAAAAGGTAAGCCCTGAAGGTGGTTTCCCCCCCCCCCCCAAAAAAAAAAAAAAGGAAAGAAAGAAAAGCTGCTACCGGTTCTCTGGGACACTGGGGAAAGTTACTACCGGTTCTGGAGAACTGGTGAGAACCTGTAACATCCCATCACTGAAAAGTTGAAGAAAGGTTGAAGTGCCAAGGTTCACCATCACCGCACAGTATATCGTCTGAGTCCACAGGAAGAGACTCACATTGGATGGGCGAAACCTTCTCCCTTCCTAAACTACCCAGTTCTTAAAGATGCCACAGGACTGTGCCTGGCTTGCCCAACGGTGCACTATTTGACCAACGTTTAGGACCGAGGCCTTGGCAGAAAGTACATGATCCCAAATTGTAAAAGGAGACATTTCCTTCCAACTTCCACGAGAGCTGGACGTCGCCCACAAGCCAGACTCCCTCCGCCCCAGCGCCGTGGCGTTTTCTCGGGCGTCCGCCCTCAGCAAGCCGGCGCTCTCCCCGCCTTCCTGCCCAAACCGGAGAGTCTTTCCACGATCCGTCCCGGCCTGCCTCCCTCCCTCCTACAGAGGCCTTGTGTGGCTCTCGGGCGACACGCTGTGCTTCTTCCCACATGCCCTCCTCCTTGGAGCCAGGGGAGCATTAAGGTGGCGAGCGAGGAGGAGCCCCCCAGCAGCCAACCCCCCAAGGCTGCGTCCAAGAGCCCCGGGGAGGAAAGGAAGAGGGGGGGGAAGAGCCGCGGTGGGGCTCCCCGGCGGGAGGAGCCTGAGGCAAAGACGGCGCGGTTTTTTTAGGGCTCTTCTTCTTTAGGAGGAAGCGAGCCAGAGGCCGGGGCGCCTGCGTGGACGCGGGGGGTCATTTTGGGGGGGCGCCCGAGGAGGGTGACTACTAGGACTAGGTGGCTTCAAGGAAAAGGGGTGGGTGGGGGAGACTCTTTATATCACACCACCACCACCACCCCGACGCCAGGGCCGGAGGGGAGACGCTAAAAGGGCAAAGAAGGAGCCCCGGTTGTGGGACTTTGCGGCAAGACTGAGGAGAAGAAGAAGCGCAACCTGCGCGCACAAGAGGGGAAGGCGCTGGCGAGGCGCTGCAGCGGAGAGGCGCCAAAAGGGAGCCCCGGGCTCGCTTCGCCAGCCAACGGGAAGGCGGCGGTGGGGCCGGCGCCCCAGTTCCCCCCCACACCGCCACCCCCTGCCTGGAGTTGCTCCTGGGTCTGCTGCGGCAAGCGCGAAGTTGCTGGAGGTGGGTGTGCGGCTTGAGTGGTTCTGCCTTTCCGTGGCTGCAGCGGGAAGAGAGACCCTTTCCCCTCGCTAAACCCTTTCCCATTCCCCTCATATATATGTATCTGTTTATATTGGTCTTCTTTTGCCCCAGAGCAGGGGGAGCCGAGGGAACTAGAGAAGGCACGCTCTCTGTTTTTCTTTTTGGTGAAGGTGGCGGCTGCGGCTGGTGAAGAAATGGCTTCATTGAGTGGCACCCGGAAAAAGGCTCCTTCGCTCCCACCCCATCCTCCACCACCCCCCTCTCGCTTTTATTTTTTGGTTTGTTTTCTTTCTTGCTTTCCAATCCGGATTGAACAGGTGTTGGAGGATTGTAGTGCGCGATAGCATCCACACACACGCCCAAGACTGAGTCTCCCTCTCCTCCTTTTCCCCGTCGCTCTCAAGCCGCTAAGACGCTGGCTGGGAGGCGGAAGGTCAGCAGTACTGCAGGACGGAAATGAGCTCCCGTCTCTGTCCCAGCTCCTTGCCCAGCCTAGCAGTTCGGAAGCAAGACATTGCAAGTAGATAAATAGGGACCACTTCGGTTGGGAAGGTAACAGCGTTCCGTGCGCTCCGGTGTCTAGTCATGCCTGGCACATGACCACGGAAAGGTCTGCAGAAGCAGACAGCGCTGGCTCTTCGGCTTAGAAACAGAGATGAGCACTGTCCCCTAGAGTCGGACACGACTGGCTTTCGAGCAAGGGAAACCTTTACCTTAGCTGGAAACGGAAGGATACCAAAAACCGGCACACACACACACCCCCACACACACCGGTGGGTCAGGTTTAGGAAATAGGGGGTGTCTGAGATGTTCAGGATTCTCCTTCGTTTCGGAATCAAGAGTCGGATTTGTTCTCCCGGCTCTTTTTCTTCCTTGTTCAAGTTGGACTGTTTTTTTTGCAGGTGCTGAAAAGCTACCTTTAGGTTACTGCTTTGTGTGTCAGGGGCGGTTGTTGATTGGAGGGTGGAGAGAAATTGTTTAAAAGCAGTGATGGGATGTAACAGGTTCTCACCAGTTCGCCAGAACCGGTAGTAACTTTTCCCAGTGTCCCAGAGAACCTGTAGCAGCTTTTGGGGGGAACCACCTTCGGGGCTTACCTTTTCACTGGTTCCCCCACTGCACATGCATGCCAAACACTTGGTGTCCATGCACGCCTAGTGCTTGGCACATATGCATGGCCTCCTTGTTGTCCTCCCAAATGGGGAGGAGGAAGAGAAGCTGCTAGCCTGAAGCTCCCTATTTTTCTTATTTTGTATTTTTTCTTTGGCCCCGCCCATGACATGACATCATGATGTTAGCTCCGCCCACACTGTGATGACATCACGGTGGGGTAGTAAAATTTTTGACATCCCACCACTGTTTAAAAGGGTGGTTTCATGTAAGACGCTAAAAGCGGTGCGCTGGAACAATCCTTATGACACTTGTACAGGACACAGTTTGTGCCACAGCAGTAACTCCTTAAACCCCCCCCCCATCGCAACACCCCCCACAAGAAAAAGCTTCCTTTGAATCTGCGGGTGTCCTTAATAGGTAAAGGAAACTGCAGGTGGCCCTTGCTGCATGTGAGAATCAAGGTATTTCATATGGTTAATTTCTGATAACTAAAACATCATGTTGTGAAGAAGTGCAACAGTTAGATTTTTATTAAAGGTATACTGCCTGTCTTTGTTTGGGACCTATGTTCTTTGTAGCCTTTTCAGTTTGTAAAAAAAAAAAGATGGAAATACTGTAAAATAAATTGCCCTGTGAATCTGCTCATTTCCTTAAGGTAAAATATTTGAGAAGAGTATAAATCATATACATTCTGATTTATGGCAACCCTTTCTGGGGTTTTCTAGATAGAGAATACACAGAATTACTTTACTAGTCCCTTCTTCAGGGGGTATCTGGCTGACGCTTCTCCATGGAGGCATAGTGGGGAATCAAACTCCCCACCACTGGCTCTGCAGCCAGATATCTAAAGCAATCCTATACCACAGTAGTAAACAGGTTAACATGAAAGCAGGCCTCACAGATTGTCAGGGAATTTTCAAGACTGTGTCTAGGATGTCGATGCTAGGTCCATGATGGTGAACTTTGGCACTCCAGATGTTTTTGGACTTCAATTCCCAGAAGCCCAAGCCACCATGAATCCACACAAATGGGTTTGCTGCGATTCATCTGGCAGCAAACCCATTCCACAGCAATTCATGTGGAATCACAGCAAACCTATTTGTGTGGATTCAACGGGGGCTTGGGCTTCTGGGAATTGAAGTCCAAGAATATCTGGAATGCCAAGGTTTGCCATCACAGTGCTAGGTGGTTTTTAGTGGAGTATTTCTTCACTAAGTCATAGACCACCTTGTACTTATAACCGTTTTACATTTGCGGTGAAATACATATTTAGAGAAAACAAGATACTGTTCTGTAGCAGTTAATTGGATTTTCTGTAAATGTTAAAGAGAAGGAGAGATGAGATTTCAGATTATAATCAGGGAAAACTAGGTACAAAATTATTTTATCATTGGAAGAAATTCTGGAGAAATATGTTACTTTATTTATAGACTTGGAACAAAAGATCCAACAGTTTCAAGCTATGTTTACATGTAAGAAATAATGAAGGAATTGTATAGAAGTGCTTTTAAAATGTTTAATTTTGCAGCATGGTGCCTCTAAAGGAAGAGTTTGCTCAGTACACGAAGTTTGATTTGCATTGTGGCAAGGTTATTTGCCTAAAATAGTATTGCTTCCTGGAAGTGATAGATCCTGTAGTATTCTACATGCTTAACACAGGGGAGAGCTTTGTCTTTAAATAAATGCAAAACACACCTTTGTGTATTTGCTGTGCTTATCTTTATTTGATTCCCCCCCTCCCATTAAAGGTGAAGTTGTATTACATCACTTGAAGAAAATGTCAGTGGAAGCTAGCTCAGGTTTCCTTGAAAAAATGAGGTAGATCAAGTAAATCTTACACGAATCCCAAAATATTGAGAGGTAAAGGAGAGGAAACAATGGAGAATGATGGGTTGGACTAGACTAGTTTGGCCTTATACTAACTAAACCACAGTTGAGTGATAGAATTATGAGTTTACTTCTCTCCTGCTATTGGACTTATATGTTCCTTCAGTATGTCAATAAGGAAATCAGAGACTTTTTCCACCAGTAAATTATCCACAACCTGTTTTGTCAATGTAATCCCAGGTGGGTTCTAGTTAGGCTGAATTACAATTTGTAGAAATAAGCAACTTGAAACCATAGTCTATGATGCTGGCTTGTTTCCACTAATCACAGTTGCCTTAAAAACAGTTTAGCATTTCAACCATACACTGAACTGATTTCTTTTCAAAATAAAGTTGAGCCTTCTGGTTCTTTTATGGCTATGCTGGAGAGGGCGTATGAATCTAAAGGGAGAGTAGGCCAGACTCTTGTAACACTGAACTGCTGTCAAAGTAAAAACAGTTACTCAATGTTTATAGTAACATCAGTTATAGTAACCATGACATTTGTAAACTTGATTTCCAAGATATATCTTACTCGTGTCTTTTTCCACTTTATGCAAAATAAAGGGAGATTTGTTCTGTAGCCTATAGGTTGATAATCACTTTAAATGTCTGTGGTTTCACTGATGTTCACAAATATTTTACTCACCTCAGTTGCAAAGAGAAAGTCTTCTCATGGCACATCGTATGTCTTGTAGTGAGCCCATGTTTGTTTACTCCCACTTGATGACAGGCTTTCAGTTCAGCCCAAAAGAGAGCCTTTCCTTCTCTGTTTCCATGGGTTCATTATATAAATGTGGGTCTTCGTTTCCTAGTCATGACCGAGGCTGCCAGTTAAGGGGGAAATGGATCATAATAAGCTGCTGTTTTGAGATGTAAGATTTGGAATAAAAACTGTTCTTAAAATTTAAATAGTAGTGATTTAACAAGGGTGTTAGAGACAAATGCCACAACTTTGATATAAATTTGATTTTGTGAAGAAGTTTAAAATTGGGAGAAAGGGAAGAAAAATTAGAGGATTTTGAGAAATGTGTTGTATCTGGTTGCTTCTAGAATGAAGAAAAAAAAGATAAATGTTTCTTCTGGATTTATTTCTTTATTTCCCAACCTTTGGGTTTGGGACTTCAATTTCCAGAAGCTTAAGTCATTTCCCCAAATCACTGATCAGCCAATGTACTGACTTAGGCTTCTGGGAACTGAAGCCCAAAACCCAAAGGTTGGGGAACACTGCTTTAATAGATGCTTGAGGATATACAAAAAAATTAACTCTTTGGTATTAGTGGGCTTTTATCAGTCAGCCAGTGTTTTCTGTGTACTATCAGTGCATTATTATACATGTTTATTCAGTTGAACATTCCACTATGTATGTACAGGATGGGGATTGAATATTGTTTCCCCAAAATAATGGAAGAATGTGTGAAAACACAACCATTGTCAAAAATGATAGTTAAGTTTCTCTGTTTTGAAATAAGTACCATTTTCTGTTGTACTTCATCTTCTGAAAGAGTTTAGGTTGTTTCATTTACTCAGCAATACTATAATTGTAGGGACCAATAATAAGAAAACAATGCTCTATGAATCTGATACTTTGGAAGGGTAGCCTGTGCAGCCTTCACTGAAGTGTTTTGATATTTGCTTGTACCAGACAGTGTTTTTTTTTAAATGGCTGTTCTACTCATATTTTGATGGACTCAACATCAACAGGTGTTAATATTAAGATTCTGGCTATTGTTAAGTTTCTATGAGTTTGAAGGAGAAATAGAAGGCAGTAAATAATACATAGTGAAAACAACAACACAAAAACCCTACAGTAGCTTGTCTGTCTGCTGTAATCTATACAGAGCAGTGTGACACTGCTTAATAGACTTGCACAAAGAGCCACAGATGCTGATGTTTTTGGAACCTCTTGAAGTAGGTGAACAGTTGAATAGGAAATCGGTGCAAATTGTCTCTTTTTCACATAAAGCATGGGTTGATTCACAGCTGAGGAGTGACCAGTAAGATTGGTTATCTAAAGTTAGGTGTGAGTCCAGTATTTTGCATTTAAAGTCTGGCTTGTTGGTGTTGTATTAAATGGTGTCTAGTTATTCTAAACCAGTGGTTCCCAATGTGGGGCCCATGTCCCACAGGGGGACTTCTATTCCCAGAAGCCTAAGTCTGTACATTGGCTGATCAGTGCTTTGGGAAATTGACTTAGGTTTCTGGAAATTGAAGTCCAAAAACCAAAAGTTAAGAAACACTGTTCTAAACAAAGGCATGAAGCTTAAAGCAACAGGCTCCCCAGCTTTTGGTCTGCAGTCGCAAGTGTCTGGAATATAATTTGCAACAGAGGTATGACTACTGGAAAAATAATGGAAAAATACAAGTATCTTCTCTGAAGAGAAGGTAGACATCATTTACCAGCAGTCTTCTTGAGCTGAAGAAGATAAATCACAACATCAGGAGCAATTTGTCTTCAGCTAGTCACCATATCTAGCTAGTGGGTGGGAAACATGTCGTAAGACAGAGGTCCCAAATTTGCAGCCCACCAGGCCATATGCAGCCCCAGAGCTCTTTCTGTGTAGTCTTCCGACATGCCTGTTTGCTACTATCACCTTCAAGACATTTTCCTTCAGACTCACACTGTTTTTCCTTCCTCAAGTGGCACCATCTACTGCTGTTTAGTACTGTTTTTCTTTTCCTATCTCAACCCCCCATACCAATATTTTTTATTTTGTTTTTCATGGTACCTTCTGTCAGCCCCTCTTAGTTTTATCATCCATACTAGCATTTTGGCCTTTCTGGGTTCTTTGCTAGCCAGCAGAGCTCAGGCACCCATAACATTTAAAATGTCTTCATTCCCCTCTCAATGTTTACTATTGATCTAAATTGGTAGGTTAATAATTTTGTTACATTTTGATTTAAGATACATCCCTTTTTAGGCATTGAGCATTCTAATGTGGCCACTATATCCCATGAAGGTTTAGGACCGTTGTTGTAAGGTACAGTATTTGAAGATACTAAGGGTGAGATAAGATGCAATCTAGCTCACATTTTAGACTGCTTTTTTGCGTTGTCTGGTTTGATCGGTTCTCCAGCAGCTACACAATGTACAGTAAATCATGAACCACCCCGCCTCTGTGTGCCTTTGGACCTTTTGGGTTCAACAGCATATGGTTTATTTTTTATGGTGGGGAAGCTGGTCTGGAGGAAGGGGACCAGATCATATGTATATGGAAGAGTTGCATTAAATGAGATTGCAATCAAACAAAGTGCCCCTTCTCAGCGTGTTCCATTGCAGTCCTACTTCCCTGTCTGGTTATATCCTAATTTGGTTTATACTTGCAGAAAAGATAGTGACCTAATTTGTGACAGTTGTCCAGGTTGTATTCTTGAATTCAGAATTGAACAAGACAGTATTGAATGTAGAATGAACAGAGATGTTTGTGCCATTTTTCTCATTGTTAATAATTTTGTCGACTGCAACTTGCATCCAAGAATGCATTTTTTCCCCCTGGAGCAGGAAAAATGTCACTGGCATAAATTTGTTTAAGGTGGATCCCATCTATTGTTAATAATAAGTAGGAGATGTAACTACCAGTTTTAATGCCCATGGCAAATAGCATGAAGCATGGGGAGTAATGGCCCATTTAACCTTTTCTATCCACATTGACTGTCCCTCTCTTTCACCCAAACACTTGGACACATCTCCTTACATAACTTGACCTTCCTGTAGCCAGATTTTTTAAATACCATATCAGAACCACCACCACCACCACATCTCTGACCGGGTCAGAGAGCCAACTTGCCAAAGCTGACGTTGGGTGAAAGGGGGTGGGAAGAGAGCTAATACAGTCAAACCTCGCATGAAGAGTGCCTCGCTTAAAGAGTAACTCCCTTAAAGAGCAGAATTTTCTCTGAATGTTCGCTTCGCTTAACAAATAAAACCAACTAAAAACTCGCTTAACAAATAAATTAGGGTTCGCAATCCCCCCGACAATTGGTCATTTACAATGGTGTTTCGCTTAAAGAGCAAACTCGCTTAAAGAGAAATCCTGTGGAACGCATTATGCTCTTTAAGCGAGGTACAACTAATTGAAATCAGAAAAGTTAGAGTATTATGGGATAGGGTGGTTGACCAATTGAATATGAAGAGGCAGAATAGGTAAGAGATGATGACATAGAGCCGTGATGGCGAACCTTGGCACTCCAGATGTTCTTGGACTTCAATTCCCAGAAGACCAAGCCCCCATGAACTCACACGAAGGGGTTTACTGTGATTCATCCGGCCTGCGCCGCCCTCATCGCTCCCGGAAGCAGAAGTAAAATGCGCCCATACAGATTCACGGGGGCTTGGGCTTCTGGGAATTGAAGTCCAAGAACATCTGGAGTGCCAAAGTTCGCCATCACGGACATCGAGATTGCTGTAAGGCAGAAGTTCTCAACTTTTTAAAGGCGGGGGTTGAGTCACGTTCCCTCAGTCAACTGCAGGCGCTGGATGGCCATTTTGCCCTCCCTCCACCACGTGACACTTCCTGGTGTGGTGGAGGTGGAGGTGGCCACATGAAATGGTGCTGTGGGCCGCATCTGGCCCATGGGCTGCAGGTTGAGAATCCCTGCTGTAAGGAGTTAAGAGATAGAAGTAGATGCACAGAAACAGAGATAGGATACAAAAAGAAGCAGCATTAGGTTAGAGAAGGCGAGTAGAAAGGAGAAAGGATTTGAGATGGGCAAAGCATGGGTAGGATATAAGTCCAATAAATAATAATAATAAAAATTTTACAGAGAGGGAGAAGAAAGAAGTGGGTATGCAGTATTGTTAAGCATGAGACAAAAAGTAATGGACACTGTCTATCTCTATAGGTTAGAACGAACCTTATTTACTCCAAGTACCTCTAAGGAGTGCAGAAAGAGATTTACAGTAAGTATAGGGACAGTGAGATAATTTTAAAGAGGTACAGTAATACCTCGCATAACAAATTTAATTCGTTCTGCGAGGCTGCTCGCATAGCAAAAATTCCTATGGAAAAACTTGCATAACCAGTTTTTTTAGCGGAAAAACTTGCATAGCAAATTTTTTTCATTAAGCGAGTTTTCCCCATAGAGACGCTCGTTATGCGAGTTTTCTATAGGGAAAGTCTGACTCACATAGTGTAATTTTTTTTGTTATGCGAGTTTCCCCCCATAGAAATGCTCGCTATGCGAGCGTTTCCATAGGGGAAGTCTGTCTCGCATAGCGGAAAAAAATTGTTATTTGAGTTGGATCGCTTTTTGAAAAAAACCCTCGTTATGCGAGTTTTTCGCAAAGCGAAATGCTCGTTAAGTGAGGTTTGACTGTACAGTAAAACACCGGATAACGCTAAAACTTGGTCCCACAAGTCTTGGTGTTATCCGATTTTTAGTGTTATCCGATCCCTGTTAAAATCCTATGGGATGGATCGGATAACGTTAAAGCTCCATAGAGATACATTGTAACCACACAGGCTTTAGCAGTTGTTATCCGATCCATCCCATAGGACCTTAACGTTATTCGATCCGATTCTCCTCCCCAGATTACTTAACGTTATGCAATTTTAGCGTTATCCGATCCAATCGTTATCTGGTGTTTTACTGTATATCTATTCTTATTTATTTATTTATTTATTTACATTTATTATCCCGCCCCAATCAGGCGAACCTGACTCTATTCTTGCATTCCCATCCAAGAGAAAACTATATTAGGAACAGCAAAAGCAATTGACTATAGGGAAATGGAGCCTGGGCACTGTGGTTCACTTCACCTCCTATTTTTCATGGTACAGTTGTACATTGAGTACCTCTTACTGGAGGCAAGTCCATGGCCAGATTCATATCAGATCATGTGTTAGGAAGGTGGAGAGGGCAGCATCTTTGGTCTACTGCTCCTCTGAGTCTGCCACCTCAGGGTAGATCTGGCTTTGTGGTTAAGTGGTCATGGTTGGAAGGGACTGTGGTGGCTTAGTGATTAAGACGCTGAACTTGACAACTGGAAGGTTGGCAGGTCAGCAGTTTGAGACCCCAGTGCTGCCTGACGGAGTAAGCTCCTGTCTCTGTCCCATCTCCTGCCAACCTAGTAGTTTGAAAGGAAGAAATTGCAAGTAGATAAATAGATAACACTTTGGTGGGAAGGTAAACACTGTTCCATGCACTCCAGTGCATAGTCATGACTGCCACATGACCATGGAAATGTCTGCAGATGCAGACATTGTGGCTCTTTGGCTATGAACAGAGATGAGCACTGAACCCTAGAGTCAGATACAACTGGTTTTCAAGAAGGGGTGACCTTTAGTCATGGTTGGGGAATAACACTGTGTAGTGTTTTCTGGGCTTGGACAGAAAGGGAGAAGTGCTGCTCTCATGTACCACTTTCAAAAAGCATTGCTGGTGATGACATAACATCACCACTGCAAGAGAGTATAGAGAGTGCCATGCTGAGTCAGAAGTATTTCCTTCCAGGGGGCATTTTGACAGCTGGCATAAACAGAGGCCCAAGAGCTGGCAGGAAAAGAAAGGACAAGGAAGGCTCCCTGTAGGAGTGTACATTTGAGTCCCTCCAGAACCCAAACGGTTCAATTCAGTTCCAGTTAGGGATCCTCTTCCTGAAGGCTTTTTATGGCAGCTGGCTATTTGCACACTCTGAAATTCATCACCCGATCCCCCTGCCCT
The DNA here is from genome assembly GCA_030440675.1 of Furcifer pardalis. Classification (NCBI taxonomy): domain Eukaryota; kingdom Metazoa; phylum Chordata; class Lepidosauria; order Squamata; family Chamaeleonidae; genus Furcifer; species Furcifer pardalis. The sequence goes on from CP126896.1 coordinate 37,501,867, forward strand.
AGTTACAGCGATCTTCAAAAATACTATGGGATTTCTTCACACTGTGTTTCTTTTTCCTGCAATCTCAGCATAGGAAAGTGAAGTGTGAAGTAGTCCTTGTAACACTGGCACAGTTTATTTTTCTGAATATACATCTGTCTTGTTAAGCAGACAAAGTGAATACTGTTACTGTACTTCGAAAGCATTGCTAGGATAGGGAGGAGGAAGAAGAAAAAGTCTCCAGTTTATTTAATATAGTAACAAAGGAGGTATTATGAAGATGTTTTGATTAGGAGGGAGGGCTCTGTTTTCTGAGACAGCAATAAAAAGGACAGTAAAACACAAGGCATTTTAAAAAGGGTACTTGGGTACTGCACTTAAATACCACTTTTTACCAGAAGTGTGCAGGCGGTTTTGTAGACCTATATTACACAGACCATTGTGTTACAGCCACAACCTGTGATACACCAGCATTTTCTACGGATCTTCAGCAAAGGTTGCACACCTCAAAATAATAAAATAAGCAATGCTGAAGAAGTCCAATAATCCCATATTGATTTGTCATCACTTATTTATGTAAGCTCAAATCAATCGAAATGCAAAATGTTCTATCTTTTGCCTTCTGTTTCCATCTCTGGCTGAACAGCTTTACCATCGTCTCATCCCATCGTTTTCAGGGTCTGTCTAGTCGCAGTGGTTCCCAACAAGGGGTACACATCCCACTAGTGGACTTCAATTCCCAGAAGCCTCAGTCAGTACATTGGCTGATCAGTGCTTTAGGGAAATGACTTAGGCTTCTGGGAATTGAAGTCCAAAAACCAGCATTTGGGAAACACTGGTCTAGTGGTCTTTTGTGGTCCCTTGGTATCCAATCTGTTAACCGACAGGTCCATCTGTTATCCTTTAGGCGGGTGATATGGACTGCCCATCTTTTTTTTTGCCACGTGTAGTTTATCGACCACATTACATCTGAAGAAGTATTGCCATTAAAATAAAGAAGCATATCTCCAAGGGTATATAATACATGATAATCATGCATATAGGGCCAGATAACAGATTGATTGAACATTGTTCTCTGTTGCTTAACAGCTCACTGTTTGAACATATACAACAATTTTTCAATGGGAAAAAACCACTTAGCGAATAAAATCATTGTACGATGCATCCCATAGGGAAAATCGCTATACAATGCATGCATCGTATAGCAATTGTTTCGAACAACAACGCGGCCTGTGGAACGGATTAGAATTGTTGTATGAGGTACCACTGTATATGTACATTATTATATATGTAAATAATATACAATACAGTAATACCTCATATAACATTAGTATCGAATAACATTAAAATCACATAACATTAAGGAATCTGGGGGGAAGAATTGCATCAGATAACATTAAGATCCTATGGGATGCTTCAGATAACAACCGCTAAAGCCTGTGTGGTTACATTGTATCTCTATGGATCCCATAGGATTTTAACATGCATCAGATAACACTAAAAATCATATAACACCAAGACTTGTGGAACCAGGTTTTAGTGTTATATGAGGTTTTACTGTACTATAAAATATAGAGAAAGTATGTCAAGCTTTTGCTTCCATACCTGCACCAATCTGAAATAGTTATTCATAGCAGCATTGAGTTGTTGGCGAAGGGTGCAATATAATTCTATAAGAAACTTGTGTGTTTGAAACTGCTGCTCTAAGTCCACCATAGTGGCAGTGCAGCAGATCTTACTGTGCAGCTCTTGAAGCTGCCCAAAAACTAACTCTGGAAGGTTTTCTGCAGACATGCACTGATAACAGGGGATTTGCTGGGAAGACATTTCTTAAAAGCTTCTGACAGATTTTGAGTTTCTGTTCATGGAAATTAATTTTTAAGTCATACCCATAGTCACCAGGTCTCCTGGGTCAAGGCTATCACATGATATCTATTTGTGAGATGTCCACTCATCTTTTCATGCTTGCACTTGAGGAATCAAGCAATTCCCTTGTGTTCCTGCAAGTCAAAAGAGACATATCTGAAGAAATGAATAAATAGATATTAACCAGACATTAAAGACAATCATCTCGAGAGACTTATTTCTGTCTCTCAGGACATAGTTTGGGATTCAAAAGGAATACAGAGCAGGGGATGCAACTGGAAAATAAAATTAAATGTTTTCCTCTTGTCATATTTGCCACAGAGTCAAAGATAGTTCAGAGGTACCTGGAATGAGTTGAAGCCTTTACCAAATGTATTCCTATATATCTTAGTTTGCATGGATTATCTAGATGCCAGTGTCATGCTAGAAAACAGTTGCTCTCCCTGTGATGGTTGTAGACATTTTTCAGCTCAGCTATTGGGCCTTTTTAGCATTTACTTGAAATCTAAAGCCCTGGTAGGAAAAAAAAATACCCTGAGTTACATATTGATGCATGATGCTAAGCATTAAAGAGAGTCCAAATCAGATACTGTATTGTTCATTATGTTTCTTGTATTTGCTTGTTTATTGTTTAAATAAGTATCTAATTTGGCCTGTATTTATGCCCACAAATCTTCAAGGCCATCTAATCTTTTTGATGAAGTAGACTATAGGCCAGGGGTTCTCAACCTATGGCCTGTGGGCCAGACCCAGCCCACAGCACCATTTAATATGGCCCACGCCAACACCGCCAGAACCAGAAGTGGATGCATTTACAATAGCCATAAATGTGCCCACAGCTGTCAAAGATGTTTACAACATTCGTGGACACCTTTTACGGCAGTGTTTATGGCGAGGGGAACCACCAGTCTGGTCTGCTCAGCTGTCTGAGGGGACGTGGTCTAGCCTACAGCTTGAAAAGGCTGCATAGGTTGTAGACTGTCTCGTTCCAGGGAACTGGTCTAACACCAGACTCCTTTTACAGATGAGTAAATCTAAGGTACTGTATTGCAATAGTTAAGGAATGCTTGATATTTTGTAAACCTTTAAGTTTACAGTTGAAGCAGAAAGAGAAGTTCCTGGTCTGACCTGAATTACAGTTAAAGTATGGAGGGGGGAGGAAGGGGGATAGAGAAAAGGAAGAGGAAATTTCATAACAGCAAGAAGATGATGACCAAATGATTCCATGAGAACAGTTTCTGATATACAACCTAAATGTGAGTTAGTATTATGTAAATAGAGAGAAGCAAGAGTTGAGATGGTGTACTTGTCCTTCTGTCCTTTAAGTGTGAGGGGAGGCATTTTGAAGCTTCTATTTGTGTTGTGAAACAAACCAGCATTTGATAGAGGTGTAACCGAATTGACAGTGGTTCGGATAAAACCACATACCCATATATACTTGAGTACTGTATAAGCCGACCTGGATTTAAGCCAAGGTACCTAATTTTGACGTGAAAACCCAGGAAAATAAATTGACCTGAGTATAAGCTGAGGGTGGGAAATGCAGTAGCTGCTAGTGAGTTTCAATAATCAAAATACGTACATGAAAATATGGTAAAATTAATTACATTGTTGACACATCTCACTTTGGCGGGGTCTTGGGACCGTTGTGGTCATTGACATGAGTATTATTATTATTTATTATTTCCTTATACTTGCTAACCCGCCCCAATCGGGCAAGCCCGACTCTGAGCGGCTTACAGCACAAACCAAACACATCAGTATAAAAAATTTAAAATTCAAGCCAAGTCTCCTTTTTGGGGCTCATTTTTGGAGCTAAAAAACTTGGCTTATACTCTAGTCTAGTATATACAGTATTCTTATGCTTATAATGAGCTAGTTTGTCCAAGTATGCAACTGTACGCTTTAAATATTATCCCTCTGGCACAGTGTCTTATAATGTTAAACTAAGTGTTTTGTTGTATCTGCTTTGGAATTTGACATGTTTCTTTCTTTCTTTCTTTCTTTCTTTCTTTCTTTCTTTCTTTCTTTCTTTCTTTCTTGTCACATCGAGAGCATCTAGGTCAAGGGTGCCCAAACTTTTCAGACCACTGGCTGGTCATGTGGTTAAGTGGGTCAGTCATGTGATTTCTCCCACTAAAAGCAGAAGTAAAATATGCCCATGCATGCACATAACACTGCCATAAATTTATTTATTTATTTATTTATTTATTAATCGTATTTACTATCCCGCCCCAATCGGGTAAACCCGACTCTGGGCGGCTTACAGTATGGATTAAAATCACAGGATAAACTAATATAATAGTTAGGTTTAAAACCATAAAAAGTTCATAAGAGAAATTAAAATTAAAATAAATGCACCTGTGGCTGTTGTAAACATGCTTACGACAGCCGTGGGTCATTTACCGCAGTATTTTGTGCATGCACGGAGACATTTTGCTTGTGCTTCTGGGAGCGGAGTGGGTGGCACGGGCTGAATGGAATTACACTGTGGGCCGTACTATGGGCAAACCTGATATAGGTTAATATAATTGGGGAGAAAAATAAAAGGAATGTGGAGTTGGAGTCAATTACAAACTGCCCAGTCAAGGAGAAAAAACTAATGAAACCTTTAAAAAACAAATTACAATAATTTCAAAGAGACTCATTATAGTAGTACAGTTGTACCTCGCTTAAAGAGCATAATGCGTACCACAGGATTGCTCTTTAAGCGAGTTTACTCTTTACGTGAAACACCATTGTAAGTGACCAATTGTGGGCGGGATTGCAAGCCCCAATTTATTTGTTAAGTGAGTTTTTGGTTGGTTTTATTTGTTAAGCGAAGCGAACATTCAGAGAAAATGTTGCTCTTTAAGTGAGTTACTCTTTAGGGCAGTAGTGCCCAAACTAAGGCCCGGGGGCCGGGTGCGGCCCCCGACGCCAATTCATCCGGCCCGTGAAGCCCTTGTCGCTCCTGGAAACAGAAGTAAAATGTGCCTGTATGGGCGCGTTTTATTTCCGCTTTCAGGAGCAATGTGGGCTTTGTGGGCCGGATGAATTGGCATCGGGGGCTGCACCTGGCCTCCAGGCCTTAGCGATCAGGTCTCTGAACCACATGATCGGCCCACGGCCCAATATGTTTGGGCACCCCTGCTTTAAGCGAAGCACTCTTTATGCGAGGTTTGACTGTACTGTATTGAAAAATTTCAGTTGCCTTGATACCTGTTGGGAAGTAAATTCTGCCATACATGGCCCTTCAACAAATTCTTGGCTTGTGTTGCTGATAATTTTCTCCTACAAGAAGTGGATAATGTTCTCTTATAAAAGTAGAGGAAGAAATTAGAGGATTAGCTATCCTTGATTTGATTCTAACCAATAGAGATGACTCAGTAGACGATGTTCTACTTGTGTTCTTGCTTTTGAAAGATACAAAAATAGAGTATAGCTGCGCATGTATGTTGGATTTCAGAAAGCCCATTTTAATAAACTCAGGACAATGATAAATAAGGTCCCCATGGCAGGGGATCTAAGAGGAAAAGGAGCCCAACATGGATGGGAGTTTCTTAAAAAGAAATTTCTGAAGGCACAACTACAAACAATTTCAACAAGAAAAAAAAGATGGATGATAGAAAAAAAAAAGAAGATAAAAGTGGCTTCAGCAAAAGATCAAAGAGGACCTGAAAACAAAAAAGGGCACTTAAGGTAGCAGAAGCAAGGCCAGGCCTCAAAAGAAGAATGTAGACAAGTAGCGAAATTTGCAGGGATATTATTTGGAAGGCAAAAGCTTAGAATGAGTTGAGGTTAGCAAGGGAGGCTAAAAGCAGCAAAATAGCATTCTTCAGGTACATGTTTGCAAAAGACAGAAAAATAGTGGTTCACATACTGAGTGAACATGGGAAAATGATAACAGATGAAGAAAGTACGGCAAAAGTGCTTAATTTTACTTTAGCTTTGTCTTTTTCCAAAAGACAGTCTATGACCCTCCAGACAAATATGAAATATAACCGGGACAAAATTGGCACTTGAAATTGATAAACAAATAGTAAAGGAAAGGGCCTGATAAACCACATCCAAACGTATTGAAGAAACTGGTCAAAGAACTCTCAGAATTGCTGTCTATCATTTTTTGAATTAATTGAGGATAGGTAAAGTGCCAGATGATTAGAGGAGGGCTAACAGTGTACCTATCTTCAATAAAGGTGGGGGGAAATATAAACCTATGAACTAGAAACCAATTACCCGGAAATCTCAGGGAAAATTCTGGAGCAGATTATAAAGCAGTTACTCTGAGAGCACCTTGAAAACAGTGCAGTAATAATTAGAAGCCGATATAGATTTATGAAGAACAAATCCTGCCAATCTAAGTCTATCTCATGTTTTGATCAGATAACTGTCCTGGCAGACTCTGAGAATGATGTAGGTGTAATTATTATTGGCTTCATCAAAGCTTTAGACAAAGTGCCCCATGATATTCTAGTTAACAAGCTAATTAGATGTGGGCTGGGTACAACAACTATCAGGTTTGGTTACAGAACCATACTCAAAGAGTGACTTTCAACAGTTCCTTCTTAATTTGGGAGATGGTAACAAGTGTGGCACTGCAATGCTTAGTCCTCTGCCTAGTGCTCTTTAGCATTTTTATTAATGACTTGGATGAGTGGGTGCAGGTGATACTTATCAGATTTGGAGATGACAAAAACTGGGTAATTTGCAGATGACAGAAAAATACACAGGAGGAGAAAAACAAAATTTGAAGGGATATTGAAAGGTCTGAACACTGGACTGAAAATAACAGCAATATAAATCAGGGTTGAATTTCAGAGAAAACTTAATAGAGTGGTATGACAGTGGAACCAATTATCTTGGAAGGTAGTCAGTGCTCCAGTGCTGGAGGTATTCAAGAGGAAGTTATGCAACCATTTAACTAAGATATAGTTTGAGTTAAATTTCTTCACTGAGCAGGGGGTTGGACTCAGTAGCCTGATAGGCCTCTTCCAACTTCATTATTTTATGAGTCTGTGATATGATTCTCTGGGACCAATGCCAGCATCCTCTTTATTATGGTGTTCTTGATAATTTTCTGTGGATGTATACCTAGGCAATAAACAAAGCTAATTGGTGGGTGGGTGGGTGACCAATTCACTCAAACTATGCTGCTGCTGTACATCATTCTATATACGATGGGCCATCAAAAAACAAAGGTACTGTAATTGATTCCTTTGTTAGACCATTAAAGTCTCACAATAGACTGGAGGTCTGTGTGACTATTCTGTTGGGAAATTTGGATTATTCCTCTTTGTTAGCAGTATGAGATAGAAAATAAATATAATAACAGTAGCAGGGAAATGTTGAGCGATTAATTCAGTATCATCACTTCCCCCTTTGGTTTCTTCTCCATACAAACTAGCACTGGATACTGTATATTCAAAGTAGAAAAATGTGTTTTTACTTACCATTTGTAGTTACAGTCAGAAGAAAAAATGGGAAATGAAGTCTCCAGAATTTGGAACAGGAAGAGGAAGTGAAAGATTTCTTCAGATGCTAGAAGCAGGAGTGGGGAGCCCTCAATCAACCAAATTAGTGGCAAAAGACAATCACTTTCGGCTGCAAGCCCCCTCCCACAGATACCCACTGTTAGTGCCTGCAAGATTGCTATTGTCCCAGCATATTCATCAGTCTGGGCATTACACAGGGGCAGGGCACAAAAAAAAGTAAAAATGCCAAGCCTGATGAAGTGGGTTGAAGGATTTGAAGGCTAATTTATTTATGAGATTTTAGTCTAATAAAAGTATTGCTCACCCTTGTTTTTGGATTGTGTACAGGAAGGAAAGCTTTATCCTTCTTTTTGGTTCTTTCTTTATTCATGTCAGATGCACCACAAGCATATAATAACATACACAGCTAAAATTAACACATCTAAAAACAAAATACAGTAGAATTAAAAAGGGCTAGATGACATCTGCCCAATACCGGGCCACTTCAACAGCATATATATGTATTTTAACGTGTGCCTGCTTTTAATGTGTGAGTTTGTGCTGAGAGCTGCACAAAGTAGGAAAATCCCCTAGATGGGCTAGGTATAAATATAAATTTATTTATTTATTTATTCAATTTGTATCGCCACCCAATTCCGAATACTCTGGGCGGCTCACAGAAAAGACCAGTCACAATTAAAAGCAATAAAAACCCATTAAAAGCACTAACAAAAATTAAGAAGTTTAGAAGATTAAAATATTAAAAGAGAGAGCGAGAGAGAGTATTTCACTAAATTAGCCAGCAGACCGGGGCCACTGCATCAGTGGTGTCCCACACCTGCCCTGCCAGCCATTTCTTTAACCCTTTCCTGAAGGGCAGTAACTCTGTCTGGAGACGCAGCTCAATTGGTAAGAGGTTCCATAGGGCCGGAGCAGACACTGAGAAGGCACTCTTTCTAGTGCAAGAGAGACATGCCCCTCTAGCTGATAGAACATTGAGAGAGCCTCTCCGGTCTGCTCTGGTGGGACGGACAGATGTTCTGGGGTGACGCGATCTCTTAAATATCCCAGCCCACTACCATGTAGGGTTTTAAAGGACTTTGAATTGCACCCGGAGGCACACTGGCAACCAGTGCAGCTCCCGGAGCCGTGGCGAGACACGGGCATAATGCCTGCAACCCAACATCACCCAAGCCATCGCATTCTGGACCAGTTGCCGCCTCCAAATAGTCATCAAGGGCAGCCCCATGTAGAGCATATTACAATAGTCAAGTCTGGAGGTGACCAGAGAGTGTGTGACCATGAGCAAGGAGTCCCGATCTAGGAGCAGGCATAACTGGCGTATCACACGAAACTGTGCAAATCCCACCTGGCCACAACTGCCACCTTGCCAACAGAAGGTCCTCCTCAGTGCACATTGGGGCATCATGTGCATTGTATCATATAGGAGATAGTTTGCACTTCTCCGCATTCACACAGGCTGTCAGCCACAGAGAAACCTCACTTTCTCAGATTAGCCCGTGATCTTCCTATCCCTGCACGCAGTCTATTTAAAGCTTTCCACACAGGCCATGGTGGTTCTTGGCCAGGCGGTAGAGAGTCACATGGTTCTGCCCAGTTATCTAGTAGCTCCTTGCTCACCTTCCATAGTTCTAAGGCAGTCTGTGGGGGCTGGTTGTTTGGAGGGGCAGACGTTGTGAGGAAGCTATGCCTTGATTTCAGTCTCTGGTGGTTGGTGATCAAATAGCAGGTGTGTTTCCGAGTAATTTGCTTTGACCCACTCTTTCTGAGCAGCACTTTCTCGACGGAATTTTGGTGGAGGGATGCCAGCTAAGTAATGCACTTTTTAATATCGGAGTTGGTTTTAGGCATGGTTTTTGGTAACCCACCTCAAAGAGAAATAAATAGATTCACAAGCTATACAAGCTGAAGCAGATAATAACAATAGCTAACTGTATTTGAAATAACCCTTCATCTATACATGACACAGTTCCCTTTAATTTCCTATTATTGATATGTTCTGTAGTGCTTGAGTTTTGGTAGAAGTAGATAGAGTACTGAAATATATAAATCTTGTATTGTTGTTTGTAATGAGCCTGAATTGAAAGCCAGTCCAGTTATAGTTTTCATTAAACATTCAATACATATGGGAACTGTACACTGTGCTCTTTATACTGCTGTTTTATAATTTGTTTCTGGCAAAGCTATAACTAGCATGTTTAGATCATGTTTGCAGATTCAGTACTGAGATAGTGGAGAATGGAAGTACAGTACTGTACTGTATTTTTGCTGTTTAGGATTTCATGTAGTTCATAAATTCTAATTCGAAAACAAGTTGTCTTGATTGTATTGAGAATCAGAAAGTTGTTTGTTTGGATATATACTGGAACAAAATAAATGTAGCTTGAGATTAATACATATTGACAAAATAGTTCATGTAAGCTGATCAAAGCAATCACACTTAGTGAACTCTCTGGGAGGTTCACAAATTAATTAGCATTTTGCCCCAAACATGCTAGGTACTCATTTTACTGACCTTGGAAGAATGGAAGGCTGAGTCAACCTAGGGCCCTGGTCAAAATGTACAATTTTTTGTTCCCTCAGATTGTTTTGCTTTTCTTAGCATGCACAAATGACTGCAGTTTTAAAATACTGAAAAATATGGCAGAGTTGGTGTAAGAACTGAAATAGTAAATTTGGTTTCTTTGGAAAGTGTTCATTGGTGAGATTGGTTCAATAGATATATTTTCACAAGTGGTTACAGATAGTTACTGAGAATAGTTCCTTTAATAGTTGTGGCCCAGAGAGGTGCAGTATGTATTCAGAGTGTTGAGATGGTGTATCAATGTTTTATTATCTTTAGGATTTCCTTTGAGGCTATCAGCCTTGAAGCTATTTTTTCCTTCGTTAACTAAGCAGCAGATTCAAGTTGGAAATCTTCATCATTTCATCATCATATGTATATTACATACAGGGTTGGCCAACTTTGATGATCCAGCTGTTCTTGGATTTCAATTCCCAGAAGCCCTGATCAGCAGGTGTGCTGACTTGGGCTTCTGGTAATTGAAGTCCAAGAACATCTGGAGCACCAACCTTGGCCACCTGAAAAAGCATTCTGTTATCTCACTCGGGATACTTCTCTCACTCACTTCTTTTGAGTACAGTACTTGATATAATACATGTCTTTAAAATGAAGAATGTTCTCACTTGAGACTTATATGGGGTGGTATATGAGTGTGATTGCTTTGCTTTGTACCTTATTAATTGTTTGTACTGTATGTTTTTCTAGGGTTGTGTGCTTTTGTGCTTCTGCAGCTCCAAGGAATTCCCCAGCCAGAACGCTGGCAGTTTTGGCCCTAAAACACACACCTGTAGACATTTAGATTGTGTTCATTTGGAGCAGGCTAGGAGGGTCCACAGCCTTCTCCAACCTTTATTTCTTGTTGCTAATTGTAAAAGAAGAACTATCATCAGCAACTATTGCTGCTGTGTTTTCTGGGAGTTATAATGCCTGTTAGGTTCTATAAAGGGTGTTTTCTGAAGAATTAGGACTCCCTGAAGCCACTCTGGTAGCTTCTTGTTTTCTGTTCCATTTACAACTGGAAACAGGGGTACACAGAAAGAGCTTCCTCAAAGATTGTGGTATTTTTGAACCACAATCGGGCGTACCTTGGTAACAGCCACCTTGTATTGCCGGCTAATCTTTCTCACACTAGTCTGGCAAAGGGAACTGCGGAAATACATACATATTCATATTTATATCTCACCCCCTCGATTGCTTGACTCTGGGCGGCTCACAGAACAGGTAAACATCACAAAATCATACAAGTCATAAAAACAGCATTATAAAATATTGTCATAAAAACATTGCAAGGAGGGGGGAATGAATTTACCCAAAGGTGGCTTCATTTTGGCAGTTTCACATCTGGTCTAGACACGGAAGAAGAAGAACTGAAAACACATGCCAGAGTAGGTTTTGTAGCATCAGAGGTAGATGCCTGTCCACAGGGAAAAAATGTAGGTGTCTGAAGATTTGTGTTTTGAGACTTAAACTGTCAGCATTCGATCTGGGGAATTACTGAAGAATTCTGTTAGTAGAAATAAAAAAATAACACCTCAATGTTTTCTTTTTGGTACACCAGTGCAATTTTTGTCCTTTTGTGAAGTCTAATTTTAACATCACTGAATGTGATACCAGGTAATTGAAAGTAATTTCTTACCTGTGTTTAGTTTGTTATACAAGCCACTACATTTCTATAGAACAGTATATCTTTTAAAAGCTAGCTTGCATTTTCTTTTGCATGAACAATGGCTTGTTCTTTCCTTTGCATGTGAAAACATTTTTACTGGAACATTTATTTCCTCTTTTGTCTAATGGATTCTGTTTTTAGTAGTGAGGGCAAGTCTGATTTAGAAGCTGCTGCTTCTCACCTTTTGTGAGAGAGAAAGTAGAAGGTCCCTCTGTGTATTGCCACTCAGCAATAATTAGCACAACTAATCTTTAGTTCAAAGGGAAAAAATGCTTGGGGCTAGGCTTCTATAGTTTTTATCCTCAGTATAACTCAGTTATCATTTCTCTGCGTGTCAAAAGTATATGAAAATGAAGTCTGTTCTTCACTAAGGATCTGTAGAATTACAGCCTAAATACAGATTATTTATCGCAGTATTAGTGAATTTAGAGAAGATGGATGATTAGAAAGAGTGCCTTATGTGACAGTTACTTAAATTTTGTATCATGTGGAAATAAAAACATGACTCCAGTCTCATTTAATAATCCTAGTTAGGAATAGCAGTAATACATAATAAGTAAATAATAAATAATAGTAGTACTAAGTAAAATATTATTACTGTATTCATCAACAGAATGGGAATATGGTGAACTATTTATGCTTGTATCTAGGTTTTTTTTTTGTCCAAGCATGTTTTAGATCAGGGATGCCCAAACATTTTGGGCTGTGGGCCAATCATGTGGTTCAGGAAGCTGGTCACTAAGGCCCAAGGGCCGGGCACAGCCCCCAACACCAATTCATCTGGCCCATGGAGTCCTCATCGCTCCTGGAAGTGGAAGTAAAACGCGCCGGTACGGGCCTCAGTTTGGGCACCACTGTTTTAGATGCACATTTCATAATGTTGTGATGTACCATGTGCTGCCAGTTGCCTATAATTAGCTCTTTAAGGTATTATTACTTGAGTAGTTTTTCTGAAAAAATGAGGTCTGTTATGAAAGATTCTGGTTTGTGAAAGTGGGATATTGTGCATAGGTATTTACAATGGTGGGAAATGGCCCAATGTTGTTGCACAGTATCATGCCCATGTTGCCAGACATTTCTATAGAAACTTTATTCCTGTAGAATTATGAGAGCTAAAGGATCCCGAAGATGAGTACATGATCTGTACTATGGTTGCTAGGTGAGAACAGAAGTAAGAACAGGTGGGTTGTAGCTATAGTCCCTTTGTGCCAAAATATTTTGAAGGGTTGTTTTGGATATAATAAAATGGTGAAGCAAAGATGTGCGTAAATGCAACACATACAATAGAGAAACACACACACACACCCATTAACCTCTTAGGTTTGGGTGCTGGAAGTGCTCTGATGAACTGGTGCGTTTTTGCACAGAAATGCGGCAAAAATGCACCAGTTTTTTTTTTAAAAGGTTGCAAAAATTCTCCCCCCATGCTCCCTCCTCCAGTGGAAGCATTGGAGGAGGGGAAGATGCCCGGAAACATGGCATGATTTTGCCTCCTGCTCCTGACTGAGGGGGCGTGGTCAGGCCCCTGGCGGGAAAAGTTTGGGCACCCCGTCTTAGGTAAATGAATGTTGCTATGTCCACTCTACAGAGTACAGACTAGAAAGCTGTCTTCCAATTTCCAAACCCTTTTCTTGGGTTAGGCAACTTGACAAAGAAAAACTACATTGGACCAAAAGCTGTACAAACATGTTGTATGCATTGTTCCAAAAGACATCCCTTTGCGTTTTGAGAAAAAATGAAAAGGAGAGCTGAGAGTTAGCAGAGATTGTCACTGGAGACTAAAGTCAAAATCATCCATACTATAGGAAAGAAATTCAAGAAAGAAAAACCAGGGTTTGGGGGGGGGGAACGATGACGACGTGTCAACTCAATTGAAAAGGTGTGTTGAAAGAGAGCCTTCAAGATATCATAGACTACCAGAAAAGCAGAAAAGTGGGAGCTCAGTCAAGTCAAGTTGAACTATCTCTAAAGAAAAAATAAGAATATTTGGAAATATCTAATCGTGCACATATAATGAAAATACAGAAATGACCAGATAAGACATCTGGGGAAAGTGAGTGTGTGTGTGAGAGAGAGAGAGGAAATGAAGAAGACTTAACATGAGATGTGTTAACTCAATAAAGAAACCCACAGCTGTTACTTTGTGAGACCTGACTATATTGCTAGGAATTGGGAGCGGGATGTAAGAAGAGAGAAATGCTAGTTTGCAGGATCTGAGCAGAGTTCTTGGTAGAACATTTTGGAGGTCATCAGCCAATATCAGAGATGACTTGATGGGACATAGCATCTTTTTTTCTTAATTACCAAACAATTGTACAGTCCTGTAAGCTTCAAGTAAGACCATCCCCAGCCTGAAGTAAAAAACAGTAATTTCACAGTTTAAAAGAATGAGCTTCTGAATATTTGTTCTACATAATTTTAAAAATACCTTTAAATTTTTACAATCAGAAATAGAAGATTTTTTAAAAAATGCTGGTTGATTAAAGGAGTTTGAAAGTTTTCCTCAGTGTCAGCTAATTATGTCCTGACTGGAATGGTCAAAATATCAGATTTTTGCGGAGCTCACATGACCTGCAACAGTGTATCTACACTTTGGAATATTTGTGCTAGTAAACTGTTCCATACAGTTTATAACTCACTGTTTTGCCCTTTTGAGAGATCTTTTTTAGGGGAAGTGTTTCAGCCCCTGTACACAGAATTCATTTTTAAATCAAAGAAAAAGTGGATGGGACCAACCATTTTCCTTCAAAATAATCAATGTTGTCAGTTTACATGAGCTGTTGTAAATCTGAGGACATTAAAATTTACTTGTTTCTGCACAGAGGGAGAATATTCTGACTTTTTAAATATCATAACTTGAAACTCCTTTGACAAAATGACCACAAATTTGGCACAGAGCAACAGCAGATTGTCTGTTACATGCAAACCCAATTTGGTGCTGGTCTAAAGTCCAGTTTCAAAGTTAGGAATTTTTGTTTGCAGTGACCTCATTTTTGGAACTGCCTTATAAAATGTTTTGCACTGCTGCACAACAGTAGAATACAAGTAGACAAGAACCTTTTTGATTTGTGGTCTTTTTCTGTTCTAACTTCAGATATTCAGCCTGAGAAACCCATCTGGATACTATACATTTACACTTCATTATTAGCATGACAGTAATGACATGGGCCTTATGCTATGTCATGTTGTGTTAAATCGTCCTAGATTAAATAGGGGTTAATTTTTCATTTCCAGTCATTTAGTTCAGGCAGATTTCTGTGTTAGATAGAGTGCAAGAATGGGATTGGGGAAACCTGGAGTCATGTCTGTTTGACCATGGAAACTCACTGGATGGGGAGATTGTAGCAGAAGAAGCCAGGGCAGGTTGAGGACTTTGCAGCCTGAGCCCTGATCAACATATTGTATTGTAATATAATGTATTGTTTGTAAGCCGCCCTGAGTAATGTATTGTTTGTAAGCCGCCCTGAGTGAGTGGGTGGCAATATAAATTTGAACTAATAAATAAATAAATAAACCAACAAACCAACAAACCAAGTACTGTACAGTATATCAGAAGCCCTGTTGTGGTTGCCATCATTTGTAACTAGTTTGACAGTATACAACAGGGGTTCTCAACCTTTTCAAGTTGGGGGCCTGGTCATGCTTCCTCATTCAGTTGGAATCGGCTGCAGACTCATTTACGGCTGTCGTAAATGCATTTACAACAGCTGTAAATGAGTACGCAGCTGTCGTAAATGCGGCAGCTGGAGTGAGGGTGCAGTATAACATAGATCTGTGATTCCAAACTTTTGAGTCCTCGGTGATGTTCTTCAGCTTCCAGATTTGCTTTGAGTTTCTGAAAGTTGGAGGTCAACAAAATTTTGGAGACTTGAGTCAAGAACCTTTGTTACTAAGCGCTTTCAGAGATGACAAAACAACAGCATAGTTATAGAATGGTTCTGGCTAATAAAGAAGGATTTTCAGGGGAACCAAAAAGAAAATGCAGTGCAACATTTAAAATGTCACGTTATTGAAGTACAGTAATACCTCGGATAACAACTGCATCGGATAACGCTAACATCGGATAATGATGCAAAATTTCTAAAGAAATTTTGCATCAGACGACAATCTGTCAGTGTTATCTGATGCAGTCATTCTTAGCAGCAGGATGGCTGGAAAGGTGAACGGGGTTCTCCATTCAGCTTCCCAGCAACCCTGCAGCTGCGAAGGCAGGGGTGGGGTGGCTGGAACGCTGACGGGGGGCTCCCCGTCAGCTTCCCCAGCCACCCCACAGCTGCGGAGGGATGGGCGGGTGGCTAGGGAAGCCGACAGGGAGTCCCCGTCAGCTTCCCCAGCCACAGTGCAGCTGTGGATCGGGTCTTCCGTCCTCCCTGGAGCCGACAGGGGGGTCAGAGAGCTCAAAATGGGTAAAACATTGATTTTTTAAAAACCCATTTTGGGCTCCCTGACCCCCCTGCCAGCTCCAGGGAGGTCAGGGGACCCGATCCAAGCTGTTTCTGGACTTCCCCTACCTCCCTGGAGGTTGTAACAAGCCAAAACGTCAGCCTCCAGGAGGGTGGGGGAACTTCAAAAATAGCGCGCATCAGCTCCAGGGAGGTCGGGAGACCCAATGCGTGCTAATTTTGAAGTTCCCCCACGCTCCTGGAGGCTGCAACAAGCCAAAACGTCAGGATTCGAATCCTGACGTTTTAGCTTGTTACAGCTTCCAGGAGGGTGGGGAAACTTTGGAAATAGCTTGGATCGGGTCTTCCAACCTCCCTGGAGCAGGCGGGGGGAGGGTCAGAGAGCCCTAAATGGGTAAAAAAAACGGCTCCAGGGAGGTCGGAAGACCCGATCCACACTATTTTTGAAGTTCCCCCACCTCCCTGCAGGCTGCAGCAAGCCAAAATGTCAGGATTCAGATCCCGACGTTCTGGCTTGCTGCAGCCTCCAGGGAAACAGGGCTTTTTTTAACGTGCGATCAATGCATTGCACAATGTTAAAAACCGGATAACGACGAGACTTGTGGAACCAAGTCTCATCATTATCCAAGGTACTAGTGTACAGTAAAATCTTGCATAAAGAGCGCCTTGCTTAGAGATTAACTCGCTTAAAGAGCAGAATTTTCTCTGAATGGTTGCCTTGCATAACAACTAAAACAAACTAAAAACTTGCTTAACAGCTCAGTCAGGAGTTTGCAATCCCCCTCCAGAAATCACAATTGGTAACTTACAACGGTGTTTCGCTTAAAGAGCAAACTCGCTTAAAGAGCAATCCCGTGGAATGCATTATGCTTTTTAAGTGAGGTACCACTGTAATTTTCTCTCACTCTTAACCCCCAAAGATCCTAAATAATATTTAAAAAGAACTTTGCAGTGCATGCAGAACATAATAATTTTCTTATTCCCACAGTTTATCTCCTTACAAACCACAATCAGATTTCCCAGTTGCACTGTGCCAGTCACCTACATGAACTAAAAATCCTATTATAAATCAGGAACACAGCTAAGCCATTTAATATACAGCAGTAAAGGTGGTAAAGATGCAGCAGCATATTATGTTTTCATCTGCTTAGAGCAGGTATCCTCAACCTATGGCCTGCAGGCTGGGTCTGGCCCACAGCATCAGATCATCTGACTTGTGCCCTTGCACCAGCCTCCTCAATCCTTGTCCATTCTGCTTGGCTTGACGTGTCCCTAATGGTGCTCCGTAGCAGGGCAGATGTTGTAAGGCTTACATCTGCCTTGCTACAGAGCGCCATTAGGGACACACCAAGCTAAGCAGAGGGGACAAGGATTGAGATGGAAGCCGCATCTGCCTGTATCTGCCTGCATCTGCCTGGGGGCGCTCTGGCAGAGTGCATCTTTCCCGGTGGCCATACGTGTTTTTCTTGGGGGCAGCTTTGGCCAAGTGTGGGCATGAAGGAAGGACAGCCTGGATCCCTCCTTCACTCACACCATGCAACTCCTCAAGGCCAGTAAGCAGGGAAGCGATATGGGGTGGAGTGGTGGGTGGCTCAGGGTGGTCCTGGCAGTGGCTGTGTGTGTGTGGAGAATGATGTGGGCTCGGGGTGGTCCTGCTGCCACCAGCAGTAGTAGGGAGAAGAGGGTTCAGGGTGTTTCCACCACTGTTACCACCAGTCCAGCCCTCAGCAGTCTGAAGGGACATGAACAGACCCCTGGCTTAAAAAGGTTGAGGACCCCAGGTTTAGAGGGTAGCTTAATCTTGAAATGTTCATAAACTGGATGAATTGAAATTTCACTCTCATGAAGGTAGCAGTTATCTTTTTTTTTCAAATTTACATCACAGAACAGCAGTTACAGTCAAACCTCGCATAAAGAGCATCTTGCTTAAAGAGTAACTCGCTTAAAGAGAAGAATTTTCTCTGAATGTTCGCTTCGCTTAACAAATAAAACCAACCAAAAACTCGCTGAACAAATAAATCGGGGCTCGCAATCCCCCCCCACAATTGGTCACTTACAATGGTGTTTCGCTTAAAGAGCAATCCTGTGAAACACATTATGCTCTTTAAGTGAGGAACAACTATATTTCTCAGTAATGTGATACAAACAGAGTAAGGATTAAGCTGACACCTTTTTGTCATTTAGTTGTGTAGTCAGCGTTTTCTACTTTTGTTTTCTTTATGTCTTGGCCTGGTTGTGATGCATCTTGCAGTTGCCAATAGAGGCTAGACCTCTGCTCTTGAAGATTAGCATTACATTTGTGGATAGACAATTCCCACAAGGAATATACATGGGTTAACAGGTACCTGTACTATTAACTGCCAAACCCCTGCCAGAAGGATGGCAGTAAGAGAGCTGTTATGGCCTCTGATGCCAAAGTGTTCCAGAGTGTTTTCTTCCTTTCTGTTACCTTTTACTTGCTTTCTTCTGCTTTGGGCTCATGCAGTGTTGTTTATTGACAAGGCATGTGTGAGTTATTATTTTAACTATTTTAATTCTAGAGAAGGTCCTGTTTAATTAACTTTCCTTCCACACCCCTCAATACAATAACAAGTCTTATTTTATGTATATAATATTTGTAACAAAAGAGATTTAAAAATAGTGCTGATTATACCCATTGTGAAGTAGACATAACATAAATACAGTACATGTTTTGTTGTAATAGTCATAGCAGCTTGGCTGGAGGCCGAGAATTAAAGATAAATAAATTTTGTGTCAGAAATTACTCTGGGTTGAAAGGATTTTTGCTAGAGAAACTCAACTCGGGACGCCCAAATGAGGCTCCTTTCATCTCCCCAAGATCTATTGTGCAGCTTTCAGGCATCGAACCCTGACCTTCCAGTCTTCAAGCTCAGCGTCTTAATTGCTAAGCCACCTCAGTGGCTCAGAGGATGGAAGAACAATGTGCACTTTTGTGGGTACTTATGTACATTGTAATATGTACAGTCCAAAAGACTGCTGGATCCCAGATACATTGGCAATTAATAAGCCGCCTTGTGTGCACTAACAGGGAGGAAAGTAGTGCTTGATAATGCTAGAAATCCTGTATATAGAGGAATCTCAACTTTGGAATGACATGAAAGATCAAAAGGATAAAGCTGTACATATACTTCTGCTTATATTTCATTTGCTGCTTGAGTCTTGTAAATTCCATGCCCAAAATACTCACAACATCCTTTTTGTACCAGATGAGCAACTTTTATTCAATTAAGTTTTTTTAAAACTTTAAATATATGAAGATAGCACAAGTTGGACCTTAGATCACAACTCTACTTTTGTCTGCTTCTAAATTTGTGGTGTGCAAGAAATCATAAAGAGAAAAGACACTACTGTATTCTGTTTCTCCAGTTTGCACGGTTTTGTATAGCTTTATACACACAGTTTCATTCAATTTATATTATTTTCCCTGTTTAGAAGTACATTTGCAGGGACAACATCAGTGATGGGATGTCCCCGGTTCCAGACGGATCCCTGGAACCGGTAGGACCAATCCCGGAGGGTTCTCCGTGAGGGGAGTCCACTTTTGGGGCGTCCGGTTCCGGACGCCTCACCGAAATAATTTTTTTTAAAAAAAATCGGAGCTAAAATGGCTCCAATTGACTGCGCATGTGCAGAAACTCAATCTGACACATTGCGCATGCATCAGATTGAGTTTCTGGACATGCGCAGTCAATTGGAGCCATTTTAGCTCCAATTTTTTAAAAAAAATCTTCCGAAGCTGGAGCCACCCCTTTTTAGAGTGGCTCCGGCAGCAGCGGCGGGAGCCCTAAGAGAAGGGCACCTCCCCTAGCCGGCCACCTGGCTCCCACGGGCACGTTGGTGCCTGGCCGTGCCATCCGCCCGCGCCGCGCCCTCCTAGGTACTTGGGCAAACCCGACAAACCCCCATGCCCTGGGTAAGCCCGGCGGGGCCGAAAAGGCAACGGCCCGAGGAAGCAGCAGGCGCCCGGCAGAAGACGATGCGGCGGTGGCGAGCCCCGCCGGGCTTACCCAGGGCACGGGGGTTTGTCGGGCCCAAGTCCCTAGGAGGGCGCGGCGCGGGCGGACGGCGCGGCCAGGCACCAACGTGCCCGTGGGAGTTCGGTGGCCAGGCAGGGGCTGTGGCGGCCGTGGCCGGCGGATGCAGGGCCGGCCGCGGCCTTCGTAGGAGGAAACGGCCACAGTCGGGGGCAGCGTGCCTTGCTGGGTGGCCCTGGGCCACATGGAGGTTTGTCGGTGCCAAGGAAGATAAGTGAGGCTTTTATATTTAGGGTGGGTGGGTGATTTGTTTGTGTTTTGGGTGGGTGGTTGTACTTTTATTTAATTTTTATTTTATTTATTTATTTATTTTATTTCTTTAAGTTATTTACGGGTCTGTGTGCATGTTTATTTTTTTATTATTATTATTATTTATTTTTGGCCTTGCCCACAACGTCATGACGTCATGACGTTGGCTCCGCCCATGACGTCATGACATTGGCCACGTCCATGACGTCATGGCGTGGTAGTAGAATTTTTGACATCCCATCACTGGACAACATCCTCAAAAATTTCTGTGTTGTACACAGGCTCTTATTTAGACCTGAAAACCTCATTTCATTTAGCCAGAAAAAATTAGCCATAGTATTATCTGAACATCAAATCCTCTTATGAATCCTCTCTGACATGTCATGCCTCTATTTGGTACACATGTAATTTTTTTCTTCAAATTAAGGGGACTACACCTGATTTTTGTTGGTGCAGTGTTTTAGCTTGGAGAAGTCAGAGAGAAGGCTTGTTGGAAGGTAAACTTGCTGTCTGAGCTTTATCAGGATGGGACTTGAATGTTGTTAAATGATAAGAAAGGAGATTTCGACTAAACATTAAAAAGCCTATCTTGACATTCAATCCTGACAGAACAGTCTGACAATATAATGGACTGCCTTGGAAGGGTGGGATTCTCTTTCATTGGAAGTTTTTAAGCAAGTGTTAGATAGTCATCTGTCAGGAATGCTTTAGCTATGATTTCCTGTTTTGGCAGAGAGTTGCACTTCCTTCTCACTCTACAATTTTATGATTTTATTATTCTAGATTAGTATTTTTATCGCAGAAAGAGTTTGGCCATGTTTACATATGATGTTGCTTATTTGTTCCATTTTAAAAATATTTCCTTGTTTACTATAGATTGACAGTAAATCTTGTTTGCGGTAATATTACCTAAGATTTTTTCCCTTAAATATACTTTTGCTTAATCAAATATTGAAAAAGGTGTAGTGTGACTTTTTCTTCCATATATTCTAAGAAGTGATAAAAGTTGGGTGGGTGAGTGGGTGAGCTTATTAGTCAGCAAACTTGCTCAGTTAACCAAATTATACAATGGCTGGAATCCATTGTAATAAATTGCGCTAGAGTATGGTCTTGAATCAGTAAAAGGATAAAAGGACCATGTGGCCATGCTGTGTGGTTGTGAACTTATTTATTTATTTATTTTTCTGATTTCTATTGTTGCTCAACTCCAAAGACTGGGCAGCTCACAGAAAATAAAATCAGTCACATTTTAAAAACCAATAAAAACCCATTAAAACTGCCACCAAAATTACTCCAACCCTTACAGATTAGAAGAGATTAAATGAATACTATGGACTTTTTAAATGGATGCTTTTTTTCTTTACAATGTTTTGTGATGCTGTATTTATGATTTGTGTGATCTACACTGGTGTTTTGATTAACTCTACAGTATTGCATTCTATTGTTAGATGTATTGTGAATGTTGTTAGCCACCCTGAGTTGCGCAGCTGAGTTGGGTGGCATACAAATCCAATTTTGTTGTTCAGTCGCACAGTCGATTCCGACCCTTTGCGATCCCATGGACCACTGTCCACCAGGCACTTCTGTCCTCCACCATCCTCCTCAACTCGCTCAGCTCTGTGCCCATTGTCTCTACAATACCATCTAGCCATCTCATTTTTGGCCGCCCCTTTTTTCTTTTGCCCTCCACCTTTCCAGACATCAAGGCTTTCTCAAGTGAATCCTCTCTTCTCATTTGATGTCCAACGTACTTTAGCTTCATCTTTACTATTTGACCTTCTAAGGAGCAGTCAGGGTTGATTTCTTCTAAGATTGACCTATTTGTTCTCGCTGTCCAGTAAATCCAACAAATCAAATCAGTAGAGATTTGGTGAGTCAACACTTACATAAATTCCATTATTTTAATGGTCCTACTTTAGTTGTAGCTTACTTCTGGATTTCAACCATTGTTAAACTGTAGTCATTTTCAAATTGCCTTGGAATGTGATCACTGTTGATCCTGCACTAAGAAAAGATGACACCACAAAACTACAGTATGTCAAAGTGAAGGTAATGCTTCATTTTGAATTGGCTTGAGCTATATGGCATTGTCAGTCAGATTTTCCCTTTGGTGATGTTGCAAAAATCAGGTCAGGGGTAATGGCTTAGTAAAATGGGAGCTTACCTACTTCATGGCATGTCATTCTTCACCTTCCTCCTGTATTTTTCGATTGTCATTGTATTGCAAATGTATAGAAACAATTAAGGTGAGAATCATTGGTGCCTCTTGTCTTTTTCATATAGGATGGGAGATTTCTTCTCAGATGCCTACAACAGCATGTGCATACATCACTGAAAAATTAAGACTTCCTTTTAGAGATGATGCTTTATTTATATATAAGTTTATGCAAGTTTAACTGACTAATCAAAATTTGTATGATTAATTGATTATAGTTTATTTAATTAGGTGACAGCTATGAAAAATAGCAAGAAGAACTCATTTGTGAGCACTTCCTTTTATGTACCTATTTAGCTATTGAAACGAACAAAGGGTATAAAACATAACAAGGAATTAAAATAGATTTGCGTCTTTTTGTGTAAAGTTGGACAGAAGTTATGGTAATAAATGGAATGATACATTGTGTGCAGTTGTATAGTAATAATCAAAACTGCCAAGTCCTGATAATTTGATATTGAAAGATCTAACATTTTTAGAAACAATGTAGGTGTCTTTCTCCCTCATCAAATTAGGTAAAGCCAGTCGTATCTGACTCTAGGGTTCAGTACTCATATCTGATTATAGCGATAGAGCCAGCATTGTCTGCGTCTACAGACGTTTCCATGGACATGTGGCAGGCATGACTAGACACCAGAGTTCACGGAACTCTTTACCTTCCCACCAAAGTGGTATCTATATATCTACTTGCAATGTCTTGCTTTTGAACTGCTAGGTTGGCAGGAGCTGGGACAGAGACAGGAGCTGACTATGTCTCGCAGTATTCGGGTCTTAAACTGATGACCTACCAAACTTCCATTTGACAAGTTCAGCGTCTTAGCCACTAAGCCACCACAGTCCCGTTAATCAAATTGGATTGTGTCAAATTGAATTATAATCTCTGATATGGGGCCATAAAAGGTTTCTGCTCCTTTTTGTGGTTGTAATGAATAAGATTGTAGACTAGGGTTGCCCAAATTATGGCCCGGGGGCCAGATACGGCCCCAGATGCCAAGTCATCCAGCCCACAAAGCCATCATCGCTCCTGGAAGTGGAAGTAAAACGCACCCATATGGGTGCGTTTTACTTCCGCTTCCAGGAATGATGAGGGCTTTGTGGGCCGGATGAATTGGTGTCTGGGGGCACATCCAGTCCCCGGGCCATAGTGACCAGCTCCCTGAACCATGTGACTAACATTCGGCGCAAAAAGTTTGGGCACCCATGTTGTAGACTGTCCAAAAGAGGCGAACCTGATTTTTTCCTTTACCAAGGGACTTGGTCTACCAAAGTAGTAGGTAAAACTTTTCATAACACACAGTTAAAGTGTTATCTGCACCAAAGTGGCACACACATGCTGCTCACTGGAATGTGGTGTGATTTGTTTTATCTCATAACGTCAGCTGATAATTTTAAAGGTGAAACATTTTTATTTTGTTACCACCCTGAAAAACAGGCTTGTATTCTGTTTACAAAAGAAGTTCAGTTTGCAGAAGCACTAGGTCTGATCTGCTGGCTCTAGGTATGAAAAGACTTTGTTGTAGTAAGAAGGATTATGATTTTTCCATTATATCATGATTGATTGCTCCACTGGGGAAAGTATTCAGATCTCTCCCCCCTTCCCCCGGTACTCTGTAGCTTAAATGGTCACTTGAGTCATGTGTGGCTTAGACAGCTCATTTTCTGTCTTTTCAGAAGGTTGAGGAACTTCATGATAGAATACATCTTTAAATATGGAAGGTTTTAAGTACAAGCTCTGGTTCCTGCATGTATGGCTGGGAGAGACTACTACCAAAACCCAGAAGACCTGCTACCAGTCTGTGTAAACAACAGGGAGCTAGGAGGATGAATGGTCTGACTTAATATAAGGCAGCTTTGTATGTTCGTTTATGTTTACATATATTCAGTGCTGGTAGGCAGGAGTTTCAGGAAGCACAGACGGCTGCAGAATTAGCTGTTACTGTCTCAGACCATAAATAATTACTCTTTCAAGGATTGAATCTTACAACATCTCTGTTTGCATTAGTAATGCAGAACATGAAGCCTGAGGATGTTAGATTTTATCTGGCCATCTTGAATTTGTATTTCCATGTAGTTTTGGAAATCATTTAGATAGGTTCAGTATATCCACTTAAACATTGTATGTAATATTTTTGGCACATCTGTACAGAGTAGGCACCAAACTTTGTTGGTCATTTCATGGCAGAATTATTCATTTGGACAGTACTTTAAGACTTAGTAAGTTATACTTTTTGTGACTTCAGTTTCTTTATGATTTACATCATTATGATTCACTTCAAGGAATTCTTCATAACTGATATTTATACGGCTCTTGATTAAATGTTGAAAGAAAATGCATACCGTGTTTTCCCGAAAATAAGACATCGTCTTATATTTATTTTTCCTCAAGAAGACACACTGTGGCTTATTTTCAGGGGGTGTCTTATTTTTATTATGTCACTGGCTCCGCGCCAGGATGCTGCATAGCCAAGCCTATCACTATGGCTGCCCGTCTCTGCATAGCCACACATATTACTATGTCTTATTTTCAGGGTATGGCTTATATTGCGCAACTGCTGAGAAATTCCGCTATGGCTTATTTTACGGGTATGTCTTATTTTCGGGGAAACATGGTAGATTGTTCTTGTGTACTGCTTTTGAAGATGTAGGAGTCTCTTATTGTTACATGATTGCATTTCATAAATGAGATTTAAAGTTTCTACACATTGAAGATATTTCATGGGCTGGACTTACTAATTAGTATTGCTGGCATTAATAATCAAAACAATGTTCCTCTGAAAGAATCTGATGCTTTTTAAAGAAATAGATATTCAGCATCGTCTTGACTTTCTTTCTGATCTTGAGTATGTACAGCTGTGAACTGTATGGACGATTCCAGGTTCCCCCCCTCAAATTCTTTATGGGGATATTAGTACAAGAGTTTGTGGAGCTCCTTTGAAGAGTTATAAGGACCAGCTGAAACACCATGAAGATGTCAGGTATAAACCCAAAAACCTGGGAGGCAGCAGCCACTTTGGCACCAAACCATCTCTGTTGCAACCAGTCACTTTGAAGGAGAACGCCACAGACGTGAAGAGACTAAGCAACAAGCACGGAAGCTTCATAATACTACGCCCTCCACCATCTATTCAGTGTAATGTGTGTGGCCATATGTTTCATGCCAGGATCAGTTTATTGAGTCACCAGAGAGACACGTCCATCAACTGTGAAAATGACTTCCAGGAAAAATGTATACTCAGATATGAGTAGCAGCCAACGATGATAGTTGTGGTTGGCCATGAAGAAACATGAATCACAATTGCCTGTTGGTTATTCAAAGGTTTACTAGTCTCTGGCTTCATGTATCTGTGGTATTAGGAATTGCACACTTTCTAGTTTATGAGGGCTCCTCTAGAGATGAGTAGTATCTGACCAGTCAAAACCTGTCAAGATCCATTGCCGTAAGCGCTGACAGATAGTTCTTAACAGAATAAGCTTCCTCTCATGTTACTTTTCTTTTTTAAAGAATGTCTAGAACAGGGGTGCCCAAACTACAGCCTGCGGGCTGAATCCAGCCTACACCACCAATTAATCCAGCCCACACTGCCCTTGTCGCTCCCAGAAGTGGAAGTAAAAAATGTATGCGTCTGTGCATAACGCACCCGTGCATATGCATAACATTGCAGTAAATGATCTGCGGCTGCCATAAATACATTTATGACAGCTGTGGGTCATTTATGGCAGCGTTATACACATGTGCAAGTGTGTTATTTGCACACACATTTTACTTCCACATCCGGTGGGAAGAACCACATGAATGGCCCACAGCCCAAAAAGTTTGGGTACCCTTGGCCTAGAAGGACCGCAAGTAGACTTTCCAGTTAATTAAACCTTTACAATTAGACCTTCTACCTTCATTAGAGTCCACTGAATGAATATGACAGACAGATTCTGGACCACCTTATTTTCCAAGGACCTCATTTTTAATATGATGGGTCAGTTTCATGCAGAGATCAAAGATGGTGTCACTCCAGGAGTTTCTCTTCATTGTAATCAAATAAGGCTAGACAAAAAGTGACAAGAATACATGGATGTGTGTTCCATCTAAGGAATGCATTCAGTAAATATGCTAGGAAGTGTCATGCTGTGTACCAGAAATATATTAAGATACTGGTTTGACAGAAAATGTTCACCAACCAAATCTAGAAGTCATTTATACCAGTAATATTCCAGCTCTTAAGAACATAAGAAGGCTTTTTCCACATAAAGAACAATGGCATTCCTGATCTCCCTTTTGAAGGGACACTTATTTCAAGTTCCCTCTAGTTTTCTGGACTAGAATACAGTATGGATATTGTGGGTCATGTGGTTTTCTTTTTTTTTTTTTGGGGGGGGGGGAGCAGACATCTAAATTAGCTGGGTAACTTTTGTAGATAGGAAGGCCATACGTTATTCAGATGCACGTGCAGTTACAGTTGTTCTAGTCAGGAGATCCTCAACCATTTCTCTTAACAGGTTTCCTTCTTACTGGCAGTAAGTTCCAAGGCTGCATTTATTTTTATTACTTCTGGTTATATTGCAGTAGATGGATTGCTCTGAAGGGGTTTCATCAAATCTTTAGTTTGGTACCTCATGCCACAGCAAATTGTTTTTAATAATATGGAAGAGTTTCACTAACTTCAACACAGTTCACCGGGAAACATAGGGATGTTTGTAAAAGGGTTGATTCACATAGCCATGTGCTTAAAAGAGTGATAGGGCTGTTACTTGCCTGCTGTGTGAAGGCACACCCAGGCGCAAGCTGATGATGGTAGCAGCGATGATGATGACTATTTTTATTTCTTATATTTATATCCTACCTTCCCTCCAGTGAGCTCAGACAGTGCCAATGGCTCTCCTTTTTCCTATTTTATCTACATAGAAACCCTGTGAAATAAGTCAGACAGAAAGAAATATGCCCAGGGTTAACTGGTGGCTTTCCAGACCAAGTAGGAATTTGAACTTATGAAGTTCTAGCCTAACACCTTAAGCAATACATGAAATTAGTGTCTGGCTTTTAGCTGGCTGGCTGCTTACTGGAGTAGTGTAGTATGCTTTAGTCTATAAAAGGCTAGCAGGGAGCAACTGTCTGCATGCAGACACATGGAAGTAAGTGTGCACTATATGTGTTAATTTTCTGTTTGCATTTAACAAACTGATTCTGTGATCTGTTTAGTATAAAATGACATGTTTTTCTATTGTGGCAGTGGGGGAAAATATTTTGCAGCTTAGCAATGCTACAGAAATAATTTTTTAGACCAGGGTTCCTCAAACTTGGCTCTCCAGATATTATTGGACTTCATTTCCCAGAAGTAATTGAACTCCAAGAACACCTGGAGAGTCAAGTTTGAGGAACCCTGTTCTTTTGTTGTTGTTCAGTCACAATCGATTCTGAACCTTTGTGACCCCATGGACCGTTGCCCTCCAGGCACCTCTGCCCTCCACCATCTTCCTCAACCCACCCAACTCTGCCCATTGCATCAACAATACTGTCTAGCCATCTCATTTTCTGCCGTCCCTTTCTTTCGCCCACAACTTTTCCCAGCATCAAGGCTTTCTCCTTGATGTTAGAACCCTGTTCTAGACTATGATAATTTTTTGTGAAGAGGCTTTGCTCAACCCCCTTTAATGGCATCTTGCATGAAAATAGGATGCTATGAGTGATAAAGCCTCACGTTTGTCTCAAAAATCTAAAGCCAGCTTTCTGAAGTGCTGTCACATGGATGCTCATTTGGCTACATTATCCTTGATAAGTCATCTCTGTCTTGTTGCATGCCTCTTTTCTGAGCTGGAGGGGGGGGGGATACAGCAAAGACATTCTTTGTTCTTTCTTGGAAAAGCAGGCAGTGTTAAGTAATGCTAATAACAAGGTTTTAACTGATGGGATAATTGGACTGGATGTTAACTGAGAAGCTTGAAAGATCTTGTGATATGTTGAAAAATGCTGTTATGGCATTCAGAGAACTTATCCTTTCCAAAGGATATACTTAAACTTAATTTGTTGGGCTCTAATGTGGAGTCTTGCATAAATACAGTTTTTGAGAGCCCTTAAAAATAATGTAGTGCTTTGCTTACAGCTGAGGGCCACGGTGGTTTAGTGGTTAAGACATTGAGCTTGATGACCAGAAGGTTGTCGGGTGAGTTTGAGACCCAAATGCCTAGTTTTCTAGCTGGTATCCCCAGTTTCAAGTTAATCATGTGAGACCATATCTGATTTCATCCATAAACACATAAACTCTCTTCCACTGCAACTCCCTTATATCTTCCTTCACAGTATGCAGAGGGCATCTGTAAGTGAGGGAGCTGGTGGCGATATAAGTCTAAACAAACAAATAAATTATCTAGATGCGATGACTTCCCGGCAGCTTTGCAGAGCTTTTACTGAACTTCTATTCCAGGAGTGCCCAAACTACAGCCTGCTGGGTAGATCTGGCCCCCGATGCCAGTTCATCCGGCCTGTGAAGCCTTCATAGCTCCCAGAAGAGGAAGTAAAACATGACTGTACATCCGCTTCCGGGAGCGACGAGGGCTTCATGGGCCAGATGAATTGGCATCAGGAGCTGGATCTGGCCTGCGGTCCATAGTGATCGGCCCCCTGAATCACATGACTGGCCTGAAAAGTTTGGGCACTATTCCAACAGATGCCCTCTGCATACCATGAAGGAAGATGTAAGAGAGTTACAGCGGAGGAGAGTTTATGTGTTTATTGAAGTAATCAGGTTGAAGACATAATCCATTACTTAGTGTTCTGCCTACTTTATAAGGATCAAAGATAAAGATTTTTTAAACTCCTATTGTTCAGCTACATTTTAAAACAGGGGTCCCCAAACTTTTTAAGTCGGGTTCCGGTTTACGGCCCCTCAGACTGTTGAGGGGCTGGACTGGTGGTGCTGATAGCACTGCTGCTGGTGGCGTCGGCAGCTACTACGAGCTCCCTCACTCCCACCACCACTTCCCTGCTCGCTGGTCTGGAGGAGCTGCATGGTGTGGGTGACGGAAGGATCTGGGCTGTCCTTCTCGGCCATGAGTTCAGGCAGGAAACGCCGGACTTGGCCACTCTGGCCGCCAGGAGAACCGCGCTTAGCCAGAGCGGCCGCCGGGAAAACCACTCGTGGCCAGAGCAGCCACCAGGAAAGTTGCCAGCTCCTGTCAACCTAGTTGTTTGAAAGCAAAAAATTGCAAGTAGATAAATACGCACCATGTTAACAGCATTCTGTGTGCTCCAGTGTCTAGTCACGACTGCCATCTGACCACAGAAACGTCTGCAGACACAGACAGCACTGGCTCTTTGACTGTAAACAGAGATGAGCACCATCTCCTAGAGTTGAACATGACTGGCTTTCAAGCAAGAGTTACCTTTATCTTTTACCTTGCTTACACCCATGTACAAATGACCTTTTGAAATTCTCCTATGTATATTTGAGCAGAGAAATTGTGTGTACTGCGGGGAGGCGATTTCACCACACTTCTCTCACCAGTTGAAGAAGAAATTCTTCCAAATATTCTTGACAAGCGGGACCCACAATTAGCATTGGTTGTAGCTAAGCTTTGTAGTTTTCTGCTAAGGGGAAGAAGTACTTTGTTAGCACAAGTTAGATCAATGACCACTGTAATTGGTAACCTTACCACCATTTTTCTTTGGCCACAATTCCTTCAGTCTGGAGAGCTGTGAGTTAGATACTTAGCTGTAGAACCAGAATAGATTTATTTATTTATTTATTTATTATTCATATTTATCAACCGCCCTCCTCACCAAGGTGACCCAGGGCGGCTCACAGATCACAAAAATGCTACAATAAATATAAAACATTCTTAGAAATATTCCTATAAACCCTCAAATTTAAAACTGTTAAAAATCAAAATTTTAAATCTAATATATTTTTTAAAGAACACCAAATTACTATATCTTGAGGAAGAAGGGGGCTTAAATCATCCAGCAGGCTGGGGTCATTGCACCTTGCGCACCCCATACCTGCCCTGTCAGCACCTTCCATATGCATGCTACATTTGGAATAATTAATCATTGACACACTGTTCTAGAATATTATGACTCTAGTGAAAGTCAAAGCCCTTCTTTCCCCATATTTAGTTTTCCTACCCTTACTTTAAAGTAGAAGTAGGAAGAAGAATTAAACTTCTTGCACAAGTTGTAAAATGGGCAAACCCTGCCACCCCTCTTCCAAGACTCTTGCTTTGTGTGTATTGTGGTTTTATTTCGATCGATGTGTTGGAATAATGTCTAGAGCAGGGGTGCCCAAACCTTTTGGGCCGCGGGCAGATCATGTGGTTCAGGGAGTTGGTCACTAAGGCCTGGGGGTCGGGTGTGACCCCCGACGCCAATTCATCCGGCCCCCGAAGCCCTCATCGCTCCTGGAAGCGGAAGTAAAACGCGCCCGTACGGGTGTGTTTTACTTCCACTTCCAGGAGCAATGAGGGCTTCTCAGGCCGGATGGATTGGCATCGGGGGCTACCCCCGCCCCCCGGGCCTTAGTTTGGGCACCACTGGTCTAGAGATTTCAGATTTTTGCTTGAGGAGAAACTTTTGCATTTCATTTATTTGCTGTGTCATTTGTGGAAAATAGAATTGTGGCCTTTAAAAACCCATTTGTGCTGTTTTTACAGATAGGTTTATAATAGTCCCCCACACACACACACATTATATTTTCACAAGCAATGAACCTTGTTTGTTTACTACAACAGTATGTGTTTATCGCCACCTTTTGTAAAAGACTGTTGACGCCAAAGTACAAAGATTATATTCACAAATAGAAAAGATACTCCACTAATTGGCTTAGTGTAATGAGGTGTGACTGTGTAATGTACAACAAAATAAAGCTATGCATTGGCTGAAATAATGTTCTATAGTTAAATCTCAAATAGAATAGGGCCATTGAAATAGTGAGAATTTCATGAGTTAAATCCTCCATAAATTCCATTCATTTAGCGACTAACTCTAGTTACAACTTACTTTTTCATATTAAAGTTCAATCTTGACCAACAAATATTTCTGTGTTTGTTTCAGGGAAAACCTGATAGCATCAATGAATGGGTTGACTGTTTCTCTCAACTCCAGATTATTTGCAACATAGCTAAGAAAGGTAGGTTCATTATCTTCTAAGCCACAAATGACTTGGTTTGGACATTCTGCTTCTTTGAGTCCATAGGTGGCTATGAGTAGATCCTGTTTTTGCTGGAAGCAAGTTCTTTTTCTTCCATTGTTATAAATGCAATAAATAAGTAGAAATAGTACTTGTCTGTCGTTTATTGCTGTTCTGTTTGTGCTGAACAATTGATTAGCATTTGCTAGATAATATTTTGGTCAATTGTTTAGTGTTTGTTAGCTAATTTTTTTAATTGTTGCAAATTGCCGTGAGCACAGTAAATGTGCTAGAAGAACAAATGTAGATGCCTGCAATAAATGTTGCCTGTAATAAAATATATTGATATATCAAAGAGAAACTGAGAGTCAGTACAAGTGCTCTTTTGAGCATATCCCATCCATCCATGCTTCACAATGCTTAGTACATTGACTAACATCAGTGTTAACAATGCTTAAAGCAATGGTTTGTTTAAACTAGGATTTGATCCTGCATTTCCATACATGAATCACTCTTCTTTATATTGTTGGGCATATTCCATATATGGGGTATGGAGCAAAGTCTTCCATGCTCCCTGTCATGCCCACAGATGCTCTCACCTGTTCCCCTTGCCATGTTTCAACCATGTTCATTGAGTTTAAAAATGCTATGTTATGGGAGTTAACAATTGTTTTCAGTCTCAGCCAAGGTGCTAGTTTTAACTTTTAAACTTAAAGTCTTAAAGGTACTGGGGAAAGAATACCTGGAGAATCACCCTCCTTTATATGGAGATCTTTACCTGAAGCTCTTGTTTTTGGGACTACCACTATATTTTAGGCACCACACAAACAAAAGGGTCCATTCTGTTGATGTTATGTTGCTTGCTGTTGTATTCTCTTGTGGTGCTTTTACTATACAGTATTTGTGATGCAAATAATAACTTTTTAAAATCTTTTCAGATGCAGACTGTAACTGAGAATGGAGATCCCTCTTCTGGAAAACAAAATGAGGAGAAAACATATAAAAAGGTTTTTAAATTTACATATAACTTTTTTCAAGATTATTTTATTGTAAATCAGTTTGCAAAGAACACTAAAATGGACATGGTTATATTTTTTTTATTAAGCTCTGTCAACAGAAAATATTTATTCAGGGATGCAGAAGTTTATTGTGCTAGTGTTTGGGACTAGTTCATAAATTCTCGTCTTTTCAAATAGGAGTAAATGTGCAGAATATGCCACTAGAAACCAGTAGTTCATCAGCCAGTGCAGATAAAAGAGAGGCGTAGTCTTGTGTCATATCTTCAATTTGTGAAGTTAGGTTCCTGGAACTGCCAGGGGGAAAACGGAAAACTCTTACCTTAGAACAGTGGTGGCGAACCTATGCCACAAGTGCCAGAGGTGGCACTTGGAGGCCTTTCTATGGGCACCTATGTGGTCACCCCAGCATAGATTTTGCTCCACCCATCTGCCCAGCAGCCCAATAGGAGCACTTCCTCCCTCCCCCAGCACAGAGTTTGGCCCGTCCCTCTGTCCAGCAACCCAATGGGAGTGCTTCCTCCTTCCCTCCAGCACAGAGTTTGGCCCACCCCTCTGTCCAGCAACCCAATGGGATTGTTTCCTTCCTCCCCTGTTGTCATGTTGAGTTCCCAGGAGCCTAAGTCATCCACCAAAAGCACTGATCAGCCAATGTACTGACAGGCTTCTGGGAATTAAAAGTCCCACTGTGGGGCCTGTTCCCCACATTGGGAACCACTAATCTAGACATTCTCTTGTCTTCAGTAAAGGAGTGAGAGAAGGCAAAAGACGCCAATGTCAGTGAAAAAAAGAAAATAATAATAATTTGGGTAGAGGGGTTTTTTTGGGGGGAGGGGTCCTCTGTAACAAGAAGGTACTGCTGCAAGGATAAATAAATGACAGTTCAATATTTTTTTCTTGAAGGAAAAGTGGAATTAAACAAAAGGCTTTAGTTGGCTGGACAGCTCAGTGGTTTAGCTATTTGGTTGCAGAGCCGGAGGTTGGGGGTTTGATTTCCCCGTGTGTCTTCGGGCAGAAAAGTCAGCCTGTGTAAACATGGGCTAGCTCCACAGTCCCAGGGTGTCCCCTGGAAATGATAGGCCACTGCTATGTATTCTCTACCTAAAAAGACCTGGAAAGGATCGCCATAAGTCAGAATGGATTGACAGCATGCAATTACTATTATTATATTAGCAATGAGGATTTAAGCAAAGGTGAAAAATGTCCCAACTGGGACAAAGATGTCTTAAGTATTTCATGTATTGCTACTGATTCTTCCTGCCAGGGATTTTTTGCCCGAGTACAGTGTGCCTTAAATTTGGTAGTGGAAAGGTATATTTTGCTGTTCTGTCCCAAGCACCAAAATTATTTGGCCCAGCTCTAGACAGGAGGTAGCTTAAGAAGATAGGAAACTCTCTTAGACTGACCATCAATCCACCTAGTCTACTATTATTTATACAGGCTGTACGTAGCTTCTAAGGCAGTGATGGTGAACCTTTTAGAGACCGACTGGCCAAACTGCAACCCCAATCCCACTTATTTATCGCAAAGTGCCTGAAGTCCAAAAAACCAAAGGTTGGGAAACACTGGTCTAGAAGGAGAAAAACAAAGGAAAGAAAATAGGAGTTTCCTTTATTCCTGTGGACAAGAAAAAAAATAAGGGCTACTGATCAGAAGAATCTTATTTGTAAGGACTTTGAGTTGAACAGAATCCCTAACCTGTAGTGAAACTCATTTATTTTCAGGTTTTGCCTGAAAAAAACTAGTGCTTCTCAATTTGTTCAGGAATCACTTGATCTAATACTAACTCAGTTTTTAAAAAATTCTTCACTTAAACAGTCAGTATTCCTTAAAAATACAGTACTGCATAAGTACATTTTAAAATCATCTTATTAGAAAGAAAAGGAAGTATGATGACTTTGGAAGATGGAAGTTTCTAAAGTTGTACTCTTTCTTTAATTGGATCACATTTGTACCAGATTAAAGACTACTTGTAGTTCAGTTGATACAAACTGATAACGTGTGAATTGTTGCCCTTTTTGAACAATGTATCTGAATTAGTGATTTATTGCTAAGAGTGAACATTATTGTCTTAGTATTGGTTTTTTAATGACTTAGCCAGGGAGCCATTTCTACAATGCTTCGCCAAGGTTATTTTTATATTTTGGGAAGTAGTATCTTTCAACATTACTCATCTTACATAGTTGTAGTGTATCTGCCCCAGTGTTTCTGTTATTTAGAAACAGTGCTTCAATTGCTGCAATCCTATAAAAATTAATTGTTGTTTAACAAAACCTGGTACAGTCAAACCTCACATAAAGAGCATTTCGCTTAAAGAGAAACTCGCTTAAAGAGCAGAATTTTCTCTGAATGTTCGCTTCGCTTAACAAATAAAACCAACCAAAATCTCACTTAACAAATAAATCGGGGTTTGCAATCCCCCCGTCACAATTGGTCACTTACAATGGTGTTTCGCTTAAAGAGCAAACTCACTTAAAGAGCAGTTCTGTGGAACACATTATGTTCTTTAAGCAAGGTACAACTGTATTTGCTTTTGTGGAAATTTAGCATTTCTATTTGGGGAGTATGTTAAATGTAAATTGGAACCCCAAGGTAGAGATTAAAAATACAAATAGAAAAAGCAAGATCCACCTTAATGAAAATGTGACATTTGTTATGATGTAGAGATCTTATTCTTGCTACAAAGAAATGAATAGTGAGATGTTATGTATTACTAGTGTTGCTATATGGAATCGAAGCCTAAAGCATCTGAAAAGAGAATTGAAGCCTTTGAAATGTAATAGAGAGAGAGATCGACCTACAGATGGTTGTGTTGACCACGTAGCTAATGTAGAAGTGTTGCACCGGATGGATAAAGAATACGAATGGTTTAAGACCATTAAGCAAAGAAAGCTCCAATAGCTTGGCCATATCATGAGGAACAACATAAAGTATAGAATACTCCCATTTGCTCTGCAAGGAAAGATCCCTGGAAAGAGAGGCCCTGGACGTAGACAGACTTCATGGCTGAAGAACCTGGGAGACTGGTGTGGGATGTTCTCTGAAGAACTGTTCTGAGGAGAACAGGCAGTGATGGGATGTAACAGGTTCTCACCAGTTTGCCAGAACCGGTAGTAACTTTTCCCAGTGTCCTGAAGAACCGGTAGCAACTTTTGAGGGGAACCACCTTCGGGGCTTACCTTTTCACTGGTTTCCCCACTGCGCATGCGTGCCAAGCACTTGGTGTGCATGCATGCCTACAGTGTTTTGCATGTATGCATGGCCTCCTTGCTGTCCTCCTTGCTGTCTTTGTGTTGTGGGTGGGTTGAGGGGTGGGTGGGTGTGGTTATTATTATTATTTTATTTTATTTTATTTTTTCTTTGGGTCCGCCCACAATGTCATGACATGATGTTAGCTCCGCCCACACTGTGATGACATCATGGTGGGGTAGTAAAATTTTTGACATCCCATCACTGAGAACAGGAAGACTATTGCTATGATGATAGCCAATATCTTGACCAGATTCGGCACCTGAAGAAGAAATTTAGCGTGACTGTAGTAGAGGTAATCACTGGGAAATTTTAATATATTTTTTTGTTAAAAACAAGACATCTGGCCACTCTATTAATGGCTAGGCAGCCCATAAGGTTTGTAGTGTTTTTCTTTATACAATATATGTAGAATCTTAATTTGTATTAAGCATAAATTAAATGATATTAATTTCGAGGTCAATCAGCAGTTGGAGGTTCCTGCAGGAAACTTTAGCTCTAAGCTAGGATACAGAGGAAATGAGTTAGCAACTGATTAATTGGTGCCAGCCACCAGTCATGTCTGAATTACCATCATCCACAAAGCCAGCAATACCAGGCTGTACTAGCTTGAGGCTGTGACTAAGCTTAACCCTCATGTGCCAGGATTTAAAACTAATTGATCTAAAGTTTTAAACGAATACAGTTGTACCTCGCTTAAAGAGCATAATGTGTTCCATAGGATTACTCTTTAAGCGAGTTTGCTCTTTAAGCAAAACACCATTGTAAGTGACCAATTGTAGGGGGGGACCGTGACCCCCCTACAATTTTTTTGTTAAGCGAGTTTTTGGTTGGTTTTATTTGTTAAGCAAAGCGAACATTCAGAGAAAATTCTGCTCTTTAAGCGAGTTACTCTTTAAGCGAGGCGCTCTTTATGCGAGGTTTGACTGTATAAGAAAAGCTTATCTTGATTACATCCTGGAATATTTTCAGAACTCAGTGGCATTTCAAAGTACTGAAGGTTAGCAACACTGAGATTACTTAGGACTGGGTTCAGTGCACACATATTTTTTTTTAACCTGAACACAGTGAGAACCTAATTTCCTCCCCACATTTGGGACCAACCTTCTCAACAACCAGAGTACATCACTCCTGATTGTCAGCATCATTATGTGGCTAAACATTTCTCAGGACCACCACCCCCCTACCCCAGTAAATTACATTAGCTGGAACTAAAACTATTCTGGGGCAAAAAACAGTAAATTTAAAAGGACATTTTTTTTAGCAGATCTTTTTGACTTTTTAAAAAATGGGTACCTAGTAAATGGTTGACATTTGAAGGTACTGTTTTGCATGTCACAGAATGATAGAAAGACTAGATTATAGGTCTAATTCTGTGAGGACTCTACAATGAAACTTTCCTCTGGGAGACTAAAATGGCCCATTTCAATGCACGAGGTTAAAAATGGAAGGTCTTTTTTACAGATTTTAGTGTAAAAGCCCTTACACCTTTTCCTGCCTGCTATTTTGGTAGTTTCCTAACATGTAGAGGTCAAAACATTGTCAATAAGAGAAACTTTGTGTTCTGACCTGACTTCTTATCACTTGTATAGTGGTGCTTATTGAAGGTCAAAGTAAGAACCAAGAACATCCTGTAAAATGTGTGCAAGGAGCAGGATATGCTACCAAACTGGGCTTTATATACTTTTTCACACTGGTGGTGTGCTGTTGTTTGACCAACAATCATCACCCGTTGTTGAGACTGAATGTTGTTGGCATAGAGCAGGGGTTCCCAACCAATGGCCCACGGGTCAAATCCAACCCCCAATGCCAATTCATCTGGCCCACACTGCCCTCGCCACTCCCAGAAGTGGAGGTAAAATGCACCCACACACGTGCAGAATGCTGATGTAAATGACCCACAGCTGTCGTAAATGCGTTTATGGCAGCCATTTATGGCAGCGTCCTTTGCATGCACAGGCTTGTTTTACTTCCGCTTTTGGGTGGGAGGAACCATGTGACCAGCCCACTCAACCAAAAAGTTTGGGAATCCCTGGTATAGAGAGTTGATTAACCATTAAAGTGGCTAATGAGGAAGTGTTTTTATCAGAAGCACCAACTCCTCTGTTCTACAAAGACAAGGGCTCTTGCAGGCATTTCTGAACTGATCTTACGTATTACCGTATCTTAATTAATATATGGTTCTGATTGACTTCTGGCAAATTTCAGACTGATATTTGAATTGATTTTAAAGGGTTGGAGTTGGCAAGCTACAGTGATTTATAGCAGGATAGATAAAGCTACTAGAAACTGTACGACTGCTAAACCAAACACGTACTCTGTCATTCTGATAACTATTTTAAAAGATAGAGTGATAGACTGTGGGAATTCAGCAGCTGTTGGAAAGAGAAATCAGCATGAGAAAGGGACCTTACAGAACCACAGTGGGACGGAGAAACTATTGATTCGCAAGGCCAATTGATTCCTGTTAGATAGAATGGGGAGGGGCTAAGCATTCAAATGATGAAAGGGAAGCACTTAGCAGTATTAAAAATATGAAATAAGCTTGAATGACTGTCAGACAAGAGAGAGAGAAGCCAGTAGGGTATTCAAGTGTCTGACAGGGGATAGCTCCTAGGATGCCATGATCTTACTTTGATTGCATGGAAATGGTCAAGAGACATACCAGTTACTCCAATCACCATAGAACCCTAAAATTCTTGGGGCCTATCACCAGCAGAGGATTTGGTCTTGTCACACTCCTTGAGGCATGGGCACACTGAAGCTTAGATACCCGTCAGCTTTGATCCACTGTTTCTTTAAAGCAGGAGTTCCTAACCTTTTTAAGCCGGGGGCTGGGTCACGCTCCCGACAGCTTTGGGGGCAAGGCGGCTATTTTGCCCTTCCTCCACCACATGGCACTTCCTGGTGTGGTGGAGACAGTGGAGGGTCACATGAAATGGTGCCACAGGCCGCAGGTTGAGAACCCCTGCTTTAAAGAAACACCAGGTAGACAGTTTTATCAAGAACTTAAGCCCTTTTAGGAATCTGGGAAGTCTGGCCTCACAATCCCAGCAATGCTTCTCTGGAAAATGAAGGTCTTAAAGCCTGGAGGTTGGATTTGGAAGGGTGAGTTTTGCTGCTTCATTCAAGGAAATAAAAGCCCTAGATAGTTTTAAAAAAATAAAAACTTCTACAACTGCCTGTGCATTGTAAGGTTTCTGTATTTCTTTGGCCCCTCCTCAAGAACCTGTCCTCATATACAGTGTGTTATAAATTCAAGAGCTTAGCTTATTCCTTAAAATGACTATTATACATAAATACATAATTTCCTGTTATTCATTCTGCCCTCTTAATAGTAACCACAGCATTTACAGAGACATAGTTCTATTTTGAGAGTATGTATAAAAAGGCAAAAGAACACATGGAAAGTTATAGTTTCTAATATGACATCTAGTCATCCATAGGATAAAATGTAATCATACAAATATGCTGGATAGTTATTAGTATTTTCCATGTCTTTGTTAGAAGAGATAATTTTAGCAACCATATTTTTCCTGTTAAATTATGCAGTTCATTTGTTAGGTCAAGTAATAAAATTGGTTACCATATGAGAAACAGAGCCTATAATTGCGTAATCTATTTGCGTCACTTCATGCTTCACTTTACTTTACTGAAACTCATTTACATAGTCTGAAAGGACTTGAGACAATATCCTTTCAAAGATCCAGGTAGCATACATAGGGGAAGATTATAGCATCAATTTCTAACCTATTTTCATATCACTTCAATTTGTCTGTATCAGCATGAGTATAATCTGAATAGGATCTAACATACTGTATCTAGGAGCTCTAAACGCAAGTGCTCATTTAGCTCTCAATGCTTCTAAATCTATTCACTGACAAGTGATATTCCTTTCCTGATTTCCATGGCCTATAAAATTTCATATCTATTCAAAGTGAACCTTATTCTTTTTACTGATGTCTGCTCCCACGTATAGAGTATACAATTATAGCTGGTGGATCAATTCAGTTAAATCCAAGATTAATCCAAATTAAATAAACTTGTTGAAATGATAAGATTAATTATTCACAAGCAATGTAAAGTCTCTTAATTTCAGTGAGCTTTGTGCAGTTGGAACTAATGTTGAATTTAGATCTTTACATAAAAACTTACCTCAAGTTCCTGGACCAGCGAGGTCTGGTTTGCAAACCATGGTAGAGGAAATAACTGTGTCAATACAGCAGTATCTATGTGACCTAAGAAAAATTCTGCAGTGTACTGTGTAAGAATTTAGTATTATTAACTTTGAGCAAAAATTGGTACATGTAGTGCTAGCTGACCTAATTTTGCTCATTCACCCTAGCAAAATGACTAATGTATTA
This sequence comes from Furcifer pardalis, assembly GCA_030440675.1. Lineage (NCBI taxonomy): Eukaryota > Metazoa > Chordata > Lepidosauria > Squamata > Chamaeleonidae > Furcifer > Furcifer pardalis. Next base: position 37,542,079 of record CP126896.1, read on the forward strand.
AAAAACCCACATATTTTGCCTATTGCCTTGTTGTGCATTACTCAGAAGTAAGAGCTTGTTTAATGGGAGTAATACTCAGAGTTGTATAGCTTGAGGGGCAGAAAATACGTGTTCCTCCAAATGTTGGAATCCAGGAATTTTACCAGTTTCAGTTTGGTTGCCAGGGATCGATGATAATTGGACTATATTCCTGCAATATCTGGAGAGCCATTCAGTCTCTCACCCTTGGTTAGATGCTGTTGCAATAATGATTATAACAAGTATAATCATCATCATGAAAAAACCAGCAATGGTAATGCCATTTGCAGTGAATGCGTAGTTTTTCTGTTCCAAGAGGGGAAACTATTAGAGTTTTTAGAAACTAACTGGTTTCACTGTCCAGAAGTAACTGTGTGTGTTTAATTTGAAATGTGTCCCCTTGAAGCAAACTGGGACTTCCAAGGTGTCAACTGAATATATCTTAAAATATTTCAGATTTTCTAGTGAGATGCATGGTCATTCTTGATGCCAGAGTACCACATTTTAACACTTTCAAAGGCAAAGTGATCATTGTGTACACCAAATTAGCACCCAGCTAAAGTTGATGAAAGTCTTAGAAGTCATAATGACAGTAATGATGGAATCCATAAATAATAGCCTTGTTGCAGATTTTCATTCTTATTGGTTGTTCAGTTAAACATAGATTTTGAGTTCCATATCAGGATTGTGGTTTCCTAGTTAACATGCTTTTAGATTGATCACCTCTGACTTAATCGAATCAGTGGCTTACATTTTGTATTGACACTATATAAATAGTATATCTCTTCTTACATACCGTAATGTATCTATCCCATCCTTGATTCAGTGAACCTATCCCATGTTTAATTTAGAATTAAACATGAGGCTTGTCTAATGTTATTGAATCAGTGAGCTGTGGATGACTCCTGGCTATTATATACACTGGAAGAATCAAAACTTATTACATGTTGGATTCTGTATGGTCCTAGTATACAGAATAGGCCATTATACTCTGAGACAGTAATGTTTAAAGAACAAATACACCAATGTCAGAATATGTCCTAGTTTCTTTAAAATTAACTTATGCTGTATTTGTGTCACACAAAAATATACTAACACAAACAGTTGCATGTGATGATATGTTTTGATTTATATGCAAGATGCACTTCCTGAATCTTGCTGACGTGCATGGGAGAAAATGTCATCAAGAAAGAAGGAACAATGTACCGTGTAATCAGATTGCACTGTATTGTATCTAGCATTACCTTTACACAAAGAAACTCTCCTTTTATCTGTTTGTGCAGGTCTAACATAAAGTTATATCCATGTAAATTTGTCAGGTCTTTTGCCAAGGAAAGTGGGAATTGTGCAGCTCAATTGTGCAATCAGTCACATGACTGCCATTGTGCAGTATGTTATTAGAAATATTTTGTGTTTAGCACTTCCACCATGGAGTTGTTTTGGCTATCATGGGTATAAATCGATATCATACCATATAAACTCTTCTTACAGAAGTTAGTGTTGGTAGTAGTTGATTTCAAGTTGTCCTTTCCCCTTTATCTTTATATAAGCATAGTAGTAATCTCTTCTGCACTATATTAATGATAATAATTATGTGCTGTCAAGTCAACTCTGACTTACGGCGACCCTTTTCACGATTCTCTATGTAGAGGGTACTGAGGAGTGGCTTATCATTCCCTTCTTTTGGAGACACCCTGGGACTGTGTAGCTTGCCTGTGGCTACACAGGCTGGCATTTTTCAGAGGAGGCACAGTGGGGAATCGAACTCCCAACTTCTGACTACACAGCCAGACACCTGAACCACTGAGCTATCCAGCCAGCATGCACTGTAGATAGTATACAACTAAATACTGTGGTACAGGTACTGTACTTGCTTTTTTTTTTTTAGCAGGATGAGATTACTACTGGGGTTATAATTAACTATCAATAATGTGCTCTGTATATGTGTCAAAAGAGATCATTTTCTTAACATACAGTATTTATTTATTTTATTTATTAAACTTATATCCTGACCTTCTAGGAAAAACTTTCTTACTTAGGGTGGCTTACAGCATAAAATAAAATAAAAAATGACACAAATAATAAAATTTTCATATAAACTCCTCAAACCCCAAACACCCTAATAAGAAAACCTATTTTGGAAACTGTGGCAGAATAAAATGCCTACCATAAAATGCTTAACATAACTGGAGTATTACTGAACAGGGTAGAAATGCTTGCTAACTACTATATTGGCCGTTCTAATTGATTCTAAACTTTAGATTACTTATGTAGTCTGGAGATAGAGCTTGGAAAAAACAATTATAATGTTGTCCACAAACAGTTTTCTCTGAGTTAACAGAAATATAAGGATAATATCTCAAAAGTAACTTAATAGATGGGACAAAGTTAATTTATTGGTATTTTTGAGGGCATGCTAGGCATTTTGACAGGCTTTTTAAAAACTTTGTGCCATTGTCATATGAGTGAAAATGAGAATGCTTGAAAAAGGGACAGAAAGTAACAAAAAGTAATCAGCAACTCAGCAGGATCCTTTTTAAAACTAGTAATTACTAACACCTACTCATTACCTTCTTCAAAAAGGATGATACTATCACACTAGGGCAGACCGAAGGGGCTCCTTAAAGGTGACATCATCTCTCTAGCACATGGTGCCCAAACTAAGGCCCGGGGGCTCGGTGCAGCCCACGATGCCAACTCATCCAGCCCGCAAAGCCCTTGTTGTACCTGGAAGCACGTTTTACTTCCGCTTCCAGGAGCGACGAGGGCTTTGTGGGCTGGATGAATTGTTATCAGGGGCTGCGCCTGGTCCTTAGTGACCAGCTTCCTGAACCACATGATCGGCTCACGGCCCAAAAAGTTTGGGCACCCTTGCTCTAGCACAAGGAAAAGGGCCTTTTTGGTATCTGTCGACAGAGCTACTGTCTCCAGACAGAGCTAGTGCCCTTCAGGAAAGATCTCAAAACCTGGCTGGCGAAGCAGGTGTGGGGCACTGATGATGTGATAGCCCCCCCCCCTCTCACTGGTTGATATAATGTAGGCTGATTTTAATTTATATTTTAATTAGTAGAGTTGGGTGGTTATTTTTTAATGGTTTTAAAGTTTTACAGTTTGTGATTTTATGTGAATGAGGTCTGTTATCTGTAAGCCACCCAGAGTTGTTCGTGAGTGGGTGGCAATATAAATGTAAATTAATAATAATAATAATAACTAAGAAGAACAATTTACCTTTAAAACATAATTTTCCTCATTCATTTAGCTTTCATGGTTCATATAGTTTGTTCAGTTCAATTTTAACACTCAACTTTTCTGAACCTTTCTCACTGTCATCAGGAAGATAAGTTTTCTTCAAAGAACCTGATTCAATTTGCATCTATTTTTTGCCACTATAATGTAGAGGAGATGGTTCAATCAACTAAAAGACTTAGAAGAAAACAAAGGCTAATCAAAATTACATAATCCAGGGCTCATGCAGTACATTAAGCTTTTATAAAGCCCTTTTCAGGAGAAGAAATTACAGATCTGTGAGGAATCTATTCAGTTCCTTGACCAATTAAAGTTTTATTTTAGGAATGGCCAACTGTGCCTTGTTCTCAATAAATTTCCCATTAAAAGCTGTTACACAACATGCAAGATTTGGTATTAATTGGTTTACATAATAACACCATAGTTTTTCACCAGTACATGGCTTTATATCTGAATAAACTGAAACTAGAAATTGGTTTTTTAAAAAACAAAGAAACAAAATGCATTTTGTCTGCTGAGGTCAGAAGCCTTAACATTATGATTATTCAAGCTGTTGGTGATAGAAGAAATTATTTATTTGCTCCCCTGCAAGTGTCCCTTGAATTACGGTAGATTGTCGTTGTGCAGAATTTGTGATTAGTGGATTGTGCCCTATGTATTACATATCAGACAACAGTTCTCTACATTTGGACTGAAATATAGGGGGTGCAGAAGGGAGCTTTGTCTTCCTAATTGTATTTCACCTTCGTATCTTGGGGGGGGGGGGGGTCTAGGACTTGAAGTAATCTGATTAGTTCTCTACAAACTAATTGGCTAACGCAGTGGTTTTAATCTTTAGCTAAGTTTCATTAGACAAGGTTCATCATAAAATCATATTTCTTTTACCTGTGGCAGGTAAAGAATTTACATACTTGTAACAATTTTCAAAACAAGTTCATCGAATAAAAATACTTTGTCCATTTTCTGTCTCCTATTAATAACTAAAATCTGGATACTGTACAAGTGAACAGGAGATTTGTATGCATTTTTAATGTTCATGAGTTCAGATTTTTTTTTCATTAAAAAAAAACCCTTCCCAAAAAGCCCACATCCCAAAGTCTTTTCATTTAAAAACTGCTACTTCTACATTATGTTTTAAAAACCCAGTGGCCGTGACATGTTCCCTTCTTCTGTCTTCCAATGCAGTTTTCCTTCTTTCATCACTGTAAGGTTTGGACTGGCTATTTCTCTCTTTTCTTGAGCTTCTGCTGCCGTTTCTGCTTTATATTCAACCTGTTAAACATATTGTTCATTGGGATGCTATTGCTTATATTTAGTAGCAATGTCGAACAAAGTGAGTACAGTGCTTTTCTCAAAAAGTGAGTCAATTTGTTCTGCTAATCAAAATCCAGCAGAATTGATTTTTTTATTAGAGTTTTGCCTATTCTTCTGTTGCCTGTGTAGTCTTAACCAGCGTTTCCCAAACAATGTTCTGCGGAACACTGGTGGACTTCATTTCCCGGAAGCCTAAGTCAGTACATTTGCTGATCATTGCTATAGGGAATTGACTTAGGCTTCTGGGAATTGAAGTCCAAAAAACAAAGGTTGGGAAACACTAGTAATCATTGACTAATGATTACCTTCCCTTTTTTAGTAAACCTGAATGCAGCATGCTGCTGGCATGCGGTACAAAACACAGTCTCTGTTCTTCTCTACTTCAATGCCCACAACAGACCATGATGCATGGACATCAAATATGAACCAACGTTTGCACAATGTAATACTTGTCCACCACCATTTAGTGGGGCCACATACCTGTAAATATAAAAGTATCAAACAGTGACATTATATAGTAAAAGGAGACAGGCATGTGCTGGTATATTGGGCTTTGTCACACCCCGCCCTTGCCTCTGGTGCCCTGGGGTGCCAATAGCAATGTATGGGATCCCCCCCATAGGTGCCCCTACCACTCCCTGTCCAGCGCCTTCCCATGGTGCCCTGCACAGCCCTGAAAGGAGATTACTATAATGAATTGGATTATAATTTAATGCAATTATATTTTAGTTGTTGAGAAAGGACTTTAAACCAAGTAACTTTTATCTGTATCTAGTTGCTTCTAGATTTAGTACTGCCCTTTCCTGCTTGAAGAGTATTACAGATAATGGGAGCTATTTTATTTTACATATTTTTATTCTACTTTATTTTTGCTTGGAGAAGATTTTTAGAGCTGTGTTGAAATCAGTCTATCTCTTTAGGTGAAGTTTGTGAGACAGCATGTTTAAGTAGTCCTTGATTCAGTTTGCTGCTATGCTTGTAGCGACTGTAGCAGTTCACCCGCATGCTGGATTTTCATTTGCACTTATGGTAAGTTATTTCTGAGACCTTATTCTCTCCAAAGCTGAGTAGAATTCTCTGCGTATAGATCCGCAATGGCGAGCCTTGGCACTCCAGATGTTCTTGGACTTCAATTCCCAGAAGCCCAAGCACCCTATGAATCCACACGAATGGGTTTACTGCGATTCATCCAGCCCGCACTGCCCTCATCGCACCCAGAAGTGGAAATAAAATGCTTCCGGGAGCGACAAGGGCAGCATGGGTCGGATGAATCACAGCAAACCCATTCGTGTGGATTCATAGGGTGCTTGGGCTTCTGGGAATTGAAGTCCAAGAACATCTGGAGTGCCAAGGCTCGCCATAATGTTGTGAGGTGCCTATATATAAATAAAACCTACATTTGCTATACTAACATTTTAAAATGCTTTATCTTTCTTTGCAGACTGCCTCCTCAGCTATTAAAGGTGCCATACAGCTGGGGATCGGATACACAGTGGGTAACCTCACATCTAAACCAGAAAGAGATGTACTTATGCAAGACTTCTACGTAGTAGAAAGTGTATTTCTCCCCAGGTAAGTTGGCATTTTCTCACTTGTTTTTTCAAGTTTTTCACACTTCTCCTCTGAGATCAGACTGAGGGATATTTCATGTCTTAAAATTGCCTGTTAAACTTTATGAGTTTATGGATTTGAACCCAGATCCTCCTTGTTTAACTACTATGCTACAAGATTTTTAAAGCTATTGGCAACTTCAACATAAGTACAAAATAAAGGTGAAGTAAAACCTTCATTGGATCTCCGGTCCCAGGGGTTCTCAACCTACAGCCTGCGTGCTGGATCTGGCCCATAGCATCATTCCATCTGGCTGCTGCCACCACCCTTTCCCTCACTGCCTGGCTTGGTGTGTCCCTAACTGTGTTTCATAGTAGGGCAGATGTTGCAAGAAGGCTTACAACATCTGCCCTGCTACATATCGGCACTAGGGACACACCAAGCCAGGCAGAGGGGAGTGGCAGACACACACGACTTCACACGTCTTTCCCAGGTTCCACTCTGGCTGAGTGCAGGCGAGGACAGGCAGGATCCCTCCTTCACCCAGGGCAGGTCGGTAAGCAGGGAAGTGGCAAAGTCGGTGCGGGGAGGAAGTGTTTGTGGGCCGGACTGGTGGCGTGGAAGTGGGAGAGTATTTGCTATGGCAGTGGTGGGGTGTGTGAGTTTTGGTGGCAGCAGAGGCATGTGGGAGAAGTGTTGGCAGACCGGATTGTGGCAGCAGAGGCATGTGGGGGAGTGTTGGCAGTGGTAGCGTGGGGGAAATGGTGGGGGCTCAGGGTGGTCCTGCCAACAGTCTGAGGGGTGTGTGATCTGGGCCCTGGATTAAAGAGGTTGAGAACCCCTGTCCTATCCAGTGCCCAAGTTACTTACAAACATACATTTAAATGATACTTAAGTTGTCTTTTAAAAAAGGCTTTGTATTTTGCTTGCAGACCACACAGTCACCTTTCTTTACGTTCTGTCAGTAATTAATATGAACTTATCCTTAGAATGGAATTATATACTTCCGTTAATGCAAAGGAAGAGTGGTTGTTTCACAGATAAGCTATCAATAATCATAACCAATAAAAGGAGGATTGTGCATTTGTATGAAATGGAATATTTATTCATATACTGTATATAATATGTGAATTTTATTATTGGAGAAATAAGGAATTGATGTTTACTGGAGCACATTATACAGTAATACCTCGGATAACGTTTACCTCGGATAACGCTAAAATCGCATAACGTTAAGTAATCTGGGGAGGAGAATTGGATCGAATAACATTAAGGTCCTATGGGATGGATCGGATAACAACCGCTAAAGCCTGTGCAGTTACAATGTATCTCTATGGAACTTTAACATTATCCGATCCATCCCATAGGATTTTAACATGCATCGGATAACACTAAAAATCGGATAACACCAAGACTTGTGGAACCAAGTCTTAGCGTTATCTGGGGTATTACTGTATCAGCCTGTTAAGATGTAAATGGTGTTGTATATACTGTATGTGAAGAGATGGATCCCAGAGGGAGCGAGGGGGATCCTTTTTGGCCCTTGGCAGCTCTACTCCTGGGCATCTGAAATTGCATTGGGCCACCCTTGCATTCCAGCCAGAGGAAAAACTCTCTGCCTTTCCTGCTTTTTCTGCTCTAAACCTTGAGCTGCCTCCCAAAAAAGGAAAGGCAAAACAAAACTTAATGCACCTGCCCTTTCATTTTGGTAGCTGATCCAAGTGGTTACTGCTCTCTGTCTGTCACCAGATGTCTGAGAACCAATTACTTAACCCGCCAGGGAATGTCCTGGCACCAAATTTTGCTTGAAAAACTTTACTAACAAAACGGGATGAAGAAACAAAACTTAACTGGGTGACGCTCCCCTCCCCTCCCCACAGAAGAGCAGGATCTTTACTCACGCATGAACTCAGGAGTGGAAAGTAAAACTGCCAAAATACAAGCCAAATAAAAAGTTGGAGCAAAGCTTTCATTGCATAAGAAAATCTGCCCCTCTTGAAAGGAGCAAAAGGGTGAAACCTGGAAGTGCCTTGCAGCTGTTGAGCCAGACTAGTTTGTCACTCTTTCCCCTCTGTGTTGTACAACTTAACTTCCCTATGGCAGGGGTCAGAAAGCTGACCAGTCCCATTCAGACGTCTACTAGGGACAGCCAAATCCTAATCAACCTCCTTGCTGTTCCCAGGGGATGATTATATGTTGCCTCAGCCATTGGGGAATCAGGGTACTAGGGTCACAGGTTAACTACCCCTCCCCCCAATATAGCCTACCCAAAGGTTGACTCATCCCTGCACAAGTGTCCACCATCAATCTGTCTCCAACAGTAATTAACACCAAGACTAGTCCCTGGGGCTGAAGGGAGATAAGGAGGTTTTTTTCCAGTGCTCCCAACTGGCTATAATTTTAAAACCTCAAAGCCATCTGGTCTCACTCTTAGTCTCTTTCAATATTTGATTTAAACCCCTTTGGGGCAAGTTCTTTACAATTCAATCATTATAACAGAATACAGTAAAACCTCATATAACACTAAAACCTGGTTCTCCTTCGTGTTGTTTGGGGATGCACACTGATGGGTTCTGCGCCTGCGCTGAATCCGGAGCGGAGCTGGAAAGCTGATTGGATAAAGAGTTTTGAATGTGGGACCGCCCACCATGCCCAACCCCTTTAGGCGCCATTTCGCGCTCTCCCCTCAGTTTGCTTTTTTCCGCTGCGCAAGCAGGAGCCTGGAAAAAAAGCTGTGAGTACTTTACTGAGATTGTCTCAGAATCTTCCAATTTTTCCTACCTTACAATTTTTCTCGGACTAGGGGACTTGTTCCCTTGGTCCTCGTGTGGCTGGGGCTCGCCCTCAGCCGCCGGTAAAAAAAAAAAAAAAAAAAAAAAAACCAACATCTCGTGTCGGGGCCTCCCGGCCGGGATAATTTTTTCTCTTCGGCCATCTACTTCGGTGGATGGCCTCAGCGGCAGCGTTCAAGCAGTGTCCGTCCTGCAAGAGAAAGTTCCCTAGCTCGGACGGGCACGTGCGTTGCCTTCGCTGCCTCGGGGAGAGTCACCAGGTCCAGACCTGCGAAGTCTGTCGCGGCTTCTCGAAGGCCGCCATCAAGAACCGCCAGTGCCGCCTTCAAGCCTACCTCATGGAGGCCGCACTGGCACCACCGGCTCCCCCAGCTCCAGAGCAGGCCGCTTCCACGTCTGCTCCTTCAACCTCCGCTTCTTCTTCCAGGCCTTCGGCCTCTGAACTGTTCAGGCGGAAGAAGGAGCAGGAGAAGAGGAAGAAGGACAAAAAAGAAAAAAAGAAGCGCCGTAGCTCTTCGTCTTCTCTTCCTCCGACCCCGGCACCGGCTCACCCTTCGCCGCCACGCTCCCTAGCATCCGCCCCGGTCGCAGCTCCACCTACGCCGGGTAGGATGTCGACCGAGGCCCGGGACGCCACGCCGGAGAGGGCCCACAGCCCTCCACCGCCACCGGAGACTCCTCCACCTGTACCACCGCACAGGTCTTCCTCCCTCCGCAGCCCTTCCGTGGTTCCTGGTCCGGCTACCGAACCGCCGCCCCAGTTGAGCCTCATCGCCCCGTACATCGAGGCGATGGTGCGGAAACTGCACGCCGAGCTCCAGGGCCCCCAGACGACACCGTGGGAGCGCCCTCTGCCCTCACCACCAGCCACGGAGGCACCACCGCTCCGTGAGGAGGGCCCCGCACCGAAGCGGCAGAGGGTGGAACAGGCGCGGTCGGAGGCCTCTCTCCCTCCGTACCAGCTGCCTTTGCCGGGGAGCGATCCGAGATCCGCCAGGCCGTACTGGTCGGACTCGGACCCCGAGGTCTACCTGCCACCGCCCAGCGTCTCGGAGCGGTCAGGAGACTCCGATTCGTCGGATCAGGAGGAGGAGCAGCATCAGCCACCGCCGGTTGCGGTCGACAAGTCCCCGGACGACAACATCGGCGCCGTCCACGGGTCCCAGCCGGAGGATCTGAAGACCTACACCGGACTGATCACCCGTCTCGGATCCACCCTTGGGATTCGGGCGGAGGCTCCCCTAGACGACTGTGAGGATGTCGTCTGCGGCTTGGCCGACCGCAAGGAGTTGGTCCCCGTCCGCCTCGGACTGCTCCCTAAGATTGCTAAAGCGGCCAAGGAGGTGTGGAAGAAGCCGGTTTCTTCTCACTCCGTATCCAACAGAGTGGACTCTATGTACAGACTGCTGGACGATTCCAACTTTCTGCACATTCACCCGGCACCGAACTCCCGAGTGGTCAAGGGCTCCCAACACCGGACGCCGATCAGCAGCACTCCCATCCCGTCGACCCAGGAAGGGAAGAAGCTGGACGCACTGGGCAGGAGGTTCTACGCCAATGCCTCCTTGTCCTTCCGTGCGTCCAACTACGCGACGGCCATGGGAGGCTACCAGTGTCGACTCTGGGAGCAAGCGGAGTCGTTCAAGTCACTGCTGCCACCTGATCGACAAGCGGACTTTGAAAAACTCTGCATGGAGGGCAACCACCTCGCCCTCCAGCAAATCCGCACCGGCCGCCACGTCACCGAGTCGGAGGCGAAGAACTTGGCCTCCGCCATCCAGCTCCGTCGCCACGCCTGGCTCCGTTCGGCTAACCTGCAGGATGATGTCAAGCGGCTCGTGGAGGAGCTTCCCTTCGATGGCGAGGGCCTCTTCGCCAAGGAGACCGACACCTCCTTGGGAGAGCTGAAAGGGGACTACGCCACGATAAAACAGCTCCGCCCTCCACACCGTGGGTCCGGCCGTTACCATCAGGACCAGCCGTCGACGTCTCAGGCGGGCCCATCCTATCAACCTCGCCCGCCACAGAGGCAAGGGGACTACTCCCGGTACCAGCCCTACCGGCAGCGCCAACAACCCAACCGTCCACGCTACCAGCAGCGGCCTCAGACTGGCAAGCGGACGGAACGGAAGGGCAAACAACGTGTTTGACTCTTCCGTGACCGAGACTCTACCCTACCGCCCCCTATCCGACTACCTATCGGCGTGGTCTGCCATCACCACAGACCGATGGGTTTTAACCATCTTAGACTCTGGCTACGCGATCGAGTTCGAGAAATGCCCTACTGTCGGACGGATCCGCATCACCGATCCATCCCCACCGCTCCAGGAGGAACTAACAGCTCTCCTAGAGAAGGGCGCCATAGAGCCGGTCGCAGCGTCGGAGTCTCACGAAGGGTTCTTCTCCCGATACTTCCTTGTGGACAAAAAAGACGGGGGGGCACGTCCCATCCTGGACCTCCGTCTTCTCAACAAGCATATCGACGCGAGGAAGTTCCGGATGGTAACTCTTCACTCCATCCTCCCGCTGATCAACCACGGGGACTGGTTCACCGTCATCGACCTGAAGGACGCCTACTTTCACGTGTCCATCAGGAGGGAACATCGTCGTTTCCTCCGATTCCAGGTGGGCGGCAACATCTACCAGTACACATGCCTACCCTTCGGCCTCTCCACCGCTCCGAGGGTATTCACGAAGTGCATGGCACCGGTGGCTGCTCATCTGCGACTGCAAGGCGTCCAAGTGTTCCCGTACATAGACGACTGGTTGATCTGCTCCCCAACCCAACAAAAAGCCAAGGACGACGTTGCACATTGCCTCGCCCTTATGCAGAGCCTCGGTCTGCGGGTCAACTTCAAGAAATCCCAGTTGACCCCCACTCAACGAATAGAATACATCGGAGCCGTTCTAGACTCTTTGGCTCTAAGAGCCTACGCTCCAACCAAACGTCTGCTCGACATCCGCACAGTGGTGGCACGGATCCAGGGCAGACGTCGGGTCCGTGCGAGGGACGCCCTCCGTTTGCTAGGACTCATGGCGTCGACCACGGCGGTGGTCTCGCACGCCAAACTCAAGATGCGCTCGCTCCAGTCGTGGTTCCTCTCCTCCTTCGACGGCACCCACGACAACCTCGGGAAGTGGCTCACACCGACTCCCGAACTCCGAGACCAGTTAAACTGGTGGACAATGGACCAGAATGTGACCGCGGGGAGACTCTTCACCCTTCCCGCACCGTCCATCCAAGTCACCACCGACGCGAGCACCCACGGATGGGGTGCGTGCTGCCGCGGACTATGGATTCACGGCATATGGACGCCCGAGGAAGCCGACCACCACATCAACTTCCTCGAGCTGCTAGCGGTGTGGAAGGCGATGAGGTCCTTCAGACCGTCGATCGCGGGCAGTGTGGTGCAGATCGCCTCGGACAACACCACGATACTAGCCTATCTCAACCGGCAAGGAGGGACCAAGTCTCTCTCCCTCCTCTACCTGACCGTCCAGATGTGGGAGTGGTGCCTGAAGGTACACGTGTTCCCCATAGGTGTCCACATCCAGGGCACCCTGAACTCCGATGCAGACTCCCTGAGCCGCAAAGGGACGGCAATGCACGAGTGGGAACTGGACGAATCGGTGTTCGACCGCCTGTGCCGACGGTGGGGCACACCGACCCTAGACGTCTTCGCGTCACAGGCCAACTCCAAGTGCCGCCGTTACTGCTCCCGAGCGGGGATCGGCCACGGATCGGAGGGCGATGCCTTCATGGTGCCGTGGCACCAAGAACTGCTGTACATGTTTCCACCGATCCCTCTCATCCAACGGGTCCTGATACGGATCCGTGCGGAGAACGCCTGGACGATCCTGATCGCCCCGTCCTGGCCGCGCCAGCCGTGGTTCCCACTACTCCAAACCCTGGCTTGCGATCGTCTCCGCCTACCCACCGATCCGAATCTCCTCCGCATGGAAGACGGTCGGATCCTTCACTCGGATCTGCCGAGCCTACACCTGACGGCCTGGCTTATCCGCCCAACATAACACGGATCCTTGATCTGTCCAGGAAACCTTCCACACGGAAGTCCTACGATGCCAAGTACCGTCGCTTCACTGACTTCCTAGCATCCAGCGACCGCACCGTGGACTCCGCATCCCTGCAGGACGTCATGTCTTACCTCCTGCACCTAGCCGAGTTGGGATCCGCACATTCATCATTGAAGGTCCACCTAGCTGCTGTGGTCGCCAAGGCCCCACCTTCTTCAGTATTGTCCTCCGCCTTCAGAGACAAGACTGTTAAAAGGTTCCTTCAAGGGCTACGCAACGCCTATCCTCCAGTGAAGATACCACCCCCTCAGTGGTCCCTCACTACAGTGCTCACCGCACTCACGAAGGCACCTTTTGAACCCATGGCTTCGGTGGACATTAAGTTTGTCTCTTACAAGACTGCTTTCCTTGTAGCTATCACTTCTGCCCGACGGGCAGGGGAGCTGGCAGCCCTTCGGTCTGACCCTCCTTTTCTCAAGTTCTACCCCGACAGGGCAGTGTTGCACCCAGATCTGACATTCCTGCCCAAGGTCCTGACTGAATTTCACCTGGCCCAAGCCATCACGCTTCCAGCATTCTTCCTGAATCCCTCGTCTCCACAAGAGAGAGTGTGGCACTCGTTGGATGTCAGGAGGGCCTTGCTGTTTTACACCCAGAGGACTGCGTCCTTCAGGAGAGCAAAACAACTGTTTGTGGCTTATGGTGGCAAGACTAAGGGACAGCCTCTGTCTGCCCAGAGACTATCGAAATGGATCTCAGGTACCATTTACCTGGCCTATCAGATGTCATCCCTGCCACCTCCGCCTCATGTCCGGGCTCACTCCACCAGGACACTGGCTTCCTCCACTGCATTCCTAGAGGGCATCCCGATGGAGGATATCTGCAAGGCTGCTACTTGGTCCAGGTCCTCCACCTTCATCACCCACTACCGGGTTGACACAAGGTCCGCCCCTGATGTCAGACGGGGCAGGTCCATCCTGACGGCTGGTCTCCGATCTTCTTCGTTGATGACCGCCCATCCATGATGACATCGCGCTCTCCTGCATCTCAGGACGTCGGCTGCCCACCATCCAAGTAAGTGAGCTTGTTAGTCACCCATCAGTGTGCATCCCCAAACAACACGAAGGAGAAGGACAGGTTTCACTTACCAGTAACTGTCGTTCTCCGAGTATGTTGTTTGGGGATTCACACAACCCAACCCTGCCTCCCCTCAGGGCTGCCGGCCTGAGATGGCCTTATGCTTAGCGGGCAGCTTTAATATCAAACTGAGGGGAGAGTGCGAAATGGCGCCTAAAGGGGTTGGGCATGGTGGGCGGTCCCACATTCAAAACTCTTTATCCAATCAGCTTTCCAGCTCCGCTCCGGATTCAGCGCAGGCGCAGAACCCATCAGTGTGAATCCCCAAACAACATACTCGGAGAACGACAGTTACTGGTAAGTGAAACCTGTCCTTCCACAAGTCTTGGTGTTATATGATTTTTAGTGTTATCTGATCCTCTATGGGATCTATAGAGATACATTGTAACCACACAGGCTTTAGTGGTTGTTATCTGAAGCATCCCATAGGATCTTAATGTTATCTGATGCAATTCTTCCCCCCAGATTCCTTAATGTTATGCGATTTTAGTGTTATTCGATACTAATGTTATATGAGGTATTACTGTATAGTATTTCAGAGTATTTATATCTGGAAATCTTATATTACGAATAGAGAGTGCACCAAAGTTATTTTTTGGTACCTGTTGTTCAGTTAAATTCAAATGAAATTATAACTTTAATTACTTAAATGTAAGTTCCAGTTAAGTGAAATAGATTATAAAAGTGTTTATGCAATGCATTTGACAGCTGTCATGGCAGAAGTTTGTGATAGGGTGTTTCCTTAGTATTTCAGTCATCCCATGAAGTTGCACTGAGATGGTGTGGATGATTGCTTCTTTGCAAACCTCCCTGAATCAATTCAGATTGATGCCTTCCTGTCTTGATCTCACAGGATTAATCAGCATTGAAATGTTATCTTTTTTCATATCCAAATCATTCATTCAAACTTGGTAAATTAAGAGTTCTTAAACAGAGCTTGCTAAAAAGTTTATGGGGGCCTGGGACAACTTCCCACAAGGACCATGTTTGTGTGGGGTTCTGATGAGCTATCTTGAAGGTCCAAAGGAGAAAAGAACATTATACAAATAAGTTGAATTGGGACCCCTTGATTTTCAAGGACTCAAGGCAGATTATTGCCCCTTGCTGCTCTAGCTCCCATCATCAGTAGCCCTGTTCTCAAGAAGGTGCTGATAACTGTTTATTTAAGTGCCATATCTGATTCAGAATATTGGTTATCCTCATGGTGATCAGCATCACAGCATGACACCTATACCATTGATTCACTTCCACGAGTCACTTTCTGGCCCTGGCAAATTCCTCAGCAGCCCCAGGACAGTACTGATGAACCAGCTGCCCTCCATCAAGATGGATGCAAGTGGGATTTAATCCACTTGGGAACCATCACCCTTCCCTGTGGACTTTTCCATCTAAGGCTGTTAGTCCTCAGGGTTGCCAGATTAGTTAACCGCTGCCTGATGATCCTGTTGAGTCACTGGCAGTATGGTCTGCTCTATTACCATAGAGCAGGATAACCTGGCTAGACTAGACTGGTAAGCAACGGTGTTTAAAAAATTTTCTGTGGATTTGTGCTACACACCAAAAAGATCTTTGTAGAAGTGTTTTCTTCCTAGTGAAAATTTGCTTAGTAAACAGCAGTTTTGTAATTTACCCAGTGGATTTGGTACTGAAAGATTAAATTGGCTCCTTCTGTCCTACAGATGTTTTAGCCCATAATATTTTGAGTTTCAAGAGGCTGCTAGCACAGAAACATTGTGTTTCTTCAAGAATAATAAATCACAATTCAGCATAAAACATATTTTTATGTTTATGTATTTCATAATACATATTTCATGCACTTCAAGTTTCTAGGTGGATGATTCATAATAACTTTTAAAAAACTAAAACATTTCTTAGTGAACATTTCAGATAGCTGTAGGGTCCAAACCCCCATGGGCCTGAAGACTGTGGTCTTCCCTTTGCAAATGTGTGTTGCTTGGCAAGACCATAGAAAAAATCTCAATAAAGCAGTAACATTGGGACTGATACTGTTTCTGTTGCCAGAATTGTAATCTAGGGAGGTTGAACTTTTCATTTGAGATTTGAATTTGACAACTATGACAGAATAGAAGTATGATCTTATGAATCTGTGTGTATCTTCCTGATTCTAGCAGAAGACAGGTTTTCATGTCAATGTAGGGATGTTTTTCTTCTGAATAACTGGTATGAATCCACCATATTGTGGAAAATATGTTAGTATATTGGCTATAGGGCAGTGATGGCGAACGTTTTAGAGACTAACTGCCCAAACTGCAACCCAAAACCAACTTATTTATCGCAAAGTGCCAACACAGCAATAGGGGAGGAAGGAAATGTTTCCTTTGGGCTGCTGGGCAGAGGGGGTGGGGTGAACTCTGTGCTGAGGGAAGGGAGGAAGTGATCCCATTGGGCTGCTGGGCAGAGGGGAGGGGCAAACTGTGCTGGAGTGATTGCACTGGTGTCCACAGAGAGGGCTCTGAGTGCCACTTCTGGCACGTGCGCCATAGGTTCACCGTCTCTGCTATAGGGGTTTTTGTTTTAACTTGTGAGTTGCCAAAAATAGTGCTTACATTAATGGGATGGTATATTTATTAAACAAACAAGGATTATTCCTCTAGTACAAAGTATAGGGTTGATCTGCAGTAGGCTGCAGTAATGCAAGTTTGCATAGCCTTTTCTCTTTATGTGCCACTATAGTGAAGCTGTGAGTGGCATTTGTCTGGCCCCTGTTTACTGGCGACAGAGTGCCCAGAACTGATGTCATAACTGGGTGCTGTTGTAGTGACTGGCTTCCTACATGTTTGAGAATTCTGTAGTTGCAGCAGATAGGGAGGGGCAGATCTAAGTAAATGCACAGGCACCATCATGAAGGGGGGGGGGCTTTTTAGTCAACTACCAGATAGCCTGTTGAGGGTTGTGATGAAAAACTGGAGTGGCATCAGTAAGGAGAGGAGTCCTTGATGTCAGAGGCTGAGCACTGCCTTTTGGTAGAGAACCAGCCCATCAGCCAGACAGAAGAAATGCAAACTACCAGGCAAGTTTGATTGATTTGATTTGATTTGATTTTATCCTGCAACTACTCTGCATCAGAGTCATACAGTTTTTCCTCTTTCATGCTTACCTGTTCAGATCCTCTCTCCAGCATTATATCTCCAGGTTGAAAAGTGCCTGAATAGGGCTCCTCTTGTGTTGTCATGCACAAAACAGAAGAAGAATGAGCTATCAAGTTCACCCCAATGAGAATACTGTAGCTCCTTCTTCTTCTGTTGTGGGGAAAGAATGGGCCTACAACATCCAAAATGTGGGGTGATCCTCAGGACCCTATCCTATACAAAATGAAATCTATTTAAAGAAAAATCAAAAGCATGCATAACATAAAATGAAAAATGGTAGTAAGACTCCAATTTTGTGCTGGAATAAACAGACAGCGGTATCATAACCTGCACTTGCTTTCCTTGATCTTTAATACAGTTCATACTTTTATACCAGTATTATGCAATGTATCCATTGTAGTAGAAATATTTAAACTATACATATTGCTAATTTACTGATATTACTATTTTACTGACATTTGATAGTCTTAGCATTTTTATACACTGTAATCTTTAGATGTTATTATATTTTATATCATATCTTTTTACGTCATACATTTTATTATACTATGCATATACAATACAGTATTGTGATTTTTACGTGATATATACTGGATCCTATTTGGCTGAATTTGACTAGAACATTCTATAATCTCTTTTGTAGTCACACCACAGTATGTTCAACCATGTTGTGAATGCTTTGTCTATATTCTGTTCTGATCTTTGACTGTAATAAATTGATTGATTGATAATTTATACCCTCGATAAAGGCTAAAAGGAAATCGGAGCAAGTAGCATAAGTCTGTGTGGAGACAGAGATCTACTTGGGGGATAATATCACACCAGGAACAGTTGGGAATCTAGCTTTCAGAAACTCTGTACAGCTATTATTCTGTAATAGAGTTGTTCTCCCAGTTGTTATCTGTCTTTTTCTTTTGTCCAGAACTGTGTGTTTCTTCCTCTTCTAATCTATCCATTCTATTATTATTTTTATTGCTAGCCACAAGGACTTGGAGAGGCCTTTCTTTATTACAGTGCTCCTTTTCTTCCAACTTAGCTGATTCTGCTTGTGAGCCACACAGACCTCTTTTTCATTCAGTGTGCTGTACATTTTGGCAAAGAGAATTTTAGACTCAAATTGACCTTGCATTCTTTCAGTATAGCTACTTCTGCTGCTACTCTCTAAAGCAGGACTAGTTTCACTTCTGGATGTCTCCAGAAAGGCACGTGCTGGTATATTGGGCAATTTGGCTTTGTCCCACCCTGCCAGAACTCTGTTCTGGGGGGAGAGAGGAAGCGCTCCCATTGGGCTGTTGGGCAGAGGGGTTGGGGTGATTGCATGGGTGCCCACAAAGAGGGCTCTTGAGTGCCACCTCTGGCCATAGGTTTGCCATGACTGGCTTAGAATATAATGGGGGGGGGGGGGATGGTATTAATAATGACTTAAACAATTGGTATTGTTGGATGATTGACATACAGTACATAGTAATTCTATACATGTTTATTCAAATTAAAATCCATTTGAATGTGTTCTAAAGTAAGTATAAGGCAGTAGCCATGGAATGGTATCAGATTAGAATTTATTTATCTGTGTGTTTGTTTGTTTTTCTTTCTTTCCCACCTTTGTCCCAAAAAAGGACAAGAATAGTTTTCTGAAAATGTAAACAATCTTGCTAATGTATTGATTTGACAACTGTACAGTCACAGTAGTTTGATCTTGACCTGTTCCAGCATTTCATCTTTATTTCAGTGAACAGACAGAATCTGAAAAAGATTCAAGTTTGTAATATTTTTTAAAAAAAGTATATTGTGTAATAATATCTTCTTCTTTTTTTATTTAGTGAAGGGAGCAATCTGACCCCTGCTCACCATTACCCAGATTTCAGATTTAAGACATATGCTCCACTAGCCTTCCGCTACTTCAGAGAACTTTTTGGTATTAAACCTGATGACTACTTGGTAAGAATTTATCTTGCATTCGTGTGAAAAGCATTGGCATCTGTTACTTTGCTCTAGGATGAGATTGAACACTGTCCTTGGCTCCTCATGTCTAAATGGCAGTACAGTAGAACGCTGTATATATATATATATATATAAAAACCTCAGTTCCATGGAGCTCTTCACTAGATGGGTTCTATTTTATTTTTTTTTTGTTATACGGATTCCTATGGGTGATGCACTGCATAACAACAAAAAAAGGTTTGTTATATGGATTGCTATTGGCGATGCACTGTACAACAACCAAATTTTTTTGCTGTTGTATGGTGCATCGCCCATAGGGATCTGTATAATGAACATTTCCCCCCTGTTATACGGTGGATCGTCAATAGCACAAAAACGCTTTGTTGTACGAATTTTTTGTTATACGAAGCGTTTGTTATACAGGGTACCACTGTACTAGGCTTTAACTTAAGGAAGATTGTTCTGTTTACCATAGTTTCCCACATTTTGCTTGATACATAGGAAGAATTGCTCCAGCCGTTTCCTCTTTCCTTGCAGATTGCTATGAAGAATTCCCTAGCGAGTGTTATCTGCAAGCCTAAAAGCATGAATTCCAGGTTGGACAGAGGTTGAGATTGTAGTTTAAAGACTTTCTAACTCATGTATACATTTCATTCTTGTCCAGGCATTTAATTATTCTGCCTTTAATTGGATGTCCTAAAACAGGGGTGCCCAAACTTTTCAGGCTGCGGGCCAGTCATGTGGTTCAAGGTGCTGGACACTATGGCCAGGGGGCCGGATCCAGCTCTCAATGACAATTCATCCTGCCCACGAAGCCCTCATTGTTTCTGGAAGCAGAACCATTTTACATCCTCGTCCAGGAGCGACAAGGGCTTCGCGGGCCGGATAAATTGCCATCGGGGGCTGGATCCAGCTCCCGGACTGTAGTTTGGGCACCCCTACCCTAAAACGTGATGTCAACTGATAGCTCAACAATGAAAGTATAGTTGCTGCTCAAGTCATTATTTCCACTGGAATATTATAATTGCAGTTAAATACTCCTGTGGATTTTCCTGATTGAATTCTAGTTGAGGGATCTCCATTTGTTAATTGCCTTGAAATTTCCTAACAGGGTATATAAATATTTACTTTCCTACATTGTAACCTTGACCTGGAAAAGCACATGTCCCAAAGGATATCACCATTGTAGTATATCGCTGTACCATACTTATGTAATTCCCAATTTATATATTCACCCAGTGATAGACAAAGACATGCCAAGAGGCTGACAGAAACAGGTCAACTAGGGCCGATAAACAGCAAGCTGTTAGGGAATGAAAGGACTGCATTTAGTAACTGGGGTGTTTGGTTAGAATGGCTTGCACTGCCCCATATAGAACAGAGGTGCCCAAACTTTTCTGGCCGTGGGGGGGGGGGGCATGTGGTTCAGAGAGCCAGTCATGTTTTTTAGCGGGCTGGTCACATGACTCCTCCCACCAGAAATGGAAGTAAAATGTGCCTTGCAATCTGTTTTGCAACAGGATGAGATAGATTTTAGGCTGCCATTTTCTCTGCTTAAACCAGGGATGCCCAAACTACAACCCATGGACCAGATTCGGGGGGCCATACGGTCGTGTTTTACTTCTGCTTCCGGGAGCAACAAAGGTGGCATGGGCAGGATGAAGTGACATTGGGGGCCAGATCTGGCTCATGGGCCATAGTTTGAGCATCCCTGATGTAGAGCAGTGTGTGGCAGCCTATTCTAAATAGCTGTAAGAGCAACACCATCTGTGCAGTATTATGTTGCACTAGCATTTCTCAACAGTGAGTAGACTCTGTCTTCCTTTTGTTTTACTATAACACTGTTATTGTAGGCAAGGATAGTACATTGTAAGACCTACAAAGTGTAGTATCGTATCAGTTAGCAAGAAATCTGAAATTCATCTTTCCCACTATCAAATTCTTTGATTGACATGGATGTTCCAGTCTTTCTGACTACAGTTAAAAAGTTGATACTTATGTAGTTGCATAAAACCCTATTAAGTGGAAATAAATATATCACTTTAAAAGTGCTAACATATAAGAAAACACCCAGATGCATCCACAGTTCTTGAATAAAGGTAAACTGTAGTCTAAAAAGTTTAGTACTGAAAAGTTTGGGCACCCCTGGCCTATACTAATGGTGATTTACTATGCTAACTTAAGTTGCAGGTAGGTTAGGCCCATTACAATTATTACCATACACAAGTTGGTACACAAAGCAACAGGATTTTAGTCTATGCAAAAATATGTGCTTCCTTTGTAAGACTTTTAGATAAGTTGCAACAGCCTCTTAAAAAGTACTTAAATACCAGTTCTGGGAAGACCCTGTTTAAAAAAACACAAATTCTCTGTCCCCACCATCTTTTCCAAACCAGCCGAGTACTGTAGAGTGTTTAAATCTTCTGGGTTGAATCAAGTATCCCTGGCCATTTTTCATGGTAATCCTATTTTCTTCTTTTCTTTATTTTCAGTATTCAATTTGCAGTGAGCCCCTAATAGAATTGTCCAACCCTGGTGCTAGTGGATCTTTGTTCTTTGTCACTCGTGATGATGAATTCATAATCAAAACAGTTCAACACAAAGAAGCGGAGTTCCTTCAGAAGCTGTTGCCTGGCTACTACATGGTAAATCAGTCCAAGTCCTCAACCTTTTCTATTTTATTTCTTCTTCCTCTCCCTCTTTCTGTGTATATGAATGCATCTTTAGCTCTTTAACAGTTTATTCAACACTTGCCCCATCTGGTGAATTTTAAATACCAATTTATTTCTGTAAATTTGTACTCCTATTTTAGTTCATATGGGGAGGGGAGGGGTGTTTCTAATTTTACAGTTATTGCCATCAGCATCGTTAGCCATAACATTTGATGATGTAACTAACTGTTCCTGATTCTAGTATGTTATCTCTGTAATAACCTGTTCTGTAGTTGCATTAGCATTGATGAACCATCCTACAATCATTTATGTGCTGTTAGGGAAAGATGTTGCATTGGTTTGTTATAAGTAACTTGCTTTTAAAAATCTTTTCATTCTTGCTCTCTTTGCCAGCTATGTGAGCTTGGCAGTTCAACTTTTAAAACAGTGCCTCCAGTTTATGTTGGTGTAATCCTCCTTACCTGTTAGAAAAGAGATCAAAAGTTAGGCCCTAGGATCCCATGTAGTTCTACTTGCTACCAAAACATCCTTTATCCCTGTCTTAAATCCAGTGAAGCATAGCAACAGCAATGACATTCACTTCAATTATTGTTAATTAAATTTCCCTTTAATTCAGGATTTGGAACCAGCAGGAAATTGTTGGCTAAGACAGCAAACTGATTACTGCTCAGTGTGTTTAATGTCAGTACCTGTGTAATACTTAACCATGTTTAAGACAGGTGGAAGGAAATCCATACATCAATCAGGTACAAGAATGCAGCCCTGGAGCTCAGTCTCTTAATAGTGTCAAAAGAATAGAAACTGAAATCTAAGTTTAGTTGGAAGTAGAGCATTTTTGTTGTCCAGTCTTAAAGAGTGAAAAACATTTCACATATAATTTGCTAAAATGTACAATGTTTTGGGAAAAGAAATCCCTGCCCCGATAATAGTTATAAAAGTAGCTGTCTAGGTTGCTTGGAATAGAAACTATTTTCCTGATGCATGTAGAAACCTGGCATTAAGTGTGAGTAATGAAAAGAATTCTTTTTGTATCTTACAGAATCTCAACCAGAATCCAAGGACACTCTTGCCAAAATTTTATGGACTCTATTGTGTTCAGTCAGGGGGGATTAATATCAGAATAATTGTGATGAACAATGTTCTCCCTCGAGCAATGAAGATGCATTTCACATATGACTTGAAAGGTTCCACATATAAAAGGAGAGCATCCAGGAAAGAGCGAGAAAAGTCCAACCCTACCTTTAAAGATTTGGATTTTTTGCAAGACATGTATGAAGGATTGTATTTTGACTCAGAAACTTACAGTGCACTGATGAAAACACTACAGAGGGATTGTAGGGTAAGTACAATCTTATATAGTAATAAGCATTGTCAGCTGACAATTGCGATTCTACAAGGCATAACATAAATTTGACAAAAGCTAAAATAGATTACTATTTATGTATCTAAACTTTTCAGAGTTAGATTTTCTTATTTTCCCTGCAAAGTTTTCTTTCCCCATGCATTTGCTTATCCATTATTTTTTCTTCTTAAGCTAGAGGTCTTGATAGTTTATGGCATTTTTTTCTTTTCATTCAGCCCAAACCCACTCCCAATTTCACCAGTAGCCAAATTTTGTCATTTTCTATTGTCAAATACAATTTTATTTCTCTTCCTTCAGCCCAATTATTGGTTCATTCCCTTTATTTTGTCCCCAATGGATTGGTATAATGCCATTTTAGTTGATTTGTTCTGTTCCACCTCAGGGCTCTTATTTCCAGGTTCTACTTGGTCATGTTTCTCTGCCTTAGATTTTTCATTGCTGTTTATATATTTTTTTTCTTACTGCATGATTCTTTTACTTGCCTTCAAAAGTAAGCTTCTGGTTGTGTGAGGTTTTTTCCCCTTCAGTTTTTTCATTCCACAATTACTTCACAGTATGTTAACCTTTGTGTATCTTCCCTTTTCCTGTGTCTTATCTTTAATGTCTTACTGCTTTTCAGGCAAGAACCATTTTTTTCTTCTGCTTTAAAAATGTCTTATGGCAGCTCCCAGTAAAAAAAAATTGTCCTATCTTTCTTAATGTTTTGTTTTTAATTTTCAGTTATATTTCTGTCTAAGCAGGGATGAAATATCTAAGGGAAAATACTAAATATTTTTGTGCTATGTACATTTCCTAGGTTTTAAGGCACTTTACAAACTGCTGTCATATGTTGTAATAATAGCAACAGATTTCAGTAAAGAATCCAGGTAGTTGCATCAGATTTTTGGGGATAATGATTGTTAATTCAGAGTTTACTTGGTAGTACATTAAATTTATATCATAGAATAATATTCTAAAAATCCATTTTGTAAGTTTAATTAACATCTATAATGTCCTTCAGTATCAATTTCCAAGTTACTTTAAAAATACAGTAATTGTAAAAACCAGGATTAGGAAGCATAAACAAGAAGCAATATAAACAGAAGATTCAAAAATTTCCTAAATTCCTAAATTTCCTTTGAAGGATGGAAGGCTTTGAGTCAACATTGAGCCAGTCAGGAGTGAACTCACAATGTAGGCTCCCTGTCCAGTGCCCTCCCAACTTGTCCAGCAAACCCCTGGTGGAAATATCCCAAGTAATGGGGTGGATGTGAAAGGAAGATTCTGTCAGTATTCCTGTTGCAGGGCAGCATAAATCTTCCAGTTACGTGTCTTATGAGAGAAACCTCTTAGAGCCCATATAAGATTTGATGTGATATTTTTGACAAAAGGCAAAAGTATTTAGATGTGGAAGTAAAGGTAAAGATTTCCCTTGCTCGAAAGCCAGTCATATCCGACTCTAGGGGTCAGTGCTCATCTCTGTTTCTAAGCCGAAGAGCCAGTGCTGTCTGCTTCTGCAGACATTTCCATGGTCATGTGGCAGGCATGACTAGACACCGGAGCACATGGAACTCTGTTACCTTCCCACCGAAGTGGTCCCTATTTATCTACTTGCAATTTCTTGCTTTCGAACTGCTAGGTTGGCAGGAGCTGGGACAGAGACGGGAGATCATTCCGTCCTGCAGAATCGAACTGCTGACCTTCCGCCTCCCAGTCTGCGTCTTAGTGACTTGAGCCACTGCAGTCCCTGATGTGTCCCTGCAGTCCCTGATGTGGAAGTAGCATGGTTGAAATGGGATTATAGGACAAAAAAGACATCCCTCATGGGAAGAGTGCAGTGTTTATGGGCACACTAAAGCATTGTATTAAGTCTTGTTAGTGGGCATGAAGTCATCTTTTGTTTAGATTTTGAGTGCGAATTTAAGATGATCTAATAATCAGCTGCAGGCTTTTCCTTGAAAAAGGACACTGTTCTTTTATTTTCTTTTCTTTTTTGGTAATCTTAAGGAATTCATAGTCTATGAACTCCGGCAATTAACGGTTATGGAGAATAGGCAAGAATTTCTGGTGTGGAAGCTCATATCTCCCTTCTAGCTTTACAATGTCGAAAGGGTTAGTGATCACATCAAAACTTGAGGCTATGGGAAAGTGTACCACAATGAAATTAAACATTATTTTAGCAAGAGAAAATTTGGATTAAGCAAAGCAAGTTCTAATAATTTCTTGTGTAATCAGAGAAAAAACTTTTTCCAAGTCCATTCCAGTCTGTCTGGAAAGTGATGCTAAATTCTCACCTACTATTTCATCACTGTTTATTATTGTAAAAGTGTCCCAAATATATTCACTTTACAGGATTATTCTGTAGTCTATCACTATAGAAATGTTTATGCAGACATTTTTGCTGATTTGTTTTTAAGACAAATCTACAGCCATTATAATGAAATCTTACTAGACCCCACCCACCCCTTATTTATCTAAAGTAAAACTTCAGGTGTTACATGGATAATATTTTCAAGCAATTTCCACTATAGGATATGTGTATATGTGCTTGTTTACTTACTGTAGGATTCAGAGAACCTTAGATGGGGTGGGGTGTTGTAAAAGTAGACGTACATGTTGAATATGCATAATTGCATTGGTAATTGCATTGGTATTCATTGTACACAGATGTACACGTTGAATATGCATAATTGCATTGGTATTCATTGAGACTTGGCTTTGGATGGCAAATAAGGAAAAAACTGACTTTTGGGTGCATATACATAAAACATTGTACACTGAACAGTTTTCTAACTATAGGAATGGGCAGAGAGGATTCTTACTGGGACATGCTGCTCTCTTCTATTTATTTATTTTTAACAAAGGATGCATTTTCTACTAAAAAGTGATAGTGTTTGTATAAAGGACAGAATCCTATTGGTCTTCATGTAAGGGTTGTGTATGTTCTGCGTCTAATCGTGGGTAACTATTAGGATGCCAAGTCAGATCTTGGTTGGCAGGCAAGCATGTGACCTGGTAAGTAACTAAAACACCACAGCACCTCATTGGTTAGCTGTGAAAAGGTACACAAGTCTTACGCAAACATGAATAGGATTCTGGTTATTATTGGATCCACACAGGGCTAGGGTTATCTATGGGGATCTCTTATTATAAATAACTATTGTCTAGTGGTGTTTCAGATATAAAGTCCACTAATCGACTTTGGTTTGCATGCACTATTGCAGTTATCTAATAGCTACTCTACAGTGACTGGAATCCAACTGAAAAATTCTACTGGCACAATTCCATCAGCATGAATTTCAGCCAGGAATTGCTGCAGGTTAAGAAATCAGCATAGGCCCGTGATGGCGAACCTTGGCACTCCAAATGTTCTTGGACTTCAGTTCCCAGAAGCCCAAGCCCCCTGCGAATCCACACAAATGGGTTTACTGCGATTCATCTGGGCCACGCTGCCCTCGTCGCTCCCAAAAGCGGAAGTAAAACCCGCCTGTACGGAGTGGTGTGAAGGGATGATCTGCCTCAAACCTGCAACCTCCAGTGGACTTCCTGGAGACCCCTGTGCCTGAGATTATGGAAAGCATGAGCAGGCCACCAAGTGGGAGTTCAGAGGTTAATGAACTACACCTGGAGGGTAGAGCTGGAGTTGGGGTGGGATGATGGGAGCCAAGAGGAGAGGAAGAGGAGAGGGTGGAATTGTCATACTCAGTTGAATCAGAGGCAGAGCACGGGGGTAAGTAGCAGAGGAAACCCCTCTCATCTTCAGTGCTTGGGAGGACCCAGTGCTGTTTCCAGAGGCCTTCTCGATGAATGAATGTGTCCACTTTTCCAGGAAAAGCTGTGGGGCACTGATTGTTGCCACATTTAAGCCTCCACAGTGATGGCACTGATGCTCAGCCAAGGCCAAACCTACTGGGGGCCCCAACTCAGAAGCGGATCTGGTGGAAGAAGTAGCAGAAACAGCAGCTCTGGTAAATCTTCCAGGAGCAGGAGGAATTGATTGGACTCAGGGAATCTTCATTGGCTCAACATTACCGGCCCTCTCTAAAGGGCATTAGCTGGTTGATAAATGTTGCAAACTCCATCCCAGTCCCGGACTGGAGATCAGTGAATGCTGGGAGCCGATGAAAAACAGAGAGTGATGGGCTGGTGAACGTAGCTAAGCATTCATAGGGATGGCCAGGATATGAAGTGCAAGGCAACCAGCAGCAGTGAGCATGTAGTGTCTATGCTGTCTTATGGTTGAGGAGGGCCACTTGCCCAACGCCATCTTGGGCTGAGGTGGAGACCGTTACAGACAGCTACACAAAAACGGACTTAAAAATCAGTCTGCAAAAACCATTCCTCTAACAATTATTATTATTATTATTATTATTATTATTATTATTATTATTATTATTATTATTATTATTATTATTATTATTATTATTATTATTATTATTATTATTATTATTATTATTATTACAATTTATATGCCGCCCTACTCGGTGCAACCGACTCAGGGCAGCTCACAAAACCCACACATATAACATTTCATAAACATCAATAGTATAATCAACAATATGTTATACAGTCCCAATATATCACAATGTTTAAAATTAAATGCAATAGAAAATACAATATAATACAATGCAATAAAACAGTAAAATAACAACAGATACATCAACATTGTCAGTGCATATCATAGAAACAATTACAGTCACTTCCCTCCAACAGACAATTACAATCCCTTCCCTCCTAGCGGCCAATTACAGTTACAACATCATAAAACAGTTACAATACCAAACAGTCACTTCCCTACGAGCAGTCCATTATACACAGTGGCGTAGCGTGGGGGGCGGGGGGGCGGATGCCCCGGGCAGCGGCTTTCAGGGGGCGGCAAAATGTCCCCACCGCTTTGGCCTCCCTCTGCCTGGGCTTAGGAAGCAGGACTTCCAAGGCAGAAGGCGGCCCTTTTGCTGATGAGAGCCCCGCGTGCGCGCTGCTCACCTCCGCCTGCCCACCCACCCAGCTAGCCGTCAGGGGCTCTCCGCCACCTACCCCTGACGAGCGCCCTGTGTGCACGCGCGCGCTGCTCACCTCCGCCCGCCCAGCCACCCACCCAGCTAGCCGTCAGACGGCTAGCTGGGTGGGCGGGCGGAGGTGAGCAGTGCGCGCGCGGTGCTCGTCAGGGGTAGGTGCCGGAGAGCCCCTGACGGCTAGCTGGGTGGGTGGGCGGGCAGAGGTGAGCAGCGCGCGCACACGGGGCGCTCGTCAGCAAAAGGGCCGCCTTCTGCCTGGATCCTGTGGGGGGTGGGGGCGGCGGCAGCGGCGAGCTGGGGGGGAACGAGTTTGTTCTTCGCCCCAGACAGCTGAAGTCTGCGTGACGCCACTGATTATACACCTCCCTTCCAATGGATTGTTATGGTCACTTCCCTCTGAACTGGGAGGAGATCCTTCTCTGGCCCTGGGAGGGTGGGGCTCAAGGCCAGCTGGGCGACGGTCTTTCTGACTATATCATACATCCCTATTTTTTTGTCATTTGTTTCTTAAATTAAAAGTGAGGTCCATTTACTCAACTGTCATGTGATAGGAGAACGATGTGTGGCTTTTATTTTGGACAGGTTGTTTTGCTTTCAAGCCACAGAATTAAGTGACAGCAGTGCCTTACAACAGAGATAAGCAAAAATGATGCTCCAGGGTAAGATGCTGACTGGAAGGCGGGAGGGTCAGCAGTTCAATTCCCAAGTACAGCAGGACAGAATGAGCTCACATCTTTGTCCCAGCTCCTGCCAACCTTTGCAGTTTGAAAGCAAGAAATTGCAAGTAGATAAATAGGGACCACTTAGGTGGGAAGGTAAACAGCCTTCCATGTGCTCTGGTGTCTAGTCATGCCTGTCACATGACCATGGAAATGTCTGGAGAAGCACACAGCGCTGGCTCTTCGGCTTTGAAACAGAGATGAGCACTGAACCCTAGAGTTGGATACAACTGGCTTTCGAGCAAGGGAAGCCTTTACCTTTACTATCAAAATGTTGTGAGTTATCATTGTAAGTTACATTTCTTTTCCATCTCTGCTTCTTAAACCAGAATATACAAGACTGTTTTTTGTATGTTCTCCATGAGTTATATTTTTTTTATTAAACCAACATTCAAGAAATGGTTTAATCACAATAGAAAGGTTTTTTTGATTGCATCCACTGCCTCTTTCATTCCACACACAAATCATTCCTGATCCCAGGCTTTAGGAGAATAAAGTCAATATCTGTGTGTTCCTTGGTATTTTACGTACAGTATTTGAGTGAAATAAGTTGTTCTCAACCCTCAAGCACTGCATGTACCATCTGGATGTTTTCTGTTTTGTGCAGATGGCAGTTTCATACCAGAAAAAAATTGATTATTGTTTTCTCAAAGAAAAAAACATTACTGAAAATGGACGAGGGCTTTGATTTCTCTCCAAAATAATTATACCTAATTCCTCCCCAAAAGTAAAAAAATCTATCTTGCAAAGCAGTGTTGCTCAAACTTACTCAGTCCATCCTCTTGAATTTATTTTAACAGGACCTCCCAGCCTAGAACTGCACCCAAAGAGCCCTAGTATTTGGAAAGGGAAATAGGCACTAGCTGGGCAAGGAAATGTTTAGATCCCAGACCTAGATTTTCAGAATTAAATTTTATTATACAGTTGGAAAGGGGGAGAGACTCTTTTCTTTAAAACTGAATCTGATAAGCAATTTCTTGTGGATGGGTGGTAGCAGTGGTTTGTAAACCCCTCAGTTGAAAGCACAGTATGGCAGTGGATACACCTAGGAGTAAGGGTCTTGGGGCTAAATTCAGTGACAAGAGAAAGTAATTCTTATCAGTTTGGACACTACGTCACTTACCTTGGATACCTTGGAGTTGTTATTCAGCGAGGAGTCCGCACATTGGTAGACATCTCAATGACATTCTGCACATGCAAACAGACATGAGAAATCAAGTCGACTTGCATGTGTTTTTTTTAACCATTTGGATATCACTTTACCCACTGACTAGGCCATTGGTGGCGAACCTATGGCACGTGTGGTACTCGGAGCCATCTCTGTCAGCACCTGTGCAGTCACCCCAGCACAGAGTTTGAGGGAAGGCCTTGTAGCTGTGAAATTTAATGACCTCTGACAATGGAGTTGCCCTGCCCTCCCCCGAAGAAAGCAGAACATGAAAGCATGAAATATCTCCCTCTTCCTCCATATACGCTTTGTTTATAAAAGTCAGGAAATTCAGATCTTAAAAAAAAAAAAAACACTCTGGTTTATGTATGTGGGGTATTTTGCTTCTATAGCCAATTCAAAATGCCAGAATATTGTGCCTGCGTTACCAACAGGAACATGGATGCCAAGATTTACATAGGAAAGGACACTCTAAATGTTCACAACACCAAAGGCGGTGGTCAAGGTAGATATCCTTTTGTGCTCAATGTCATCCACATTTGTCAAAAACACAGCAGTAGCAATTACACTTATATACCCCATCACCTTAGTACACTATTAGCACAATTACTTTGTGTTTGAATGAGGATTGGTTGACTGATGAAAAAAGGACTCCACTTCTGAAAATTTCCCTTGTTTCGTGTCTCTATGTGAATGGAAGTGAGCACAGTACGGAGAGGTAGCATTTGTCTTCTGAGTCTGGTTCCTGTGGAAGGTTTGGTATGCATTGAAAAACAAAGAAGAAAATGAGGCATATCATAGAAGAACATGGAATGTTCTCCTTGTTGTCCCTTAAAGCCCACATGAACACAATGAATGCCCATTATTTCTGTGGGCAGGGGAAGAAGTGCAAACCAGAAATGGCCAACTGAGCCTAGTGGGTAGAACACTAAGTCTTGGGCTGGGCTTGATTTTACCTTGGTGTCCAGAGTGAGGGCTGGTAAAGGTCTCCTTCGCTCAAGGACCAGTTGTATCTGACTCTAGGGGGTGATGCTCATCTCTGTTTACAACCAGAGAGCCAGCGCTGTCTGCATCTGCAGATGTTACTATAGTCATGTGTCATGTTTGAATAGACACCGGAGCACATGGAACACTGTTACCTTTCCCGCCAAAGTGGTACCTATTTATCTACTTGCATTTTTTTGTTTTTGAGTTGCAACATGGGGAAGGAGCACTGAAATGGGAGGGGGAAAGTGCAGGCCAGACACAACCTTGTGACCCAGCATGTAGTAGGTAGACCATTTTGTTGTAGTCTGGATTTGTTTCTTCCTGGTTGCCCAGGATGATGGTACTGTATCTGTAGTTGAATTTTCGGGCATGCAACATGGAACACTGTTTCAGCAGAGGTAGAATGATGCCTCTTTGTCTTGCCATTTCATTTTGTCTTTGTATTGTGTTGTATCTCTGTTGTTACTATCCAACTGAGCCCCTGAGCATTTGCAGTAGTCAAAATATGAAAGAGTTATATTACAAAAGGGAAGTGGGGAATTAGCTAATGAAAGATATAGTAATTAAAATTTATAACGCAATTGTTGAAGCTTAAGATTGGGAACATTACTGAAATTGTTATGGGAATTAAATCCGAGGAGAAGAAAGAAGTTCCAGTGCTCAGAAAAATAAATGAAATATTAGAATATGAAAATCTATGTTAATAAAGAATAAATGGACATTTTTACAAGTTGATTTGGAGGTTGTCCCTAACTCCGGTGAAACTTATTTAAATAAATGGTAATTACGCGATGATGTGTTGGAAAGGATGTAAAAAAGCAGGTAGTTGGCAGAAATATGAGTATACATTACAATTTTGGCTTATTTCACTTTTCAAACCAGCTGGTTTATAAGGGAGAAAGTGAAATAAGCAATTTAAATTCAGCAATATGACCTAAAATAGCACTTTTATCAATATAAAAGGGTAGGAATTGGACAATCAGAGAACTAGTTTACAATTTGTTGAGTGTGTTGAGATTGCTTATTATTAGGAACTGGAAAACATCTCATAACATTCTGACATTTTGATATAGGGAATGTGTTATATAAAAGTGAAAAGGAGGGTAATTGGTATAAATCAGTGTTGGCGAATCTTGACCCCTCTCTAGACCCCTCACCATAGAGTTCACCTCTGCCCAGCAGTCCAATGGGAGCACTTCCTCCCTCCCCCAGCACAGAATTGGGTCTGCCCAGTAACCCAATGGGAATGTTTTCTCCCTCCCCCAGCACAGAGCTTGGGCACTTGGCCTCTAAAATATTCACCATCACTGTTATTAATTTTATTTAATGCAAAGTAACTGTAATGTATTTAACAGTGCTTATTTTCTCTGTAGAAGCAATTGCAGGATGGTGTCCCAATGGTATTTTGTACCCGTGTATATATACAGGTGTATTTTTAAAAGCTAGGACATTTGGGCTCAAAGACTTACCTGGAATTAATTAGCTGAGTCGGTCCCACCGAGTAGGGCGGTATAGAAATTGAAATGATGATGATGATGATGATGATAATGATAATAATACAGCGAAGATAGATAAAATGCAAACAAAGTGCAAAAAAGGAGGAAAAAGTGAATGCCCAGTTTCTTGAACATGCTTAAAGGTGAACATCTGGTCCCACTGCTTCCATCTTTACATCCTTCGCACAGTAATGGATGAATCTGAAAAGGAGAGATTCCTGTGTACCTGTGTCTATGCTGTATGTTGCAGCAAGATCCATAGAAAAATGTGTTCTGTCTCACTTCTAAAAGTGTTCATGTAGGCAGAAACCTTTTCTCCTTAGACTCCTCTGTCATTGAGTGAAGGAAGTGAATATGGTAGGAGTCGAAGTAGGCTCTCCCTTCTAAGAGTGTTTAGGTAAAAAAGTGTTCTAATGTCTGCACAAGGCTGTTGTGTCATAAATATTCCAGCAACAATATTTGACTTTTAAAAGTCTTCCATCCCTATCCCAGAACTTCCCTTTGGCAAAAGGGAGCCCAAGAGAGTTTCATACCCTAAAGCAGGGTAATTTGTTGTTGTTCATTCACCAAGTTGAGTCCGGCCCTTTATAACCAAATGGACCACAGCACACCAAGGTCTTCTGTCATCTGGCATTCTCCATAGTCCACCCAGATCTATGCCCACTGTGTCAACGATGCTGTCTAACCATCTTATACTCTGAAGTCCCCTTCACCTTTTGTCTTCAATCTTTCCTATAATCAAGGCCTTCTCCTCTTTCACCCTCATCAAGAAGCTCTTTAGGTATTCTTCACTTTCGGCCATTAGGGTAGTGTCATCAGCATATCTCAGGTTGTTGATATTTCTCTCTACAATCTTAATTCCAGTTTGTGCTTCATCCAGCCCTGCATTACGCATGATGTACTCTGCATATAAGTTAAATAAGCAGGGTGACAATATACAGCCTTGATGTACTCCTTTTCCTAGTCTAAACTAATCAGTTGTTCTGTATCCTGTCCTAACTGTTGCTTCTTGACCCACATACAGATTTCTCAGAAGATAGGTGAGGTGGTCTGGTACTCCCTTCTCTTTGAGGACTTGCCACAGTTTATTGTGATCCACACAATCAAAGGCTTTAGGGTAGTCAATGAAATTGAAGTAGACATTTTTCTGGTGCTCCCTTGCTTTCTTGATGATCCAGTGAATGTTAGCAATTTGGTCTTTAGTTCCCCTGTCTCTTCAGAACCCAGTTTGTACTTCTGGAAATTCTCAATCCACGTTCTCCTGAAGCCTAGTTTGTAGGATCTTGAACATGACCTTGCTAGCATGTGAGAGGAGCACAATTGTACGATAGTTTGAACATTCTTTTAGATGAATTAAAGGTCATCTAAATAATAATGTGAATTAGGTAAAAAAAGAAGGAATTGGCAACCCACTCCAGTGACCTTGCCAAGAAAATCCCATGGACATCACAAGGAAAACAGGGGAATGGGAAGCTTTTAATTAGTTTGTGTAAGTCCAAAGCTGTGCAGCATGATTTTGCCCAGTGAGACTTAAGTTTGTGATGACTAGCAAGTGACATTCATCTCAGTTGTCTTCTAAAGTTGACACTAACATTGGCTTTACCTCCTGATTTCTCAGTTACTTTGTGTATCTTCTATTCTTCTTTATCTTCTTTATCTATCTATCATTTATTTATTTATTTACATTTCTGTACTGCCCTCCTCACCAAGGCTACCCAGGGTGGTTTAATATATCATAAAACATCAGAACAACACAGGTTAAAAAATTTAAAAGTTCTTAAAATCTATAATTAAAACCGATTAAAAATTACAACTAAATCTTTATTTTAATTAAAAACTTAAGGGAGCGGGGAGGGGGGGGTCAAACCAACCAGCAGCCTGAGGTCGTTGTGCCTCCAGTACCCCAGACCTGACCTGCCAGCCAAGTTTTTACACCCTTCCGAAAGGGCAGCAGCTCTGCCTGGAGGTGCAGCTCAGTTGGCAGGAGGTTCCAAAGGGCCGGAACAGACACAGAAAAGGCTCTCCTTCTAGTGCTAGAGAGATGAGCCTCTCTAGCTGATGGCACAACCAGAGAGCCTCTCCAGTCCACTCTGGTGGGGCGGACAAATGTCCTTGGGACGATGCAGTCTCTTAGGTATCCTGGCCTACTACCATGTAGGGCTTTAAAGGTAATTACCAGCACCTTGAATTGCACCTGGAGGCACACTGGCAACCAGTTCATTTCCCAAAGCAGTGGTGAGGTGCAAGCATAACTAATCTAATTTAATTCTATTTTTATTTTCTGTTTCATACTTGCCATTCTTATATACAAGTGTGCCATTTGTTCCTGCATTTATTGTTCATGTGTTTAGGGTATTTGAACAAAATTATTGCATACCTCTGACATTTGCAACATAACGAGCATTAGTCTAAAAAAGAAATAATCTTTCGTTACCAGGTACTGGAAAGCTTTAAAATCATGGATTATAGTTTGCTTCTTGGAATCCATATATTGGACAGTGCTGCAAAAGAGCGTGAAGGTGAGACTTCTCAGAACACGTCGGATTCTAAACGCCCAGGAGGACAAAAAGTTCTTTATTCTACGGCTATGGAATCAATACAGGGTCCAGGAAAATCTGGGGACTGCGTCATCACAGAAAGTACCGACACGTAAGTTCTTAAAATCTACACTTTGGAAACAAATAATTACAGGATATTTCAAAGTCCTGTTTCCTCATTCCGAATATTAATTGTGAAATCTAAATAAACAAAATGGGGAAAAATATACTAAACTTTGTGAGGAAGCGGACAGACTGTTCTATTACAGACCAGGAAATGTTAAAATGTTTGGTTTATCCATAGTGGTGATGTAACACAATTATTTGAATGAATAAATAAATAAATACCAGAGGAGTATAGAAGGAAGTGTATGGATTGTTTGACTTTTCTGGACAGGAACACAATGAAATATATGAAAAGTTGGGGAAGGGATCTGTTTTTAAAATCATCTTCAATCTCAGTAGCGTGGGCTCTTTGAATTCTAATGGAGTTAATATATTTCAGTGATGGGTTTCTCTTTTTTGGAAGAAAGTATAATGTGCAGAGTCTCAAAATTGTTTTTGTTGCTGCTGACAGGATGGGAGGCATTC
This sequence comes from Furcifer pardalis, assembly GCA_030440675.1. Lineage (NCBI taxonomy): Eukaryota > Metazoa > Chordata > Lepidosauria > Squamata > Chamaeleonidae > Furcifer > Furcifer pardalis. The sequence continues at coordinate 37,577,753 of CP126896.1, forward strand.
CAGCTAAAAGCCACAAAGGAGAAAAGCTGTTGCTATTTATGGGCATTATTGATATCCTTCAGTCTTACAGGTACTTTATTTTAATACCTACAAAGCCACTAATTAAAGTTTTGCCTTCACAACATGAAGGAGCATGTTCCACTAAGCTATTTTTGTTGGTGTGTCATCAGGTTAATAAAGAAGTTGGAGCATTCCTGGAAAGCACTTGTTTATGATGGGGTAAGATCACTTTATGATTGTCGGAATGTTTCAATACAGGGGTGTATCTGTTACTCTTTTCTGTTGGCTACGGTATGCTGGATATTCTATTAGGATATTTATTTTGTTGTAAATCATTGTCATTTATGCATTTCCTTATTTAAAGCAAGTATTAATTGCATATATGTCTGGCTAGGTTATCCTGCTATGGTAAAAAAGTACAGTAATACCTCGGATAACAACTGCATCAGATAATGCTAACGATCTCTTAGCGTTATCCGATGCAGTCATTCATAGCAGCAGGGTGGCTGGAAAGCTGAATGGGGTTCTCTGTTCAGCTTCCCAGCCACCCTGCAGCTGTGGAGGCAGGGGTGGGGTTTCTGGAAAGCTGACGGAAGGCTCCCCGTTGGCTTCCCCAGCCACCCCACAGCTGCAGAGGCATGGGCGGGTGACTAGGGAAGCCGACGGGGAGTCCCCGTCAGCTTCCCCACCCACCCTGCAGCTGTGGATCAGATCCTCTGATCTCCCTGGAGCAGGCAGGGGGGTCAGAGAGCCTGAAATGGGTAAAAAAAATGGACTTTTTTTACCCATTTTGGGCTCTCTGACCCTCCCCCCTGCCTGCTCTAGGGAGATCAGACCTGCCCAGAGCTGGCAGGGGGGTCAGAGAGCTCTCTGACCCCCCCCTTCTGGCTCTAGGGGGTTGGGGGACCCGATCCAATCTGTTTTGAAATTTCCCCCACCTCCCTGGAGACTGCAGCAAGCCAAAACGTCAGGATTCAAATCCCGATTTGGGCTTTTTTTAACATTGTGTGATCAATGCATCGCACAACGTTAAAAACCGGATAACGACGAGACTTGTGGAACTAAGTCTCATCGTTATCCGAGGTACAGTCAAACTTCGCATAAAGAGCACCTCGCTTAAAGAGTAACTCACTTAAAGAGCAGAATTTTCTCTGAAAGTTCGCTTCGCTTAACAAAACCAACCAAAAAATCGCTTAACAAATAAAGCTGGATTTGCAATCCCCCCCCCCACACTTACAATGGTGTTTCACTTAAAGAATCTCGCTTAAAGAGCAATCCTGTGGAACGCATTATGCTCTTTAAGCGAGGTACCACTGTACTAGTGTAGACCATACCACCACGACTCTATGCTGAGTGTCAGTCACTGGTTAACTAACTTGACAACCCTGAGGACTAACGGCTTAGGTACCAAAGTCCACAGGGAAGGGTGATGGTCCCCACTTGAATCTATCTTGATAGAGGGCAGCAGCTTCATCAATACTAGCCTGGGGCTGAGGAGGACTTCGTGTGCCAAAAGGGCTCAGAACCAGAAAGTGACTTGCAGAACTGGACCAGTGGTAGGGGTGTCATGCTGCGATGCGGGAGGCAGATGAAAGGCTATTGCATTATAGTCTCAGGACAGTCTTCATGGCTGATCGCCATGATAATTGCCAAAATTCGGATTTGGATATGGCAGAAAAATAAAATTAATTGTATTTAGTGTTTTATGCAATAAAATAATAGAAAAAATGTAGGCCTCTGGCCTCCATGTTAACTGTAGGGCAAGCATCTCATGCCAGGAAGCAAGGAAGAGAAGATTAAAGAGATAATAGATAATCTCATTGTAGGTTGGAGATAATACTGTAATTAAATGGTTTTGCTTCACTGGGATTAATATTTACATATACAGTAATACCTCATATAACATTAGTATCGAATAACACGAAAATCGCATAACATCAAGGAATCTGGGGGGAAGAATTGCATCAGATAACATTAAGATCCTATGGGATGCTTCAGATAACAACCGCGAAAGCCTGTGTGGTTACAATGTATCTCTATGGATCCCATAGAGGATCAGATAACACTAAAAATCATATAACACGAAGACTTGTGGAACCAGGTTTTAGTGTTATATGAGGTTTTACTGTACTGTAGTAGCTATACATAATAGAAGACATCTTGATCTTCCTGAAAATTATAGTACAGTAAAACATCGGATAACGCTAAAACTTGGTTCCACAAGTCTTGGTGTTATCCGATTTTTAGTGTTATCCGATGCATGTTAAAATCCTATGGGATGGATCGGATAACGTTAAAGCTCCATAGAGATACATTGTAACCGCACAGGCTTGAGCGGTTGTTATCCGATCCATCCCATAGGACCTTAACGTTATTCGATCCAATTCTCCTCCCCAGATTACTTAACGTTATGCGATTTTAGCGTTATCTGATCCAATCGCTATCCGGTGTTTTACTGTACTGGTATTTCTTCCAGTATGGAGTTCACTTTTATTATTTTAGGATCTCCTCAAACCAGTATCTGCAAAGGGACTTGCAGTTTATTTAGGCATTTGGAATGCCCTAAATCTGACAGAGAAATGAGAAAGACATCACAGTGAGCCTTAAAACAGCACTTCAAGAGTTTAAATAGATGGGAGTAATCCTCAACTTTCTCTGTCAGTTTTGGTAAATACATGTGATACTCTATAAATATTATTTATCAGACTTAATGAACTGAAGAGGTGTTGTAGACTTTGCCAGTGATAGGAGGAGGATTTAAGTGATTTAAGGGTAGCCATCTCCCCCACCACCTAGTATTTGTACCTGTCATCACTTGTTTTTATCGGTTTTTAACGTTTTATCATTTTAATGTTTTAAATTTTTGCTTCTGATGAACTCGTGAATTTTTAATGTTTTATGGTGTTGTGTGTTTATAGATTACCCATTGCGGTAATACATTTTGTAAGCCGCCCAGAGTCGGGTCTTCCCGAGTGGGGCGGGGTATCAAATTCGAACAAATAAATAAATAAATAAATAAATAAATAAATGTTTCTCAATTTAATTTAGCTTAGTTTGCAAGAACTGAGGAGGGCTGTTAATGATAGAACCATTTGGAGGTCATTTATTTATACTCTCCTCCCCTCCCCCCTTTCTATTGCAGGACACGGTTTCAGTTCACAGGCCAGGTTTTTATGCTGACAGATTTTTAAAGTTTATGAGTTCCAGGGTATTCAAAAGAAATCAGAGTAAGTTCCATCTTCATCTACACCTAGTTTGGGAGCCAGTCTTCATGTTAATCCTAAGGAGGCCATTTGTCAATAGGTGTTCTGTATTAGTCAGTGTCTTAGTGGTTAAGACACTGAACTTGAAGACTGGAAGGTCAGCAGGTAAGCAGTTTGAGACCTGAGTGCTGCATAACAGAGTGAGCTCCCGTCTCTGTCCCAGCTCCTGCTAACTTGGCAGTTCGAAAGCAAGAAATTACAAGTAGATAAATAGGTACCACTTTGGTGGGAAGATAAACAGTGTTCCATTCACTCCTGTGTCTAGGCATGCCTGCCACATGTCCATGGAAACGTTAGCAAACGCAGATAGCACTGGCTCTTTGGTTATAAACAGAGATGAGCACTAAACCCTGGTTTTTGAGCAAGGGAAAGGTTTTTTTACCTTTACCTATTAATCTTTACCATTATGATGTCAAGCTTGAAAACCTACATGTAGGACGAGGGATTGTGACTCTCCAAATCCTCCAAGTGTAGGATGGCTATTGCCCATGCTGGTTAGGAGAGTCTCAGAGTTCTAATTTTAAAAAGGCTAGTCTACATGGTAGAAGGAGAGGAAACTCAAGCCTGTGTTAAATGCTGCTCAGAGACAAAGAGAGGCAGGGAGAGAGCGAAAACTATTGCTGTGAGTTTCCCATGGGAGAAGACATGCTGGACCACATGAATCTCTTGCCCTGTCCAACAGGGTGGTTCTTCTTTTACATAAGATGCCACAGGTCATGCTCAGAAAATCAGCTTTCATAGAGTCTCTCTGTAATTAAAATAAATTGTAAGCTGTCATTCATAACCAGCCTTAATGTTTTGTAAATGGTGTTTTTCTTTAGCACAGTAATTAGATGTATAATGTATCTCTATAGCTCACATAGATGTGTTTCTGACATTCTGGTTACACAACGGTCAGTTGTCCTGTCCTAAATGCTTTTAGATAACCCTCCTAGGTATCTCAGTCTGGATTCAAATAGTCTTTGATATTTTTTTGCAATTTTGTAACACTAGAGCATGTCATTTACTGGTTTTTATACACAAGGCATGATCAACATGAGTCTACCCAGTTCAGGCATGCAGACAGGAGTTCCCTTTAAGGCAATAATGGGAAATATGGACTGTAACTTTCAAGAGCATATCCTATAGAAATTGCAGTTCAACCTCTGGAAAGACACACATTTTCTTAATAGAAACCCCTTCTACTCTAGTGCCAATTATTATATTTGGCTTGTGGGCTTGCTGATCAATCGATTGATTGATTGATATGCCACCTTTCTCCCTGTAGAGCAGGAGTTCTCATCGTTTTTGAAGCCAGGGACCAGGTCACACTCCCTCAGCTCACAATAATTAAAATTATACAACAATAACAGATTAAAATAGGTTCAAAACTATATATACAGAGCCCTGGTGGTGCAATGGTTAAACTGATGTACAGCAGCCAAAACTGTTGATGTTGTGAGTTCGATCCTGAGAGGTATCAAGGTTGACTCAACTTTCCATCCTTCCGAGGTTGGTAAAATAAGTACTCAACATGATGGGAGCGAAATGCTGATTTCTTTTTAAACTGCCCAGAAAAAGCAGTAAGGGCTATGGGGCAATATTTAAGTGTAGTCACTATTGCTATACAGTATATTAAAAACCAATTAATCAAGATTAAGAACAATTTAAAAAACATTTTAAAAATCTAAATTTGATAACTAAAGTGCTGCCTAGACCCCACGTTGCTTAAAGGTCTGCCTAAAAAGGTAGGTAATTTTGCCTAGCAAGAGAAGTACATGAGGGAGGAGCGGTGACCTGTGTTTTTTTTTTTGTGGGGCAGTGTACTCCTCTCTAGTCTCTTCATCAAACTAGCTTGGCAAGGAATGGCAGTGAGAGAAGGGCCTCCCCAGAAGATCTGAAAAGCCAAGTAGGCTCATATGGGAGTGAAAGAGTCCTTCAAAGAACCTCAACCCAAGCCGTAAATGACTTTATAAGAAGCACTTTGAATAGATCCCAGAAACAGACTGGCAGCCATTGAAGATGTTGTAGTAAGGGAGTTATATGTTCCCTATAACCAGCACCAGTCAGCAGTCTGGCTGCAGTGTTTTGAACCAGCTGAAGTTTCTGAACACTTTTCAAAGGCAGACACCCCCACCCCCCCATAGAGCATGTCACAATAACTCAGATGAGATGTAATCAAGGCATGTGTCACCATGTCCAGATCAGACATCTCAAGGAACAGGCACAGCTGACACACCAGTTTTAACTATACAAAGGCCTTGCAACATGCTCTGAAACATGAGTGGGGGCAGATACCGTTTGGGACATGGTGGTCATTGTAGTCATGAAGTCTTGAGCCACTCCTGACAAAGTGCTTTCTGCTTGAACCTTTCAGTCCCCCAGCACAACATGCCAAGAGAACGGCATCACCACTCCTGAGACAAGATGAGCCAGCTCTCAGGCAAGGAGATTGTTGTGCAGTGGGTTGGCAAATACACCAACAGAACCCCCATTCTGTCCTGGGCACCCACCCTCAGGTACATGCATTTAGATGCAGCAGGGCACCTAGTGAAGGGTGATTGAATCACAGTTGAATGCAGCAATTACTCCTCCTCGCCCAACCCAGGTCTGGCCAGCTGCTGCACAAAGATCCCAGATGGAGGAAGCTGGAAGAGTTTGTCTTCTTCAGCTTTGTCTTTCTCTGGTGACCACTAACTCCTTCAGTTTCCCACAACCAGGTCTCTGTGGTACAAGCTAGCTCAGCATGTTCATCATTCAGATTGAAATATTGGATGTTAGCTGCCTTACCTTTTCACTGACCTGGCATTTAGCAACACCTTCAACTCATGGAGTTTGCTATCGAGACTATCCAGGCAATTTGATTTGGGAGATAATTTTGTCGGTGCAACCAGCATTCTTATTTTGTGCCCTTCCTCTGTGATGGCATTGATGTCTTCCAACTCTGTATCTCCCCCTCCTTCTGTAATTGTAATAGTTGCTCTCTAATCCCTTCCAATCCCGCCCCTTCTTGGAAAATACATCCTTGACAAAAGGCTTCACAGCAGCAGACAAATTCTGGCAGGTACAGGACACATTAAATAAGTCCATTTTTCCTTATCACTTTCTCTCTAAAAAAAAACCATCATAAAAAAGTACTGGTCTAATAAATGTCAAGTTCCCATGCTTACCATATCTAACTGCCCCTTCCCAGTCTTCTAAGTGAAAGAACACATTTTCAGAGTTTGCATTTCATTGCCAAGCAAAGGATGCAGTCTTGATGGAAGTTTTGCATGCAGTACAGCTATTTTCCCTGAAGAATGCCCTATTGCCATGTTTGCTATCTCTTTGTCAACGATAGGATGAGGAAATGAAAATACTCCCCCCCTCATTATGAGTATTGAACTTACGGGACTGCACTGGTTTAATTGTTAAGACGCTGAACTTGATGACTGGAAGGTCAGCAGTTTGTGACCTGAGTGCTGCATGATGCCACGAGCTTCCGTCTCTGTCTCAGCTCCTGCCAACCTAGCATTTCAAAAACAAGAAATTGCAAGTAGATAAATAGGTACCACTTCGGTGGAAAGGTTAACAGTGTTCCATGCAGTGTTAACAGTGTCTAGGCATGCCTGCCACATGTCCACAGAAACATCTGCAGACACAGACAGTGCTGGTTCTTTGGCTATAAGCAGAGATGAGCACTGAACCCTAGCGTCAGATATGACTAGCTTTCAAGCAAGGGCGACCTTTACCTTACTGAGCTTACTTGTCTATATAACTGCATGAGAAGAACAACATATAGTCCTCTCACAGATCTTTAGGTACAAATGACATCTTCTGTTTATATAAACACAGTTAGACGTATTTATCTTTGCTAAAAGATTGATTGATTGGGGGTGAGGTTAGATTAGATTAGATACTTTATTGGCCAAGTGTAACAAGCACATAAAAATTTGACTCCACTACTAAGAGTGTAGCTGACTGGTCAAGAATAATAAAATAGTAACATAACAATGAGCAGACCTTATATATAATCACAAAAAAATTGCCAAAGGAACTTCAATTATACAGTATTTTTTTTAAAAAAAATATTCTTTATATAGATGGTAGGTTACTTCATTAAAAGCTGCTGAAGCTCTTTATAATATTTCCTGATATCCAGAATTATTGTCCTTAATTTAAGATTTGGTCTGTTGGTGCTTTTGAGTGAAACAGGCTTTCACTTCATAATTTTATTTGCAAGAGAATTTAGGTTTATATGATCATAAAATCCTTTACGTTGTAAAATACTTTTCAGATGAAAAGTGGAACATATGTCATTTATTATTAATGGAAGACATTATGTGGAAAGGCTGTTACCCTCTTAGTAGCCGTTTGCCATTAAACAGTTCAGTTTGGGTTTTATTATTCTATCGCAGTATTCCAACATTGTTCAGATTTATATTGGCCACTACAGTAAAGTCTTCTGAAGAAAGCTAGATTCTTGCACAGCATTTTTGGATAATAGTAATGAATAGAGTAATCTGATCTAAGGTCTTTTGTGAGAGTTGGTAAATTATTACGTGAGTTTGAACAAGAAAGGATTGTGAAAAAGATTATCTAGCTAATATTGGAAGCATCATCTCTTGATTATAAGTAGATTCCATAATTACATTGCCTGTCTTCATTTTCTCTTCTTTTAAATACAGCTTTAAAGTCCTCTCCCTCTAAGAAACGGTGCAATTCTATTGCTGCTCTGAAGGCTACATCACAAGAATTTGTATCTGTGGTTAGCCATGACTGGAAAGATGAAAAGCATGACTTGCTTGCAGAGGGACAAAGTTATTGTAGCCTTGATGAAGAAGGTAATGTTTCAAGGATAGCTTCTTCTTCTTCTTCCGTCTCTAGGCCAGACATGAAACTGCCGAAATGAAGGCACCTTTTGGTGAGTTCATTCTGCAGTTCCTTTCACTTGACCCAGTGTGAGAAAGATTAGCTTGCAACACAAGGTTGCCGTTACTAGGGTATGTCCAATTGTGGTTCAGAAATACCACTAAGTTGCTCTTAATAAAGATAGTTTATGATGTTGTGGGTAAACATTGTTGCCCTCCCACATCTCTCCAGTTTTCTGACTGCACGCTGGCTTGACGCTAAAATCCTGGCTTGATCACATCTTTATTTTCTGGACTAATTTGCCAACATTGAGACAGTTTCACAGTTCAGGTATGAGAAGGAACTTTTGCTTCATGTAAACCAGGAACCATATGTCAATATCCATGTGAAATTGGATAACCAAGGTCAAGAGAGCAGCACACAGCCATAGTACTTGTGCACTTCCCAAAATGCATCTTGCAAAGCAATGGGTGAAGATCTAAACATTCTGGTTGAAAACCTGTTGTGTTGCTAAGCAAAAAAGTGTAATTTGTGGAGGCAAATTGACAATGTAAGAAATCTCTAGACATTATTTATTCAAAATTGAGTTGCATAACTTGATTACCGTAATACCTCGGATAACATTTACCTCGGATAACGCTAAAATTGCAAAACGTTAAGCAATCTGGGGTGGAGAATTGGATCGAATAACGTTAAGGTCCTATGGGATGGATCGGATAACAACCGCTAAAGCCTGTGCAGTTACAATGTATCTTTATGGAGCTTTAACGTTATCCGATCCATCCCATAGGATTTTAACATGTATCAGATAACACTAAAAATCGGATAACACCAAGACTTGTGGAACCAAGTCTTAGCGTTATCCGAGGTATTTCTGTATATCTATGAAGAATTCCTAACTTGAAGCCATGTACCTCCAAAAGTCACACCTTTTGCTTAGAAGCACAACAGGATTTCTCCTCTATATATGTCTGGGTCTGTTTTTGTCTCTGACTTTACTACAAGTAAACACTATATACTGTATACTCGAGTATAAGCCGATCCAAATATAAGCTGAGGTACCAAATTTTATCTGAGAAACCAGGAAAACTGATTGATTCAAGCATAAGGTGGGAAATGCAACAGCTACTAGTGGGTTTCAATAATCAAAATAAACTAGCCTTGTATGACTGACATGTTCGTTTTGGTCCAAGATTACCAATTTCTAATGGGAGAGGCGCAGGAGAGCCCGGTAAGTGCCGCGGCTGCCGGGGCGGGGGGAGGGTGTTTTACCCTCTATAGCGGTGATCAAGGCCGGCTCTTCAGCCACCTGGATCACTTCTACATGAAAGTTTGTCGCTGGCAGGAAAAAAAAACATGATCCAGATCTAACTACTTCCTGACCAGGACGTTTATCTATAATTAGCGGTCAGGAAGTGGTTAACATTCAAAGGGATGCTCACATTCTGCTAGTGCTTGTCAACTCTATAAATCACATCATCAGATGGTCTCAAATGTGCAGATCTCCCGCACAGCCAGGAAAATAGAGCAGACGACTCGAGTATAATCCAAGTCTGCTTTTTTCAGCACATTTTTGGTGCTGAAAAAAAATTGATTTATACTCAAATATATACGGTAATCTGTTCCATGATAATGAATTGTCTTGTTTAAATTATAAAAATAAATGTCTTCCATTTTTTCCCCTTTACATTACAGTGTTAGCGTCCCGACACAGGCCTGATTTAGTGCCGAGCACAACTTCCTTGTTTGAAGCATCTTCCTTAGCAACTACAATTTCTTCTTCTTCCCTATACACAGATGACCCTTATCCACATGATGGAAGCAGGCTTTATTCTAGCAGGTAATCAGAATATCTTATCTACGTTTATGCTAAAGATGTATGGAATTTTTTCCCTGATTTTATTCAAGGAAAAGCATTCTAATTTATTACAACGAAATACCAACCTCACTGAAACATAAAGCTGTCTGAGTTGGCAGCAGCCTACGCAGGGTTGATCCGGTCCTTTTTCTCTACTGGACCTATTGAAAGGTTGTAGCAATGTTAGAGACCACTTTAACTCACCACCCTGCATTCTCTGCAATGTTTCATGAAGGATTCCTGAACTACTACTTGTTTTAAGCTACTGCTGTTGCATTTTTTGAATAGAAAAGAAATTAAAAGGAAAATGGTGTTCATGCTTGGTAGAAGGAATTAAGACATACTCTTTTTCCATGGTTGAAATGAGTTTTCCCAGGTATTTTAATACAAATCAGAAAAATAAGTAAAAATTTTATTGGAATGTTTGATAGTCTTAGTATAATCTCCTGAGGTAATTGATTTTTCAGCCATTTTTCAGATAACTGAAATGTGTTTAGGTCGGATGTCAGCTTCCCCTTGAGTGACATAGAGACCGTATTATGAATTATTTTGGTGCAGCCTGTCTTTATTTGAAGATAAGGTGAATAATTGATAACCCCTAGCTGTTTTTATTAAAACTTATACTCACAAAGACAGTAAGGCTTTCTGGAAAGCTGCTGTTTAAAAAGACATCATAGGTGAGTACTTGTTTCAAGAGGGGAAAATGTCTAAACATATCTTTATAAATACTGGCATGCCTTAACCAAGAAGATATTGCTATATGTTCTAAAAAACATGTTTATCATTTGTTAAGGAACATGTAACTGCCAAATGTAAAACTAGTTACATGCTTATTAACCTTCCCAGAGGTAGGAAACCCAATTAGTGTAATACATCATCAGTCATCATATTAATGGAGGTGTACATATAAGCCCAAGGACTGCGGTGGCTTAGTGGTTAAGACCCTGAACTTGACAATAGAGGGTAAGTAGTTTGAGACCTGAATTCTACACGACGGGATGAGTTCCCATCTCTGCTCCAGCTCCTGTCAGCCTAGCAGTTTGAAAGCAAGATATTGCAAGTAGATAAATAGGTACCACATTGGTGGGAAGGTAACAGCATTCCGTGCACTCCGGCGTCTAGTCATGCCTGCCACATGTCCATGGAAATGTCTGCAGCTGCAAGCAACGCTGGCTCTTTGGCTATAAACGGAGATGAGCACTGAGCCCTAGTGTCCGATGCAACTGGCTTTCGAGCAAGGGCACCCATTACATATTATATACAGTACATTTCTTTTCCTTTTCTAGTCCTGGCTCTCTGAATGGGAAAACATTACGTTATGCATTCAGATAGTCTTATTCTCTGATAATCATAAATAACTGCTCTCCTCATTATGCAGCATAATGATGATTGCCAGCTAAAATCTGCACTCTGCTCATTGGAGAGGAAAAATCATGTTTTTGCTATTCCATGGTTTCCTCCGTTATAGAAGCAGAACTAGATATACTGTGTTAAAGGACAAGTGGTTTCTGTTAAGTATGATTGATCATGTGCCAAGATATTCTCTGAAAATACAGATTATTCATTCAGTGTTTGCTAAAGGCTTCTTCTATATTGCCCCAAATCTCAATTTGTCTTTGCATTTCCTGTGTGGGCAATGCAGACCAAATAGTAATTGCTGGCCTAAAAAGTTTAAATTGCTACTTGAAGTCTTACTGAAAGGGAGGCATGGAGAAGGCAAACTCAATGATTCCTTTATTGGGGAATATGGGCCTGCAGCTCTATATTCTGTCTGTCTATTGCATCTTACAACATATGGCTCATTCATAGCTATTCAGCATGGAGTGAGCTGCCAGGGAAGGACTGGGAGGCCGTTTTCCATCCTGCCAGACAGTAAATAAAACAACAAGATAAAAAAATGTTGCGGCACTTTAAAAACTAACTGCTCTATTTTAATTTGAGCTTTCTTAGATTAAGTCTACTTTGTCAGACATAAGAGTGAGGCTTCATGGCATCAATTTATACACATCAGGTACAGAGGTATACAGTGGTTAGCATAACATAAGTATACAAGTCAATCAGGCTTTTTTACAACTGGTAATACCTGTTCTCCAGATGCCTGTTCTTTGGTTTTAAAGTATCATACCCAGGACATGGGGGTAATGAAGACACATAAAAGGCAAGAAGAAAACAACAATAAGGATATTAACAAGATTCCCACAAGTTTTCTAATTTTGTTTAATTGCTTTCAAAGAGACATAGAACAGGTCAAATCTGATCCAGGTTAGTTGGACGTACATTTCAGAAGCTTTAATATTACACTTGGAGGAAAATCACATCTGTTTCTTATAATAGCAATAACACTTACATACTGCCCACAGTGCTTAGTGCACTATGAGCACAAGGTAATTAGCATCCCCCCTCAACATGCTGGGTACTCGTTAATGCATCTTAAAGATGTAATTAGTATGAATCTCCGATTCCTCCTTCCTTCTTTGACTACTTTTTTGCTTTGTTTTGCTTCAAGCATACTCTTTATGAAATACAAAGAGTAGTATATGAAATACAAAGAGTAGTATACAGTAATACCTCATATAACATTAGTATCGAATAACACTAAAATCGCATAACATTAAGGAATCTGGGGGGAAGAATTGCATCAGATAACATTAAGATCCTATGGGATGCTTCAGATAACAACCGCTAAAGCCTGTGTGGTTACAATGTATCTCTATGGATCCCATAGGATTTTAACATGCATCAGATAACACTAAAAATCATATAACACCAAGACTTGTGGAACCAGGTTTTAGTGTTATATGAGGTTTTACTGCATATAATTGGTGGTCAGAATCAAGAGATTAATTCCCTGTTGAAATGATTTTTCAATGGATATGGACAATTACTTTAATAAATAGTTGATACTCAGGTTTCTAATGGTGCAGTTGATCGATATTACCGATACTATTTCTAGATTGTTTAAGGCAGGAGTTCCCAACCTTTTTACACCGTGAGCCTGACCACATACCCCAGACAGTTGAGTGGACTGGACCACACATCCCAGAAGGAAAAGCAAGTGCACTTACGGCTGTCATAAACACATATACGACAGACGTAAATGTGCCCACTTCTGCATTTATGACAGGCACATTTACGGCTGACACAGCTGTACTTACAACAACCACTAGCACATTTATGGCTGATGTAAACGTACCCATTTCCACTTTCAAGTGTGGTGGCAGCGTCAGGCCACATGAGATGGTGCCATGAGCCATAGGTTGGCAACCCTTGGTTTAAGGGCTTGTAGTTTAGAGTGTGTTCTTTTTTGAAACACTGGAAACAGCGTAGTGATGTTTGCATGCAGCGTTTCAATCTGAATCTATTTGACAGGATTGGGATGAGAGAACATTAATTATTTCAAATAATTGACAATGTGATTGATATGGAATTTCATCATGTTTCCAACCCTTTTCTATTCTCAAAGAATGTCTGTAATTCTGTTTTCACTGCCTCAAACACAAGAGAATTAAGCAACAGTTCTTGTATGGTAGTGCATAACAATCACGTGGGTGTAATTTGAATGAGTCTTTCTGCCATCACTCAGTAATATATATGTTCATCCAGTTTTGCTAAGAGGTGTAATGCGAGTTGTTTCCTCAATGACTATGCAAATAAAAACCCAGATTATTTTTTGCCATTTATATGGTAGCTTGGAAACCAAACAGTAACTCAGCTGGATAGCATATTAGTTCTGCATAAATCATATGACAATGTGTGCAGCTTGTAGAAGGTTGGGAAATAGGTCTATGACTCAAGTTATCACCTGGGTGAAAGTGACCTTGGCTGCTGATAACACAGGGCTGCCAATATGCTTCTGTGGGGACATTTTGACTGCCTGGATTAAGCTCCCATGATTTAGGAGTTCTGAACCATTTATGTGCATTTTCTCCAATTGTGCAATATCTACATCTTCCATAATACAGATGTGTATACACATAGGTGATTCTGTGTTGAGCTGCTTCATTGAAGTCTTCAACATACTTCAACATAGCATGCTGGAGTATACCGAAAGAGCCTCCTCAAAGATTGTCGTATTTTTTGAACCACAATTGGACATACCCTGGTAATGACAACCTTTAGTTGCCAGCTAATCTATCTCACATTAGGTCAAGTAAAAGAAACTGCTGAATGAACTCGCCAAAATGTGCCTTCATTTTGGCTTTTTCACGTCTGGCCTAGACATGGAAGAAGAAGAACATAACATGCTGCATAAACTTAATTATAATTAGCATTTTAGTGCAACAGACTAAACATGTCAGCTGTTGCAAAAATCTAATATTAGCAACTAAGATGCAGAGAGTGTTTATGTTATTTTAATCATTGAATTTCTTTGCTGAGAATATAAGCATTACACATTACTTGTTTTGTATAGCCTTTCATAAGCAGCTTCACTATAATATTTTAACTAAACAACAGACTCTTACAGCCAAGATTACAGTATCTTGCTTAGTCCATAGTTAAGGGGCAACTACTTTGGCAAATACAGGAATGGTCAGATTTGCATTCTTTTTCATTGACTACACAATGTACAAGTGTATATGAATCAGACCCAGGGTTTTCCCTTCCAGACTGATTTTTCCCCTCAGCCACTGCAGCTCTTCTCTGTTTAGAGTGAACGCATTCATATTGATTCAGATGATATGATTGCTTCAGCTTTGTATAATGGCCCTAGTTCTACGGCATTTAAGAGACTAAAAGCTGGGTGTGGGGAGACCAAGGAGTCGGAAGAGAGCAAGATGAGGAAATTATTAGCCTTTTTCCAGCTTGTTATCATAGTTCTGCTTGAACTGTTTCTTCTTCAAATCTGGATGGCTGAAGCAACGCTACTTTAATAAGCCAAACCAGGACGCTTGCCAGTTTGCTCCTCTATGTCTGTTGACTTCTGTATCATTAACTAAACTGAACGTCAAAATGAGACACCCAACTTCCCAGGTGCAACTTCATAGCATATCCATTCATATTTTGGCCAAAGTGTAGTCACACCTTTAGGGTACTGTCAGACAGTGCTCTGTGTTTTGGACTGCTTATGAAATGACCTGGTCCAGACCATTTTCCAGAAACTAGGTGATCTATAGGCTTCTTCTTCTTCTTTTGTGTCCTGATCAGACCTTGGACTGCCAAAATGAAGCCACTTTGTTCATTCTGTCGTTGCCTAAACACAAGTCCTCATCAGTACATATGTCTGGCAGCAATCAGCAGACCAGCAAATGGGCTGGAGTCTGTGTCTCTCCACATTCACACCACGTGTCGTTGTCCACCAGCAGTCCCCAGTTGAGCATGTTGGTCTTGCATCTAGGGACTCCAACCCTCAGCCTATATAGTGTCCTCCAGGTGACGTAGGGGAGATTGAGATCTTCAGCTACATCCACCTTTAATGATGTACCTGCCAGTGAGCTACTTTCTTCATCTTCTAATTTGGTTTTGCTCTTGTGTACCCTCAACAATGTTTGGTCGGTATTTCTCGTAATAATTCAGTGCTGTGTTACCTGGGTGGCAGGCCAATGAAGTGTTATATCATTTACCGATAAATTAAAAATATATATTAAAAAATCAATTCAACTTATTGTTTTTTCAAAACAATTCTAGTGGTTTGTAAAAAAAAGAGGAAATGCTGTGAAAACAAGCCGTACCTGCCAGAGAGCTGTCTCATGATATAACTGGTCACTTTTCAACAGTACCTTGAATCTTTCTACAAGTTAAAACAAAAAACAAATATATAAAATGAACTTCGGTTCAGTAAGGATACATTAGGTAAAGATAAAGGTCACTCTTGCCCGAAAGCCAGTCGTATCAGACGCTAGGGTTCAGTGTCCATCTCCGCTTATAGCCAAAGAGCCAGTGTTGTCTGTCTCTACAGACGTTTGCGTGGTCATGTGGCAGCCATGACTAGACACTGGAATGCACAAAATGCTATTACTTTCCCACTGAAGTGGTACCTATTTATCTACTTGCAATTTCTTGCTTTCAAACTGCTAGGTTGGCAGGAGCTGGGATTGAGATGGGAGCTCACTTGGTCATACAGCACTGTAGTCGGCAACTAGAAGTGCATCCAAAAGTTATCGGCCTTTTTTGGTGTTAAGTTCAGCATCTTAACCACTAAAGTCATCACAATTTACCAAGGATATATTAGACCAGTGATTTAAAAAATCTACTTTGTATTATTGCCTTAGTTTAAAAAAAATCTGCTTCTTCTGCCAGGAATTGTTTTTCCCCCCAGCTCTATGAAGAGCTCATTGGTAAATATTGCATGCTTACTCTAAAGCAGTGATTCCCAAACTAAGGCCAGGGGGCCGGTGTGGCCCCCGATGCCAATTCATCCGGCCCGTGAAGCCCTCCTCTCTCCTGGAAGCGGAAGTACAACGGGCGCGTTTTACTTCCGCTTCCAGGAGTGAGGAGGGCTTTGCAGGCCAGATGAATTGGCGTTGGGGGCCGCCCCCGGCCCCCGGGCCTTAGTGACTGGCTCCCTGAACCACATGATTGGCCCACGGCCCAAAATGTTTGGGCACCCCTGCTCTAAAGCAAAGGTCCCTTCTTGTCTTGTAGAATGTTGTTTTACTCTACTGCACAATAAACATAGCATTACCATGCAGTTATAATACATTTTTTTAATCATCTGAACTAAACCATTTTCAAACAAAATATTACAGAGAAATGAAAAATGATAAGT
The DNA here is from genome assembly GCA_030440675.1 of Furcifer pardalis. NCBI lineage: Eukaryota > Metazoa > Chordata > Lepidosauria > Squamata > Chamaeleonidae > Furcifer > Furcifer pardalis. Next base: position 37,594,410 of record CP126896.1, read on the forward strand.
CATATCTCATTAACCTTCTTTTACATTAGTTCCAATGCACTGCAAACAATTACCAAGGTTAATTTGGATGATGCAATGCCACATATGTTTGTTCTTCATTTCAAATACTGTACAAGCTTGTTTACCATGCAAATCTGAAATATGAATGTGTCATCTGTAGGGCATGAAGCCTGAGGAAGCACATTTTCCCTGGGAAGATTTGCATTCTCCTTGTGTGTACCTGCAAGGGGAAAGCATATCGTTTCCTGAGAGAAACAACCCTTCCCCTACTTTGAAGAAAGGAAGAGTCTCCAAATTACACCCAGAAGCACTTTGAGAGTAAAATATCCCATCCTATAGTGGATCCAGTTAGATAAATATCCTATTTAAGAATAAAAAGGTCACCCTTGCTTGAAAGCCAGTTGTATCCGACTCTAGGATTCAGTGCCCATCTCAGTTTATAGCAAAAGAGCCCAGCACTGTCTGCCTTTGCAGACATTTCTGTTTATCTACTTGCAATTTCTTGCTTTCAAACTGTTAGGTTGGCAGGAGCTGTGACAGAGGCAGAAGCTCACGCCATCGTGCAGCACTCGGGTCTCAAACTGCTGACCTGCCAAACTTCTGGTCGTTAAGTTCAGCTTCTTAACCACTAAGCCACCACAGTCCCTTTAGTTAAGAATAATTATTCAATAAAATATATGATTACGGTATTACACTGCCCAACAACGATTTTACTACTGGGAATAACACATGTGATTTACATGATCTCGAGTGCGCTCATTCCAAATCTGAACTCAGAATTTGCCTATCACATACAGATTTTAAGTTACAGGAGTGCTATAGCTGTTCAAATGGTATTGGGTAGTGTATTTTTACATGGGAACATTGTAACAGTTTCAGCTACCACTATACCTGCAGCCGCCTCAGCTGAATCATGTCCCCTGGTGGCATGCATGTTCCAGCAGCGCCCAGGCATGTCTGGGCAAATCAGTGAGCTGATGTCAGAAATAGGTATATAAGGCGAGATGGACCAAAGGTTTGTCTCTAGTGCAAAACCATCGTATTGGATAGTACCCAATACCATTTTAACAGTGTTTTGAGCTAAAGATGAGTAGGCACAGCTGTGTTAATAAACCGGACAATTTTTGCTACATTTGTGGCAAATATATCCCGGGTGATCAATGCAAGAACCTAACCAAGAGGGTGAGATTTGCTAACTTAAGATCCTGATGTCCTAGGCAGAATTGGACTTCAGATTTTGATTCAGCACACTTGATTTAGTATAGGACACATGAATTAGACCAAATAGCAGACTATATCTATTTTTGTGGTGCGGTGTTATCTTTCTTCTTTTTGGCCTCTGTGAATCAAACGTGGGTCTTGATGCACCTTCTGAAACCAGAGTGTTCTAGAGTTTAAATCGGTGTCTCCCAACCTTTGGGGGTTTTTTAATTTCAATTCCCAGAAGCCTAAGTCAATTCCTCAAAGTATTGATCAGCCAATGTACTGACTTAGGCTTCTTGGAATTGAAGTCTCCTTCTGGGTCTGTGCCCCACGTTATGAACCACTGGCTTAAATAAAGAACCAGTAGTATAACACCACTACCCCCTAACATGTCCCTGTGCCTAATAGTTATCTCTCAGTTCTCCTTAGCTAGGCTGATGAAACTTCTAGGATCATTCATTAAGAGCTTTTTTTTTGTTTACCCTTCAGAAAACCTTTCCTGTTGTCACTGTTGTCTTTATTGGGTTTTCTCCAAGAGTCCCCTAAGAAGTTCATTAGTTTTTATCATTCTCAGGCTTTCCTATTTTTCAGAGGTCTTCCTGCCTCAACAGCCTATTCAAAAGGTGTGTTTCATGTGGCAATTAAATCCCTTTCACCAATGGACATTTGAAGTGTTTATAATGCCTTGGTGCGGGGCACCGGTACAATCTTCCCAGCATTGCTGCAAGTTTACAAAGGTTGCATTTAAGAACTGGGTTCTTTAGAAGACATTTTGCATCATAACTCTAGAGTTCTTGTCTATGGGGGGGATGCTAACCATGAGCATAATGGTCGGACGGGTTAGTTGTATGGTAATAATCTCATTTGTTCAGTTGGTAGCTTCGCCTATCCTCTGCTATTTTGGAGGCTCAGACTATGTGTGTCTTCAAACATTTGTTTTCAGCTATTTATTATGTCTCATCTAAAATAAACTGGGTTGTTTTGGTCAATATACTAAAGGCTTTTTCCCTGTCAGAGTATTTACTTGCAAAAATGATGAAGCATGGTACACATTAAACAATTATTTCCATGTTCTTCTGGCAATCAGCTTCCCTTTGTTTACACTTACTTCAGCACTATGAAAAGTGAAGTGTTGATGCTACTAGAAATAAGAATAGAGGAGTTGTTCCTGAACTTCCTAATCTGTATCTGAAACCATGAAGACTCCTAAGCAGATGGTTTCCTGGATATATAGCTGTATGAGTTCTGTTTCCCATCTAAAGCTATATAGAGTAATACCTAGGATAATGTTTACCTCGGATAACGCTACAATCGCATAACGTTAAATAATCTGGGGAGGAGAATTGGATCGAATAACGTTAAGGTCCTATGGGATGGATCGGATAACAACCGCTAAAGCCTGTACAGTTACAATGTATCTCTATGGAGCTTTAACGTTATCCGATACATCCCATAGGATTTTAACATGCATCGGATAACACTAAAAATCGGATAACACCAAGACTTGTGGAACCAAGTCTTAGCGTTATCCGAGTTATTACTGTATATTTATAATTTTTGTTAGAGAAACATTTCCCATCCCGAGAATCTAGTCTGGAATAGGCAGTCTTCAACATCCAGTTTTGTGACCCTCTGCTTTTTTATTTCTATCTCCCTATGAATGATGTGGTGATTTAAAATCTTTGCAAAGCATAAGAATAAACCCATATGTGTAGAGGCTATATAATTCACATCACCAATAATATTTGTTTATAATTTAGGATAAGTGAAACAAGAAAAGCTATGACATACCATTTCAGCAGGTGTGCCACGTTTTATGTTTCCTGTTGCTCAAATAGCTATAATAGTAATACATGTGTGTATGTAAACAGATGGAAAGAGTGCAGAAATGTCATTACATTGTCTCAAGCTTTGGAATGGGTGGAGTATAAATACATCTATTTTTATGTTCAAACAGTATTAAAAAACCGGTTACACCTGTTCTATTTCCCCACAGTTAACCTTGGAGGTATGTTCTGACAACAGTGCAGTCACATTTTTAAAAATGGAATATTCATATGAATTTGAATCATCATGGCACCTGCTTTTTCACCCTTTAACCCAGTTCATCTCCATTTTAACTTTTGGTGTCTTTCTTGTATCTCCAGTAAAGGATTGCCATCAAGTTCAACGTTCACCTTAGAAGACAGTGCTATCTGTTTGACTTCAGAACAGAGCACAGTAGAGACGGAGAATGATAATGCTTCTGTATTGGATGTATATTTAGTAAGTTCTCCAAATACATTGCTTTAATGTTTTACTATAATGCATTTTTAAATTGCTAGCTTTTGATTCATTGTGGGTTGTATTCTACTATTGTCAGCTTTAAACATTTTACTCTTAACTGCATTTCTTTTGTGTTATGAAAAGTGCTTCAATCCATATACATCCCACTGAGAAGTTTTGGAAGTCAGCATGTATACAGGGTTCATTATATTTGAACGTGAGGAACCATAAAAGCATTCAACACTTATAGCATTTCTGTGATACAAGGTTTATTTATGCACATATACAGAATGAGTATTAGATTAATATTCTGGTATTAATACTTTGGAACTAGCTCAACTGGTCAAGACACTGAACCTGATTACTGGAAGGTCAGCAGTTTGAGACCCAAGTACTGCATGACAAAGTGAGCTTCCATCTCTGTCCCAACTCCTGCCAACCTAGCAGTTTGAAAGCTGAAATTGCAAGTAGATAAATAGGTACCATTTTGGTGGGAAGGTAAACAGCGTTCTGTGCACTCTGGTGTCTAGTCATGCCTGCCACATGTCCTCAGAAATGTCTGCAAATGCAGGCAATGCTGGCTCTTTGGCTAGAAACAGAGATGAGCACTGAACCCTAGAGTCGAATATGACTGGCTTTTGAGCAAGGGTGACCTTTACCTTTATTAATACTTCAAAAGATTTATGTTTCCTATCAGGTTCTTAGAGGAACTGTAATTTCATAGGATTTCCTGTAGACTATAATATCCACTCTTTGCATCTCTGCCCAATGCACCTTTGTAGTCTGCCTCCAATGAATGGACTTGATTTGAGTCATTGTTCACATCCCAGGGCTCTATTAGCATATTCTTAGGGAAGTGGGTGTTGATGGATGAGTCTTGTTTGAAAAGACTCCCTAAGAGTTTGCTTCAGTGAATCTTTGTAATAGAAAGGAATCTTCCAGGCTAGATTTTCAAAACCCATCAACTCAGTCTATCAATCTCTCTTCATAACACATATGCCAGGGGTTCTCAACCTACAGCCCATTGGCCAGATCCAGCCCACAGCACCAAATAATCTCCCCCCCCCCTTACTCCAGCCACTGCAGTCAGCTGCAGACTCGTTTACAACAGCCGTAAATGGTAGGGGGGACCACCAGTCCGCCCCCCTCAACTGTCTGGAACATAGTTTGGGAAATGCTTCAAACTCAACCCAGGAGGGAGGCAAGTTTACATTATTGGCCACTATTTTATTCTCTTTTGACTGTGTCTTGACCTTCGGAAAGACCACTAATTTCAAAGATGTTAACCTTTAAATGGGGATTCCCCCATCCCAACTGTTATTTGTTGCCTTTCACACGTTGGTATATTTTTTGTATGTGTTTATTTTATTTGTTAAGAGGAGAACAAAAAGATGCATCTATACTAACTTGTTTGAGTAATCAGCATCCCTAGGTCGGAATGCTTACTATGTATAGGTTCAGGAAGTGATCCCAGTTGTAATGCAGCAGGTATAGATAGACTGATAATGGGAACAAAGCTACTCTTAGTGCAAATAAAATCTGGTTGGTACCATATACATAACTACATAACCATATACATAGTTACAAAAGGGCTACCTCAAGAAATGTTGCTGCCTAGGGTGAAGAACAAGATGGCACCCCATATATTCTCCAAAGCTGATCAGACTAGGAGCTGAATTTTGTTTCAGCATCAGTTGTAAAAGAATATGCTGTACTGCAGCTTAAATGGAGAAAAGAGAATAAAAGGAAGAAAGAGAGAGTATACCAAAGAACTATGCAGAAGAGATAGAAAGATGACAGGCCCATTTGAAGAAGAATCCTGTGATGAAGAGCTTCCAGTACTAGAAAGTAAAACTGCTAAGAAGAAATAAATCACCAGGGGTGAAAGAGATACTAATACTGTACAACTGTTACAAGCCACCCAAACTGAATCTCTTAATATCTTAAAAATATGCCAACAAACCTGGAAGAAAACCTCAATGAACTACTGACTGAAAATGTTTCATATACATTGCAATCCTCAAGGAAGGAGGAGATGCCAAGGGGTGCAAGTAACTATAAAGCCATTGCTTTAATTTTCCATGCAGGCAAGACAGAATGGTTCCCTATAGACAAAGATGTCAGACAAGGATGCATTTTATCCCTTTATCTGTTCAGTTTCTACATATAATATGGAAAGCTAATCTAGAATCAAATGAAGGAGAATTGAAAATTGGTAGGAAAAACATCAATAATTTAAGATATGCAAATGACACTATCTTACTAGCAGAAAACAGCAATGAGTTTTTTGTTGTCAGTGTTATTCCTTTTTTATTTATTTATTTATTATTAAATTTAATACCCCGCCCCAATCGGGAGGACCCGACTCTGGGCGGCTTACATCCTGATAAAAACAGAAATAAAACCTAAACACTCAATATCAATAAAAGCGTCAAAATTAAAAAATCATCAGAGGTTAAAACAACACAGAACTACACACCAGTATTCCCACATTCCAGCCCAGGGAGGCAGTCCTTATATAAGCCACTTGGTATGGGAACCCACGTTCCCGGGTCCCCAAACCTGTCCTGCCAGCCAGGTTTTCACGCCCTTCCGGAAGGGTAAGAGCTCTGTCTGAAGGCGCAGTTCAGTGGGCAGGAGGTTCCAGAGGGTCGGGGCGGACACGGAGAAGGCTCTCCTCCTAGTACAGGCGAGGCGCGCCTCTCTCGCCGAAGGAATAACAAGGGAGCCTCTCCGATCCGCCCTGGTGGGCCGGACAGATGTTCTTGGGGTGACGCGGTCTCTTAGGTATCCTGGCCCACTACCATATAGGGCTTTAAAGGTAATAACCAGCACCTTGAATTGCACCCGGAGACATACTGGCAACCAGTGCAGCTCCCGGAGCAGCGGCGAAGCATGAGCATAACGCCCACACCCCACCACTACCCGGGCCGCCGCATTCTGTACCAGCTGGAGTCTCCGGATGGTCATCGGGCAGCCCCATGTAGAGAGTGTTGCAATAATCAAGTCTGGAGGTGACCAACGCATGTGTGACCATAAGCAGGGCATCCCGGTCTAGGAGTGGGCGTAACTGGCGTATTACACGAAGTTGTGCAAAAGCCCTCCTGGCCACGGCTGCCACCTGCTCTTCGAACAGTAGCCATGAGTCCAGGAGGACCCCCAGATTACGCACCGGGTCTGTTTGGGGCAAGACTGCCCCATCCAGAGCCAAAGGTGGCAGCTCCTGTGTTAACACAGGACCCCTTACCCACAGCCACTCAGTCTTGCCGGGATTCAGCTGTAGCCTGTTGTCCCCCATCCAGACCTTAACAGCCTTCAGACACCTGGAAAGGACTTCCACCGCACCGCTTGGGTCCCCACGGGCGGAGATGTATAACTGGGTATCATCTGCATATTGATTATTATTATTATTATTATTATTATTATTATTATTATTATTATTATTATTATTATTATTATTATTATTATTATTATTATTATTATTATTATTTATTAAATTTAATACCCCGCCCCAATCGGGAGGACCCGACGCTGGGCGGCTTACATCCAGAATAAAAACAAAAATAAAACCCAACACTAAAACGTCAGAGTTAAAACCATCAGAAGTTAAAAACAATACAGGGCTATATTCCAATGTTCCCAGAATCCAACCCAGGGGCGCAGTCCTTATATGAGCCATTTGGTATGGGAACCCATGTTCCCGGGTCCCCAAACCTGTTCTGCCAGCCAGGTTTTTAAACCCTTTCGGAAGGGCAGGAGCTCTGTCTGAAGGCGCTGTTCGGTGGGCAGGAGGTTCCAGAGGGCCGGGGCGGACACGGAGAAGGCTCTCCTCCTAGTACAGGCGAGGTGCGCCTGATATTGATGATACCTTACCCCATGGGAACGGATGATCTCACCCAGCAGCTTCATATAGATGTTAAATAGGAGAGGAGAAAGTACCGAGCCCTGAGGCACCCTGTATTGCAGGGGCCTAGGGCTGGACTTCTCCTTCTCCAGGCACACCGACTGGGTCCTGCCCCTCAGGAATGAGGAAAACCAGGACAGCACCGTGCCCTGGATCCCTAGACCCTGGAGCCTTCCCAGAAGGATGCCATGATCGACAGTATCAAAAGCCGCTGAGAGATCGAGAAGAGCAAGGACAGACGGCTCCCCTCCGTCCCGCTCTCTCCAGAGATCATCTACCAAAGCGACTAGTGCAGTCTCAGTACCATAACCGGGCCTGAATCCTGACTGAAACGGGTCCAGATAATCCGCTTCATCCAGGACCTCCTGTAACTGCTGCACCACAGCCTTTTCCAAAACCTTACCTAAGAAAGGTAGGTTGGACACTGGACGGTAGTTGGAAATTACCGTGGGATCGAGGGACGGCTTCTTCAAGAGGGGGAGCACCAAAGCGTGTTTAAGCGGTGCTGGAAAATGCCCCTCTTTTAGAGAAGCGTTAATTATCGCCTCGATCCAGCCACCTGCCACAGACTTGGAGGCTTTAATTAACCAGGCAGGGCATGAGTCCAGTGCACAGGTCGTGGCACGAACAGATACAAGAAGCCTGTCCACTTCCTCAGGGCCAACAGGATCGAACCGATCCCAGGTAACATGGCTAGACTGTGCTATGGTCAACCCCAGCTCTGTATGTTCCACGCCGGGATTTAGCTTCGAGCGGATCTGAGCGATTTTCTCCGCCAGACAATCAGCAAAATCCTCAGCCGAACCCTGCCACCCACTCCGAGTCTTCACCCAGCGGCGCTCTCGGCGTCTCTTAGCCCGTTTAAGCCCGATTCCTTTTATCTGAGAAGGCATTATTCTGAGCATTAAACTGAAACAAAGATTTTTTTCATACTGTAGCACATGAAAATTAGTCTAGTAAGAGAAAAATAAAGAGAGGGATGTATCCAAGGATTCTTTATAGCATGTATGTGCCCCACATGCTCTCTGACATATTCTGCTGATACATGCTTCAGAAGTCTCTTTGATGCTGAAAACATGTTCAGTAGCACATTGCTTTCTTGGAAACTAAAAATACTGTCAAACATAATTTCTGCTCACTATATGATCTAGGTTTGGAATATAGGGAATGGTGTACTATGTGCTACTCTCAAAGATATGGCACTAGCTTCTCATATTTAGTCCTCTACTGCCAATGGCTTTATAATCATATTCGTTGTTAACAATGAAGAATGCTGTATTTTAATAGCAGTTGCATGAGATCCTTTAGTCAGTACTACAATGCTGCTATTCATGTGTAATTGGTAACAGTGTCACAAATATCTCATGCAGTATCTAATTATCCAACACAATATGTCCCTTATGTCCTATGCCAGGAACATAGAATGATTATCAGCCTTTTGAGTGTAATTTGTAGTTATTGAGTATACTTTTCTCCACTAAATGTAAGGAATGGCAGCAGCGGGGAGGGAACACCAATCTGGCCCACCAACAGTCTGAGGGAGCCTGATCTGGCCCCCAGCTTAAAAAAGTAGAGAACCCCTGGCATAGTAAGTTGCAACTAATGTAGTCCCTTTTGAATCAGTGGAACATAGGTAGGAACATCAGTAGGAAGAATTGACCTACTAAATCCTCATTGATGCAGTGGGCCTACTCTAGTTCAGTTGTTACATTAAGTAACAGGATTTTAGCTATTATATTAAATAACAGTGTGGTAACTACACAAAAAAGTCTGCTCAGTTACTGCATTGGTGAAGAAAAATAGCTTATGAAGGAAAAGGAGTTAATTTTCAACATCATCAGCAGTTTTGATAAGATAATACGTTGTCCAGTTTTGCTCCCCTCCCTAAAATGAGCTTTTCTTTCTTTTACAGTAGACCATAAAAAGAAAAAAAGACAAATTTTAGAAATCAATATATTTGAAGAAAAGCACTTTCTGTACTCCAGATGTATGAGCAAAATGTTGCTGACCTGATGAAGTAAAAGTTTTAATCAACAGAAACTCTATCAAGAACAGCACAGGAATCTAGAATCATAGAAGTAACACCTTACGCTCAACAGATGAGATGTGAAACATTCCACACTTTACCATGACATGCTGTTGCCTGCTGAACTGTGAAGAATCCCATATATACAGACTACTTCAAGCTGCTTACTCTACTATCACTGATCATCTTTTTAAGGATATGAAAAGTGATATTTTCCTATTGACTATGTGCTTTTTCATTTGCATGTTTTCTGTGATTATGCACAAATTATCTAATCTGCTTTGCTTATTTAAAAGCCATCAATACAAGGGTGATCATTACATAAATCAATTCTGCTTCCTCACAGAATTATAATTGCTCACCTATTAATTTCACACAAGGGTTAGTGTAATATGTCTGCACATACTTTATGAAAACTGTCTATATAAATAAATTTTCACTGTTTATTAGTGAAATGAAGAAAACCTATTTATAACAAGGCCTTATGTTGTGTACATATATTGTCTTTGAAATATTTGTGATTAGATATATTGCTTGTAAATGATAAAGTTACATAATTTATTTAGCATATTCTACTGTAAACTCTAGTTTTATTGAAAGAAATAAAGTATTTTGTTCTCAGACCAAGTGCCTGATTGCCTTGTGATTATCCCACAATGCAGAAGAGCTGTTCTGGACCATTTGCCTTGGAGAAATGGAAAACTGCAAAAGTCATTTGTGAGGTTTGATAATTTTGCAGGGCTCTCAACATGAAAATCCTCTCAAAGTGGAAAAGATGGTCCTTCAGTAGTTCATGTAGGTGCAATAAGCTGTGAAACTACACTCTGAAGACATTTTTCTTATTAAAAACTATGCTTTCAACATGGAATCTTGTAACTACAGTGGTACCTCGCTTAAAGAGAATAATGCGTTTCACGGGATTGCTTTTTCAGTGAGTTTGCTCTTTAAGCGAAACACCATTGTAACTGACCAATTGTGACTTGGGGGGATTGCGAACCCCAATTTAGTTGTTAAGCAAGTTTTTGGTTGGTTTTAGTTGTTAAGCGAGGTGAGCAGAGAAAATTCTGCTCTTTAAGTGAGTTAGTCTCTAACTGAGGCACTCTTTATGTGAGGTTTTACTGTATTTTCTTAGAAATCAGCCCCACTGACTTTACCCTTGCAGTTGAAATGACTATAGTTCCTGAATCAGTGTCATATGCAACTGCAGTTGCTGAAAAAGTAGTGTATCCTTACACTACTTTAATTACTTTCCAACAGGCATCCATATTGTTGCAGAATTTCCTGGTTTCTGGCACTGTGGTTTCAGAAAAAATATATGCATCTATAGCAGTAGAAGCAGTGACAGATTTTACTTTCTTAGGATCAAAGATCACTGCAGATGGTGATTGCAGCCATGAAATAAAGAGGTGACTGATCATTGGGAGACAAGCTATGAGAAACCTAGGGATCATAGTTAAAAGTAGAGACATCACCTTGCAAACAAAAGTCTGCATAGTCAAAGCAATGGTATTCCCGGTGGTAATGTATGGTTGTGAGAGATGAACCATTAGGAAAGCTGAGCGCAGAAGAATAGATGCCTTTGAAATGTGGTGTTGGAGGAGAGTTTTGAGAGTATCCTGGACAGCGAAGAGAACAAATAAGTTGGTCCTAAAAGAAATCAACCCTGACTGCTTCTTAGAAGGACAAATATTGAAGATGAAGATGAAGTACTTTGGGCATCAAATGAGAAGAAAGGATTCACTTGACAAAGCCCTGATGCTGGGAAAGGTGGGGGGCAAAAGAAGGGGGCAGCCAAAGATGAGATGGCTAGATGGTATTGTAGACACAATGGGCACAGAACTGAGCAGGTTGAGGAGGATGGTGGAGGACAGAGGTGCCTGGCGGACAGTGGTCCATGGAGTCACAAAGCGTCAGAATCGACTGCGACTGAACAGCAACAAAAAATCAATACCTGTTCTCAACCTTTTAAAGCAGGGGGCCGGGTCACGCTCCCTCAGACAGCTTTGGGGGCTGGGCAGTCATTTTGCCCTTCCTCCACCACATGGCACTTCCTGGTGTGGTTGAGGCAGTGGTGGGCCACATGAAATGGTGCTTCAGTCTACATCTGGCCCATGGGCCCCAGGTTGAGAATCCCTGATCTATAGAGTAGTTTAGTGGTTTAGGTATCTGGCTGTAGAGGCAGATATTGGCAGTTTGATTCCCCACTGTGCCTCCTGGAAGAAGAGCCAGCCCACATAGCTGTGACCAAGCAGCACATAGGCACTCCCAGAAGAAAGAAATACTGTACTGTAATGTAAGGATGTGCCATTGGAGACTAAGGCTTAAATCATCCACACTAGTATTTCTTGATTATTATGTACAGTGAAGAAAGCTGACAGGAAGGAAATGATTCATTTGAAATATGGTACTGGAGGTACACTTTACCTGCATCCTGAAGTGTCAGAAAGATGAACAAGTGGGTCCTAGAACAAATCAAGCTTCTGGAGGCAAAAAAACCCCATGAAACTGAGGCTGTCCTAATTTGGGCACATCAATTTCTTATTCTTTCATGTCCAGGTCAAATTTTAAACTGCCCAAATGAAACCATGTTCTTTGCTTTGTCCTTGGCCAAACTTAAATCCTCACTGGCATGTTTCTGATAGTAATCGTCAGACAAGCTGGATTCTGTTTTCTCCACATTCACATAGCATGTTGTGCGCTAGCAGGCCCCACTTGAGCATGCTGGTCTTGCATTTAGGGACTCCAACCCTCAGCCTATTCAGGGTCTTCCAAGTGACATAGGGGAAGTTGAGCTCCTCAGCCATATCCTCCATTAATGTTATTCTTTGTCCAGGGAGCACCTTCCTCCATCTTCTATTTTGGTTTTGCTCTTGCGTTTCCATAAGAGTATTTATTTATTTATTTATTTATTTAAATTTGTTTATCACCCTCCTCCCCAAGGGGACCCAGGGCGATTCACAACACATCAGCATCGACAACAATTTACAACCAGTTCAAAAAATTAAAAGTTTTAAAAGTTTAAAAGAAGCTTAAAAACCTATCATTAAAAACTAGGCGTTGTAGCTAGCAGGCACTGGGGGTAAATTTGTTCAAACCATCCAGCCGGCTGGGAAAACTGATCCATCCATTCCCCAGACTTGCCAACCAGGTTTTCACTCCTTTCTTGAAGGACAGCAGCTCCGTCTGCAGGCGCAGTTCTATTGGGAGGAGGTTCCATAGGGCCAGAGCAGACACAGAGAAGGCCCTCCTTCTAGTGCCAGAGAGGTGTGCCTCTCTGGCCAATGGCACAACCAGAGAACCTCTCTGGTCCGCTCTGGTGGAACGGACAGATGTCCTTGGGACGATGCGGTCTCTTAAGTATCCTGGTCCACTACCATATAGGACTTTAAAGGTGATAACCAGCACCTTGAATTGCACCCAGAGGCAAAATGGGAGCCAGTGTAGCTCCCTCAGCAGCGGTGAGGCACGGGCATAACGCCCGCATCCCAACACCACTCGTGCAGCCGCATTCTAGACCAGCTGTAGCCTCCGAATGGTCACCAAGGGCAGCCCCATGTAGAGCGCATTACAGTAATCCTCATGGTGATCAGCCATGAAAACTGCCCTGCAAATATAATGCAATGGCCTTTCATCTGCCTTCTGCATTGCAGCAGGACACCTGTATCACTGATCCAGTTCCGCGAGTCACTTTCTGATCCTGAGCCCCTTTGGCACAGAAAGTCCTCATCGGCCCCAGGCCAGTATTGATGAAGCTACTGCCCTCCACCAAGATAGATTCAGGTGGGATAGAATCAGTGATGGGATGTCAAAAATTCTACTACCACGCCATGACGTCATGGACGTCATGGGCGTGGCCAACGTCATGACGTCATGGGCGTGGCCAACGTCATGACGTCATGACGTTGTGGGCAAGGCCAAAAATAAAATAAAAATAAAAAAAATAAACACGCACACAGACCCATAAATAACTTAAAGAAATAAAATAAACAAATAAATAAAATAAAAATTAAATAAAAGTACAACCACCCACCCAAAACACAAATAAATCACCCACCCACCCTAAATATAAAAGCCTCACTTACCTTCCTTGGCACCGACGAACCTCCATGTGGCCCGGGGCCACCCGGCAAGACACGCTGCCCCCGACTGCGGCCGTTTCCTCCTACGAAGGCCGCGGCCGGCCCTGCAGCCGCCGGCCACGGCTGCCACAGCCGCCTGCAGCCCCTGGCCGGCCACCGAGCTCCCACGGGCACGTTGGTGCCTGCCCGGGCCGTCCGCCCGCGCCGCGCCCTCCTAGGGACTTGGGCCCGACAAACCCCCATGGCCTGGGTAAGCCTGCGGCCAGGGGCTGGAGCCACTGCTGCCCCCAGGCCCTGGCCACCCGTGGCTGCAGCCAGAGCCGGGCTGAAAAGGCACCGGCCCAAGGAAGCTGCAGGCGCCCGGCGGAGGAGGATGCGGCGGTGGCGAGCCCCGCCGGGCTTACCAGGGCATGGGGGTTTGTTGGGCCCAAGTCCCTAGGAGGGCGCGGCGCGGGCGGACGGCACGGGCAGGCACCAACGTGCCCGTGGGAGCTCGGTGGCCGGCTAGGGGAGGTGCCCTTCTCTTAGGGCTGCCGCCGCTGCTGCCGGAGCCACTCTAAAAAGGGGCGGCTCCAGCTCCGGAAGAATTTTTTTTTTTTAATTGGAGCCATTTGGCTCCAATATAGTGCGCATGACCAGAAACTCAATTTGATGCATGCGCAATGCGTCAGATTGAGTTTCTGCGCATGCGCAGTCAATTGGAACCATTTTAGCTCCGATTTTTTTTAAAAAAAAATTTCCGGTGAGGCGTCCGGAACCGGACGCCTCAAAAGTGGACTCCCCTCCCGGAGAACCCTCCGGGATTGGTCCTACCGGTTCCAGGGAACCGTCTGGAACCGGGGACATCCCATCACTGGATTGAATCCACTTGGGGACGATCACCCTTCCCTGTGGACTTCGCAAAGGATATTAGTCCTCAGGGTGGTCAGGTTAGTTAACCACCACCTGGCGGTCGGCTTTGAGTCACTGGCAGTATGGTTCCCAATTAGTGGTACACGTACCCCCAGGGGTACGCGAGATTGCATCAAGGGGTACATGCAGCAATTTCTTAACTAAAATATTAAATCCTTAAAAAACAATATACAATAACAATTGCCAAAAAATTATTCAATTTAATTAAATGATCAGTAGGTAAGTCAATCGTATGCATCAAGCGCTTTCTCCCACGGCGGCGGTTTTTCCCAAACCTCCCGCGTCTCGCATCACCCGATCGCGGCCGCCCCCGGTCCCGCCTATTTGCTCGTCATTGTCAACGTGCACATTTGTTACATTAATGAAACGTGTTCTCTGTCATTAGAATGTCTTTTGATGATAATAAATATAAAATACACCTGATTTCCTTTTTTATTTAACGTTCCTGCAATAAGGGGTACGCAAGTTTGAGGTCTTTCTTGAAGTGGTACGTAGAAAAAACTAATTGGGAACCACTGGTCTATTCTATTACCATACCAGGATAACCTGGCCAGACTGCCAGGTTATTTTAGGTTGAGCAATACCAAGAAGAGGATATATTTTCTCAACTGGTGTAGGTTTGAGGCATCCTGACACTATATACATTGCTTCATTAACAATGATGTCAACTCGTTTCACGTGTGTGAATGTGTTCCATAATGAAGCAGCATATTCTGCTGCAGAGATGCTCAGGGCCAAAGCTGATGTACATGGTGTGGATGGTTGAGCTCCCCTTGTAGTTTGTCAATTCCCAGATGATATTATTCCTTATACCAGGAGTTGGCAACCTATGGTCCACGGGCTGGATCCAACCTGTGGTGCCAAATCATCTGCCCCCACCACCAGTGGCGGAAACAGCTGTAAACATGTTTACGGCAGTCACAAATGCGTTTTCAACAGCGTTTACCACCATTCCAGCCCCCTCAACTGTCTGAGGGAGTGTGACCTGGCTCCCAATTTTAAAAGGTTGCTGACCCCTGCCTTATACTAACTTTAGCTTTGGTATTCAGGCATTGCTGCTTAAAAGAAGAGTACCCTGACAATGAGAAGACACATCAATAAGACAAGATTCTTTAGAAAAGACAATACTGCTGGGAAACATGGAAGGAAGCAAGGAAAGAGGAAGATCCAAACAAGAGATAGACTGACACTGTAAGACAGGAGTTCTCAACTTTTTAAAGCATTTTTAAGCCTCCCTCAGACAGCTTCAGGGGCCAGACAGCCATTTTCCCCTTCCTCACCACATGGCACTTCCTGGTGTGGTGGAGGCGGTGAGGAGCCACATGAAATGGCACCATGGGCCACATCCGGCCTGCAGACCACACGATGAGAATCCCTGCTCTATGAGGACTTCTTCCATGTCTACGTCACACGTGGAAGTGCTAAAATAAAGGCACTTTTTGGTGAGTTCATTTTGTAGTTCCTTTTGCCTGACCTAGTGTGACCTTATATGCCTCATGAGAAATCTGTACATGAAACAAGAAGCAACAGTTAGGACAATATGGAATGACGGAGTGGTTTGGAATAGAAAAGGGAGTAAGACAAGGCTGCATTTTGTCACCCTGCTTATTCAACTTATACACAGAGCACATAATGCGCAATGCAGGGATGGATGAATCACAATTTGGGATCAAAATTGCTGGGAGAAACATCAACAATTTGAGATATGCAGATGATACCACCCTAATGGCAGAAAGTGAGGAAGACCTAAAGAAGCTCCTGATTAGGTTGAAAGAAGAGAGTGAAAAGGCTCGCTTGAGACTCAATATAAAGAAAACAAAGATCATGGCAACAGGCCCTATCAGTACCTGGAAAATAGATGGAGAAGAAGTAGAGCCAGTGACAGATTTTACTTTATTGTGATCAAAGCTCACTGCAGATGGGGATTGCAGCCATGAAATAAAAAGGCGACTGATTCTTGGGAGGCAAGCAGTGAGAAATCTGGGAAGCATAGTGAAAAGTAGAGACATCAAATTGCAAACAAAAATTCATATAGTCAAAGCAATGGTGTTCCCGGTGGCAATGTATGGCTGTGAGAGCTGGACCATTAGGAAAGCTGAGCGCAGAAGAATAGATGTCTTTGAGATGTGGTGTTGGAGGAGAGTTTTGAGAGTCCCATGGACAGCGAGAACAAACAGATCAATCTTAGAAGAAATCAAACCTGACTGCTCCCTCGAAGGTCAAATTGTAAAGATTGTAAAGTACTTTGGACATCAAATGAGAAGAGAGGATTCACTTGAGAAGGCCTTGATGCTGGGAAAGATGGAGGGCAAAAGAAAAAGGGGGCGGCCAAAGATGAGATGGCTAGATGGTATTGTGGATGCAGTGGGGGCAGAGCTGGGTGGGCTGAGGGGGATGGTGGAGGACAGAAGTGCCTGGCGGGTGGTGGTCCACGGGGTCGCCGAGGGTCGGAATCGACTGTGCGACTGAACAACAAAAAGTGTGAGAAAGATTAGCTGGCACAAAGTTGCCATTACCAGGGTACGCCCGATTGTGGTTCATAAATACCACACTCTTCAAGGAGCCTCTTTCGGTGTACCCCTCTAACCACAGCTTGAGATTGCAAATGCTGAGCATGGCTGTGGACTGCAAGACACTTGGGAGATCGCCCTAAGTCGTAGTAGGCGACTTGGAGGCACAAAACAACAACGATGGCAAGGAAAGGCAGGAATGGCGCAGTGTGGTGTAGGCTTCTGTTTACATGGATTCCTTCCGACTCATCGCGAGTTTGACGGGTGTGTGTGTGTGTGTGTCAACCGGGTGCTTCCAGGCCCGAATGAATTGTCAAATAAACACGTCCCAAAGCGCCCGGGGGTGGTGGTGGTGGCCGCGACGTCCTCGTCGGCGCCATGAGAGGGCAGCAGCGCGCCTCGGCCCGGCTCCCCCTGCTAGCCTTTCCCTTTCATAGCGAGGTGAGGCGGTGCCTCCGGAGGCCGGGCCTCGTCCAAAGTATGTGGAGGCCGGGCGCAAGCTGGCTCCTCCTGGGCGCCTCCCGGGTGGCGACCCGCAGCCTCGGCAGTGGGGGCGCCGGGGGGCAGCGGGAGCCCCCCAGGAGCGGCGCCCGGGCGGCGCCTGCCTTTCCTCTCCCCTGGACGGTGAGTGGGTGCCCAAAGTGAAACGCGGGGGAACTGTTGGAAAGGGGGTTCGCCACCAGCGCCTGGTTCGGGAAGGGGGAGAGGCGGGCGGAGGGACGAAGGGGGGGGCGTTTCCTCTGCTTTGGGTCGTGGTAAAGCCGGCCCGTGATGGCGAAGCTTGGCACCTGCGATTCATACCCTACGGGCGCGTTTTACTTCCGCTTCCGGGAGCGACGAAGGTGGCGTGGGCCGGATGAATCGCAGTAAACCCATTCGTGTGGATTCAAGGGGGGCTTGTGCTTCTGGGAACTGGACTCCAGGAACATCTGGAGTGCCAAGCTTTGCCATCATGGTGGGAAAGGTTTATACAGCCCTCTGGGTGAAGCTGGCGAAATGGATGTCCTTGTTTTGAGCCGCCATATCAGTGATGGGATGTAACAGGTTCTCACCAGTCCGCCAGAACCGGTAGTAACTTTCCCCAGTGTCCCGGAGAACCGGCAGCAGCTTTTGTGGGGGAACCACCTTCAGGGCTTACCTTTTCACTGGGTGGGTGTATTTTAATGTATTTTTAATTAATTAATTAATTAATTTACGGGTTTGTGTTGAGGGTGGGTGGGTGGGTTGAGGTGTGTGTGTGTGTGTGTATGCTTATTTTAATTTTATTATTTTGTATTTTTTAATTTTTTTCTTTGGCCCCACCCACATCAAGACATCATGATGTTAGCTCCGCCCACACTGATGACATCACGGTGGGGTAGTAAAATTTTTGACATCCCACCACTGCATCATATGGCCTGAAAGATGGGCCGCAGTGGCTTACTACTGGTTAAGTAGCTTAACGACTGGAAGGTTGGCAGATCAGCATTTCGAGACCCTGGTGGTGCAGGACGGAGTGAGTGCCCGTCATCTGTCCCAGCTCCTGCCAACCTAGTACAGTAGTTGGAAAGTAAGACATTGCAAGTTGATAAAGAGGTACTAGTCATGCCTGCCACATGACCATGGAAATGTCTGCAGAGGTAGAAGATTTTGTGTCCCCCCCCAATCCCCCTGGGCAGTAAAATACTGTAATATAAATCAATAACCATGGGCAGCACTTTCATGACATTTTTGATCTTTTGTACCTTGTCTCCAGGGAGAAATTTTCACCCTGATAGTAATGCCTTGTACAAGTTTATTTTAATATTTGTTTCCAGTTTGTGGTGTTGAATACTTTTAGTTTGTTGATAACTCAGTTTTCTAGCTGGGCAGGAGTTCTTTTTAATATAAATGCTACTTTTAATAGCAAAATATACGGAGTCCTTGAATACACATCTTATTTACTTCCCAAGCCCACATATATCTTGTTGAAAAGTGAGAAATTATGATGGTCTTATACACATGGTTAAAGCAGGTGGGTTTGTTTGTTTGTTTTTGTATTATCAAATGATTCATCTATCTCACATTAGGTCTGACCACATCCTTCTGAAAAAAAGCAAACTAAGAAGATGTTCAGTAAAACACAAATCCCAGACATAAGATATTGAGAATATGCTTTTTTCTAGATGTTTTTCACCTCAGCTTTCACAGAGATTACACAAATGTTTGTAAGGCAGGAAATAAATAACATTATGCAATCTGCTAAATATACTTATATTAGCAGAACTGAAGATGAGCTGATGAAAAGTCAATTCAGGGTCATTATGTTATGAACTTAATTTGCAAGCAGATATTGTTAATAGTTCTGTTGGATTATTTATTTACTTCTGCTACTAGCAAAAATACTCGGGGTCAGTCATTTCGGTGGGACTTCCTCAGATAAAGAACTCTGAAAGACATTTATGGCTCTTGCATCTAGCCTTCTGTTGAAGAATATTGTTATCTTTTCCACTAAAATATTTGATGCTTATTTCTTGACAGGATTCTCACCCACAACCTTTAGGTCATATTCTAATGGTCAAAGCCAAACATATTCATCTTATATGGTCAAGAAACAAAGGAACTCTGATTGACAAGAGGTAAGTTGCACATAGAATTAGCCACCTAATAACTGGGAATTTCACAGACATAAATCAGTTCACATTATGTCACATTCTAAAATGAGAATTGAGCTTTGCCATTCACTGAGTGGGAAAAATGAAACCCAGTGCCTGTGGTATGTTTGTAAAGTAGGAGTTCTCAACCTTTTAAAGCCAGGGGCCAGGTCACGCTCCCTCAGACACCTTTGGGGAAGGGGACAGATAGCCATTTTACCCTTCCTTCACCACATGGCACTTCCTGGTGTGGTGGAAGGGGGTGTCACATGAAATGGTGCCTCAAGCTGAGAATCCCTGTTGTAGAGAATGAATTGCTAAAAGGATTCACTATCATGGTTTCCAAATACTGTAAAGTATTTCTGCTACCAGGATTGCTTTGAATAAAAAATGAGGAAGAGGGAAGTTGTTGTTCAGTTGCACAGTCGATTCCGACCCTTTGTGACACTATGGACCATTGTCCTCCAGGCACCTCTGTCCTCCACCATCCTCCTCAACTTGCTCAGCTTTGTGCCCATTGTGTCTACAATACCATCTAGCCATCTCATTTTGGACCGCCCCCTTCTTCTTTTGTCCTCCACCTTTCCCAGCATCAAGGTCTTCTCAAGTTAATCCTCTCTTCTCATTTGATGCCCAAAGTACTTCATCTTCATCTTTACTATTTGACCTCATAAGGAGCAGTTAGGGTTGATTACTTCTAAGACCGACCTATTTGTTCTCCTTGCTGTCCAGGGTACTCTCAAAACTCTCCTCGAACACCATATCTCAGTACAGTAATACCCCAGTTAGCGTTTGCACTGCACAACACTAAAACCGGATAACGAAGGTGAATTTGAGGCAAACCTTTGCACCACACAACATGAAGATAACGTTGTGTGATGTAAAAGTTTGCCTCAAATTCCCCTTCGTTGATCTCTGCCCCCAAAGCCCGCAGGGCTGGAGACCAGCCCTGAGGGCTTTGGAGCAGAGATATCCACTCAGAGCAGTGGTTGGGGGGGGGGGGGGGTTGTACGCCTGATCTCTCCCCAAACAAACCTGTGCTCCCAGCATATGAGCCTCAGTTTTTTGGGGAGAGATCAGGCTGCCTGATCTCTCCCCAAACAAACCAACGCTTGGGTCCATCTGGCTGCCTCTTTGGAAAGGGCAACAGGGTTTCCAAAGAGGAAGGCGGTTCGACCCCCTGTTCCCTTTCTTTAGAGGAGTCATGGCGAACCTTGACACTTCATCTGTCCTTGAACTTCAGTTCCCAGAAGCCCAAGTCTCCATGATTCCACACACTGCGTATGTGCAGTAAACCCATTCGTGTGGGTTCACAGAGACTTGGGCTTCTGGGAATTGAAGTCCCAGAACACCTGGAGTGCCAGGGTTTACCATCACAACCTTAGAGCAAACACCACACTGGTAATGTTAAAACTAACCTTAGGCCTTATACTGTTTATATCCTTAGAATACAAACAATTTAAATAATAAATGTATGCTATTGAGGTGATTCTAACTTAGGGTAACTCCAGGTTTTATTTTTAGGTAGACAATACAAAGAAGGAGTATTTCTGAGAGTGTCTTGGGACTGAGCAGCTTGACCAAGGCTTCACAGGCTGGCTTTTTTCCCTAGAAGCAAGTGGGGAATTGAATTCCCTGACTCTGGCTCTGCAATTGGGTACTTAACCCACTGAGCTATTCAGCCAGCTCTCTGTGCAACTTCAGGGCCGTCATATCCACTATAACGGTAGAAGAGTCATGCATAGGTAAAGGTTGCCCTTGCTCGAAAGCCAGTTGTATCTGACTCTAGGGTTCAGTTCTCATCTCCATTTATAGCCAAAGAGCCAGTACTTGTCTGCGTCTGCTGACGTTTCCGTGGTCATGTGGTAGGCATGACTAGAAGCCAGAGCACACTGGATGATGTTACCATACCTCCAAAGTGGTACCTGTTTATCTACTTGCAATTTCTTTTGAATTGTTAGGTTGGCAGGAGCTGGGACAGATGACGAGAACTCACTCATTTGTGCAGCACTTAGGTCCAAAACTGCTGACCTGCCAACTTTCCAGTCATGTTTAGTATCTTAACCACTAAGCCACCACAGTCCCCTAGTCATACGTAAACACTAGCAAAAAAAGTGGAATCTTCCATTAGCACATTTCATGGATAGACAAAATGTGGCTCTTCAAATGTTGCTGGAGTGCAGTTCTAACCATTGGTGAAGCCCTTGTCAATTCACATTACAGTAACAGTAGCATTAGTTGGTATGAGCCTATGTGCTGAAAGCACGTTTTAAAAGGAGTCCTTATAAACCAGATTGTTTTTTATTTATTCTCTGCTGTTCTCCCCATAGGAGACCCCAAGGCAGCTCACGACAAAACCATACATTAATAATAACACACAGGTGCTATCTTTCAAGAGAAGTTTTCTCTCGTACACAGATGCTTTTTAAAAGAAATTGTGCCTGCTACCACATAAAAAGTGAAAATAAACACTTTTTTTCTTCTCCCAGGCAAATCCGTGTAAATTTAATCAGTTACAGGGCCAACAGTTCCTTAATCAGATGGCTGTTTGATAATAATCCATAGAAATTGCTGAGCAACATGTGGTTGTTTAAATCTCAGTTGAACACCATCTCTGGGGTTTCTCCACCCTGGTTTTATGTACTGCTGACAGATAATTCGACTTTAGCCTGGATTTTGCCTATTTGCCCTGTGCTGCTGAGTTCTTAGCTAGCTCCATTCCACAAAAACTCATACCAAACAGCATTTGCAAGCCTTTAAGGTGTGCTAGACTCTTTCTTGTTCTTGTTTTAAGGGGATCAAATCTGAATGAGTTTTTCTTTGTATGTCTTTTACAGCTCACTAGATGAAACTACATATGAAAAACTTGCTGAAGAAACCCTAGAGTCATTAATGGATTTCTTTGATGATCTGACAGACAAGCCGTTTACTCCTGACGATTATGATGTCTCCTTGGGGGTATTGTACATTGTTTTTTAAAAAATAAAAATTTTAAATATGCTTTTTTTGTACAGGATTTTTGATAGATTCTACTGCTTCATAGGCTGTCATTGTTCCGTGTGGCCAATCAGCCTGGGTATAACATTACCCTTCCTGATGTGTGATGATTGTGTTTACGGCAGTATTCAAGTTATGTGATGCTTTGTGTGAATACATACCAGTTGTTAAGCTCAGAATCTAAGCCCTTGTGGTCCTATCTCTTTCAGATTTACTACTTGCAAATCATTCTGTGTAAACAGCACCTATTTTACCATTAGTAGACTCTCTAAACCAGGGGTTCCCAAACTTTTCACGCCGCAGGCCTGACCATGCCCCCTGGACAGCTGAGCGGTCCAATCATGTGGTTCCTCCCACTGTAAACACTGCCGTAAAAAGCATCCGCGGCTGTCGTAAATGCGTTTACGATAGTCACGAGTGCATTAAGGCAGACGCAGGTGTGTTTATGGCAGGCACAGGCACGTTTTACGGCTGTTGTAAATGCACCTGCTTCCGCTTCCAGTAGCAGTGAGGACCACATGACATGATGCTGCAGGCCAGGGCTACCCCTGCTCGAAACATTGACTTGGCTCAAACTGTGTGCGGGGTTTAAACCTACACACACACACACACACACACACACACACACACACACACACACACACATACGGGAGCTATAGCATCTGGCTGCAGAGTTAGGGCTTGTGATCTTGATTTTCTACTGCCTTGTAGGGAAATAGCCAAACTGTGGGTGTGACCCCTCCCCCAGAAGAAAGGAATAGTTGAATTACTTCTGATTACTCTGTACCTAGAAAACCCTGGGAGGGGTCACCCTAAGCCCAGTTCAGATTGATGGTATATAATTATTGTAGCTAGCTGGATTGCTCATCAAGTTTGGTATCTGACTTGGAGACCAGAGATCAAGCGTTCACTTCTCTACTGTGCCTTCTAAGAGGAGAACTAACCCCTGGAGCCCTGAGCAAGTTGCACAGTCCCAGGTGCCTTCAGAAGAAGGAAACAATAAATCACCTCTGAGTGGTGTCTTCCAAACAGAACTCTAGAAAGCTGCCATAATTGGGCATCAGCGTGACAGTGTGTAATTATTATTCCATACGCATCTTCTCACCTGCCTCCATGCTAGAACTTGGCTGTTCTGCATCTCAATTTCAGCAGTGCAGCTATTGTTGTGGTTCCCACTTTAGGAAAATCTAATCCAGGAGTTCTCAACCTTTTTAAGTTGGGGGCTGGGTCATGTTCCCTCAGATAGCTTCGGCAACCAGGCGGCCATTTTGTCCTTCCTTCACCACATGACACTTCCTGGTGTGGTGTAGGGGGAGGGCACATGAAATGACACCATGGGCCACATTCGGCCTGCAGGCTGCAGGTTGAGCATCCCTTTTCTAATCAGTAAGACATATAGTACCATTGTTATATATTCATGTACACTCATTTACTGGGTAATTATATACAGTCATACCTCGCCTAACAAATTTAATTCATTCTGCGCGGTTGCTCGCTATGCGAAAAATTCTCTATGCGAGTCTGACTTGCATAGCGAAAAATTCGTGATGCGAGTCAGATTTTCCCTATGGAAAAACTTGCATAACGAGCTTTTCTTTGGGGAAAACTCGCATAGTGAAAAAAATTCGTTATTTATTTTATTTATTTTGTCCAATTTGTTATCCCGCCCCAATTAGGTAAACCCAACTCTGGGCGGCTTACAACACTACCAAAAAAAGACATGACTTAAAACAACAGTACATAGTAAATATCCAGCCAATCTGGCACTTGTACATATTAAAATTCAATTCATCCATTACAATTAAGACTACAATTAATTAAATGTTAAAATGTTAAAAATTCAGTTAAAATTAAGTTTAAAAATTAAACTTTAAAAATTATACTTACGTGAGTTTTCCCCATAGAAACACTAGATATGTGAGTTTTTCCATAGGGAAAAGTCCGACTCGCATAGTGAAAAATTCCTTATGTGAGTCAGACTTCTTAGTGAAAACTTGCTCATTATGCGAGTTTTTTGCTAAGCGAAACGCTCGTTATGTGAGGTTTGACTGTATACATGTTTCTACATATCACCTTCCTGTGTTTTCCTACTGCTTCTTCCATCATTTTTCTCACTAAACAATCTGTTAAGGAAGGATACATGGAGTATCGATACAATATATTTCAAATCGTTAATACAGTCCTGTACCTGAAACTTTTCCCTAATAATGTGAAGGGAAAAAAAAACACTGTTATGGACTAGTTGCACCTGAAGGCCACAAGATGGCATACCATATTTGGAAAACTAACGAAGCAGCTAAAACACCATTTAATATTTTACTGGTTGTAATGAACCTTCCATTTTGTGCTGGAACAAAATCTCCTTTAAAATGTAATCCTTTCATTAGGAATTTAATATCCACATAGCCAAAATAGCATTTTGTTACTCCTCAGTGCAGTAATTTAGAGTCAAGAATGAGAATGCTAATACCATTCCTGAGAGGCTTACCTTGATATTTTATAGCAATGGTCCCCAATCTCCTGGGAGATCGGGTCTGCATTAGCCCATCTCATGTTTAAAGAAGGGACTGTGGTGGCTCAGTGGTTAAGAAGCTCGCCTTGTTAGCTGGAAGGCTGGCAAGTCGGCAGTTCAAACCCCAAGTACTGCATGACGGAATGAGCGCCCGTCATCTGTTGCAGCTCCTACCAACCTAGTAGTTTGAAAGCAAGAAATTGCAAATAGATAAATAGGGACCATTTTGGTGGGGAAAGATCTTGGGGACATGAAAGGAGCCTGTTTTGAGGCATCCCCTGAGCAGAGTTCCTTCAGCAAGAAAACCTTTCAACCCAGAAAGCACCTTTGTGTGCTTTTGACATGATTAAAAAATGTTTAAAGAGGGCTACCTCTTAAATAAAAAAATTAACAAAATTATTAAACTACTGAATTCAATCAAAATTAAACATTCAAAGGTCAGTGAAAAAAGGTTAACCTGAATGCAGTCCATTTTGGAATGGTATTTTATTGTGGAATCCTTTTATCTAGCTATACATGCATACCTGTTTTTTGTGGCTGTTTTGTGTTAGCCAAAGCATCAATGTCCAAGTTAAGCTTTGTGACAGACAAGGGCAACATTTACCTAGGCTACTACTGAGCAATCTCCTGGTGTGACCACTACTTTGAGCTGGGACCAGAACTTGGATTTTATATTGAGATAACCTGTGAGTCATTCTTTGAGACTGTACTAATTTACCTTTGGTTTCTGTGAAGTTTCATCTCAAAATGTAAAACCTGAAATTAAGGAAATGATATGTGAAACTCAAAAGTAGGTAAAGGTAAAAATTGCCCTTGCTTGAAAGCCAGTCATATCCAACTTTAGTGTATGGTGCTCATCTTCTTTTACAGCCAAAGATCAAGCAGGTGTGCTGCCTTGGCTTCTGGTAATTGAAGTGCAAGAACACCTGGAGAGCCAAGTTTGAGCCCAAACGGGGCGGGATGAACTCTGCTGGGGGGAGGGAGCGTTCCCTTTGGGCTGTTGGGCAGAAGGGTGGGGTGAACTCTGTGATGGGGGAGGGAGGAGGTGCTCCCATTGGGCTACTGGGCAGAAGGGTGGGGTGAACCTTGTGCTGGGGAAGGGAAGAGGTACTCCCATTGGGCTGCTGGGCAGAGGGGCAGAGTGAACTCTGCTGGGGCAACAATGAGCGTGCCCACAGAGAGGGCTCTGAGTGCAGTACAAAATAGTTTGATCATCAGAACATTGTGCTGGTCATCTTTGCATGCATCCTCGTGGTTGAGTGCATGGCATTTCAAGCATGGAATTCATAAAGAAATACAGAATTCAGTATGAATGTGAATTAGTCATAAATTGTACTTATTTGAACACTGTCTATTTAATTTGCTGTTTACTGACTATTCTATTTTATACATTAAAAACCCTAATTATTCCTTTCCACTTCTAAATATTGGGGTTTTGCTTTGCATAAACATATATATTGCTAGTTCTTTGTATGGAATAACTGCAAGAATTATGGCTCAAGCAAAAAATCTTTTGTTCCCCTTTTATTCCAGAGTGGAGTATTAACAGTCAAATTGGGAGGAAACATGGGAACTTACGTAATCAATAAACAGACACCAAACAAGCAGATATGGCTATCTTCTCCAACTAGGTAAGCATATTTCTTTGTAGTGTATTGTGAAATTGCTATGCATAGTGTTTATGCTTCCGATTAGAGATTGATGCTCTGATTATTACTTGCTGGTCTGACGTCACCATTTCTTGGGTTGATACTGTATTCCTCTTTGGTAATGCCTATAAGTCTGCACTAAATGAGCTGATGTCAGATGTATGAGGCAGAATTAGACTTGTGAAAAATCAAGAGGCCTTATTTAATTTCTGCTTTAATGCAGAAACAGGCAACCTGAATTGAATGTTCAAAATATGTTTCTTCTGTTCAGTTGAAATTTAATACTCTTGAGTAGATCCAGAACACCTTGAGACTTGACCATCAGGAACAAGATATATATTTAAAAACCTAAATGTCAAATTGCAAATTATAGTTGTCACTAGTGTGCTATACCTGATGTAGCTTTTGGGTGTCTGTGCAAGCATGTAGTGTTCTTTCTGGCCACCAGAGAGAGCACAGGAACAGAATGGTTGCTTGTTGGATGTCTCTGCGTAGATGCTGTGGTATTTATAGTTCAGATTTTTCTTTAGCAGTCCAGTCTAGTCAGAATTGCTCCACAACTTACCAGTACATGTCTATGTTAACATTTAAAAGAAATATTCAACTTTTTAGCAAGATACTCATTTTTTTCTGCATGTTCCTGGTCTTGCGGACAGGTTGTTTTTTTTAATATTTCCATAAATCGGATTCTATAATAACTTAATGCCCATGTGTGTGGCTAAAATGAAGAGCCACACATATATTTATTTCCTATTGACTGAATGGACCTGCAAGAACTCTTTGGTCTCCTGGACTACCATAGCCAGCCAAATCAGATTGTGTATGCAAGTTTTTACTACTGAAAGCTGCCTCAAGTATCAGCTCTCTTACATGTTTTGATGGGCAGAAAAGTTGTGGCTCAGTTCTTTTGTACATATAGAATTCAGTATTAAAATGAATGAAGATGAAGGGCTTGTACACGCTGTATAGTCTCCATATACAGTAATACCTCGGATAACGTTTACCTCGGATAACGCTAAAATCGCATAACGTTAAGTAATCTGGGGAGGAGAATTGGATCGAATAACGTTAAGGTCCTATGGGATGGATCGGATAGCAACCGCTAAAGCCTGTGCGGTTACAGTGTATCTCTATGGAGCTTTAACGTTATCCGATCCATCCCATAGGATTTTAACATGGATCGGATAACACCAAGACTTGTGGAACCAAGTCTTAGCGTTATCCGAGGTATTACTGTATAATAAAATTGCTAAAACACCCTCCAAAATATAGGTTTAGGACAATGTTGAACTATTTATAGAACAGTTGATTTACACTTATCTATTGCTGAGTTTATACACGTTGACTTTTTTACACAGAATAACTTCTGCTTAGTAAAGGTTTTCTCAGATTTCTCCTAAGCAGCCTGACCTAGAAGAATGAACTGAGAGATTAAAATAATTTTATAATTGGTCTCTGGAGCTACTCATTCCCTTAAAATTTCAAAAATGGACTGGAAGTCATTTCAAAACATCTCTGTGCCATTAGAAAGCAGAGTTTACTGGAGAAAATGCAAAGAATTATGACAAACTGCTGTCATGCTAACAGATAGGAACTGAACAAAGATTCCCCTTGACTTTTGTACTAGTATATACTGCCAATGAACGTTAAGTTTTTAAGGGGTTTTCTTTTGGCTGTCAAAATATTTAATATGTTTGTTTAAATTAGTGAAGGCAAAGTTTAAAATGTTTGTCTTTCTACTGAAGTTCACGGTGACCGCACACTGTCTTCTGAACAAAATAAAAACCCAAGATTATGCACTTGACAGTTTTCTTAATTAGCAATCAAACAACAAATAGCAGGCAGTGCCACTGGAATAACTCTGGGTTTTTTTATGTTTGAGTGATATGCTGATCACTAAGCATAACAAATTATGTTCGTATAAAAATTAATTCTCATAAACATGTGAGATTCACTGGATACATTTTTGTATATTTATACCAACTTTCTCCCAAGGATCTCAAGAGAAAATGAATCGTTCTTTCTCCTCATTTTGTCTTCTGAGTGCCCTGGGAGATGGCTCAAGATTGCCAATAAATTTTATGGACAAATGGGAATTTGAATCATATTTCATGCTGATGTTTGGCACGCAGTAACTAATAGAAAGCAGCCATGTGACCAAAAATGGATTTTGTATGGCTAAAGCAGTCCAACTAACTACTGCATTAGAAGATCTTTCCTTATACTATATTATTATTATTATTATTATTATTATTATTATTATTATTATTATTATTATTATTATTATTATTATTATTATTATTATTATTATTATTATTATTATTATTATTATTATTATTATTATTATTATTATTATTATTATTATTATTATTAAAAGTGAGGGGGATCGTTTCAAAATTGAGGTCTGTGCCTTCCACTTAAAAAGCAAAGAAGCAAAGTTACCCTCATCCAGAGGAGCTCTGTCTTACCCACAAAGTATTTGGCCATTAGTCTGGATCAAACCCTAATCTACAAAAAACATTGTCTAAACATCAACACAGAACAGAATTGCCACTAGGAAATCACAAATCTGTGGTTTCAGATTCCGTGGTTTCAATTATCTATGGGTCTAAAAATATTCAGTTAAAAATACAGCGGTACCTCGCTTAAAGAGCATAATGCGTTCCACAGGATTGCTCTTTAAGTGAGTTTGCTCTTTAAGCAAAACACCATTGTAAATGACCAATTGTGGGGGGTATTGCAAACCCCAATTTATTTGTTAAGCGAGTTTTTGGTTGGTTTTATTTGTTAAGCGAAGCGAACATTCAGAAAAAATTCTGCTCTTTAAGCGAGTTACTCTTTATGCGAGGCACTCTTTATGCGAGGTTTGACTGTACAGGGAGGGGGAAAGAGAGAGATGTGATTGGTTCTCTAGAGAACCAATCACGTCTCTCTCTTTCCCCCTTCCCTGTAGTTTAAATTCAGGGAGGGAAAGAAAGAGACAAGGAGTCTCTGTGACTGCAGTGGGGTCGGAGAAAAGGCGGGTGCTTTTACCTGACCCTACTGCAGTCGCAGAGACCGCTGCGGGTGGGGGGTGGATTGGGTAGTTCTACCCAAACCACCCCACACCCGCAGACCATTGCATTGGCTAATGCTAAGAATCGTTATCCAGAATCGTTATCCGATGCAAGTTTTTTGGAAAAAAACTTGCATCGTTATCCGATTCTAGCGTTATCCGATGCAATCGTTATCCGGGGTGTTACTGTATTTGACTGGCATTACCTGTCCATAAGTACATCAAGATGTGGTGGCAAATAATGGACAAAATAAGATAATATAGCACTAAGCTCATCTACTTCATGGACATCAATCCCCTAGATAGCAGCTAAAGTTGAGGAAAAGTTATCTGCACACCTTACAAAGCAGAACATTTTGTCAACTGGAGGAATGCTGGAGAGTGTCTGCCAGCAGGAGACATGATTCTGAATGGACCCTGTAGATGTCACATAATAGACTTTTAAGCAAAGTAGAAAGATCAAAGAATAATCTAGTAAAATACGGCTATTTAAATCGAGGGCAATTTTTTCTGTGAATGAGGATAAATTCAGTCAATGTAGCATTTGTTGTTGTTCGGTTGCACAGTCAGGTATGACCCTTTGTGGCCCCATGGACCACAGCAACGCCAAGCTTGTCTGTCAAATGTAGCATTAATATGCATGCAATTTATGCCCTACCACATGTACAAAAAAGATGTAAATGGACGAGATAATGCTATTGAAGAAGCCCACTTCTGGTAAAAAAAAATGGTCTACTTTAGCATTTTATTCTTGAATCTTACCTATATTTCACATACATCCATATTTTAAATAGTGCAAAGCTCTGATATGAATAAAGAAAGATAAGATTAAATTCAGTTGTTTTCCCCCTCTCTAGAAAAATCAAACACATGTTGTTCTTCAACCTCCTTGCGTATCAGATAACTCACAGGTTGTTCAAGATTTATATTCTTGATTAAATTTAGGGTGAAAGGGACAACAAACCTTAATCCTATTAGGAAAGCCATTGCAGCTATGCTGTGCCTAAATTCCTTCCCAGCTGGGCACTGCTGCTTTACTTTACAGGTAAACAGGGCAGGTCCACATACATTATGCATGAACAGTTGTTCTGTCATATCTAATTTGCTTACAATGCATGCAGTAGCTTAAGATGACAAGATAGCAGTCCTTTCTCTTTCACCCATAGCTTAGTTTAAGCAAACCAACATTCGCTGATGTAATTGGATCAGGCACAGTAGTTTCAGTAAGCCTTCCAGAGTTTGTAGAGCAGAGTCAGATCATGGTTTGCAGGTTGATGTGGAAAATTCTCCCCATCTATGAGCTGATAATTTGGTGAAAACAACAGATTTCATGATAGCACTTTGATACTCATGAAGACCAATGGGCAAAGAGAAAGGCTTGAACATGGAGCTCACTCATCAATTATCAGATGGTGATTTGGAAAACTGACTGTATTCAGCCACTCTATCTGGGGAAGGTGGTGAACAAGAATCAGATAAGTTAAGACATTCTCAGGTTTCTGGTTTCTCCCCTCTGCTATCACTGCCTGCCACTTCAGCCATAGTTGCTTCAGACTTCTAGGTCTGTAGTGGCGAACCTTATCACTCCAGGTGTTTTGGTCTTCAATTACCAGAAGGCCAAGAGAGCACTCCTGCTGATCAGGGATTCTGGGAATTGAAGATCAAGAACAGTTGGAGTGCCAAGGTTCGCCATCACTGATCTAAGTGGCTTAATTCTTTGGCATATATAACCCCTTTTTGGTAGAATTTGTATTTTGACCTTATTCTCAGTTATTTCCTTGTTCTTTCACAGTGGTCCAAAACGTTATGACTGGACTGGTCAAAAATGGGTTTATTCTCATGACGGCATCTCACTTCATGAACTATTGGCGAAGGAACTGTCAGCTGCATTAAAAATCAAATTGGACTTATCAACTTTGGCATATGCTGGAAAAGAACATACTTGATGATGTATCCTACAAAATTCAAAGACTTTGTACTGTAACTCATTGATCTTCCTTCTCCAGCACTAGCTTTTTTTTTCGGGGGGGGGGGGATGTATTAATTAAAATTGAAGTAAAATAATAAATTTTGTGTCAGAGATTACTCTGGGTTGAAATGATTTTTGCTGGAGAAACTCCACTCAGGGGACACCTGAATGAGGCTCCTTTTATATCCCCAACATCCATTGTTATGATTGCTTAAGTTAATGTTATTTTTCTTATGTAGAAATGTGAAAATATTTTTATGACATACTTGAGTTTTTCCCTTTCCTCATACTTGTGTTTCTCCCTTAATATCTGAATAAGAATTAAGGATGAGGAGAGGAGGGATTTTCTGTTCATAATTGGTCTTCTGCTATGCTGTCTTTCAGGTGAATTCTTCTCCAGTACTACAGACTACTTTGTAACTTGTAGAGACTGAACTCAAATAATTGTTAAACCAACTTTAATTTTGAGGATTATTCAAAACATGTTGATGGTGACAAAGAAAAACATTTCTATAACATGGTAGTTTACTATGGATATGTCTTACCTGCATTTGGCTTAGCAGCCAAATGGAGTGAATACCATCTCTGCGGCACCGAATATGTTATGATTTGGGCATACTCAAGGGAATACCCTTGAGTCTTCATTATTCTTGTGATGAGAATCTAAAATTATTGAATTAACAGGGAACCACCTGAAAGAATGGTGGGAATAGCCGCTGATAATCTACATTTTGATTATTTGAATGCAAAACTACGTTTTAGGATACATTACTGTAGAAAGAGATATACAGTAATACCTCGGATAACGTTTACCTCGGATAACACTAAAATCGCATAACGTTAAGTAATCTGGGGAGGAGAATTGGATCGAATAACGTTAAGGTCCTATGGGATGGATCGGATAACAACCGCTAAAGCCTGTGTGGTTACAATGTATCTCTATGGAACTTTAACATTATCTGATCCATCCCATAGGATTTTAACATGGATTGGATAACACTGAAAATCGGATAACACCAAGACTTGTGGAACCAAGTCTTAGCGTTATCCAAGGTATTACTGTACAATATTTCTTTTTTTAACAAAGCTTTCATTGTTTGTAAAATCAATTTAAACACAGGGAGTTGGATCTAAACATGGCTCTTCATAAATGAAAGTACATCTTCTATTCAAGGAAGGTACCAAGATCCAACATAATATTTCTGCTGAAAGTAGGGAGCAATGTAGCAATTTACTGATCCTCCACCAGCCCCAGGACAATTTATTCCATTGATCTTTGAGAGCTGGTGTGGATAGCTGGACGCTAATGGGGAAAAAATGACTATCCTATGTTATTTAGAGGATTACCTCACCTTTAGAAGCAGCAACTCGCACCTTATCTTACCTCACCATTCACTGCGTTGAGTAGGAATGATCCATTTTGCAGTTTGGTTGCATTTTGCTGCTGTTGGTGCTTGCCCTGTAGCTATTTATATTTGAAAAATATAGGACTGAAACTGAAATGATGATGATTAGCAGCTCTTGTAACTCACTTGGAGGAAGTAACTCACTTGGAGTGATGGTGGCTGCCTTTGGTTAAACCTGGCCTTTCCTCATTAGACTTGTATTCTTAAGGTGGATTTGTATCCATTCCTATCACAATACATCCACATTATGGTAGTCCTGATAACATATTTTGTGAAATATCTACGATCTTTCATGCCTCTGACCTTATGTTACAACTTGCTATCTTATGGCCATAATTTTCTCTAAAACTAATAGTAGGAAGGCATGAGAAAAGTCTTGCTTTGGAAGAGGTAAATAAAATAAATAGTGGCTTTTGACCAAACAAATTTGACTCAAAACTCCCTCTGCCAGTAACTGTGATGAAATACCTCCTTGCTGGTGCAAAGTTAGTTGGGTAGGATCAGTCAATTTAAACAGCTGTGAATCTTAATCAAACTTATGTCTAAGCAAGAAAGCTTGCAACAATCGTAAAAACCTTTACAAGAGATGATACTTCTCTAAATAAGGAGCTCAGCTCTGGATCTAAAGGGGATATTACTTTTGGAATATGTATTCTTTTCTGACATTGCCAGGATTGTAATGTCTTTGCTTGTCTGACATTTAGCAGTCTTCATTGCTGCCTCTTTCTGTCATAGATGTGAGTGACCTGCCTGCTCAGAGCCTTATTCTGGACTCTTCCAAGTTGAGCACTTTGCATACTCAGGGAATGAAGTATCGTACCTACTGTCCTTAGTTCCTTTTCAGCCATAGCATCAGTAGCCTCAAAGGACCCTTTATCTGACCAAGCTTTTAAAGTACAGTAAAACCCCTACTTACAAAAAAAGTTAATTCCATAGGCTTTTTGTTAAACCGGTTTTTATGTAACTCGAAGCAAACCCATAGGAAAAATGAAATTTTTATGTAAATCGAAGCAAACTCGTAGGGAAACGAATTTTTATGTAACTTGAAGCAAACCCATAGAAAAAGGAATCTATGTAACTTGAAGCAAACCCATAGGAAATCTTGTAAATCGGGACATGGTTTTAGCACAAAATCATTATGTAAGTTAAATTTTATGTAACTCGAGGCATTTTTAAGTCGGGGATTTTAAACTCTTAAGTCCCTTTTTCATATATGTGGCACCTGTGGGAGTAATACAGAGGTCTGACCTTATTTTGTCACCTGCTTCCAAATTTCATTGTTGTTCAAGACTCCTAGTCTAAATTGGATCAAAAGACTGCTCTAGTAAAGAAAAAGAAGGCCCCAAACTTGATAAAACCGATGTTCTTCAGCAGCCTATGAGACACAGGTTGCCAGCTATAAAACTTACATGGTTAGGTATCAGCTCCTGTTAAAGAGGGAAAGTTGCTGAAGTCTTGGATACTCTTCGAAGGGACAAAGTTCAGATTGCTAAAACCCTCTGCAATGATGCTTTAGCCATTGCTTGTTAGTAATATTTGCTACTGCCTGTTATTTGCTTCATCCCAATTTGAGTGTTCTTATCAATGTAGTAAGTTTAAGGCACCACTTGTGCTTGCACTTCCCCAGACCTGTCCTTAAAAGTCTCCATGCAAATTGAGGAATTTTTCTTCAACAGGGAAGGACTTTCAGTGAAAACAAACAGGTCCTATTTAGATAAGGAACAGAGGAAGGAGGAGGAAGTTTAACACCTGGAAATTAGTAATCCACCTCTTTCCACTTACCATGCTACACCTTGACATTGTTTTACCACTCAGAAGTGCCAGTCATATTTCTCATTCTCTGAACTCATGTATGTCTTCAAACCATTCACACAAAAACCACCCTGCTTTAATTAGAATCACAATCCTCTTAACACCATAAGCATTATGATTCAAACAGTGTTTTTCACTATCTTCAAGGATTCTGCTCAGTTTCAGAAATCATCTACGTCTGCATCTCAGAGTTTGGCAACCAGTATCTTCTTGTAGGCATTCATCAGAGGTATGCCGTTGAGTTTGTTTCAACTGAACTAGCAAAGATGACTTCACTTTGTCCTGAGATCTTTTCTGCTAAGTTTCCAGCCTTCACAAAAGTGCAGTAGAAAAGTTATCCAACACAGTCCACCAAAAGTTTTTATTCCTATTGTTGCCTAAATGCAACTCACAATTGGGAATTTTTTTCCCATCCTTGCAAATTCAAAACTTTCATATTTTCTAATTCTGAATGGCTACACTATAAGACATTTTCCCTCTCCTTTAAGAGGTAGAACAGTTTGTACTGATAGACCTTTGGGATGCAAATTTCCATGCAGCTGTTTGTCAACACCACCATCAATTTCTATGCTGTGTCATCTGACCCTACTACTGTACTTCCAATTTTGAGTTCTCCAACTAGGACTCTGTACAGTACTGTCTATGTAATCGCCAAGACCATTGCTGTTGTGACATTCTTTATCTACACAATGGGGATTACTGTTTTTCTGTACTGGACAAATACAATACTGAATTCTGTACATTAGTTAACTAGGATAGTACCAGTAACACCCAATAACGTTACCAAATCTCATGTTTTGTAACAGAAGTACCAAAAGACTTTATGGACTTTTTTCTTAAATAGCTGAACATTATTGGTAGCCATGCTGACTTCTTGTGGAGGGAAAACCAGCCGAGAGGATGTGGGAGTAGAATGAATGACTGAAATTTTGAACAGGGTCATTCTATATACAAATTTTGCTGCAGTTTCATTGGTGGCTCTTATATCTCATATACTGTACCTATGTCCAATTAGTTATTTGAGCTGCCACTATCAAGTTCCATTTCCTAGCTTTCATAAATTGTTTAATAGTCTCTTTCCACTTTTAACACGGAGTTCAGGGATTCCGTTCGAGATGTTTTGTTTCTCCTTAGGAGTTATCATTGAGACATTTTAGTAGACTGACTTATAATTGTAACTGGATTATAACTGAAAATAAAGCTATAGATGGATTTACATTACCACTGTCTTCAATTCTCCTTTGTATTTTAATATACAGTACTGTATTAGGAAAAGCTTGCTTTTTCTCAGATGAGAAACTTCTAATGGTAATGGGTATATAACTGTGTTTGTAGGCAACCTTGGCAAAGACTATTGTGACCAGTACTGGACAAATAGATTAAGCTTCTCTTGAGGAAATTTTAATCTTATTAAAAGAGGGAGAGGAAGGAAGAGAATAAGGCATAAATCTTAAGGTGTTGCTTTCACTCTTCTCAACTGGTTCTCCTGGATCTCACGCCCAAGGAAGACAACTGGGAAATTTAGAATCGGTCCCAACTTCTGTCTTACGAGTGACTCTAACATGGAGCACGCTACCTTCAGCCACACTGTCAGAATGTTGGTCCCTGTGAGTAAATGTGGCTTCTGAACTTACATTTTGCATCCTCCCTGTCCACCCAGACAACATTGTTCTCCTGGGTTTTCTTTTAAAAGACTAGGTTATTCCATGGTGGTACTAACTAGGTAAAGGTCGCCCTTGCTCGAAAGCCAGTCATACCTGACTCTAGGGTTCAGTGCTCATCTCCATTTACACCCAAAGAGCCAGCACTGTCTGAGACTACAGACATTGTGATTGCAGACATTTCTCTGGACATGTGGCAGGCATGACTAGACACAGAACGCTATACCTTCCAACTGAATTGGTACCTATTTATCTACTTGCAATTTCTTGCTTTCGAACTGCTATGTTGTCAAGAGCTGGGACAGATGGGAGCTCATTCCATCGTGTAGTACTTGGGTCTTGAACTGCTGAGCTGCCAACCTTCCAGTCCTCAAGTTCAGTGTCTTAACCACTTAAGCCACCACAGTAGTCGCTACAGGACAGCTATTGTTGATTGAATTCCATGTTATCTGCCACATGGACAAGCTTTGGAGAAACCGTCTCATCCCTTTTAGTATAGCCATAGTATACAGTATACATGTTGGCTAATGAGAAGATATAGGTCCTTTAATATTCAGCATTTAAAAAAATAAATAAAGATAGGTGGAATCAGGACCCTGATGGAAAATTATGTTGCTTAATCTTGCACAAGGTCAAAGAGATAGTAGTAAGAGTTAGAGTCCAAAACATTACACCTGGGAAAGAGCAGGCTGCAGCTGGGCATAAATTTTGCCAAAAGACTGATTGTCTCATGTAATCAGAGCAGAAAGATCTTGCTGACATCATATGACTCCCTGTGCAAACCTGCAACATCTTCACTCCTTGTGTTTTGGGTCTCTTAAGAAATGAGGAAGGAAAGAATTTTCTACATCATTATAAAAAGGATAGCATTTTCCAAGGGAGAGGTCTGCAGCTCTGAGCCTGTTTCGGTGGTGATATAGCCAAAGAGAGATTTATCATTATTTATTAGACAAATCCTGCCCTGTTGGCCAAAAGACCACATTTTTGGATGAGGCAGCAAGAGCATTACTAGGCACTTAAAAGATGTGCACATTCCCGCAGAACAGAACTGCATAAAATGTATAAATGCTACTTTGTAGCTAAATATGAAAAATTGAGAAATAGGATTTATTTCAGGTTCACAGATGGCAAAGCCAGACAATACAATTCCCATCCAAATCATATCAAATGAAATTAAATTAAGCACTTTAATCTCCATCTGAGCCTAAATTAGTTGTGTCTATTCCAATAGAATTAATGTCCAATGACTGTGAACAGGAAACACTTGCCAAAAAGTGTGTGGGGTGGATCCCCCCCTCCCATGTGTCCTTTCTAATACAGTACATCTCAAAAATGGCAAAATAATGTTTACAACTTATACAACTGAGCAGTGATCTAAAAGCAAGCCAAGATCAAATGAAGTGTAGAGTGGTCACTGCTGATAAATTGTCCAATTTCCACAAGAGATGCTCCAAAATTTAATGAGATCAGACTTTTCACGTAACTACCCTTTTCAGTCACTTATCTCCACTATTTAAATTCAAAATTTATGAATGCTTTTGAGTTCTACCACTTGTTTTATTTTCCCCTCCAGGTCCATATTCTATACAAAAATAATCACATCCAATGTAAGGGTCATGGGAATCCCTTGCTTGAAAGCTGATTTTAGGGGGTGGTGCTCATCTCTGTTTACAGCCAAAGAGCCAGAGGGGTCTGTGTCTACAAACATTTCCATGGATTTGTGGCAGGCATGGCTAGACACCAGAACACAAGGAATGCCGTTACCTTCCCACCAAAGTGGTACCAGTTTTTCTGCTTGCAATTTCTTACTTTTCAGCTGCTAGGTTGGGAGGAGCTGGGACAGACGATGGGAGCTCACTCTGTCGCACAGTATTTGCGTCTCAAACTGCTGGCCTGCCTTGACCTTTCAGTCATCAAGTTTAGCGTCTTAACCACCAAGTCGCCACAGTCCTGTCTGTGCTTTTATCAACACGAGTGCTGCATGATGGAGTGAACTACCATCTCTGTCCCAGCTCCTGCCAACCTAGCAGTTCAAAAGCAAGAAATTGCAAATAGATACCACTTCAATGGTGTTCCATGTACTCTGGTGTCTAGTCATGCCTGCCACATGTCCACAGACACATCTGCAAACACAGACAGCACTGGCTCTTTGGCTATAAAGAGATGAGCACTGAACCCTAGAGTCAGATATAACTGGCTTTCGAGAAAGGGCGACCTTACCTAAAAGCAGAGATTTTTTTAAAAACCATAAGGAAGACAGCTATTATTTAAGTGTTTACACGTGCAGCACAGTACAAGTGGAATGTGAACTAGCCTTGGGCGTAAGTCTCCTTTACGCACAGGAAACAACACAAGCATGAAGCACCCCAGATGGGCTCCTTGGGAACATTTCTGCGAAGGGTGAGGCGCGGCTGGCCAAGAAGAGACCCAACCCCAGACACCGGGGCAGTGACTCCGCTCTGACTGTTGCCAGGCGGCTTCGAACCGGGATTTCCTGTTCCACTCGCCGCACAAAGTTCTGCTTTCAGGGGGAGGGGAGGGAAAGGGGTGTGGACCGAGAGAAGCCAGGGAGTTTGAGCCCTGGGAGAGCAGTGGTTAAACTGATGTACTGCAACCAAAAGGTTGTGAGTTCGATCCTCACGAGATGACTGAAGGTGGACTTAGACTTCCTTCCGAGGTTGGTGAAATGAGCACCCAGCAGGTTGGGGGCAAAATGTTAATTAACTCCTGAGCCGTCCAGAGAGTACACCAAGCGCTATGGGGCAGTCTGGAAGTGTAATTGTTTGGCTTTGAACTTCCCCATCCCACCCCCACCCCAGCCAGCCGGGATCCCTGAAGATCCCTGAAGATCCCCCGGCTGAGGAAACATTTTCTAAGCAAAATTACTGAAGTGGTCGCCGTGTTAGTCTGTGTTTCAAGCATATCAGAGAGTAAACAAAACGAAAACCGATGTAGCTCTTTAAAGACTAACTGCTGTATTTAAATGTTAGCTTTCGTGGGTCAAGTTCACTTCGTCAGACATAAGCGTGAGACTCATCAGTTTGTACACATCGGACACACAGTGGTTGGTGAGCACAACAGGTAAAGGTTGCCCTTGCTCGAAAGCCGGTCGTATCCGACTCTAGGGTTCAGTGCTCATCTCTGTTTATAGCCAAAGAGCCAGCGCTGTCTGCGTCTGCAGACGTGTCCGTGGACACGTGGCAGGCACGACTAGACACAATAGTGCACAGAATGCTGTTACCTTTCCCACCAAGGTAAAGGTTTCCCTTGCTCGAAAGCCAGTCGTATCCGACTCTAGGGGTCAGTGCTCATCTCTGTTTCTAAGCCGAAGAGCCAGCGCTGTCTGCTTCTGCAGACATTTCCATGGTCATGGTCAGAGTCGGGTTCTCCCGATTGGGGCGGGGTATCAAGTGTAATAAATAAATAAATAAATAAATAAATGTGGCAGGCATGACTAGACACCAGACATGCACCAGACACGCACATGGAACGCTGTTACCTTCCCACCAAAGCGGGACCTATTTATCTACCTGCAATCTCTTGCTTTGAACTGCCAGGTTGGCAGGAGCCGGGGCAGAGACGGCAGCTCACTCCGCCGCACAACACTCGGGTCTCGAACTGCTGACCTTCCAAGTCGTCGAGTTCGGCGTCTGAGTGGTTAAGTAGATGGATGCAAAATAAGCATTGTGGCATTATTACACACCTGCTAACGAGTTCACCCCTCAGGCCTGATAGGAAAACACCAAAGGTTTATAGCAGCGCGCGTCTGGTGGTCCAGGCCGCGCAAGGGGGGCCCGCTGCCCCTCTCTCCCTCCTCACAGGTGCCCCCACGGCGGTGTGTGTGTGTGTGCTCAGTTTCCCGCCTCCTTGCTTTCGAGGAACGCCTTCTTATTCTCGACACACACACACACCCGCCTTCCATAATAACACACTCACATACGCCACAATTCCCACACAGCGCCATAGTCCCAGAGGGCGCTGCGCTCACCTGCTTCCCTGTAAAGTAGAGCGCCAGCCCCAAAAATAACACCCCCGTGTGTGTTGTGTGTGTGTGTGTGTGTTGTTTGTGTGCTTTCTCTCTCTCTCCCGCCTCCCCCCCCCGTCCTGCCTCCAGTTCCAACAGGAAATAGCCTCAGAAAAGTACAGAAAGGATCACAGTGGTGACCCACAACACACGCCCCGTCCCAAGCTATTTCGAGCTGCTTCCTGGTCGGAGGTGGGAAAAGGATCGGGAAAAGAGGCGAGGAGGCGAGAAGCTGGGAGTTTCGCTCTCCCTTTGCCTTCCCATTTCATCCTTCGGCAGCCAGGATCCTTTCCCAAACGGATTATCTCTCACTCCAGGTAACTTGTTTCCTTGTCGGTCTTGACTCTGGCTTCCCTTTCCTCTGCCTCCACCCTGCCCTCCTCTGGGGAAGTGCCCAAACTTTTCAGGGCGCGGGCTGGCCCACCTGATTCAGGGAGTTGGTCACTCTGGGGCCGGGGGCCAGATCCGGCCCCAATTCATCCGGCCCACACAAAGCCCTCGTCGCTTTTGCGGGCCGGATGGATTGGTGGGAGGGGGCAGATCCAGCCCCCGGGTCGTAGTTTGGGCACCCCCTAGTCTGGAGTGATAACTCGTGGATTTCTAAAAATTCACTCATGGATTTAATGTGGAAAAGAGAGAGAGAGACCAAAACGGGGACGTCCTAATCTACGAACCGTTCGGTGTGTGTGTGTGGGAGATCGAGGAGGGATCGATTCGGATCACAGCCTCACGCCTCTTTGCGAACCAGTTTACAGCGGCTGATTTTCCTAGTAACTTATCAAGGTGCTTTTCTGGGGTTGGGGGAGTCGAAGCTGGTGCTCAACATCTCAGTGATGGGATGTAACAGGTTCTCACCAGTTCGCCAGAACCGGTAGTAACTTTTCTTAGTGTCCCGGAGAACCGGTAGCAGTTTTGGGGGGAACCACCTTCGGGGCTTACCTTTTCACTG
This sequence comes from Furcifer pardalis, assembly GCA_030440675.1. NCBI lineage: Eukaryota > Metazoa > Chordata > Lepidosauria > Squamata > Chamaeleonidae > Furcifer > Furcifer pardalis. The sequence continues at coordinate 37,635,955 of CP126896.1, forward strand.
GTTCCCCCACTGAGCATGCACGCCAAGCACTTGGTGTGCATGCACGCCTACAATGCTTGGCATGTATGCACAGCCTCCTTGCTGTCCTCCCAAGCAGGAAGGAGGAAGAGAAGCTGCTAGCCTGAAGCTCCCTATTTATTTATTATTTATTTATTTATTTACTCCAATTTCTATACCGCCCTACTCGGCTGGGCCGACTCAGGGTGGTTCACAAGCAAAGAGTAAACAGTAAATTCATAGACACATCACATAAATATACAATATATAACTCAACATCGTTCCATCACAAAAGTTCAGTAAGCATCAATCTCAACAACAATAAAACTACAAAATTCATCAAATATGCACAAAAAATTTAACAATTGTCGAAAGTCCTGGCACCGCCGCAGCCCTTGAACATAGCCTCCGGAAGAGGTGGAGGGAGTCCCGGCTGGGAGGTGGAGGGAGTCCCTGCTCCTCAGGGTAAATGACTCACCTTTGGATGTGGTGTGTCTGTGTGTATTTTAATGTGTATTTAATACCTTTACCTATATTGACATACTACCACAGTACCATAAATACAGATTTATGTTTGGGCTGGGTGGGTGGGTATATTTTAATGTAATTATTTATTTATTTATTTATTTAATTTATTTATGGGTTTGTGTTGTGGGTGGGTGGGTTGAAGTGTGTGTGATCTGACCCCCTCTCACTTCACAATTGGGGCTGACCGGAGCTAATCGTGGAGGGCGCTTGAACCTGAGCCTGGGTTATACAGTTCAATTGGCACCCATGATCTGATCCTGGCTGCTCCTCCCCTGCTTTGGTTCCTATTAGCCATTATGGACGCGGAGGTGTTTTGTCTAGACGCGCGAGAGTGTGAGCTCTTCCCTTCGCGCCCTGAATGCGGCTCACCTGGATGGCAGGGAGAGAGTCATTCGCCTTACAGGCGAAGGCTTCTTTTAACAGGATTAAAGGCCTATGGGTTTCTCAGTCCCACGCTAAGCACTCTCGTGAAAACGGGCGATGGCTCTGTAGGCGGGCGAGCTGGCCTGGCACTCTGGGGAGTGAGACCTTGTTACCTGGGGCAAGAGTGGGTGAGAAAATGGGACACCTGAGCAGCAACTTCTGATATCTTGAGAGATTCTCAAAAAAGAAAATTATTTGAACTCTTGTTTGTGCCTCTGGAATTAATGTATAAAATGTATAAAAGCCATGCCTGTAAGTTTCACTCTTTGTCTGAAGAAGTGGACTTGATCCATGCAAGCTAGTAATAAAAATAAAGCAGTTAGTCTTTAAAGTGCTACAGTGTTTTTAATTTTCTTTTGTTTATTTTTCTTTTGTTTTCTGATATGCCTGAACCACAGACTAACACGGCTACTATTCCAAAAAATGGAATTAATGTGTGTGTGTGGATGGGTGGGGAGGTTAAAGAAAAGAGAGAGACAACTACTGTAAATCATTCTTTTAAAAAATGGGCTTGAGAGAGGCCTGTTTTTCTTTATATTTGTTATGAGTTAGCAAGAACAATTACACTTCTACAGGGTGGCCTGTAAATCCCTATTGAATCTTTCTCTAAATTTGCCACTTATTGTATCCAGGGTGTCACCAGTATTCTTGCACTCACGTACCCATATACCTGTCATAATACACTCTTCCAATGTACATGGTCTTAAATCGGCCATATTTCTGTGGGGGGGGGAATTATAATACATATGGACGGGTAGGGACTTATGGGCCACCCTGTACACCGTCCCACAGCGCATAGTGTACTCTCGGGGCGGTTCACAAGTTAATTAGTCCCCCCCCCAAACAGTGATGGGATGTAACAGGTTCTCACCAGAACCGGTAGTATCTTTTCCCAGTGTCCTTGAGAACCGGTAGCAGCTTTTGGGGGGAACCACCTTCGGGGCTTACCTTTTCACTGGTTCCCCCACTGTGCATGCGCGCCAAGCACTTGGTGTGCATGCATGCCTACAGTGTTTGGCGCGTATGCACGGCCTCCTTGCTGTCCTCCTTGCTGTCCTTGTGTTGTGGGTGGGTGAGTGGGTTGAGGGGTGTGTGTGTGCTTATTTTTATTTTATTTTATTATTATTTTTCTTTGGCTCCGCCCACAATGTCATGACATCATGATGTTAGCTCTGCCCACACTGTGATGACATCACGGTGGGGTAGTAACAATTTTGACATCCCACCACTGCCCCCCAACATACTGGGTACTCATTTTACTGACCTCAGAAAGAGGGAAGGGTGAGTCAACCTTGAACCCAGTCAGGATCAAACTCACAGCATTTTGGCTGTAGTGCAGCAGTCTTTAACCACTGCGCCACCAGGGCTCTTAGGAAAGCCCTCTTAAAGGGCTTTTAGTTATCAAGAAAACACTTCAAAATAATAATCATGTGCCCTCAAGTCAATTATGCCTTACAGTGACCCTTTTCTGGGTGTTTTATGTACTCAGAAGTAGTTTCTTCTTCTAGGAGGTGCCCTTGTGCAGCTTGCCCAAGGTTACACAGGCTGGCTCTTCAGGAGGCTCTGTGGGGAATTGAACTCCCAACATCTGGGTCTAAACGCTGATACCTAAACAACTGAACTACCCTATAACTGCAGGAGGCATAGTGGAGAATCAAACTCTCAGCCTCTGGCTCCACAGCCGGATACCCAATGCACTGAGGTATCCGGTCAGCTAATGACAACAAAGTCACTGTTTGTTGAAAGTTGGCATGCTAACATGGTTTTATCTTATCTCACTTCCCCCATGACTTACACACATGTGAAACATACAAATTTCACCACAAGTCTTTAAATAGCAGCAGAAGAAAAAGTCATAATTGGAATGAACAGTATGACAGTTCAGAATTTTGCTCCAATATATGTTGCTGAGGATCTTCTTTTGGGTTCAGAGGAATTGCGAGAGTGTTCATGAAGTTCCTGGCATTATGATCCTCCTTTTAAGTATCATTCGTTAGGTTCCCAATTCAGTCAAATTGTAGTTATTTACTTATGCCAGGGGTGCTCAAATATGTCCTGTGGGCTGGATCCAGCCCACGGGCCATAGTTTAGGCACCCTTGGTTTAAGCAGAGAAAATAGCAGCGTGAAAGCTATCTTATTCTGTTGCAAAACAGATAGCAAGGCGTGTTTTACTTCTGCTTCCGGTGGGAGGAACCATGTGCCCGGCACGCTGAACCACATGACTGGTCCACGGCCCAAAAGGTTTGGGCACCCTTGGCTTATGCTATAGAGCTTTTTATTACCACCTTTCAAAACTTTCTCAGGATAGCTCACAAGATGTAGAAATATTTGTCATAAAAATAACAATATTGCAATGTGAGTAATACAATGGCATTTACAGTACTTGCATTTTACAACTTTTCTTAACCAGTGGCCCCTCCAGATATGTTGGCTTACAAGTTCCATTCTTCCAGTGTTGATCGTGAAGGCTAGGAATGATAGAAATTGCAAGCCAACATCTTGGGAAGAAGCCAAATTGGGAAGGCATACATTGGACAACACGGAGGTTACATCCATCATAAAATGTTATACATTCCCCAATCTCCAGATAAAATGTAAGTTTTGGGTCTCTAGCTTGCAACGTGGCCTTTCTCAGTCTCCTGTCTTCCTGGTGGTTTGAGCTACAGCTGCCCATTGGCCAGAATATCTTCAACATATAAAAAATGCCAGTAGAGAGAGTAAAGGGACTGTGGTAGTTTAGTGGTTAAGATGCCGAACTTGACAGCTAGCAGGTCAGCAGGTCAACAGTTCGAGACTTGAGTGCTGCATGACAGAGTGAGCTCCCATCTCTGTCTCAGCTCTTGCCAACCTAGCAGTTTGAAAGCAAGAAATTGCAAGTAGATAAATAGGTACCACTTTGGTGGGAAGGTAACAGCGTTCTGTGCACTCCGGTGTCTTATCATGCCTACCACATGTCCACATAAATGTCTGCAGACACAGACAGCGCTGGCTCTTTAGCTATAAACAGAGATGAGCAGTGTACCCTAGAGTTGGATACAACTGGCTTTCAAACAAGGGTGACCTTTACCTTTACCTAGAGTGAGTAAAAAACAATTTTATTTTAAGAACAGAAGCCACAGAGGTCAGTGGAGACTACAAATAGTTGAACTGAGGGATAAACTAGTTATGATGATACTGAAGGATCTCAGAGGTCATCTAACATAGGTCAACTGTTGATTCAGGACATCCACTGCATCCCAAAGGTGGCCGTTGGTTCTTATAGGACAGTGATGGTGAACCTTGGACTCCAGGTGTTCTTGTACTTCAGAAGCGCTGACTTGGACTTCTGGGAATTTAAGTCCAAGAACACCTGGAGTGTCAAGGGTTCACCATCACTGTTATAGGATCTTGTCCATTGTCTTCCAACATTGTCTATTTTACTTTCAGGTAGCTGGTTTTGTCAGAATTTTCTGATATCATCTCTTGAGCACCAGAGAACAAATCTGCAATGATGCACACTGTCTTTCTTCTTTGAAGCAGCCATGGCAATTTGTTTGTAGGGTTTGATTGCGGGGTATGAAAAGAGGGGTTGAACTGTTATCCCAGGGGTAGCCGGCATTTTTATGTCGTGGGCCTGACCATGCCCTCAGACAGCTGAGCAGGCTGGACAACACCCAATGGAAGTGAAAGCGAGCGCATTTATGGCTGTCGTAAATGCACCCACTTCTACGTTTATGACAGCCATGGGCATGTTTGCACATGTACAGGCACAATTTAAAGCTGATGTAAACATGCCCGCGTTCAGTTCTGGGTACAGTGGAGGTGACAACGGGCCGGATGGGATGGCATTGGGAACCGGAGATTGCCTGCGGGCCGTAGGATGGGAACCCCTGTGTTGTCCTAATGAACTACTGATTCCTCAGTAGATATCACATATATGTAGTGTACAAATTTGCCCCAGGAAGGACTGCGGTGGCTTAGTGGTTAAAATGCTGAACTTGACAACTGGAAGGTCAGCAGATCAACAGTTTGAGACCTGAGTACTGCATGACGGAGTGAGCTCCTGTCTCTGTCCCAGCTCCTGCCAACATAGCAGTTCGAAAGCAAGATATTGCAAGTAGAGCAATAGGTACCACTTGGGTGGGAGGGTAAACAGTGTTCGGTGCACTCTGATGTTTAGTCATGACTGCCATATCTCCATGGAAATTTCTGCAGATGCAGACAGTGTTGGCTCTTTGGCTATAAACAGAGATGAGGTCTGAACCCTAGAGTTGGATACAACTGGCTTTTGAGCAAGGGGGACCTTTATCTTTACCTAATTTTGGCCCACAGAGCAGAGCTGCTATTATATGTGCAACAAGAGTTGTAAATTGGTCTGAGTGGCTCCTAGGGAGAACATAATGAAATTCCAAAGACAATATGAAATACAAGTAAAACCTCATATAACACTAAAACCTGGTTCCACAAGTCTTGGTGTTATATGATTTTTAGTGTTATCTGATGCATGTTAAAATCCTATGGGATCCATAGAGATACATTGTAACCACACAGGCTTTAGCGGTTGTTATGTGAAGCATCCCATAGGATCTTAATGTTATCTGATGCAATTCTTCCCCCCAGATTCCTTAATGTTATGCGATTTTAGTGTTATTCGATACTAATGTTATATGAGGTATTACTGTAGTGAGATTTTCATAGTGGAAAAAACTTTTTTTTGTGGCAACGGGAGTGTTGTTCATTTTCAAAGTCATATCACATAATACATTTAAAGTAGTATTTTTCTAAGTTTTCGTGTTTTTAATTTTAAATCACAACTTGATACTTTTTGTAAAAAGGGAGTTGTAAGGTGTCAAAAGAGAGGAGGAGTATGAGTGTTTCTGAGAAATCAGAAGGAAGGGCTGATGCCCAAAGGTTTGATGACTTAAAGATTTGACATAAATTACATAGGGACTCATTTCATGTCTGTATGTTTTCCCTTCTGCTGCTATTAACAGCTGGGCAGGGAGTAGATTAGGCCCCTCACAGTGGGAAATAGGGTTAAAACCCTATCTTTCATGTGCGGCACTAAGCCATTTCATCTCTTCCTGCAGCTGCCTTTAGCAATAACAATAACAAAAATGTTTTGTGTGTTTCTGCTGTCATGATGAAATTGGCTGTAATGCAAATCTGTAATTCCAGGAGATCTGTAATTCCAAGAGACCAACATGCTGCATCTTCCTGCAATTTGTAATACAACTTGTAGTACAAATTGCCCAGCAATTCATAGTAAACAATTTGTGATACAGCCTCTCTGCTCCCCAGTATTTAAAATGCTACTAATCCACCAGAGGGGCTGGAAATGACAGCAGTTAGCAGGGTTTGTGCCTTTTGTAGTTGCTAACGTTAGTATCTAAGAAATGGCTTTCTGGGTACCAATGTATGATAGTCTTGCATAGTCAAAATTGTAAAGCAGTAGTTTTGCACATGTACAGTCCAATAGAAACTGAACATTAATTTAACATTTAATTTCACATTCAATAGAGATTCAATGCTAGTATAGTAGTTTAAAATCATATGTGACCAGAGGCGAGATAATTCTTGCACATGTTTCGTGAAAATAAGGGGAAGGAGTAACGGATGAGTGATGGAAAGTGATGGTCTCGTAAGGAATCATTCTGGTTTGTGAATCGTGCAGCCTTTTTCTAAAACTTCTGTTCAAATATTTGATATTCCATAGACTGTAAAGTACCAGTACCTTTCCATGGTATTTTTCTGCAGGGTGTTTTTGTGTGTGTGAAAAAAGTCATAGTCTGAAGCTTTACATGAGAAAGCAATTTCAGGGTGAACTGTGAACGGTTCAACAGAAGGGGAACCACTTTCAGACAGCACTAAACTGTTGCGTCTAAACAAGAGGGCCTTCTCACACACATGTCACCACTTCCCCATCTAACCATCTCACTGGAACTGTTTCCATCACTGAAAGGTTGCCTACAGCCACATCACGCGCCCCCCCCCCTGTCTTTATAAGGGTGTATCAGAACTAACTGCATGGGAGGGAAAGTGTTCAAATTGTTCTGCCTTGAAAAACTACCAACCCCCCCCCCCCCCCGCAGAGGGGATGAGGAGTAATTTTTTTGGGAGCAAAATGGACTGAAACAATTTGATCTGGCTTTTCTGTCCAGTGTTCAGTAAAAAAATGCTTCAATTTTACCTGTTTTATAAGTGGACCAAAGTTGATGGTATTTGAACATGTATCCACACTTCAAGTATCTTGGGCAAAGAGTCCTAATGGAAGATTCTGGTAGAAGATGCCTTTCTGTCAACATTAAGCCAGTAAAGGGGGAGAGAAAGATGAAAAATTCATAGCTGCCACGTTAAAACATCTAATACAATTGACTAAATATTTTTATACTTACAAATAGATCTTACATTTATGGGCTTTTTAAATTGGCTTTTTCCAGAAGGCATGGTTTAAGTACTCCAGGCACGTTTTTTCCCTAATTTCTGATCTTTGCAGTTTGAAGCATCCCATTTTGTTGCAAATCCTACAGGGATTTGAAAAGTAGTACTGTACTGGTCTTCTTTAAACAAGTTGTAAATTTTAGAAACATTGACATAATACTTACTTTCTAATCACTAATGCCAAATCAAATCAAATCAATCCAGCAAAAGGAGCAGAGGTTAAAATGAGAGTACTTAAACTATATCAAGAGACAGAAGTTAAAATGAGGGTACAGTACTTAAAAAGGAAATTTGTAAAGAGATTTACTTTTGTGATGGTTTTTAGTCCTTTAGTTTGGGAGTGGATATTACATCTAGAACACTCAGAACAGTTCCATTGCTCCACCTCAAAAAGGATTTTGGGTTGTATCCCGACTTTGACTTCTTGAGATAAAGAACTACTTCTTCTGTATGAAGGAAACAATGGAAAGAATAGGTGTAGGTAAGAAAAGAGCAGGTATTTCATCTATTGAATGTGAAGTTGCAAGGGCTTCAATGAACTTTGAGAAATTAATTCCTGATTTTACAATGGAAAATGTCCAGGAATATTAAGTGATTTGGGTAGGTACAATATTGTGAAATAGATAACTTTGTACATCTGTTCTTCAGGTTTCATGTCACATTTAAATAAAATATTAGAATAAATAGAATAGCATAAATGCTCCAGAAGTATAATTTTTGACATTGTAATTTGACTTTGTTATGGAAATTCTTTTTAGTTTCACTCAAACGTATGAGACAAGATTGTGATAATATAAATTGGAAAGAAGCTATGCTGTACACTTGATAAATAAAAAAAAGAGATGTTTTTGCACACTACAGGCGATGTTGGTGCTATCCATTAAAAAGAGTGGTTGATAATCTGGATATATTACTTAGAGGTGAGACAGGATCCAGCAGAAGTAGATCTGTGGTAAATGATTTTAAATTATTCCAATTTCTGTTCATTTCTTAATGTAGTAAAAGAAAAGTCAATTGATGGATACTGATTAGGACTTTTGTGTTGCTCAGTGCCAATTGTACTGTCCATGTATATGTTTTATTAGGCTGCACTTGTCTGCCTGCTCCTTGTTCAAGCAACAGCTTCATTGGCAATCTCTGCTTAATAGCCAATTTATTTTTTTAATTATTTTTTTTTTTTGGTGGCTCCATGATGCTGGAACTTTACACAAACAGATTCTGAGAATCCTTGGGAATATATAAGCTAACCAAGCCAGGGGTGCTGTTTGTGCAGTAGTCAAATGATTTTCTGCAAATGGATATCAAGGAATAAACAAAACAAAAATGCTATACCACTTTGAAGACTACACAGTTGCACCTCGCTTAAAGAGCATAATGCGTTCCACAGGATTGCTCTTTAAGCGAGTTTGCTCTTTAAGAGAAACACCATTGTAATTGACCATTTGTGGGGGGGATTGCGAACCTCGATTTATTTGTTAAGCGAGTTTTTGGTTGGTTTTATTTGTTAAGCGAAGCGAACATTCAGAGAAAATTCTGCTCTTTAAGCGAGTTACTCTTTAAACGAGGCACTCTTTATGCGAGGTTTAACTGTATTTTGATGTTAGTTTTCGTGGATCAAGTCTACTTTATCAGGTTGTTAGTCTGATATATTTGCAACACAGACTAACATGGCTACTGTTAAAAAAATCATCTGCAAATGGAGCAATTAAGAACAGGATTCCCAATCTGCATTGCTCCTTTGCGGGAGAAACTTAACATATACTGTAATCTAATTCTAAATTACTGTTTAGTTGCCCTATCCTGTCGTCTTCAAATATACTGTATACAGAATGTGCCTATGTTCATCATTTAACTAGCAGAATCACCTGTTATCATCCCATGTTGAGCAAAATAAAACAGGTAATACATTATCTAGGTGGAGGTGGTTTATGTGGAGGATATCAGAAGTACAAGTTATACGTCACTTAAAGAACATAATGTGTTCCACAGGATTGCTCTTTAAGTGAGTTTGCTCTTTAAGCGAAACACCATTGTAAGTGACCAATTGTGACTTCTGGCGGGGGGCGGGGGTTGCAAACCCTGATTTATTTGTTAAGCAAGTTTTTGGTTGGTTTTAGTTGTTAAGTGAAGCGACCATTCAGAGAATATTCTGCTCTTTAAGCAAGTTACTCTCTAAGCGAGGCGCTCTTTATGTGAGGTTTTACTGTATTTGGTTATATTTTCAACTACTGTAACTGTCATTTCTGAACAGAAGGCTATAATTAGCATTTTTTTTTTGTTATTATGTTCTGTAAAGGCAGAAAAAACATGTAGCAACCCTAATAGGGCTTTCAGAGTAAGTGAGATATTTAAGGAGTGATTTTACCACTTTGGCAAACTCGGTGAGCTTCCATGGTCAAGTACACATTCGAACCCAGACCTCCAGAGTCTTAGTCCATCACTCTATCCACTATACCACAGTGGGTATCATAATAAGTGTCACCTATTTTGTTGTTGTTGTTGTTGTTCAGTCGCATAGTCGATTCCTACCCTCTGTGACCCCATGGACCATTGATTTGCCAGGCACTTTTGTCCTCCACTATCCTCCTCAACTCGCTCAGCTCTGTGCCCATTGCGTCCACAATACCATCTAGCCATCTAATTTTTGGGCATCCCCTTTTTCTTTTGCCTTTCACCTTTCCCAGCATCACGGCTTTCTCAAGTGAATCTTCTCTTCTTATTTGATGTCCAAAGTACTTTAGCTTCATCTTTACAATTTGACCTATACAATAGTTTATTTTAACAAATTAGGATCATTAGTAGTAGCAATTACACTTATATACCACCCCATAGGGCTTAATGCACTCTCTGGGTGGTTCACAAGCCAATTAGTTAATTAGCATTTTGCCCCCAACATGCTGGGTACTCATTTTACCGACCAGGGGTTTTGGTTTGAAGTTGGTTTGTTTGGGCAAACAGTATGTAAAACTAGCCACAGTTTAGCAGGATTATCCAGATAATGATAATGTGTGGAAACAAAACCAAACAGTTTTGGTCTTCTCTTCACAGTTTTTCTGGAACAGGAGAAGATAAAGGTAATGCAATGTTGAATTACAGTTATTGTCACATCACATATAAACATAATTCCAGAATGAAAATGTCAGGTGCATGTGAGGTCAGGACAGAAATGTTGATGCTGTGGTTTGGAATCCATCCTGTTTATACCTGAAATAAGTTAAACTACATATAACTGAAATGTGTAGATTAAGTTTGTGATATATTTGTCCTGCTGCTTCCAGCGGAACCATCTGCTCAGCGTCTGCAAAAGCAGAATTTAGCCTGCTTTCGTGCCAAATTAGACTGTGCCACAAGCAAAGGGAAAGAGGAAATAAGATGTCCTGATGCCAGAGGTGCATGTAGCAAAAGGGGTAAATTTAGTAAAGTAAATGGGATTACATGGTAGTGCATAGGATTATATAAATAACTATGCCATAGTTGATCAAACCCTGAATCATTCCCCAGTTTAACCGTGAAAAAAGACCGCATAATGAAATGTCAGGTTAGAGTTGCATTCCCCTCTGCGACTTCTTTCTCTTAAATTTCAGATCTCTTCCTTGCTATTAACAAAAGCTGAAATGCTACTTGTTCATCTTTGTGTGTGTGTGTGTGTAAGATAGTGGTATTACATCACAATTCTCATAAGCAGAGAAAAGAGATAATCTTCTGAGGGGATTTAGTAAACCTGGGCAACATTTTCTTGCAACTCTTTCTCTGCCAGCCATTTTGAAGCACAGGTGAGCCAATTTTGTCCATTAAATTCTGCTGCCTGGGGTTGAAATTTCCCTCCCTCGCTCCCCAAATCAAAGCACATAGTTTCCAACGCCAGGTAAGTTGTTTTGACACCTGAGAAGAAAGGCCAGTCACTGTATTTCAGCCTTTCTCTACTTCACAGGGTGCTCTTCTAAAGTGTAAACATGGAGAGAGACAGAGAATGCTCTTTGGAAAAGTAGGAAGGCAAAAAGGTAATTTTAAAAATATACTTCCAGTTTCTTAGCCATTCTATTAATTAGGCAGGACACCAGGATTGTGGGCAAGCATTTTTACTATCTTGTCCCCTTGCCTTTTGTGTATGTCTGAAATGTTCTGCACAAGTATTTACAAGTTTATTTATTTAGATTCATATCACCGCCCACTCGCCATGGCGACTCAGGGTGGCTTACAATCAGCAAAACAACACAGCACAAAAATAATCAATGCATTTTTCTAAATCAATAATAGATTCCTCTCTCCCCTCCAGCTATTGGTGGGTGCCCGGAGTATCTTGAAAAGTTGTGAGAATCATATAACCATGGTTCAAACGTAGCTCCCCCTGGGCTTCTGCGATGTCAAGTAAAAAGTTGTTTTCATAGGGGTAACGTGCCCTTTGAAAACTGTGTTCCCCACTCAGCATGTATCTACTTGCACACAACATTTTTGCCCTGATTAAGCAAGAGCAATGTATTTGTCTAGTTCAGTGAGGTTCTTCTTCTTTTGCTGGCCTCTCCTTGAACCCGAGAAATGCCAATTATGTTTTGCTTGATGGGGCTAGATTGATATTAAAAAAGAAGAAAAGATGAGCAATGTATCAGAAACTGACAGTAAAAATAGTCACTGGAGCAGAAAAGATTTTGTCTTTCTTGAGGCATTATGAATATAATATGTTACAAACGTCACCCAGTATCCTGAGAGTACTTTCATCATTAGGAAAGACCTTAAAAATTCCTATGAAGGATTTTGAATTGAAGATGTAGAAAGTTCCCAAGCAGATAAATATTTTGCACTTTCATCCAGAGCCTGCCCACTGCCAACATTTCCACCATTCTACTGCTGTCTACCTTCATCATCCCTTGTATGTTCTTTGTAATCACCATGATTTGTGTAATGTGTGGTAAGGAATGATATTATTCATTTCCGCGTCAAGTTGAAGCAGTGTTCAAAAATGGACAGCGCTTAAACAATAAGCAAAGTGATGCAAGCAAAAGCAAAGTAATTATACTTCTATACCACCCCATAGCACTTAGCGCACTACCTTAATTAGCATTCCCCCCAATATGCTAGGTACCCCCCTAAAATGGCACCAGGGGCCGCATCTTGAGAATCCCTGAACTCAGTGGTGGGCAACAACAGGTTTGCATACACCCCGGGAAGGGGTTTTTTTTAGCAAAATTGGGTGGCCTCTGGGCAAGGGGGTGGTGAAATTGGGTGGCCATGCCCACCTCCCTGCCCTGCCCCATCAGGTTTTGTCCTTGCAAGTGGTTCAAGGTCTCCCTTGCTCAAAAGCCAGTCATATCCAACTCTAGGGTGCAGTGCTCATCTCCATTTACAGCCAAAGAGCCAGTGCTGCCTGTGTTTGCAGATGTATACATGGCCATATGGCAGGCATGACTAGATCGTCCATGATGTAGGCACCACCCAGAATGTAGGCTGTACCCATGAGGTAGGCTCCACCCACAACATAGGCTCCACCCATGGTGTGGTAGTGAAAAGTTTTGCTGCCCATCACTGCCTAAACTAGACTGTAAATTAAAGGTGGGAAACTTTTGATCCTCTGGATATTCTAGCTATAACTTCTATTATCTCCAGTCATCATGGCCAAGGTTAATGGACTGCAGGAATTTACTCCAAAACATCTTTAGGAGTAAATATTCCCTATCTTTGTTGTAAATGAAATTTGTATGAAACTGTCCCAAGATGTTTTGCTGCCTGAGAAAGAAAAGCAGATGGCATTCCATAACCCACTGAAGTCAAGATGCAACAACTTATGGTGTTTTGGTACAGGAGGGAGAAAATCCTAAAACTTTTTATCTTTCCCTCCATAGAAGTAAAAATATAATCAGAACTAAGTAAATAACAAAAAAAATTATCTGCAACTTTCAGAAGCCTCCCATCCTTCTGAATCAGTAAAATGAGCACCTAGCATGTTTGGGAACAAAATGATAATTACCGTATATACTTGAGTATAAGCCAGTTTTTTCAGCACCAAAAATGTGCTGAAAAAAGCAGACTCAGCTTATACTCAAATCATCTGATATATTTCCCCAGCTGTGTGGGAAATCTGCAGAAGTTATCCAAGCAGCTGAAGAGCTGACCTTGATCACTTCTACAGTGAGTGAAACACCCTGGCATCCGTGGCACTTACTGGGCTCTCCTGTGCCTCTGGGGAGCCCGCAGCTGCAGAAAACAGCTTCAGGATGGCGACCAGGAGAAGAGAGAGGAACATCCGTAATTTTATTTTCATTTATTTTGGTTATTGAAACTCACCAGTAGATGCTGCATTTTCCACCCTAGGTTTATACTTAAATCAGTCAATTTTCCTGGTTTTTCAGGTAGAATTAGGTACCTTGGCTTATATTTGGATAGGCTTATACTCAAGTATATACGGTAACTGTCCTTTAGGAAAGAACTGAAAACCTGGCTGGCAGGGCAGGTGAGGGGCAACGATGGAGGGGTGACCCCCGCCTGCTGGCTTGTATAATTAAGATTTCTCTCTTTTAATGGGGTAAACTATTTTAAATTATTTTGACTTTTAATGGGGTTTTTAAGGGTTTTCAGTTAGTTTTAATATTGTTTTTAATTGTTGTTAGCCGCCCAGAGTCGTTGCTGAGTTGGGCAGCAATAGAAATTTAATTTGATTAAATAAATAAATAAATAAATAAATAAATAAATAAATAAATAAATAAATAAATAAACTTGTGAACTGCCCAGCGAGTGCACTAAGCTCTATGGAGCGGTATGTAAATGTAATTGCTATTGACCACCTTGGGCAAACATGTCACTCTGCCTAACAGTTGGGCCAGCCCTATCTTCCAGAAGACCAAATTCCCCAGGTTAGTAGCCTATAAAAAATAATCTTAGGACTCTGCCTATTTGTGTGATTTAGTGGTCCAAGGTGGTCTGATTTTGCCCTGGACAAAATCTTTTACTCCAGTTTATTCTCTTCACAAAATTGGAAGCGATTGCATCATTTGCAGCCAAGTAGGAAACTACTTGTTTACACTTCCCCGTTAAGTAATGCAGTTGTCTTGTTCCATTCTGTGCAAGTCACTTTAGGTTAGCTTGCAGTTTTTGAGTACTTTGTGGCTTTACGTTTTTGTGCACAGCTGTCATCTTATGCCCTTTCAGCCCTCATGCCATAGGCCTTTATTATGTATCTCTTTGGCCCACCAACTGGGGGAAGAGGACACTTTGATCGGATAATTTCGTTCAGTATACATTTTTGTGAAGCATTCTTTGACAGTCTTTTACTTGCTTTGAGAGACATGTCACCTGCTACTCCATTAGTACTTGAAAGATTATAAGCCTTGGAGATTTAGCTGAGGATTAGTAAATTGGAGAGTGTACATTATCAGGCCAGGCTTAGACCCTGATTGTCCCTTGTCTCATTTTCATTAGTGTTTTATTCAAAGATCGCTGGAATTATATAATGCTGACGTTTCCAGAGAGTTTGTTTATTTTTACTCCTTCCCCTCCTAAAAGTTATTTTTATAACTATAGCTTACAGCATGTTCTGCCTACTTTACAAAGCAGTAGTGTAAGTGCAGTCAGATTGCTGGAGCCAGATGCTTTCCGATGCTTCAGCCGGACGCGGGTGGCAACTTTGTTCTGCAGTGTATTGAAGGAATCAGGATGAAGTACAAGAAGTACATCACCATTCTTGAAGCAGCAATTGGGATCACTCCCCTTAATAAGAGAGAGCTGCTGCCTGTAGTCCGACATGCAAACCTTTGGCAGCATCCAGGGTAAGTTACATGCTGGGTAAATGAGTCATTGTGAAGACAAATATGGACTCTGAAACTCCGTGCAAGGTAACTGCATTCTTTGCCTCCAAGCCAGAGAAAACAATTAATTTCAAAGTTGTAGAAACTGCATTTCATTTTCTCTGCGGCACTTGTATAATTGCTGTGGGCTTGGCATTTGAGTTGCAGAGATAAATAAGATGAATGGTCAGTAATAGTTTTTTAAGTCTCTGTGTAAACATTTTAAAGACAAGAACTTAGTCGATAAGGTCAGGCAGACTTGGAACAAGAGTTGATCAAGTGGGAATGTAATGGATTGTGCTTTGATTACATTTCCAGGTCTTAATATTTAAATCTCTCTTTTGAGTGATTATGCTAGGAACAGAAAATATGTTCTTGGTTGTGAAGAAGAGATTTTGAAGCTCTGGGACGATGGGTTTGGGTTGTATTGTGTAGTTTTGTGATATGTAAACTGCCCTGGGTTGCCCTGGCGAGGAGGGTGGTATAGAAGTATGAAAAATAGATAGATAGATAGTTGACAGACAGACAGACAGACAGACAGACAGACAGACAGACAGACAGACAGACAGATAGATAGATAGATAGATAGATAGATAGATAGATAGATAGCCAAGAGAAGCCAAAGATTCATAGAGTTATTTCCCCCTGCTCCCAAATTCTTTGTTCTTGTTTTAAGATGCTTCTGTGCTCTGGGGTGACAGTACACATGCATACACCCCAAATCATGGGTGCCGTGTGTGTGCACTTTCATGTGCCTACATGAATGTTTTTGGCACTTGTTTCTTTACAGTGTATGCAGATAAGGTTCCACTACTTTTCTGATTACCACTTCACCATATATTTGAAAAGCAACAAGAGGGTGGGAAGCATAATGCACGTACAGTACCTGTATATTATGTGCAGTCAAACTTCGCATAAAGACACCTAGCTTAAAGAATAATTTGCTTAAAGAGCAGAATTTTCTCTGAATGTTTGCTTTGCTTAACAAATAAAACCAACCAAAAATCCGCTTAACAAATAAATTGGGTTTCACAATCCCCCCCCCCCAGTCACAATTGGTCACTTACAATGGTGTTTCACTTAAAGAGCACATTCACTTAAAGAGCAATTCTGTGGAACACATGCTATTTAAGTGAGGTACAACTGTACTTTATCTATTGAGGGGTCATTGCACTGATTGTGAGTTTATAGTGTGCGAATGTCAGTTGGAGTGGGGGTGGGGAGAGTATTTCATTTACCAAACAGAAAACGGATCATTTATCTTGAAGGCTCTTACTCAAATCCCATAAATTCAAAGCAACACGACTGCTTGCTATGTCTGACAGTCAAGAGGAAGAAATGGCTTATTTAGCTTTTCTGTTCTTTAGGTTAAGAAACATTGTGTTTCTCTGTGGCTCAAGAGGTGCTGAATTCCTGTTTTTTTCAGTGATGCTGATTTTCATTCTTTCATAAAAGCATGACTATGCAGATATATACTCAACAAGGAAAAAGAAAATTTAAAATTCTCTGGAAAGCTAAATTTTGTTGCAAAAGAAAATTGGAAATGTGAGCAACTTGTTTCTGTTGTATGTTGTGTAGTCTAGAGACGCCCATGTGCTTACACAAAGCAGATCTTTGCATGCAAGCGCTATGTACAGAACTTAGAAGCTACTTTTAAATAAATAATTTGGTACTGTTATGCTATTGCTTCAAGAGAAGTAATTCATTCTTGTTATTTATGACAGGATTTTAACAACAATTTGTTCCATTGCTTAGCACTTAGCAGCAGAAATGCACCCTTTTGTTGTTCAGTCGCACAGTCGATTTCGACCCTTTGCGACTCTACAGACCATGAATTGTTTTTAATCTTTTTTACTAGCTAGATTTGTGGAAGACAAGTACAGCCCAGAGATCCATGTTCACCATACTAAAATTCCTGAAGACAAAAGGAGGCCAATACATCCCTGCTGCACTCAAACTATTTGAAGGCAAAATGCAATCGCAACTACTCTGTGGAGTCCAGTCAGGTCCCCCACATGACAACTTGGCCCCTATAGAAAGAATACAATCCAAATTCTTACGTGCAACTCTCCAGACCCCCTGCTGTGTATCCAGTGCCACCCTACACCTGGAGACAGGTATGATCAGTGATGGGGTGACAATTTTTTTACTAACACGCCATGATGTCACGGGCATGGCCAATGTCATGATGTCATGACGTCATGGGCAGAGCTGACGTCATGATGTTGTGGGCGGGGCCTTAAAATAAAATAATAATTAAAAAATTAAATAAAATAAAATAAATAAATATACACACACACCCCTCAACCCACCCACCCACCCACAACACAAACCCGTAAATAAATAAAATAAATAAATAAATAAAATAAAAATTAAATAAAAATACACCCACCCAACCACCCCAAACACAAACCCCTCACTTACCCCTGGGAGGGCTCGGCGGCGGCAGACGGCCCGGGCAGGCCAGGCCTCAACTTGCCTGTGGGGGCTCAGCAGCCTCGGGGGAGGTGCCCTCCTCTGAGGGCTGGTGCCGCCTGCCCAGGCCGCCATCGCCACCGCCGTTGCTGCCGCCGGAGCCACTCCAAAAAGATGCGGCTCTGGCTAAAAGAGGCAGCGAATGGCTGCCTCTTACTGCGCATGAGCAGAAACTCAATCTGATGCATGCGCAATGTATCAGATTGAGTTTTTGCGCATGCGCAGTAAATTGGAGCTATTTTGGCTCCAATTTTTTTAAAAAAAATATTTCGGTGAGGCGTCCGGAACCGGACGCCTCAAAAGTGGGTTCCCCTCCCGGAGAACTCTCCGGGATTGTTCCTACCGGTTCCAGGGAACCAGATGGAACCTGGGTCATCCCATCACTGGGTATGATAAAGGTTGAGGCGAGACTCTGGTTAACCACCCTCAACCTTTGGCTCAAAATTATGTTCAATCCCAGTGCCTTGGCTCCTTTAACTCTCCAGAACAGCTTCTAGTTGGCATGGAAAAGAACAATCCAATCTAGACTGCCGTACCTTGGCTTCTCCCAACCTCTCATACAGGCCATGAGTCACAGCCAGGCAAAACAGGCCATTAAACAGAGAATACTAGACATGGAAAGGCAAGAAGATCTAGCCAGGGCCCCTTCCTTTCTGACTCCAGAGTCTTGGAGACACATTGTTGTCCCAGTCCTGTACCTGCTCCAACTTGAGACCAAAAGTCATCGGAGGGCTGCCCTTTTTATAGAGACATCTGGATCAAGTTCATATCTCTGTTGCTCTGCAAGTACTCTGGCCGGATAAACAGCACATACACCCACTGGCTGCTATCTGATGAAAGGCCCACCTTCACCCACAACACTGCCAGGTTCTCCATTTTAACTTCTGTTCCCTTTACTGTTCTATGCTGGTCTTGAACCGTAATAAATATTTGATTTGGAGACAAGTAAGTGCTAGTCCATATTGCTTACCATCAAACCAGTTCTACTATAGATACTAGGGGACACATTGAACTCAGTGTCTGATTTGTCTACCAAAAAGGGAACAAAAATTTAGCCCTGTCATTCTATTTATATTTTTCTCCCAGCATGTTAGGATTTTGAAGCTAGTGTTTTTACAAAATACAATCTCAGCATAACTAGATCCAAAATGCTTGCTTGAATCTTAAACTTAAATCCTGCACATTGGGAGTAGGAAATGAGAGTTAAATGAGCAGATGCATATAATGGCTGTAGAGAATTTTTGTCTCTGGCACAACCAGTAGTTTCCACTCTACAAACATGTAATGAACATGTAATAACAGTCTTTAGGGAACAGTTCCCCCTCTTTAGATATTATTGGATTGTAACTCTCATGAGCAGTGTTTCCCGACCTTTGGTTTTTGGACTTCAATTCCCAGAAGCCCGTCAATTCCCCAAAGAAATGATCTGCCAGTGTATTGACTTAGGCTTCTGGGAATTGAAGCCCACCAATTTTCCATGGAAACGCTGCTCTACAGAATGGTAGGAAATAATTGTGTACAGTGGCAATTGATTGTGACTAATGCAAAGAATGCCTACACCCATCTTATGTGTGTGTTCATCTAAGTTTCTCTCTGTGTTTTTTATCTCCACACCCATTTGATTTAAAACATGTTGTGTGAGAAATGAAGTTGGAGTGATTAATGGCAAGACTGCTTCCAGTTTTTGTGTGAGGAGATGTGAAGGATAGTGACTATGGTTCTAAAGACTCTTCATTACATGTGGTTGTTTTCCACTTCTGTGACACTGGTTGGTGTGTGAGGTTTGCTGCCAAGCTACAAACTGAAGAAAACATCTGCTTGCATCCACTGGATAATTCAGTTAATTTGGCTTCAACTGGGCTTCACCCGGTGGATAGACTAAATATTAATCCCAGTTGTCTGATGGAGGCTGCCACGATCTGTGCTGCCATTTCCCCTGTTCCCAGCCAAACAGGAACCTTCAGCTTCAAAAAAGACAATAGGAAAGAGGTAAATGCAGATTGTTTGGTAGTGTTTTTTAACAGTTGGAGGAACATTCCAGCCAAATGCTAACTGGGGTGACATTTGAGAGCCCCCCCTGCTCCCTCGCCCCCCCCCCAAACCATTTGCAGCTAGCATTTCAACTCACCTTAATTAGTGGTTAAGACACTGACCTTGACAACTGGAAAGGCAGCAGGGCAGCAATTTGAGACCTGAGTGCTGCACAATGGAGTGAGTTCCTATCGCCTGCCAACCTAGCAATTTGAAAGCAAGAAATTGGAAGTAGATAAATAGGGACCACTTGGGTGGGAAAAGTAACAGCGTTCTGTGCTCTCCGGTGCCTAGTCATGCTTGCCGCATGACCATGGAAACATGTGCAGACACCAACCTGGAGATGAGCACCGAACCCTAGAGTAGGATACAACTGGCTTTTGAGCAAGGGCAACCTTTTTAAAGGAGAATAAAGAAGGTGTATGTGTGTATGTATCTGTGCCAAAGGGGATTAAAATCACATTTTCATGCCATCTAAATATAGAGAGGAGCTGCCTCTGCATCTAGTTTACATTTTACAAATTGACTAAAATTGCAGAATAACTTACATATTTTACATAATTCTGCAAAGATTGTTTATACTCTGCTGCCTTTAGTGATACACGTAGCAATTACTGCTGTTAATTTATTATTATTATTATTATTATTATTATTATTATTATTATTATTATTATTATTATTATTATTATTATTATTATTATTATTATTATTATTATTATTATTATTATTATTATTATTTCAATTTATATGCCGCCCTACTCGGTGCAACCGACTCAGGGCAGCTCACAAAACTCACACATATAACATTTCATAAACATCAATAGTATAATCAACAATATGTTATACAGTCCCAATATATCACAATGTTTAAAATTAAATGCAATAGAAAATACAATATAATACAATGCAATAAATCAGTAAAATAACAACAAATACATCAACATTGTCAGTGCATATCATAGAAACAATGATTTCTTCCCTCCAACAGACAGTTACAATCCCTTCCCTCCTAGCGGCCAATTACAGGAAGTATTTGTTGGTGGTGGGTTTTGATTGTGTGGGATTGTTAGTTATTTTCTGTTTGTTCACCGCCCAGAGTGGGATAATACCCAGAAGGGCAGTACAGTATATAAATCCAACCAACCAACCAACCAACAAACAAACAAATGAGATCCAGATCTAGAGGTCCTAAGAAAGGCTCAGCTAAACAGAAGGACCACACTTCAGACTTAAAATGAGGTCCAAATCCAGAGCATGTTTTCCAGACCATGGCAGTACATCTAACAATAAGCATAGTGCCTTTCCATTCCCGCTAGTCATGACTAATGAGTGTAGTGCTAGCACTTCTTTTCCATCTCCCAGATTTTATGGCCACTTGGCCTTTTTTTTTTTTTTACAGATGGCAAGCAGTCCTCTCTTTAAAGGTACATCACCTTCTATTCAAAGCAATCTCTGGTTCAAATCTAGTTCAGAAGTAGAGAATCACAAAAAGGGAAAGAATGCTGATGCTTCTAGGTTGTTTGCTGACTATTAACCTCTAGAGCAGTCATTCCCAATATGAGGCACAGACCCCACGGGGGACTTCAATTCCCAAAAGCCTAAATCAGTACTTTGGGGAATTGCCTTAGGCATCTGGGAATTTAAATCCAAAAACCAAAGGTTGGGGAACAGTGCTCTAGAAAGATGACAGGCCAGAGTTAGGTCTATCTTTAGTGTGAAGCAGCTAACATATTTTAGACCATTTTGAAATGGTCAAAAGCAACTATTTTTGCCATTATGATAGGGCAAGATATACTGTATCTAATTTGATGTTGTTGTGTTTTTACTGCCATTATTTGGAAGGTGGGAGTTGTTGGTAATATTTTTAGACACTGTATCAAAGTAATTACCTGGCATCGAGTACATTGCACCTGGACAGAGGGGGTGAGCGGACCCATTTCCCCTCTTCTTCTGGTAATAATGTTTTGGGCTGGCTGTGGTGCAGGCACACTGATCAGCTGGTTAAAGTACAGTAAAAACCCGTATTATGGGGGGAAATCCATTCCGCAACTTTTTCTGTAAATTGGTTTTTCTGTAAAACGAAGCATGAGTTCCTATAGGAATGCACTGAAAAATAAAAAATGGTCCCATCCCGACGAATAATAATATTTTTTTTTTTAAATAAAAAAATTATCCCAAAAAATGCCAGACACGACCCTCTCCCACACCCTGATCATCTCACCAGCTGGTGAGCTGGTGGGTTGGAGAAAAGGGGGTGCTATTAGAGCATTTTGCTTTTTTATCTCGCCCATCTGTACCTCGATCAAGGTGTGGGGGTGCGAGATAAAAAAGGGAAAAAGACAGGGCACAAAGGGTACAATGAAGCAATCTCCCTACCTTTTCCATGCTGTTGCTGATTCCTGAGCAGTGTGTCTGGCCATTGGAGGAGCTGCCACTGCCACTGTTTCCACAACCTCCATCATTTCTATCCGCAGCGCACTTTAGCTGGGAACGTGCGTCAGATAAATATCAAAATGGAGTGGTCTTTGTCCGATGTGCATTCCCAGCTAAAGCATGCTGCAGAGGAACCTCAGATGAAGAGTGGAATGGAGTGCATATGTGCCCCCCCCCCCAGTCTCTCAGTGCCGATAGAAGCAGTGGGAACTGTGGAAAAAACAGCAAAACTGCTGCAGTCATCACCGCTGCCACCACTGCTTCCACCACCACCACAGTAAATTATGTCTTGCAACTTCTGGTGGTGGAGACAGGTGGCACAGGGTGCAATTTTTGAGTCTAAAATGGCGAGGGGCACCATTTTAGACTCTTCTAGATGGAAGGAACTCTGGGGA
Organism: Furcifer pardalis; assembly: GCA_030440675.1. Taxonomy (NCBI): domain Eukaryota; kingdom Metazoa; phylum Chordata; class Lepidosauria; order Squamata; family Chamaeleonidae; genus Furcifer; species Furcifer pardalis. The sequence continues at coordinate 37,658,433 of CP126896.1, forward strand.
AACTCGTTCCATAAGTTAAATTTTTCTGTAAATTGGGACATGATTTCCCCAGAATTTCCTTCTGTAAAGCGATTTTTCTGTAAAAAGAGGCGTCTGTAAAACGGGGTTTTACTGTAATAGCAATTATTTCTAAACTTTGCATTTGTACATTAGTAGACATCATTTTAATGAAAATATGTATCTCCTTCTTGGTAATGCAAAGTGATCGTAGTTCATAATATGTCAGATCTTTTTGACTTCGAAGTCAGATGTTCACAAAAATGCACATGAATTTCAGCATTATTCCTACACCAATGATGACTGGAAAATTCTTCCTACTATTCACCTTTTGCCACACCATATGTCCTTCGCTAAAATTAGGTTAACCGTTGCCACCACTGGCTGGAACCTTCCAAACAAAAGGAAAATGTGTGTCCCCCCCTTCTGTTATTATGTAGACATTGCGATGATAGATCAAACAGTGTGGTCCTAAAGGCCTATTTTGCATTTTTACTCAGTACCAGAGTAATTTTAAAAACAGATTTGTTAGTATAACTACAGTGCTAAGCATAAAGAGGAAACTTTGTTGACATTCTGTCAAAAAACCTAATGTTTTTCGTGTCATTTGTTAAGTACAACTGTTTGTTACTCTATTGGTTACTATTTAATAGAACGAGAACTGTTTGTTACAATTGATATGACAGTTAACAATGTATACTTCACATTTTTACATTAGTTGGATTGGATTTATCTTGTCATTTAATTTAATTTAATTTAATTTGATTTAGGGAACCGCCAACGATCCCACCATCTCCGTGTGACTGGGTGTACAGCTGTAACTCAAGCCCAAAACGTATCACCAGATATAAACTAAGAGTATTGAAGCGAGGACTTCTTCCTCAGGTAATTGTTAAAATATCTGTGTATTTGTTTTTCAATCAGTAGCTCAAAGCATTTACAATATTGCAGAGAATCTTCTTCTCTTAGGGCTTAAATATCGCCATTTTACAGGACATCTCTCACATTGTTATACAAGCTGTAGTCTTTGAAATCCAGAACTGGTGGCACATTGTAAGGTACAGGTACTGTATTTGACAAATCAGACTGCAGCATGGAATCTGGAAAGTTACAAGTTCTCTTTATGTTCCCTACAGCACATATAAATCCTCACTATTTATATAAAACCACTCGCAAGTGATTCTCTCAGAGAAATTATGAAACAAAATAGCCTTCTGGGGGCAGAAAATGACACTCTGAGATGTGTCTGCTAAGACCTTTTGCACTGTTTGTTCTTTTATTTGCAAAAAGAAGTTTGCTCTGTTCTTCAATAAATTAAGGACTTTGTGGCCTTTTAGATTTTTCTGGATTGTAATTCACATCAGGTCTTATCTGATGGCTGGCAAAGTTCCCAGATTTATATTTTGAGAATATACTTACTCTTTTCCTTCTCTTATGAGCCTTAAATCTTAGTTTCATTACTCTTAAATTTGGTTTAGAATTACATTCCTATCCCTGATTTACCTCAACCGAGACCATACATAGCAAGGTTAGCTATGGTATTTCCTCACCTCAGGTTATGCTGGTTGAAGAACATCTGGTGACTCATGGGAAAATATTTTCTCAGAGATTTGCTAGGTATAGTGTATCAATTTTTTTCAGAGATTTGCTAGGTATAGCGCAGGGATCTGCAAACTTGGCTCTCCAGGTGTTCTTGGACTTCAATGGCCAGAAGCCCAAGTCACTTATGCCTGCTGATCAGGACTTCTGGGAATTGAAGTCCAAGAACATCTGGAGAGCCAAGTTTGCTGATCCCTGGTATAGTGTATCCATTTTTTAAAACAGTAGAATAGCTTGTTAGCTTGCTTATCTGATAAACCTTAAATTAGCATAGTAATGAACTATAGAAGATGTAGTCCAACAACAGATTCATGTTCCCCATGCCTTTTATGAACTTGATGCCTTTATCTATATATTTTCTATGTAAGAGCTGAAAATTAGGAGAAAATCCTAGAATTCTTTTGCAAAAAAAAAAAAAAAAACACCAAAATATACAATCCCATAGAACAGTGTTTCCCAAATGCTGGTGTTTGGACTTCAGTTCCCAGAAGCCTAAGCCAGTATATTGACTGATCAGTGCTTTGGGGAATTGACTTAAGCTTCTGGGAATTGAAGTCCAAACACCAGCATTTGGGAAACACTGCCATAGAATGAAACCATGATAGTAGAGTGGTATCAAGCACCCATAACTCTACAGGCATATTCCTGGCACATGTCCATAGGACTGTATCTCAACTAATTTGTGCATACTGAAGGAGTTCATAAGTAACAGGTTAGTGATTCCTCTAGGCCGCTAAGTTCTATGCCAGTGTTTCCCAAATGCTGGTTTTTGGACTTCAATTCTCAGAAGCCTAAGTCATTTCCCCAAAGCACTGATCAGCCAATGTACTGACTGAGGCTTCTGGGAATTGAAGTCCACTAGTGGGCTGTGTACCCCTTGTTGGGAACCACTGTTCTAGGCCACTCATTCTAGATAAAACAGAAGTTACTGGAGCATGGATTATGTATGTCTGTGTGCTAAAGATAATTTACCTTGAACTAGGATGACTAATTATTATTATTATTATTATTATTAACTCACATTTATTACCCCGCCCCAATCGGGTAAACCCGTCTCTGGGCGGCTTACAACATGAATTTAAAATCACAAGTAAATCTGTTATGATAATAGCATTTAAGATCTCAAAACCTTAAAATTAAAAGATTAAAACAGTGCAGCAAATAAACAAAGCAAGAGGGGTGGCTGTCCCTTAAATAAGCCAACCTATGTGGGATCCCGTGTTACTGGGCCCCCATACATGCTCCGCCAGCCAGGTCTTCAAGCCTTTTTGGAAAGGCAGGAGCTCTGCCTGTAGGCGCAGCTCAGTTGGAAGGAGGTTCCAGAGGGCCGGGGCAAACACAGAGAAGGCCCTCTTCCTAGTGCTAGAGAGATGAGCCTCCCTAGCCGATGGAATAACAAGAGAGCCCCTCCGATCCGCCCTGGTGGGATGGACAGACGTTCTTAGGGTGACGCGGTCTCTTAAGTATCCTGGCCCACTACCATGTAGGGCTTTAAAGGTAATGACCAGCACCTTGAATTGCACCCGGAGACATACTGGTAACCAGTGCAGCTCCCGGAGCAATGGTGTGGGACGAGCATAACGCCCGCACCCCATCACTACCCGGGCCGCCGCATTTTGGACCAGCTGCAGTCTCCGGATGGTCACCAAGGGCAGCCCCATGTAGAGCGCATTACAGTAATCAAGTCTGGAGGTGACCAAAGCATGTGTGACCATGAGCAAGGCGTCCCGGTCTAGGAGCGGGCGTAACTGGCATATTACACGAAGTTGTGCAAAAGCCCTCCTGGCCACGGCTGCCACCTGTTCTTCGAACAGTAGTCGTGAGTCCAGGAGGACCCCCAGATTACGCACCGGGTCTGTCTGGGGCAAAGCTGCCCCATCCAGAACCAAAGCTGGTAACTCCCGAGATAACACAGGGCCCCTCACCCATAGCCACTCAGTCTTGCCGGGATTCAGCTGTAGCCCGTTGTCCCCCATCCAGACCCTCACAGCCTCCAGGCACCTGGAGAGGACTTCCACCGCACCGCTTGGGTCCCCACGGGCCGAGATGTGCAACTGGGTATCATCTGTATACTGATGATACCTCACCCCGTGGGAACGGATGATCTCTCCCAGCGGCTTCATGTAGATGTTAAATAGGAGGGGAGAGAGTACCGAGCCCTGAGGCACCCCATATTGCAGGGGCCTTGGGCTGGACTTCTCACCCTCCAACCATACAGACTGGGTCCGGCCCCTCAGAAATGAGGAAAACCAGGACAACACAGTGCCCTGGATCCCCAAACCTTGGAGCCTTCCCAGCAGGATACCATGGTCGACGGTATCGAAAGTCGCTGAAAGGTCGAGAAGAGCAAGGACAGACAGCTCCCCTCCGTCCCGCTCTCTCCAGAGATCATCCACCAATGCGACCAGTGCGGTTTCTGTCCCATATCCGGACCTGAATCCTGACTGAAAAGGGTCCAGATAATCCGCTTCATCCAGGACATCCTGGAGTTGCTGCGCCACTGCCTTTTCCAGATATTTAACATGAAGGTATTCCCCCAGATTATCTCCCATGGTAGCTGATATTCCTTCCTCAACTGTATGGTTTGGAAGTGTCATCATCTGTATAAGAGCCATTATATAAGCAGGTCCTTTTACTTGTATTCCCCCCTGGCCCCCCCCAAAAAAAATTCTCCACCATCTCTTAAAAATGTAGATGGGTAGTACTGTAATTCTCATTCTTATGGTAGATATGTATCTCCAGACATTCTAAAGTGTTGGAGGATTGCAATCAATAGCAGAGCCGCTTTTAGCAGTGTCTCAATGGCAAATGCTGTTGACTGTTCCTACTGACAGCTGAAAACATAAATCAAAACTCCCCCCCCCCCCGTAAATATTGTGCTTTCATGATCATTCTTTTGCTTATGGAAAGCTGACACTTTTACTAGTTTGCAAATGTCTGGGAGAACAGAGCTTTTTTTGTTTGGAAAAGTTCTGCTTATTTTACTTATGTGACCTTTAAAAATTCTGCTTACTGTGAAAGAAGAGAAATTAGATGTCATGGAAGCTTGACTGCAAGTGACAGGTTAGCAAGGGAGCTCTTGAATGCTGAAGAACCTAATGTCACATAAATGTCACTAACAACGGGGAGCTATTAAGCAGAAATGCAGCCGATGAGTTGTACAAAGTAAGCAAAAAACATAACTTTCAAACAGAAGTTTAGTCATGGAGTATACCTGATTTAACTCCTATCCAAACTCAATCTCCAGATGTAACAGCGATGCATTGCAACCAGTGATGGGATGTAACAGGTTCTCACCAGTTCTCCAGAACCGGTAGTAACTTCTCCCAGTGTCCCAGAGAACCTGTAGCAGTTTTTTGGGGGAACCACCTTCGGGGCTTACCTTTTCACTGGTTCCCCACTGCACATGCATGCCAAGCACTTGGTGTCCATGCACGCCTAGTGCTTGGCACATATGCATGGCCTCCTTGTTGTCCTCCCAAACGGGGAGGAGGAAGAGAAGCTGCTAGCCTGAACCTACCTATAGCCTGAAGCTCCCTATTTTTCTTATTTTGTATTTTTTCTTTGGCCCTGCCCATGACATGACATCATGATGTTAGCTCCGCCCACACTGTGATGACATCACGGTGGGGGTAGTAAAATTTTTGACATCCCACCACTGATTGCAACATATGCTTTTGCAAACTAGGAGCCAAACTGAGCACCTGTAGTGCTACTAACCATGATGGACGTCACCCAGGCCTCTGATAAACCAGCACTTACAAACTCTGCTTTTAAATTCTGGTTGATGTGGCGAGCCAAGAATTAGTTGACACAAAGCTTCTTGTTACTGTTTTTTGTTTCACTTTGGAATGTTGAGGATGAAAAAAGCACAAGTTTCTTGATCTTGCCTTGTGATAAATTGTAGCCTTCTGTTTCATTCACATCTGAAAAATTATGGTTTGCAACAAAGCAGAACTGGAAGTTTTTGGTTTTGCACATTGGGGGTGGGGAGAGGAAACAGAGGGCAAGCCCTATAGCAGTGGTGGCAAACCTTGTCACTCTAGGTGTTCTTGGACTTCAATTTCCAGAAGCCCAAGTCTCTGTGAATCCACACGGACGTGCACCTACGTGCAGTAAACTCATTTGTGTGGATTCGCAGGGACTTGGGTTTCTGGGAATTGAAGTCCAAGAACAGCTGGAGAGCCAAGGTTCACCATCATGGCCTTATAGTATCTAACTGGCTTTGTCATTGTAATTCAGTCAAATGGGTGTTCCTGGTTATTGCTTAGAGAGAGAAATGTTTTGTGACCAGTTTTTGCTGCTTTTGGTATGCATATCTTAAGAAGCAGAGAGAAAAGCATCCCAAAGATTCCATGGGATGATTCCACGGAGGGGTATCTGCCAAGAAATGCTAGCCATTTTGCCAGGGATATTCGGCTGTATTAAAATAATTAACAAAAGCTTCTTTTCTGTTGATTTCCCATGGGCCAAAAGAAAACAATACAATGTCATTTCTGTTCTCTTCTTCACCACTTTGCTTATTGAACATAATTATTTTTGAGGGGGGGATCAGAACTCATGGGATAAAATTTAAATTAATCTGAAAACAAAAGAAGGGAGGCAGTCTCAAGAGAGGGAAACAGCTCTCCCCAACCTCAGGACTCCCAGACTTCAATTCTATAATGTTTTTGGCCCAGCAAATCTAAGGGACACCAAGTTGGAGTCGCCTATCCTAAGACATCAGTGATGTAGCAGTGTTGAACTGTGACATAACAGCACCTCCATAGCAATTTGCTCAAAGTTGTGGAATGATCTGTGGTACAGAACATGCTTTTAGAAAGTGATGCAAAATAGATATCTTTCAGCTGGCTGCTACTTTGACATATTATTGCCAATTGTTATGTCTTCTTAATTATTATTTTTATGGCATGGCTTTTGGCCTTTTTTGCATATCATGATACAGTATGGTTTGTGTACAACAGGCTTTCTCAACCTTTTCTGGGCAGGGACCGGATCACTCCCCTTAGAATGGCTGCTGACTGTTGCTTGGAAGGACAAATCCTGAAGCTGAAGCTCAAATAATTTGGCCACCAAATGAGCAAAAGGACTCACTGGAGAAGGTCCTGATGCTGAGAAAGATTGAGGGCAAAAAGAGAAGGGGGTGATGGTTAGGAAATGGTTAGATAGCATTGTTGATGCAGTGGGCATAGATCTGGGCAGCCTCTGGAGAATGGTGGATGACAGAGGAGCCTGACATGATGTGACTGAACAACAACATTCAGCATGCATAGCCTTGCGAATATAGGATGAGAACATTTTTATGTGTGGAACAAAGCAGCTATTCTTAAAGCAATACAGTGCTGGAATAAAGACAGATACAGAGATACAGTAACAAAGATAATTGATTTTCTTTTCTGGGGAAATATGCACTTTGCTTTTATGTATAAAAATACAGTGCACAAATTAGACAACTTGAATGAGGTGGCTGCTAAAAATATAATTTTATTACCTTATTGTATTTGTTATTATACTGTACTTTCTTCAGCTCGGCACTAGTCCAAGTTTGAAATACGTACAGACTTTGTGTGTGTCAATTGTGTAAATGATAGACATGGTTACAATAGTAGCAATTGTTTTATTTCTCATGTTGTCTCAAGGCCTGATCAAAGACAATAATATGTGGTCATTGTGAAATTATTCAAAAACCAGATGATATTTTTTTTGCAACTTTTAAAAAATTGAATCTCAAGATCAGTGCTTAGTTGAAAGTCCAGAGCAATTATTCTTCAAATCAGCCAGTAATTGATTGGGATTAATGGGCATTGGAGACATCAGGTTGGAGATAAAGATAAATAACTGAGACAGTAATTTGTGCCTTTAAAAGTTGCAGCTGAAACAACACACAGCCTTGTGACTAAAACAATGCATGGTCTTGCATTAAAACAGGCCTTGACAAGCCTTGATGGAATCACTTGCTTCTGCTCTCTCTGCCGGACAACTCAGCCACTCCTATTATTATTTACAACAAGGTCAGGTTAAAGGAACTGCCAAAATGAAATCACCAAAAGGTGGCTTCATTTTGGCAGTTTCGTCTGGCCTGGACACCGAAGAAGGGTGGGGGAAGCATTTGTAAATATTTTAATAAATATTTTAATGCTTCTACAATGCATTAAATTCTACAGGATTGGAAAAGATCAGTATACGTTCCAGTAGACGCCTTTGAGATGTGGTGTTGGAGGAGAGTTTTGAGAATCCCCTGGACAGCAAGGAGAACAAATAGGTCAATCTTAGAAGAAATCAAACCTGACTGCTCCTTAGAAGGGCAAATAATAAAGATGAAGCTAAAGTACTTTGGACATCAAATGAGAAAAGAGGATTCGCTTGAGAATCACTTGATGCTTGGAAGGGTCGAGGGCAAAAGAAGAAGGGGACGGCCCAAGATGAGATGGCTGGATGGTATTGTAGAGACAATGAGCACAGAGCTGAGCGAGTTGAGGGGGATGGTGGAGGACAGAAGTGCCTGGCGGACAGTGGTCCATGGGGTCGCAGAGGGTCGGAATCGACTGTGCGACTGAACAAAAAAAAAAAAAACAATGCCCAGAGTAGGAGACTATCCTAGCTGGACAGTATATAAAAGAAAGGTCTCCCTTGCTCAAAAGCTAGTCGTATCTGACTCCAGGGTTCAGCGCTCATCTCCGTTTATAGCCAAAGAGCCAGCGCTGTCTCTGACTGCAGACGTTTCTGTGGACTTATGGCAGGTATGACTAGACACAGAACACTGTTTCACTTCTCACCAAAGTGGTCCCTGTTTATCTATTTGCAATTTCTTGCTTTCAAACTGCTAGGTTGGCAGGAACTGGGACAGACAATGGGTCTTGAACTGCTGAGCAGAAGAGTAGCGTGCCTTGGCGGGGCCCCGTATAAAAATTTGTTTGGGGGCCCTTAGGAAGGGTAAAGATTTGTTTTGCTTACGCACGTTGGGGGCCCCCCGTGGCCCGGGCCCCCCGTATAATTGATAAGGCAGATACGGCGGTAGCTACGCCTCTGCTGCTGACCTGCCGACCTTCCAGTTGTCAGGTCCAACGCCTTGACCACTAAGCTACCACAGTCTTGTGTGTGTGTGTGTGTGTGTGTGTGTGTGTGTGTGTGTGTGTGAGAGAGAGAGAGAGAGAGAGAGAGAGAGAGACGGCAGATACGGCGGTAGCTACGCCTCTGTTGCTGACCTGCCGACCTTCCAGTTGTCAGGTCCAAAGCCTTGACCACTAAGCTACCACAGTCTCGTGTGTGTGTGTGTGTGTGTGTGTGTGTGTGAGAGAGAGAGAGAGAGATACGGCAGATACGGCGGTAGCTACGCCTCTGTTGCTGACCTGACGACCTTCCAGTTGTCAGGTCCAAAGCCTTGACCACTAAGCTACCACAGTCTCGTGTGTGTGTGTGTGTGTGTGTGTGTGTGTGTGTGTGTGTGTGAGAGAGAGAGAGAGAGAGAGAGAGAGAGAGAGAGAGAGAGAGAGAGAGAGAGAGAGAGAGAGAGAGAGAGAGAGAGAGAGAGATACAGCAGATACCGCGGTAGCTACACCTCTGCTGCTGACCTGCCGACCTTCCAGTTGTCAGGTCCAAAGCCTTGACCACTAAGCTACCACAGTCTCGTGTGTGTGTGTGTGTGTGTGTGTGTGTGTGTGAGAGAGAGAGAGAGAGAGAGAGACGGCAGATACGGCGGTAGCTACGCCTCTGCTGCTGACCTGCCGACCTTCCAGTTGTCAGGTCCAAAGCCTTGACCACTAAGCTACCACAGTCTCGTGTGTGTGTGTGTGTGTGTGTGTGTGTGTTTACTGTATAAAATAAAGTACTGTGATAAATAAAACATGTGTAGATTTAAGTTTAAAAGTGAGTTCTTCCAACAGTTTCCTCTGCTTCTCCCCCTCTGAAACCCGAATGCCGCCCTTTTGTCTTGGCGCCTGGTGTCTCCTTTTGTCCAGCAGGGTTCACAACTCTCCACAACTCCTTCCCTCCCTCCCTGGGAACGGGGGTCTCCCCGCGTGGTGGGGTTGGGGTGGGGGGTGTGAAGCATTGTCCGGGCCGATGGCGCTGAGTGGCTGGTGCCAATTCCTCCCTCGCATCACGTGAGGCATCAAGCGAACAATTAATTCACGGCTGGCGCCCCGGAGCCAAGGAAGGAGCCATGGAGCCATGGGAGCTGCTCAGGGCTCCACCGGGAACGAACCAATCCCACCGGCGGGGGGGAGGGAACAGGTCGGTACCAGCCTCTCCCGCCTGCTGTTTCGCGCCTCTCGTGTGTCTGTCTGTCCGGCTGGCTTCCTCTCGTGTCTTCTGGCTGCTGAAATGCATGTGGCGGGGATGCATGTGGAAAAGCCAAAGCCAATTTTCCGGCTCTCCCTCAAACCCCCCCTTAAAAAAATGGTCGCGGCGAGTTGGAATGGAGCTCTTCGGAAGTAGGTGGCTGCAACTGGGGCGAGGAAGCGCCAGGATACTGTTGCAGGGTGGCTGGCGAGGCGAACCGGTTTGGGGAGGAGGAGGAGGAGGAGGAGGAGGCAGGGATGCCGGGAACTGGAAAGGCAGAACTCATTGTGGGGAAGAGAAGAGGAGTAGGAGGGAAGTTTCTTTCCGAGCTTATAAGAGTCACTGCTTAGCTAACTATTCCCCCCCGAAGTGTTTCTAAACTGGGAGGTTCGGGTGGGGACTTTTGAAACTCTTTTTTTCCACCCTCACCCCCTGAAGAAACAGCCCCAGAGATGCCGGTGCGAGGAGGCGATCGCTCGCTGCATTTTGGCCCACCGGTCCCATCTTGGTTTGGGGTAAGTGAGGTTGGGGGGAGCCTTGGAAAATCGGGGCAGGGACTTGGAAATCCGTCAGGGATTTCGTTCTCGTGTTGTGAAATTGGACGTGTCTAGAGGTGGGGTAGTCTTAGTTCGTGAAAAGTTACTAGCCTGATGCCTTGGGTCTGAGATGCTTGTCCTGTAGTTTTATGATTCCTGTGGTGCCCAAACTACGGCCCCAGGGGCCAGATTTGGCCCCCAACGCCAATTCATCTGGCCAGCAAAGCCCTCATCGCTATCGGAAGCGGAAGTAAAACATGCCTGTATGGGTGCATTTACTTCCACTTCTGGGAGCAATGAGGGCTTCTCAGGCTGGATGATTTGGCATTGGGGGCCGGATCTGGCCCCCGGGCCATAGTGACCAGTCCCCTGAACCACGTGACTGGCCTGAGAGCACACACCCCCAAATAGGCACCCCTGCTGTAGTAGATAATTCAGGGTGCCTTTCCTTTGATGGTCTGTAGCAAATGCTACTGTAAATATTATGGACAGGTGCTGAGGAATGGGAATTAGTTTTTGTGTGGACTCCATTTGTAGACCATGCAAGCAACCTTTCTCTAGCTATTGAGTAATAATAATAATTTTGTGTCACAGATTACTTTGGGTTGAAAGGATTTTTGCTGGAGAAACTCTGTTCAGGGGACGGGCAAATGAGACTCCTTTTATGTCCCCAAGTGCAGCCCTTGGGTATTGAAACCTGACCTTCCATGCTCAGCATCTTAACCACTAAGCCACCCGGGGAGCTGCGGCTATTGAGTATTTGGTCACATTCAAAACCAATTTTTCTTGAAGGTTGGGATGATATGCATGAAATTACCCAGTCTCTCCCACCCAACACAATGAAGTGAACTAAACTGAGACAGAGATCTTATGATCTTATTTGCTGTGTTGGTGGATTGAATCCAGGGTTCATTTTCCCAACAGACAACTGAAACACTAAAATGTGGGTAGAGGGGATATATGTGGGTTAGGTTGTTTTTCTTTTGTATAATTAGAATGATAGCACTACACTACAGTTTAAGTTCAATGGTTCTTCATCTTTTATATCTTAGGTTCTGTTAATAAATCTATTCGTTTATTGAAGTATCTGTACCCAAATTCCACATAGTAAAACCAAATCAAAACATTTGTCTCCTCCCCTGAAGAGCATTTTCTCTTGGGATGTGTTATTATATTAATCACTCAGCGGTAAATTGATGGGCGTTAGGGAAAATGGTGTAAGTCTTACTTTTATGTTAAAATCTCACAGATGTGAGTAGGATCAATAAGAGATGTTGTGCCATATTTGCAAAAGGACATGTGGTTTGGAAAAAATGAATTCTTAGTAATTCTTTGGAAAACCCTCTGTACCCCAGGTAGACTTATAGCTGTGTATCCTTTGTGGTACATATAAAACTGGCTGAAAACTACTGGTCTAATTGATCTAGATTCGGTCTACAAGTTTAGTTCTGATTTTATTAGGACAGGAATATCCTTGTTTGCTCTGTTACTAAAGATGGTAAAATTAGCTTAGTAAAATTAGGAAGGTTGTGTTATTTATGTTTCGGCCAATTAGAAATACAGTCAAACCTCGCATAAAGAGCACTTCGCTTAAAGAGTAACTCGCTTAAAGAGCAGAATTTTCTCTGAATGTTCACTTCACTTAACAAATAAAACCAACCAAAAACTTGCTTAACAAATAAATCGGGGTTCGCAATCCCCCCCCCCCGGTCATTTACAATGGTGTTTCGCTTAAAGAGCAAACTCGCTTAAAGAGCAATCTTGTGGAACGCATTATGCTTTTTAAGCGAGGTACAACTGTAGTTTATGAATCTGAGGAAGAGTACCATAGTACATATGAGCTTATTCCACAGTTGATCTGTTCAATTTTGAAGATTCAGAAGGCCATTATTCATCATGTACTTAGAAAAGATGGTGGATACTTACATAAATTCTGGGGAGCCTTTTCTGGGGAGACTTAGTTTGACTTCATGCTCAAAACTTGGGTTTAAAATAACTTTTTCTTGTCTTCTGAGAGTGAAGTCTTGTTTTGCAAGGATTAATATTTGTGGCTTGTTTCTGGAAGTGTCTTTCACCTAATAGAATAGACATTACTAGCAGAGCACATCCACCCACCTGAAGTCCAAATTTGCACTAGAGGTTAGGATACTCTTTGAACAGTTTGAGGATGGAGGCAATGGTTCTCAACATGGGGCCAGCGCCTCACAGGAGGACTTCAATTCCCAGAAGCCTATGTCAGTACATTGGCTGATCAGTGCTTTGGGGAATTAACTTAGGCTTCTGAGAATTGAAGTCCAAAAACCAAAGGTTGGGAAACACTGATGTAGAGAAAGTTTACAGGGATGAAAGAAAAGAAGGGAAACTCCTATGACTGGATATCTGCCCATATTGAAATGAGGATTTAGTTACAAATAAAGTTTTACTTTGTTAAAATTATGCTTGCAATATTTTAAAAAATTGCCCTCTTTCATACATGGTTTTGTCATTTTTCTATCTCTCATGTATATCAGGCATCCAGTTTCTCAGCATTGTATTACAGCTTCATTGAACCTTTGTTCAGTCTTTCAGAAGTGTATATGGAAAAAAAAGGAATAGGAATGTGTTATCCATGGAGGTTCTCCAAGTAACGTGGAACTCTAGCGTTCTGGGGTTCTGATACGAATGGAGAACCTCTATGGAGAAAACAAAGGAATATCAGAAGCAAGTCTACTTCTGTTTCATTGACTACACCAAGGCCTTTGACTGTGTGGACCACAACAAAATGTGGCAAGTAATTAAAGAGATGGGAATACCAGAACACCTTATATGCCTCATGAGAAATCTGTACACGAGTCAAGAGGCAACAGTTAGGACAGAATATGGAATGACGGAGTGGTTTGGAATGGGAAAAGGAGTAAGACAAGGCTCCATTTTGTCACCCTGCTTATTCAACTTATACACAGAGCACATAATGCGCAGTGCAGGGTTGGACAAATCACAAGTTGGGATCAAAATTGCTGGGAGAAACATCAACAATTCGAGATACGCAGATGATACCACCCTAATGGCAGAAAGTGAAGAAGACCTAAATAAGCTGTTGTTTGGGTTGAAAGAAGAGAGTGCAAAAGCTGGCTTGAGACTCAACATCAGGAAAACCAAGATAATGGCAACAGTCCCTGGAGAATAGATGGGGAAGAAGTAGGAGCAGTGACAGATTTTACTTTCTTAGGATCAAAGATCACTTCAGATGGTGATTGCAGCCATGCAATAAAAAAAGTGACTGACCATTAGGAAAGCTGAGCCCAGAAGAATAGATGCCTTTGAAATGTGGTGTTGGAGGAGAGTTCTGAGAGTCCCCTGGACAGCGAGGAGAACAAATAAGTTGATCCTAAAATAAATCAACCCTAACTGCTCCTTAGATGGTCATATAGTAAAGATGAAGCTAAAGTACTTTGGACACCAAATGAGAAAAGAGGATTCACTTGAGAAAACCTTGATGCTGGGAAAGGTTGAGGGCAAAAGAAGAAGGGGGCGTTCAGAAATGAGATGGCTAGATGGTATTGTAGATGCAATGGGGACAAAGCTGGGCAGGCTGAGGAAGATGGTGGAGGACAGAGGTGCCTGGCGGGCAATGGTCCATAGGGTCGCAAAGGGTCGGAATCGACTGTGCGACTGAACAACAAAAAAGGCTCTGCTCTTTAGACTCATTCTCCTTCTGTGTGAGGGAGGGGTTCTAGTATCTTCCCCTGATCCTGTGTTCCCTTCAGAATGGCTGAATAACACATAAGGACTTTCATTTCTGTCTAGCTAGCCTTTCTACTATGCAAGGGATGGAGCAACTATTATCATATAGGATATGAGTAATTAAAACAAAGTGAGTAAAAAGCCTTAGGCTATTCAGCAGTTCCTCTTATTTACTTCCAGTTTGAACACACTTTCGTTTTTATGGCTGCAAATCTATTCAGACTAAGAGATGATTCTGCTAGAGGGATTTTTGATGTACTCCTGGACTGATTCTTGCTGTGACAAACACCTCTACCTTTAGAAAAAGACTGGCAGTCCAGAAATTCACGATTGGAGGCCAGCAGTTCTAGTAACATTCTGCTGAGAGTAAACACTGCAGACTAACCAGAAAGACAAGAAACTTTGAGAGAGAGAGAGAGAGAAATTATACGTATATAAATTGTATATGTAGATATATATTCTCAAGTATCTGTCCAGGATAGAGGTACTGGTGGTGTTGTAGTTGAAAAAGTGTAGAGCTGTGATGGCCAACCTTGGCACTCCAGGTGTTCTTGGACTTCAGTTACCAGAAGACCAAGTCAGTACTCCTGATGATAAGGGCTTCTGGGAATTGAAGTTCAAGAACAGCTGGAGTGCCAAGGTTTGGCATCACTGGTATAGAGTGTGAACTTTATTTATCATGTTGTAGTTGTTACGCTTATACATATAAAACTTGTGTCATATTTTCTGGCTAGAAACAGTGGCTGAAATCCTGTTCCTTCATATAGTAAGATGAATCGGAATAGACCCATTGAATTGTGTGGGGTGTGAGTGTTATTGTGTCAACTCTGAAAATTCCATTGATTCAAATGTACCTACTCTAGTTATGACTAGTGAAGAAAGAATAAGGGGGGGGGGGGCGTGGAAATACAGAGGTGTTCTAGTGTTGCATGCATGTGTGTCACGTGCAGTCCAGGTCACTTGCTGTCACTTCTTCCTTGTCTAGGCAAGACCTGGAAAAACAAAACAAGGGGGAAACATATCATTTGGTCACCTGTGTTTCAATTCTTTGCTAACTTACTAGGATTTCTAATACTGAAATAACCACCTTCCTTTTGTATGAAATTATTTCCTGAGTTATATATCCAACATTATTTTGTCAAATTACAGAGAATGTAAAATACAGAATTTTATGTGTGTGTCTAATATTTGCAGTGATTTCTCTTTTGTGGTTATTTCATTGCTTTTAAAGCATCATACCGCTTTAAAATAGATGCTTGGTTATTTGTTTGGTCAGTCACCCTGAAGAGAAGCACCAATTAAAGTGGCTCTGGTCACCTTGGAGTATATAGAGCAGTGATGGCGAACCTTTTAGAGACTGAGTGCCCAAACTCACTGTTGGCACAGACTCAACAGGCTGCCATCTGTGCCACACCCTCACGCCACATGTGAGATTCCTGTTTTATCCCAGACAGGGGAGGCAGGAAGCGCTCCCATTGGACTGCTGGACAGAGGGGCAGGGCAAACTATGTGCTCATGCATGCCTGCAGAGCATGCTCTGAGTGTCCCCTCTGGCACATGTGCCATAGGTTCACCACCACTGGTATAGAAGAATTCTGGGATGATGATGACGATGATGATTTTGTGTCAGAAATTATTCTGGATTGAAAGGATTTTTGCTGGAGAAACTCTGCTCAGGGGATGCCCAAATGAGGCTCCTTTCATGTCCCCGAGATCTTTTCCCACCAAAGTGGACACTATTTATCTACTTGCAATTTCTTACTCTTGAACCACTAGGTTGGCAGGAGCTGGGACAGAGTTGGGTGCTCAATCTGTCATGCAGTACCCGGGTCTCAAACTGCTGACTTGCCAACCTTCCAGCTAACAAGGCGAGCTTCTTAACCACTAAACCACCACAGTCCCTATTCAGGGATAATGGAGTGCTTTGGTCTCTTTGTCCTGCATGCCTTTTATGAGTTTTTGGGTTGGGTGCCACTGTCTTTCCACCCTTGCACTCTATCAAGCCTTGAAGGGACAAGGAAACTCCAGGTGGAAGTGATGGGGTCAGCCAGTAGCACAACTGTGTGGAGCTTAGCAGTGTCATGCACAGTGATGTTGCAATGCAGGTGTTGCTACCTTCACTTTCCCAGCAATGGCATTTTTTTTTTGGGGGGGGGGGATTAGAGCTGGCATTAAATAGCAGTTTGGCCAAAGCCTTTGAATACTGTATTGGCACATCGTGCAAGTAGCTACAGGTGAGTTGTATTAGAACACATTGGTGCTTGTTTGTGTGTTCAGCACCATGATTTAAAAAACTGCCTTTTATCGTAGTCCCTTCCATATAAGATATCTTTTTTAAAAGATCTTTGAGATCTTGCTTGGAAGCAGCTACCATAATAATCCTTAGATTTCTGACTTCAAGGTTTTACCTGAGTTTTTGTGAGATTTACAGATTTTTGCTCCTTGATGTGCATCATCACCAAGGAAGTGCAAAATAATAATAAGAAAATGATGAGGAATATTGTTAGGAATATTTGAGTTTGTGGAGGGATCAGAAGAGGAACTGTGTTCACTTCCTTTGAAATGATAAAGCCACTTTCAGCTTGTTGTAGTTTTTATGGAGGCGGTAGAACTGCATTCTTTCTAGTTTCATAAATAATAGGGAAGTATTCCTGAGAACACACAAGGAAGTAAGCTGTTAGGATCTTTTAAGTAGAAGGTAGAACTGCATTATTTTAATTGTGCAAAAGATAAGAAAGCAGTACACTTTTCTTCACTCTCATGCTTCTTTTAGCTTTCTTATAGAGTGCAAAATAAATGTAAGTGGCTTGTTCTTCATTTCTAGTTATTGCTGTTGAGCAGTGGCAGCTCTGAGTGACAGTCAAGACAAGGCAGGGCTATGGGAATAAATGAACAGAAGCCTTTAAGGAGGCAGGAGAACATTCCTTTGTGTAACATGTCAGAGAAGAAATGGCAGGATGTGAATCTGGGAGCAGAGATAATCTCTCTGCTTTTCTAAAAAAAAAGATGGGTGGATGTGTGTTATCATTATTTTCTTAGCCTATGTACTAAAGGAAAAAGAAAAGCATTTGACCAAGATTCCTGTTGTTTGCCATCAAATCACTTCTGACTTAGGGCAACTCATAAATTAACACTAATAACATCCTGTCATTAACAGTTTGCAAACTCAAGGCCTTCCTTGCAAAGGGCACTATTTCGGAAACTTGGTTTACTCCTTGTTAAAAAGACAAACATTAACACCTGTATACTCCCTTTTGAGCGGAGGCGGCTGGGTTAGTTTACTGTTCTGTTGCCTTTTGGTTTTGCTCCATATTGGTGCTATGTTGTTAGCTAACATGAAACTAATGAGTGGAGGAAAAGTTTGAGTGTTTCTTTTCCGCAGAAGGCTGTACAGTATTTCAGAGCAGGGTGAGTGTGTGTGTATCTGGTTGTCTACAATAAAATAATTGAAATCCTTCATATCAGAAAACAAAACAAAACAAACAAAATAAAATAAAAAACACTGTAGCACTTTAAAGACTAACTGCTATATTTTTATTGTTAGCTTTTGTGGATCAAGTCCACTTCATCAGACAAAGAGTGAAACTTACAGGCATGTTCTTTATATACCAAATCTGAAATCTTTCAGATACTCGACCTGGGATATTGGCTTCAGTATTAAGGAAAGTTTTACAATAAATAGGTTTCACTTAAGAGAAAAGAATGACATAGATGAGTGAAGATTACAAATTAGGCCACCTCTTACATCAGGAGATCTCAACCTTTTAAAGCCGGGGGCCAGGTCACACTCCCTCAGTCAGCTTTGGGGGCCAGGTGGCCATTTTGCCCTTCCTCCATCACATGGCACTTCCTTGTATGGTGGAGGTGGTGGGAGACCACATGAAATGGTGCCATGGGCTGCATCCAGCCCACTGGCCACAGGTTGAGAATCCCTGTCTTACATGAATGCTCATATAAAGAGACAAGCCAACCCTAGTAGGCAGGCATCCCTCTAGCAGTAATAGCAATCATCTGTGAGAACTCACACCGGCATTACCAGAGGCCTGTGAATGACTGTCTTGGGACTGTGAGAAATGGCAGCTAGTGCTGAAGAATAGGGTGCTGTTGCTTGCCAACTGGAAGGATATTATAAAGAAAATGCTGAAACACAAGTTGCTGAGAGGTTGGTATTTGATGCAGGCACAGGCTGCTTCTACAGAAGTAGGGCAAGGTCTGAGGGATTCATATGGACAGTTTGTATTCCTGCGTTGTTATCACAATAAGGCCAAGGAAGCGATAAGTACTGCTGAAAAAAAAAGAAAACAGTGAAAGGGGGGGCTTGGAGGAGATCAATGGTTGCTTTGTTTCCTAACTAATGGAATCTAGTGAGAAAGGGCTTTTGCAAATGTATCAAGCAAGTTGCGTCTGTGTCTGTGGGCATGTCTCCTCTACCCAGATCTCACATTCTCTCGCCTGGACCTAACAATTACAGTACAAACAGTTTACAATGGATTATACAAGAGACAAAGAGGTCAGTGTCTGAAAATCCTCAGAATTAAGCATAGAGGTTTCTTGTTGTGGCGTTTCTCCTAATTCACCTCTCAGTTAAATGGTTTAATTCAGTATGAAACATTGTACACAGAGCTGGTGGTATCAGAAAGTATGTTATATTGTCAGACCTCGTCTATGTAGGTCACCTGCTCTGTCTGTTCGGATTACTCTTTTTTCCCTTTCATTTCTGTTAAGAATCTGTGGGATGTTTAGGAGATCATTCCTTTAGAAATGTTAATTATGGTACCAGTACAAATATTGAGCATAGGGTTGTAATATAAATTAATTACATCAGCAGTTGGTTGAATGCCATCAGCAAGAGAGGAAATGTTTCCAAACTGGCCAAGGGTAATCTTATTGTTGGGAGAGATACATTATACAGTACTTACAAGTTAACATGGTTAGTTGCATTGTGACATGTTATTAGGAGAATTAAGCCAAAGGATATGGAATGAAAGGGGATTAATAAAGATGACATTGAGAAGCAACTAAAAACTTAACAATTATATCATTGTATTGAACTTTGTTTCAGTATGACTAGATGATTAAATAAAAAAACGGACTTGATTGGATTAAGTTGCCCTTAAAAACAATTCAGAATTTGTTGATAGTCTTAGAGGCAGAGAGAGCTTTTGGAAATAAATTGTTTCTGCAGTACTATACTGACTTACAGAAGACCTTCTGGAAAGCTAGGACCATTTCATTCTCTTGATCTCATATTTATACATGCTGTATTGTTAACGCCTATTGGAATTATGTTATAATTTAAACACTTATGTATTGCAATTTCAGTGAAGGGCTGATTCGTTTGGATTTTCTATTAGTAGAGGAGATAAAGTGCCACTTAATAAAGTGCCACTGGTTTTAAGTCACAATTCTACTAGCTTGTAAGGCAAAGTGTGCTCAGCCACATAATTCTGCCTGTGTTGCATTTTAACATGTGTTTAAAAAGATAAACACAAGACTGCCTTGTGCTAGAAGTGGGGCTCTTGCTAATGATTACAGTTTAGAAATACAACTTCATTTTCTATCCATGGCTTACTTTAACCAGAAATATGATTGCATATTGTCATAAGACTTTAGAATTGGTGGCCATTTTTTTCTTTTAAACAGTGTTTGGCTGTGAATATGCAAACACAGTTGAATGTTTCACAGGTTCTGAATAGTTGGCATACCATTTTTTAAAAGTAGGACTATGCATACCCCTAAACCAGTTGTCTTCAAATTTTGTCAAATGCAGTAACAATAGTAATTCAGAAGCTACTCTTAAATTATGCTGTAGAAGCCTGTGTTTAATTCTACTCCTCCTATACTTGGAAAGAAAAAGGGCAAATGTTGCTTGGGTTTCTGGTCCTATCCAGAGTAACCCACTAGTATAATCATAGTGGGTAAGGTGCTGAGCTTGGAGACCAGAAGGATGGGATTTTTTGATACCCGGAAGCTGCACGATGGGGGACATGAAAGGAGCCTCATTCGTGCATCCTCTGGCAAAATCCTTTCAACCCAGAGTAATACCTGACATGAAAACACATACAGTTATACCTCGGATAACGCTAAGACTTGGTTCCACAAGTCTTGGCGTTATCCAGTTTTTAGTGTTATCCGATCCATGTTAAAATCCTATGGGACAGATCGGATAATGTTAAAGCTCCATAGAGATACATTGTAACCACACAGGCTTTAGCGGTTGTTATCTGATCCATCCCATAGGACCTTAACGTTATTCGATCCAATTCTCCTCCCCAGATTACTTAACGTTATGCGATTTTAGCGTTATCCGAGGTAAACGTTATCAGAGGTATTACTGTAATCATAAATCATGCTCAGGATGAACTATCACCAATGTGGTTACCACTATGCTTTAGACAACTCCCACAGACCCAGCTAGCATGGTTAATGGTCAGGAATGATGGAAATTGGTCAAACAGTGCTTCACAGCCGAAAATTCTAACTTTAAAAATGAATTAAAAGGCACATCCCCATATATATATATATATGCATTTTTAATGTTGGTTTGTGTTGTGGATGAGCTGGTTAATATAATTGTCAGCTCTTAAAAACAGTGCTTGTTAGAAACTTTGGCTTGCTTAGCATGTGTGTCTGGAGCACTTTCCAAATCTCTTTGTTTACCAGAACTGATGTTGTTATAGCAATTATATTTTCTACTTTAATGCAAGAGTTTGTGAAGAAATAGAACAACTATGCTTTTTGAAGAGGGGAATAATGTGTGCCCAACATCTCCTTTTGAATGAGTCTATCCTTGAGTTTGCAATGACAGCTTCATGAGCAATAAAGGGAAATTTTTATTTACAATAATATTTACATTATAATTTCAAGATCTGTAGTGGAAATGGGCCAAGGGATTTGCAATGCTCACATGCCTTTATTTTACAGAGTTAGAAATAGGCATTATGGTTTTCATTTAAGATTCATTCAGAATGGGAGAGATGGCTAGCCATGACTAGCAACCGTTTACAATTGAGTTATTTAAATTGTTGGCAAGCAGTTGGTTTTGCAGTACTGTACTTGCTATGTCTTTTGCCTTAAGAATTCCATGGTAACATTTTGATATCAGGGTGGAACCTGGATATATTAGGGCATATGATCCAGAAGCATGTTCCCTTTGGTAAAGACCAGTGTTGGGAAAACCGGAAAAGTGAAGAATGGGTGTGATGAGGAATGTGACAGCAGTGTAGATCAGCAAGATCCGATGATGCCTTCCTAAAAAGGGCATTCATCTTATGATTAGTAGAGACAACTAATGTGTAAAAATAAAAACTATTTATCACTGATAGCTATGGACAAACTTAGAAACTGGCCCAGTGGGAAAAGATGCTGGAGTACTGCGTAGCACAGAAGTGCCCAAACTTTTCAGGCTGCAGGCCTGACCATGCCCCCGGACAGCTGATCGGGCTAGTCACATGGTTCCTCCCACTGGAAGTGGAAGTAAAATGCACATGTGCAGGATGCGTTACACACCTGCCGATGCACATTTTACTTCTGATTCTGGGAGCGGTGAGGGCGTCAGAGGCTGGATGAAATGACTTCGGGGGCCGGATCCAGCCCATGGGCTGTAGTTTGGGCACCCTTGGTGTAGCATGTTATCTTAGAGGACAAATACTCTTTCTGAAGAATTGGAGTCCAGAGTAATAAGAGAGCGTGGAAAGTTAGGTTTAGTAAAGATAAAAGTCACCCTTTGTTTGAAAGCCAGTTGTATCTGACTCTAGGGTTCAGTGCTCATCTCTGTTTATAGCCAAAGAGCTAGTGCTGTCAGCATCTATAGATGTTTCAATGGACATGTGGCTGGCAGGATGGAACGCTGTTTACCTTCTCACCGAAGTGGTCCCTGTTTATCTATTTGCAATTTCTTGCTTTCAAACTGCTAGGTTGGCAGGAGCTGGGACAGAGATTGGAGCCCACTCCATTGTGTAGTACTCGGGTCTCAAACTGTCAAACTTCCGGTTGTGAAGTTAAGTGTCTTAAACACTAAGCCACTGCAGTTCCATAAGTTAGGTTTACATAGATTCTTAACTGTAGAGTATATTTAACAGAAATAATATTTCTTCAAACTAGACAACATTGACCCCTACCAGGTGAAAATTTAGTCTGTGATTTAAAAAAATGCAGAGCAAGAGTTATCCAGGGTTTCTTCTTCTTCTTAAAAAAAAATGCTTTCAGAAATTTATCTGGTGCTTAGATCAAAATATAGGTACAGTATATTTTAATTACAATCTAGGTGTCTTTCTCCAGAATTTCATTGTATTTAGTGGGATTTTTTTCCATAGTAATTGAGAACAAAATAAAGTATTTTTATGCTGGATGCTTCCCTCATAGTGATTAGCCAGATGCCTGCTGGAGGTTCATAAATAAGTGTGCATCAATCCCCCCCCCCCCAGCTCATGTTCCCAAACAACTAATAACTACACAATATGCCTCTGATACTGGTGGTAATGTTGGTAACAATGACTAGTAGCTATTGATAGGTTTTACTCCATGTTTGATACAATTTTAAAGCCCTCTCAAATTGGTGAGCATTTCATGATGCTGTGAAACTGAAATACTGTAGTTTAATGCGTACATGTAGAACTACTTCTTTATCTTCTTATGATTGCATCCCTAGTACATGCTGTTCTCAGAGTTTGTCATGGGGAATCTTTGCCAAGAAAGGCTCATGAAATGGTCTTAAAACTATGACTAAACGTGTCTGTCTTTATACCTGTTCTATAAATGGACAGTTAATCAGACTTACCCTGCTTTGGAGTTTTGTTAGGTATTACACATTTTGTATATGTTCCTCTTTCTCTAATTTATTTGGCTCTATCTAAACTGCCATTCCACCAGCCACCTGAACAGATTTTATCTAAGTGTAACTCATGGTTTTTCTTATTCCTCTTGACTCCTTATTCCCTATATACAGTACTGTGCTTTAAATTTAGATTTTTAGGTTGATAACAGTGGTTCTCATACTAATCTTACGAGCTGCTCTAGGAGCTTTTTTGGGTAAAGGATGGGGTATAAATGCTGCTTTTAGATGGTTAAATACATAATAATAGTTTAAATTGTATAATTAAATTATCTATGGTACTATAAGAAATATTATATCTTCAGGATTTCTTCTTCTTCTGCTGTATCTGAATCTGAATACTGCATTGGCAATCATCATGGTGACCAGCCATGATCACTGTCCTGAGAATATAATGCAGTGGCCTTTCATTTGCCTTCCTCATCGCAGTGTGACACCTGTACCACTGATCCAGTTCCATGAGTTACTTTCTGGTCCTGAGCCCTTTTTTTGCATGCAAAGCCCTCATCAGCCGCAGGCCAGCATTGATGAAGCTGCTGCCCTCCATCAAGATGGATTCAAGTGGGATTTAATCCATTTGGGGACCATCACCCTTCTCTGTGGACTTCAGCACCCAGGGCCATTAGTCGTCAGGTTTGTCAGGTTAGTTAATCGCCGCATGACACTTGGCATTGAGTTGCTGGCAGTAGGGTTTACTC
The DNA here is from genome assembly GCA_030440675.1 of Furcifer pardalis. Taxonomy (NCBI): domain Eukaryota; kingdom Metazoa; phylum Chordata; class Lepidosauria; order Squamata; family Chamaeleonidae; genus Furcifer; species Furcifer pardalis. The sequence continues at coordinate 37,682,099 of CP126896.1, forward strand.
TATCACCATAGTAGGATAACCTGGACAGACTCTATGCAGGATTTAGCAGACTACAAATCAAGCCATGGGATTAAGACTATTCCACTAAATTTGGTGGCATGATTGTTTTAAAGCCACTGGAATTCCCTGCAAGCATTAGATCAACTTTCTTTTCTAACAGAGCCCTAGTTCAGACTTTGGCCTGTAGTAGTTCACGAAGCCTTCCAGCCTAGCCTTTCTATAGGTGAGCACAATTTAGGTTTAGGACTGACCGGTGGAGCTCTCAGAATGGAGAGTTCTGGGATTTGGAATCCAAAAATCATAAATGGCACAGGCGTAATTACCAGTTCTCAACGAAGTGCTTAGAAATCTTCCAATATGAAGATTGATCTGCTAAACCTAGGATACAACGTTCAGCTGAAAACATATTTTTATTGCAGCAAGCTTCTGTTTTCCTTATAGTACTCTAGTACCTTGGATAATGTTAAGACTTGGTTCCACAAGTCTTAATGTTATCCGGTTTTTAACATTGCCTGATGCATTGATTGCACATAAAAAAAAAACCCTGCTCCCTTTCCGAAGATGAAAGAGAACAAGGGTCGATCCACCTGACTCTTTGGAAAGGGCAGTAGGGATTCCATGCGTGGAATCCCTGCTGCCCTTTCCAAAGAGGCAGCTTGGTTGGGGGTTGAACTGGTATGCGCTTTTAGGTTTGCCTCGCTGTTAGGTTTGCCTGAAACAACATGGTGGGCAGGGCGAATCCCTCGCTGTTAGGTTTGCTTCACTGTTAGGCTATTAGGTTTACCTTGCTGTTAGGTTTGGAGAAGTGCTGGTTTCCGAAGGGAAAGGGCTTCTCTGGCCAAAGGCAAAGATATTTGCCTTGCCCCCCCCCCCCGAAACAACAGGTTGGGCAGGGAGAATCCCTCGCTCTTATGTTTGCCTTTGGCCGGAGAAGCCCTTTCCCCTTGGGAAACTGGCGCTTCTCCAAACCCAACAGTGAGGCAAACCTGTTATTCAATTTTAGCGTTATCCAAGGTAAACGTTATCTGAGGTACCACTGTATTTTCTAGAGATGTGGTACAATATTTAGATTTTTTGGACTCCAATTCCCAGTGTCCTCAAATAATTCCCCAAGCAGAATTCTGGGAGGTTTAGCCCAAAGACCTACACCTATGGCTTACTTGGACCAGGGCCTGTCTTGGAGGCTCCATGTTTGGCTTAGGTCAACTTCCTATTGTTGATGTTACAAAAAAGATAAACAGAAGTTTCCACAGTGCTTTCTTGGTGTTAATAGTTCTTCATGAAACACCCTCTATGGTGCCTAAAGGGCAGCAAGACAACAACTTCCAGAGAATTCTACTTCTGGGAACATCATTAAATAAAGCAAGGGTTGGTAGGGTGACCAGAGAGAAATATGGGCAGGTTACTCTACCTTTAATAGTTGTGTAGATGCCGCTTGCAATAAAAGCAATAGCTGTAGAAATTTCTTCTTTTAAGTAACAGTTAAAGTTACAGGAAATGTCTCTTCCATTTAATAACAGTGGCTGGAGTGTGCATAGTATAGTTCCCCAAAAGTTGTTAATTCCACTTAAATAGCATCCCATAGCACTTAAAACACTCTCTTGTTGGTTCACAAGGTAATTAGCATTTTGCCCTGGGTATTCATTTTACCATCCTTGGAAGGATAGAAGGCTGAGTCAACTTTGATCTTGTTGAGCTCAAGTTCAGATCATGTGCAGAGTTTAGACTACAGTACTGCAGTACAGTAATACCTCGGATACCGTTTACCTCGGATAACGCTAAAATCACATAACGTTAAGTAATCTGGGGAGGAGAATTGGATTGAATAACGTTAAGGTCCTATGGGATGGATCGGATAACAACCGCTAAAGCCTGTGCCGTTACAATGTATCTCTATGGAGCTTTAATGTTATCTGATCCATCCCATAGGATTTTAACGTGGATCGGATAACACTAAAAATCAGATAACACCAAGACTTGTGGAACCAAGTCTTAGCGTTATCCGAGGTATTACTGTACAGGCTATCTCTGGAATACCGTTTCCAGCATTTTTTCACCATTGACACTGCTGGCTAGGGTTAATGCAATTTGCAGTCCAAGAAAATTTGAAGTTCCCCAAGATGTCTTCCACCTCCTGTAATCAAGTTTACTAGCATCTGGGTTGTTGACACTAGGAATAAAGGCAGTGATGGGATGTAACAGGTTCTCACCAGTTCGCCAGAACCGGTAGTAACTTTTCCCAGCGTCTCAGAGAACCGGTAGCAGCTTTTGGGGGGAACCACCTTCACGGCTTACCTTTTCACTGGTTCCCCCACTGCGCATCCGCGCCAAGCACTTGGTGTGCATGCACACCTACAGTGCTTGGCGCTTATGCACAGCCTCCTTGCTGTCCTCCCAAGCGGGGAGGAGGAAGAGAAGCTGCTAGCCTGAAGCTCCCTATAGCCTGCTCCCCAGGGTAAGTGACTCACCTTTGGATGTGGTGTGTCTGTGTGTATTTTAATGTGTATTTAATACCTTTACCTATATTGACGTACTACCACAGTTCCTAAAAAGACCTGGCGGCTGGCAGGCCTGGCTTGGGGTTTTTAAGCAAAATATTGGAGTTACCTCATCAATAAGCTACACCTGTGCTTTTCCAATTGCTGTTCCATTTGGAGAACCCTTAAGGAGGTACAGCTGCTTTACATTTACATTAAGGCATATTATCCTAGAGAACTAGTACGATGACCATATCCATCTTGCAACATGGTGCTGCCCAGGCACTTATACTAACAGGTAAGTGACGGTTTTATGTTTGGAATGGGTTGAGGGGTGTGTGTGTGTGCTTATTTTTATTTTATTATTTTATTTTTTATTTGGTCCCACCCATGACATGACATTAGCTCCGCCCACACTGTGATGACGTCACGGTGGGATAGTAAAATTTTTGACATCCCACCACTGAATAAAGGTGTTAGAATCAGCCTCTCTGGGAGAATAAAAAAGTGCTGTACGTAAGAAGAGCAGTAGTATTTTCTTCTGATACTTGGACATGCTTGAATTTTTTGGAATAGTAGACATGCTGTTAGTCACTTTTCAGCTATACAACAACAAAGAGTTTCATGTCTTAATTGACTTAACAGGGGTCTCCAAACTTTTTAAGCTGAGGGCTGGTTCATGGCCCCTCAGAATGTTGAGGGGTGGACAGGTGGTGCCGCCACCACCGCCAGTGGCAGCAACAGTGGCAGTGACCACCCTGAGCTCCCCTCCCCCCAACCCAAGCCTTCACCCCAGCTGCCTTCAGCTGATTTCATAACTACCGGTAGCTTGTAAATTTAAAGCAGTTTCATAGAGTTATGCATTCTGGGCTTTAATATCCTTGTTTGCAAACCGCATTGTGATGCCACACACCTGACAAATAAATGAACATATTTAAATGTGGAGTAGCTATTTTGGTTTTGCCTACTTTTCACTAAGTAGAATGTGGTGAATAACAGTAGAAATGATTCACACACAGAAAGTAGTAAAAAAAAGGTTGTCAAAGAATTAGAATTCTTGATTTCCAGTTCAGAGTTAGTTGTGTTTATTTGGGGTGGAAAAGAGACTGTCACCCTGTATAATAATAATTTCATGTCAGAAATTATTCTGGGTTGAAAGGATTTTTGTTGGAAAAACTCCATTCAGGGGATGTCTGAATGAGGCTCCTTTCATGTCCCCAAGATCTTTTCCCACTGAAGTGGTCCCTATTAATCTACTTGCAATTTCTTGCTTTTGATCTGCTAGGTTGGCAGGAGCTGGGACAGAGATGGGCGCTCAATCTGTGCATTCAATCCGTCATGCAGTACCTGGGTCTCGAACTGCTGACTTATGTCCTGTGCGAAATGTTGTCAGTTATTCTTATGTCCTGTGCGAAAGGTTGTCAGTTACTTACTAGCACCGTCTAGTGGAATACTAGAGTGTTGGTCTGCTGTTAAAATTTTGTGTCGGAGATTACTCTGGTTGAAAGGATTTTGCTGGAGAAAGTCCATTCAGGGGATGCCGGAATGAGGCTCCTTTCATGTCCCCAAGATCTGTGCAGGCAGAATCATTAGCAGCTGCAACAAATCAATTTAATTCATGTTGCCTCTTGGATTTGTTCCAAATTTACCAGTAGCTGAAGATAAAACTTGTAGTGAGCAATTCAGTATTAAATTTAAGAGTTATCTCTCTGTCATAAATTAAAAATTATGTTCCCTTGGCTTTCGGGCAGATTGCTGGTAAAGCTCTATCTGCTCAATTTAAGGAGAGCCATTACAGAAATGAGTACATAATGATTCTGGAAGCTGAGGATAGGAATAAAACAAAGTTTACACTGTCATTTAAGAACAAAGTTCTGAACACATAGGATTTTTTTTTAATTGGTCCAGAGAAATAGTAAACACATCTTGAGGAATAGAAAGGAAAACATTGAATGTTTGGGAGGTAATTGAATGTTTGGGAGCTATCTTGTAGCTACCATCTGTGTTGAAAAGCAGAAACAGATGGACTAAGAAGGTGAATGGGTTCAAAATGGGTTCATTGCCTGTTTAGGTAATTTGAGTTAACTTCCTTATTTTTCTGTTAAGTATATACCTAAGCAGTATAAACAATAGGCTAAGATGCTCCTTTGAAATCTGCAGTTCCACATGGATACTTATTTATTCACAAAAAGTTATAAGCCTGTTAGGTTGGTATTTGAAAATACCAAAACAATGCACATTAAAATAAAATTTAGTTGTACAATATGTACAAATGCACAATACCGTGAATATAGTACAAAATTAATATATTTGAGATAAATGATAGGATGCATTACACAAGTTTACAGATATGTATGTTTTCAATATGTACTGTACCTAAAACTGATTTTAAAAGCATGAAGAATCTCTGTGAGAATGGCATTCCACATAATGGCCACCTTAAACCGAAATGCCCTGCTCTGGATGACTGTGTAGTGAATTTGAGAGGCAAGTGTATCCCCCCCTGCACCTCTCTGGATAATCTTAAGGATCAAATACATCTATAATGAAGGAAATAGCCACAAGGTAATTCGGTCCTAAGTGGTTCTTTATAAATAATAGGAAAATGCAGTGGTTCTCTCAACACTTAACTGGGAGTAAGACTAACTGGGCATACTGGGGCTCGAATAGGATTGTGTGGGCAAGTGCTCCATAATTTCTGTTCTCCATTTTGTAATTTCTGTTGAATGACCACCTTCCCTCCCTTACTCTGGGTCCAGGCTCCTTTTCAATAATACCGCATAGTGTTCTCTCCATTTTTGTGTGCATGCAGGTAATACTCCTTTGTTTACCACCATTTCTGAGTCAAATTTAAAAAATATATTCTGTTCTAGCTCACAGGGTAGGCCTAGTGGCAGGGTGTTGAGGAGTATAATCTATGGTACAAGAAGATCTAAGTTTTGAATGAAGAACTGATCATGAAATATTTAAATGTAGGTGTTGGCTTTCATGACATTTCCTAGCCTACATATTTGGAGATAGCAACAGGCAGGGGGTATAGCTTGAATCTCCCCCATTATCATTTCCAAATTAAGCCATTTTTAGCATCTGCATAGTGGTCTTGTCATTTTGTTATGAGGATTTGAACATCACTTTCTTAATTGTTCATGTAGTGGGAGTTAGAAAAGTTATAGAACTATTCAGTTATCTAGTCTCTAATGTGGCAAGTAATTAAAGAGATGGGAATACTGGAACACCTTATATACCTCATGAGAAATCTGTACATGAATCAAGAAGCAACAGTTAGGACAGAATACGGAAAAACAGAGTGGTTTGGAATAGGAAAAGGAGTAAGACATGGCTGCATTTTGTCACCCTGCTTATTCAACTTATACACAGAGCACATAATGTGCAACGCAGGGTTGGAGGAATTACAATTTGGGATCAAAATTGCTGGGAGAAACATCAACAATTTGAGATATGCAGATGATACCACCCTAATGGCAGAAAGTGAGGAGGACCTAAAGAAGCTCCTGATTAGGTTGAAAGAAGAAAGTGAAAAAGCTGGCTTGAGACTCAATATAAAGAAAACCAAGATAATGGCAACAGGCCCTATCAGTCCCTGGAAAATAGATGGGGAAGAAGTAGAAACAGTGACAGATTTTACATTATTAGGATCAAAGCTCACTACAAATGGTGATTGCAGCCATGAAATAAAAAGGCGATTGATTCTTGGGAGGCAAGTGATGAGAAACCTGGGTAACATAGTGAAAAGTAGAGACGTCACATTGCAAACAAAAATTTGTATAGTCAAAGCAATGGTATTCCCGGTGGCAATGTATGGTTGTGAGAGCTGGACCATAAGGAAAGCTGAGCACAGAAGAATAGATGCCTTTGAGATGTGGTGTTGGAGGAGAGTTTTGAGAGTTCCCTGGACAGCGAGGAGAACAAATAGGTCAATCTTAGAAGAAATCAAACCTGACTGCTCCTTAGAAGGTCAAATAATGAAGATGAAGCTAAAGTACTTTGGACATCAAAGAGGATTCGCTTGAGAAAGCCTTGATGCTGGGAAGGGTGGAGGGCAAAAGAAGAAGGGGGCGGCCCAAAATTAGATGGCTAGATGGTATTGTAGAGACAATGGGCACAGAGCTGAGCGAGTTGAGGAGGATGGTGGAGGACAGAAGTGCCTGGTAGACAGTGGTCCATGGGGTCGCAAAGGGTCGGAATGGACTGTGCAACTGAACAAAAAAAAAATCTCTGATAATGATGCATGAAATCTGTACCCAGAGCATCACTGTTGTATGGTACCTCAATCTCTTTTAAAACGTCTAACAAAGGTTAATCCATTTTGCTGTGGAAATGTTCTTACTATGTGGAACTGCTTCTGAATGTTTAGTTGAAATCTCCTTACCGCTTGAGTCCATGGGTTCTTTCTTCTGGAGCGGGAGAAGATAAGGTTAATCTACTTCATGAAAATTCTTCAAAATATGAAGCTAGTGATATCTTCTTCTATCCATCTCTCTTCACTGTTCTGCATTCAGTGTCTTTATAAGAGCAGTGAATTCACAGAGTATTACATGTAAGTTCTTGTGAACAAAGGGTTTTTAGAGATTGAGAAATCCCCTTAATAGAAATTGGCCTGCAAATTTCTGTGCATAGTAAGTGTTTGGATTCTTAAGCCACAGGCATGAACATGATTAGTAAAAGGTATGTATAATATCCTTTGGATGTGATTCAACCAGCACCCTCTCTTGTTTTTGCCAGGTAACTTTGTGTATTCTTGCTATCTTGCTGCATTGACACCCATGAGGTCTTGCAAACCCTGAGGGTTGCGTCAGAAAGAGAATGATTTTGGTTATTGCTTTGGCAGCCAGGAGGTGGTGATCTTGAGTTGCAGGCTCACTCTTCTGTTGAGTGGATCCAGCAGCCTGTTGGTGAGAGATGAAGATCATTTCTCTGATACCAGGTAAAAGAGAGGCAAGTGCAGACCGAAGAGGTGAAATTGGCCACCCACATGAGCTTATTGGAAAGCAAATGGCAATTCTCTATGTTAGTTATGGGATTTGTTAGCAATGTAGGGGGAAGGAATCCTCTAAATGTGTAGATTCATTGCTTTACATCTGTATTTGGAAGCCTGCTAACTAATTTTGGGGCCAGAGTGTGGGAAAGTTATTTTTCTGGACTACAACCCCCCAGAAATCCCTTGCAGTCCCAAGTTCGTGGCAAGATGTTGTGGCTGGCTTTGTTTCTTAAATGTGAGTTGGGGGAAAAAACCAGCAGGCTGGATTTGGTATCATCTCCAGTTCCACAAACACAGGAAACCCGAATGATTGCATTCTTCTTTTGTAGTGGAGGAAGATTATATACCTTAATGGCTGCCTAGTGGGAAACATTCTTTAAATAGGAATTTAAAATTTCTGTCCTGAAATATTTTCCAGTTAGGAAAAGTGACATTGGTTGAGGAAGAGGGTGTGTTCTTATTGGTGCCTGTTTTGGGGGTTTTAAACATTATCTTGTGAAATGATGGCAGGATTGGCTGAGTATGTAGGCCACTATTGTATTAGAATTACATAACAATGTTTGAGTGGTAGAAACTGATGAAAAGACTGGGATGTTTAGAGTCCCTTAACAGATTAGAAGCCTGCCACAATGAAGACAGCTCAAGCTCTACAGCGGATGTGGCAGCATGCTGTGAAAAAGTTGAGGATTTTAAAATGGCACGTGAGTCCCATTTTTTAATATATAAAAGTATGCATCTCTTATTAGGCTTTCCTATTCCCTCATCAGGACATGAATTTATATATAGAATTGATCCATAAGGTCAGGTTATTGTACTGCTGTGTAACTGACTTTGCCATATTTAGTTTGGTGGAAAATAGTTAAGAGGTTATTTGACTTCTGATGCTTGTCAGATGTTTGTGAGGAGCCATTTATATCTTTTTAAGTACCACTGATCTATGGATAATAAAATTAGAGTTCTGTTTACAGTTAATTATATACAGTATGTCAGAAATTCTGCTTGTGGTAAGATGATGGTTGCTAATATGCCAATTGATGACTTGGTACAATTTGCTGAATGAGTTTGATGCCTCTTGTTTAACTGTGTAGCTGAGCATAATGTGCTCATATTATCTTTATGTATTTTCCCAAAATAATTTGTTGATAAATTTCTGGGGAATAAGTGCTTTTGAACCATAGTGCATTTGCAGAACCAATTCATCATTATCTGTCTTAGGTTTACTGGCTCCTAATATAGCTAGCATTTTCTACTTGTTGTGACTGAGGATTTAATCGCCCCTCGGGTAGGAAGTCTTCGGAGAATGACCCTATAACATCTGTGGTCTTACCCAGCCCCCACACTCATTTTGCTCCTTCCATTAATCTGTCAGCAGTGGTTAGTATCTCTGCAACAGCAAACAGCTGTAAATTTTATAATGTTAAAGAGATTATGAGTTAGAGATTTAGAACCAGGCAGATGGCTTTTGTGTCTAGTGAACTCCCAAGGTGAACTTCCAGTACTGTACTTCTATCAGTCCTGTATGCTTTATACTACACATTATGACTTCAAGAACTGCTTCCTTTTGGCTTGATAATTCCAAGTTGTAAAAGTCCAACAGTTCATTTCCTTAGTAACAATTTGGTTTAGATTTATTTCAATAAAATAAATATGTCTTTTCTGCCATCTCCATGATATGCAAGTTTGCTCAGCTTCATATTGTGAAATAATTTGTGGTTTATTTTTTAATTTATTTGCTTATGTCAAATCCTCCAGTAACTAGAAATCTCTTCATTTAGTTTTCTGTGGTGTGGAACAAGAGTTAATATGTGCAGATCTAGGAAAAGGGGAAGGAGATCAATGCGAAGAACAATTTGGACATAAATGATAAAATAGGTAGACAATTATTAAATTTAATTGCATTTTGGTAGTAATTGTCACCTGCTGGGACTCTGTAAAAGCCTATAAAATATTTTCAGTTGATTCTAAGCCCTCCTCTTCTTTTTGTGATCAAAATAGATATACAGTACTGTAATATATTTTATGTGGTATTTACATACACAAACATAATTTATTATAATAACAGTTGTAGAAATAAATTCAAGTACAGTAAAACCTCAGATAACACTAAAACCTGGTTCCACAAGTCTTGGTGTTATACGATTTTTAGTGTTATCTGATGCATGTTAAAATCCTATGGGATCCATAGAGATACATTGTAACCACACAGGCTTTAGCGGTTGTTATCTGAAGCATCCCATAGGATCTTAATGTTATCCGATGCAATTCTTCCCCCCAGATTCCTTAATGTTATGCGATTTTAGTGTTATTCGATACTAATGTTATATGAGGTATTACTGTAATTCAAAAATATGTATTGTGCTATTGTATCACATTTTTCTCATACCTCAATCTCTGTTCAAATACTTAAAAGTGTACCTTTCCTCTTTAAAAGTTTCATACAGATCTCCCTTAACTGTCCTAGCTCCAGTAAAAGCAGATACGTGAACCACTCTCATTCTAGTGACACTCCCAGGACATGAACATATTGGCTGAAATCCAGTTGTACAGCTCTGCATGTGTAGTGGAGATGATTAAAGGGAAATCACAGCTGATTAAAGGTAATTTCCAGTTGCCTGTGACTTGTGCTCAATGAGATGAAGTCACGTGCGCCCTGAAATCTCCAAAATAAGCCTTTAATCAGCAGTGATTTGCCAGTGCTGATGACATCATCACTGTTGCACATGGGAAGCTGCAACAGGTTTTTAGTCAACATTTTGCACAAGAGAAAGGAAGACGACAATGATTTTAACTAAATATCTTGGTCCATTAGTGACCAAACCACTAATGTTTGTCATGTATTGTGCAGTCTTGACTCTGTTCTTTAAAATTGTTTGCAAATATAATGGAACTTTTTTTTAGTGGGTGGGCAGAAGCCTATGGAAATCAACCTCATCTCCCTCTTTGTGACCCATCCTCTAATTAACAGCATGCCTACCAATGAGTGGTACAAAAAAATTCCTGCAGAAAAATTTCTCTGGATGCTGTAACCATCACCTCCACAGTGTTTGTAGAAATCAAAATCAGAATATGAAACATTACCTTAGACAATAAGCACAGTGTATATAGTTTGATCCTGAGATAATCAGAAAACTCTAAAAAATAAATTGGAACCAAGCAGGTTACATTATCGTACATGGTGCATCTTGTGGAAGCATGCATCAGATTTATGTTGAATATATGATAAAAGTCTTTTTTTAGGTACATAGGATTGCTTCTGAGGATATTTTGGAAACTTCCTGGGAGTGTGTTAGTCTTGAATATGTTATCTTTAGGTGAAGGTCGCCCGTGCTCGAAAGCCAGTCATACCCGGCCCTAGTGTTCAGTGCTCATCTCTGTTTATAGCCAAAGAGCCAGTGTTGTCTGCATCTGCAGACATTTCCATGGACACGTGACAAGCATGACTAGACACTGGAGTGCACAGAACGCTGTTTACCTTCCCACCGAAGTGGTCCCTATTTATCTACTTGCAGTTGCTTGCTTTCAAACTGCTAGGTTGGCAGGAGCTGGGACAGAGACAGAGACAGAGACACTCGGGTCTCAAACTGTTGACCTGCCGACCTTCCAGTTGTCATATATATATGACATTGTTGCCCATCCTGAAAAATTATTCGCTCACCCACATCTAGAATCCTGGCTACAGCCTTGGCATGACTAGACACCAGAGTGCATGAAATGCTGTTTATCTTCCCACCAAAGTGGTACCTATTTATCTACTTGCAATTTCTTGCTTTTGAACTACTAGGTTGGCAGAAGCTGGGACAGAGACAGGTGCTCACTCCATCATGCACTACCCGGGAATCCAAGTCCAACCTTCCAGTTGGCAAGTTCAGCATCTTAACCACTGGAACTACCGCAGTGGCTCTTTACTGAGTCTTAATTCATTTTTGGACATAAGTCAGTTTAATGGTCATTATCTTTATATAACAATCTTTCAGGAATATATTAAAACAATGGCGGGCTACATCTCTGTGTTCAAGGTCAGAATTCAATTTCAAATGTCAGACCCTTTCCCATGTCAGACCCTGATTATGTTTTATGCGTTCATTCTGGTTCTGATGGCACCAAAGAGTGTCCCACATCAGATCAGTTGCTGTTTAGTTGAATGTTTTGTTTTGGTCCATAATCACCCTAATGTATATAGAAAGGATGTGTTTTTCTACTGCTGAGATCTGGCCCCCTTTTCAGCAAAAATATTTTGAAGGAATACATGCATAAGATCTGGGTGTGAAGCACTTAATAGTTTGCTATTTGAAAACAAAAACACTGAAGTCCTTTTATGCAGTCTGAAGGCAAGGCTGAGTTGTAATTTTATTAGACCAGTTTTAAAAAATCACAAACTTTGGTCATTTTGTTTGTGAATTTTTAGCGCCTAACAAAAGATACCAGAAAACTCTTATATTTGATTTAAATACTGGTTTAATGGTTTAAATACTGAAACTGTTACTATTCTATTAAAAGTTGTTTTTTAAAAAAATGATTTTAAAAAGATATTGCTAGTTAATGTTGATGTAAATTGCACTGCCAAAGCAATGGAACTTAAACAATATTCTTGCTGTTTAATATGGATTTTGAAATGTGCCTTTATTTTTGTTTTGTTTATTTCCTCCTGATGTTTCATTGATGTTTTTTCATTGTGGAACAGGCCCCAGGCATGGAAGAATTAGTATGGGAGCAGTACACAGTGACCTTACAAAAGGTGAGTGATAATTTGTGGTCTAGTTTTTCAGCAGCTTTTTTGCATGTACAGTGGTATCTCGCTTAAAGAGCATAATGCGTTCCACAGGACTGCTCTTTAAGCGAGTTTGCTCTTTAAGTGAAACACCATTGTAAGTGACTAATTGTGGGGGGGATTGCGAACCCCGATATATTTGTTAAGCGAGTTTTTGATTGGTTTTATTTGTTAAGCGAAGCGACCATTCAGGGAAAATTCTGCTCTTTAAGTGAGTTACTCTTTAAGTGAAATGCTCTTTATGCGAGGTTTGACTGTACTGTACTACTGATACTATATTGACAGATCTGATAAGTCTATTTTTTTGTCAATTACTTTTCCGTTGCCAAAACAATTTAAACACTTAGAATTAGATCACTTAATCCAGCCTTCTCAAACAGTTATGTCCTCCAGACATTTTTGATTTCATCAAAGTGATGCTTCAGAGTCACCTAGCTAGCAGGGAGGCTGCAGTCTTTGATTTCCAGAGCAGTAGAGGGTCAAGTAGGGGAACCACTGACAAACTATTTTAGAGAATGTGGAGGGTCAAGTAGGGGAACACTGACAAACTATTTTAGAGAATGTATCTACTCTACTTCTAAATGCTTTTGGCACCAACTATCTATTTACATTGATAGCAGTTCATTTCTGTCACCCTATCAAAAGCAGCTAAAATTCCAGAGGTCACATCAGACTTCTTGAGGTGGTCTTAGTCATGAATGGTGTTAGAACAGAGATCAGTCATAAGGGCCAGCACTTGAAACTGTGGCTATTTCTATCCCAGGTCTTGGTGAAGAGTAGGGAGAAACAATTGTGTGTGTGTGTGTGTGGGGGAGAGGTGGCTTTCTCTTGCATCTGTGGAGATGAAAATCAAGTGTTGCATAGTAAAGACTAGTAAGAGGACAGTACAAAGATTGTAATAATATTATGGAACACGTAATTCTGTCTCAGAGTGCAGTTTAATACACTGTAGGGCAGGGGTTCTCAAGGTTTTCCCGCCACTGGCCAGACCACTCACCCTCAGACAGCTGAGTGGGCCTGACCTGTGGTCCCCCCCCCCCCCCCGTAAATCCTGCTGCACGCGGGAGCACATTTATGGCTGTCGTAAATGTGCCGGCTTCTGGTGTTTTTGCCTGGGCTGGATAGAATGGCTTTGGGGGCCGGCCCAGGCTGTAGGTTGCAAACTCCTGTTGTAGGGAGACATTATGGAAGATTGCACTTCCCTTCCCAACACAGAGCAGATATAGTATTCCATGGCTGTGAATGTGTTTCACATACACAAGCTCCCAAATTCAATCCCTGGTAAAGGTCGCCTTTGCTTGAAAGCCATTCCTATCTGACTCTAGGGTTCAGTACTCATCTCTGTTTGTAGCCAAACATGTCTGTGGACATGTGGCAGGTATGCCTCAACACCAGAGTGTATGGAACACTGTTTATTTTCCCACTGAAGTGGTACCTATTTATCTACTTGTAATTTCTTGCCAGGTTGGCAGGAGCTGGGGCAGAGACCATCTGGATATTACAGGTTTCATCCGTCAGTATCTTCAGGAACTATTACAGTTTCCTGTAGCCATCAGTGCCAGTCCGTCATACTGCCTGGTTATAAAATTGGTTGTAATGTCCAAATAATATATCCCAGCCTTTTTTTTGGTAATAGAGATAATAGTGGGGGTGAAAGAATGGACATAATTTGTGAAATGTCTTTTAGACCAATTCTGCACCTGAACCTGAACATCTAAAAACTAGATAGGTGGCTCAGTCATCCCTTGCTGACAGATGTTCTCTTCCATTTTTCTTTCTCCTTCCAAATAAGGCAACAGATGTTCCAATGAATATGATTTTACTCATGTCTGGGTGAAAAGAAGAGAGCGTCAGCTGCTCTAGGCAGCAACGCCAACTTTCCATGCAATTCTTCCTAGAAATTTCATATTTACAGCGGGTTGGCGGAAAAGAACAATGAAACTGTGTAGTTGTTCAGTGAAGGGTTCTGAAAATATGAAATATCTGTCCATTAGCATTTCCTGTGTTTTCCTGTGAGGAGCAGAAGTCATTTAGATTTCATTCCTAAAAGCCCTCATGGCGCAGTGGTTAATTTGCAGTACTTGCAGCCAAAACTGTTGCTGATGTGACTTCAATCCTGACAGGATCAAGGTTGACTTATCCTTCTGTCCAGGATTTTTTGGCCTTTACTGATTTGTCTGAAATAGTTTTATGTGTGGTACAATATTCCATACTATCTAGAAGTGTAAATTACATATATTATGTATGAAATAGTTGTGCAGAATGCAACTACAAGGTCTGGCCCACTTGTTTACTGTAAACAGACAAACAAATGGTGTGCCTTTCTCCCCCTTTCAGGATTCAAAGCGAGGCTTCGGTATTGCAGTTTCTGGTGGCAGAGATAATCCACATTTTGAAAATGGTGAAACATCCATTGTTATCTCAGATGTCCTTGCGGGTGGTCCAGCAGATGGATTGCTTCAGTAAGTAGGTTTGCTTTCATCAGTATGTGTGTGAGTGATGAGAGATTGTGATTATGATTTTGTTCTTTCTTGTTTTGCAAACAGTTTATTTGAAAAGGCAAAAATGTATTTCTAAATGTAGACTTTCATGAAAGCACAGATTGAATCAAATCCATGCTAATCTTTGATCCTGCCACATTTATCCATATGGACTTACGTCATCTGTCTGGAGCCTCATACCTTGTGATGAGAGCAACTCACCTTGGCCTGCAAGCTCTGCAAAGCAGTGGGAAGTATCTGATTAGGAACATAAGCTTCAGGAAGGAATACAGGAACTTGCCGTGTGGAAACTGCATGTTGGATAATCTTTTGTAGGACACAGAAGGTCAAAACATACCAGTTTTGATACCTGGGCATCTCTGACACTTCTGTAAACAATAGTGAGCTACTGAAAGTGTACTTCTGCTTGTTTTACAGAAGGAGTGGAAACCAATTTTGATATGATGGGCTACTTGTCCCCTGGACAGGATGACCCTTGTAACAGTGACTGTGTCCCCACCATTGGGGTATGGACACACTTTCTAATATCACTGTCTCCCCAGCCAAAGTGCTCTCTTGAGGCTTTTCTGGGTGATAATTTGGTAAGACCTTGCTGTCCCCCAAATTCCTACAGTGTGTAAAGGTGGAAAGTGTCTGGAGAACAAAAGCAATTCAATACTTTGATCAGCTCTTGGGAGGCAGTCATGAGGCCTCTCATTCCACTCCCAAGATACCTCTTTGGATTGCAGTGATTAATTTCAGCTGCACCCCTTCCCATAAATTTGAAAGGATAGTCCTACTAGGGGGAAATTGCTGGCTTTAGTCTCCCAAGAAACAATGTAATAAATGATGATTTTTTTTGGAACAAAAATGCCACTGAACAGCAATACCAGCAACATGAAGCTGGGATGAAGCATTTTTGTACTGATTAACTAGTCATCGGGATGAAGTAAGTAATAAGATGCTGTTAATATCCTGTGGAGATCTTGCCATGCACAGGCACTCCCTCTGTGGTAGCACCAAGCAAAGCCCAGTGTTTGTAACTAGAATGAAATTAATGTCTGCACCAATTATGCCCTTTAAAATGTTTGAATTTTCTTCTCTTTCCAGAGAGATGGACAGAGTGGTGATGGTTAACGGTACTCCCATGGAAAATGTACCCCATTCTTTTGCTGTACAGCAGTTAAGGAAAAGCGGGAAAGTGGCTGTCATTGTAAGTTAATTGTTCCTTGGTTTAGAGAAGCGTGAGGAGATTGGAAGCAAAGAATGGGGTAGGGGTGTATAATGGTAGGGCTATGGGTAAAAAGGAAATTCTAATAGACAAAAACTCCACGAATACTTACAGAAGTATTTAATATGGAAGTCCAAACCAAGATATTTTGCTGTTGAAGACAAAGAAGCAAATGGCGCCTCCCAGAATTAATATGCAGTATGTGGTATCTTGCTATGTTATTAGGCACACAAAGGGGAAATAAAATCACACAAGTGCCACACTCGTGTTCATACACTTCTTTCTCTCCCTGGCAGTAAAAATGCAGTACAAACAAACTGAATAACCAACACTTTGGTGCCTATTTGCAGCCCTCAAAATGGCTGGCTCATTCTGCCTAATGGTAGGTTAGAGTCAAGGGACAGGTGCCCATAAGGACATGATCCTTACCTTTTGGCAGTGACTGATCTGAGCTAATGGGAGCTGTAATCTTACAACATTTGGAGAACTGCCTGTTCTCCATTTTTGCCAAGGATATACTATAAGGGCCATAATCTCCCCCTGCCAGCAATGTCATCATCTTGTGCAGGCATAGCTTATTGCAACAGGTATTTGGCCAAGGTGTAGGACTACATACACTTGCCTATAAACTTTTCTGTTATCATATAACAACAAGAAAAAGACACTGCTTGTTAATAATACATAAGTGTTATATGCATAGGTCTCAAGTTGAGTCGCTGGTAGTAGAGTTGAGAAAGACCCATGAAATTATATACCTCCAATGAATGGGAAAGGGTTTAATAAATCTTTTAATGATGCCTTGTAATCTCAGAAGTACAAACTGGAACTGTAGGAAAATAGGGCTGGATAGAAGACATAAATCTGTCAGCTGTACATTTTCTGGGTTAGCCTCTCGTCTGGAAGGTGGAGTACCAGCGTCTTGTATGAGACTCCATGTCTCTGGCACTGCAGTCCAGGAGTTCTAACCCACTGACCTATACCAAGACTAGTAGATATAGCACATATAGGTACATTTTTAACAAAATGTGCTGGTTTTTTTAAAAAGGAGATGTCTGAGGACTTAGAAGTGTTTGTCTTTAGTTATTAAAGCAAAAGAAAAATTAGATTCCTTTAAAGTTTTTAATTTTTGAAACCTTAGAGGAAAGTAAGCATCTTAGAGTACCAAAGACAAACTGTTTTTGTGTAGATATATGCAGGCTTTAAAAAGAAAGGGGTAGAGCAGTGGTTCCCAAAAAGGGGCCCATGCCCCACAAGGGGGACTTCAATTCCCAGAAGCCTAAGTCAGCACATTGGCTGATCAGTGCTTTGGGAAATTGACTTAGGGTTCTGGGAATTCAAGTCCTAAAACCAAAGGTTGGGGAACACTGGGAGGAGAGAAGCCATACTTTAAAATGCTGCTGCTGTGTAAAAGCACTTAGCCTGAGTAGCTGATTCTATGTTTAAAGGGTACTTTTAGCGAGGGCAGATATAATATATATAATAGTTAGGGTTGATATAAACAATTGCAGAAGTGTTCTTTTGTCTTGCAAACAGGTAGTGAAGAGACCTCGGAAAGTACAGCTGCCAGCTGTTAGGCGGAGTCCTTCTCTTGACTACGAATACAGAGCCTTTGATGTCATGGATGACCGTACAGATCTAGATGGCCGAAGTGCACGAAGTGGCTATAGCGAAAGGAGCTGGCATGGGGGAAATGGGGGTCGTAGCCAGAGCTGGGGAGACAACCTTGATAGGGGCTACAGAATAACTCAAGATCGGGGACGCAGCCACAGCAGAGAGCGGGCCTACAGTCGGGACCGGAGCCATGGCCGTAGCATGGATAGAGAAAGAAGTTTGGAGCGTGAATATCCAAGACCCCGAAGCAGAGGCAGAAGCGTTGACAGAGATGATGCATATGACCGTGGCTATAGTGGTGGTAGAAGCCTGCCAAGAGACTATGACTGGCGATCTCGTCCTGACCCTCCGTATGAGAAGGGAATGAAGAGTGGTAGTAGAGGCAGACTGAATTCCCGCAGTCCTTCACCTGAATTACCACGCCAGTATGACTATGGACCACATCAGGATCCAAATGGACCAGTTAATGTTCTTCTCACAAAAAACAGATCAAATGAAGGCAAGTGTGCAAACTGTTCTCCTGGGGAAATGAATTGCTCCCCCGCCCCCCGCTCTTTATTTCCTGGTATCAGTATCCCAGTCATTGCAAGTCAGAGGTTGGTCAGTCTTTTGCAACCCTGCCTAACCCTGAAATGGAAAGTATATAATTATAGAAGGACATCAGTTAAACAAATAAATACCTTGCATATGTTACAGATATGTTGTAAACTAAAAATATTATTGCACATTTATGAAAAGCTTAAAATGACGTGAGATAAACGCCTAACCTTATTTTATACCATCATATATGATGATGGTGATATATACCATATATATGGTGCCTTTCTCCCCATAAGGCAGGGGGTCTCAACCTTTTCAAGCCGTGGGCCAGACCACGTCCCTCAGACAGCTGAGCAGGCCAGACTGGTGGTTCCCCGCACAGAAACACTGCCATAAAACACATCCACGTCTGTCGTAAATGCGTTTACAACAGCCGCGGGCACATTTACGGCTGTTGTAAATGCTTCCACTTCTGGTGGCAGTGATGTGGGCCACATGAAATGGTTCCATGGGCTGGGTCTGGCCCTACGCTGTAGGTTAAGAACCCCTGCCATAGGGGAACTAAGACAGCTCACAACTGAAACTGTGCAATAACAGCAAGTTAAAATATTACAGAAAACAATGTATCAAAAACAAACACTGATCAAGATTGAAAACTATTTTTAAACATTTTAATGTTTGTATAAATATCTAAATCTAGACCCTGCTTTTCTTATAAGTCTGCTTGAAAAGGTAGGTAATTTTGCCTAGCAAGAGAAGGACAAGAAGGAGAGGTGACAACCTGTTGTGTGTTTTTTTTTTGGGGGGTGGGGCAGCCTGGGAGCAGCCACTGAGAAGGTCCTCTCTTGTGTCTTCATCAAACTAGCTTGGCAAGATGGTGGCACTGAGAGAAGTGCTTCTCCAGAAGATCTTAAAAGCCAAGTAGGCTCATATTGGAGTGAAAGAGTGTGGGGATCTCTTGCAGAGATGGGGATCTCTCGGGGAGATGAATGGAGACAAGGAGGCAGCGTCTCAGGGGAACCGTCTAAAAGTTTATTTCTCTACCACTTACATTTATACACCACCAAAACTACATGAGGCAAGCAGGAAAAGAGGGGAGGAGGGAGGGAGGTGACGTGACCGATACCTTTTGTCTATCTCATGGTTCCTGTCGCCATCGCCTGTGGCGAGATCACAGAATGGTGTGGGATGGACTATCAGTTGGGTAATCAGCAGCCTTTGATCAGACAACAGGAATATGTGTAGTTGTCAAGCACCTCTGAGTCTGAGGGACTTGTGAGGCAAGGGTAGAGGTGAATAACAAGTTATCTCTGATATGGCGTGCCAGTATTAGATCTTAACTTCTGTACAAAAGAGTCCTTCAAAGAACCTCAATCCAAGCCATATAGGACTTTATAACAAGCACTTTGAATAGATCCCAGAAACAGCAATTGATGATATTGTAGTAAGGGAGTTATATGTTTCCTATAACCAGCACCAGTCAGCAGTCTGGCTGCAGTGTTTTAAACCAGCTGAAGTTTCTGGATGAGATGTAACTAAGGCATGAATCACCATGGAGAGATCAGGCATCTCAAGAAACAGGCACACCTAACACACAAACTTTGACTGCAAAGGCACTCCTGGCCACTTCTGAGTCTTGTACATTCAAGCTCAGGGTGGAGTCCAGGGGTACACCTGAGCTATGCACCTGACCTTTTCTTTTTAAATGAAAGCAGATCTCGGGCTGTTGAATTTTCATGGCCAATTGATGACTTCTTTTGGAAAGTATTTGGAGGTTGTGGAAATTGCCATGTCTCCTCTGCCAAATGGTGAAACAATCTCTTACTGTTATTCCATTTGCAGAATATGGTCTTCGGCTTGGAAGTCAGATTTTCATCAAAGAAATGACTAGTACTGGATTGGCAACAAAGGATGGCAATTTGCACGAAGGGGACATCATTCTCAAAGTATGCATTTTTTTATATGAAGGGTCCTTATGTTTTTATGGCGGTGAAAGCCTTTGGCACTGATATATGGCTTCAAAGCTGCAAATAAATATGTTTATTTTACACATTCAGATTAATGGTACAGTGACAGAGAATATGTCCTTATCTGATGCCAGAAAACTGATTGAGAAATCAAGAGGAAAACTCCAGTTGGTTGTCCTGAGGGATAGAAAACAAACTCTGATCAACATTCCTTCCATGCATGATAGCGAGTCAGAAATCGAAGGTGAGAGGTTAAAACAACATTAAAATCAGTTTTCTATCTAGATTTTTCAAAAAAGCAATGAACTACTCTTCTCCCCCCGCCACCCCCTTTATGGTTTGATACATTAAACCAGAGGTGTCCACACTTTTCAGGCTGTGGGCAGGTCGAGTGGTTCAGGGAGCCAGTCACTATTGCCCGTGGGCTGGATCTGGCCCCTGATGCCAATTCATCTGGCCCACGAAGCCCTCGTTGCTCCCAGAAGCGGAAGTAAAACGTGGCCTTACAGGAGCGTTTTACTTCTGGTCCCGGGGGTGACGAGCTTCGTGAGCCAGATGAATTGGCATCAGGGGCCAGATCCCGGCCCATAGGCCGTAGTTTGGGCACCCCTGCTCTAGGGATCCTGAACAGTTTCCCACCTGGGACTTGATTTACGCTGAAACTTGTCAAAGAAAACAACAACACAACACTGGAAAAGGATGGAAGTGCACTTCCAGTTTTGTAATCCTCCTGTTTTATGTTACGAGTTGGAAGAAGGTACAGAAGGGACTTTTTTAAAGTACAGTGGCTGCTCCTGGAGGCTTTCTGGAGATGTAGCTCTTTTCCATCTGGGATCTAGATAGATACGTGGGATGGACACACAGAGAAAAAAAGTTGTAGATTTTACAGGGGAAGGGAGAGAGAAAGGGACCGGGGGGTCACAAAAGTGGGCCATGCACACCCAATAGGGTGGTTGTTTCCTGCCTCTGACTTAGGGTACACATGGATGTTTTTCCTTTCCCATTTATAGCATCTCTGCTCTTGTTGATGGGACAGAATAATCTTAAGGCATCAGTCCTGGCATGGGACCTGATGCAGCATTCATGCAACCTTTTTTGCTTAGAAAGTGGAAGATCAGGGATGACAGGGTAGAGATTGCCCATGCTGTCTTCCTCCTCCTCTGAAAGCAGATTTACTTCAGTTGCTTACATGATGTTAGTAGTAGCAGACTTGTTGGGTTAAACATGGCCAGCTTAATGGACAGAAGCTGCCATTCTCTCCAAAACCCTTAGGCCTGTGATGGTGAACCTTGGCACTTCAGGTGTTCCTGGAATTCAAATCCCAGAAACCCAAGTCTCTGTGAATCCACACCAGTGAGTTTACTGTGCGACTTCAATTCTGGGAATTGAAGTCCAAGAACACCTGGAGTGCTAAGGTTCACCATCGCTGCCTTAGGCTGAGTGTGGCTTGCTGAGTGAGAGCATTCCTTGAAAATTAAGGAACTGCCAGTCCAGCCTGAAAAGCAAGGAACTGCCGGTTCTCCCCTCATATAAAACTCCTGCATATCCTTTTTTGAACTAGTTGCTGCCTGGAGAGATCCCACTTTTCTGATGGAACTAAAGTCCTAGCATTTTATTTTATTTTATGTTTTATATGTGCTTAGTCAAAGTTGTCATGATGATTGGAAGAAAGATATAATGTGCATTAAATAAATTTTAGGCAAATTGTTCACCTATCCCAGTGGTGGCGAACTTATGGCACGGATGCCAGAAGGGGCACTCAGAGTCCTCTCTGTTGACACATGTGCTGTTACCCCAGCACAGAGTTTACCCTACCCCTCAGCCCAGCAGTCCAATGGGAGTGCTTCCTCCCTCCCCCTAGCACAGGGTTCACCCCACCCCTCTGCCCAGCAGTCCAATGGGAGTGCTTCCTTCCTCCCCCCAGCACAGAGTTCACCCCACCCCTCTGCCAAGCAGCCTAATTGAAGCTTTGCCTCCCTCCCCCCAGCACAGAGTTCACCTCTCTCCTCTGTTTGGGCACTTGGTCTCTAAAAGGTTTGGCATCACTGGCCTATCCAGACTTTATGCTGTGGTCTTTCAACAGATATTTCAGAAATAGAGTCAAACAGGTCTTGCTCCCCTCCAGATGATAGAAGACTGCACCATTCCGATTTAGATTCCCATTCCTCCAATGAACGGTTAAAGGAAAAACCAAGGTAGGATGTATAAAAATAAATAAATAAAAGTAAGTAAGCATGTGATCCATATGTAACAATTAAATTACAGATTGGATAATACTTTTTTAAAAAGTTAGAAATAAGGTAACCCTGTGAGTCTTCCATAATTCTTCATCAGACACAGAGGCTCATTTTTCTCTGAAGTTTGTGAATTTGGTTTCAGTGTAAAAGAAGAAGCATCCAGCAGGCTGTCGAAAATGGGAGCCATGCCCACTCCTTTCAGGTCAACTGGTGATCTCACTGTTGCAGAGGTCAAGAATGAGCTGAAGCACCATGACGATCTCCCAGGTTAGTGCTTTCCTCTGCGGTACATTAATACCCCGGATAACGATTGCATCGGATAACGATTCTGGATAATGATTCTTAGCATTATCCGAGGCAATGGTCTGCGGGTGTGGGGTGGTTTGGGTAGAACTACCCAATCCACCCCCTACCCGCAGGGGTCTCTGTGACTGCAGTAGGGTCGGGGAAAAGCACGTGCCTTTTCCCCGACCCTACTGCAGTCGCAGAGACTGCTTGTGTCTCTTTTCCTCCCCGTATTTAAACTACAGGGAGGGAAAAAGAGAGAGAAATGATTGGTTCTCTAGAGACCCAATCACGTCTCTCTCTTTCCCCCTCCCTGTAGTTTAAATACAGGGAGGGAAAGAGACACAAGCAGTCTCTGTGACTGCAGTAGGGTCGGGGAAAAGGTGCGCCTTTCCCCAACCCTACTGCAGTCACAGAGACCACTGCGGGTGGGGGGTGGCTTTAAATATAAGGAGGAAAAGAAAGAGACCCAATCGGGTCTCTTTCTTTCCCTGCCTGCCTTTAAAGCAGTTTGTCCCTGAAGTCAGGGCTTTTTTTTTTTTAGCGTTGTTCGATGCATGCATCGGACAATGCTAAAAATCGGATAACGTCATGACTTGTGGAACCAAGTCATAACGTTAACCGGGGTATTACTGTATCTTAATTTCTATTAGAGAAATAATCATCCTTCCATTCATATAAACAAAGCTTTATTTATTAATTTAATGATTTACATTTCCCTGCGGTTCTTTCAAAGGACTGTGGTGTCTTAGTGGCTAAGACGCTGAACTTGATGACTGGAAGGTCAGCAGGTCAGCAGTTTGGGACCCCGAGTACTGCATGATGGAGTGAGCCCCCATCTCTGTCCAAGCTCCTCCCAACATAGCAGTTTGAAAGCAAGAAATTGCAAGTAGAGAAGTAGGCACCACTTCATTGGGAAGGTAAACAGTGTTCTGTGCGCTCCAGTGTCAAGGCATGCCTGCCACATGTCCACGGAAACGTCTGCAGAAGCAGACAGCACTGGCTCTTTGGCTATAAACAGAGATGAGCACCAAACCCTAGAGTCAGATAAGACTTGCTTTCAAGCAAGGGCGACCTTTACGGTTCTTTCAGGCTAGCCTAATAATCTACCCTGGTACATTAAGAATTACATTTGTAAGTTACTTTCGTAGACTGGAGGCTGGACTAGAGCTCTGTTCTGATCAGCAACTCCATGCTAACGTAGCTTTCTGATTGTTTTTTAACAGGATGATTTTAGGCCAATCTCTGGTTTTAAAACAGAAGAGAAGCCCAAAGACTAGAAGGAGCCAAATAAACTTGATAAAATTTTACAAAAGACTCCTGCAATGATAAAGTGTGTAGACGTATCAGGATTTAAAAGATCTGACTTAATAAATACAGCTGTAATGAAATATCTTTAATTGTTACAAAAGAATTAAAAGTGGCAGTATGTCTGAAACATTAGAGTCACATAACGTACTATGCCCGAGTATCCAGATAATCAAAATGAAAGACAGCATCTGATAAAGTAGTTTTTAATCCATGAAAATATAGTTCAAAATACTGTATAATTTGTTAATTTTCAAGATGCCAGAAAGTCTCTCGCATTTTTGCAGCAGCAGACTTCCACCCCTATGGAAATTGCTATCAAAAGATAATGAATCCTGTCATAGGAATTATATAATGGAAAGGTAGAATTCTAGTTGTAAACTTAATGTTCAGAGTTCAGTTACCTCCTAGCCTAGCATTTAATACTTTAGCGTTGATTGTATACAGTTTGCAATCCTGGATATACTTAACCAGAAGTATGTCCTGCTGAATACAGTGAGGAATTGTTTCTAAATAAATTTTAAGATTAAGATGTAATACTGCCAAACTAGTCTGTCCATTGTTTATAGATGATTTCTTGTTTCTCCTGTCTTTTGTGGATTTTTTAAAAAAAAAACTAAAACAGAAACTTTTTCTATGATTATGTGTATGTGTGTTTTTAACATATACAGTTGCTCAACCGAAACCAGCTCCAAGAACGTTTCTTCAGCCAAGTCCTGAAGATCTAGCAATATATGGGTACGGGTTTTAAATTTGCTATTATGATATTTTTATAAACTACAGTATTTTCATTAGTAATCATTTGGAGACTTTAGAAAATCAAGACAACAGAAGAGTGAAATATTTTTAGCCTCATATTTGTTCATCACTCTTCCTCAGAATGCTACATATACAGAGGCATAGAGTTGATGTATAATTTCACTTTAAGCATAGCAAATAATCTTGTTTAGGGCACTGGAAAATCCCCACAGTCTTGAATGCTTTCCCCTTTCCTCAGTTGTATGTGAATTCTTCCTCCCACCACCCTTGAAAATAGTTTGTTTGGTGTTAAGTTTGGTTTCCAGTGTTAAACCAAGCTGTAATTTAGCATTCCACACTTAATACTGCTGAACTTGTGATCAGATACAAGCAGTGATGGGATGTAACAGGTTCTCACCAGTTCGCTAGAACTGGTAGTAACTTTTCCCTGTGTCCCGGAGAACCGGTAGCAGCTTTTGGGGGGAACCACCTTTGGGGCTTACCTTTTCACTGGTTCCCCCACTGTGCATGTGCGCCAAGCACTTGGTGTGCATGCACGCCTACAGTGCTTGGCGCATATGCATGGCCTCCTTGCTGTCCTCCCAAGCGGGGAGGAGGAAGAGAAGCTGCTAGCCTGAAGTTCCCTATAGCCTGCTCCCCAGGGTAAGTGACTCACCTTTGGATGTGGTGTGTCTGTGTGTATTTAACACCTTTACCTATATTGACATACTACCACAGTTCCTAAAAAGGCCTGGAGTTTTTAAGCAAAGTCTTGGAGTTATGTCATCAATAAGCTACACCTGTGCTGTTCCAATTGCTGCTCCAATTCAAAAACCCTTAAGGAGGTACAGCTGTTTTACATTTACACTAAGGCAGGGATCTGCAAACTTGGCTCTCCAGGTGTTCTTGGACTTCAATTACCAGAAGCCCAAGTCAGTATGCCTGCTGATCAGGACTTCTGGGAATTGAAGTCAAAGAACATCTGGAGAGCCAAGTTTGCAGATCCCTGCACTAAGGCATATTATCCTAGAGAACTGGTTAGGCAAAGACTTAGTACCTAATGTCTTTAACTGTTGAAAAGTTGAAAAGTGCCAAAATGAAGCCATCTTGTGGTAAGTTCATTCTGTAGTTCCTTCCATCTGACCTAGTGTGAGAAAGAATAGCCAGGATAAGTTAAAAGCTCTGGTTGATTTGTGTTTAGGGGGTGGGTGGGTGTTTGGGTGGCTGGCTGTATTTTAATGTATTATTTATTTATTTATTTATTTATTTATTTACGGGTTTGTGTTGCAGGTGGGTGGGTTGAGGGGTGTGTGTGTGCTTATTCTTTTATTTTTTTCTATTTTTAATTTATTTTCTTTGGCCCCCACCCATGACATCATGATGTCATGATGTTAGCTCCGCCCACACTGGTGACATCACGGTGGGGTAGTAAAATTTTTGACATCCCACCACTGGATACAAGCCATGTTTGATGAAAATAATGGTATAGGTGGAATAGTAACCCTACTTAGGTGGGGAAGGGAGGAGGACTCTAACATATAACTGAAATTTTGCACATAGTATTGTTTAGCAAACAAGGTAGCATCAAAACTGCAGTAAACGGTTGGAATATTCCCTGTCAGAATTGTAAAAGCAGATAGCTGCTGTTTATGAGCACAAAGACTACCGTAGTTCACAATGTCAAATTCCACCATGTTACTGTGGAAGCGAAAGGGACTGCGGTGGCTTAGTGGTTAAGATGCTGAACTTGATGATTGGAAGGTCAGCAGAAGAGCAGTTTGAGACCCGAGTACTGCTGCTGCTGCCAACCTAGCAGTTTGAAAGTAAGAAATTGCAAGTGGATAAATAGGTACCACTTTGGTGGGAAGGTAAGCAGTGTTCTGTGCACTTCTGTGTCTAGTCATGCCTACCACATGTCCATGGAAACATCTGCAGATGCAGGCAGCGCTGGCTCTTTGGCTGTAAACAGAGATGAGCACTTAGGGCGGCCAACTATCCCTCATTCTGCACGGCAATCTCATTTAGGGAGGTGGAATTTCGACTTACCCTTGTTTCGAAAATGGTACCGGACCTCCCCCGTTACGTCACGGAAGCACCGGTTTCCACTCCGACCGGCAGGCAGTTAAAGAGAAACGGAGCCGAAAAGGCTCCAATAAACTGCGCATGCGCAGAAACCCAATCTGGCGCCAAACTGGGTTTCTGCGCAGGCGCAGTTTATTGGAGCCTTTTCGGCTCCAATAAACTGGATTAACCGCTGAGTTTTTACTTTTTTATTATTAATCTACCAAAGAATTCAAGTTACTTGTCAGCTTTTTATAAATGTAAAAAGTATCTTTGTTTCAATTGATAACTAATCCTAGGGCTACTTCAGGATCTAAGATGGCGTTTTCATATAGAGACATACCATTTGCTTAAACATTTCTGTATGAAAATCAGTATTCTTTCGTATGATAAAGACATCATAGAAATGAGTTCAGTTTAGTTACCTTTGCCATAAAACTTTGAAATCACTTTCTCTCTTAAGTCCTGGTACGAAGATGGTAAAGTTCAAGAAAGAAGACAGTGTGGGTATCCGGCTGGCTGGTGGAAATGATGTAGGAATATTTGTCGCTGGGATTCAGGAAGGCACTTCAGCAGAACAGGAGGGCCTGCAAGAAGGAGATCAGATCCTTAAGGTATGTCTGCAGAAAGCTTCTTGTAATTTTAATGACCTGCTTTCCCCCCAGTACACCATGGTTCAAAAATTGCTTGATTTATAATTATGAAGGGTATTTGCATACAGCTCTTCATTAAAATTAACTGCTGAAGCAACCTAGGGAGATGATACCTTTTGAGGGCTTCTTAGCAACATAATTGCATATACAGAAGAAGGAAAAGCAAGGGTTTCGTTTTTCACCTCTTGAAGCAGAAAATATTTATTCCATGCAAGAAAACCCGCATCCTATTGATGAAGTTACCAGATTCAGTGGATCAAAAAGGAGCTCTCTGTGCTCCCTGTAATGTTGGGCACAGGAATCTTGGTTACATAAAAAAGCTCAAAATGTGGTGGGGGGAAATGTTTCTTGCATTTAGGTCAGTGGTTCCCAATGTGGGGCCCACGCCCCACAAGGGGATTTCAATTCTCAAAAGCCTAAGTCAGTACATTGGCTGATGAGTGCTTTGTGGAACTGACTTAGTTTAGGCTTCTGGGAATTGAAGTCCAAAAATCAAAGGTTTGGAAACACTGATTTAAACAGAGCAAGGGAGGGATGCTAGAGTGTGTTGTCACAATTGTACTAGATTCAATTGTGGATTCACAATTGGGGTTGCACACAAAGTGTTTTCTCTCTCCTCTGTCTTCATAAGCAATACTTTGATACATGTTACGTATGCTTGGTAAAACTGTTACCCTAAAATCATTTTCGTATTTATAAATATTTTTCCCTTTCTCTGTTAGTAATCAAACTTTGCCCTGCTAAATGTTTCTTGCTAGGCTATGGAGTGTTACAGCTCAATGTTGCCTTGATACGTAATTTTGAAGAATTATGGAGAATAAATGTCTTTTCACTCCCTCCACAGTTATCATCTTAGCTTATCTGAGTGACTGTATTTTTTAGCTAGCGTATAATTCCTGTGCAGTTTACCTCTCACCCTTCAGTGCTTACATTTGTAATGCATCCCACAGAGTTAATAAACATAAATTCTACTGCTTAACATATTAAATTGCAGTAAAGTAGTCCCATTGATTCAATGGGGAATTGGTGAGCCAACTTCTCTATAAGTTCCATTGATTCAAATGAATCTGCTCCAATTGTGCTTTACTAAGCTTAAAGTAAATTACAATTAGAGTAGCCTATTTGAATCAGTGGAACTTAAAAGGTGAGTTGACTCCTCAAATCCCCACTTATGTAGTGTGTCTGGGCTAGTTGTGACTTACTATAATAAGCAACAGAACTTCAGCCTTTGGGCCAACTCTTATCTTGCTGTCCATGTTCTATCCCTTACCTAGAGTTAAAGATTGAACCTCCTCCAGTTGCTTTTATATCTTGACTGAGATGTAATACTTTAATTTTTAGGGAAATTGTAGTGGTTGAAGTTGGTAACTGTTAGGAAAATGATTTGTGCCAAAGTGTTCAAAGAAAAAGCTTGACATTTTCCTGCTTCCAGAAAATGACACATACATAATGCACTGAATCGTGTGAAATTTGTTAGCTAAAACCAACATCTTGCATAAAGACTTTAGTAAAAAAAAAAAAAGGGCTTTTTCTTTGACAGCCTGGGTTTTCTTTTTAAAATTGTGTGATTGTTTTGCACCAGGTAAACAATCAAGACTTCAGAGGTATTATCCGAGAGGATGCTGTTCTGTTCCTGTTGGAAATTCCTAAAGGCGATACTGTGACAATTCTGGCCCAGAGCAGATACGATGGTAGGCACTTGATACACAACTTATGAACGTAATTTTGCTTGATCTGTTGGCTTATTTAATGTGCTTCCTTTTCTCTTAGCACAGTGTTGTTTTCAGCATAGGTGACGAGCAAAGTGTTTGTCTTTTTCTCGTTCCAGAAAAAAACCCCCACCCTGTTTAATTCTAAAGCAGGGATGCCCAAACTTTTTGGGTCAAGGGTTGGTCATGTGGTTTAGTAGGCCTGTCATGTGGTTCAGGGGGCTGGTCATGTGGTTCCTCCACACGAGAAGCAGAAGTAAAACATGCTTTGGAATCTGTTTTGCAACAGATATGTAGGATGAGATAGATTTTAAGCTGCTTTATCTGCTTAAACCAGCGGTGCACAAACTATGGCCCGGCGGCTGGATCTGGCCTCCAAGCAAATTTATCTGGCCCACGCTGCCCTCATTGCTCCCAGAAGCGAAAGTAAAACATGCCTGTACAGCTTTTAATGGTACCTTATTCCTATGATAAAGTACAGTGGTACCTCATACAACGATTTTAATCCGTTCCACAGGGCTCATTGTTGTACGAAACAATTGCTATACAATTCATGCATCATATAGCGATTTTCTCTATGGGATGCATCATAGAACGATTTTTTTCCCGCTAAGTGGTTTTCCCCATTGAAAAATTGTTGTACAATTTTTTCCATAGGGAAAATTATTATTCAAGATGCCATTTGAAAAAAAACCTGATTGTTATACAATTTTGTGGCTATACAGTTATCTGGTTTTTCGTGAACGGCCACACCTGCCTTCTAACATCCCAAACTGAAAACAACTGAGTGATTTAGACCTTTCCCAGGAGATGGTCACTAGTGGTAGTTGTAGCAGTAGTATTCTAAGAATAATCTGCTATAGTTAAGGTAATGTAGTTGTCAGTACTGTCTGCATTTTATTTTCTTCTGGCCTCATAGGATACAGGCCCACCACAAATTAACTATTTATAAATATTTAAAATTCTAGCTAACAGTTCATATATCTTACAGAGTATGTTATAGTCCATGAAAGAACAAGCTGAAATATATATTCTAGTTTTTAAGGTGTCTAGAGCTTGGAAGTAACTAGTTACAAACAGGAACTACTCATAATTAATTGCTTTTCCAATAACAAAGATATAACTAGATTACATTATAGTTGCAACCTATTGAGGGATAATCTAAATCCTCTTTTTGTTCCACTGTGTAGTTACTTTTGAAGTGATGAGGATGTGGTATGACTCTGATAGATGAGAAATATCACATGTTTCAAATGTTGGCTGGTGCTGTGCTTTCTGCACTGTTCAGGGTCTTCTTCTTTCATGTCCCGATCAAACTCTGGACTGCCAAAATGAAGCCATTTTTTTGGCTTTGTCATTGGCCAAACCTAAGTTCTCATCAGTTCACTTTTCTGGCAGTAATCCGCAGACCAGTAAATGAGATGGATTCTGTATCTCTCCACATTCACACCACATGCTATTGTCCGCCAACAGCCCACACTTGAGCATGTTGGTCTTACATTTAGGGACTCCAACCTGCAGCCTATTCAGAGTCCTCCAAGTGACATAGGGGAGATTGAGTTCCTCAGCAATTTCCTCCTTTAATGTTGTTCCTTGCCCAGTGAGCTCCTTCCTCCCGTCGTTTAATTTGGTTTTGCTCTAGTGTACCCTCAAGAATGTTTGTTCTTGCCATCAAGCTCTTCCTGGATCTGAGCCGGCGGACTTGAGGCTCATATCTGTTCAGAGGCTGTCGAGAATCATTCGCTTGCTTAGTTCTCTCAGCATCCACTGCTGCCTCTCTCCTGATCTTAGGTGGAGCAATACCAACAAGAGTGTATATTTTCTCAACTGCTGTAGGTTTGAGGCATCCTGTCACTATTCACATGGCTTCATTAACAGTGATGTCAACTTGTTTTGCATGTGTGGATGCACTCCCTACTGAAGCAGCATACTCTGCTGCGGAGACGCTTAGGGCCAAAGCTGATGTACACAGCATGGATGGGGTACACAGAAAGAGCCTCCATGAAGATTGTGAATACAATCAGGCGTACCCATACCTTGTCGGCTAATCTTCCTAACACTAAATTAAACCAAAGGAACTGTTCAGGGTGGTTAGGTGACATTGAACTGGGCAGAAAGAGAGTGTGATTATGGGCCAGCAACTTGTAGTATTCAGACTTTTAAAACTGGCTACATGATAGTAGTAGCTATGTAGATCCAGCCAAGAAATATGTTATTTTAAATTGTTGTAACTATAGTAATAGTTAACTCATTAGGGAAATTCTGGCAAACTCTGATCACAGACCTACCAACTGAGAAAAACAATTAAGTGGCTTCTGATCATTTTCTCTCTCCCTTCAGTTTATAGAGACATAATGGCCTGTGGCAGAGGAGATTCTTTCTTCATAAGGACTCATTTTGAATGTGAAAAGGAAACACCACAGAGCTTAGCCTTCTCCAGAGGGGAGGTCTTCAGAGTGGTTGATACTCTGTATGATGGAAAACTGGGTCACTGGCTGGCTGTGAGGATCGATAGTGAACTGGAAAAGGGCCTAATACCCAATAAAAGCAGGTACGTTACACTCGTGTAAATGTTCCATTTTTTCCATCAGTTGTTGCTGTCTCCCTCTCTAGTTCATTCCACCACAGTCTTGTCTGAAGCATATCAGATGGGATATGCACATCAGAGGATACAGGGCTGATCTTCAGTTGCTAAGAGTTTCCAGGGCAAGGAGTGCCTCACACCTCTATCCCATTGGTTCCCCAAGCTGCAATCCTTATCTTGAACTTCAATTCCCAGAAGCCTAAGTCAATTCCCCAAAGCACTAGTCAGGCAATATACTGACTTAGACTTCTGGAAATTGAAGCCCCTCTCCATGTTGGGAGCCACTGCTCTAGCCCAATTACAACTATGGAGGGTTTGGAAACTTATTTCTAAGTCTGTGATGGTGAACCTTGCTGCTCCAGATGTTCTTGGACTTCAATTCCCGAAAGCCAAAGCCCCATGCTTTACTTCCGCTTCTGGAAGCGACGAGGGCAGCGCAGGCCAGATGAATTGCAGTAAACCCATTCTTGTGGATTCACAGAGGGCTTGGGCTTCTGGGAATTGAAGTCCAAGAATATCTGGAGTACCAAGGTTCGCCATCACGGTTCTAGGTAATTGTCTTCCTTTCACCCTCCTTCTTGGTGAATAGGGGCTCTGGGACCTCCCTCAAGCCCTCAAATTGAAAATCACATCTCCTAGGTGACAGCAGGAATGTGAATAGGTTTTATTTTGGATGTTCAAGCTTTGGAGAAATTGGGGGTTGCAGAAATAGTCTTGGAGATCACATGTGGTCCATGATGTGCTTTCTGTCCACCCCATCCTACATAAATGTGTACGTGTGTCTCACCCCTATGGACCGAAGTGAGACACAGCATTTCAGAACAACAGTCTACTCTGCGAAGCCATATTTCAAAACTCTGTGGAGCTGCAGGGATAACTCCACTTCTAACATCTGCACATTAACAGGGAAATCTGAGTTGGAAAAGCCTGCATACACAGACATCTACAAAAAGGTACCTCTGTCAGAGCTGGCATAGAAGAAGCCCACGTTCATGCACAGCTGTGAGGAAGAGAATAATAATGAACCTATGTGATGCTAGGAGTAGATACCAGTGGTGTGACCTTGCTCCTATTTCAAAATGTATTAAATGTCTATTCATTCATTCATTCATTCATTCATTTACATACATACTAGTGTTCCTCCAGGAGTTTCAGGCAGTGTAAATGGGGCTTCTCCTCTCCACTTCATCATCATAACAATATTGTGTAGTACAAGTCAAGCTGAGAATGGATGGCCTCATCCAATATGCCCTATATGATGGGATGATAAAAATTCTACTACCACACCATGACATCACGGACGTCATGGGCGTGGCCAATGTCATGACGTCATGGGTGGAGCCGACATGACGTCATTGGCGGGGCCAAAAATAAAAATAAATAAATAAAATAAAAATAAACACACACACACACATCCCTCAGCCCGCCCACCCACCCAGACAGCTACAACACAAAGTCGTAAATAACTTAAATAAATAAATAAATAAATAAAATAAAAATTAAATAAAAATACAACCACCCACCCAAAATACAAATAAATTACCCACCCACCCCAAATAAAAACCCCTCACTTGCTTACCTTCCTTGGGACGATGAACCCCCATGGCCCGGGGCCACCCGGCAAGGCGTGCCGCCCCCGACTGCGGCCTCCTCCTCCTCTTCTGAAGGCCGTGGCCACAGGAGCCACCGCCTGCAGCTGCCATCCATAGCCACCGCCGCCGGAGCTGCCGCTGCCTGCAGCCCTGTGGCCTCCTCCTCCTCCTTGGGCCGGTGCCTTTGGCCCGGCTCCGGCTGCAGCCACGACCAGGGGAGGCGGGCAGCAGTGGCTCTGGCGGTGGCTCCGGCCGCAGCCGCCGAGCCTCCCTGGCCCGTCCGCTGCAGACAAGCCCCCATGCCCAGGGGATGCCCGGCGGGGCACACCGCCGCCGCCTGCAGCCTCCTCCTCCGCCGGGCGCCGTAGCTGGACCAAAAAGGCATCGGCCCGAGGAGAAGGAGGCCACAGGGCTGCAGGCAGCGGCAGTTCCGGCGGCGGCTGTGGATGGCGACTGCAGGCACCTGGCCCACAGGCACCCGGCGGAGGAGGCAACTGCAGGCGGCAGCGGAGCACCCCGCCGGGCGTCCCCAGGGCATGGGGGCTTGTTGGCAGCGGACCGTCCAGGCAGGCCTCAATGTGTCCCGGGGGAGGTGCCCTCCTCTGAGGGCTGGTGCCGCCGCCGCCGCACTGAAAGCTCCAAAATAAAAAAAATTTAAAATCGGAGCAAAAATGGCTCCAATTGACTGTGCATGCGCAGAAACTCAATCTGACGCATGCGCAATGGATCAGATTGAGTTTCTGCGCATGCGCAGTCAATTGCAGCCATTTTTGCTCCGATTTAAAAAAAAATATTTTCTTTTGGCGAGGCGTCCGGAACCGGATGCCTCAAAAGTTGTCTACCCTCCCGGAGAACCCTCCGGGATTGGTCCTACTGTTTCCAGGGAACCATATGGAACCGGGGACATCCCATCACTGCATCACTGCCTATATTTAGAATCATGGCTGAGAAGGGACAGAACTTGGAGCTCCAAAGCCACCATCCAGCACTTCAACCCTGGCTGAGCAGGTTGTGATCCTCCAACACCCTGCCCATCCTGCAACACACATCATCTCTCAGCACTGGCTGTGCTGAAAGGGCAGGTAGCATTTGTAAATCAGCATGATTGGAATGGCAAGATGTTCCCTGTGTGTTATGTGCCCTCATTTCAGAACCAACTTATAGTGCCTTAATAGGACTTTAAAGATAAGTGAGACATTTAAGGAGTGGTTTTACCATTGCTACCCTTTCAGTAAGCTTCCATAGCTAAGCAGGGATTCGAATTCAGGTCTCCATCCCTCTATGCACTACACCACATTAGATACACTTGTTTCCTACACCTCACTACATGACTCTGGTAGATGAACCTGTAATATAATATCTTATTTCTCAACATGTGATAGTATTGTTCTCCATCTTACATAGTCTACTCTCTACATCAGGGGTGCCCAAACATTTTGGGCTGTGGGCCGATCATGTGGTTCAGGAAGCCTGTCACTAAGGTCCAGGGGCCAGGTGCGGCCCCCAATGCCAATTCATCCGGCCCATGAAGCCGTACGGGCGCATTTTACTTCTGCTTCGACGAGGGCTTCGCGGAGCGGATGAATTGGCATCGGGGGCCGCCCCCGGCCCCCGGGCTTTAGTTTGAGCACCACTGCTCTACATCAATAGCAAGTAAGCTTTCTTCTGGCTATGCCCACAGCTACCCATCTTTTTCTGCCTTATCCAAATCCTTATATAGGCAATCATCATGGCGATCAGCCATGAAGACTGTTCTGAGAATATAATTCAGAGGCCTTTCATCTGCCTTCCACATCACAGCATGACACCCGTCCCAATTTCTGGTCCTGAACCCTTTTGGCACACAAAGTCCTCATCAGTCCCAGGCAAATATTGATGAAGCTGCTGCTCTCCATCAAGATGGATTCACGTGGGATATAATCCACTTGGGAACCATCACCCTTCCCTGTGGACTTTTCTACCCAAGGCTGTTAGTCCTCAGGGTTGTCAGGTTAGTTAACCACCGCCTAACACTCGATGTTGAGTCGCCAGCAATATGGTCTACTCTATTACCATAGCAGGGTAACCTCCCCAAAGCTGCCCAACTACCAGCCATAACAACAGGCAGTTTGTTAGTCCATTTGTATAGCATTTTAACTTGAAATGTTTTTAAATGTCTTTAATTCTGCCCAACCTTCAAAATAGTACTTTTGTATCTATTCCTTCTTGGAAAAGTATACATTTGGCTGCTTTTGCATCCATCCATGTACTTCCCTTGCTGGCTTCTACTGACAAAATGATTGCTTTCTCTCCCAGGGCAGAACAGATGGCCAGTGTACAAAATGCTCAGCGAGACGGCTCCAGTGATAGGGCAGACTTCTGGCGGATGCGTGGGCAGCGATCTGGAATGAAGAAGAATCTGAAGAAGAGCCGTGAAGATCTGACTGCAATTGCCTCTGTGAGCACTAAATTTCCAGCCTATGAACGAGTTATGCTCCGGGAGGGTAAGTGAATGACAGCAGAGCAGAGCGGCTAACTGATCTCCTTGATTCTGAAAGACAGCGACTGCTATTATTTCTGGCAAATATAAACAGGTTTTGCCAATCAGCTCTGGCTTTGGGCTACCAGCAAGTGGTAAAATCTGTCTTTGGTCACAACCAGTTCTGGACTGTCAAAAAAATATCTTGACTGTGTGCACATGACTGGTTACATTTGATTAGAAATGTTTTTTTAAAAATTCATTAACTTGCAACCACATAAATACATATTATGTCCACCCTAGTAAATACAGTATATGTAGTACAAAATCAAAAAACACACCTTGAAAATTTGTGTTTCTACTGTGTGAATAGTAGAAAAAGAAATAAATGCACTCTTACATTGCAGCAAATATACAGTGTGGCCTTGTATTGTCTTCTTGTTAAAGTATATGGAGCAGCTTTCAAAATTTGAAAGGTTGATTAATAAACGAACATATTAAACCGTGCCTGAAAAATGCATCCAATTGTGTTGAGCCAAATTTTTAAGTGCAGCTTATTGTGCTAATGTTGCCTGGGCTAAAATACCTCCCATTCCCAAAGATTGGTGTAGGCTCTCTTATATTGGTAGGGCTTGGAATTAATAAAGGTACAGTACATTAAATAAAACAACCAATGGTGGGCATTGTTGCTGTTTAGTTCTGGTAATAATACTCCAACATGACTTCTCCCCTCCCCACCTCCCACCCCCATTTTTTTCCATTCAATAGTGCAGTGTTGAATTTTGCCCTCTTAAAGAAATAACTTTTTGTTTTAATCATTACAACTGTGGAAACTAACTAACACAACTGTCTCTTTTTAGCTGGTTTCAGGAGGCCTGTGGTGATTTTTGGTCCCATTGCTGACATAGCAATGGAGAAGTTGTGCAGTGAGTTGCCTGACCTTTATAAAGCTGCCAGTAAGTCACTCAACGTTTCCCTCAAAATTTGTCTAGTAGAGCATTAATTTTATTCCAGTAATTTATTCTTGTTCTTGTCATTGTTATATGCGGTCAAGTTGGAACTAATTTACAGAAACCCTAATAGGGCTTCAAGGTAAGTGAGATATTTAAAGAGTAGTTTTATTAGTTCCACACTACCAGTGATTTCCCATGGCTGAGTAGGAATTTGAACCCAGACCTCCTGAGCCCTAATCGGTCATTCTCATCACAGTACTGCACTGAGCATCAGACATTTCTTAGTTATTTCTTAAGATTAAGACCTAATAACACCTTTGAGAATTAGATGCAAATAACATTAGGCAAAATGTATAAATGTAACATAGATTCAGCATAATAGATCTTAAGAAATTGATTTAGATCATAAACATTCATTTTAAGGAAACACTGTAGTAAAAGATGAGATTTTAAAGTTTTCTTGAATAAAACAACTGAATAATAGGCAAATATTAACTGGAGTTTTGGGGTACCACTAATGAGGTTCACTTTTCTATTCTTGTTGCCTGATGCATTTCATACTTGGGCACACAGAAATGATGTTCAGTGCTGCTGGTATCTTAAGCTCTGTGATATATGAATGCTGGTGATCCTCACAGTTGCCTGGATCTAAAACATCTGGGGGTGGGATTTCCTGGTCCCTTGCATGTTGTTGAATTGCAGTTCCCATAACTAATGAGAAGAAATTGTGATACATGCAGTTCTATATCACCTGGAGGCCTATCTGTACTTTAAGACCTTTGGTTTAGTAGCAGCATTTTGAGTTGGGGATGTGACTTTAAAAATTTGAGGACTTCCAGTCCTACAATTTACCTAGGAACCTTTTCTCCTCCCCAAATTATGGGAGTGAAAGCTCCCAGACGAGAAGGTGTTAGAACAGCCATCACAACTTCTGTCCTGTTCCCACAGTTCCTCTTCTTTGATCGGTAAGAGAAATGCCACATAACACTGTGGAAGTCCAAGGTTCTCTGCAGCTTGCATAGGTCCATGGAGATTAGATGCTGACATCCATTAGAACAGGAGTTCTCAACCTTTTAAAGCCAGGTTACGCTCCCTCAGACAGCTTTGGGAGCCAGATAGCCATTTTGCCCTTTCTCCACCACATGGCACTTCCTGGTGTGGTAGAGGTGGTGGTGGGCCACATGAAATTGTGCTGTGGGCCACATCTGGCCTGTGGGGCACAGGCTGATAATCCCTGCATTAGACCGTACACAAGACCAATGGGTCTATCTCCCCAAGAACCTTTGTGAGTTACAGAAATCATTAGGATTCCCACAGTATAGCAGGGTGTTTTTCTTATCAGCCAAAGAACTGGTGCTGAAACAGCATGGAGGGCTGCTCTTAATTCCTTTTCATTAAGCGGCTTCCACTTTCTTAATTCTGCCTTGTTGATTCTGGGTGAATTATGAGACTAAAAGTTCTCAAATCCTGAAAATCCCACCCCTGTT
This sequence comes from Furcifer pardalis, assembly GCA_030440675.1. Classification (NCBI taxonomy): domain Eukaryota; kingdom Metazoa; phylum Chordata; class Lepidosauria; order Squamata; family Chamaeleonidae; genus Furcifer; species Furcifer pardalis. Next base: position 37,720,237 of record CP126896.1, read on the forward strand.
TTGAATTGGATCTTGAAGCTTACTGGTAGTCAGTATAGCTGAAATCAAAACACTGTAGTTCTAAAAGATTTTGTCCCTAGTTACCATCTGACAGTTACAATTTGTACCAATGTTTTAAGTGGTATCCATGTTAGTCTGTACAACCACATCAGAGAGTAAACAAAACAAAGCAGCAAAAATCGGCAAAAAAAAGTTGTGGCACCTTAAAGACTAACTCCTGTATTTAAATGTGAGTTTTCATGGATCAAGTCCTCTGAAGTTTGATGGTCATCAGCAAAGTGATTGAATTAATGATGAAACAAATTTGTTATTCTTGCAGAAACGGAACCAAAAGATGCTGGTTCAGAGAAGTCCACTGGTGTAGTGCGTTTGAATACTGTGAGGCAAATTATTGAGCAGGTAGATTTTCCTCCTCACTCTTCCATTGCTTTCCATTATCATAAAAGCAGAGCAAGAGGTACTGATCATAGTGGTATACAGTAATACCCCGGATAACGATTGCACCGGATAACGCTAAAACCGCATAACGACGACAAATTTGGGGGGAAGATTTGCAGTGGAGAACGTTCTTTTTAGCGTTATCCGATACAGTCGTTCTTAGCAGCAGGGTGGCTGGAAAGCTGAACGGGTTTCTCTGTTCAGCTTCCCAACCACCCTGCAGCTACAGAGGCAGGGGTGGGGTGGCTGGAAAGCTGACGGGGGGCTCCCCCGTCGGCTTCCCCAGCCACCCCACAGCTGCAGAGGCAAGGGCGGGTGGCTAGGGAAGCTGACAGGGAGTCCCCGTCAGCTTCCCCAGCCACTCTGCAGCTGTAGATCGGGTCCTCTGATCTCTCTGGAGCAGGCAGGAGACCCAACCTACAGCTGTTACTGGGCTTCCCCGATGTCCCCAGCCAGTGGAGCAAGCCAAAACGTCAGGGTTCGAACCCTGACGTTTTGGCTTCCTGCACTTGCTGAGGACATCGGGGAAGCCCAGAAACAGCTTGGATCGGGTCTTCCCACCTTCCTGGACCCGGCAGGGGTGTCAGGGAGCCCAAAATGGGTAAAAAAAAAAGTCCGTTTTGTTTTACCAATTTTGGGCTCCGTGACCCCCCTGCCGGGTCCAGGGAGGTGGGAAGACCCGATCCAAGCTGTTTCTGGGCTTCCCCGACGTCCTCAGCAAGTGCAGCAAGCCAAAACGTCAGGATTCAAATCCCGACGTTCTGGCTTGCTGCAGTCTCCAGGGAAACAGGGCTTTTTTTAACGTTGTGCGATCAATGTATTGCACAATGTTAATAACCAGATAACGATGAGACTTGTGGAACCAAGTCTCATCGTTATCCAAGGTACTAGTGTATATTATTTTTCATATCTGTAAATGAATACAGTATTTCATTTAATTCTGGATGCTAACCAGGGTTGGTCTAGCTAGTATTTGTGTGGGAGACCATTAGGTAATACCAGGAAAAAAATGATAAAGAGATAGAACACATTACTGCCTAAAATGCTGGAGAGTTTCAACCAGTCAGTGTTGACAAGATAGGGCTAGACCACTGTTTCCCAACCTTTGATTTTTGGACTTCAATTCCCAGAAGCCTAAGTCAATTCCCCAAAGCAGTGATCAGCCAGTGTACTGGCTTAGACTTTTGCGGATTCAAGTCCCCCTGTGGGGCATGGGCCCCACGTTAGGAACCACTGGGCTAGACAGATGAGGGATTTGTCTCGGCATAAGGTAGCTTCATACATTCCTAATCTCCATACTGTATTTTTTGTTCCACAAATCAGGATAAACATGCTTTGTTGGATGTCACTCCCAAAGCAGTGGATCTATTAAATTACACCCAGTGGTTCCCAATTGTGGTGTTTTTCAACCCGGACAGCAGGCAGGGCGTGAAAATCCTGCGTCAAAGGCTAATGCCCACATCGAACAAAAGCTCACGGAAGCTTTATGATCAAGCAAATAAGCTGAAGAAGACTTGTCAGCATCTTTTTACAGGTAGGTAAAGATGCACATCTGGTTTCATTTTCTCTGTAGCATGTATCACAATGGAATTAATTTAATGTGACCCCTTCAAAAAAAATTCTCTTAATTTTTCTAAACAGTATCACTTCTTCCATGTCTAGGCTGGACGTAAAACTGCCAAAAGGAACATTTTGGAGAGTTCATTCCAGTTAAAAGATGCTTTCCTCCAGATTTTATGGAAATAATCTGGGAAATGAGCATTCTCTCTGTTGTTTGACCTTTGTGTTTATCTGGTCACCTGTTTCCATGCAAGACTTTTTCTTCCTGCTCCTTTTTTGTGCAGGATGTTTTCACTAAATATCAACAATGGACTTTGCTAAACACATTAAAACTAATTATTTTAAGATGCAATTAAAAATTGATGCGATTAGTTGCTGCACTTTTCCAGGAGATAACAATTTAAACAACCATGTTTTTCAAAGATCAATAAAAGGATGCCATAAAACATGGTAATTGTGTAAATTGCCATGTCCCCAAATTACTGAGTTTTGTTCTTTAAAAAAATATGGAAATTTGTATTCCAGAAAGCACAAACGTGTATGTCTGCACATATACGCACGCACACACACACACCCTATCTGTAAGTATCATATACATTGATTGGATTGTTGAAACAACTATTGTTAATAATTTGACATTCTATCCAAGAATGGCTGGGCTAAGTAGGTGACTAGTAAAGTACTTTGTGGGATAAAGCATCTTTTTTCCCCAACCAAACATGTGGTGTTTTTAATTTCTGCAGCTACCATTGATTTAAATTCAGCCCATGATGGTTGGTATGGCAGTCTCAAAGATGTGGTTCAACAGCAACAGAATGAAGCAGTGTGGGTCTCAGAAGGAAAGGTATGTGGACAGAGCTTTTCTTTTTTATGACTTTTGTGTTCTTCTCTTCTAAGAAAGGCAATATTATATCCTCAGAAAATCCTTATTCATACAGTGTAGAAATTAATGAATTTCATTCAACATTTGTCGGCTATAATTCGTTACATACTGGGAAAATGATTGAAAAAATCTATTATGGAAATAAAAACTGAAGGGGAAAAAAATCTTCCATTATATCCTTCTATTCTATGTTGGTACCCACATTACTTTCTATGAATGTAATTCTATATATTGATATTTTTGTCTATATCTTTAGCTAATATGAACATGAATGTGACAAAGCATAATCTCTTCACAATTTTTTTTAGCTGGAAGGAATAGATGATGACATTGAAGACCGTATGTCATACTTAACAGCTATGGGTGCTGACTATCTGAGTTGTGACAGCCGACTTATCAGTGACATGGAAGACACTGATGGAGAAGGTGGGGCGTATACAGACAATGAGCTTGATGAGCCTTCTTATGAGCCAAGAGTGTCTTCCATTAGTCGGTCCTCAGAACCTGTACAACACGAGGAGGTGAGAAGTCCAAAATAAGACCATGTTGTCATCATTGTCATCACCCCCCCCCCTTTAAGATTTTAGGTTGTAAAATTGATGATAAAGTAATACCTGGAGGGAAAAGTTAGTTAGTGATTTCAGTGTTTCAGTGTACTTTCATGCATGGGACAGAAGTATAGTTTTACTGCATTGTCAAAGGGTATGGATTTTGTGCTTCACTCTTAATTTCCCACAACAAGATGGCCATCAGAAGTTCCAACTCAGGCTTTCATAGAGTCTATAGAGAGAGTCTAACTGTAGCTTGTCTTCTAAGCTATCATAAAAGAAGAGAGTATTATAAAATAATTCACAAGAAAGTGTTTAAAATCACCTCTTTTCAGAAAGGTGATAGACATTGTCTCATGAATACCGTTTCCTACATAGGAGACCTTGGTGAGCAGACTGCCAGAATGAGTGCTCCAAATGGTACATGATCCAGTAGAAGTACACACAAAAATAAACTTTTAGTTCATAAATCTCACCATTAACACATATAACAAGCTTAGATAAATTCCCAGATGATTTAAGAAAAAGTTTGAATAAGGAACTAGATATGAATGAAGTATTGTACTAAAGTTAGAGGATTAGATGGAAAATAGATCTAATAGGAAAGAAATGGAAAGGATATTAGATAAAACTAATTTATCTTGATTTAAAATACTACAATTGGAAAAATGGACCAAAAAACCTTGGTAAAACGACATGGAGAAGGTAGGAAATTAACAGTGTTTGAGGAATTAGTTCTATAGTTGGAGAGGAAGGTAATAAGGTCAAAAGAATTAGTAAGATTTATGGTGTTCTAGGGAAGCAAGACAACTCATAAAGAAGTTTAAAATCAATGTGAGAAGAGGAATTAGGTATAAAAATTAAAAAGGAGAGGAGAATTTGGAGACAAAGAATAATGAAAAATATGTTTCCTTAACAGAAAATTGCTGTAAAACAATTTAGAAATGGTGCATGACTCCAATATGTTTAAGTTATTATGATTTGAGGTATAATAAGAATTGCTGGAGATGTAAAAACAAACTGGGAACACAGTTACATCTTAGGTGGGATTGTAGTTATGTGAAAGAAATATGGGGGAAAGTGTTTTTAGAAATAGAATGAATTATTTTGATACCTGCAGATGTGTCCCAGAACAGCATTATTGATGGACTTTGGAGGTTAACAAATTGAGAGAAAAAAGAAAGAAATGATCAGTATAACTATACAGTAATACCTCGGATAACGCTTACCTCAGATAACGCTAAAATCGCATAACGTTAAGTAATCTGGGGAGGAGAATTGGATCGAATAACGTTAAGGTCCTATGGGATGGATCAGATAACAACCGCTAAAGTCTGTGTGGTTACAATGTATCTCTATGGAGCTTTAATGTTATCTGATCCATCCCATAGGATTTTAACATGCATCGGATAACACTAAAAATCGGATAACACCAAGACTTGTGGAACCAAGTTTTAGCGTTATCCAAGGTATTACTGTACTGTATATATTGCCCTGCTGGGTGAAGAGTGCACATAGTATTATTGTATGATTATGTTGTTGTCGTTGGTCTTGTTGTTTTGTTATTTATTTTAATTTCTTTATCTTGTATTTTAAAAAATTAAAAAGAAGTAGACACACAAATAAAAAAGGTAGCAAAGTAGTAACAGTGTCAAAATCATTACTCTTAATTTGGTTCCAAAAGAAGAGGGTCTCCTACTCTTTTTGTGGCAGCAGAAGTGAAGTTGTTTCTGTGCTTCACATATGTCAGGAACTATGTGAATATATGTATCCTATTTCTTGTCCATAGAGTTTAAGGAAATCTAGCCCAGAACTAAGAACTCATATGAGAAGAGCTGGTAGCAAGGAAGTCCTGAGAGACCCCAGTCCACCTCCAGCATTCAAGCCTGAGCCCCCTAAGGTAATGTTAGAGGAGGAGAACTATCATTACTAATTCAAATGAGTAATTTTCATCTTTTTACTAAAAAACATTTTCCTTCTCCAATGGCTTAAAATGCTCCTTGCTTAATTTGCTGCTTCAAATTTTCATACTAAAGATAGAGTGAAGTTCAGCTATAACTTGGCCACCTATCTTCCCTTTATTAAAAAATAACACTGGCATAGGATAGGCCAGAGATGGTGAACTTTGGCACTTCAGCTGTCCTTGGACTTCAATTCCCAGGAGCCCATGTCTCTGCAAATCCACATGAATGGCTTTACTGCGCATACTAAAGCCATTTGTGTGAATTCACAGAGACTTGGGCTTCTGGGAATTGAAGTCCAAGAACAGCTGGAGTGCCAAGATTCACCATCATGGGATAGGCTTTAGACACCATATTAATTGATGTCCTGTGGCTGTTCCTTTCTTGATTGAATTTGACTTTGCATAATGCTAATGTTTGCTTTTGTTTTTACGTTAAAGGGTAAGCTGTTACACAAAGAAGAGTCATATGATGTCCCTAAGAATTATGAACCCAGAACAAACAGTCCTAGTGCTATTAGCACTGAAAACTCTGGAGTACCAGCTAAAGTATTGCCGCCTCCTATTGCTATCAAACCTGTTTTTGGGCGGCCTATATTGAAATCTTCCCAGCCAGTTGTTCCACCAACAGATGTAGAGGAGAAAGCAGAAGAAGTTGTAGATCAACAAGAGAACACACCAAAATCTGTGTTAGGGAAAGTTAAAATATTTGAGAAAATGGACCATAAGGCACGGCTCCTGAGAATGCAGGAACTACAAGAAGCACAAAATGCCAGGGTATAAAAAGAATCTGCGTTTCTTGTGTTTCTGTTACATGTTTATAGCAATAAGCATTTTATTACTTTTTCATAATCTCGTATGTTAGGTCATCTGAGCAGAGCTCTGCTTAAGTAAGGGATTTTAACAATTGATTTGGTTTGGTTACTTTTTCTTCTGCTCCAGGAAAACCTGGTGTAACAATCTGAAGTCTAAAACAGTGTTTCTCAACCATTTTCAAATCCCTGCACTTTTTTATTAATATAAAAATCTCATGCCTTCTTTCAAATTTTCAGAACCTAACAATTTTATTTGAAGTACAAAAGTTATTCCCTATTTTTTTTCTACATGTAATACTGTATTTCTAGCAGCAATCCATGAACAGCTTTGTTTTCTTCTACTTTGTATCATTTTTAAATACTGTGATTGCCTATAAAGTATAGAAAGGGAGCTTGTTAGCATCACACTCTAGGAAAAAGCATTAGGGTCAGTCGCCGATTCATTGTTTGAGATAGACTCTGAAAATGTTCCAATGCTTATGGATTTTCTTCTGATCTTTCTTTTCTTCTGTAGGTGGAAATAGCTCAAAGACACCCAGATATTTATGCTGTCCCAATCAAAATCCAAAAGCCAGAGCAGAACTGGTCCCAGACTGCCAGGTAAAATGGACCTGCACATGCTCTTCTAACATACTGTTGTGCCTTTTGAACAAAAGCCCAAAAATTATTTTGTCATTGAATTAGACTACTTCAAAATTCTAAGAAATGTTGGTTCCATCTGTACAGAGATAGCAAATTGTGGTAGAATGTATTTGTTATGAAAAGAAAAAAGCTTAAAAACTGATCGATCTTTATCTATAATTGCAGACTTTACAGGTGAGTAAACCTGCATATTGTACAGTGCTAGTTGTCCTTTTGTACTGTCCAGATGTACAGTCCTTTGTCAGACTGCTTCTAGGGATTTGTAGCACTATCCATCTATGTTCTTGTCCAAAATTTCTTCTATTCTTATCCTATTCATGCTTGGTAACCAAAGATCTTCCATTTCCCTAAACAGTTCACCATTTTCCTCAAGTTTTCTTCTTCTGCATATAAGAAGCTTTTGCATCTATTACCATATACACAATGCCCTCTTTCTCCTCATGCTTTTTCAGTATTGACTTTGGCTTGTACTCTCAAACCTATTATAATCAACTTTAGGAAAGTGGGAATTTGCTCACCTTCTACCTGCTCTACTTCTTTTGGAAGTAGTTACTAACTGTGTAACTCTGAAAGGTCACATATTTACAACAGATGATAAAAACCGTTTGGTATTTTCCTGTTAAATTTGATACTTCATGTATAACATTAGCATTGTAATCATTGCATTAATAATAATAACTAAATGAACAGAGAAAGATTAAAGCCTGGTTCTTTCTTTGCAAAGGATAATATGTCCATTAATATGCTGTATTAACTAATTTTAGGATAATAAATCTATAGGGAATAAAATATATATTCCTAGAGGTAAATCCTGTGAAATGGCAGATTTTTTTGATTCATATAGAATTTATGGTAATCAGTCTTGACAACATACACAGATACATTTAGGTTTAAATGTTGTATATTCAAACAAATGTAAAGAGACACTCTTATATGTTTACAGTGCTTGGGTATTAGGGCAACACTTAGATTTTCTCATTAGGATCCAGAAGTTAACTAAGGCACTGACATATTTATCCTGAATATATTGAAAAGTTTGCAGGAAATAACTTTTAGGGTTTTTTTATTGAGAGGGTCGCAGCCGTGGGCAAGAGTTTCTATGCATTCCTTATATAAATTGGGATGAGTACTCTTTCATCCTTTTTCTAAGAGTGAAATCCAAAGCAGCCTTGAAAATTATGATAGTTACTTTTAATCAGATGGTAAATCCTATCTTTTTGAGTATTTGCTGTATTGACTTTGATTTAGTGTATTTTCATGTTAGTTCCAGACCTCCTGAACCTCAGAAACCATCTACTCGATCTTACCTAGATAAGCAAGGAAGCTACGGAAGTGATGCAGAAGAGGAAGACTACCGCCAACAACTCTCTGACCAGTCTAAGCGTGGATACTATGGACAGCCATCTAGATACAGGGATACAGAATTATAGATGCATGGGTGACCAGAACTATTATTCTGAGTTTACCCCTGAACAACCAAAATAGAGCCTTGGTCAGTTTCACAAGGTATATTTTGGAGTTATTGATGAACTCAAGGTATTATCTACACACTGGAAAGTCAGGACTTAAATATTCCCTACTTGTTGGAGAGAATGAATCACTATTGCCTGAATGCTGTTGCCTATTTTACAAAAGGACCAAAAAATCTATTTGAAAAGTTTATGTTGATTTCTGGTATATCTATATTTTTAACTATTGCATTTTCTAATTAAAATTGCCTTTTAAACCATTATTTTAACCACTGTTACATGGTGGAAACTTGATGGAAAATACAGCCCTGTTGTGCAAGAAAAAAAAGTGCCTTTCTAACAAAAAGTGTCTTCAGCATCTGATACATGATGCTTGTGTAAAGCCATAATGTTTCAGTTGCCTAATTTTCTACTTTAAAAAAGTATCTGTACAATTTTTCATAAGCAATGACTTGTAGGTATGAAAAGTTTGTTTTGTAAATTGGTTGCCACCAAACCTGGGAGTATCCAGACTGGGAAAAATTATGTGGAAAATAAAAGATTATTTGTTTCTTAAAACCTTTATGTGAGTCATGCAATAATAAAGGGACCTATTGTACAAATATATGCCACTCTGTTTTATTTGAAAAACTAAATATTTTAATGACACCTTGAATATTAACTTCTGGGTTTTGTGTGTATGTTATGTCTTCTGCTTTTCTTTGTTTCAGACACTTGGGTACAATGAAGTAGTTAATGAGGGTGTTTCTTTTCCTTTTTACTTTTGGCATACATTCACAAAGCTTGGAATTTCATGGTACCTTCAAAGGAGGTAATAAAAAAATAGGCAATTCAACGCAGGCTAATTGATGAAACTACATCATTAATATAGAAATTAAATAAGAATGGTGCGAAGATGTGAGCCTCCTCATTCCCTTTTGTTGTAGGGATTTGTTAAAGCTTGATAGTCAGTTCTGATTTTTAAGGTACATTTCAAGCAATCATATATATACTAATTGCAAACAAACCAAACCAGAGTGATCCTACATGGACCAAAAAAACTAAACGCCCCTGACAGGTGTTCAGAGAGGTGCAGATAGGACTGCTCTACAGGTGGGCTGGTTCACTGCAGCAATGATATCATCTGATCATTGTCTTTAGGAGTGAATCAGCTTACTCTTGCAGCAGACTAAATAGCAGGCTGAATGCTAACCCTTTGTCACTCTGTAAATAGTCTTTTTGAGGCTCCAGTCTAGACCTGTGTTCAGTTGTTTCTCCAATAAAAGGCTTCTATTGGATCAAAAGCAGTATTTAACTCCATACATGCAGCATTGAGCTGTCCAACTCTTGTGGTATACAGTATTCTGTTGTCAGATGCAACAAAACAATTACCAGTAACGGAACATTCCAGCGCAAAGCCTGCCTGCTCTTTAACCAGGATATAATCTTGGTGTTCTGCTCAATCCTTCAGATTTAGCAAGATAAATAAATACATTTCATGTCAGAAATTACTCTGGGTTGAAAGAATTCTTGCTGGAGATACTCCGCTCAGGGGACGCCCGAATGAGGCTCCTTTCATGTCCCCAGGATCTGTAGTGTAGCACTCGGGTATCAAACCCCGACCTTCCAGTCTCCAAGCTCAGTATCTTAATCACTAAACCACCGCATAGATTATAGCAGAAATATCAGTTAAATTAATTGAGCTGCAATTTCTGGAGCTCTTCAGTGTTTTCTCTCTCTCCAAACACTAAGACTACTAAATTGAACTTCCAGATGCTAAATTACAATATGTATCATTTATGTGGGTAAACAAACCAGCAAGTAAAGCAACTCACTTTAATGTCCTTAAAAAGCATAATCAGGATGAAATTTTCTCTGGAAAAGCAAAACAAAGTACAGTAATACCTCGGATAACGTTTACCTCGGATAACACTAAAATCGCATAACATTAAGTAATCTGGGGAGGAGAATCAGATCGAATAACGTTAAGGTCCTATGGGATGTATCGGATAACAACCGCTAAAGCCTGTGCGGTTACAATGTATCTCTATGGAGCTTTAACATCCGATACATCCCATAGGATTTTAACATGCATCGGATAACACTAAAAATCGGATAACACCAAGACTTGTGGAACCAAGTCTTAGCGTTATCCGAGGTATTACTGTATTATAATTTACTGACTGTATAAAAGGCTTTTGGGAAGATCATTATAACTTCTCAGTATTTTTACCACTTATGAGGTTCTTATCAGGTTTTTATCTCTATAAGTAAATCAGAATAAAAATCTTCCCATGCTGAGGCAGAGACACGTGTCTTGAATCTGTGTCTTGATTATCTTCATCAACTAGGACTAACATCTAAGAATGTATTTTTTGTTTCAAATCCAATTTTCAGCAACATAACTGACTTTCTAATCTGCCTTGTTTTCAGCCACATAATTATCTACAACTTTATGCATATTAGAGGGTAAACAAAATAAGACAAAAAACATTGTGGCACTTTAAAGACTAACTGCTGTATTTTAATGTGAGGTTTGGAGTGATTGCTTTGGAGTTTATCTAAAACCAACCTCTGAGTGTAACAGGACTGCAGTTGAAGAATAAGAAGACAGAAATCATGACTACAGAAGAACTAAACAATTTTAATGTTGACAATAGATACATTGAAATAGTGAAAGATTTTGTATTCCTTGGTTCAATCATCAGTCCAAAGGGAGACTGCAGCTAAGAAATCAGAAGAAGAAGGAGACTCAAAAGAACACCAATGAAGGAATTGGAAAATAATATGATGTGCAACAGTGTGTCACAGGAGACCAAGACCAAAATCATTCATACTTGTTTTCCCAATCACAACATACAAGTGTGAAAGCTGGACAGTAAAGAAAGTTGATAGTAAAAGATTGATTCATCTGAAATATGGTGCAGAAGGATTACATTATGGATAACCTTGGACTGCCAGAAAGATAAACAAGTTGTGGAGCAAATGAAGCTTGATCTGTCTTTGAAGGCAAAAATGATGAAACTGAGTCTGTCCTAATTTGGGCAAACCACGAGAAGACAAGATTTTCTGGAAAAGACAAGAATGCTGGGAAAGGTGGAAGGCAGCAGAAAAAGAGGAGGAACAAATACAAGATGGATTGATTCTTTGAAGAAAAATAATAAGCTTATAGCAGCTGAGCAGAGCTGTTGAAAACAGGACACTTTGGTGATCACTTGTTTACAGGGTCACCATATATCAATAACACCAATTCCACCACCACCAACTATGGATACTTCCAAACTGTAATTCTCATATTGCTTGAGTGAACTGGGTCTTAAGGTCCTCAAGTACGTAATGCACTCTAATTTCAATAACACAATAGCGGTCAGAATAGTCTCAGAACCTGGTAGACCATCACACTCTTGCGGTACACAGAAAGAGCCTTCTCAAAGATTGTGGTATTTTTGAGCCACAATCGGGCGTACCCTGGTAATGGCAACTTTGTGTTGCTGGCTAATCTTTCTCACACTAGGTCATGCGAAGGGAACTGCAGAATGAACTCACCAAAAGGTGCCTTCATTTTGGCAGTTTCACATCTGGCCTAAACATGGAAGAAGAAGAAGAAAAAAATCTTGCCAGCAGAAGTTGTGTCGTCTCTGGCTTGCTGTTGCTGATGCAGAGATCACCATTTTGGAACAAATGGGGTTTCTGCTGCACAAGCAGGTACTGGATACTGTACTGAGAAGATGTTGGACTACTTGTGCAATGAACAGTTGTGAAAGCATTTGCACTTTATAGGATTCTGGCAAATCAGAGTCCAGTGAGGAGATTCAGTTCAACATCCCCAGGGTTCTCTCTCCCCCCCCCCCATCTTCTCCAGTGTTTATTTATTTATAGCTTGTATTTAGTTGAGTGTGTTTTGTGACTCCTCATTGGAAAGTAAGCACTGGCTTGAGTTTCATGGGATGTGTTAGGGAAAATAGAGTCACTTGCCTCAGAAAGATGTTTCTATATTGGAAAAGGAAGAGGGAAAAAATGCTTGCAGTGGAATGGGAACCTGCACTTTCATCATAAAACACAGTGAAAAGTACAATCCAAAGTCTAGCTGATTTATGAGTTTTTCCCTATTTATTTACTGTGGAATCACTGAAGGGTTTATAACAGGTGGCCAAACTTTTTGGGCTGCGGGCCAGTCGCGTTGTTCAGGGGGCTGCTCACTATGGCCCGGGGGCTGGATCCGGCCCCAATGCCAATTCATCCAGCCCGCAAAGCCCTTGTTGCTCCCAGAAGCAGAAGTAAAACACGCCCATATGGACTACGCACCTCAGGCTGTAGTTCGGGCATCTTGGTTTATAAGATATAACTAGCATTCCTGGTATCTGGGAAGCAAGAAATCAACAAGCTATGAGAGGCATCTTTTTCTCTCACACACTTGTCATATTTTTAAAATTGATAAGAGCAGAAGTGTCTCAAAATCTGAGGTGAAAATGGACATTGGAACACCTACTTTCTGAACAATATCTCCCAGGGTTTCCAGCATGAATGGTGACTATGGATGGCTTGGAATTCTGAATCTTATAAGTAAACTATAAGAATCAACTGTTGAGTGAAAGGCTATATTAATGATGTAACTCTACTATTACATCACATCACATCACGTAGTCATCGAAAGCTTGGTAAACAGAAAACTGCTGGTGCCATATCAACGTGTTTGTTCCAAAGTCAGGTAACAATGCTGTCTATGGACATTCTTTAACATTGTTCCTAAAATTATGAGCCAAGGAATTGTTAATGTCAAATTAAATTTGTTATTAAATTTCGTGGTAATCATGTAGCCTTTTCCAGCTCACTGTTCGAAGCTGTTCAGAAAACCACAAAAGATAATCACTTGGTTGTGTTTTCCCCTCAAAAACATTTACTCCCCTGCTGCTGGTTTAATTATACAGTAGTTTAGGAATAGTCATGCATGTGGCACCTTTAAAAAGCCATGTAATTGTATAGTGGCAGGAATCCCAATTAAAGACTTTAAAAATTAAAATTTCACAGTTGCTTTTAAAAGCCTGGTATCAGCAAAGTTCACAACTGTGTAATTAACAGTTACAGCTTTTTGGATATGTAAGGCATTGCCTTTTAAGCATGTTACTTTCCATTGTTATATGATCACAGATAGCTGAGTGTGTATTTTATGACACACAGATTATATAGGAAATGCTTGATCTAGAATGATGATTTACTTTCACGTGTACCATTGAGGACTTAAGTTTGGCCAACAACAAAACCAAGAAAGTGGCTTAATTTTGGCAGTCCAAAGTTTGATGTGGACAAGAAAAAGGAAGACATATACAGTACAGCACTGTCTGATGTGTGATGAGCATGTATGTTCATACGATGTATATTCACTAATGCAATTACTTACTTTTTGTTGTTGTTCAGTCGCACAGTCGATTCCGACCCTTTGCGACCCTATGGACCATTGTCCTCCACACACCTCTGTCCTCCACCATCCCCCTCAACCCACACAGTTCTGTGCCCATTGTCTCTACAATACCATCTAGCCATCTCATCTTTGGCTGCCCCCTTCTTCTTTTGCCCTCCATCTTCCCCAGCATTAAGGCTTTCTCAAGTGAATCCTCTCTTTTCATTTGATGTCCAAAGTACATCAGCTTCATCTTTACGGAGCAGTAAAGGAGCAGACAGGGGTGATTTCTTCTAAGATTGACCTATTTGTTCCCCTCGCTGTCCAGGGGACTCTCAAAACTCTCCTTCAACACCACATCTCAAAGGCATCTATTCTTCTGCACTCAGCTTTCCTAATGGTCCCACTCTCACAACCATACATTTCCACCGGGAATACCATTGCTTTGACTATACAAATTTTTGTCTGCAATGTGATGTCTCTACTTTTCACTATGTTCCCCAGGTTTCTCATCGCTTGCCTCCCAAGAATCAGTCACCTTTTTATTCCATGGCTGCAATCTCCATCTGCAGTTATCTTGGATCCTAAGAAAATGTCACTGCTTCTCCTTCTTCATCTATTTTCCAGGGACTGATAGGGCCTGTTGCCATTATAGTACAGTATCTTGGTTTTCTTGATATTGAGTCTCAAGCCAGCTTTTGCAGTCTCTTCTTTCAACCTAATCAGGAGCTTCTTTAGGTCTTCTTCACTTTCTGCCATTAGGGTAGTGTTATCTGTGTATCTCAAGTTGTTGATGTTTCTCCCAGCAATTTTGATCCCATATTGTGATTCCTCCATCCCTGCATTGCGCATTATGTGCTCTGTGTATAAATTGAATAAGCAGGGTGATAAAATGCAGCCTTGTCTTACTCCTTTTCCTATTCCAAACAACTCCGTCATTCCGTATTCTGTATAACTGTTGTTTCTTGACTCTTGTACAGATTTCTCATGAGTATTCCCATCTCTTTAATTACTTGCCACATTTTGTTGTGGTCCATACAGTCAAAGGTCTTGGTGTAGTCAGTGAAACAGAAGTAGACTTGTTTCTGATATTCATTTTCTCAATGATCCAATGTATGTTGGCGATGTGGTCTCTAGTTCCCCTGCCTCTTTTGAGTCCTGCCTGCACTTCTGGTAATTCTCTCTCCACGTGCTGCTGCAGTCTATCCTGTATTATCTTGAGCATCACCTTGATAGCATGTGGGATGAGCACAATTGTTCGATAATTTGAACATTCTTTGGCATTACCCCTTTTTGGGATTGGAACATATACTGATCTTTTCTAATCCTGTGGCCATTGTTGTGTTTTCCAAATCTGCTGGCATATAGAATGCAATAATTTCATTCCATCATCTTTTAGTGCTTTGAAAAATTCAACTGGGATACCATCACCTCCACTGCCTTTGTTGTTTGCAGTGCTTTTTACGGCCGTTCTGACTTTACTCTCTAGGATGTCTGGCTCAAGTTCAATGTTCTCATCATTGTATTGAGGTCCTTTTTAAAAAGTTCCTCTGGGTACTCTTTCCATCTTTTCTTAATCTTTTCTGTCTCAGCTAACTCCTTGCCGCTTTTTGTCCCTTATCATGGTCATTTTTGCTTTGAACGTTCCCTTGATTACGTACTTAGAACTTAAATAATACAACTTTTCCTCAAATAAACCTTATTGTACACTTAATCTACTGCCCACAAAGCTCATTCTATGTTGGAATCTGATCATTATGTAGGTGAAATAAAACACTGTCAAAATGAAAACAGCTGATGCATACAAGCAGTATTGCTCAATCAATTGTGAGAACAAAGCAATTGAATATTTTGGATCAGTGGGAAAGATTGAGGAGCAGTCACTTTTGAAACATACAGATCATTTGCTTCAATACCATTTTTAATACAATCATGTGAGACTGTTTTGTCTTTAAGACCTTTTTCTGGGTGTGATAAGAACAAAATGAGTATCAACTTGAGAACAAGTAACTTGAAGACAGTTAACAATACCAACCAGCTAGCCTTTTTGGAGCAGTGGCGTTCAACAAGGCTTCATTCTGAAATGTAATAGCAGGAAAAACATTAGTAATATGTTGGTATAATGAGTAGTGATTTCTAGTTGAAGTTATTTTTAAAGACTATTCTCAGAGGTATTTTGAGAGAGATTTGTCATGTTTTCAGCTTTTGTATTTGACAGATTCAAGTGTTTCAAAAGGTGACTGATCAGCATACCTGTGACCAAGCTAGAAGCAAGAGCAGAGATGCTACAAAGCAGTGGCAAATATTAATTGCACTGCTTGTTAATACCATGGGATTTGTAGGGCACTCACAATCAGAAAGTCCAATATTTGTATGCCTGTGGAAAAAGCCAGACTGATGAAGACAACTTAAAAGGCTCAAAAGAGCAGTTTTGAGGGGGCCAACAACAAAATGTACTGCCAAAGTGTTAGATGACATTTTCTCTATCAATCCTGACTTCTATTATTAACAAACTGGCAAGTGTAAATTTTCACTCCCTTCCTATTTTTGAGCTCATTAATACCTAACAAATCAACTTAAGTTTTTTTTCTGTCGAGGCTTCAGTTTCTGATTAAATAAAATGAGTTTGTTTATATATACTGTGTATATATACAGTACTGTATATATTAAATACCTCATTCACAAGCCTTTTTCCTGATGTGGCTCACAATATTAAAAATAAAATCAAAACACAATAAATTATATATTTTTAAAAGTTGTTAACAGTTTCTTTGGATCAGATAGTATGGCCCTTCTTGAACCATTGGCTGCTTATATATGCAAACATTTAAACTATGTGTCCCCATGGTTTCTCAGCCTTTCTTCTCTCCCTCTTAGCACAAACATCCTGAGTTTATTAGACAAAGTAATGATCAGAAGCTCATCAGGAAGTCAATTACAGTATCTTGCAACAATATGCCTCAGTGGATTTAGCTTGTAGATCTTGCTGGCTTTGCAACCAGTGGATGTGTGTTCTGCATTATGTCAGGCAAAGAGGATTAAGGCATGCACCTTTAGAATGTATTTCTGTTCCAAAAAAAGCAAATGTGTGAGTACAGATGGCTTGGCATGGAGGGGGAAGTAGCAAAAGAAAACATCTATACATGGTCTGCCTAGTTCAAAGAACTCAAACTAGCAAGGCACTTAAGAATGTCAACTACAGTTGAACACTAAATAAAAATTATCACTACAGAAGAACTACACAATTTTCATGGTAACAGTTTTAATGAATTGATTGAGATCATGAAAGATTTTGCATATCTAGGTTTAATCATAATTCCAAATGGGGACTGCAGCAAAAAACAAAAAAACAAAAAAAAACCAGAAGTCTTGGAAGGGCAGCAATGAATGAATTGGAAAATAGCATCAAGTTTAAGGTCGTGTCACAAGAGACCAAGACCAGCTACACTACTGTAATCCAAATCACCATGTATGGATGCAAATGGTGGACAGAAAAGAAAGCTGCCAGCCGGGACTCCCTCCACCTCTTCCGGAGGCTATGTTCAAGGGCTGCGGCGGTGCCAGGACTTTCGACAATTGTTAAATTTTTTTGTGCATATTTGATGAATTTTGTAGTTTTATTGTTGTTGAGATTGATGCTTACTGAACTTTTGTGATGGAACGATGTTGAGTTATATATTGTATATTTATGTGATGTGTCTATGAATTTACTGTTTACTCTGTGCTTGTGAACCGCCCTGAGTCGGCCCAGCCGAGTAGGGCGGTATAGAAATTGGAGTAAATAAATAAAATAAATAAATAAATAAAATATATACTGTATATATTTGAAATCTGGTATTGGAAGATTTTTGTGGATACCCTGGAATATCAAAAAGTCAAACAGGTGGGTCCTGGAACAAGGCAAAAATAATGAAATTGAGATTGTCTTAACTAGGATAGTGTATTTCATTTTCCCTCTCTTCTTCTGCCATATCCAAATTCAGATATTGGCGATCCTCATGGCCATCAGCCACGAAGACTGTCCTGAAACTACATATATCACAGTGGCCTTTCACATCTCAGCATGATCCCCCACCCCACCACTGAACCTGCTCACTTTCTGGTCCTGAGCTCTTTTGGCATGCAAGGTCCTCCTCAGCCCCAGGCCAGGATTGATGAAGCTACTGCCCTCCATCAAAATGGATTCAAGTGGGATTTAATCCACTTGGGGACCATCACCCTTCCCTGTGGACTTTGGCACACAAGGCCATTAGTCCTAAGAGGGGTCAGGTTAGTTAACTACCACCTGAATGTTGAGTCACTGGCAGTATGGTCTATTATCATAGCAGGACTCATTTTCACTCTTTTGCTTGAGGGAAATTGAAGATACACCTGCAGCACTGGCAATGCTCTCCCGTTTTGCAAACCTTTAATCCTCTTGAAAGGGTTAGCGGGATGCTCAGGCCCAAACTAGGAAAATAACGCAGCTCCTTTTGTTTCCAATCCCAAGCAGGGCCAGTGTGGGTGTTGCCCCTCCTGAGTTATATATGAGACAGACATTGTTGTCCATCCTGAACAAATATTTGTCCAACCACATCTGGCTATGGCAGGGATCTGCAAACTTGGCTCTCCAGGTGTTCTTGGACTTCAATTACCAGAAGCCCAAGTCAGTATGCCTGCTGATCAGGACTTCTGGGAATTGAAGTCCAAGAACATCTGGAGAGCCAAGTTTGCTGATCCCTGGGCTATGGCTCCGATCCCGATTCACAGGCTACCCACTCCAAGCCTGGGCACGATGTAACTATGCCCCAAAGAAAGACCAAAGTTGGGTCTGACCTAATTGGGGCGGGATAACAAATTAGATAAAATAAAATAATAAAACTGCTCAAGGAATCCACTGTCCTACCTCATCTTTACAAAAGTCTCCTTCTTTCGTGTGTAGATCTAACTTTGGACTCCCAAAATAAATAGTAGCTGTCTTAGTATGTGTTTCAAGCACATCAGAGTAAACAAAACAAAAAACGTAGCACTTTAATGACTAATACAACAGTTAGTCTTCGAAGTGCTGCAACGTTTTTGTTTTGTTTACTCAGCGATGTTAATGCCTCTTGCAAAACCGATGTAAGTCTCCTGCCGAACCTCCGGGCGATTTTCAAACTGGACTTCGGTGGCTCAGTTGTTAAAAAGCTTGCCTTGTTAGCTGGAAGGTTGGTAAGTCAGCAGTTCGAGACCCGAGTACTGCATGAAGGATTGGGCGCCCGTCTCTTCCCCAGCTCTTGGGGACATGAAAGGAGCCTCATTTGGGCGTTTCCTGAGCGAAATTCCTTCTGCAAAAAAAAAAAAATCCTTTCAACCCAGAATAATTTCTGACACAAAATAAAATAATAATAATATCTTCGGAGCCCCCTCCCTGAGAGCAAAGGAGTGCTGTGAACAAAATAAGTAGACAAACAAGGTGGAGGCGAGGAGGAGGCCGGAGAAAGAGACTGTGGCTGGTACAGCTGAGACGCTGAACTAATGAGGCGCGCAGAGCTGCACAGGCGGCGACGCCAATGCCATGCACTTGTTGCAGGAGCCTCCTGAGCGGAGCCGAAGGGCTGGTTGGAGAGCGGATAGGCTGGCTCCAGGAGGTGTTTTGCAAGTAAACAAAGGGACCTGGCACTGCTAGAAGCAAACAGCAGAGCGGGGGGGGGGGGGTTACTCACCACTGGGTGGATGGGAAAACGTTATGGAAAGGGCTTGCATTGGATAGGCGTAGGGGGGGAAACTGCTTTGTTAAAGCGAGAGAGAGACCCTAGGCGACTCGCAACCTGGTTCCACACACGTTTCTTTTGTCACTCGTTCGAATGGATGGGTTGTGACCAGTGGTGGGATGTCAAAATTTTTACTACCCCAACATGATGCCATCACAGCGTGGGCGGAGCTAATGTCATGATGTCATGGGTGGGGCCAAATAAAAAATAATAAAATAAAAATAAGCACACACACACACCCCTCACACACACACCCGACACACCCCTGCAAGTGTGCATGCACACAAAGTGCTTGGTGTGCATGCACAGTGGGGAACCGGTGAAAAGGTAAGCCCCCAAGGTGGTTCCCCCCAAAAGCTGCTACCGGTTCTCCAGGACACTGGGAAAAGTTACTACCGGTTCTGGGGAACTGGTGAGAACCTGTTACATCCCATCACTGGTTGTGACGAGGCTGACTCCCCATTAGGAGTGCAGACAGAACTGGAGCTGTGCCTTGGGTCAATTTATCAGCCTGGATGTAATGCATGACGGATTGAGCGCCCGTTTCTGTCCCAGCTCCTGCCAACCTACCATTTTGAAAGCAAGAAATACGGCGGCCTCTACCTTAAATAGGGACCACTTCGGTGGGAAAAGATCTCGGGGACACGAACGGAGCCTCATTTGGGGAGTCTCCTGAGCGGAGTCTCTCCAGCAAAAATTATTTCAACCAAGAATAATTTCTGACGCAAAGTATTATTATTCTTAACCGAGCTGGCATTTTTGAGCAAATCGTTGGTGATTGAGGCGCCTCCAGAATTGGTGCAGGAGAGTTGAAAATTGAGGTCACGTTGTGATTGGTTTGAGATGCTTGGTAGCCATTGGCAGGGGATGTAGCTTTATGGGGAATGAATAACAGAGCTAGGGCAAGGGTGCCCAAACTATGGCCCGGGGGCCGGATCCGGCCCCCAACACTGATACATCCAGTCCGCGGAGCCCTGGTTGCTTCTGGAAGCGGAAGTAAAGCGCGCCTGTATGGGGGATTTTAATTCCACTTTCAGGAGCAACGAGGGATTCGTGGGCCTAATGAATTGGGAGTGGGCCATCAGTAGGGCCCCCGCCCTGAACACATGACTGGCCCACAGCCAGGGCCGGATTTTCCTATAGGCTTAACTAGGCTTCAGCCTAGGGCCGATCAAGAGGGGCCTATATATCACAGTAATGATGTATTTTATTATCTCTCATGTAATTTACAAACTTAAAAATGGGAGGTGAAAGGGCCACATAAATGGAATAGCCTAGGGACTCTTTTCATGTAAATCCGGCCCTGCCCGCAGCCCAAATAAAATTGTGCACCCCTGGTGTTGTAGAATTGTCATATCAGAGATGAGACAGGACAGCAATTTCCAGATCATACAGATTCAAAGGTCTTTTATTGCGCAATGGTTCACAGATAGTATAGCTACTCAGAATCTGAGAACCACGAGTATTCAAAGACAAGCGTTTATATACCCAGTAGTAAACAGGAAATGCCTGGCACCTCGACCATGCGGTGGTCTTACAATCTTGACACCTTGGTATTGGTTCCAGGGACAAAGGAATTCAAACTACACACTAACATTGGCTAGTGGCCAAAACTTCACACTTATCTATCCTCTACCATTGGGTACACTTATAGGTAAGCCCTTTATTCTAATGAGGAAAGGGTTTTTTGCCTCAGCCTGAACAAGAGGCAGGCAAGTTTTAACTGACTCATGTCACGCCACTTTGTAGGTTACTGGGAGGGCAAAGATGGGAGTCTCTTTGGTTTTATATTTCTCTATTTTCCATCACACTGGTCTTGGGAGAACAGGGAATATAAATAAAGGTTGGGTGAGATTTGAAGCCTTTGGCATCCTAGCTTTGGCTGTGAAAGGGACCTGGACGGAGGTCAGTGAGGCGAGCGAAGGCAAGCGTTGGTGAGAGAGAAAAGAGGGTGCAAAAGCTGGCACGTCGTTTCCAGGCGGGTTGTGCCCTCACGGCGGTTGCATTTTCAGAAGGGATGCGTGGTCTGCCTCGAGTCTGGCGGGGACGGGGCCATCTTAAAAGCAGTATTAACAGCCACTCCCTCCCCATTCACGGTGGGTTCAGTGCAGTGATGGGATGTAACAGGTTCTCACCAGTTCGCCAGAACCGGCAGTAACTTTTCCCAGTGTCCCGGAGAACCGGTGGCAGCTTTTGTGGGGAACCACCTTCGGGGCTTACCTTTTCACTTGTTCCCCCACTGAATGGGTGTACAGTAATACCTCAGATAACATTAGTATCGAATAACACTAAAATCGCATAACATTAAGCAATCTGGGGGGAAGAATTGCATCGGATAACATTAAGATCCTATGGGATGCATCAGATAACAACCGCTAAAGCCTGTGTGGTTACAAGGTACAGTAATACCTCATATAACATTAGTATCGAATAACACTAAAATCGCATAACATTAAGCAATCTGGGGGGAAGAATTGCATCGGATAACATTAAGATCCTATGGGATGCATCAGATAACAACCGCTAAAGCCTGTGTGGTTACAAGGTACAGTAATACCTCATATAACATTAGTATCGAATAACACTAAAATCGCATAACATTAAGGAATCTGGGGGAAAAAAATTGCATCAGATAACATTAAGATCCTATGGGATGCTTCAGATAACAACCGCTAAAGCCTGTGTGGTTACAATGTATCTCTATGGATCCCATAGGATTTTAACATGCATCAGATAACACTAAAAATCATATAACACCAAGACTTGTGGAACCAGGTTTTAGTGTTATATGAGGTTTTACTTGTATCTCTATGGATCCCATAGGATTTTAAACATGCGTCGGATAACACTAAAAATCGTATAACACCAAGACTTGTGGAACCAGGTTTTAGTGTTATATGAGGTTTTACTTGTATCTCTATGGATCCCATAGGATTTTAAACATGCGTCGGATAACACTAAAAATCGTATAACACCAAGACTTGTGGAACCAGGTTTTAGTGTTATCTGAGGTTTTACTCTATTTTAATATATTTATTTATGGGTTTGTGTTATGGGTGGGTGGGTGGGTTGAGGTGTGTGTGTGTATATGTGTGTGTATATGTGTGTGTGTGTGTGTGTGTGTGTGTGTGTGTGTGTGTTTTGCATTTTTTTTTAAAAAATTTTTCTTTTGGCCCCCCACACACATCATGACATCATGATGTTAGCACACTGATGATGTCACGGTGGGGTAGCAAAATTTTTGACATCCCACCACTGGTTCAGTGGCTTGAAATGCCAGGCACAGGCGACAAAAGGACGCGTTTGAAGCCGGCGAGAAGCGCCTTGTGTGGGAGTTCGCTGCGAGGGTGGACGACGGGAGAAAAAGGGCTTGGCCCGCCCGCCTCGGCGAGAGGAGGCAGGGCGAGCCCAGCCTTTCCTCCCCCGCTCGCCTGTGGAGCCGTCGGAGAGAGTTTGGCTCGCTCCCCTCCTCGGTCTCCGCATGTCTCTGCCTGCGGTGCTGCCGGGCTCCTGCTGCCCCATGATGGCGAGGCTCTCGGCGCTTCCCGAGGCGGCCAGGCAGGGCTCGGTGGCGGCAGCCACTACTCCGCCTCATAGGTCCCGTGGCGGCTTTCAGCAGCCCCGGCCTCGCCCAGCCGCGCTTCCCCCTGAGGCGGCTCGTCGGGCCGCGGCCTCCTTCACGCCGGGCCCGGGGCTGGGGCTGTTGCCGGCCAGACCTCTCTTGTCCTTGGGGCTGCTCCAGTTGATTTTGGGCTGCTGCATGGTGGCGCTGAGCTTCGGGGCGCTGTCTCTCAGCAGCTCCCCGCAAGTGAAGAACTCCTGCCCCTTCTGGGCTGGGTCGTCGGTAAGTGGGCACGGTTGGAAATAATTATAATAATACACCCCCCCCCCCGGGCCCCACCACCACCACCACTCTTTTTGTTGGACTGCAGTGGCTCAAGTCACTAAGACGCTGACTGGGAGTCGGAAGGGTCAGCAGTTCGATATTGTTAGGAATATTGGCAGTTTTATACCACCTGAGGCTATAGTGTCTATTTATTGTTTGAGTGATGAGATTTTTCTCCTGAAATAGTTGCTTTTTTTTTCCAGATTTTGTTTAGAAAAAGTCAGGTTTCTGTTCTAAAAAAATAGAGGCAAAATAGATTACAGTAAAACCTCATATAACGCTAAAACCTGGTTCCACAAGTCTTGGTGTTATATGATTTTTAGTGTTATCTGATGCATGTTAAAATCCTATGGGATCCATAGAGATACATTGTAACCACACAGGCTTTAGCGGTTGTTATCCGATGCATCCCATAGGATCTTAATGTTATCTGATGCAATTCTTCCCCCCAGATTGCTTAATGTTATGCGATTTTAGTGTTATTCGATACTAATGTTATATGAGGTATTACTGTACCTTGTAACCACACAGGCTTTAGCGGTTGTTATCTGAAGCATCCCATAGGATCTTAATGTTATCTGATGCAATTCTTCCCCCCAGATTCCTTAATGTTATGCGATTTTAGTGTTATTCGATACTAATGTTATATGAGGTATTACTGTAATTCATATGTAGATCAGGAATGGAAAATGCATATCCCTACAATTATAGTTGAGGGACTGCAGTGGCTCAAGTAGCTAAGATGTTGACTGGGAGGCGAGAGGTCAGCAGTTTGATTCCCGAATACTACAGGATGGAATGAGCTCCCATCCTCTGTCCCAGCTCCTGCCAACCGTAGCAGTTCGAAAGCAAGAAACTGCAAGTAGATAAATAGGGACCGCTTCGGTGGGAAGGTAACAGCGTTCCGTGCGCTCCGGTGTCTAGTCGTGCCTGCCACGTGACCACGGAAACGTCTGCAGAAGCAGACAGCGCTGGCTCTTCGGCTTAGAAACAGAGATGAGCACTGACCCCTTGAGTCGGACACGACTGGCTTTCGAGCAAGGGAAAGCTTTACCTTTATGCTTTACACCACATCGCTGTTCTTGGGACACCTGCTAGATAAACTTCCTCCTACGAGTTAAGATTTTTCATCTTTGATTTTTCATCACCTAACAAGGCTTTTAAAATGGGCATAGCTGCCCTTAAGTCTCATATCTGAAAGTAAACAAAACAACAGCAAAAAAAGAAAAAAAATGCTATGCCACATTAAAGACTTACTCCTGTATTTAAGCGTGAGCTTTCGTGGACCAAGTCCTCGTTATTCTGTGCAACATTTGGTGTGTTTCTTTCTAAAACAACCACCACCACCATGTGAGGATGGGAAGTACAGTAGTAGTTACGTTTTATTCAGGAAGAATTAAAACTACAAGAAGTGACATTATTTGAAGTAGTAGCCGTGACAGTCTGTGCAAGCATATCAGAGAATAGATAGATAGATAGATAGATAGATAGATAGATAGATAGATAGATAGATAGATAGATAGATAGATAGATAGATAGATAGATGCAAAAAACATTGTGGGACTTTAAAGATTAACTCCCGTATTTTAATGTTAGCTTTCATGGATCAAGTTAACTCCATCTTCTGTCTGACAAAGACTTGATCAACGAAAACGAACATTAAAATACAGAAGTTTATAAGGTGTCACTACATATTTTTTTCTTGTCTTTTGTTTACTCTCTGAAGAACTTGACATGAACCCTAGTCTAAAGGTAAATATTTCCCTTGCTCGAAAGCCAGTCGTATCCGACTCTAGGGTTCAGTGCTCATCTCTGTTTCAAAGCTGAAGAGCCAGCGCTGTCTGCATCTGCAGACGTTTCCGTGGTCATGTAGCAGGCATGACTAGACACTAGAGTGCACGGAATGCTGTTACCTTTTCCCTATTTATCTACTTGCAATTTCTTGCTTTCAAACTGCTAGGTTGGCAGGAGCTGGGGCAAAGATGGGAGCTCATTCCTTCTTGCAGTACTCGGGAAACGAACTGCTGACCTTCCGCCTCCCAGTCAGTGTCTTAGCCATTTGAGCCACTGCAATCCCTGAACCCTAGTCTACTGTACAGTATATTGATTTCTCATGTGAGTTTTTTTAAAATAGTTGGGGGAAATCGATGTCTTTATTTGTGGCCAGGTCACCTGGTATGGTTTGGTCAAAGAAATACTGGCCCAAATCCATTTGGGCAGCTATGTCTCTGTAACTTAAAGTAGAAGTCATCTAGCAGGCTGTCCTGCAGGCCGAGTTGCACAATGATTTGCACACTCATTTCTGGAGTTCAGCATGTAATGCAGATTGCCTAGGCATAACTCCTTGTGAACATTCACAGGCATAACTTTATGCTCTGTCTAAGTGCAATATGATTTCAGCCATAACATTTGAAAGTCCAGAAGTGAGAAAGTGATATGTTCACTTATTTTTGCCTTAGTGTTTTCTGTTGAAACTTCTTCAATGATCTCCTTTCATCTTCCTTTGAGAGATGAGAGCAGGCAGAGCTATACATTTGCTTATAATAAATTTGACTACCAGTATACTATATTAAGCTAGCCCGGTTAAAGAACATATATGGTTATGCCGATGAATTTTTGTTCCCATGTCAGCTTAATATAGGAGATACTGTATAATGGCTCTTTTCACTGCACTGACTTCCCTGATGTACTACACCCAGAAGTATTGGTTTGTTTTGTACAAGGCTTTCTATTGCCATATACCAAATGTGGGAGAAAAGTTATGTAGGTAGAGAGAAAATAGATAACTGAAGAAAATATCTATGTTCTGATTCCGCCCTCCAACATGCAAGTAAGTGTTGTTGATGTAATATGGCTGAAATCCAGTTGCTTTTCTCAGCTATAGAAGACCCAATGAAATCTGTGAGATTTGAGTGTTGATGTACCACTGTTAGCAGTTGACTCAGCTTATTTGGGACTTGTAGTTTGACTTATGGCTGTGGAATTTGCTTCAGGTTATAGATTTGATCTTCCTCTGTTATGTAGCTGTTTTTCCGATTGAGGATTGCAGAAGATGGTCAGTCTATACACTTTTTTCAAGTATTTTATCAAACACTCCCTTCTTTAACTGATGAAATGTTTTAATATTTTTATGTTTCCCAATTCCTTTTTGAAACGAATACAGTTAAGTTGTACTTTGTGTTTTTTATATTGTTAGGAATATTGGCAGTTTTATACCACCTGAGGCTATAGTGTCTATTTATTGTTTGAGTGATGAGATTTTTCTCCTGAAATAGTTGCTTTTTTCCAGATTTTGTTTAGAAAAAGTCAGGTTTCTGTTCTAAAAAAATAGAGGCAAAATAGATTAATTCATATGTACATCAGGGATGGAAAATGCATATCCCTACAATTATAGTTGAGGGACTGCAGTGGCTCAAGTAGCTAAGATGTTGACTGGAAGGCGAGAGGTCAGCAGTTTGATTCCCGAATACTACAGGATGGAATGAGCTCCCATCCTCTGTCCCAGCTCCTGCCAGTCTAGCAGTTCGAAAGCAAGAAATTGCAAGTAGATAAATAGGGACCACTTCGGTGGGAAGGTAAACAGTGTTCCGTGCGCTCCGGTTTCTAGTCATGCCTGTCACATGGCCACGGAAACATCTGCAGAAGCAGACAGTGCTAGCTCTTTGGCTTTGAAACAGATGAGCACTGAATCCTACAGTCGGATATGACTGACTTTTGATCAAGGGTGACCTTTACCTTACAATTATAGTTGAAGTACACCTTGTATCATTTTTATTATATGTTGTTTGGGACAGGACTGAAAGCAATTATAGCGCAACAACAAGCTGATGGCCATGCATTCCCCATCACATACACACATGTTTGAACCCACAACTCAGTCTCTCTCCTTTCAGCTATGAAAACTCACTGGAGCTGTGAAACTGGTAAAACCACTCCTTCAATGTTTCATCTTAAAAGTTCCAACTTAATAAAACATAACAGCTTTGTGTGAGAGAATGACTCTCTGTGTAGTTAGAAGACCAGAGCAAATGAGTTCCATGCCACTAAAAAATATCAAAAGCACATGATTATGCAAAAGTCATATGAAAATAATAAGATTTTGGCCATATCTCCTGCCTTTAAATAGAAAGCAAATATTTTTAACAATTCCTGAAAGGCATGATTTCACAGTCTAGTTGTTTATGTGGGCTAATGCAAGACATGGGATTTTTGAAAATCCTGCACTACAGCGCCCAGAAATCTGCATGGTTTCCCCTAAACTAACTTCTGGGGTCTTTAATTAAGAAATGAAAGTCCTGACAGATGTTTCTGAGGTCTTAATCTAATGAATTCTGATTTGGGCAGCCATTTTAGTCCTATGGAGGGTAGACGACTCTAAGCTTTGTAGGAGTTACCAGTGATTATAGATCTGGCCAATTATTACTTTTAGAGGCTTCCTATACGGAGCCTAATGTAACAAACCTATAAAGCTATTCCCATGAATTGTCAAAATTAAGACAATTTACCTCAGTGCATATATTTTGTACATACCAATTATTTCTGCTAGACAAGTGATAAAAATGTTGCAGTATACATAGCTTCAGTAACAAAAGCAATTTAAAGGATCTTTTGAATTATGAAATGACTAATAACTACTTAATTGGGTAAAAAAAAACCTCCTACACAATTTCACTATTGTATTTCTCTCAGTACTTATTCTACTGCTAGTCAGATTACCATATTTTCCAGCGTATAAGACGTATCGGAATATAAGATGCACCCCGTTATTACCAAAATAGCCCACTATATACAGTAGAAGACGCACTCAATTTTTCTAGTATATTTTAAAGGGGGGAAGTAGGTCTTTAATTTAATTTAATTTTCGCACTTATATGCCGCCCACTCAGGAAACCCGACTCAGGGCGGCTCACATGATAAATTCCGCAATATACACAATAGATTCACTTGAGAAAGCCTTGATGCTGGGAAAGGTGGAGGGCAAAAGAAAAAGGGGGCGGCCAAAAATGTGATGGCTAGATGGTATTGTAGAGAAAATGGGCACAGAACTGAGCGAGTTGAGGAGGATGGTGGAGGACAGAAGTGCCTGGCGGACAGTGGTTCATGGGGTTGCAAAGGGTCGGAATCGACTGCGACTGAATGACAGCATAATACAATATACAAAATTCAATATTACAATAAAATGATGAAGTCACAGCCACTCACACACAAACAACAAAGTTCAGGAGTGGGGCGGCCATTGCCTCAGCCTCCGGGTGGGACCTTCCTCCTCCGTCCGAGCCGGCACGGCTTTTGAAACCCCCAGCAGATGGGGGTCTGGGGGTGGGGCCGGTATCCTCCTCTGCCAGAGCCAGCGAGGCTTTTGAAACCCCCGGCAGATGGACATGCATCGGATAACGTTGAAATCCTATGGGATGCATCGGATAACGTTAAAATTCCATAGAGATACATTATAATCGGCACAGGCTTTAGCGAACGTTATCCGATGCATCCCATAGGATTTAACATTATGCGATGCAATTATATATATATCACTCAAAACATTAAGATAAGTTCATAGCTCACTGGTTTCAAGAAACTATAAACATAACTAATTTCACTGGTTTCATATTTAGGATATACTGTATTTAAACTGCCAAACCTTTATAAGTCCCCTTTTGTTGTTGTATTAAGAAACCTACTGCAATGAAAGGGGGAGGGGGAATTCTCAGTGCAAACCAAACTCCCAGTATTGAACACCTTATCAATTAGCCATGGCAAATTAGGTGAACTTTACAGACTGACTGACACTTAATGGGATACTACATGGTATCAGCCACCCTCTGCTCTTGCCTCCTTACTCCTGCCCTTGCTCTTTCAAAATTTCTGTAATTTTGTAATTTGAAAATGTTCAATTTCTTTTTAGCTTAATTTTTAAATATTGTATTAACTCACATTTTTAATTGTTAATAGTGAAGTGAATTTTGATAACGATGGTTTTAAATTATGTATTTTTATTCCTGTTTTGTAAGCCGCCCAGAGTTGGGATTACACGATTGGGGCTGGATAACAAGTTAGAACAAATAAATAAAATAAAAATAAATGGTGAATCATAGTTATTAGAAAGAAAACATATAACGCTTGCTTGTGTATGTTGTCCCTTATCCATAAAGAATTCCATGTATTAGAGGAAAGGGCAAAACTACAACTTTGTAAATAAAGGGGCCCTGGCTCTGATCCTAGCATCACCTGAGAAAGCTGAAAAAGACATCAGTAAAACTCAGTCAGCCATCAATAAGCTGAATCATCCAGATTTGGTGGTCTCTACCATTATAATACCCCATCCTGTGTACCTAGCTTGGGATAATGGACATTACCATCCAGCAGATGCATAGTGTACTAGCTTAGAAAAGGCTGGTGTTGACAAAACCAAGTTAGAGTGGCCAAAATACAAGTAGTCTCATTGTCCTACAAACTGGTTTTGGTGTGCAAATGCTTCTAAAGACAAAACAGATGCTATACACTCTGTTATTGGAAGAGTAACATACTGGAAGGTGGAGGAAGGAGCTCACTGGACAAGGAACAACGTTAAAGGAGGATACTGTATATTGTAGATGCAATAGGCACAGAGCTGGGCGAGTTCAGGAGGATGGTGGAGGACAGAGGTGCCTGGTGGGCAATGGTCCGTGGGGCACAAAGGGTCAGAGTCGACTGTGCAACTGAACAACAAAATAGCTGAGGAACTCTTAACTCTCCAATTTCACTTAGAGGACTCTGAATAGGCTGAGGGTTGGAGTCTCTAAATGCAAGACCAACATCCTCAAGTGGAGGCTGCTGGTGGACAGCAACATGCTGTGTGAATGTGGAGATAGGGACTGTGGTGGCTCAGTGGTTAAGAAGCTCTACTTGTTAGCTGGAAGGTCAGCAAGTTGGCAGTTCAAAACCCGAGTACCGCATGACAGAATGAGCGCCTATCTCTGCCCCAGTTCCTGCCAACCTAGCAGTTCAAAAGCAAGAAATTGCAAATAAGGACCACTTTGTTGGGAAAAGATCTTGAGGACATGAAAGGAGCCTCATTCCGGCATCCCTTGAGCGGAGTTCCTCCAGCAAAAATCCTTTCAACCCAGAAAACACCATTGTGTGCTTCTGGCATGATAAAAAAATGTGGAGATATAGAATCTGACTCATTTAATGGTCTGCCAATTACTGCCAGAAACATGCACCAGTGAAGATTTAGGTTTAGCCAACGACAAAGGCAAGAAGGTGGCTTCATTTTGGCAGTCCAGGGTTTGATCAGGACATGAAAAAGAAGAAGAGTGAAGAGAAAAGTTCTTAACTAGTGAAAGACCTGAGGATCACTAGGGAGCCTCTCTCACCTCTGTGAGTATTCAAATTTGTTTGCTTTGTTTGGCAAATTTGTTTCCAGAACTTAAGCACAGAAGCCTTCTGAAGTCTCATTTCACAAACTGAAAAATCCTGCCCTGGAGACTTCTCTCTGACTTCAGTGTGTGTGTGTGCGTGTGCATTTTACAGATATATATATATATATTCCTATATTTTACATCACTAATAATAATAACGTTTTTTCAGTGATTTAAAGAAAGAAGTAAATGGAAATGAATAAAAGTCTACTTTTTATTAGACTATTTTTTTTTTAAAAAAATGATATATATCTGGAGGTACCTAAATTTGTCAAAAATGTTACAAGATGGGAAACCCTTGGCTCAGTAGTACTATGAGCAAGAAGGATCTTGGAATGGTTATAGCTCACAAGGTGAATATGAGTCAATAGTGCAATGTGACTGGAAAAAAAGTCAAATGCTATTTTGGGTTCCATTAACAGAAGTATAGTCTCCCTCTATTTGACACTAGTTAGATCTCATCTAAAGTACATTACTGTGTTCAGTTCTTGACACTATAAGAAAGATGGCAACAAGCTGAAACTAGTTCAAAAGAGGATAATAAGGATGATCAGGGGACTAGAAGCCAAAGACGTTATTATTATTAGTGATGTAAAATATAGGAATATATATATATATCTGTAAAATGCATGTTTAGCTTTGAGATAAGGAAACTGATAGAGGATGTGATAGCACTTTTCAAAATACACTAGTACCTCGGATAATGTTATGACTTGGTTCCTTAAGTAATAACATTATCCGCTTTGATTGCACAACATTAAAAAAAGCCCTGTTCTTTTTCCGCCCAACACCAGGGCTGATACCAAACTGGCATCGGCGCTGGGGTTGGGGGGAAAATGGGCTTAGTGTTCGGGGGGGGGGGATGCATTCTGAAGAGAGGCTGGTTACATGAAATGGTGCCACGAGCCATAGGTTGAGAACCCTTGCGTTAAAGCAATACAATAGAACCCATTGTCATGGAAAGTGGTGGTGTTTCCAACACTTTTTTAAAAGAGAAAAATGGACAAATATCTGTCCGATGTGCTTTGATTTGGATTCCTGCATTGATCAGGGGTTGGACTCAATGGCCTCAAAGGTGCCTTCCAATTCAATTACAGTATTCTATGATTCTACAATGATTTTATGTTTTAGAGATCCTGGATGTGATATTCTCTACCCTCACAGATTCTTAGAGCAGAATTTCTAGTAGGTTACTTGGCCACATAGTGTGAATGTTCAGAGTACAGAGAACAATTATATATAGTCCCCCTTCTAATGGTTTTGTCCTTCATTTGTCATTAATACATTATTTCTTCCGTTTGATGGCACAATTTGTCCCTGTCCAGTAATGACACAAAAGTAAAACTTGGTAAAAATAATAGGATTTCTTCTTCCTTTCATGAAAATAAGACTTAAACAATGGAAATCACTTGTAGATTTATTTCAGGTAGTAAAATAATCTTGGAAGAACGTTCTACTGTATTGAATAGTGTAGTATTGTGACACATTTTTAAAATTATTAATTGTACTGTATCTGGTTTTTCAATATAGATGATACAGTAATACCTCGGATAACGCTAAGACTTGATTCCACAAGTCTTGGTGTTATCCGATTTTTAGTGTTATCCGATGCATGTTAAAATCCTATGGGATGGATCGGATAACGTTAAAGCTCCCAAGAGGCTTTTGCAGCAGGGTGAGGGGCTGCCTCTGCATTTGGTCCCAGGACACTTTCCACCTGCTCCTGGGACCCACCCTGGCTGGGGCTTTAAGAACTGCTGAGGCACAGGACTTCCTTGCTGCCCCACCCAAGAGGCTTTTGCACAGGGTGAGGGGCTGCCTCTGCATTTGGTCCCAGGACACTTTCCACCTGCTCCTGGGACCCACCCTGACTGGGGCTTTAAGAACTGCTGAGGCACAGGACTTCCTTGCTGCCCCACCCAAGAGGCTTTTGCAGCAGGGTGAGGGGCTGCCTCTGCATTTGGTCCCAGGACACTTTCCACCTGCTCCTGGGACCACCCTGGCTGGGGCTTTAAGAACTGCTGAGGCACAGGACTTCCTTGCTGCCCTACCCAAGAGGCTTTTGCAGCAGGGTGAGGGGCTGCCTCTGCATTTGGTCCCAGGACACTTTCCACCTGCTCCTGGGACCCACCCTGGCTGGGGCTTTAAGAACTGCTGAGGCACAGGACTTCCTTGCTGCCCCTCCCAAGAGGCTTTTGCAGCAGGGTGAGGGGCTGCCTCTGCATTTGGTCCCAGAGTTCAAGATTTTTGTGGACTGTTTAAAGTGTTTTTGATGTGCTTTTGAAATGAAATGAACTGTTTATGAATTTTTAATTTTGTAATCGGGATGGGAGATTTCTTGTAATGTTTTTGATGTACTTTTCATATGTGATTTTTGTGATGTAATACTTGTAGTTATGAAACATTGTTTTGCTGTGAGCCGCCCAGAGTCGCTATAGGCGAATGGGGCGGCATAAAAGTCGAACAATACAATACAATAGAGATACACTGTAACCACAGGCTTTAGCAGTTGTTATCTGATCCATCCCATAGGACTTTAATGTTATTCGATCCAATTCTCCCCAGATTACTTAACGCTATGCGATTTTAGCGTTATCCGAGGTATTACTGTATATTTGTTTTGAGATGGATATACTGTTATAAGAAACAGCAACACTAGTTATGTTAACAAAGCATAAAGAAATCTAAAGGTATATAAGGTAAACCTTTGTAAATACTAATAGAAATAAAATGTATGCCTAAAAGAAATCAGTGATGGAATCAGGCAAACCTCCCTTATGAATCTCTTTTATGTTTTAGATTCCATAGCTGAAATGTGCTTTATATTTCTTTATAATTTTCCATTGAAACATTTCTGTATGTTTTATCCACATGTTAAGGGATACGGGTACGGTACGGTACTCTATGTATATTTTAATATCTGCTTAAAGAATGGGATCCTAGTTTATTGATTTATTTTAAATTTTGATATTGATATATGTTCTTACTTGAAGAACAGTAAAAATAAAGAATCAAATTTTATTGGCACTATTAGCAAAACAAGACAGCTTGTGAAGACTTGTCCATGAGCAGTGGGTATAAAAATACACTGCACTGCACAGGGTTCAAGTCATATTTCTTACCAATGTGACTTGAGACTGTACATAGTAAACTCTCCTACTTAAATCGGGAGAATATTATTGCCCTTTGTAGAAGATTCATATTTGCAGCTGTTTTCAACAGGTGCAGAGTAGATAATGAAGTCTCAGTTTTAACTGACCATTTTATTTGTTTTATTGTTGCAGGTAATTTTATCAGGAATTATAGGACTGACAACATGGAAGAGACCAATGATACTTCTGGTATGTGTTGGTTAATGTCATGGTTTTACTTAGAATGCATTGTTGAATTATTTTACTAGATTTCCTTGATGTAATTGCTCCACAGATGATGGTGGAACCAGATGATTTCTTTTAAAGGTAGAGGTAGTCTACACAGACATTTGTCCTTTTCTTTGGGGCACCAAAAGAAGTGGACCAATTTGCCCCAACCCATACCTTTCTGAACCCCTGTTAGAGGGTTCTGCTAGTTTGGTTTGGGTTGGTGGGCTGTAGTTTTGTCCATTTCTATGCATGTGATTGCTTGGAATGAAGTAAACTACACTAGAACCTTGCAGCTGTTAAAAGCTGTTATTGTGAAGCAGCTTACCTGTCTTGCATTTAGGGTCCTTTGTTTTGTGACTGTTCGTTGGAAGGCAGACATGGGCCTAATTTTCAAGCCAGGTTGCTGGAGCACCTATTTCTAAGTCAGTTCTTTTGTACTGTGGGAAATGTGTTGATCAGAGGGAATAAAGCTACCTTTTAACATCTGGTTTGACTTTCAGCCATTTTTCATATTAGACTAGATTTCTGTTAAATCCTGTCTCTTTACTGTTCTTTTTTTAGATGAGAAAGACAAAAAGTAAATAAGGTGGCTTTTGCTGTTTTCTTTTCATTTTCTTTTTATTCACAAGGGACTGTGGTGGCTTAGTGTTTAAGATGCTGAACTTGATGACTGGAAGGTCGACAGGTCAGCAGTTTGAGTCCTGAGTGCTGCACAATGGAGTTAGTTCCTGCCTATCCCAGCTCCTGCCAACCTAGCAATTTGAAACCAAGAAATTGCAAGTAGATAAATAGGTACCACTTCGGTGGTAAAGTAAACAGTGTTCCGTGCATTTGGATGTCTAGTCATGCCTGCCACATGACCATGGAAATGTCTGTAGACACAGACAGCATTGGCTCTTTGGCTATGAAACAGAGATGAGAACCAAACCCTAGAGTTGGATACGACTGGCTTTCAAGCAAAGACGACCTTTACCTTTCATTGTAATTATTTGTTTGTAGCAGTGGAGATGTGGAGGTGAGCAACAGGGATGGGACCATGAAATAAGGTGGCTGACCACAAGATGTGAGTGGATCTACCGAGGGAGGTCTTGGCGTGCCACCTCTCCCTAGAGATTGTACAGAGTTTGGGTCTAGAAGATGGTACTGTTGGTTCTGTGCTTAACCTCATTTGTAGTATGTTGTGAATTACTCAGCTGTAAAATTTTATTATATTCTTGAGAAAAAATTAAGTTGGTTAGGCATTCCCATAAAACATTTGTATTTCTTAGAAGGGTAGTTGTATGCTTTGAAAGCAGTTGTTTAGGAGTAACCCAGAATTAAGATCTAATTTAATGAACCAGGACTTGCCAGATTGTTGTGATGGTGATGGTGAACCTAGGCACTCTAGCTGTTCTTGAACTTCAATTCCCAGAAGCCTTGATCAACAGGAGTGCTGGCTGGGCTTCTGGAAATTGAAGTCCAAAAACACCTGGAGTGCCAAGGTTCACCATCCCTGTCCTAGATTTTAAAACTTGCCTCCTTCAGTATTTACTACCACAAGATGGTTGAGGAACAGTATAACTACTTACTTGAAATAACAATGTAGTTCCCCAACTAAGAGTTTCAACAAAGTAAATATGTTATACTGTATATAGCAATGGTGTGTTTTATTTCTGGTACTGATGAGGAAGTAAACTGTAATTCTTCTTCATGGTTCCTGTGATTCACACAAATGAGGTTAATTTATGTGCATGTGCAGACAGCTCAATGTTCCGGAGCTTTGAAAGAGCCTCAGGCTTTACCTAACCTCCTAAGTACATGATCCCCACACATTATTATTCCCAATATGCACAGCCCATCAAATGTTATTTGGATTTAGTTCTTCAAATCAATGGCAAGGATATGCATTGGTATTTCCTTAAAACAAGTGTTTGTTTGTTTGTTTAATGCATGTACAGTATATACTGCTCCTCTAAAGAAACAAAGTTCCCCACTGGGTGGTTCAATACAACAATACAGTACATTGTTAAAATACAATAATACATTAAGATAATAACTGAGCTCAGTCGTTGACTTCAACTCGTATCCAATAATGCATTTTTTCCTGAAGCAGGAAAAATGTCATTGACGTGAATTTGTTTCAGGTGGATCCCAGCTTACCAAGAAGTGACCCGCACACTATGATCGCGGAGCCATCTCCTGTGGCACATATAAAATGAGAGATGCAGGATTTAACACCAGGACTGCAATGGGCTGTCACAGCCTTGAGGATATGGACAAGGCGCGCCTTCTCAGCCTGTCCACCTGGCTTGGCTTCTTCCGCCTCAGTACAACAGCTGCAATAAGTAAACAATTATGTGTCCAGACCTAAGATAGTCTTGTGCATCTGCTATATTGCGATCACATTTACAGCTTGAGTACAAACATGGTTTTCTGTGTCTTTGGATACTGTACCTAAAGCACCAGTTATGGTTAGAATAATTTTATTTTTCTTTATTGTAACCATTCAGTCTCAATGTGTAAGTCTTTATATTTTGCAGACTTTTCAAATTTCTTTTATTTTAGTCTTGCATCCTCAGGTATTGCCATCTCTACTGTCCAGACCTGCTTCTGGTCAGCAGTTGTCAAATAAAGCATATTATGATCCAAATGTTTATCAGTTTGAATCTGGAAACCTCTAACTCAGATACTTTTATTTCTCTGTTTTCAAAAACTTTTCAGTTTTGTGGTCCCACCAGTTTTTGGTCAGTGACATATTTATTTTTAACAAATATTCCAGTCCATCATTGCTGGAACTTTATTGCGCTCTTCCAAACAACCTGTTTGTGAAATCTTGCAGACACAGATAACATGATTCACTGTTTTTTCTGCTGCTTTACACAATCATCATCTCCTGACATTATACAATTCCTCTGTCCAGCATTGCATTTATAAGGAGTGCTTGCTCTTCTGCTGCAAGGATAAATTAATTATTTCTAATTCTTGCTCTTATTTTTACTTATATCTTGCAAGACACTTAACAAAATTTTCCAATATATAATCAAAATATAATACAGTCAATAAACAATCAACATAACAAGAAAAGCATCTCATGCCTCCCAACTACTGCAGCACATTGCTGAATTCTAACATTAAAAATATACTTTTTGTTTATTTTTTTATGTATAAAATAAGATATTTAAGGAAGATTTGCACTTGCTGGAGGATTCTGGAAGCACAATTTCCCCTCTTCCATTTTTTTTCTAGAGCAGTGAGTCAGGGTTCCAGAGCCACAGAAATGGAAAAAAGAGGGCCATGAAGATCTCTCAGGTGGATATTAGGACTAGGTAGTGAACTGATGATGGATTGAGAAGAATTAGAAGAGTCGTCCTCCCCTTGTTCTTCTCTTATAAAAGACCCATTGGGATGAAAGCATATTTATCTTAATAGAGCCCAAAAATATGTGTCTAGATCAGTGTTTCCCAATGTGGGG
The DNA here is from genome assembly GCA_030440675.1 of Furcifer pardalis. Classification (NCBI taxonomy): domain Eukaryota; kingdom Metazoa; phylum Chordata; class Lepidosauria; order Squamata; family Chamaeleonidae; genus Furcifer; species Furcifer pardalis. The sequence goes on from CP126896.1 coordinate 37,757,757, forward strand.
CCCACACCCAACAGGGGGACTTCAATCCCAGAAGCCTAAGTCAGTGCATTTGCTGATCAGTGCTTTGGGGAATTGACATACACTTCTGGGAATTAAAGTCCAAAAACCAAAGGTTGAGAAACGTTGGTCTAGATCAAGGGTGGTTAACCTACAGTCATGGGCCAGACCACGCCCTTGGCACCATTTCATGTGTCCCACTGCTGCCCTTGACACTACTGGAAGCAAAAGCAGATACGTTTATAACAGCTGTAAAATGGGTAAACATGCCCATGCCTGCTCTAAACACTGCCATAAATGCACCTGTGGCTGTCGTAAAAGTGTTTATGATAGCCGTGGACATGTTTTACGGCAGCATTTACAGGGGAGGAACCACGTGACCAGCCCACTCAACTGTCTGTTGAGGCGTGGTCGGGCCCGCGGTGCAAAAAGTTTGAGAACCCCTGGTCTAGATGATCACTATTAAATGTTTTCTCCTAGGGGATGTGATTTTCACCATCTTGTTTTCTCTTCACTGTGATTTTTGATATTTCATTGATTTCATATGCACTGAAAAACAATTAAAATGGTGAAATAAATATAAAACTGCAATATTTTAAAATGCAAAGAAGCATATGGGCAGTGGTAAACTGTAAGAACCCATTGAATCTCTTATAACTTCTGGTGCACTTGCAAAGTGTACAAAATATGAGGAAAAGAAGACATAAGTAGTAATATAGAACAATGAAAAGGTTAGTGTGAAAAACGTCACTTACCATGTTTTTCATTTTTAAATTTGTTCCAGGTTAACTTGTTTGTTTTGTTTTCTGTTATCTGTGTTCTCTTGAACCTGGCTGGATTTATTCTTGGATGCCAAGGTGCTCAGTTTGTATCCAGTGTACCTAGATGTGATCTGGTGAGGAAGCATTTTATCTGATTATGCTTAAAAAGTATCAAATGGCGGAATTTGAATATAAATTTTTATCATTGCTAGAAATCTTAGAAAGCAAATATGGTGTATTAAAACTACAAAGTAGAATATGCTTCTTCCCAGTATTAATTAATTTAATGTATTTTATCTTCCTTTAAAACAAACACATAACAGCAGCTATAGCATATCAAGTAATAAATATCTCTCGATTCATTCTTGTGTCTGTGCTCACGTTTACACCAGACTTTGGGTACTTAATGCAGTTCTTACTCTCATCTGAAATGTTTTTTTTAGGATGGAAGTATATATTGTATGAAATATGGCGCTTTCTCCAAAAATAGCATATCCAAGTCACGTTCCCCCCTCCACTACTTGAATCACATGGGGGTACTATAATGCATTTTGGTATCAGAGCTTGGAGTGAAATCTAGCACTGATAAGTAGGTGGTTTGAAGAAATGGAACCTAATAATCTATTTTTCTGGCTTAACCAATGGTGCTAGACCTTGGCCAGAACTCTATGTGAAATCTCTTCAGATAGGGATCATGAAGTGGTTAGCAGTACAGGTTTGAAGGGCTCATTCAGTATACAGTTACCTGAGTGAGATTTGGATCAGATAATATAGAAAGCACATTGATGGTTTTGATGAGGTTTTTGCCCAGACATCCAAATTACACCTGTACTTATTTCCCAGTGATGACTTACCAAACAAGACAATCCAGTTTTAAAAACTGAAGCAGAACAGCTCATGATATTTCAAACAAATTTCTTTTAAGAGCTTAAGGAATTTCTCCTCCTAGCATTTTCTTCGTAGTATTTTGTTTGACTCTCATATATCTGACTCTCAGGATGTGTCATGATTAGCAAAATGTACTATACAGTAGAACCCCATATAGTGATTTTAATCCGTTCCATGGAGCTGATCTCTATGCTGTTTTTATTGTCGTACTATCTTCCCTATGGGAAAATCCATACAACTATTTTCCCTATGGGAAAAACCGTACAACGATGTTTGGCACTTAGTGGTTTTTCCCATTGGAAAATCATTGTACGGATTTTCCCATAGGAACGATCACTAGGTGGGCCAGCTTTTCCCCTTCCAAGTCTAATCACTATGCGATTCCCCTTCCAAGTCTTCATCACTATGGGGCGATCACTATATGGGGTTCTACTGTATTTGTTTCGGTTTTGCCGGGAGAATCGAAACAAGGACCAAGGAATATATAAGCCACTATTGAGACGTGCCTTAACCTCCTGAAATACCAGTTATTTTAAACCCTGTCAGGTCGTTTATTTTGCACTAATACCTGAGTCACTATATTCTTCCAAGTGCACATGTATTGGTGCATATGCTATAATTACATATTATAATTATGTATTATGGTTGTATATTATTTGTTGTGTATTCTACCATTATACATTCTGCAAAAATGGGAGAATCCTGTTTAGGTTTATGCATAAACAAGATCAGTTTTAAATGGACTAGTAACTTTAACTGTGCAAAAATTCCTGTTGCTTAAATTAGGTCTGTAGATGGATTATGACATCACCAACAGGGAGATTTTTTTAAATGTTTAAAGACTTCCTTCTTTTGTCCTGTGGCTTTTCTGTCTTGTGAGTAATCAGTTATTGCATGGAAGCTACAAGATGGGAGGAAGACGTCTGATTACTGAACATTTCTCCCTTCCATTAATGTCACCTCCTGGTAGAGATTTTCTGTAATTAAAGACTTGCTCTTTTTATACAATAGGATTTTGTCCACTTTGTTTAAACAATAAGAAAAGCAGCCACTATTCTAAGACTTAAACAATTGTTTGTGACTAACATGTACATATGTATATTTTTAATTTTTTTTAAAAAGCTGTTTTAGGCTTTTATGTACCTTTGTTTTATTATAAATATAGCAGGGGCTTTCAATGATACTTTAACTTCAACCAACCTATATAGTCAGTCTTTTTTCTGTAGGCATTCTTACAGTGGGTTGCCCCATCTACTCAACTTGATAGAGAAGATCTTAAAGCCAGTCCTTTTTGAGCACTTGGTTCCCTCTGCTGATGAAGACAACCAGGGAATCCAGTCTTAGGTTTCTGTCTCCACCTTTGTTATCATCTTTTTCATGGTCTCCTCCACTCAGTTCTCTCTGTGCATTCCTATTCCTTATCTTTTTTGCTTTCCTTGGGTACCCTTTTCCCTCTCATTTTGGAGACAAACCTGCTTAATGTTACTAGAGATGTATTGCATTGAGAGGACAGTCTGGGTCCCTCAGTGGAACAACAGAACTCCACAAGTCAGTCTGTGACTCATCCCAAGGCAGTGTTTTAGTCTGCTGTACCAGAGAGCCATGTTCGCTTGCTCCCTGTACAAGGAGAGGCCTGTGGAGGTTGCCTGCCCTATGCAGTTATAGTGGCCTTGCAAGGGCTAAGGAGTGAAAGCAAAGAGTCTGCAGGGCAGTACCTCTGCTTACCTTTTTGAAGGCTATGCCCTTTATCCAGAATTCTTCTCCTGAAGAGTCATTGCTATCTATAGTTACCTCACTTCTCTACCCAGCAGTGTCTCAGGAAGAAGATACTCTCAGGATATCAGTAGAATTTGGAAGACCTTCACAACATAGATCATAACATACCTCGCCAGGGGAAGGTCTCTGAGAAAGCTGTCAGTGTTTGCCTTCTTAATAGTTGTTAGAGCATGGTTCTCAACATGTGGCCCACACTCCACAGGGAGACTTCAATTCTCAGAAACCTAAGTCAATACATTGGCTGACCAGGGCTTTGGGAAATTGACTTACGCTGTATAAGCAGCCACATTTTGTTAGTAACAGGCTATAGACTCCCTGATGGGTGCTACTTGTAAGGGCTCAGGTTTTCCTTTTTATTTTCTCAAAGAATGGAGGAAATTCCCTGAGAAGTCGAGATGACAAAAGGGGGTTTCTGCTCTCATGGTTCTGTCTGCAGCCTTCAGGCTTGTTCAGAAGTTTTCCATTATACATCAGGAGTTTATCTGTGGGCCAGAAACATGCCATGCAGTTTCCTCAAGGGTGATATTAAGTTCAGTCAGATACTGAACAAAATTATTAAAGCTGTTCTTACAGCAGATGCCACTCTGGGCTCTATTCAGTTTAGTGTCAATGCACAGATGATTGCCTCACCAGTTGTTTTTTTTTATCATTTACAGTTCAAAAACTGGCAGACTGACTCCACAGCAGAAATAAAGATACCCTCAGGAACTCCAGGTTTATTTGGGAGTTCTTGGATCCAGTTTTACCTTAATCTTTAGACTGGGGGTGGGGGTGGGGAGTTCTGACTTCAAAGCCAGTAGAGAAATTTATCAGATTAGGGGCTTTCTATTCATAGTAACAGATCCTAGTTCATATATAAGGGAATACAGAGGCTTTACAATCCAGTTCATGATGGCATAGCCCTACCCATGGGAGGGAGATTACAGCAGCCCCACATTGCCTGGGAAGAGGCAACCACTGACAAGGATTTGTCATGCATGGTCAGGGAAGGTACAAATAGAGTTGGTAGTTCTTTCCCCTCATTCTGAAAATTCTGCCCCCAAAGAGTCTCTTTCTACAGGCAATTGGCCACCTGCTGGGAATTGGGCCCATCAAAGAGGTCCCAGTATTTTAATTGTCTTTCTGAATTACTGTACTCTGAATGAAAGAAGAGCCTTTCTGGACCCGAGAAGTGTGCATTAATATGTAAAATACAGGAACATTCCTATGGAGGTTGTTTGGACTATTGTAGAAGTCCTTCAGGCAATGATTAGGTAGCTTCTGTGATCTACAGAGATCCATCTCGGCACACCTATTCACTCTCTTCACTGTTGGTTTCTCTGGTTTTGCAATATGGGAAAGTAGCGACACATAAGGCATTTGGCCATGTCTCTTCCCTATGAATAGCTTCTGAGATCATGGTGTCACTCAGGAAACAATAGGTAAACGTATTGCCTTACCTGGAGTCACTTTTGGTCATGTGCTCTTTATGAGCAATGAAATCAGAGACTGACAACCATACACGTCAATTCTTCAAGAGTGTGGATTCCTGATCAAAGCTACAAAAAAGTCAAGTACAACTAGTTAAGTGGATCCAACCCCAACAATGATCAAGGACACCTGCCAGGGCAGGTGGAAGTTGCAGAAGAATGGACTGCCTCAAGGAAGTGTATTGTCTTCAACACTATAATATATATACAAATGATCAGCCAGTTCCTGACAATACAAAATTGTTCATCTATGCCAGGCATTCGCAACCTCTGGTTCATGGGCCTAATTGGGCCCATGCATATCATTAATCCGGCCCACAGTGAGAACCTAGGCACCTCTAGACCCGCCCCGCCCCCCCTGCCAAAAGTCATGGTGTCATTGTGCGGGAACTCTATTTTTCTGGGCTTTTGGTCAGCCTGTGCCGCTGCCCATGGCAGCAGGAGGCTTTTCGGAGCAATTTTGCTCTGTTTGGATAATTGTCCGATGCTTCCCCACTTTGTTTCGACTCTTCAAATGTGCTGCTGATCAACTTCTGGTGCTGGGCGGAGCTTGTGTCACTGGCTTGGTTCCTAGCACAGAACCAGGAAGTTGCCCAGTGGCAACTTTGAAGAGCCGAAATGAAGTGGGGAAGCATTGGAAATTATTCAAACTGAGCGACCATGCTCTGAAAAGCCTCCCACTGTCATGGACAGTGGTGGAGGCTATGCAAAAAGCTGGAAAGATGGTGTGATTGTTGCCACTGCTAACAACGACAAAAATGTAAGTTCAGGGAGCATCTACGCCTCTGCCTCACTGCCCCACCCCCGTGTGAAGGGGCGTGTCTGGCCCAAGGGGTGAAAACGTTGTGAACCCCTGATCTATGCGGCCATTACAGCAATGGCCATTCAAGGATCAAGCTTGGATGAGGTAGCTGGAAAACTTATTGTAGCACTTAAAGAATTAGGACAGTATCACAACATCAACCATTTAAAGTCTAATCCAAACAAGACTCAAGTGTGTGCTTTCCACCTTCGAAACCAAGAGGCGAGGGTTGGTTTGGATGTTATGTTGCAAGGGACTCGATTACACCATTGTTCAGCACCAAACTACCTTGGTGTGATGCTTGACAGGACACACTCTTTTAAGCAGTACTGCTTGAATACCAAAGCCAAAGATAGTACAAGGAACAACATCATCAGAAAACTCACAAACTATAAGTGGGGAATGCAACCATTCACACTGCATACATCAGTTTTGGCCCTATTTCTCTCGCTAAGGAGAAAAGTAGCAGCAGACACCAAGAGAACTAAGCAAGAGAATGACTCTCTCCATCCTCTGAACAGAAATGAGCATCGAGCCCTCTGGCAAGAACGTTCTTGAGGGTTATTTGTTAAACTAATTTCATATTTTCCCCCATCTATTCCAAAGTCGGGGGCCTTCATTCACGGAGACAAGAAACAGCACAGTCATTAATTGGGAAAGAGGATTGAGATCATGCTCCTTGATGAAGGGGTCAAAGTCCATAATAGTTTGGGCACAGCTTTATCTCTCCTGCTTTGAGAAAGAGCACAGACAGGGATCATATACATTAGAATGGACCTGATGAACTGACAGGAGATTTATCACACTGAGTGGAACCTTGCCATCACAGGTGTTCATCAGAATAACCTTGACTTCCAGCATCCAGATGATCTGATTTCCCCAGAGAGCAATAACACAAATCAATCTTCAGGTATTAGCCAGAAGGATTAGCAGGCATGGAGGCCATGAATATCTCCTTGACCTCAAGGCACACCTTCAGATTACTCTCCTGGGGAAACTTCTTCAAGAGTAAAAGCAGAGCCATTTTCATAGCTCCTCGTTGACCAAGAAGCACTTGGTTCTCATTCTTTTTAGAGTTGAATCTAAGCAGACGAAAACTTCCAGACCCCAGGGACATCTTAGCCAGGGAGCAAATTACTATCCAAATCCTGACTGATCACAGCTTCATGCTTAGCTGTTGAAAGGAACTCCTTTCTGAACAAAGAGTGCTCAGAGCATGTGTTCTTCACCGTATTGACATGGTGCAGGAACTCCACTAATGGATTCTATATGTTTTCCCTTAGCTTTCCATAGATAGTGTCATTAAAAAAAAAAGATACACAGCCCTAGTGAAAATGTCTTCTGATTTCTTGCAGGAGGGCATGGATAGTGATCTGATAGCTGGTAACCTAAAGGCAAAAGTTCTGGTGATTATTCTGTTATCTGGCAGTGGTATTTCTCTACACCAGGGGTGTCCATACTATGGCCCACAGGCCCAATTAGGCCTGTGCATATGTTTAATCAGGCCTGTGGTGAGAACCTGGGCACTCTTAGAACCGCCCCCCCCCACCTGACGTCACAATACATCACTTACGACGGTGGCGCTTGTGCTTCGTTCCTGCTGGTCTGAGCAGCCTCTGCTCATTCCCAGCACTGCAGAAGCCTTTGCCAACGTGGAGTGCTGTGCTGTAGAATTTTTCTGAGCCTTCTGTGTTTCAAAATCTGTGGCGCTGGGAGAGTCCTTTGGCGTGCCAAGGCTGACGTTAGCGAGCTGCACCAAGTTTACCCTTCCAATGCAGCGGATTTTGAAACAGGGCTCAACATTTTTTTTTACAATGTGGCAATCCACATTGGCAAGGGCTTCTACAGCGCTGGGAATGAGTGGAGGCTGCTCAGACCAGCAGGAATGAAGCACGATCGCCGCCGCCGCTGTCAAAATGGTCAGCAGCAGGAGCAGTTTGCTTCCGGTCCCTGCAGCTGCGTGTTGGGGGCGGGACTGGCCTGCAAAAAAAAAGTTTGGGCACCACTGCTCTATATGAACAAGGATATAAATTTTATCCTTTTGGATGGGTAGATAATTCTGCTATGGTAATAGAGTACACTATACTGCCAGTGACTCAAAGCTGAGTGTCAGGCGGTAGTTAACTGACTTGACCACCCTGAGGACTAACGGATTTGGATGGCAAAGTCCACAGGGAAAGGTGATAGTCCCTAAATGGATTAAATCCCACTTGAATCCATCTTGAAGGACAGCAGCTTCATCTATCCTGGCCTGGAGCTGAGGAGGACTTTGTGTGCCAAAAGGGCTCAGGACCAGAAAGTGACTTGCAGAACTGGATCAGTGGTATGGGTGTCACACTGCGATGCGGAAGGCAAATGAAAGGCCAATGCTTTATATTTTCAGGACACACTTCATGGCTGATCTCCAATATTTGGATATGGCAGAAGAAGAAGGGATGGGTAGTCTGATATCCTCTCCTGTATTGCACAGATTGCCCTCACAGAAGCTTCAAATTCTCCTCTACATTCTCAAGTCAGTGTCTTTACTATGCCAATGATAGAGGGTGTTCTTTCCCAGTGCAATTGCCTCTGTAAACAGGTGGTTCTTCTGCTAGATTGACACAGTTGTACTCAGACGTTCTTACTGTTTTTTCAGTTACACCCTTTATTCCAAAACTTTATTCCATTTTTGATTAGGACCAGGATGCATACCTACTTTCCTTTTGCCCAAATCCATGCACATCTTTAGTGAAGGAATAACACCTTTTGGATGTCAGGAGGGCCATTAAAATTTGCTTGAAGAAAATTGGATGTGTTGTTTTGTCTGCTTCTTTCTCTTCAGTCTAGCACTCTAGCTATATGAGGAAAATAGGTGTCTAAAAAAACTTTAGCCAGGTAGGTTAAAACCTGCTACAAGGCTCTGGATAAAGCAGTTCCAACAGGTATTGTTTTCTAGCTGGTGATTTTGGAGTTGAGGAGAGGCATTGCCAAGGGCTGCAGTAAAGCTTGAGAAGAGTATCTGAGCCTATTGGGAATAAGAGCTTCCATATGTCCCATCCTGCTTTAAGGATGACCTCCCCTGTAGGAGAAAGTAACTCTGGCATTTAATGTGATTTTTTTATATATCGGGGGAGAAGGACATCCTTCTCTACCTAGCTAGAATTGGTGACAGAGTAGTTTGGAGTAGTTTGGTTGTGTTTGTGTCAGTGGGCCGGGAAGCGAAGACTTTCTGTCCTGGCCCAATATTTTGTCAGACATGCTTTGATTTGGATTCCTGCATTGAACAGGGGTGGCCTTATATTCAGTGATTCTCCTGTTACCTGTTCTGCTTTTAATTTTGGTTTATCAAGTTTGAAACTTGAACATGAAATTGAATTACCAGATTGTTCTCACCACCAGAGGGAGAAGGAACACAAAAAAGATTGGCTTTAAATTCCTGCCTTTCAAGGTGAGTGGGTAGAACAATCCACTGTCAGGATATATTTTTTTCCTGCTGTATAAAAGGAACATCTTACAGTAAGTGCCAACGATACCTTTTCTTGCTTATGTTGTATCATACAGCCAATTTTAATGACAGTTATTCAGTAACACGTTTGGTACAGAATTTTGAGACTTTAAAATTGTAAAATGCTTTACACAAACCCACTACCCAAAACAACAAAATATATGTACTGCTGGGCTAATTCTTTAATCTGCAGCAGTTATTTAAAATATTCTCAAAGATAGACAAAAAAGCAAAATACTGCATATCTAGTGTCTGTTACGTATATTATATGTGTGGATAGTATTTATTAGAGAGCATTTGTGATTTTAGTTCTTTGATTTGGTTTGAGTACACAGGGGCTGAAATCTAGTAATAAATTAGAACTAGAGTAGGTCTGAATCAGTGGGGATTTGGTGAATCTACTTCTGCAAATTCTGTTGATTAATGGGCCTATTCTACTAGCAACTTACTACTGGATTTCAGCCACTTGCATTTTTTATAGTGTATTGTAAAATTCACTCTCAAGTTACTAATATGCAATTCTTATTGCCTTTCTTTATTAAAGATGGACATTGGGGAAAGTAGGCTTTGTTTCTGTTGTGAAGAATTTCTCCCAGCAAAATGTACAGAGAAAGAAAATGCGCTGAAGCTGTATCCACTCCAGTCATGTAGTGCAGTTCACCTTTTACTCAAGGTGAGGTTGTCATCTCATATTAGCTACACTAGTAATATACAAACGTTGGCAAAAAACTTAGTCGTGTTGTATAATGCACTGCCAATTAGCAATAGCAAGTTATACAAACCTTATATGAACATCAGTACTTTCTAGTCCCCTTAAAACAAGAATAACAAAGAGTCTAGAGCCGTGATGGACAACCTTGGCACTCCAGGTGTTCTTGGACTTCAATTCCCAGAAGCCCAAGTCAGCACTCCTGATGATCAGGGCTTCTGGGATCTGAAGTCCAAGAACACCTGGAGTGCCAAGGTTGGCCATTACTGGTTTTATTTTCTGTGAGCCGCCCAGAGTCTTCGGAGTTGGGCGGCAATAGAAATCAGAAAATAAATAAATAAATAAATAAATAAATAAATAAATAAATAATGCATATGGGATGAATTCCTTAAACAGGGAACAAGTTTGGTGAATAAAATATATCCTAATTTAAATAAAATCATGAAAGGAACAGGGTTCTAGAAATAGAAATCTACATGAAGGTAGTTGATCAGTAATTTACTTGCAATAGGTATATCTATATGAAGATCTTGGAGACAAGGAGTGGAAATATCCCTTTGTGAGAAGAATCCAGACTAGATAAAAGTTCAATTGAGAAAAGTCAAAATACGTAATTGTGTTTGTATGTTTACAGAAAATAGCCATTGGTGCTCATTGTTATTTAATGTATTGTTCATTATGTCTGCAGTAATATTGTTTATTATTTCTGCTGGTTTTCCTTTTGTTTTACAGAAAGTTCTTTTTGCTCTTTGTGCTCTGAATGCTTTGACCACCACGGTATGTTTAGTAGCAGCTGCCCTTCGTTACTTGCAGATATTTGCAACAAGAAGATCCTGCATAGTAAGTGAGTGCAAGGAACAATTCCTTTTTTATATATATAAAAGGGAAAGGACTATGACATGAAGCTCATAGAAGCAATATTTTATTTTGTTAGGAAGAACCCCAGGGTTATGCAAGGGAAGTGGAAGAACAAAGCCAGGTTTCTGATCCAGAAGATTTTGTGCCACCTGTCCCACCGCCGTCATATTTTGCAACATTTTATTCTTGCACCCCAAGAATGAGTCACAGGTAATGTGCTAAAAAGGACATTCCTTTAAATGGTCTGGGTCAGCATGACAACACTTATATTAAAGCTGCCACTTTTCTTGAAATCTTGATTTATGTGCAAGTCCAGTCTCCATCTCTCTGAGTGGTATCTGCTGTAATTCTAGCCTGACTGTAGGCTATTATTCTATAGTTTTCATTTAAGAGCCTTGTGGCATTTGAGCCTGGGTAACAGGAATGTAGCAATTTGTTGAAGATTGATGCGGTACAGATGTTGCCGTAGGCCATGATATAAAATGATTTTAACATGTTGCAAGTGCAGCACACAGGCCCTTTGGGATTAATTTTTCATTTGTATATCAAATAGTCCTAAATAAAAGAGCATGGTAATTGCTTTTCCTGTGCTTTAAAACATACTGATTAACATCTAAACGTGACCTTAGGTTGTGTATTTTATATCTTTCTAGCAATATGTCAGGCTTTGTATACCAGCACAGAAATACAGGAAGAGCTTGATTCATCCTTTGATAGCATCTAGATCAGGGGTTCCCAACCTATGGCCTGTGGGCTGGCCCTGGCCCGTGGCACAATTTCATGTGGCCTGCCTCCACCACACCCAGAAGTGGAAGTGGATACATTTACATCACCCATAAAATACACCAGTGCATGCGTAAACAGGCTTGTGGCTGTCATGAATGCAGAAGTGGGTGTTGTCTGCTTCAGGGGTGTGTGGTCAGGACCGCTCAGGTGTCCAGGGCACGTGGTCAGGCCCATGCCATAAAAAGGTTGGGAACCCCTGATCTAGATTAATATAACTAGGATGAAAAATAAAAGGAACATGGTAGTTGAAGTCTACAACCAACCTGCCCAAACCAGGAGGAGATGTAGATGAAATCTTTGTGAAACACATTAGGTCTCCCTTGCTCGAAAGCCAGTTTTATCCGATTCTAGGGTTCAGCGCTCATCTCTGTTTATAGCCGAAGAACCAGCACTTGTCTGCATTTGAAGACATTTCCGTGGACATGAGGCAGGAGATGAGCACTGAACCCTAGAGTCAGATACTACTGGCTTTCAAACAAGAGCAACCTTTACCTTTTAAAATAAATCTTTTTGATTGGGCAGTTAGTAGTAGACTCCAACAACCATGTTGCTTTTGTTTTTTGCCTTAGTGATATTAATCCTGATAGTACAACGAAGTTCATCCTGTGTATCTATGCAGGGATTTTGTTTTTGACATACTGTATACTGCTTCTCCATCTCCCTTTTTATTCTTTCTCTTTTTGAACAATTTACATCCTTCAATTACTGTATTCCAGTAATGAAAGTTGTCCCACCAAGTTTCAGTTATCCCTACCAAGTCATATTTACAGTCCTGAACTAAATTTTCCAAACGTTATTGTTTCCTGTACTCTTGGCATTTATATATCAACCCTGGAGATTGCATGATTTGAAGGGCTGCTTCTCTTAATACATTTTAATGATGATGATTATTGCTGGTCCCATTAGAAGTGCTCAATCTATTCCACTTATTGTACATAAGCCTTCATGTGTCTTTTCCTCTCAGTTGATGTCTCCCTCTTCCTTCCAAATTAAGTTTAAAGCTCCCCTGATGAAGTTCTTCATGATGTGTCTAAGCACATTCTTCTCAGTTCTTGTGAGCTGCCAACCTCCCCATACTAGCATCTTCCAGGAGGCATAGACCAGGGTCCCAAAATTCAAATTTCTCACATTGGCTCACTTTTGTACTCGGTTGTTCACCAAGAGTATTTTCCTTTTCCTTTCTGTTACTTTTCTGAGCACTGGTAGGATGGATGAGAAGACTATCTGAATCCCATAATCCTTGAGTTTCCTCTCCAGAGCTTCAATGTTTGATGTGATTTTCTCATAGTTTCTTTTGGCTGTGTTTGTTCCTAAGCGGATGAGAAGGGGATATGCGTTTGTGGGTTGTATGAGCAATGATTCCATCACATCCCCAATTTGTTTTCTGCATGTTGTCTACCAGACTTCCCATCAAGAATCTGAAAGTGGTTTTGCATTTCCACTTTGCTCCTGACACTTTTCCATGGTGCTTCCTCTTCTGTTTGTTCTGTCATCAACATTCTCCTCCTCTTATTTGCCATGCTGTTCTCCCATCTCCACGGTCTCCTCTAGCAGCTGCTGCTGAAGAGTACCGTACTAGTCATCTTCTCTTGTAGTGTCATATTTGGCCACTCACTCCTCCAGTTCTTTCACTTTTTCTTCCAACAGTGCTATCTGCTTACAGATATAGACACAAAGACAAACATTACATACACCACCGTTGAAGTGTCTTTTTCCTCCATAATCTTTGCTACCTTTTTGCTTTCTTCTGTTTGTTTTCTAGTGCCCCTTTTTTTGTCTTGTCTCCCTTAGAGGCTGCTTAGAAAATTCACTCTCTGTCTTGGTTACTCCCATCTTCTTTGTTCTCTTTCTCCAGTTAATTCTTTCCTTATTATCTCTCCTCCATCAAATTCCTGTTTGTGCACTCCCTGTTTGCGTACTCCCTGGGGCCTGTCACAGTTTTATTCCTCTGCTACACTCTGTTAGACATCATCAAACACTTTTTTTCTGAGCTATTTTGCTGCCAAAAGTGTTATTGTGGACTGGGGGCTGTAGGAGTGCTAGTGGGCAAAACATATGCTGTGGAGAGGACTATATGGCCTGCCCTTGGCATTCATGGCTATATATCCTTGATTGTTTTGCATTTCTTTGATTGTACTGTATTTTTATTCTTATTTTTTATGATGGATTTGTTGACCACAGTGATTGTATTGTATTTGTTATATTTATATGGTGTTTTTATGTATATTTCATACTGTAACATTGTTAGCCGCTCTGAGTTGCTTCGGCAAGGAGAGCGGCATATAAATTGAATTTAATAATATAATAATAATAATGTTGTCTCCAGAGTCAGAGACAGAACGCTTCTGAATATCCATTGCTAGTGAACAGCAGGGCATGATCATTTGTCTCAAGTCTTGGTGTTCAGGAAAAGACTAGTTTGTGAAGTGGTCCTAAGATCACTTTGTTTTATGTTACTAATATGAAAATGGTCAAGTAATACCAGAACAAATATGAATTACTTAAGATCAGTGATTCCCAATGTGATTCCCACAGAGTGACTTCAATTCCCAGAAGCCTAAGTCAGTACTTTGGGGCTAATCAGTGCTTTGGGGAATAGATTTAGGCTTCTGGGAATTGAAGTCCAAAAACCAAAGGTTGGGAAATCCTGCATAAGACAAATGCTTAACTACAAAATGTGACTAAATGCCTATTTCAACCATAACCTTTTCCTCCTCTAGTCTTACCATGAAAACCTACAACAAGGCCACAATATCTTTAGAGCAATTTATTTCTGTGTCAGTGTCAAAGGAAACATATTCCTTCCTTTCTCTGTCCTTTTTGTATCAACTTCCTCATTCCTATTTTTATAAAAAGGTGACCCAGGTCTCAGGCTTTTGAAATTATTGGCTTTTAGTTTATCCTTAGCACCCTGACTCATACTGGTAACTGGTAAGGGAGAGAGTAAGTACTTATTACTTGCAGATTATACAGCCAAATTAAACTTTAAAAAAGCCACTTCCAAAAATAAAACTACATACAGTAAAACACTGGATAACGATTGGATCAGATAACGCTAAAAACGCATAACGTTAAGTAATCTGGGGAGGAGAATTGGATCGAATAACGTTAAGGTCCTATGGGATGGATTGGATAACAACCACTAAAGCCTGTGTGGTTACAATGTATCTCTATGGAGCTTTAACGTTATCCGATCCATCCCATAGGATTTTAACATGGATTGGATAACACTAACAATCGGATAACACCAAGACTTGTGGAACCAAGTTTTAGCATTATCCGATGTTTTACTGTACTTGGTTAAATGTGCATCATTTTCATAACAAGTATGGTATGAGAAGGAAAATTATTTTCTCTCCTCAAATTGATTCTTTCTTTGACTTGTGTTCAAAGACTATGAAGTAAATATCTGTGACAGTGTTTCCCAACCTTTAGTTTTTGGACTTCAATTCCCCAAATCACTGCTCAGCCAATGTACTGACTTATGCTTCTGGGAATTGAGGCCCCCCTGTGGGGCATGGGTCCCACATTGGGAAGCACTTATCTATGGGAATAATTAATCTTTTTCTATAAAACTGCTGAGAAAGAACTGTTGAGAATTTTACAGTTAAAGGCCAAGGTATATACTCTACGAAAGTATAATATACAATCAGTAAATAAAAGGAAGAAGAAACAGTGGGCAATATTTTGGAATAGTAGCTGTGTTAGTCTGTGGTTCAGGCATCTCAGAAAACAAAACAAAACTTTTGTTTATTTTGTTTTGTTTTGTTTTCTGAGTGGGCAATATATATTTCATATGTTTTAGATCATGGGTGCCGAAACTTTTTAGGCTGCAGGCCAGTTACGTGGTTCAGGGAGCTGGTTACTAAGGCCTGGGGGCTGGATGCAGCCCCTGATGCCAATTCATCCGGCCTATGAAGCCCTCGTCACTCCTGGAAGTAAAATGCACCCGTACGGGCATGTTTTACTTCCGCTTTCAGGAGTGATGAAGGCTTCATAGGCTGGATTAATTGGCATTGGGGGCTGCATCTGGCCCCCAGGCTGTAGTTTAGGCACTCCTGTTTTAGAACTGAGATCATAGCATCATACCTAGCAACTTAAATGTGCTCTCATGTGCCCTTGTCATTACAGGGCTAAACCAGTTCTCTGTGAAATTATGTTTACACAGTGATTCTTCCAAAACATTAAAATAAGCCAATTGTGTGCAGACTTTGTTTAATATACATGCTGAATATTTCACTGCTACCTGCAATCTTCTTGTCTTACTAGTTAGGAAAACACTAATTAAGTATATACTAATTACAGTAATAATGAAGGAGTGTAAATGTGCTTCCATACAAAGTTGAAGGAACACTAAGCAGAACTTGTTTGTGGAAGAGAGTTGCATTGTTAATAATAGTTGCTGAAAACTTCTGTGAATTAAATCCAACATTACTTCTTCCTAAAGCAGATACAGTACTGTACACTGAAATCAGCTGGATATGTCATAACAAACAGAATGAGAGAATGGTAGAGTTGCAAGGTACTGTACAATAAATGTCATTGAATCCAACCTTGATGCACAGATTCACAGTTAAACCATGCCAGATAGCTAGCTAATCCAATCTGTTTTAGAAACAATAACTTCTAATGAAGGACAGTCTGCTACCTTCAGAAGTAATCCTGCTTTTCTGTTTCTCATGCATATCAGCTACTCCCTTCTATTGCATTTCCACAAGATTCTGTTCAAGAGAATCAAGAAATAGAAGAAAATAAATAAAATATGAAAGGAAATAAAAAAAACCACATGCTCTGCACTGGGTCTAGGGTCTTGTCAATGGCAGGAAGGGATGGAGAAAAAAGCACTGCGATAAAAAACAGGAGCCAGAGTAGATGTTTGAAAAAGGCTATAAGTAGTAGAACTATTGGCTTCCTGAATAAATGCTGGTTGGTTTATGGGAACTCCAGTATCAGTTGGTCTGCCTCATGAATTAGCCAGTTAGTCAGCAAAAGCTTTTTAAAAAAATTCTATTCTAGATCCCTCACTTTATTAAAGCTGCTTTCTCCTTTGCTGTATTTTGCTGGTATAACACTACAAGCAACCCAAATCACATGTGCTGTCTCCCAGCTGCTGACTCATTTACAGAGATTATCTTCCATTTCCAGGAGGTACCAGAATGTTCCAGTCAAATTATATGAAAGGGAATCTCTTTATGTCTGGCATTCACTACTGCTCCTTCCTCCCCATGATAGCTCACCTGGTCCATGGACTTGTGTTAAGCTACACTTTCTGGTTATGTGCTTGGCTGAGGTCTTTCCTCTGCATCCTTTTTCCAAATGGTTATTTGGTTGGCTGACAGAGGTACTTACTAAACCTTTCATTCATTCCTTCATTTCATTTTTCATTTATTTGATTTGTATGCCGCCCTACTCGGTAAAAATCGACTCAGGGCGGCTCACAACAACAAAACAATCAACAACATAATACAGTAAAATATAACGATAGAAAACAACAGTGCAATGGGACGAGCAATACAATGTAGCAATACTGTCGAGCAATACAATATAGCAATACAGTCGAGCAATACAATATAGCAATACAAGCAAATAATACAATGATAAAATCGAGTAATACAATGTAGCAATAAATCAAACAATACAATGTAGTAATACAATTAATCAAGTATCATACATAATATACAGCATCCCTCCCCAACCTGCAGCTGTTGTCTCACCACCCGCGGCCAGTGTCCTTTTATAGGCCTCTGGGTGTCGTTGGCAGGGCCTAGAGGGTGGGCAGGAGCTCCATGTCACTGCCACAGCTGCCAGCAATTTCTCCTCCTCCAGGCATCAGTGGCAGAGCCCAGAGGGCAAGTGGGAGTCTCGTCTCACCACCCACTGCCAGTGTCCTTTTATCCGCCTCCAGGCATCAGTGGCATAGCCCGGAGGGTGGACGGGAGCTCCGTCTCACCGCTGCAGCAGCTGTCAGCAATTTCTCTTCCGGGTGTCAGTGGCGGAGCCCGGAGAGCAGGCGAGAGCCTCATCTCACTGCCCACAGCCAGCATCCTTTTATCAGCCGCCGGGCATTGGTTGCAGGGTCTGGATGGTGGGTGGGAGCTCCATCTCACCGCCGCAGCTGCCAGTAATTTCTCCTCCTCTGGGCGGAGGCTACTGCTGCTACTGTTGCTCTTATAAACCTCTGAACAGCTGGTTGGCAAATGTTCAAAGCCAGGATACTCAGGCAGAAAAAGATTGAGTTGACCACCATGGATACTGGGTAAGAGACTGTTGATAGATGTCTTTATTGGGGAAAACAAAAGAAAGGACCAAGGAAAAATGTGAGAAAGGAAAAAAGTAACAAATAGCCCAAGTTTAGATTTGTGAGTTTCATTCTGGCAAATCCATGTGTCTTGACTAGCAGAAAGGAATTGCCGTCCTTGACAGAAATATAGCAACTGCAATTTTTATCCATCAGAGCAATGAGGAAAGCAGTAAGTCAGAGTTTTTTCCCTCTCATCTATCACACAATTTTTTAAAAACATAAAGGGCTGAGAAATAGCAGAGTTGTAAGCTGTAAATAGGAGATGAAGATTGCCTTACGTCTCACTTGGCAGTGCACGTGTGTATATATACATTTTTTGAAGAAGTTTGGATTTTTAAAAGTAAAATATCAAAATATTTCTAACTAGGGTAAAATTCTGCCTGTTAAATGCACGATTACAAGGCCAGAGGTGAAAAGGAGAACTGTAGCCCAAAGAAAGCTTTTGAAGCCAGCCGGCATTGGCCGTGTTCCAGAAGAAGAAAATGTTCTTTTTCCAAACGTTGAGAAGTCTTCTATGTTTCTTTGAAGAGACTGAGAAAGAGAATGTAATACTAAAAAGAGAAAAGGTATTCTAGATGAAATTGTACTTTTGCTACCAGTTCTTTCTGGGATCTTTTCGAGGTATAAACTTGGAAGTTAGGAAGCAGGACCTCAAAACTGGAATGGTCAGAGAGATATTCCACAAACCTCCTCAAGTATGTACCTGATTTCATGGTCAGGAAGAACAAGCTGCACGCACGCACGCACGCACGCACGCACGCATGCACAGCATCACCTACGCAGTTCATCCAGGATGGCAAAGGAGAGGTTGAAAAACAATCCCTGCAGGAGGTTCCATAGGGCCGAAACCTCCTGCCAATTGACTATAAAGGCCACTCTGCAGGAGGTTCCATAGGGCCAAAACCTCCTGCCAATTGACTATAAAGGCCACTCCATTTCTTCTAAGAGATTCTTGCTCACAATAGTAGATGTAATGGTCCCCTGAGTTAAATTCACCCATCCCTGTCCACTTTAGTTCACTGTTTCCCAAGATGTTAATGTTCAGACTTTCCATCTCATGTTTGACCATGTCCAGCATGTCTTGATTCATAGATCTTGCATCCCAGGTTCCTATGCAGTACTGTTCTTTACAGCATCAGACTTTTCACTGCCAGATCCATCCACAGCTGAGTGTCCTTTCAGCTTTGGTCCAGCCGCTTCACTCTTTCTGGGGCTAGTTGTACTTGTCCTCTTCTCTTCCCCAGTAACATATTGGACACCCTCCTACCTGAGGGACTAGTCTTCCAGAGTCATATCATTTAGCCTTTTGATACTGTCTGTGGGGGGTTCTTGGCAAGGATACAAGTGAGTTGCCAGTTCTTTCCCCAGTGGATCGTTTTTAGTCTGAGTTCTCCACTGTGCCCTGTCCATCTTTGCCCATAACCTCATTGAACCATACAAGCCCCCTCACCACAGCAAGGCAATGATCCTGAGGGGGTGGGAAGCATTATAGCTTTGAGTAATTTTAAACCTTAAACATAATAAAATAACGCAACACACATAATTATTTTAAATCTCCCCCTCCAGCCCAGCCAGCTTTAATCTGTGAAGAGAGATCCATGATATTTATGTTGTTGGTTTCTGGAGCAGTCAGTTGAATTGTTGCTTCATATATCTAATGCTTATATTTGGACTTTGGCATGATGTACCTCAGTGATGACGTACCCCTTTCTGGCCATTATTTATATGCTTTAATTGACCTTTTTTAAACATAATTTTTTTCTTCTCCTAGCCTAATATGGTCCTAGACTAATACCGTGATTAAATTTTACTTCATTTAAGTTTTTCATATGTTTTGGTGATGTTCTTGCTCCTACCAGGAGAACTGGCAAACAGCCATGCAAACAATGGCATGATTTTATTTAAGCTATCCATTTCAAACTAAAGTAACAAGACATGTTCTGATTGTTACATTAGCATGGACCTATAATTGTCATGAATTTTATAAATTTCAAAAGCCAACAATTTGTTTATTGCAAATACATGTTTTAAGCATCCATTCTGCTGTATACGTGGACATCACCAGTTGGCCAATATAGAGATCAGGTAGACCAGGGGTTGTCAACCTACAGCTTGCGGCACCAAATAATCTGGCCCCTGCCCTTGTTCAAGCCATTGCTGCCGCCACTAGAATTGGCCATGGACTCATTTATGGCTGTTGTAAATGCATTTACGACAGCCGCAGACTCATTCATGGCTGTTGTAAATGTATTTACAATAGCCGTAAATGAGTCCATAGCTGACTCAGCTGCCGCCAGCTGGAAAACCAGTCTGGCCCGCGAATTGTTTGAGGGAGTGTGACCTGACCCCTGACTTGAAAAGGTTGAGAACCCCTGAGATAGACTATATAATTAGAGACAGAAGAGGGAAATAAGACCAGGAACAGATCGTGGTACTGGTTATGAACTCTTTTAACATCCAGCTTTGGAGTAAAACTGAAAAAGAACACTAAAGGAATCATAGTGTCAAAATATGATGACTTTAAGATCCACATAAAGAACAGAATTGCATTACTAGACTCAATTCACTGTGGATTGAAATCAGAGATATTATTAGAGACAAATGCAAAATGACAATTCCTATAGTAATTTTAAAAGAAACAGCTAGGTGAATGGTGGAGGAAACACTTCAAATTGTAAATGGCAGGTAGAAAGCAAGAATAAAAGGAGGCAGAAATAGGATCAGAACAGTGTTTCTGTGTATTACAGATGTGGGAAAGCAAAGAAAACCCCTAAGATAAATAGACTTCAGCTTGGTTCTTCATCTGGGTTTGAGAAACTGGAATTGATCTATAGCAGCAGAAGGCTTTGCTTCAGCCCTCCGTATGTTGTTGGACTGTAATCCCCATAACCTGATTGATGTTGGTAGGAATTGGGGTCTAACGATACTCAAAGAGCCATGAGTTTCCATCTTGTGTTCCATCTACCTTGGCCAGCATTTCTGCTTTCCAAGAGGCGTGTGTGTTTTTATTGCTGTCAAACAAAATAAAGAAGTGTGCTCAAGGCTTGGCCACTGTTCTCCTTTTCTGTGCTGCACTCTGGAGAGAGAACCCGTGGTGGTTATATAGCCTCCAGTATGTTATAATACAATACAATGTACAACACAGCCAGGTCTTAGATCAGCTTCGTTTATGTGTGCATCATTTCTTTCTTCCATATAATGAAGTTTTATGCTATGCCTAGACACTGTATGGCCACAAGGCTTTATATAATAGGACAAAGGTAACAGCAGCAGATGCTGTCTCACAAAGGGAAAATTAAAATTGCTTGAACTAATGGAAAATGAATTTATTGTCTGGCACGAAATGCTAATCAAATGTCAGCTCTCCCTACCTCCTCACATAGGCTGGCTGCTACATCATGAGTCATTGGTACATTAATTTCTTTCATCAAAATGGAGTAGAAAGGAAGGAATATAGAACAAAGCCATGCTCTCCAGTGTTTATGGAAAGTCTGAATAGGAATGTCCATTTCTCTCTTTTTCCTGGCTTCAAATTTATATGCCCATGTTTACCTTGAATATAATCTTAACATTTTATTGAGACAGCTTTTAGTCAAGCTTGATTTTTTAATCAACCTATTTCTTGCATTGGTAGAGGGCTTCCCATTATTATTTTTTATTTCAAAACTTGTATTTATAGTTCACTACAGTGGTGGGATTCAGCAGCTTCGCCCCAATTCGCCAGAACCGGTAGCAGAAATTTTGGCTGGCCCTGACCATCCAAGTTTTGAAATAATGCAGGGCGTTTTCCCTGGCCACAACTACCATATCACACCCACAGAGTAGGTAGTGATTTTTTTTAATCTCCCCACTGGCTGACTGTGTCACCTTTTAACAAAGACTTTACTTTTAGCCCTGTTATGGGGCATCTTAACAACTCAAATGTAAAAAACAACCCTGTTAATTAGAGTGTTCGTTAAGTAAAGCATTATGCAAAAAACTATTTAGGTGTAAATAGGAGACTCTAAACACAAAGCCATATTACATAGTAGAGAAAGATAGATTTATGAGTTAGGAATCACCTGGCATTCAAAATATTGGCTTAAAGGTTCTTAACTGCATGTTCCTTTCAAGATTCTGATATTCAGAAGTAATTTTTTGAAACTGAATCAGGAAGGTTTTCTTCATCATAGTAAACTACCAGAGATTGATTGGATTTTTCAAACTAGCTACTTTAGACATTTCAGTACTAAACTGTCAACATTGGCAAAAGTATATTAATCTCTGTGTGAAGGTGGGCCTGCCAGTATCTAGGAGGGGGAAAATGGATGTCTGAAAATTCTGCATCGCATAACCCTGAGTAGACAAGAACACCTCTGTAAGGCAAGTTAGCATTTGATTAGGATTATTTCAAGCGCATATGCTTTTGGTTTCTTTTTCGGTAGAGAGAAACAATTACTTGTCATTTGGAATAGAAATGTCTCATCTGAGGAAAAAAGTGAATGCCCACTATACAGACAACGACCAATTGTATTATAAGATGCGGTAGTTACTAAAAGAGAAAGTGCTTGATCGTTTGAAAAAGGATGCCATTTTAAGTTAGACATTAAGTTAGAAGTTATTTTGGTGACTTTGGTTATCTTTTTGCAGAAATATACATTTGATACTGACATCTTCAATGAATCTGAAAAGGTTTTCTAGCCCTTTTCGTGATTTCTGAAAATTTTATGTGATGAATTTATAAAGAACATTGTATGATGTCTGTAGACTTGTATGTGATTAGGTTATGTTTACGTGGTTATCCACATACACGGCATGTTACTACCATCATTATATGTATATTGTTACATGTTATATATACAGAACACTTAAACAGAAATTATACTTGTGCTAGAAATCAAGGCTGTGAAGTAATCTGATGAAATAAGCCAAGCAGGTGTTAGAGCATTTTCATAAGACCAGACCAATGGAAATTATTTCCACTCTCCCTTTGCTCTTGTTAAAATTCTACAAAAGAAATACCTTCAATCTTCAAAAAATAATCTGAAATTTTTTTAAAAAACCATTAGCACAAAGGAGAGAAGGCTAGTGTCCTGCTCATGAGTAATTTTATGCAGACATTAATGGGCCAGTGGCATTTCTGTAATTATACGATAAACCATTTATAATATGAAAGTATTGAGGAAACACATTTACTGCAAAAGGCAGGGCTGGCCAGAACATTTTGGATGGTGGAATGGAGGAGCTGGAGACAAACTCCATGGGTCCATGGTCACTTTGCATGCAGACAAGTTTTATTACAGGTTCCACAGCTGCTTCCAAAGGGTGTCTTCCCACAGCCTCTGGTGCTGAGTTGTCTTCACTAACTCCTTGAGCACAGGAATCCCAGCTTCACTGGGTTTCCCCCAAGTCCAGGTCCTTAAAAGGAAGGGGTGAAAACCAAGCATCCATCTAGGGCCTGCTCCCCTGTAATGAGGGTTTATAGCAGTAATGGAGAACCTTGGCACTCCAGGTGTTCTTGAACTTCCATTCCCAGAAGCCCTGCTCAGTAGGAGTGCTGACTTGGGCTTCTGGTAATTGAAGTCCAAGAACACCAGGAGTGCCAAGGTTTGCCATCACTGGTTTATAGAAATAGAGGCAAGAGGGTGAAGCTTCCATCTTCTCCTGATTCGCCCTTCCTAGCCCAGTCTCTAGCCATTTGCCCTTAACCTTTTATGCTGATAGCAATCTGGGGCTGTCTTGGGAAGGATTGATGTCCTCAACTCCTGTGCAGATGGGCCTCCAATGGATTATGTTTCCCACTCAGACAGCTACCGCATCTTGCCACGGATACAGAAAAGCTTGCCTCTGCCCCTTTTGTGGCTATCCTCCTGGTCTTACTCGGCCATCTTTGGTTAAGTGGTTCCTGTTGAATGGCCTGCAGGAGGTTCACCTCCCTTGTGCCTCTCCCTCATAGATTCATATAGGTTTCATTTAAGAAACTATTAGGCAATCTGTTGATGTACATTGAAAATGCCTAGCCCGCATGGGTCTATATTTTAAACTCAAATCATAACTGCTGTGATGGCTAAAGAAATAAGATTGAAGATGCCCTTTCTGCCATGATGCTGAACAGATTTACTTGGATATGAGCAGCATTTTTGCTCTGGATAAAGAAAATACATATCTGTATTTAAAGTAAAAATAATTTGCATCTATAGCTCTGCACATTCCTTGCCAACTGCTCCCTATAGTCTCAGCCCCATTTTTAGTGAAAGTGCAACAGCAGGGTTGCAGCTGAACAGTAAGAAGATAAAAACAATGACAAAAGGAACTAAAATACTGTAATGTTGATAATAAATTGAAATAATGAAAGATTTTGCATAGGTAAAGGTCGCTGTTGCTTGAAAGCCAGCCGTATCCAACGTTAGGGTGTGGTGCTCATCTCCATTTACATCCAAACACCCAGTGCTGTCTATTCCTGCATACATTTATGTGGACATATGGCAGGCATGACTAGACACCAGAGCGCATGGAATGCTGTTACCGTCTCATGGAAGTGGTACCTATTTATCTACTTGCAATTTTTTACTTTCGATCTGCTAGATTGACAGGAACTGGACCAGAGACAGGAGCTCACTGTTATACAGCACTCGGGTCCCGAACTGCTGATCTGGCGACCTTTGAGTTACCAAGTTCAGCATCTAAATCACTAAGTCGCTGCAGTTCTTAGATTTTGCATATCTTGGTTCAATTGTCAGTCCCTATGACACCTCCAACTAAAGAATCAGAAGAAGACTGAGACTCAGAAGGGCATCAATAAAAGGATTAGAAAAGGTCATCAAAGATAAGGATGTGACACTGGAGACTGAGTTAATTAATCCATACCATTGTATTCTTGATCATCACATACTGGTGTGAAAGGTGGATGGTAAAGAAAGCTGACAGGAAAAATGTACAGTATTTGATTGAAATATGGTGCTGGAGGAGAGCTTTGTGGATACCCGGGACTGCAGCAATAAAAGCATCTCCTAACATTGTTAAAGAAAGATGAATGAGTGGATCTTAGAGCAAATCAAACCTGATCTATCACTGGAAGCAAAAGTAATGAAACTGAGGTTATCCTATGTGAGTATGTCATGAAAAGGCAAGACTGTCTGGAAAAGAGAGTAATGCTGGGAAAGGTGGAAGGCAGTAGCAAATGAAGAAGGTCAAACATGAGATGGATTAATTCCCCAAGGGAAGCCAAAAGCTATAACTTGAATGAGTTGGGCAGGGCTTTTGAGGACAGGACATTTTGAAGATCTCTCATTCATAAGGTTGACATGAGTCAGAGATAACTTGATGGTACATAAGGACAACAATTCACAGATGACCAACCTCAACATGCCAGAAATAACTTCACTGATTATTTCATGATTACTGTGCTGGCTTGTGTCAGGATCTAAGGCAGCTTCAGGGCTCCATCTGCTAGGAAAGTAACTCTGGTAGTAGAAAAATGAGACTCACAGTCTGTTGCTCATGAGCTCCACCTAGGAGCCCTGAGGAAAGAGTTATATAAGATCCAGCTCTTTCCACTAAAAGCTGCCTTAGCAACAAAGGTGCCTGGGCTGGCGGTGATGCTTTGTGTGGACGCCTACCTGCTCTTGCTCTAGGCTTGAAGTCACCCTGCTTTAGTTTTTACCTTGGTTGTTTGACCCCTGCCCTGGTTGGACCTCTTGCTCTTGCTGTAGCCCTAATGGTACTCTCCTTTGGTTGCTTCCTTGGTGGTTTGACTCCTACCCTGTTTGGATCTCTTGCTCTTGCTGCAACCCTACGGTACTCTGTTTTGGTTGCTTCCTTGGTTGTTTGACTCCTGACCTACGTGGACCTCTTGTTGCTGCCCTAACGGTACTCTGTTTTGGGTGCTTCCTTGGTTGTTTGACTCTTGCCCTGCTCGGACCCTTTGCTGTTGCTGCAGCCCTAAAGATACAGTACTTTGTTTTGGTTGCTTCCTTGGTGGTTTGACTCCTGGCCTGTTTGAACTAAGTGTTGTCTTCTGGACTAGCCTTTTTCCTCTCTTTGCTCCTGACTTTGACCTTGGACATGAAGAAAGATAGTTATCTGTTTTATCTTTAGCTTTGTTGCCCTGGTCCCTGTGCTGCTAGTCAGACACCTACATCTTGGACTCTGACAGCTTCTGACTTTACCTAATTTGGGTTTAGCTGTTTATGGTAATAGAGATAGCTGTATGTATTAGCATCCAAAGTATGAGAAAACAAAATAGGACTCCAGTTTGGTACTATAAAGTGCTATCCTGTTGGGTCTTTATTGGGTTGAAAGCATTTTTAGCTACATTCATTCTTGTGTGTGTTGTGGCTGTGTAGGGTTGTCTGCCTAATTTGCTGCTTTTATTGAGTTGTGAAGGGATGTTAAACATGGATGATCACATAACGCCAAATCTGATTCACAATTGTTACTTCTTTTTCAAGTAACAAGAACCAGTAGTATTCCTTCCTAGAAGGAGCAGGAAGAAGTAAAGTTGTAGTACTCGTTGCAATTTTATTTCTTTGGCATTAGTTCTGACTATTTTAAGTTTTAGATAGTTAACTCTAAGTATGCTAAGAAACTGGAAGCTCAGTGTAAAATAAAATTACATCTATGACTATAATGCATTGAAGTGGGAAAGAATGTGGACTTTTCCATGTATTGGGGTAATTTTATAGAAGTTCTTTTCTAATGAATTTTAGCCTTTATTAATGTTAGAAGCATCACAATTAAAATAAACACTAAAATGTAAAATTAAAATTTTAAATATAGCATTTACATTATTTAAGAGTTTAATTAGACAGTTTTTGCCCCAAAGTGGACAACTTTAATTGCATTCTGTTGTACTCTCATGAGGTCCTCAAATGTACATTGAACAGGGCACAAGGGGCAGGTGTACATAATGTGTGGTTCTCTGCACCTCTCTACAATTGCAGCCATTACAAGGTACAGTAATACCTCAGATAACGTTTACCTCGCATAACGTTAAAATCGCATAACGTTAAGTAATCTGGGGAGGAGAATTGGATTGAATAACGTTAAGGTCCTGTGGGATGGATCAGGTAACAACCGCTAAAGCCTGTGCGGTTACAATGTATCTCTATGGAGCTTTAACGTTATCTGATCCATCCCATAGGATTTTAACATGCATCGGATAACACTGAAAATCGGATAACACCAAGACTTGTGGAACCAAGTCTTAGCATTATCCGAGGTATTACTGTATCCTCATTTTTTCAGAGTATCTCTAGATCTTGGTGTGCCCGTGCACAGTCTGTTTAGCGATTCTTCTTTGTGGTCTCTGAGAATCGCACAATTGGGTTTTGCGCATGCATGGAGGCTGATTTGGAATTTTCCAGAGCTAGAAAGAGAAGTTGTTAGTGAATAACAAGTCCCACCCTACTGTGCATGTACATACACCTAATGGCTTCTCCCCTCAATTAATGCAAAAGCTGACAGAAATAAAATTTGGATAACTCTGTGCAGCTTTAAGGAGGTAGGGTGGGACCGTGTGAATTCACACATGACCATTTGAAGAACCAAAATTACAGGTAAGTAACCCATTCTTCTTCATCTGTGTGTGAATCACACATGGGTAAGTAACAAGCTCACTTACCAGGGGTTGGGAGAAGCATGTAGGAAAAACATCTGTTACAACACAGATGCAATAGAGGAGCCACCATGCTACTTTGTGGTCAACTCTTCCCCTAGTTCAAGGGTGGCTACCCTTGGTGTTCCAGGTATTCTTGAACTTCAAGTACCAGAAGCCCTGATCAGCAGGTGTGCTGACTTGGGCTTCTGGGAATTGAAGTTCAGGAACACCTGGAGCACCAAGGTTGGCCTCCCCTGCTCTAGTTCTTCCACCTAATTCTTCCCTCGAACTCCACAAAAAATGTATGGTTCTGGATTAGATTCCTGATGATGTTTGTAACTTTGAAATCTTTGGTTATATCATATCCTTTCGTCTTCAGTACTCAGAGGTTGATAGTTTCATATGCAGCTGTAAGGTCTAGAAAATACAATTCTAGTTACGTTGCCCTTTTGAAATCCATCTTCAGTGTATTGGGTTATGTTAAGTATTTATGCAGTGCAGGTTTGTTTTGAGCGAAAGCCAGCCTGCTGTGGTATGAGGGAGAGTTCTACAGCTGTTGTGAGGCAATTTTGTATAACTTTTTCAGAGATTTTATAGATATGATACCAGAGAGAAATTGGGCGATAACTCTTAGGATCATTAGCTTTAGCTGGTTTTAGGGCTGCTGTAACTTTAGCCTTCCACTAGATACCACGGATCTTATACTGTTCCAAACATTCATCGAACATTTCTAATAGCTGCAGTTCTGTTTTCTGCCCAAAATGTTTTATCTGCCCAATAAAGATATCGTCTAATTCAGCGGCCTTCCGTAATCTGCACTTCCTTATACTGTAGTGTTACCCAGCTCTTCCATTGTGAAGGGGGTTGATAGATTTGGTTCTTATATTTTGGAGGCATTTGTTCTCCATTTGCAGTCTTAAGAAGTTGGCTGGCTATTTGATCTGTGTTCACATTTGCATATTCTCTTCTTCTTCTGTATCTGAATCTGAATATTGGCAATCTTCATTGAGATCAGCCATGAAGACTGCCATGAGAATATAATGCAGTGGCCTTTTCATCTGCCTTCCACATCACAGCATGACATCCATACCACTGATCCAGTTCTGTGAGTCACCTTTCTGGTCCTGAACCCTTTTGCCACACAAAGTCTTCATTGGCCTCCGGGCAGGATTGATGAAGCTGCTGCCCTCCATCAAGAGGGATTCAAGTGGGATTTAATCCATTTGGGGACCATCACCCTTCCTTGTGGACTTCAGCACCCAAGGCTGTTAGTCCTGAGGGTGGTCAGATTAGTTAACCACCACCTGACACTTGGCCTTGAGTCACTGACAGTATGGTCTACTCCAGGGTTTCACAAACCCTGGCCCGTGAACCTAATCCAGCCCATGCATCTCATTAATCCGGCCCCTCAGTGAGAACCCAAGCACCTCTAGGTACATCACTTACTGTGGTGGTGGCAGGAATCACATGGTTTTTCTAAGCTTTTGGACTGCCTCCGCCACTTCCACGGCAGCAGGAAGCTTGTCAGAGCATAATCACTCTGTTTTGGGCTTTTTCTGCTGCATACCCACTCCGTTTAGGCTTCTGGAAAGTGCTGCTGGTGCCGAGCGGAGCTTGCATCAGTGGCTGGGTTCCCAGCACGGAACCAGGAAGTCGCTCAGCAGCGCTTTCTAGCACCCAAAATGGAGCAGGTATGTGGCCCAAAAAAAAAAAAAGCCCAAAACGGAGTGATTATGTTCCAACAAGTCTCCTGCTGCTGTGGGGAGCGGGGGAGGCTGTCCAAAAGCCCAGAAAGACTGCACAATTCCTTCCACCACCGATGATGAAAATGTAAATCCAGGGAACAACCACGCCTCTGGCGGGGACTGTCAGAGGTGGGTCTGGCCCCTGTTGGGAAAACGTTGCGAACCCCTTGTCTACTCTGATACCATAACAGGGTAACCTGGCCAGATATTAGCATATTCTCTAGAATGGGAAATTTAGTGTTGGAAGGGATTTTATTTTTAGACACGCCAGTTGGATGTTGCCAGAAAATATGGACATTCCAGCCATTTAGGCAGCAAATTTTAGGTCTCCTTACTGATACCTATTTAACTTACTATTATTTATTTAGTCTACTATTTGTTTCTTAATTTTACTGGCAGGGATTGGTTAGAGGTGTTTCAGGGATCCTCTGGCCTTTGTCAAAGGTAACCTGGTTGGATTGGTTGTTCTGAACCTGAACCTGGATGGGTGGGAGTAAAACTTCCCCTTGCTGCTTCAATTTAGGCAGCAAAAAGTTTTGGCTCAGTAAGTGCTCCTTTCTCACATTATTTTTTTATTACTCACAGTGTAAAGCAAAAAAAAAAAGGCATGCCACAAAATCATGATTTTGATCTTTGAAAAGTGAAAGGGAGTTTGCAAAGTGGAAGGTAAGAAGGAAAACAAATGGTTCATGGCTATATGTGGAGGAGAAGGGGGAACCTTGTCTTTCCTCTGAGTTTTCTGCTCCAAGTATTTGTTTTGTATCTCTCCCCCCCCCCCCAAATATTTTCATATCTGTTCTCAAAGTGTAGTACTAGAAGTGACCACTCAGAGGAACTGGACAATATTTCTCTTTGTTTTTCTTGTATGTGTATTGGTAATAACAAGCACCAGGCATGGCTTAGGCAACTGAACCAATTAGTAATCATGGTGACCTTGTATCACCCCGCTCTGTATGACACAGTGTTGATTTTGTAAAGTGACAGAATCAATCATATATTTAATTGGATTTAGAATTAAAATGCTATGACATTTATTTCTCTACAGAAAGTAGTCTGTACCTGGATTGGTTGAAATTCTTTAGAATTCCTCCACAAATTCTTATTTTCCCAAGAAAAATGGTTGAATTTGTTTTTCTGGTCATTGAATCCCTTGGAGCAGTTCCATAGATGAGTGAAGGAACTGTTATGGTTGATACAAACTTTCTATCCTAGGTCTCTGGGTTCTGATGTCATTCCATTGCCACATATTTATGGAGCCAGAATTAAAGGAGTTGAAGTTTTCTGCCCACTGGAACCACCCCCTCCCTATGAAGCTGTTGTGAGCCAGTTGAGTCATGAGCAGGTATTTGAAATCTATGTGCTTAGTGTGTTTTACAGCAGGAATTATAAATAATCCCATATTTCAGGTGACTAATCTGCAAAAGTTCACTAATGACTCAATCATGGATATCTTTAGGTGTCAACAGTACTGGAAGTTTAGAAAATAAGAATTAAAGATATCTGTGTAGTTGGAGTTATGTGCCTCTTGGAAAGATGTAAATATACTGCCAATGGCCAAGCGATCGCTTGCGATTAACTTTTCTGTTGCCAATAGGTGTTTTTGTTGCTGACATTTTTTATTGTGGGGTATTATTTTTATTCTTGCTGATATTTATAATTTATTCAATTTGTTTAATATTTTATTGTAAATATTTTCTTTCTTTTTTAATGTGGGAAAATTTCCCAGGTGGGGAGGATATAAACATGATTAGATAGATATTTTGTTTCTTTTGTAGAAAAGTACTAAATCTAGATGCAACTTTAGAAGTTGGTAAATCATAAGATATTACCATTGTCTTTAAAATTTTACCTGCTTATTACCCAAAGTTCTGAAAAATATAGAACATATTTTGATGCTTCCAGCCCAATGTTTAATTAGAAAAAAATTGTTTCCCAAGCACAAGATTCTTTTCCTTTGCACAGCTCACGCTAGTGATAAAGATCATAGGATTTTCTGTTCAAAGAACCTGGATTTACGTAGCAGTTAACAGCTACCTCAAAGTACAGCCCATGAATGATATAATTGTCATCTTTCTAATGTGCTGTCTTTTGGGTGAAGGGTAGATATCTGTCTAAGTCTGTGATCACAATGGCCATCAGAATGATTTGGCTTTTCTGTGATTTGATTTGTAGCCCATATTACAATTGAACTCACAATCAGTGATCACAAAGAGCTGCAGATTGCTTTGGAAGTTCAGTAATCATACTCGATGTTATGTGATTTGCAGTACATTTCAACCCATAGCACTGCTTCATTTTTTTCTCTATTCCTGTCTCTTCCAATCCTCTTATGGTTTGCTCTTATGATATTTGGTTTTGAAAGGGCTGTACAGTGCTCCAGAAAAGGTGGCAGCATTCCAAAGTTGATCTTAGCATGAATGGAAATGCAACATACCAAAAGAACATCTCTTTTGGGGGTATGGTTTTTCTGTTTTGTTTGTAAATTTTATTTTATTTTCTCATCTGGGGGTGATCTAGTGCTAAGCTGGCATTCCAGTACTAATGCTATGGTGATCTAGGATAAACCTCATATACAGTAAAACCCCTACTTAGGTAAAAAGTCTGTTATGTAGGCTTTTATGTAAATCGGTTTTTTACTCAACTTGAAGCAAACTCAAAGGAAAAATGATTTTTTTTTTACTTAACTCTTAGTAAACCCATCGGAAATTGTGTTATGTAAATCAGGACATTTATGTAAACCAGAATATAGTTTTAGTGCAAAAATCATTATGTAAGTTGAATTTTATGAAACTCGAGGCATATGTAAGTCGGGGTTTTACTGTAGTTTTAAAAAATAGATAATCAAAGGGGGAAACGGGGGTGCATGTTCCCATGACACTGGATATTTTGCCTCAAATGCATACATCAACAAAACATCATCCTCGAACAACATCTTTACAAGGACAAATCAGCTGATCACATGGGAATATATATATTTTTAATTGTTTCAGTATGAAAAAAAGCAGACACCCCCAGTGGCAGAGGAAAAAAGCCACTTTGGAAGCAAAAAGGGCCAGACCAATTTGAATCAACCTTAGTGTCATGTGGTCAGAAAATATATATACTTTGAATGAACCTTTGGTATAACTGCAGCAAATCCTACAGCATTTAATCTTGTAGACACAGCCTTATTGAGACACAGAGGAACTGCAGTATCATCCTGTGATTAGAGAACTGGTGATTTTTAATGTATTAAAGTAAATTCTGAACCTGTCTGTTGGCATGTTATTTTTCTATTAATACATTTTAAAATATTTTCTGTTTAGGAAGGTGCATTTCAAATTTCTGATGTCACAGAATCTGTAAATAGCCCAACAAGAGAAAATGATACACAAGAATCTGAAGGTGAACATTAAGTTTGAAAATGTTGTGCTAGGGCTATTCATGAGTTATGAACAAATGTAATGATGACTCTTTTTCTCTATGCTTAAATTTATTTCCCCTTACATTTCTATTAAATGTTTCCTGTCATTATTTAAAATTGTGACTGGAATTTGAATCTTGTTCTAAGTATAATCCCAAACCTTGACGTTATATTAGTCTCAGCTTTGTTAGATTTTGTAGTTTAGAACATCTGCTCTTCAAAATTTGGAACACTGTTTTGTCTAGGTATTGGCATGTAAAGCAACTTATAAATGTTGTGATTAATTGTATGAATTTTTTATTATTGTTTTTTCTGTGTGAATGCTGCCTTGATTTCAAAATGCCTCCCAAATTCTTCTCTCGTGCTAATGAGTCTGTATAACATAAGCTGTGCTGTTGAAAAACCCCTATCAAATAAGTGGATGGGAGTATAATACTTGATCATTTTGCACTAGTTTGTCTGTAAGTGAAGCACATATTACTGATATTTTATAGTTGTACCTGTAAAATGCACATAGTCTTTGTGGAGGGAAGTAGGGTTTAAACCACAAAGTAGTATTTTACTGAGCTGCCTTTTCCAATTAAAATGGGTTTGGTACTCACTGTGAACGGAAAATAGCAGATAGATGTAACCGTAGGTGCTATGTATTTACCAGCACTTTGCTGTACACAGTTGGTATCATCGAGTCAAAACATAACTTTAAACTTGTGTAAAGAAAAAACACAGTATTTTACTGATGAAATATTTGTGCATGTTCTGCTAGGCCAGCATGCATCTGAAGAAATACCAGACTTTATATATAGAACAAATGAATTCTGGCTCTGTACAGAAATAACATATCCTGTCAGTAAAAGGCTGCTGCTGTGTTTACCGGATCTGTATCACTAGATGGACAAGGACAGGCAGGGTATAGGGGCTGACTCATCCTATATTTCTGTCAGTATCATGCTAATGCAGCTAAAAGTGTGGGTGGGAAAGAAGAGGGTATGTTTAGCACAAGAGAGGGAAATGCTGGCTCTCTGTTGTCTGTTTGGCAGTGCTTGGCAACAGCATTGATTTCCTGACTATAGAGTTGCTGAATGACTTAAATCTGTCTGGGTATTTCTGAAACTTGGTTTTCTTTTGGTAGGAAGCCAATACACTCCCTATGTTAAACAAGGATCTCTTGACTCTGAAAACACACTGCATTTCAACTGGGTAGTAATAGTCCCACTGCTATTACATAGTATTATCTTTAGCAGCCAACTGCTAATTAAATTAGTAAATGGTTTTATCAGTTTATATAATGTTTGATATCAGAAGCAGATGGGGCTCTTCAGTAGCTTCTAGTTTATGTTTTAAATATATTTTGAAACCACATATACATTTATTTATTTTATGAATATCGTTGTTCCTTTCAAGACAATCACACTTGCCCACTGGTTTCCAAAGCAGATTTCATTGCTCTGGTATCTTAGTGAGAGCAGTGAACTCACTTTTTTTGCAGGGGTAGAGCAATCTGATTTAAGTTTGTAGGACTTCCGAACAGATCTTCAAGAGTATACACAATACTGTGGCTAAGCAGAATTTATTGTGGTACTTTAAATCAAACTTGGAATAGAATCATAAAACAGTGGGAGTTAAGAGCAAAATTCTTGTAATAGGATCAGACCATCAGGACTGCAGATGCATTCAGGTGTTAGACTTTGTTGTCCGTCAAAGTTTCTGAACTGTCTCTGCCAAACTGATTGCGAAGGGATTACAGTCAACCCTCGCTTAACGAAAATATTTTGTTCTGCGAGGCTGCTCACTCTGCGAGTTTTTCACTATGCGAGTTTTTTCGCATAACGAAAAAAATTATATGGAAAAATTTGCATCGCAAAATTTTTTGGTTATGTGAGTTTTTCCCATAGAAATTCTAGTTATGCGAGTTTTTCCATAGGAAAAGTCCGACTCGCATAGCGAAAATTTTCGTTATGCGAGTCAGAATGCTTTTTGAAATGCCCGCTCATTATGTGAATTTTTCGATAAGTGGGGCATTCATTAAGCGAGGTTTGACTGTATTTACACAACTTTTCTAGTTTCTCAGGAATTTTAAAAGAATGCTGCACATGCACACAATTCTACTGGTTCTAAATGAATTTTGTTTATTGCCAGAATGGGGGTGTGAATTGTTTGTGTCTGTATGTAGGTGTTTGCAGATATAGCAGATAAGAACATATCCGCATTCTTCTCCAGTTGTAGATTCTCTGCGGTCTAATGTGCTGTTATGCTTTCTGTTACAATCATATATTAATGCTACCGGTATTGTGACAGCTGATCCTGTTGGGCAGTGATGGCCAACCTTGGCACCCCAGGTGCTCTTGGATTTCAATTCCCAGCCCCCTGCTGATCAGGGCTTCTGGGAATTATGGTTGTTGTTGTTGTTGTTATTATTATTATTATTACATGTCAGAAATTATATGCAAGCTTAGGCCGACTGATTATCCTGTCTTCTTTGTTTTTGTAGTAAACGGAGGTGCACATAGTGCCATTTCCTTGATTAAAGAGTCCACTTTGCCTCCAGAACAAGGTGCTAATTCAGCCTCTGCAGGAACCTGCAAGAGAGACTTCAAACCTCTCAGAAAACGATCAAAAAGTGATCCTGTGCTTCATGATTTCCCACCCAGAGGTGAACGACTCTCTCCCTTCACTGTTTCACTGTATATGAGTTTAAATTTTTCAACAGTCACTAGAATTCTATTAATGTTTGTGTAACTTACTGCAACTAATTGCAGATAATTGACAAGGTATTAGGGCATATCTCAAGTGTGTGCCTAATTGCACAGCAAAGTTGCAATCTGGCATATTATCACTTAGCCACCATTAGCTGTGGCATATCAGATCGTGAGCAAACTCCAGTAGGAATTTTGCTATTGTGCTCTTAGATCAGTCCCATTTCTGGCTGCAATTGCAGCATCATTTTTTCCTTCCTTTCTTTTTTTAGTCCTCGGTCCACTCTACACTGTTCAGCCACCTTCTGAAGTTGTGGTTAATATGAAACATTATTAATGCTGAGCCTTGTCGGGGCACGGGGGCTTGAGCAATCTAACTAGGCAGTGTTGCCCATCTCTTGCCAACGATGTTGGGACTAAAACTCACCAAAGCATCCTCTGAAGGATCCCTTGGGCAAGGTGAAAGGGGAGGGAACATGTCATGGTCCACCTAGCCAGTGGGTGATGTTATATCTGAATGGCTAAAAAACTGCATGCAATGGACTTGATTTTTTAAGTGCATTTGCATGTGCAGAATGTCATTGCGGAGACTTCAACCAATGTGGAGACTCCTTGATGAATAATGGCTCCAAGGTATCCAAGATATTAGTGTATAAATAACAATATCATAGCATTAACATTTGTGGGGAAAGACAACCAGAACTGTATTTTAATAGATGTTAGGAGTCTGACAGTTTACAGTGTTAGTAGATTTAATGAAGGAAAATGGGGGAAATACTGTGACTCTTTAAAAACTAACAGCTTTATTTTGGCGTGAGCTTTTGTGAATCAAAATCCACCTTTTCAGACAGAGGGAGAGCAAACATTATGACCTGTACACCGAATAAAGGTATAAGCAGACATTAGGCAATAGACAAAGTCGATGACACACAATACTGTATATACTTGAATATAAGCTGAATTTTTAACAAAAAAAATGAGGTTTAAAAAGGAGACTCGGCTTATACTCAGGGTACCCACTGGTCCCAAGACACCCCCAGATTGAGCTGTGCTGACGAAAAAGAAGATCAGGGCAGCAGGCGCGCCTCAAGCTGGCACAGAGAAATCTTTCTTGCTGCTTCCGGATTGAGACTTGCTGCTTCTGGATTGAGACGCATGCCTGGCTCCTTCCTCCTCTTGTGGGTGTATCTCTATAGCAACGGGAAGCATGGAAGAGTCTCAAAACAAAAGCAGCAAGGGACCCACCCACACAGCAATTTGAACATGTCTGCCTCTTTGTGCTTGTCGGTCAGCAAACTTTCTCAGAGAGACACTCTCCCAGAGAGAAACTCCCAGAACGTCTCTCTGGGAGAGTTTGCTGACTAACAGGCACAGAAGAGACAGGCATATTCAAACCACTGTGGAGAAAACCTTTCTTGCTGCTGTCTGGTTCCACTTGCCCATACCTGCTGCTCTATGGGACAGCCAAACCAGAAAGGGGAAGCCACATTTGCTTGCCTTGAGAGCAAGAGGCTAGAGCAGGGGTGCCCAAACTATGGCCCAGGGCCCGGATGCAACCCCTGATGCCAATTCATCGGGCCCAAGAAGCCCTTGTTGCTCCCAGAAGCAGAAGTAAAACACACCCATATGGCTTTTCCAGGAGCAATGAGGGCTTCTGGGGGGCGGCGGCGGCAGAGGCAGCGGATGAATTGGCATCAGGGGCCGCATCCGACCCCTGGCCCATAGTGACTGGCTCCCTGAACCATGTGACCAGCCCATGGCCCGAAAAGTTTGGGCACCCCGTGCTAGAGTGACATTTTCTGCCTCAGCTCTATTGGCCCACATACCTCTTTACTCTGCAGTGTCCCCACTGGTTGGGTGGTGCTAATTCAAATTTAGTAAAAAAATATACAGTACCATAAACATTCTAAAAGCTGATGTCTCAATTAACTAAATTTTATTTTCATGTAGAAGTGATTATGGAAACTCACTAGCAGCTCCTGCATTTTCCACCCTTGGCTTATACTCGGGTCAATCTATTTTCCTAGTTTTTCAGGTCAAAATTAGGTACCTCGGCTTATACTCAAGTATATGCGGTAACTGCCAAGATGTTAATTACTTGAAATTGGGAGGCATAGCTAGAATGCAAAGTAATAATCCAGGTAGATTTGTCAGATGCAGAAATGCTAGAAGTTATTTTTGGGTCCGAGGTCAGAATATGTCAAGGGAAACAGCTATTTTATACCCATGAGATATTGAATGAAGCTTGGTTATTAATATATGGTGCACCAAGAAGTCTTGATCTTTATTTAGATCTCTAGAGATCATTGGAATGTGTTTATGTAGACAGTTTAGGCTGCTTCAATATTGAGTCTCTCTTTGTAGTTGGCTTCCTCTTTCCTTTGCCTCCTTTGTTCTTTTTAATTTTGCAAACATGCTGAATCAGACAAGGAAGCTATCTACACATGTGTTTACCCTGCTCTTCAGGGTATATTTGGGTGGTTTGCTTCCCCCCCCCCTTTCATGGCTTATGTGTTGAGTACTAAGGC
This sequence comes from Furcifer pardalis, assembly GCA_030440675.1. Taxonomy (NCBI): domain Eukaryota; kingdom Metazoa; phylum Chordata; class Lepidosauria; order Squamata; family Chamaeleonidae; genus Furcifer; species Furcifer pardalis. Next base: position 37,795,534 of record CP126896.1, read on the forward strand.
AAACTTGTTTTCAAGTCCTCCTGTCTGGGGTCAGGGTGGTTTCTATTACTCTTTCGTCCCATTCCCAGTCTGTGTAAACGTTGGGAACAGGATAAAAGAGAGTGAGGCAGTCATCAAAACAGTTTCTATTCTCCTTTCTTCGGGTATCTGGAAGCAGCTAATGAACCATTTTAGGATAGTAGAAACTCCCCTGTCAGGGGAAATGAAAATGTTAACAAACCCGCTTCCTTGCTTATTTGTGTATTGCTGCTCAAGAAAAGGATGAGAGTAGTTTCTTGGCTGGCAAAACACAGGAGAGCAAAGAAGCAAAGGCTGCTTCCCTTTTGAATTTCTGATACTCTGAAGAGGCTGATGAAATTGAAGACTTTTCATGACCACGTATTGCTTAGATCGTAGCAAGTGATGCAGCTCAACAGTGATCATCATCAACATAAAAAAATAAATAAATGTTGTTTCCCATGACCATCTGTGCATGATCAGGGGAAGTCTTCAGTTAACTGTTATCAGGAGGCAGCTTGTCAGTCACTTCTGGATACTAGCAAGTAGGTTTCTGCTGCTATTTGGATGGCGAGGGAGTGGGATGAATGTCATTTATCTCCTCCACCTTGCCTCAAGTGACCTGAGCCTACACAATGCAGCCCACACCACAGGGGAGACTCTAACATAGCTGGTACTGCTACTTTGGAAACACTTACAATGCTCAGAGGCTTGTAACAAGAGCCTGATCTTTTAAGTGATGTCCCTCATTATTTGATCTGAAGATGGGAGTTTAATGAGGGTGTTCTTATCATAGGAACTAATTGCCAGGGGTTCACCATATTGTCTCCAAACTGGAGTAGTGACTTGATAAGAAAAATAGATTTTCTATTTAATTCATCCTCTAGTGCAGTGGTTCCCAATGTGGGGCACACGCCCCACAGGGGGGCTTCAATTCCTAGAAGGTTCAGTCAGAACATTGGTTGATCAGTGCTTTGGGGGACTGACTTTGCTCTCTGGGAATTGAAAAGTGTGTGTGTTTAGAGAATTACAAATTGTTTCATTCAGATGGTAATCACATTTTATTAAGCTGTGAATTGTGTGTGACAGAGAGAAAGGTGTGCACATTTGTTTGCACGCACATACGTATGTCTTTCTTTAGACTAGGCAGTTGTATTCAGTTAGATTTTCTTTTTGTTTCCAGGTCCAGTGCTAAGTTGTGAAGCTGCCACTCAGACAGAATTAAAACCCAAGCTGACGGCTGTCATTTTGCGAAAAAGTTTGAGAGCAAAGGGTTTGCGCTCAAGACCTCAGTCCTTAATAGACTATAAGTCATACATAGATACTAAGCTGCTTGTGGCAAGATTCTTGGAGCAGTCCTCTTGCAGCATGACCCCTGATATTCATGAATTAGTGGAAGACATAAAATCTGTTTTAAAGTCAGATGAAGAGCACATGGAGGAAGCCATCACCAGCGCCAGCTTCCTCGAACAGGTAGTTTATTGTTGCAGCTGAACGACTAAATGCTTCCTCCCTGGTTTTAGTTTTGGCTTTGGCTTCCAGGATGCAAGCCCAGTTTATCAGCAGCTGTGCTTTGGATGGAAGTCGATGTCCAGGTGTGACCTTTAACATGAATCGTCTTCCTCTGTGTCCGCTTTGTGCTGGGAAGGGAAGAGGAGAGGCAGACACATGTATTCCACTGGGCGTTAATTTCATTCTTGGAACTCGATATGGAGAAATATACTCATGTTACAAATTGGTTTGTCCCCTGGTTTTGTTCAAAGTTTACGTGCTCCAAACATCAATATTAGTTCAGAGTGGATGAAGGTGCAGCACAGGGGTGCCCAAACTTTTTGGGCCACAGGCTAGTCACATGGTTCAGTGGGCTGGTCACATGGTTCCTCCCACCCAAAGCGGAAGTAAAACATGCCTTGCAGTCTGTTTTGCAACATACAGTAATGCCTCGGATAACGTTTACCTCGGATAACGCTAAAATCGCATAACGTTAAATAATCTGGGGAGGAGAATTGGATCGAATAACGTTAAGGTCCTATGGGATGGATCGGATAACAACCGCTAAAGCCTGTGCGGTTACAATGTATCTCTATGGAGATTCAACGTTATCCGATCCATCCCATAGGATTTTAACATGCATCGGATAACACTAAAAATCGGATAACACCAAGACTTGTGGAACCAAGGTTTAGCGTTATCCGAGGTATTTCTGTATATGTTTTGCAACAGGAATAGATAGATTTTAAGCTGCCATCTTCTCTGCTTAAACCAGGGGTGCCCAAACTATGGCCCGTGGGCCAGATCCAGCCCCCAATATCAGTTCATCCAGCTTGTGCTGCCCTCGTCACTCCCAGAAGTGGAAGTAAAACGTGCCCTTACTGGTGCGTTTTACTTCTGCATCCAGGAGCGACAAGGGCGGCATGGGCCAGATGAATTGACATCAGGCAGCTTAGCATCAGGGCTGGTCCGGCCCACAGGCTGTAGTTTGGGCACCACTGGTGCAGCATTTTTCTGTTTTAATAACGTGACTCTTCTGAATCTATAGAAGAACACATTTCTGACCTCACCCCTTTAACAGAAGCAAGGCAGGCATATACTAACTACAGGGAAGTGGTGGATGTAGTATAGAAAAGCACTCTTTTTATTCAGAGGTTTGAAATATGTTTTATTCCAAAAAGAAATGAGAAGAAAATCATACTTTTTTAAAGCTGCTTAAGGAAATAGGGGTTAGATCATTGGCTCCCAACGTAGAGCCCACGCCCCACAGGTGGGCTTCAATTCCCAGAAGCCTAAGTCAGTACATTGGCTGATCAGTGCTTTGGGGAATTGAAGTCCAAAAACCAAAGGTTAGGAAACACTGGGTTAGATCTAGTCATTTCCACTTGGGGCATCCACAGCCCTGTTTTTGTAGTAGATAAAAGGTGAAGGACGACTTCTGTATATGGAACCGATACCCATAGTTGGGGAGCAGAACATGCCACAGAGGCCTAAACGATTCCTTTGTTTCCCTGAGTAAGTAGGAAATAGACATTGTTTTCTGTGCCTATTTATCCACTTGCAATTTCTTGTTTTTGAACTGCTAGGTTGGCAGGAGCTAGGGCAGAGACAGGAGCTCACTCCGTCCTGCAACACTCGGGTCTCAAACTGTCAACTTGTCGACCTTTCAGTCCTCAAGTTCAGCGTCTTAACCACTAAGCCACCACAGTCCACTGGTACAGAGGAAAGCAGTGGATTAAAACTCTGTTTTCCTCCTTTCTCTGTCAAGGTCATGATTCCTGCTTGCCCATCGACATCAAGGGCACATACGCTGCCTTTTAGAAAGCATCCCGGACTCCTGCATTTGGAGAGTTGTGGGGATGTGAGTACTTTTACTACAGCAGAAGCCCAGCTGCGGGAGAGGCGAACTCAGAGGTTGGAGCATGAACGGCCTCATAGTCTCATCGGAGTTGTCCGAGAAACAGTGCTTTGAGTACTCCAATGCAATGAATGGACTAAGAAGATATTTTCTGAAAAGGCAAATGGATGAGGAGTTGATTAATGCGCATCACATCCTTTTGGCTACTATTCGGAAGAATGTTTGAGGACAACCCTGGAAGAAACTTTTACAAAAACTTCCAATTTGTTCAAGTTCAAATTGTATTTTGGGAGGGGAAAAAAGGATATTCAGTTGTAATTGGTTTATATAAAGAACAGTCTTTTATTGTGGGAATGCAAAGATATAACTGAGTATGTGTACCTTGATTTATAAGAAAACAGTCCTTCTGCTTAACCTTATAAACATATACAATATGTGCTTTATGCTTCCAGTGTTTTGGTGTCAGTTGTGACGAGGCGGTGCAGTCAATTTTGTTGTATCTTTAAAAATGAACATAGGGTGAGTTGAACAATATGTTTTTGTCTTTATACTCCTCCTATATGCAGTAATTGTTTTTTCCATGAGTGGGGCTGCATGTTACTTCACAAGCAAAGAATCTCCTGAAGCCAGTTGTTCAGCTGAAGGAAATACATAGCAGAAAACTATCCTGTTGTCATTGGTCTCCTATTGCTATGATGAACTGTTACAAAGAGTATTAGGGTATCCCCTTCAGCTCAGTTGCATTTTTTTTAAGATGCGGAATGCATATTTAGTTGCTCAGTCTCAGGAACTGTGAGCAAATTGGTACATGCAGCACAGACTTGGTGGGGAGGGGAGGTTTGGTGGGTTGTGCAGTCTGTTGCTATGCTCAGCAACATCTGCTTCAAATACAGTAATACCTCATATAACATTAGTATCGAATAACACGAAAATCGCATAACATGAAGGAATCTGGGGGGAAGAATTGCATCAGATAACATTAAGATCCTATGGGATGCTTCAGATAACAACCGCGAAAGCCTGTGTGGTTACAATGTATCTCTATGGATCCCATAGAGGATCAGATAACACGAAAAATCATATAACACGAAGACTTGTGGAACCAGGTTTTAGTGTTATATGAGGTTTTACTGTACTGTAGCACCACTTTTTTTCAGTACAGTGGTACCTTGCTTAAAGTGCATAATGCGTTCCACAGGATTGCTCTTTAAGCGAGTTTGCTCTTTAAGCGAAACACTATTGTAAGTGACCAATTGTGACTTCTGGTCCCCAGGATTGTGAAACCCAATTTATTTGTTAAGCAAATTTTTGGTTGGTTTTAGTCAAGCGAGGCGACCATTCAGATAAAATTCTGCTCTTTAAGCGAGTTAGTCTCTAAGCGAGGCACTCTTTATGAGAGGTTTTACTATACTTGGTGTTGAGGAAAGGTGGCCTAAACTGCTGCTTTATTGCTTTAAAATGTGCCTTTACAAGCATTTGAGTAACAGGTACTGGAATTTCTGCAAAAGAGGCTCAAATGATTTGCTACGTGAGAGGGTGTGCCCTCGATGCTACAGACATCAAAATGAGTAACATTTCCAACTTGCATATCACAAAGCATTTGAGGTGGGTTCATCCAGACACATATAGATTGTATGTGAATGTTTGCCTGCTTGCTTGTATATGAGAGAACGTATATGTGTAATGTACTCCATGCATCTTAATTATCACTTTTGTCCATTTCTTCCCCCCTCATGCATTCTGAAAATTAGATTAAGTATTTGCCCCAATGTGTAATATTGATCTTAATGTGGTTACCCATAGTGACTTGACAGTAACATTCATTTTTCTGAAATGCTCCCAAGGTTGCATTTAAATGGGTTTATGCTGGAAGTGCCAAAAGGAAGAAATTGCACATAGATAAATAGGGACCACTTTGGTGGGAAGGTAACAGCGTTCTGTGCGCTCTGGTGTCTAGTCATGCCTGCCTCCATGACCACGAAAATGTCTGCAGAAGCGGACAGTGCTGGCTCTTCGGCTTTGAAACAGCGATGCGCACTGAACCCTAGAGTTGGGTATGACTGGCTTTAAAGCAAGGGAAACCTTAAACTTTACTTACACAAATAGGGATTATACAGATATTTTCGGCAGGATGTTCTGCACATATGGCTGACAAACTTCCAAGACTAACAGGAAGCTTCGCTACAGCAAAACAAACTGGGAAAGACTCCTAGGGCATTTCCTATTGGAGGTTGGTTTTACAAACATTCCAGTTGAAGTGACGAGTGTTTTCTGCCCTGGGGTGAACGTCTATTCAGCACTAAACAAATTGTCAACCAAAGGCGCTACAAAAACATTTGATCTACGGAGTTGTAGAATACCTGGTGTAAAACATAGCAGTGTTTTTGGAATCCTGGCATATGTTTCTTCACCAAAAGAGAAATGGCATAAACTGAACTCTAGAACTGGTTTGCTTGGCTGTGCCTCTGTCAGCAAAGGCTATAAAGTGATAAATTTAAAGTCGGGTGAATTCAGCCTAAGATGAGGAAAAGAAAGCTAACAAGAGGGATATGTTGGATAAAGAGGGCAACTGGTATTTTGCACCTCTTCTAAATACAGTTGTGCATTCCTCCACACCTTACCTTGGATACTTTGGAGTCGTTATCCAGTGAGGAGTCTGAACATTGGTAGATGTCTCTGTGATGACATTCCACACATGCAAATGGACCTGAGAAATCAAGTCCTGCATGTGGTTTTTAGCCATTTGGATATTATGTTACCTGCTGGCTAGGCGGATCATGATGTGTGCCCTCCACTTTCACCTTGCCCAAGGGATCTGATGGAGAACCCTTTGGTGAGTTTTAGCCCCAGCCTAACTTCATTGTCAGAGATGGGCAGACTACTCAAGGCCCCACACCTCGACAAGGCTCTCACCTAGCAGGCGAGAGCATTCTTCCACAACCCAAGCCAAATATGGCTGAGAAGAGAGACAGAAGAGACATCAAGAGACACAGATGGGAGATGTTGTGGCTTTTGAACTGGAAGAGGTAATTATGGCATAAGATGTTCTACAGCTAGACACCAGAGGCTAATCATGTCCAAACAAAAGTGAACCAGTTCCATCCCTCTTACTTTGTTTTTTTTCTGCACCAGAAAAAACAGGAGAAGGGGCTGTAAAGGCATGACTGTTTGTGCCTAGTAAACAGGAGGTGGGGCTCCTGCAAAAAATGGGAGAATCCTCTGCCCAATATGGGGTGTAAGATGTACAACATTTTGGATGGATGAAATAGCGCAATAGGAAGAAAATCTTCCCAAATTAAAAAAAACCCCACACAACACAGTATTAAGAGTCTTGACTTGTGTGCAATGCCTTTTAAAGTTACATTTTTATTGTTGCAAATTTTACAGACATTAGCACTCTGTTAAAGGAATGTAGCACATGTAAATACATCACGACAAAACAGAGGCATAAAAAGTAAAAAACCAAATCCCCCGAAATCACTGCAGTTGCATTACATACAGAGAAAAGGGGGATGGAGACCTGTGACAAGAGTCTGAAAAATTACATTCAGTAGGTGTGCAGTATCAACATTCCAGGCTCACATTTTATATATATTTATATATATATAGTTATATAGAGAGAGCTTATCAAGTTTAGTGTTTACAAAGAACAATATTGTTACAAATAAAATACCATACTTCTCCCAATGCTTTTCAATAATTTCTATTCACTTTCTTTACAGAACAATAATACAACTTAGTATTGTTTAGTACTGTGCTCTGTCTCTTATATATATATATATTGTCTCTTATAATTATATATATATAATTAATTAATTCCTGGAAGTACAAGGAATACTCCCTATACCAAAAAAGCCCTGCACCTGGAAAATTGCAAAACAAATCATAATGCATTTCAGACATACACACCAAAAAAAAAAAAAAAGGTAAACGGAGAGCAAAATCAACCTTACTGTAAACATAGTAGAATTAAAAAAGTATACAAGTAGGCAATTGTTATCCTTGCTGGATTTTTATGAATGGGAACAACTGTAAATTGTTCCTTTGATCCCATTAATAATGTAATACTTCCTATAATAAGTATTCAAAACATCAATTTTCAGACTATTAAGTCACCTTTCCATGTACGCTTTTCTTCAAATGCTCTTCTAAATTGAGATACCTTGTGTTGGATAAAATAGTTCTGTTCTGGAAATCAGTTCACAAGACTGGTTTCCCCCCATGTAAGCAGCCACAACATTTAAAGTGTCAACAGTTCATTTGAACTGATGTCTACATAAATAAATCACTGCAACTGCGAAAGCTGTTTCCCCAACTTTCTGCATGCTTGAGGATCAGCACAGCTAAATGCTTGACTGGCAGCCCTGCCCTTTCCCCAATAATACATATATATGTATAAAGAAGAGTCAGGAACTGCTGGGGCCATCTGTTCAAGTAACCAGAAACAAGACTAGATGTCTGGACAGTATATTCATCTGAAAAACAGTATATTCATCTGAAAAACTTTAATGAGGATTCAAGTTGAGAACATGCTCTACTTAACACAAGCATATGTTTGTTGGATTAAAAAAAAACCACATGTGCCCTATTCTTATTTTTGTTTCTCCTGATCAGTCCCATAGAAGCCTGTGTATAGAAGGCGCTCTGGAGTAAACCTGAAATGCATGGTCAGCTCTGTTCAAGGAGTCAAAAACTGAAAAGAACTAGACTTTGAAAGACGAGCTGCTTTATTTTTGAGAAATCTGTTTTATATATAGAAATAGAAGAGATGCAGAATAGAAGGACACTGTTGATTGGGTGAAGAAGAAAGGAATAAAGAGATAATGAAGAAAGGCTACTGTATTTTGCTGATGGGGGGGGAAGTTACAGGCTTAAACTGGGAATGGTAGGTTGAAAATGGTGGAATTGCTGCGTATAAGCTATATATAGTACATAAAATGTATAAAAATGAATACTACGTGTACACATATAGGGACAACTTTATTTGTATAGTCTTTTATAAATGTCTATTTAAATTCACCTTATTGTATGTCCCCCATCTAGGTAACCTGAGATTAAGCGCTACTAATAATCTGAAATGTAGGAGCTTTAGACAGGTATAAGACCCATTTGTGTGAGGCACAAAGAACACAATGAGGTATTCCTATTACTGAATAGGGAACTTCTGCAATGCTTTAACGGAATATAAGTTTTTATGTCATTACTTCTTCCATGTCAAAAGAGGTTATTTCTCTTTTCTATATTTAAAGTGAAAATTCAATCCCTACTAATTCGTCTGAATCAGTAGACTAGAGACACACAACACATATACAAAGTTCAATCTATATGTGTGACCAGGCATGTTTTTAAAATAACCATTTTAGTTCCTTCTTTTACTGCATCTGTATCGCATCTACATACTTTGAACAGGTGCTGGATTTAAGTAATAAAACACACGAATGTAACTGCATAAAGTAATCCATTTAATCTCGTTTTGTTCTAAAAAAAAAATTGCAACCCTTTTAAAAAGGACTTGACAGTAACATGCTTAGTCTTCTAAATACATGGAGCTGCTCCGCTCCACGTCCACTGAGGTTAAATACCGTGAGCAAACAAGACAACTCAGTGGTTGTAAACTTGGAGACACCCTGAAACAGGTACAGCCTATTCCTAGGTGGTGATGCTGCCCACTGACCACAAAGGGTACAAGGCGTACCATAGTGGGAAGGAATCCGTTGCCACGCTGGTCCTACTGGAATACGCTACTTTGCATCACTTTTCTCTGCTACCAGCAGATAGACAATATGGTGCAATCCTCTTCAAGTCTTTTGCGAATGAAGAAGAGTCTTGTCACAAGTCTAATGACGCAGGGTCACTTCTGCCGGCTGATTAGGTTAGAACCTTCTGGTGCTATGGTCACATTATGGCCTCCCTGACAACCTGTTCATATCACAGTCACAGTCAGTGGTTCAAGGTTCTGTTAAGAGTAGGAACCACTAATCCGTTCAGAGATTCCGTGTTACGTCTTGGGGAGTGGTACCCACATGCATTCACACATAACATACCCATGCAGGGCCTGGAATCCCAAGGAATACACCATCACACATCTATGCAACGTGTGCACAATGCACGTCCATGCAACATGCAGACACCCAACCCCTTCCCTTGTTACACCAGGGTTGCCCTGATCATTCCTTATTTCCTTTCCCCCCCTACCCTCTACATAAATATTAAAACAGGTTCCAGAAGGATGACTACGTGAGGTTTCTCGGAGCAAAACAAACAGAGACTACTGGGACACCTTAAATGTCAAGACATGTATTGTGACCTGTGAGTAAATCTTTCATGGGGCCCAAACCCCCAACAAAGTTATGCCATAATAAATGTGTAAGTAAGTAAGGTGCCACAGGACCTAGACTTTTGTGTTTGCAAAATAGCTTTACTACAAATACTATAATCAGCTGATCTGTTTGTTAAATACCATAACCAAAACTTTTTTTGGAATATTCTTTCATTGCACAAGCATCTACAGTAACTGAACATACTCCCTCTTAGCACCCCATGTGTGGGATTAACTTTACATATATTTTATATATATTTATTATATATATTTATATATTATAAAATAAATTAAATTTATACCTCCCTCTATTCTAATATGGTCCAAAATTAAAAAGAAATCCTCTTTAAAAAAAAAATCAAATACATTTGGATCAAAGATATGTTAAAAAGTAAACTGGCTCAGAATAATGAAACAATTTAAAACTTGTATGTAGAAAGTAAAAAATAAATAAATATCAGTCATACAGTTTTCAAATGTGTCAACATATTAACATACATTTCCAAAACTAATAATAATAGAAAGTTAAAATCTGAGTGTTCTTCTCCACAGCAATACTGTTTCTGTTTGATAATTTCAATTTGATTGCTCAAACTTAATAAGAAATAGGGAATAAAAAAGCTACTAAAAAATAAAGGACTCTCAGAAAACGAAGAAGGAAAGGCTTAGATCTCAGAGAGCAAAAGTGTAAAAGCCCATCTCCCATAGACAATGCAGATTTAAATTCTTGAACATTTTCTTCATGGGATAAATGCCTCTCTCTCACTAACGGGCTCCCAATACACAGGTGCCAAACAAAATTGGAAAAGCAATATTCACCGGAAAGATAGGTGATCATCCAATGGCCTTTTTCAAATGTAACTAGACTTTCCTGGAGGCAACATTACCCATTTGTTGCTTTAATAAAATTATCAGAGCAACTTCATAGGATAAACAGGCCAACAACTTGCTTTACGTCAAATGGAGAATCCTATTTTGGTAAAAAGAGTGTTCCAATTTAATTCCATTCAACATACATATTTCCTATCTCGGCAGACACAAAAGCATAAAGTGACAATGATGACGCTTGAATGCTTGTGCGCGCGCATGTGCCTTAGAAAACAAAATCTTGGTTATTTTTTTTCCTGCTCTGCGACGCATCACACAAAGTCTAATAAGTAAAAAGGTACAACCCAAAGCATCATCTTGCACACAGAAGAATGACCCGAAGTGAGGGAAATGAGCAAGAGAGATGTTGCTGCAGACACCAAAACGCAGCACAACGAAACACCACACATGAAAAATGCCATCCATAAGGAGAAGGAGCTTCAGATGTAAACGGGCTGTTCTTGTGCAGTCAAGAGTCTGTACATGGCGGCTGGCATAGTCTTCATATGGATCTGAAACGAGGAAACAAATACTGGACTGTGTCTCACCCAAAATAGTGTCACAGAGAGTTATATATTTTATGGTTTGGGATGTGGTTTTTCTTTTCTGAAATGGGACAGCTTCCTTATCATCTTCTCTTTCTACTGCAATACACCTTCCAGAAAGACTCTGAAGAACAGACAATCCCACGAAAAAATAATAACAAACGGGCGATTGCAGGCAGAGTGAAGAGAGGCACTCACAGGGATGTCTCTCTCTGTTTTGCTTCCAAACCCTTTCTTTTCTTTGAAGTTTCATTCCAGCATGAGCCATTGTTCACCAATGTTATGGTATCTAGACTACTGGACCTAGGACAGTGGTGGAGAACCTATGGCATGTGTGCCAGAGGTGGCACTCAGAGCCCTCTCTATGGGCACCCGTCTGGTTGCCCTAGTACAGAGTTTGTCCCGGTCTTCTGCCCAGCAGCCCAATGGGAGCGTTTCCTCCCCCCCCCCCCCACGGTTGCTGTGTTGGCACTTTGTGATAAATAAGTGGGTTTGGGGTTGCAGTTTGGGCACTCGGTCTCTAAAAGGTTCGCCATCATTGACCTAGGAGATCCAAATGAAAAGCTCTATCCTTTCTAAGTTACCTTGCTTCTTAACCTAACCTTATGTACAGCACAACTAATTGCAGAGTGGAATCAACCCTGAATTGCCTGAAGTAAAAGCAAGGCTCAGAGAAAAGCTAAGCAATCAGAGCTTCTACTCAGCTAGTACACTGCTGCCCAGCACCTTTCATCAGCAGGTACTAAACTTAGCAAAAGCTCTATAAAGCCACACAACAGGCCAGTTATGCTTGTTCCTAGATTGGGACTCTTTGCTCATGGTCATGCTCGCTCTGGTCACCTCCAGACTGGACTATTGCAATGCGCTCTACATGGGGCTGCCCTTGATGACTGTTTGGAAGCTGCAACTAGTCCAGAATGTGGCTGCTCGGGCGGTGATGGGGTGCAGGCGGTAATGCCTGTGCCTCACCTCTGCTTTGGAAGCTGCACTGGTTGCCAGTGTGCCTCAGGGTGCAATTCAAGGTGCTGGTCATTACCTTTAAAGCCCTACATGGTAGTGGGCCAGGATACTTAAGAGACCGCATCACACTGAGAACATCGGTCCGCCCCACCAGAGCAGACCAAAGAGGCTTTCTGATAGTACCATCCACTAGGGAGACTCGTCTCTCTAGCACCAGAAGAAGGTCCTTCTCTGTGTCTGCTCCAGCCCTATGGAACCTCCTGCCATTGAGGTGCGTCTCCAGGAGTTGCTGTCCTTCAGGAAAAGGGCTAAAAACCTGGCTGGCAAAGCAGGTGTGGCGTGTGGGGCACCAGCGATGTGGTGACCCCTGCCTGCTGGCTGGTTTAGTAAAAACACTCTCCCTCTTTTAATATCTTTTAATCTGTAGGGGTCGGAGTAATTTTTGGTGGCAGTTTTAATGGGGGGTTTATTGGTTTTTTTTAACGTGACTGGTTTTATTTTATGTGAGCCACCAAGAGTCTTCGGAGTTGGGCGGCAATAGAAATCAGAAAAACAAACAAACATTGCAAGAATTTCCCGTCCATTCCTTGCAAGAACAGTGTAATAAAGCCAACATTTTCTTAGAGGGAGACTCAAGAGTTGTCACATTGCTTACCTCACCAACAGCATTGGAGAGAATGTGAACAATCTTTTCATGAGGTGTTGCTACAACGCTTTGTCCATTTATTTCAATAATTCGGTGACCCACTCGTACGCCTCCTCGTTCTGCAATCCCTCCTCTCATGAGGCTACAGATCTGAAAAGGCAACAAAGGATAACAAGAATGCTGGGTGCTAAAAAGGTAAAAACTGCAGGTCCTTCAGTTAGACCAGGGGTTGCCAACCTTTTTCAGTCAGGGCCCATGTCACGCTCCCTCAGATAGTTGAGGGGGTAGATTGGTGGTCCCCCCACAGTTTACGGCTGTTGTAAATGTGTTTATGACAGCCATAAATGCGTCCATGGCTGATTCCGCCAACGGCTGGATCCAGGGAGGGGCCGGATTATTTGCTGCTGAGGTCCAGATCCCACAGGTTGCCTACCCCTGTGTTAGACAAAGACTGGTACATCTGTAGCCCTATGAATTTTTCATTCAGTTCTCATTAGTCCTAGCCTGCCAAGCCAAAATTAAGGGGCGATGGGACTGGACATCTGTCAAATTCTGAAGGCCACAAGTTTGATAAACCTTGGTGGGACCAAGGATAAGTTCATACTCGCACAGCAGATCACGATTACTTCATCACTGCAAGAATACATAAGACATGTGTGGAACCACTAACCCAAATCAAATGTGCAAGTTCTGTATCCATGGTTTCAGTTATCCGTGTATCTAAAATATTACATAAAAAAATCCCTGGATTACATAAGTGTTTCTATGGTGCACTATTAAACTTGGCCACTAGAGACCATTGTCTGCAATGCAATGTTTACAAAGAACAGAGGCAGCCATTTTGGTACCTCTCATGTAGAATGATGGAGGTTTTTGAAACCCCTCCTCCACTTGTATCACTAAGGTATACGTGATAAATATAGGGTTCCTGTTATCCACAGCTTCAGGTATCCACAGTTGGTCTCCAAATGTATCCTCTGCAGATATGGGGATGCAGCAAGCATATTCTTCTCTCCTTCCCCACAGATATGATGTAACTGATGAATGGAGTTAGAGGTTGGAAAAATTGATTTTTCTGTACTTCTTCTTTTTCTTCTTTTTGGATTACATCTCCCCAAATTGCCCATTCAACAGAACCACTGGCTGTGCTGCACGGGCAATTCTGGAACTCTGCCCTGATGCCTGATCTATGTTTTTTTCTTTGACCTTCTTTGCAGGAACAAGATCCCACGAGTAGGGGCACCAGCCTCATATAATCTGCAGCATCACTGATGTGACAGAGGAGGACTCACTGCTCTGACAGCACACAAGAGGGATACCAGCCCACTTAAATGTAAGTTCTAGGGAACAGTGTAAGAAATCACTGCAAGGAAGATACATATAACTCATGCTATGTTATAAATAAAGTCCAAGAACTGGTACAAAAACCAGCCATTTTAAAAACGTTAAACATTTTCTAAGAATATGATTATTTACACTCAGTAATTTCATACAAATGTAGTAAAAGTAATTAATAGAGTGAAGATGTAAGTAGTTTCTCACTGCTTCTAGCTAGAGAAGTAAAGGGGGGGGGACCTGGGAAATTTGGTTTTTTCCCCCTGGGAAAATTAGAAAGGGAAAATTGACTGGGGGACGGGACGAGGAAATGGGGGGGGGGGGGAGGAAATGCAATCGATGCTTTTACAGTTCATGGGTGTGAGTTATTTTGAAAAGAAAAGCCTGTAGCAGGGTGGAAGCATACAATTCCACATGGCGCAGAGCACCATAAACTTGAATAAGTCACATTTTGGGCAAACCATTATCTGAAATAAAAAAACCCAAAAATAGAAGGGATTACATTTTTGGAAAACTCTTATTATTTGCTAAAATGAATTTATTTATTCCTGTGCACTTGACTTGCATTACTTGTGAGAATGATTGTTGCCCTTACATGACCTTGAGCAGCTCTGTAGCTCAGGGGTGCCCAAACATTTTGGGCCGCGACCCGATCATGTAGTTCAGGAAGCTGGTCACTAAGGCCCGGGTGCGGCTCCTGACTCCAATTCATACGACCCACGAAGCCCTCGTCACTCCTGGAAGCGGAAGTAAAACATGCCCGTATGGGCGCTTTTTACTTCCGCTTCCAGGAGCGACGAGGGCTTCGAAGGCTGGATGAATTGGAGTCAGGAGCCGCACCTGGCCCCCGGGGCCTTGTACCACTCTCTAGCACACATGAACCATGCAAGAACTGTGGAGAAAATCATATAAACTAAAATTGAAAGAGACTAAAATGAGATCTGGTTCCTCTGATTTTTTGGAAGTAACTGTACTAATTTTCCCATCACTATTTACATTCGCTATAAATACAGTAAAACCTCAATTTTAAGTTTTCCATGGTACCTCTGAAAAGAAACAATAAATGCAGAGGCTCATAAAAAAGAATAAAAACGGCTTGTAACTGTTCCAAAACAACAATGAAAGGAATCAAACTTGGGCTCAGTTGTACCCGATAAATGTTGTATCTGGACAAAAACTCCAGTAAATCAGAAGCATCGATGACACATTTGAGGTGGGTGGCACCTGGTACTGCTGCCACACAGGCACTGACATGCACGGATAAAAATATAAGTCCTCACCTCCTCTCATCAACATGCGGTCTCACAAGTGCTTGAAAGCGGTAGCAACACATCTACAATTCTTATTAACTTTTGGGGATGGTCCCTTTTCTAAAAACCCAGGATTATAGATCATCAGGGTTAAAAATTCTGTCCAATAAATGTGGGGAAATGATATGTCAGATTTCCTGTTTCCCCCTACTTCTCCCTCTTAATTCTTTTGTTGTTCAGTCGCACAGACGATTCCAACCCCATGGACCATTGCCCGCCAGGCACTTCTGTTAGTTTCTTATACTGTATATGAAAAACTGATTTTATTACTGTACATATTAATCTTGCCCAAATACGCATTTCTTGTACTGTTTATACACATATAAAATAAAAAATCTGAATGTAACTTGCAGAAATTACAAAGAAATAGTATTTTCCCAATTTCCCAGGTTTACCCCCTAATATTCCCAGTTTTTTCCTGGGAATTTTACATCTCTAGTATAGAAAAACAAAATAATAGATTAGGAGGTGTTGATATTGTTAAAAATATGAAGACATTAACATTCGCTCTAGATAACGCAAGCCACTCTGGTCATCAAAATGGCAATTCATGCAATGGCTATAGACAGCTTTTAAAAATATTGGCTATTGACAGCTTTTGAAAATACAACTGACCCTGTTAAAATGTAAGAATGCATTTGACGTGGCTTATAAAAGGTACACCTGCAGTTTCCAAGTGTCAATCACATCAAGGGAAGTGACTTATACCTGAGGTCCACTTTTAAAATATCAGGAATATTTGCCAAATCATTGGCAGCTTTCGTATTAACATGGTTCTGCATTCGGATTTCATTATTTTACTCCTGAATAACTATTTAGACCCTTGGCCTCCAGATGTAGGATGAACAGGCACGGAGAATTTTAACCCCAGCATCTCTTAATTTACAAAATAAGTGCAGGAATGTCCTCTCCCACCATGATATACTCCAGACACATATGCACTCTGTCCAGTTCCAGGCCCCTCTTGCTCTGTGTCACCATTAGTATCTCACATGTAAGTCTCCACTATTTAGCTCTCAAAGTTATTTATCCATCTACTTTTGGGATTCACTGCCAGGTCTTTACTTTTAGCCTCTCCTAGTGTTCAGATGGACAGCCAGTGTGGTGTGGTGTGGTGTGGTGTGGTGTGGTGTGGTGTGGTGTGGTGTGGTGTGGTGTGGTGTGGTGTGGTGTGGTGTGGTGTGGTGTGGTGTGGTGAAGAGAAGGCCAGGCTAGGATTCAGAAGACCTGGGTTCAAATCCTGGCTCAGTCATGGAAACTCAAAGGGTATGTGTCTGTGGCAAGGGTAACACCACTCCTTAATTATCTCATGTACTTCAAAAACCCTATTAGGATTGCTTTAAATCAGAAATGTTTTGATGATGGACCACTAACAAAAAAAACATTCAGACAGAGGTAAACATTTTTTTTAAATTAACTGTTCGTTTTCTTTATTTATTACTACAGAAAACAAGATTACAAAGTATTAAGGATTACAAATGGTACTTACGATGCCATTTTGTACACTAAAGCCTAGCTGATATCTGAGGTCTGGTCTTCTGATGAGGACAGTAGTTACTGGAGGACATCTTACTATATTCAGTTTAACCCTGGCTTGGTTTTTCAAACCCTTGAAAACAATAGAGAGAAATTCATGTTATTCTTGCAAAACATTGTTACTAAGTTATACTTTACCTTTTTAGCAGATCAATCTGATACGCACTTTGGTATCATTTTGATTAATCTGTTCCACTTGCAAGGCCAAAACTTACAGTCTTTATAGGAATGGAAATTGACAGAGAAGTACCGAAGATTTAGTCTAGCGTCATGTTATCACTGACCAATGCAGTTTCAGTATTAGAACCAAGTCTGAAGCCAGGCTGAACTGGATCTAGATCAGTAGCTTCTGAGCTTATTCCCCAGATGTTGGTGGCCCACAAATCTCAGATGCTCTGAACAGCAAAGCCAAAGTTCAAGATTTCTAGAAGCCTATAGTTCAAGACATCTAGGGACCCAACTTTGGGAACCATGTATGTCGATAATCCTCTAACATTTTCAGGAATAAATCCACTTCTATCCAGTCAAGCAGCAAAAAATGTGAAACTAGTGGAGAGTAGATGCAACTGGCAGGATACCAAAACAGGAATGCACAACTACCATTCTCAAGAAAGTCATGATTACTCCCTCTCCTAAGGAAGCATTTGTCATCTCCTCAACATAAGTTATGACTCCCCATCCCTCCAGCCTAGCAAAATATTCTGCAGGAGAGCACAAACAATGGAAAAATCTCCAGCATCCTGTCAAGTCTTTAAAATCACTGTTCCTAGCCTACAATCATTTCGTGTCAGAAATTATTCTGGGTTGAAAGGATATTTGCGGGAGAAACTCAGCTCAGGGGACACCCAAATGAGACCCCTTTCATATCTCCAAGAGCTGGGACAGAGACGGGCACTCAATCCATCATGCAGTACTTGGGTTTCACACTGCCGACCTTCCAAATAACAATGGGAGCTTCTTAACCACTGAGCCACCCCTTGTTCCTAGCCTGAAAGATCAACATATGTTTATGGCGCTAGCCAGAAAGAGCAGAGCTAGAGAAGTGACCTCTGTGCATTTAAGTTGGTATTAGATGTGTCAGAAAACTATGAATGGGACACAGCAATTTTCTTCTGTTGTGGTGGGATATCTAATGTTAACATCTCTCCATTCATAGCACACATCACTTTTCCACTCACACGTACCTCTGGCTCAGGTTCTTGTGATCAAAAATTTCATTACATCAGTAATTAAGGCATGGCAGAATTTGTGAACATGTCTCTTTTTCATGGGAACAGACATCGTTTTCATTATCATCATCATTAATAATGTTTATAGACTGGTTAATGCCCAAGATCTCAAAGTGGTTTATGGAAGTCTTGCACAAGATTCTACAACTGCAACATACGACATGGCTACCACAACAAACCACTGTAGTGGTCAGAGTTGTGATCTGGGGTATGTAACTTCTAGTTCTCACGGAGTCATGAAATGCAGTGTGGGATCCTGGAACAGTTGCCCTCTCTCAGTTTACCCGAATCCCAGGGTTGTTGCAAGAATATAGCAAGAAGGACAAGAGACTTGAATACCATGTTGTGGGAAGACAGACTATGACTCAAATAATGCAGTAAGTGTCTATAACTGCTGTGGTGAACCTTGGCACTCCAGGTGTTCTTGGACTTCAATTCCCAGATGTACTGACTTGAGCTTCTGGTAATTGAAGTCCAAGAACACTTGAAGTGCCAAGGTGTGCCACCACTGGTCTATAGATTACTGGTAGTATGAGTAGAACAGGGACAAATGTACTAATGGCCGCACAGTCAATAACAAAAGTTAGATCTGCCAATCTTGAGAAGAATTCTAGCACCATAATTCACTGTGTTGTTTCATTCCAAATAAAGAGAACTTCATAATTGCCACTGATTTTTTTAGAGATTATAACATCCCAGTGAACAACACAAGCAACTCTCTAGTTTGCTGGCTTGAGGGTCATTCACTGCTAGGATAAACAATCCCCATAACAAATGAAAGATCTTGTTGGGAAAGCAGGGCATTCCATATGAAATACGGTGGCATCTCTATAGCAACAGCAGCAGCAATAATAATGTTTCTCTAATCATTAGAATCTGAGAAAGAAAGAGCAGTAGGATAATTAATTGTTGCAAGAGCAGAGAAATATAATAGCAACATGATGCCCATGGACCACATTAGGTAATCCAGCAGAGTTCATCCAAATTCTGCAATTACAGGCAAGCAGACAGCAATTTTTCATTGGCCTTGTTTAAGGGGGTGGGGAAGAGATACACACACAAGTCCAAGTATAGCAAGCAACAGGGCACCACCATCAAGCACTATCCCTCTTTGACCTGCCAAAGAGCTAATTGTCTTGATCACCCTACTCCTTCCTTGGGACATGCAAGGTCAGGATCCTGTTTCACATCAAAGTTCATCTTCTGTACCTTTATAATACTCTGGCAGGTAGAGAGAGGCAAGCCAACCAAACTGGTCCCATTGATGGACATGATCTGGTCTCCTATGTTCAATTTTCCAGATTTCTCAGCAGGTCCTCCATGCATCATATTGGCAATGATAACAGTAGGCAAGATGGATCCCCATCCAGACTCTACAATCACCACACCCAGGATTTCTCCCTTCTGTTTCTCAATGAAAATCTGAATGGGAGAAATTAAAAAAAAATGAAAAAGGTGATCATTTTTCTCTGTGCAATACAGGACATTAGTCACTGCTTCTTAAGCCCCCATTAGACAAATATTCATCTCTCTCATCTTTAACCAAATCAGTGAAATGACTGAAGATTTACTTCAAAGAAAGAAACAAAGAATGAATTAATCATGCTGTAGTGGATTAGAACAAAGAAAGGTAACAGCATGATGATGATGATAAAAATCTACCATTAAATTCACAGTTGAAGAATGAGATAAAATTAACATTATAAGACATAACCCAGGACTTAAGAACTGTTAAGGTAATATCTAAGTATACAGGCAGTTCCTAGTAAAGTTGTTTTTGTGTAAATAATAATTATAATTATAAAAAATAATTTTGTGGTTATTATTACTACTACTTTAAATATCACAGAATTACAGCTTTTGTCAAAGAGTAAACAGAATAAAACAAAAAGACAGAAAACACTGTGGCACTTTAAAGACTAACTGCTGTATTTTGATGTTAGCTTTTGTGGACCAAGTTCACTTTGTCAGACATTAAAGCTAACATCAAAATATAGCAGTTAGTCTTTAAAGTGCCACAACATTTTTTTATCTTTTTGGTTTTTTTTCCCTTACTCTCTGACATGCTTACACAGACTAATACGGCTCCCATTTCAAAATGTTAGTTTTTGCCAAGTTATTCTTTTATGTGCAGAATTTAGCATTTTGTCTATTCCAACATAAAGGTCAAAATCCTAACACCAATTTACACAATTCTCCTGATATGGCAGCAAGTTGTTAGTCTTAACTGAGGGGCTCGTTGTGTTACTGTTATTGGGCCAGACTTGTGCTAGCAGACATGCACCAAGGAACAATGTGGAGCTGCAGAACAAACAATAATGCACATTATGTTGGATTGTAATAATAATTTAGATATCCTAGTGATCTGAGAGAGCCGCTTTCATGACCCCCTGCAGAGGAACTACTACAACATTTGAGGATTGAGCTGTAATGTTGAGAATATGTATTTCTTATTTGTATTTATTTGCTTACCCTTTACATTTTTGATGTATTTTATATATTTTGGGGGTTTTAGCTATGTGTATTTAATGCTACACCACATGGCAAATACAGTATTTGCTGGCGTATAAGACTACTTCCCCCCCTGAAAAACATGCTTCCAAGTGGCGGGGTCGTCTTATACGCCAGGTGCACTTCAGTTGGGATAGACAGAGCTGCCCGTAGTGGCCTCCCGATGCTCACCCACCTCATTCTACATACTATCCAGATGAAGAAATAAGCTCTACATTACAATTGTGTCTCCCTTTCAAACTGGTGGGGAAAAAGAAAGGGTTTCACTTACTGGTACCTTCTGCTCTGCCCAAGATGGAGGAAAATGCCATGCTTCTTCCTTGCAGAGAAAGCAAGAGGCTAGGCTAGAGCAACACTTCCTGCCTCAGTGCAATTGACCTGCCCACCCACTTTACCTGCAGCACCACCACTGGTGGGTGGTGCAAGTACAGTTCTAAAAAAATCAATAAAATAATTAATATTACTGTATTCTAATTACTGAAACTCACTAGCAGTTGCTACATTTCCCACTCTTGGGTTATACTCAGGTCAATCTATTTTCCTGGGTTTCAAGGTCAAAATTAGGTACCTCGGGTTATATTTGGGTCAGCTTATATTCATGTATATACAGTAGATAAATAAGTACCACTTTGCACTTGCACTATTTTATGTTTACTGTACATGTTTGATAACATACAGCCTTGTGACAGTTTTTCTGCATGTCATAAGCATTTTGAATATAAATTAACATGTTGAAATCAAATCTGTTGTTCTTTTATGTTTTATTTGGTGTGTGGAAGGTGTGCAGAAGAGGGGGTAGTCTTATACGGCGAGTATATAACAAACTCTATATTTTGAGTGGAAATGTTGGGGGGTTGTCTTATACGCCCAGTCGTCTTATACGCCGGCAAATACGGGGTAAATAAACCTAGGAACACAAACTATACTTTATCAATAAGTGACAATTTGCCATTAAGATGTATGTGATTTTCTTTTTACAGGTACAGTCAAACCTCGCACAAAGAGCGTCTCACTTAAAGAGTAACTCGCTTAAAGAGCAGAATTTTCTCTGAACGTTTGCTTCGCTTAACAAATAAAACCAACCAAAAACTCACTTGACAAATAAATCGGGTTCGCAATCCCCCCACTGGTCATTTACAGTGGTGTTTTGCTTAAAGAGCAAACTCGCTTAAAGAGCAATCCTGTGGAACACATTATGCTCTTTAAGCGAGGTACAACTGTATAAATTAACAATACGATTCTGGCTATTGATTATTTATTTTAAAAAAAACACCATTCTTACCAACCTGTTACATACATCTACAGAAGTAACGCTGATTACATTAGCAAGCCTTTTTAAGTCGTATTGCACTGATGTACTGGTATAGCCTGCCAAATATTTGAAAGTTGTTTCTTAAACAGAGCACATAACATATGGTAATCCTTCCATTTATTCAGTGCAGATAAAGCTACCATTTTCTCTCTTTACAAATAACATCTGTCAGGGGTGCTGCTTGTGCCTCTAGAGCAGTGGTTCCCAACGTGAGGCCAATGCCCCACAGGCGGACATCAATTCCCAGAAGCTTATTGTGAGTACACTATCTGGTTGGTGCTTTGGGGAATTGAAGTCCAAAACCCAAAGTTTAGGAAACACTGCTTTAGAGCAGGAGTTCTGAACCTTGTCAAGCCAGGGGCCGGGTCACACTTTTTAAGATGGGGGCCGGATGGCCACGTGAAATGGTGCCACAGGCCATATCCAGCCCACAGGGTGCAGGTTGAGAATCCCTGCTCTATAGGTTGCTGCTCTCTATGGATAGAAATCATTTATGGGGAACAACAATTGTTATTACCATTAGGTTGCCTGGAGAGATTTATTAGTTCAATGTGAGTTAAAATGGGGACATACATCTTTGCAGTTTTCAGACTTAGAAAAATGGATCAGGTCGTCATTGTACATGTCCTGGGTGTTGAGCAGGTCGCTGTATTCTTTCTGACTCAGATCTTCAGGATTTATTCCATTGGCTCTCAGGAACTCCTGATAGGCCACACTAAATGCCTGGCCGATAGACTGTGCAATTAGCTGTGCCTGCAAGAGGTAAGAGAAAGGAAGGGAGGGAGGGAGGAAAAGGTTATCAGTTCTACCAGTTGGCTCATAATGTCAAGGAGAAGCCAGAAGAGCCATATAAACTGGCTTTTGAGCAGATGAGACTCTGTCACAGAATACACACGTCAGGTATGATAAATCAAACTGATTATTTGTATATCAATTGCCGAACCCTCTGATTCACTAAAATCCACAAGAAGAACAAAGTCTTAAAATGCTGTTTACATCCTAAACAAGTAATGAGAGTAATTTTGTGCCAGTAAGTCAATTCCAACTTACAGCAACTCTTTCCATGTTTGTCCAGCTAGAAAATACTCAGAAATAGTTTACATTCCTTTATTCTTGGGGCACCTTGGGACTGTACAGCTTGCCAAATAGCTCATAGGCTGCACCCCTACCCAAGAAGGTACAAAGAGGAATTGAACTCCCAACTTCTGACTCTGCAGTTAGACACCTAAACTACTGAGCTAATTTATCAGATGATTAGCTTGTTTAAATTATCTTGTCCCAAGTTGTTGAGTATTTAATAAGGAAGGCCATGAACTTCTAGAGGAGGTCCCAAGGTCAAATAAGACATCATAAATGAAATATTTCTTGAAATTAGCCTGTTTGTCCTTCTATATGGTGCATTTTTTTCAATCAGACTTGAAAATTAAAGTTTGGCTCACCTATCACTGACTAATCACAGCTCGGTTGTGAGGTTTATTGATCTTTAATTGTATTGTTATTTGTTTATATTTGTCAGTTTTACTTTTGATTATATTGCCTATAAACTGCCCAGAGCGGTACATTCACCAGATGGGTGCTATATAAATGCAATAAATAAATAAATGTAAGTGAGAATTATTCATGCTGGAACCAGCTCTTAAGAGTCTACTGCCTCTAAGCACAGGCTAAGCACCTAGTTTGACTCTCCAATAGCATAAGGGAAGCAGACTCTGGTGGTTTTATTGTTAAGAATCCTTGTTAGCTCACAGCAATGTCGCTCAGGTATTTCACCCATTTTAGCCTTTTGCCTGGAGTGATCTAACTTCATAAAATGAGCATCTCATGACCTAAGGAACAGGTCTGATTTTCTCAGTTCAGTTTCTTTCTTGTGTACCTATCTGCAGTTGAGTCATGGCCATCTTGCAGCCATTATGCCATAATTACTGGTTTGTACTTGAGTAGAAAACAAGTCTCTAGCATTAGTGTTGATGTCTCAGTCCATGCTCCTGCTACATTTTGTCCACTTTAAGATAATTCTCCATTCATTATCTCCTATAGCAGCACAAGGAAGGGAAGCATCCATACTTCCACTTTTGTTCTTTTTCTCTGTCCTTAATTTCCTTGTTCCGGTCTGGCCAGGTTATCCTGCTATAGTAATAGAGTAGACCATATTGCCAGTGACACAACATCAAGTGTCAGGGGGCAGTTAATTAACCTGACAACCCTGAGAACTAACAGCCTTGGGTGGCAAAGTCCACAAGGAAGGGTGATAGTCCCCAAGTGGATTAAACCCCACTCGAATCCATCTTGTTTTTTAAAGTTTTAACTATGTATTGTATATTGGTTGTAATCCGCTCTGAGTCGCCTGTGCGAATAGGGCAGAATATAAATTTAAATAAATAAATAAATAAATAAAATCTTGATGGAGGGTAGCAGCGCTCCATCAAGGGGCTGGGGAGGACTTTGAGTGCCAAAAGGGCTCGGGACCAGAAAGTGACTTGTGGAATTGGATCAGTGGTATGGTTGTCATGCTGCAATGTCAAAGACAGATGAAAGGCTACTGCATTATATTCTCAGGACAGTCTTCATGGGTGATTGTCATGATGATGGCCTATACCTGTATTTGGATTCGGATACAGAAGAAGAAATTTCCCTGTTCTTCTACTCAAATCCTGGAAGAGTTATTTTTCTGGACTACGTTTCCCCCGAACACCGAGCTATGCTGGCTGCATAATTTCTGAGAAATGTAATTCAGAACAGTAACTTGTCATATGTGCTCTTGGATAATCTTGAAGTCCCAGCAGGATCTAGCTGACTAGCACTGCCTTCTCTCACACTAGGCTCAGGACAGACTTTTATACCTAACTTTTATACCTTCATGCTTTAGCAGTTGCATCTGAAAGGGAATGCTCTTGTTTAGTGCTAAAACAACAAAGCTCCTTACATCCTCAGATTCAAAGACATGGCAGATCATTTTGTACTGCCTCTTCCCATCCTGAGATGGATGAGATGCCTCCACATTATCTTGAGAATTGGATCGTGGCATCCGCCTGCGAGCCATCAAGACGACTATATTTCCAATATCCGCAATATAGGAAATGGTCCTCAGAGGATGGTCCATCATAGTTTCCTGGAGAAGACAAATCTTTATATTAGTGTTCTTTGTTGTTAAGATGCAACAATTTAAGAACAGTGGCATTCAATTTACACAAACACTTACGTTTTCCAAATTAAAGGGCATTTTCATCACCTCCTACAAAAGTAAAGAAGAACAGAGGTTCCTACCTGCCAAATCTCAAGAGCCTTACCAGTTTGTCTCATTTTGGGCCAGGGCAAATTAGAGAGTACAGTAAAACCTCGAGTTACGAATAAAATCAGTTCCATGGCATTGTTTGTAAGTCAAATTTGTTCGTAAGTCGAGGTATCCCCATAGGGATAAAGAAAAAGCCTCCCCCAACCTCCAAAAATCAATCAAACCACCCAAAAACAGAAGCAGCATTGAAAGGAAAACATGCATAAGCAAAAACGATGTTCCTTACCTTAAAGAAGCTTTGAAAATGGACAGAAAACTCAGAAAAATACAGCTAGAAACTGCAACCGGCAGCCATTTCGGTGCCAAAACTTGAGACAAAGAACTCCTCTCTAAGCACTCTACAGCCACCTACAGGGCTCTGAAAGGCTGCATGTGTATAAAATATAAACCCATAGGGGAAATGGTATTTTTTGCTTCACTCGAGGCAACACAGAGGAAAAAGAATTAATTCGTAAATTGGGGCATGTTCGTAACTCGAGGCATGGATTTCAGTGCAGAACCAATTCGTAAGTTGAATTATTCGTAAGTAGGGGCATTCATAAATCGGGGTTTTACTGTATATCTAAATTACCTTCAGCCATTATTACCTTTGATATTATGTTTCTGATAGAGAGAAAAAATCATGCTTATTCGAAACTAAAGTACTACACAACATTTCAAAACTTAGCATATGATTTTTTGCTAAATGCAGACATATTGACCTTTTCAAAGGCAAAGACCTGCAAAATTTTGTCAGGCTTGAAGTGGAAAACAGGCTTCACCATGTGAACAAGAAGAAAATAACAAAAGAAGATAACCAGTGTTGACAGCCTTGCTTGTAATAGGCTGAGATGCAAAGGCATATTGAATAATTTCACTTCTCATAAATGATCTAAAGCATATGCCTGAAGGTTAAAGTGGGGAAAAATAGAACTAAACAGGTGTGTGTACATGTCCACTCATGTGCATGTGTGTGTGTGTGTGAGAGAGAATTACACATATAATATCATTCTATTTTGCTGAATCTGCAGTACCTGAGTGTCTGCATTCAGCACTTTTATTCTCTGAGTTGAGATGAAGAGATCAACTTCTGTCATGGGCTGGGATTCACCTTCAGGGGCCTGCAAGTAAAATCAGCTTTAATTATCACTTTTCAAAAAAGCATTTGAGGAGAATCCATCATATTACACAATGTGTTAGATCACAAATCCAAAGAACATTAATACACAAATCAATGGGTGAGGTATGTAAAATTTAGTATTAGACTTCAGAAACTATTAATAAGCAGAAAGGTATGAAAATAGACAAAAGGTCTGACATGTTTGTTAGAGTTCAGTAGGCTGAGCAAGATGACTCCCCCTGAACATTGTCTTTTATGCCTGATTATATAAATGTTCTGTCCCCAATTTAAGAAAAAGGAGCTAGAGAAAAGATAGTTGAAGCATACTTCCCCTTACTCTTTCCCTACTTGGCATCTCTCAATGCTGCTAACCACAACCCTTTCCCATCAGATTATGGTGTGCAGATTCAGAGACAGCCTAAGTATTCAAGGACTTAGTACTAGCCTAGATCATATTGTCCTTGCAGCCCAGAAAGAATGAGATGTAAAGAGAGGAGAGCAGATTAACAATAATAATGTATATGCAACCACCTTCCCTTTCTCCAAGGAGACAGTTTTCATTTAAACAGAGGGGCCAGTGTTGTAGCTGTGAAAATCCACAAGCCTCTCTTTTTTCACCCACACCACTGGATAGACTTCCCTTTACATTTAATTATTTTGTTATGAGGAACTTAAACATAGCTTTTATCTCCCTGGTGCTTGACAATATAACCCCATTACTGGAAAGGATTTAAGAATGTAAAATGCCATTCTAGTATGACAGTCAATACGGTCAGAAAACAGAAGTATTATAAGTAACTAACCAGAGGTTAGTCTACAAAAAATAATCAACCTTTTTAAATGTACTTAAAAGCTCCAAGTAAAATCCCAAAATTACACATGCAAAGTAATCTTAAATGTAATTCTCTGTATACAAGTTGTTGGGGTTTTTTTTGCATCCAGCAATTTGGTAACATCCATAAATTAAATGAAACAAATTAACAAAAACCACATTACCTTTTAAAGTACCGTATTCCATTTAACATAACTGAAAGTTTTCTTTATCATCTCTACATTTGGGTAGTATTTCAGATAATAGCCTATTATTTATTTGATTAGTTTATTAATTATTCTACTAGGATTCTGATGAAATAACTTGATGATAAGCAACAAAGAAGTGCAAACTGGGCGATTGGTTATCAGAAATGTCAATTTAAATGGTGGCTTAACCAATTTTGAAGACTAAGTTTGCTGGATACAGATTTTTTAAAAAAATATGAAATGAAAATGAAGAAATGAAAAAATTAAAAAACAAAAGCAGGCAAACATCAAGCTGATGAGGTTGTACTGCACCTTCTTTCTGCTTTTGGCTAATTTCTGGGCCATCTGCTTAGCATGGAATAAACAAAG
Organism: Furcifer pardalis; assembly: GCA_030440675.1. Taxonomy (NCBI): domain Eukaryota; kingdom Metazoa; phylum Chordata; class Lepidosauria; order Squamata; family Chamaeleonidae; genus Furcifer; species Furcifer pardalis. The sequence goes on from CP126896.1 coordinate 37,823,230, forward strand.
ACAGAAGAATGGTTAGAGAAGAACTTGTAGAAACTTCAGGTCAAGCAAGGATCATTAGGAATGTGACGACTACCTAGTCCCATTTCAATTCTGTCTTATATTTTAAAGGCCACGTGGATTAGGTTTTGTAAAGTAAGCCTGCAAAAACAGACACGAGAGAGACACAGAGAAAAAGAAAAACAATTTTAAAAAAAGACAGGCTATCTTCTGTATCTAGGAAAATCTGTTGTCAGAAGATGATTCTGCTAAAGGACATATTTGGTTGTTGCTATTCTGAAGATGTAAACTACGTCATTTGTTAAATCAGCAGAAGTGAGAGAATGATTTAACACTGATATCCTCACGATGAAACTATTCATCCTGCCCCAAATCTGTTACTTAGAAATGTCACATAAAAAATTAACATCCTCAGCTGGGTGGTTTGCAATCCAGGTCCTCCTTCCACTACAAGAATCTTACTATTCTATACATTATCTCTCCCAAGGAACCACAGAGAGACTCTGCATGGAGGATAACAGTGACCAGTTCCAAATACAAGTGTCTAAGACTCCAGAAATCTGATTATCAATAATTATCAAATATTTTCTAAATTTGGATTTTGTTATAGCCAAAATTGCTAAACACAGAAATAAAATCCTAATTCTTACTCAATAGCGACGACGAACCTTTTAGCGATTGAGTGCCCAAACAGAGTGGGGGGAGGGAGGGAGTTCTCCCATTGGGAAGCTGGGCAGAGGGGCAGGGCAAACTCTGTGCTGGAGGGAGGAAGCATTCCCATTGGGCTGCTGGGCAGAGGGCTGGGACGAGTATGCTGGGGTGACAGTGCGCATGCCAACAGAGAGGGTTTTTAATGCCCCCTCTAGCATGTGCGCCAGAGGTTCGCCACCACTGACCTAGAGAAAGAATGTTAGGGTAGGGCAGGGTCTCTGAATGTAAAGGCAGGACATAACCCAGGAGAACTGAATGAACAGTTGGAACTGCCTTACCATGGAAAGAACACAAAGATGTAAGCATGGGTGGAAGTATTTCAGAGATTGAGTTTTAATTCATACAATTCACTCTCATCTGTTCCTCCTGTGGACAGAAAATCCCCCCCCCCCTCTCTCTCACACACACAGGGCAATAAAGGGATGGAATTTATGTTTATGGGCAGCTTTCTTCCATTGAAGGAGATGAGAACACTAGGTGTTAATACCTTTTGCTAATGAACTTAACTGTTATTTCTATAAATGAGCGAGATGATCTCCTGGACCCCAGTTCCACAATGGGTATCAACTCATTAAATTTATTCATAATGTTCTACTCAATCTGCTAATCCAACAATAGTTCCCACCGGTTACTGTTGTCAGACAATGAGTGAAAATTTTACAATAAACACAGTGGGAATGAGACTGATTCTGATTTCTATAAAAGAGGCTATGCATAATATTCATCTTATTTTTATACACTCCACACACACTTGATTAAGATATGACCAGAGGTTCTGTCACACAGAGCAAGAAGTAAAATAACAGTATGATGCCTTCTAAGTAAGCAGTTGTGATAATCTCTTTTGACTGAATTTTGCTCAAATGTTTTTGACACCAAATAACCCAACTGTGAAAATTTCTCTTTTTTATCTTGCCATATATTTTGCTTGGGGTGTATTGGGCAAGTACCAGCCACAGTTAATCACTTTCACTGTGAGAGAACAAAGTATGTTCTTAACTCTCCCACTGAAATCAGCGAGATTTAAGAATGCTTGCTCCCTCTGTATTTAATTTAACATTACTTTTTCCAGAGGATAAAACAATTGTTTTAAAATGAATTCTGTACCTCTAATGCCAGAAAGAACTTTAAATCTCATTAGACTTAAATCAACAGTTCTCTGGTTGCTCATTATACAAAGCAGCTATCTTTAAATGTGTCAGAGGTGAGAAAATCAAATGGAATTTATAAAAGTGTTTATGAGTTCAGCTCTGAACTGTAAATCATATTTCAGTAAGTATAAATGGTGTTAATTAGCTTAAAGAAGTAAGAACACAGGAATTTTTGAACCTAAACTTCATGTGACTACATGGCTTATTTGTATATATACAATAAACACTGTCTATTTTTGTGTGTCTCCTTCATGCCCATTATTTAAAGAGATTTGGGTTCTTTTGAGTACACTCTAGGACTTCTGAAAACCCACTGCAAGTTTTGAAGGCAGTGTTGCTGATGATACAGAACAGAACACATATGCCACAGGATCAGACAAGTGTGGAACAAACTTCACCTTTTGGCAAACATGGTAGTAATTACTATAAACTCTCTTCACTATCACAGCTTCCTCTGCCTCCTAGTAACAGGCAGTTTCACTTACCTGTGATACAACACTAGCCTTCTTCATGTACAATGGTAATGAAAGTGTCCACATGGTCGAAGAAGCACCACGGTGGTTGCGCTGGTCCCACCTCCAAAGGTCCATTACTTCCCTCAACTCTATCCTTGTCTACACTGAAAAGGTAGCCCATTCATCTCAACTTTCAAGAGAACTGAGTGACCAAAGTTCTCACAGAAAGGTCTATATATGTCTTGTTCTCAGACAATGGCAACTAACAGATGGGCCTTAAGAGTGGGTTTGTAGGAGGCTCTGTGCCATTGTGACAGGCGCAGAAGCCCAGCCCAGGGACTACTTACCGTATTTGCTGGTGTAGAAGACGCACTTCCCCCCTTAAAATACACCGGAAAAATGGAGTGCATCTTATACTCTGATACAGTAATACCTCGGATAACGTTTACCTCGGATAACGCTAAAATTGCATAACGTTAAGCAATCTGGGGAGGAGAATTGGATCGAATAACATTAAGGTCCTATGGGATGGATCGGATAACAACCGCTAAAGCCTGTGCGGTTACAATGTATCTCTATGGAGCTTTAACGTTATCCGATCCATGGATTGGATAACACTAAAAATCGGATAACACTAAGACTTGTGGAACCAAGCCTTAGCGTTATCTGAGGTATTACTGTATATTTTATAAGCCGGCCAATATGGTAATTTCCATGGCTCCTTTTTAGACATAGGACACATGAAGGAGATTAGGGTGAGAATAAATTACCAAAGAGTAATTACTAGCAGAATGGTTTGATTTAGTGATTATGATGGGAATACCTCAGAATGCCCATTTGTTTTCATTTGGCAAATGTTAACTGAATATGGTGGTGAATTTGAAAAAAAAAATATAGTACAAGAAATCAAGACAAGAGGAGCAAGCAAGGCATGGAAGGTTAATTCTAGAGGAAGACTTACTGTATTTGCTGGCGTAGAAGATGCACCCCATTATTACCAAAACAACCCACTATATACAGTACAACACACACTCCTTTCCCTCAGTGTATTTTAAGGGGGGAGGAGTGGGTTTAATATGCCAGCAAATATGGTATATTTGTTACATGTATATGTATATTTTCATTCTGCATCAATCTTACAAAGTGGTTCTTCAGGTCAGAGTCTGAACTAGTAACACATATAATGTGTGCAAATGCATAGGATGAGCTATGAAGATCAACTACCCAATCCACAAACAAGTTACAGTGCCTGATGCTAAGCCAGGCCACTGGTCCAGTACTGGCAACTGCCAATGGCAGTGCTTTCCCAAAGCTGGTTTAAGACAGGATTCTTTCCTAGTAAAATATTGGCAGTTCTCTGGTATTCCTTGGAGGTTCCCAATCCAAGTATTAATCGCACCAAGCCCTGTTTAGCTTCTGAAATCTAGTGAGATCAGATGCATTCAGGATGATAAGGTATTAGTGAAACCAGGTAAAATTCTGCAAAGTTCATCAGCTTTCAACAGACATATCCAAACACTGAGCTATAACAACCCAATTTATCTAGAATGATTTAGGTGTGGTGGTACAATTCACAATTGGATCTTACCATTACTACTCACAATGTGCTGGTCCCACCTTCAAGGGCCTATTACTTCCCTTGTCTCCACCCCTGTCTACAATGTGAGTAGTAATGTTAGGTTCTTCCAGTAGTACAACAGGCCCCTTAAACCTAACAACAGTGTTTGTAACAGCAAACTACCACATTGCACTAGCTTATGTGTGAATCGCAACATGAATTGGTAAACAAGAAATTTAATTTGTGATTTACTGTAAACCAGAGGTTTGCAATCTATGGCCCACCACCGATGGAAGCAGTAGAAACAGCTGAAAACACACTGTAAATCACACGCGGCTGTCATAAATGCATTTACGATAACCACAGACAAGTTTTATGGCAGCATTTAGGGGGGGGGGGAACCACGTGTCCAGCCTGTTCAGCTGTCTGAGGGGGCATAGTCCAGCCCGTAGCACAAAAACTTTACAAACCCCTGCTGTAAACCTTTAGGGCCCTTGTGGCACAGTGGTTAAAACTGCTGTACTGCAGCCAAAACTGCTGATATTGTGAGTTTGATCCTGATGGGCCTTAAGGTTGACTCAGCCTTCCATCCTTGTGAGGTCAGTAAAATGAGTACTCAACATATTGGTGGCAAAATGCTCGTTACCTTGTGAACCACCTAGAGAGTGCATGGGACTATGGGATGGTATATAAGTGTAATTGTTATTGCTATTTGTACATGAACTTTATTTTCTAAGGCACAGATAAAGGTTACCCTTGCTTGAAAGCCAGTCACATCCAACTCTAGGGTTCAGTGCTCATCTCTGTTTATAGCCAAAAAGTCAGCACTGTCATAGCATACTGCCTAGAAATTATTCTCTCTCTCTCTCTCTCTCTACTTGCTGAATCACAATACAATATACCATATGGTTCTAAATTGTTCTAGTCTCCCACAAAATTCCCATCAGCCCCCTCCACCACTGGCTTGTCAGACATGCACAAAGTTAGGCATACAATACTGCATCCACACATTTCTGCAGATGGAATGAATAGCCTATAAAGTATTCAGAACAGCTGCAAACCTATTAATTTCCTCAAAGACCCCTTGTAATGCAATCCAAAATGGTAACATTTTACTCATACAGCATTAACGCAACCTATTATAAACATAAAAAATATGACCTATCAAAGCTTCTGAATCTAATCACAAAATTGTGACTGGAATTTCAGAGGAGAGTTGAGGCATGAATCAATACAGATAGACAGTGATAGACTCCCTCACCTTGATCCGGCTCACGGCTTCCTGAGCTTGCATCATTCTCACATTCTTGGATGGAGTTTTATCTGAAAGAAGCTGAGTAGAGCCAAGGTAATTGGCGGCAAATATGATTCCATCAATTAAATCTTCAGGATCACAGGGCCCGGGAACTGCAGTGCAGAAAGACAGAATTACTGCACAAAGAATTTTACAACTGGAAATAATACACCCCTACTTTTGCCAGTGTGTGAAAGCTGCAAACCACAGCTTTGGAGTGGCTGACATTTATCATGATAACCAAAGACCAGATGCAATCAAAAGAGACAAAAAAGGACCTGCCTCACTGAAGCACAGCCAGGGCTTGATAATCTAATCTGACTCTTACAGTCACTTATTCTGTTCAGACAAAAGTTCGCCCTAAAGCAAAATAACCTGAGTGGATTTTTCCCCTTTTGCTTTTTAGAAAAGTACAGAGTGCTTACATGCCCCTGCCCAAGCACTACCTTTCATTCTTTGATCGTGGTTACATAACCTCAAAAGCCTCAACACAAATAGATGCCAAGTGGCATAATGAAAGGTATGTGAGCAAGAAAATTAAATACATTTCCATACCTGTATATTAGATTACTCTGCACAATGTATTCTATTCTTTTTTTTATTTAAAAAATACAATCAATGACTGGCGAGGAAAGAAAAGGAAATGAAGAATGCTTTTCACTATTTAGACCAGGGGTGCCCAAACTACAGCCCATGGGCCAGATCCAGCCCGTGAAGCCTTTATTGCTCCCGGAAGTGGAAGTAAAATGTGTGGGTGTATTTTACTTCTGCTTCTGGGAGCGATGAGGGATTCATGGGCCGGATGAATTGGCGTCAGGGCCGGATCAAGCCTGCAGGCCATAGTGGATCTGGCCTGCAAGCTCCCTGAACCATGTGGCCGGCCCATGGCCCAAAATGTTTGGGCACCCCTGATTTAGACAGAGGGTTCCGTTGTGACAGCCGTCTCTTGTGAGGTGTCCACTGCAGAGAGTAATGTCTCATTAACCTTCTGACACCCTGAGGTAAATGCTGCTAAAAGATGTTACTGATAGTTCTCAATGCAGCAAAAGTTCATGGAGGCCAAACAAGATACAGAAGTTTAATTTAAAATTAGCATCAAAACTGCAGCCGTATTAGAACAATTTTTTTAAAGTGGCATAATCCATACACAAATTTAGATAGTGTGCAAACAATTAAGACATATTAGTCTATAACTCATGGTACAGTGATATCCATGTTTTGATATAAGTGATGAATAAGAATGAGTTGCCTAGGATTTATTTGCTAACAAAATTATTAAGGACGAGATTTGCAACATATGCCAAATTAAGTTTGGCGTACGAGGGTGAGGAGAGGAGTTAATTTTATCTTCTAGACCATAGACCAGGGGTTCCCAATGTTTTCCTGCCATGGGCCAGTTCCTGCCACCGCACTAAGCCATGGGGGCCAGAGGCGTGCCTGCGCCCACAACTTAAGTCTTTGTCATCATCAGCTATGGGAATTGCGTGATTTTTGCTGCTTCGTGCACAGCCTCTGCCACTTCCTAGGGCAGGGGCAGGCTTTTTGGAGCAATTTTGCACCAGTTTTGTAATTTTCTGACTCTCCTCCACTGCTCTTCGGCAGCTAGAGTGGTCCAGTGAACTATTTCCTGGTTGCGCGCTGTGATCCCAGGTGCTGACGTAAGCTCTGCCAGGCATCGGAAATAGTTCACCAGACCACTCTAGCTACTGAAGAGCAGTGGAGGAGCATTGGAAAATTACAAAACTGGTGTGAGATTACTCTGAAAAGCTTCCCACTGCCCTGGGAAGCAGCGGAGGCTGGGCATAAGGCAGAAAAACCTGCATGATTCCGGGTACCACTGCCACCAAGGTGAGTGATGTAGCATGACCTCTGGTGGGGGGCAGGTGGCAGCAGTCCTAGTGGTGCCCAGGTTGCCACCATGGGCTGAATTAATGATATGTGTGGGCCGGATTAGGCCCCCCTGCCATAGACAATGGAACATACTAAAGAATCTTTAGCACCACATCCAGTGTGGCTCAGTGGTTGATACTGGGCTACAATAGGGGAGGCCCAGGCTTATATAATTATTGAATTGTTAAGGTTAGTGAACAATCATAGGACAACCACTATCTCTTAATATAACTGATAACAACATAGGTAAAGGTAAAATGTACCAAGGAATGTGGGAAATCAATATGACTTAGATTTCCTTGCTGTAAGTAACAAATGCATCAATCACAGATATGTTTACATAAACCAAAGCAAAGAAAGAGCCCTATTCTTTAATTAATCAACTGTTCTGTGCCAATTTCTTGTTATCCAACTGAAGGCTCATTTTCAGGGCTTGGCATCTAAAAAAAACCAAAGGGCTAATTCACACTGCACACCTGAAGATAATTTAGTTAGTTCCAAAAGCATGCAGACATTATTACTCTTTATTATTGACTTTAGTGCTGACTATATCAGCATGCACAAACAAACCTGCATGAAAGAGCTTTCAAGTTCCAATCCACTTTTGACCTAGTGCAGCAACAGAGGCACGTTAGCTAATTGGGTTTAATGACACCATGTAAATGCCTAATCTATATCTCTTAAATTTGATTTAGAACACAATATAACTTTGATAATGAGGCCGCTAGTCATTTAAAATTTAAAAAATAGAAATAGGTCTAGTTGGAGTCTAATAAGACCTAAGCCTCCGTATCACATTTGATTCAAAATAATAAGGGGAAATAAATAAGATTTGAAGCTTATATCAGAAACAAATCATTAAGGCACCAGCAGTTTCTCACATATTCATCATTTGGGGGACAAATATACTGGTCTACATGCTGAGCAAAATGGTAGCAGAGTCAACAAGGCCCAACTGTTGTCTAGTCACCAGACATATAGCAAGTGGCATCTGCCTTCATTACCACAATTACTGGACACAAGGTAGGGATAATTGATTCAATAGGTGCCAACCTAGGTCAGAAGACCTGAACGTGTGCCCTTTTTTTTTTTTAGTATGGCCAGGGACAATAAGAGTTTGAATCCTATGCTAGAATAAAAGACCAAGATAGCCTTAGACCAGGGGTCGGTAAACTTTGCTCTCCAGGTGTTCTTGGACTTCAATTACCAGAAGCCCAAGCCAGTATACCTACTGATTAGAGCTTCTGGGAATTGAAGTCCAAGAACATCGGACATTCTGTCCTGGAAAATCTGGTTTCTTTCTTATACGTTTAGCCTATCAACTAGCAAAGATCTCTGTTTTGTGGACTTCTCCACTGGTGTGTGAAGAAAAACATGACAACGAAGGGGGCTAGTTTCTCTGCTCTAACACTATTCACGAAATCAGATCTTTTAATGCCTCAATAAGGTTCTGATCTCAGAACAATTTCCTTGAGAGGTTACTGCACAGATTACATACTACTCTGAAATTCTGGTAATTTTAAATTTATTTAAATACATTTCCATATATTATAGTTATTTTTTAAAACTTTAGAAGTTAGACAGCTTACCTTCAACATAAGTTGGGAAAGAAGCCAAGCTTTTCCTTGACTGTAATTAAGACAAACAATGTATTAAACCAAGCCAAGCATGTTTCTTGAATGTATTAAAAACCTTTCACGCACAACTGGCAAAGTTATTAATCATGCAATGACAGTTCTTGCCCAATATCTGAGGACAGCCTACTAAGTAATGATACCAATTCCTCAAAGTACCAGTTCATTATTAAGACATTACCATGATGTCTAGTATATACCATAAGCATCAGTAAGGCATTCTTAAATTGCCATCAATATTTAACAGCAACTTTTACAAGAGAAAAGACGTTACCAGTGTGTGTCTGTGTGTGCATGCATGTGCGCACACATATGCTGTCAGGAAAAGAAATATTGTAAAAAGCTGAGAGGTTTAAACATCCAGTGGTGTTCAATAGCCCATTTCTGTGCCCCTCAGAACCTGTCAGGCTCTGAAATTCTCTGCAAAAGTACTCAAAACCCATTTTCTCCATGCAACAATGATCAGCTGGTTGTATTTTGTTTTTAAAGGACAGGGAAGGACAGTGATGGTGAACCTTTTCACTTAGGCTGATCCTGGACTTCAATTTCCAGAAGCTCTGACCAGCAGGAGTGCTGACTTGGGCTTCTGGGAATTGAAGTCCAAGATCACCTGGAGTGCCAAGGTTCACTATTACTGGCCTAGGATATGCAAGCCCTTTGAAATTGTGTGTGTGTGTTAGAGAAGAAGAGAAATAAAAAAAATTAGAAAGCAACAAGTGATTACTTTTTCACCAGTTCTGATGGGAGTAGTTACAACAGGTCAGGGAGAAAATTTACTCTTATCCTTCTACTTTAGGGGTCAGCAAACTTACTTCTCCAGATGTTCTTGGACTTGAATTCCCAGAAGCCCTGATCAGCAGGTGTACTGACTTGGCCTTCTGGTAAATTAAGTCCAAGAAAACTTGGGAGTGCCCAGTTTGCAGACCTCTGATGAAGTGGACTTGATCCACGAAAGCTAACATTGAAAATATAGCAGTTAGTCTTTAAAGTGCTACTGTGTTTTTATTTTTATTTTACTTTATTTTGTTTATTTTGTTTTGTTTTGTTTTCTGAGATGCCTGAACCACAGACTAACACGGCTACTATTCCAAAAATAATAATAATAATATGATAATACTGTATCACCATTATCTTGGGACAAGAAAATGAATGATCCATGTCTTAGGATAAAAATGTAATACAGTATGTGTGTGTGGAAGTGGAGTATAACTGTCAAACAAACAAACAAGTTTATTTACAGTACATGACCAGAAACAAAATACATGCTAATATACAAATACACAAATTGTCTACTAAAAGTTCTGGGCCATATGTTTCAATAGTATTTAAAAATTGCAATAAAAGTAAATATTCATTACAGGTGGTGATTAATCCTATCTTCACTGAGATTGGTTTACTATAATATTCCATATTTTAGTTGCCCTCCATGCAAATTTAGCAACAGAAACAGTCAGTTTTATATTTTTGTCCAAGAGCATAATTTTAAACATCTCAGCATTCAACTTAATTTGCGGGAAGGATGAAATTAGGTCACTCCTAAATTGATCACTTCATTGACATTCAAAAAGTACATGTTCTGATGTTTCAATATTCCCCTCCTAACAAATGCATAAACACTTCTGAATAGGTGTTTTCTTAAATGACCTCTACCTAAACGCAGATACAGTAATACCCCGGATAACGATTGCATCGGATAACGCTAGAATCGGATAACGATGCAAGTTTTTGGGAACAAACTTGCATCAGATAACGATTCTGGATAACGATTCTTAGCGTTATCTGATGCAATGGTCTGCGGGTGTGGGGTGGTTTGGGTAGAACAACCCAATCCACCCCCCACCCGCAGCGGTCTCTGCGACTGCAGTAGGGTCGGGGAAAAGCACCCGCCTTTCCCCCGACCCTACTGCAGTTGCAGAGACTCCTTGTCTCTTTCCCTCCCTGTATTTAAACTACAGTGAAGGGGGAAAGAGAGAGACGTGATTGGTCTCTAGAGAACCAATCAAATCTCTCTCTTTCCCCCTCCCTGTAGTTTAAATACAGGGAGGGAAAGAAAGACAAACGCAGTTTTCTCTCTCCCTGTAGTTTAAATACAGGGAGGAAAAAAGGCGCTTTCCCCGACCCTACTGCAGTCACAGAGACCGCTGCGCGTGGCTTTAAAGGCAGGGAGGTCTCTTTCTTTCCCTGCTTGCCTTTAAAGCGGTTTGTCCCTGAAGTCAGGGCTTTTTTTTTTTTTTAGCGTTGTTTGATGCATGAACCAAGTCATAACGTTATCCGGGGTATTACTGTATAAGCATATTAAAATGCAAAAGCGTAAATTATCTCTGATGATCAGGGTTAATTAAGCTAGATAAATAAGATAGGCCTCATGTCGTTAAGAGGATAACTGTCTAACTTGAGATCTGCAGCTGACAAGATAATTTGGGAATATTAAGTGTTGGGATTAAATTGTAACCTTTAGTTTTGTAGGAAACTGCTTCTGTGACCATCTGATCTATTATACAGCATCTATTTTTGAAACCCCTACACTGATATCATTTTAAATAATTCAGCCAAATGCCAAAAGCAGATTAAGGCAGTTTATCTTCTGCATACAAATAGGCAGAGATAATAAAACAGCAGAACAACAAAAAGCATTTCTGAGAAAAGCTGGTTACTGGTAGGAAAAGTACATAGCCTTCTATTAACAGACAAAAAAGCTTTGCTATTATTGCAGGTAGTATTATTACCATAAATCTCAATTCCTTTCTTCAGAGACAGTAGTTTTTACATGTTCCTATCACCCTTCATTATAAATGCACTAGTGTAATCACTTCATTGACACCATCTCAACTTAGGCTTTAGTGTTCCGAAAAATAATTATTAAGTATGGGGAAAAATACTTCTGTAAAATAGGAATGGCCCTCAGGATTTTATCAAAGACAGAGATGGTGCAAAAGGGGAGATATTTTCCATAGCTAACAGGAATCTTGGGACATTGGAGTGGGGGCAGAATCAGATGTTTAATTTCCCCAAAAATCATCATGGCGGATGACATCATCAGTCTTACATGGTGTAACTTATGAAACCAGATTCCAACCTATGTCTGAGTGATTGGGTGTGAACCTGTGTGTTCGACATTGTTCAAAAAAACAAAAATTCTAGTTTTGATCCAGTTGTTTGTAGTCCACTAAATCAATGGATCTTGATCTAGTGGACTACAAGAACCTTACATACATACATATGTAAATGCATACAAATATACTACCTGAACAGTTCTTAGGTCCTTTGTTAGGGTATGAACTGTTAATTTTATACCAGTCTTTGCCTAAAAAAAGTAATGATGGATTTTCATCATCATCATGAATTGAAAATCTAGCAAAAGCATCCAGATAATAAAACCATACAAGAACTGGACTGCAGTGGCTCAAGTGGTTTCAAGACGCTGAACTTGAGGACTGGAAGGTCAGAGGTCAATTCCCAGGTACTGCATGATAAAGTGAGCTCCCATCTCTGTCCCAGCTCCTGCCAACCTAGCAGTTCGAATGCAAGAAATTGAAAGTAGATAAACAGGGACCACTTCGGTAGGAAGGTAAACAGCATTCTGTGCACTGTGGTATTGAGACATGCCTGCCACATGTAGACAGAAACATCTGCAGACGCAGACAGTGCTGGCTCTTTGGATACGGCTGGCTTTTGAGCAAGGGCAATATTTACTTTAATACAAAGAAGATCAAAAACTGGAGTTATCCTGGTTTAGATGAACTCCATGAATTTGGGCTAAAATGCTAATTAACTTACATGCAAGATTGGAACCCAGATGATTCAGGTTTTGGAAACACCAGAAGGTGAAAAATGGTTAACAACTGGAAAGACACTTCTAATTCAGAAGGATAAAGAATAAGGAAATGAGTGGAAACTACAGACCAATAACCTGTCTACCAACAGCATACAAATTACACACAGGTATAATTGTAAGCCAGATATAGGAGTACAGTAAAACACCGGATAACAAATGGATTGGATAACGCTAAAATCGCATAATGTTAAGTAATCTGGGGAGAATTTGATTGAATAATGTTAAGGTCCTATGGGATAGATCAGATAACAACCGCTAAAGCCTGTGTGGTTACAATGTATCTCTATGGAGCTTTAACGTTATCTGATCCATCCCATAGGATTTTAACATGGATCGGATAACATCAAAAATCGGATAACACCAAGACTTGTGGAACCAAGTTTTAGCGTTATCCGATGTTTTACTGTAGTTGAAAAACAACAATGTGTTGCCTGAAAAGCAGGGAAAGGGTGCTGCAAAATTCAAGAGGAACCAAAGATCAGCTATTAATTGACAATTTGATTTTGAAGAATTCAAGAAAAGGTGAATAAATTTGTTTATGGTTTGGATTGACTATAAAAAGGCATTTGATTCAGTTCCACACAGCTGGATTGAGAAAACCTTTGACACTTTTGGAATTAGCAACAATATTCAAAGATTTATGAAGACTTCAATGAAGCTATGGCAAGTAAAGTTAATTGCATTAGAATACAATTTAGAATTGACAAGTGTGTAGTAATTACTGTTAAGGCAGGCAACATTGTCAAAGGTGATGGATTTGAGTTAGATAATGAAGAATGTATCAAGTATCCAGAACAAATGAGCCCCAAAGTCAGCTTTACTGCTGTCTTAAAAAGAGAGCAGGACCATCTTTTTAATATGCTTTTTGGACCGAATGTCCAAATACCTTCCTCCACCTTCATATGCTTTAAATATTAACAATAAGCAAAGCCTCAAAAACTCATGTTTCCATGATGTACTAGTTCCAACACTATTGTTAATCAATCAAGATAAAGAAAACAATGCCTGTGCTTTTTGACAATGGAGCCTGTAATCTTCTTCTTCTTTTAATGCCATATCTAATTCTGAATATTGGTTATAATCATGGTGATCATCCATGAAAATTGTCCTGGGAACAATATGATGTGGTGAACTTCCATTTACCTTCTGCATTGCATTGCAGTGTGACACTCAGTTCTTTGAGTCACTTTCTGGTCCTGAGTTCTTTTGGCATACAAAGTCTTCAACAGCCCCAAGGTAGTATTGATGAAGCTGCTGACCTCCAACAAGAAATATTCAAGTGGGATTTAATCCACTTAGAGACCATCAACCTTCCCTGTGGACTTCACCACCCAATGCTGTTAGTCCTTAGGGTTGTCAGGTTAGTTAACCGCTGCCTGATGATTGGCGTTGAGTCACTGGCAGTATGGTCTAGTCCAGGCTTTCTCAACCTTTTTGGGACATGGGCCGGATCACTGCCCCTTGGATGGCTGTGTGGGCTGGTAACGTGTTTCTGTGTGAGAACTTGTCAAAATGTGCATTTTTGCTGGTTTTCAGCGCTTCTGGGTGGCAGTGGGAACGAGGGCATCGGGGGCCGGGTGAAGTGGCTTCAGGGGGTGAGTCTGGCCCACAGGCTGTAGGGTGAGAATGCCTGGTCTACTCTATTACCATAACAGGATAATCGGGACAGACTTTGACAATGGATTGCAGCCTGTAATAATTGGACTTTTTTTTAAAAAAAAAAAGCAGGGAAAATTTTAGGTTAGAAACTTGTTGCTCTGCCTTCAAGGTTTTTTGCGATCTCCAGCTTACTCTTATAAGGTGGTACCTCGTTTAAAGAGAATACTGCGTTCCATGGGATTGCTCTTAAAGCGAGTCTGCTCTTTAAGCGAAACACCATTGCAAGTGACCAATTGCGACTTCCGGTGGGGGGTGGGGATTGTGAATCCTGATTTAGTTGTTAAGCAAGTTTTTGGCTGTTTTTAGTTGTTAAGCGAGGTGACCATTCAGAGAAGATGCTGGTCTTTAAGTGAGTTAGTCTCTAAGCGAAGTGTTCTTTATGTGAGGTTTTACTGCACAAGTGTAATAATAATTTCATGTCAGAAATTATTCTGGGTTGAAAGGATTTTTGCTGGAGGAACTCCGCTCAGGGGATGCCCAAATGGGGCTCCTTTCATGTCCCCAAGATCTTTTCCTACCAAAGTGATCCCTATTTATGTACTTGCAATTTCTTGCTTTCAAACTGCTAGGTTGGCAGTAGCTGGAACAGAGATGGGTGCTCAAACCGTCATGCAGTACCTGGGTCTTGAACTGCCAACTTGCCTGCCTTGCAACTAATGTTGCAAGCTTTTTAACCGTGGAGCCGCCACAGCCCCTTTTACACAAGTAAAGATTGCTTCATTGAACAGAATACAGCTTACGGTTTTGCAACAAAGCATTAAATAACTTCTTACACACTCAGAAAAAGTCACGTAACAGATTACTATGAGACCAGATTGAATAAACCAGATTCTGATCTAACTGAAGTGTTTAGCTTACTTTTTATTTGTCAGTCTCTGACATTTAAAAACTATTGTCAGGCAAGTAAGACATAGTCTTATGCTGAAGTCAGCCAATACAGAAGGTTGAGAATTTTGAGGTTTAAAAAAAAAATTAAAATGTTTCCAAGATAACAAAATTGAAACATAGATGTTGAACTCCATGTAACAATATAAATGTTGCAGACATAATTCAACAAACATATTAAAATTCTTGACACTTAATGTGAATAGAAATACTACATTTCATAAATAGATTAGCACTTTCAGTTCACAACTAAAATAATGTTTCCAATATTATTTACTGCACAGGCGTTCTCAGTATGAACAATATTTCTGGTAAAATTATTGTTTCAAAAAATAATGCACACTAACCTCCTTATTGGTGCGTGTTTCTGTTGTGCCACAGACATCCTGATGTTGTTGCATACTTGATGATTCAGCACCTTGAGGTGAAGATGAATCAGGAGATGGAGACTAGACAGAAAAGGATACCCAATGAAACAAAACTCTAATGAAAAGTGCTTCTCCGCTGTTAATTTGAGGCTGAGAATTGGTCAAGGGGTTTCAAATTTAGCCAGAATCCAATTAAATATACAGTTAAGCAGACTTCAATCAAATAACTTTCAAATTTATATTCACTTGGAAACAGATCTCGTCGTTTGTAAATCTACTTACAATCACAACCTGTGCAGATGTAGAATTAATAATTAGATTTTTGTTTAAGCCACTAATTTGACAATCATTTTAAAGCCCCTGACAGGGAAAAACATTGTACACAAGACTAGTAACCCCCAAGAGCCCAATATTATACATGTTTGTTTAGAAGTAAATCTTAATGGAGTTCAAGGAAGCTTACTTTCAGTAGGCACAGGATTACAGTTTAAATAGTATGATAATACTGAAAGGGGGGAAATGCATGTTTTTAAAGCCTGTGCTTTATTATTTGCAGGGCAAGGTTTGGTTTCATAGTCTACCACTTAATTAAATAATTAAACTACAAATTATATTAAGCCACATAATCTGCTGCAAAAATAAATCAAGGCAATTTCTCAGTATGTGGAAGATAATAAAATTATTTGAACTCAGTCATACACATGGCTATTTATCTTAAGGCTATGTCTGCATACAAATCATTTTTATGGCTTTCTTAACTCTTCAGTTATGAGGGGGGGGGGAAGCAAATCAAGATGACAGGTAGATGATTTTTTAACACCGAGATGACTTATCAACATAGAATGGAGTCCCAGTAAAGGTGCTCTTTCTATTATCTTTATTCAGAAAGGGCACGTGTGAGAGGGAAATGATTGCGCAACAACACCTACAGGTTAACACGGATAGCAAAATACGACAATCTTATTTTTCCTTCCCCATACAGAATCAAAAGGTAGTAGAAAGTGTGATGACTCCTCCACAGTCCGTTTCAAATTACAGTGGTACCTCGATTTACAAATTTAATCCATTCCTTGGGACTTTTAGGATAATGACAAATTTGTAAGTCAAAGTGCAGTTTCCTATAGGAATGCATTGCAAACCAATTAATCCGTTCTGCAGGTCAAAAAAAAGTGTGTGTGTGTGTGTGTGTGTGTGTGTGTGTGTGTGTGTGTGTGTGTGTGTGTGTGTGTGTGTGTGAGTCTTTTCTCTGTTCAAAACTCTTTATAAAGTGCACTTTGAATTTTTTTGCCACGTTTTTGCCACTTTACAAAGTGTTTTGAACAGATAAAACATGCCCCCCCCCCTTGACCTCTGGAATTGATTAATTGGTTTTCAATGCATTTTTGGCACTTTTGGGTCGGTAATGTGCCAGACCCATCCCCGATACTCAGCTGTGGTTGCTCCCAGTGCTTCATTTTCGGCAGCAGTGATGGTAGTGGGTGCAATTGTGCCATTTTTTTTCAGCTGCTTGGGCAGCTCCCACCGCTTCCCATGGTGGCGGAAGGGTGTTCGGAGCATTTACGCTCCATTTTTAGAATTTTTCATTGTGTTTTGGCACTGCTGGAAGCTCCCACTGCCACCGGAAGTGACAAAATGCTGTGTTTTAACTGCAGAAATGCAGCAGAAACAGGACCAAAAAAATGGAGCATAAATGCTCTGCATACCCTCCCACTGCCATGGGAAGCGGCAGAGGCTGCTCAAGCAGCTGTAAAAATGGCATGATTCGCCCACCACCCAAAACAAAGCACTGGGAGCAACTACAGCTGATTGTTGGGGACAGGTCCGGCACATTACCAGAGTTGGCCACTAGAGGCCACTGTCTGAAAACCCAAAAAATCTGTTCACATTGCAGAAAAAAAGTTACTCGAGGGGTCATTTTCAATGGATTTTGATTTGTAAATTGAAAAATTTGTTACACAAGCCATTTGTAAATCAAGGTACCACTGTAAAAGAAACCCTCTTGAAGTTCTCGCCCATTAATATAAAGATATTCTATTTTTTGCTGGATTATGTGTTGTGTGTTAAATATTATACCCTTCTGCAGTATCAGCAATATTACAGAGATACCAGCAACAAAGTTCATACTCTATTTGAAGATATATAATTTATATTTTTATTGCAACGTCTTAAATAATACTGTAGTATACATAAGACAAGAGACACCAACATCAAGTACCTCTTAAAATACAATTCACAGTTCTTTTTCAAACAATTAAATCATCAAATTGCATGTTAATTTTTACAATTTCATCAAAATGTATCATAAGATAAATTGGTTATTTCCACACAAACATTTATACAGGAATACGCTCCTGATCATAATTTCTACATATATCTTTCTCTATTTATGCATAAATATATTCCTTATCCTGAAGCATAAGTAATCAAAACTTGATATTAATAATATCCTATAAGAGGCTTCTAAATCCTCTATATCTATGAAAGTCAGATTGACAAAGATCCTTTGTATAATCCAGTCTTATAAAAAGTTTGGTACTATGCATGTAGAAAGGCTTCAGAGAATAAGTTAAAGATACCCTACATCTCGATTTGCTCCCATTAGAATCTACGTACCATCCTCCTAAGTAACTCAGCCTGATACATCCAAAAATTCTCCATTTTGATTTTTGCCGCTGTTTTGTTTCACCTACGGAAGTCAACCAGCAAATGCTATCAAAGAGCATCTTCTGGTGGTGATATATGCCAGATCCATGAAAATGAAGCCTGTAACAGGAGATGCTGCCTGTGTTTCCTTTTTGTTAGTGTATGGCTGTAGATCATTGTATTACAGCTTGTAACAGTTGAGGTGGATGGTGGAGGACAGAAGTGCCTGGCGGACAGTAGTCCATGGGGTTGCAAAGGGTCAGAATTGACTGTACAACTGAACAACAAAACATCTGGTTCACAGAAGAATCACCACCACCACCACCCAAAAAAAATCTTCTGCTTTGTACAAACATGTAACACTGCTGGGTATCATTTAACTTTTTGAATTGTATTATTTGGTACACTGTAAAATGTGAAGCACTTTAAAAAATCTAGATTATAAAACAATGACTGAAATCCTATTGTACGGTTCTGTGAACATAATGGTGATGATGTCACTGGCAGTGGCAAATTGACACTGATTAAAGGCTTCTTTTAGCAACTTCTTGGGTGTACCCAATTTTGTCACATTGTATACAAGTTACATGGACCCCAAAATTACCTTTAACCAGCAATTTACTGCTGCTAATGTCATCCTTATCACACATGGAGAACTGTGTAGCAGGATTTCAGCCATCAATAGTAAGTATAATTTGAGAGTACAAAAGGAATGGAAAGGGAGTCATCCATGAAAATGAGTATGGCATCCAGTTTTACATAGATTCTCTGTTTCAGTGGACCAATGAGATTGACTAGAACAGGAACTCTCAAACTTTTAAAGCCGGGGGCTGGGTCACACTCTCTGACAGCTTGGGGGGGGGGGCTTCCTCCACCACATGGCATTTCCGGGTGTGGTGGAGGCAGTGGAGGGCCACATGAAATGGCACCACAGGCAGCATCCAGCCCACAGTCAGCAGGTTGAGAATCCCTGTACTAGAACAATTACAAGCACTTTCTATACTATTTAATTTCATTTCTGAAGGAAACTTTAAAGAGTGAGACATAGCTAGCAGGGAAATGTAAGCTGGAATGCTAGTCTGAAGGACTGAGATGTTTGGGGATTTTTGGCTTTGATCACAGTGTGAAACTTTACAAAAATAAGCAAGAGCAGTTCAATCAGAAACCTGGGGAAGGCACAATTGCTACGCTCAATTGATTCCAATTATGTGAAAAGCTATAAAAACACCAGGAAGGGTAATTAAACAATTAAGTTTTGGCTTTGGAAGATGCTACATTGGGTTGAGTGATCTCAGAGGGGGTTAGGGCTGCTTTTGGCTAGAAGACTGGGAGCCACCTTCCCATTTCAGTGTTACCAAAAAAAGTATGGCATACATTAGATTTAAATTGCTTTTCTATACCTTAATTCATTGAATTGCACAAGGAATTCCCATAGAGTGTACCGCTTTTTTCTTCTGTGTTAACTGGAGTCTCTTTGTAATTTCCTACTTCATATTTTGAGAGTTAGGGATAGTTCAGGCATCGGAAAATCACAAAGCTGTGAATCCCTGATGCCTAGTCAGACATTAACAATTGAAAGATGCAAAAGGACATAACAAACAGCCACCAGTTAAATCAGAAAAAGATTCTACCGCAATAGACAAACAATTACTGAAGACTTTGTCATGCTATTAAGCAAATTAAGGTTCAGAAAAGCAATTTTAAACTAAAATAAATGCAGCACACAATTTAAACCAATTAAATAAGATACATTAAATTAAACTTAACATTAAAAAAATCACAGAGAAGCTGGGGAAACAACTGTAAAGCCAAGATTTCATTGTCAATTTCATTTTCATTACACTCCATTTAAGAATACAGTAATACTTCGTACAGCAAGCATCTCACATAGTGAGTAACTTGCTTAACGAGTAACTCGCTTAACAAGCAGACCTTTCCCCAAAAGGTCTGATTCGTTGAATGAGCAAAAACTCTCTTAACAAGAAGTTTCGCATCTGCGGTGTGTTTTGGAACGCAGGCGGGGGACCCCTGCCGCATTCCAAAAAACCCCGCTTGTATCTGTGGGGTGTTTTGGAACGTGGCAGGAGACCCTCCTGTCAGGTAAACAGTGTTCCGTGCACTCCAGTGTCTAGACATGCTTGCCATATGACCACAGAAGGCTCTGCAGATGCAGGCATGGCTGGCTGTTTGGCTATAGACAGAGAAAAGCACCAGACCTTAGCGTCAGATACGACTGGCTTTTGAACAAAGGTGACCATTACCTAATATAATATATGCACTAAAGAGAAAGACAGGTGTGAAGAATGAATAGTTTTCAGGGGAACTAACAACTTGGATGGCCATTTGCCCCCTTTTTTAAACATCTGGTCTCTTTAAAAAAATGATGATGAAAATGTCCTCTCTTTTGTTGTTGCTGTTGTTGGTTGTTGGACTACTTTCCCCCACAGTCTTCCAGGGGAGAGAGGCCAGCACCACTTCCTCACATAGGTTTTAAATAGGACTTCCTATTCCATTATTATTTTTATCAAGAGTTTCTTAGGTCTGATGACTATTGCTCTGGGGCATGTTTTGACTCCTTCCATGCAGTGATGGCACTGAGTCTCCACTTTAACTGCAGGAAGTACTGCAACGCCTGATTTACTTGGTGTCGCTCTTGTTGGACATGAAAAAGCAATGGATCCTGACTAGAAATGGTTAACATGTTTTTAGAAGTCTAGCAGAAT
This sequence comes from Furcifer pardalis, assembly GCA_030440675.1. Lineage (NCBI taxonomy): Eukaryota > Metazoa > Chordata > Lepidosauria > Squamata > Chamaeleonidae > Furcifer > Furcifer pardalis. The sequence continues at coordinate 37,844,033 of CP126896.1, forward strand.
AGTTCAGGTGAGGTTGCCTGGCAACCAGGTCTGACACAACATTTGGGTTCCCTCCTAGAATATTTCTCTGCTGCACCTATGTTAGGTGTGAAAAGGTCTTGCTTGCTGTTCAGAGATTGCTTTGTGTTCTTTAAAATTTCATCATCTTGACTCCCTAATCCAAGTAAATTCTAAGACTGTATGAACTCAGTCACTTGGACGAGCTCTGGTTGACAGCTCTCTCTCTCCTTGCCACCCCTTGGAAAGCAAATGAGTTTGCATAGAAATCTTTCCATTGCATTTGCCAGTAAGTAGACAAGAAATTCTCACTTGCCTAGGCATCCAATGAGAAAAAAAATTCCTGTTGATGAATGGCATCCTCCTTTTTCACTTACACAATCTAGTCACCCTATTGAAAATACCCGATTTATTTAATTGGAATTATATCTTGCTATACTCCATAAACTCAAACTGAACTATTAAATCACCTTGGAAAATCAAATTTCACCATAAACTCATTGCATCTGTCAATAGTCCTGAACCTTGAAAGCCAAAATGGTAGAGCTTAGGTATAAAAACATTAATCGGAAAAATTTAATTCCAACTCAAAGACCGAAGCACTGTTTGGTTAAATTATGCTGTTTAAAGATGATGATGATGATGATGATGATGATGATGATGATGATGATGATGATGATGATGATGATGATGATGATGATGATGATTCTTCTTCTTCTTCTTCTTCTTCTTCTTCTTCTTCTTCTTCTTCTTCTTCTTCTTCTTCTTCTTCTTCTGTGTCTAGGTCAGATGTGAAACTGCCCAAATGAAGCCACTGTTTGAGTTCATTCTGCAGTTCCTTTTGCCTGACCTAGTGTGAGAAAGATTAGCCAGCAACACAAATTTGCCATTACCAGGGTACACCTAAGTGTGGATCAACAATATCACAATCTTCGAGGATACTCTTTCTGTGGCATCATATGATGGGATTACAGTAAAACCTCATATAACACTAAAACCTGGTTCCACAAGTCTTCGTGTTATATGATTTTTCATGTTATCTGATCCTCTATGGGATCCATAGAGATACATTGTAACCACACAGGCTTTCGCGGTTGTTATCTGAAGCATCCCATAGGATCTTAATGTTATCTGATGCAATTCTTCCCCCCAGATTCCTTGATGTTATGCGATTTTCGTGTTATTCGATACTAATGTTATATGAGGTATTACTGTATTTTCTTTAAAAAATTAAAGATTTATTACTTCTATTTCAAATTAGAGCTACAGTGTAATTCCTTTGGGACAAAGTATTTGATTACTCAGAACCGGCATTGCCTACATGAATTTATTGATGGTGGCAATTTTCAGTAACTAAAGACTTTCCTTCTACCATCCTGCAGCCCCCGCCCCCCGGGTTCACAATACTGAAAGAGATTACACTGGGGCTATGGATGCTTTGGAGCAGAAATAAGAAATATTTGATTTCTAAAAAATCATCATGACTGAAGACATCATCAACCTTATATGGTGTAACTTACAAAGACAGGACTTCAGTGAAAATGTTTCAGATTAGGCTGTACAGTGAAGCCTAAAATCTCAAAGCTACTGAATCAATGGGACGTCTATAACTAGGACAGATAAATTAACGTTGGCCATATTATTTTAATCTTTACTTATAGCTCGTCTTGTTGACTGTAACTCGTATCCGAGAATGCATTTTTCCAGAAGCAGAAAAAATGTCATTGGCATGAATTTGTTTAAGATGGATCCCATCTTGCCATGAAGTAACTCATACACTATGATCATGGAGCCATCTCCTGCGGGACACATGAAATGAGACATGCAGGATTTAACACCAGGACTGCAATGGACTGCCGCAGCCTTGAGGATATTATCAAGGCACACCTTCACAGCCAGTCCATCTGGCATGGCCTCTTCCACCTCCATGACCGTTGGGAATCAGAGTTCATCCTCCGCTCATTTTGCCGTTGGGCCCAATATGATGGTTTCCAGTGGCATTTCCTCCACTGAGGGAGACCATCATCCCACCTAAAGAGGCTCATCCACCTGTAGCCATTGGCCCCTTTAGTTAACTGCCACCTGACACTCAGCGTTGAGTCTACTGTATGGTCTACTCCATTACTGTACCGGGATGTCCGGCCAGATAGACACTTAGATATAAGTAAAGACAAAGGTCTCACTTGTTTGAAAACTAGTCATATCCAACTCTGGGGGGAGTGCTTATCTCCATTTATAGCCAAAGAGCCAGTGCTGTTTGAATCTGCTAGTGTTTCTGTGGCCATGTGGCAGGTATGACTAGACTAGACCACATGGAACATGTTACCTTTCCTGCCAAAATGGTACCTATTTCTCTACTTGCAATTTCTTACTTTCCAACTGTTAGGTTGGCAGGACAGACGACTGGAGCTCACTCTATCACACAGTGCTCAGTTTTTGAACTGCCGACCTTACAGTCATCAAGCTCAGCATCTTAATCACTAAACCACCACAGCGCTCTCAGGCATACAATACACTGGGTCTAACCCATACTTGGTCATAATTTAAACAGATCCACTGAAACCAATGAGACTTAAGCTAGTTATATGACTATCTTATCTCCTATGGATTCTGATAGATAGGCTCTACATACTTCCATGTTTGGATGGAACTGAAGAATTAAGAGATGTCTGGATTAATCCATTATGGAATCCTTTTAAAAGGCAGAATCTTTGTCAGCAAAAGTTTGACTTTTCAAGCACTTACAATTATTTGGCTCACTGCAGAATTTTAGGAGTTAATACTATCAACAGAAGGCCCAGATGAACTCTCAGCTGTGTTCAGAGCAGTAACTCTGAAGTTTTTACTCAGGAAACACTAAGCACATTACCACCTCCCTATAGCCAGTCACATCATTTTAGGTTCATGTGGCACCTGAAACCTGCTCAATTATTCAATGCAGCCTTCTTGATTCCTTTTATTAATAATAGATTAGCCCTGCTGTGGAAGAATTGACGCCCTGCAAAGCTGCATTCAAACTAGATTGAGAACTGAGGAATACTTGTTGATCCAAATTGAAGTTAAAAAACAAAAGGAATGATACTAGACTGGGAGAAAAGGGGGAAGGGGAGAAAACAGGTTTCTCAGAAATTCTGAATTCCACTTCACAAAGCCAGACAATCCATGTGCATAATTCACTAAACACCATGAAAACAAATCTATGTTGTCTGAGGTTTGCAAGCTAGGGAATTGCTGTCATAAGCTGTTCTTCTGCACCACTGATCAAGAGGCACTGGGTGTAGAAGATTGTTGCTATGCCAGTCCCTGAGGATGAGACAGCAAGTTAGCAACAGATCTCTTTTACTAAACCGACCTGTAATGAAAGAAAGTGCAAGCTTTGCTTGTCATCTTCTCAAAGAAACCAAAGGATATGCCAAATAAAATCACATTTGTTTATTATCCTACTCTTATTGTCTTGCATGTCATTATGGAATTTTACCTTTACTCAGACTGGAAAACAGTAAGTGGGAACCCTAAACATTTCAAGGTGCACATTTTTTCTTAAATCTCATCAACAATGGCACCATATCTGGAGAATCATGATACTATCCGCAACTTGGATGAAAGCAACTCAGCTTTATAGTCTGCAATACTTTGCCAAAGCATTTAAAAACACTGCTTTCTTAGTTCAGTAGTACAAATGGTCTATTCTATTCTGGATCCTGTAATCTCTAGCTGTTTAAGGTTTTGAAAATTATTACCACAAGCAATTTCAGAGCTGCATTTTTATGAACTACAGCTTTCTGGTACTTTTCAAGGACACCCGCAAGAAGAACATGTTTCATCTTGTTATCATCTGGAAGAAACAATTCTCAAGAAACAAGTTTCCTCATGAGTAGGACTGCCTGCTCACAAGTGGTTGGTTCCTGCTTCTGAGCTGCTGCTACTCTAGTTTGGCAACCCAGGATATTAGCTTGATGTATATAAAGTAGCGCATAGCCAAGTAAACACTCCAGTCATCTTCGGATATTTTAAAAGTATATTGTAATCAGAGTAAGTTACAGAAGAAAGTGTATCAAAAGTTCAGAAAGCACATCATAGCATGTGAATGACCATGGCAAGGTTTGCCTTTGTTAAGGAATGAAAATAGTGGAGTCAAAGCTCAGTGGTAAAGCACATACTTTGCATGTAGATGGTTCCAGATTCAAGAAGGAATCCTTCCTAAAACCACAGAGATGCTATCCATCAGTACTGGACTACATCTTAGATTGAAAATATCTAATTTGAAACAGATTTTTTTGCTTCTATCTAATTTGAAACAGATTTTTTGCTTCTTTTCCAAGGGCAAAAATATTTGCACTCAAGAGTTCAAATATCTTCCATTTAGAAGATCTGGATTCTTTATAAGCTTTAAACAAAATAGGAAGACATTTGCTTTATCGATTCTCCCACTAAAGTAATGTTTGAAGCTTTGCCAATTTATATTTCCCAATATGTGTTACTTTTTAAAAATATATTAATCATCAGTGGGAAAATAGTTAATGGGAATATTATTTATTATTAAATCAATTTATATCCTGATCAATTTGCCAGAATATAACTTCCGCAACCCATCTGTATTATCAGAAATTCTTCAATAAAAAATGATCGGAAATACGTAAAAAAGCTTGCATACTTGGCTATTACGACTGGAAAATGAAAAAAATATAGAAATATCTCCAAAAGAAAGTAACTATCACTCAGACTGAAACAAATAAATAAGCAATTTTCTCTTAATCTACAGTTCAGAATGCTTTATGATCTATCCCAAATTAATGTGTAGATGAATAGACCAAGGAATATACTCATGTATGGCAATATACTGGTGACATACATGATAAATGATATCAATGAATTTATAGCACAATTCATTAAAGCTTTGGAAAATAATCCAACACACAGTTAGGTCACTTAAACTCTACTGAAGTCAACAGAATAGGATTACCAAGTGCAGGACTTCAGCATCATATATCTGTAATACAGAATGAGAACACCAGGTATAACATTTGTACTTCCAGGTGTTCTGTAATATCATGCAATGTCTTTGGCCATGCTGGCTATGGTTGATGAGAAGTGCAGTTCAGGAACATTTGGAGGACAAAAGGATTCTGATATTTATAGCAAACATTTCAAGGAATCTAGTGATACTTTAGTATACTAAACATTTCTTAAAAGAAATAGGAAAATAAATGGTATTATTTCTGCATTATAAAGAAAACCAAAGAACAAAATTTTGAACCTAGTATCAAAACTGGATGATACGCAAAACAATGCACTTGGGTAGCTGCTGTTTCGTAACTGAAACAATCACATGCATCACAAATCAGTACTACATTATCAGAGCTTCACATCATATCATGTTATGTTCTGTACTACTTATGACAAAAGCAAATGTATTCATTCAGATATTAAGAATTAGTCTACAAAGTACAGGATTGATCTAAACTACGTTATATAGTAATTTTAAAAACATTTCACTTCCTTTCCTTACCAGATCACTGGCACAAATCATATTGCATAACTATGGAAATGGCATAACTTCTGGAGGCAAAAAAATAGTTATTTCTTAACTCCAGGCAATTTGTCTTCAAAAATTATGCTGTCTGTGCTAAACCAGAGTAAACTGGCTAAGAGGATTTATGCCATTATAAGAAAAATTAAAGGGTAACCAGTGAGAGAATTTGTGATATAATGATTTTGATTTCTGAAATAAATTTTATCAGTGAACATAATAAGACCCTTTTCATGGTGAAATTTTTAGTTTTTGAAAGTTAGCAAAAAAAGAAGCAGCCAAAATCATGCTGATTTATACTTGTGTATGAAAATGGTGTAGGTTTTGACAGAATTTTACCAATTGTTAATGGGCAGCTGGCTGAATTATTGAATGAGTGTGCATTTTAGTATATGCCCAAGACCACCACCAGAATCTCATTAATAATATTTTGCTATCAAGACTTACAATTTTCCTTTTGCAAACATAAATTGGCAATAGGATTCTGGCCAACTGAAAAATATTGATGACCAAACTACAAATAGAGCAATTTTGTCAGATTTGAAAGCAGTTTTGACATCAAAATGTAATCCAGTTATTTGTTATACTTACATCTCCCTCTAGTGGCCTCTGATCATCACTGCTCCTGGTTGGGCTGATGTCTTGCCTCATTACCCAAATGGGTTCTTTGGGTTCATCAGGGGTATAAGGAGAGCGGATTGTCCTAGTCTTTACTTCTTCAATAGCTTCCTTAATGTCTCTAATGGCCAGTGATATTGCATCCCTTTTTTCTTTGCTATATCGCTGCACTGATTCTCCCACATTAACAGAAGGTTTAGAACCAACCAGAGGTTGACTATTGTTTTCAGGATGCATATTAGCAAGAGCATTATTAGTGTCCACATTCTGCTCTGCTTCTGGCATGTCTTCGGCAGCTTTGTCAAGACTCTGAGAACTCATGCTCTGTTTTACTTCAGCCACAATCTGGTCAATGTCTTCTTCTTGTTCATAGCTGTCCATCCTTGGGTATGGAGCAAACTCTGCTTCCTTCTCAGGGCTGTCAGACTCTCCATCAGAGCGCTCATCGTAGTGGTGAAGGCGTGCACCCAGAGCTTCCTTTCGATAGTTGTCTGCCTCTTCTCTCTCTTGCTCATAGAGTCTGAGACCTTCCCTGACATCAAGGTCAGGTGTGTCACCAATCTCCTCATACACATGTTCCTGAAGCCCATAGTCAGCATAGGGCTCTGCATACTGCTCATCTTCTCCTCGGTGGAAGAGTCGGTGGGTGTACACATACCCTGAATATGCTGCGTTCATGGCTTCTTCATGTTCAATCGAATGAAAGTGCAAGTGGTTGGGAAGAGTTCGGCTGTGAAGAGTTTCAGCGTGTTCTGCCTCAGCATTTTCAGTGTACTCCTCCGCCTCAGGTCTATATTGAACTGCATAAGCGCTCTCATCATCGTTCTCTAGCACTCTGTCTCCTTCATAACTGTTCTCAGCTGTGGCTATCACATCTCCCTCAGCAGTATCCGTGTGATTATGGAAGCCACTCTCCGTGCTGGCTGACCGGGCTAATGTGCCCTCCTCTTCCTGCCTAAAAGGTTCTTCATGACTATTATTGGCACACGGTGGGTAATGAATGACATATTCCTGCTGCTCTTCCTCTACCTCAGAGTGCTCCAGGTCAGCCTCTACAGACTCATTCACTTCTCTGCTTCCTAGTTCATCATTGCCCTCTCCTTCAGGTGGCCCCTCAAAATGGTTCATGGCAGGTTCTAGAAGGTATCTCAATTATTCTATTGACATTTTGTGTGTTAAGACTGTAAAAAATTACAAAAAAGGGGGGTTAGTACTCAACTTGAATGGAGATATTTTAAAGCCCTGCAGATTTAAAACAATACTAAAACTAGCGTTTGGTAGTTCCCCTGCTTTCTAAGAAAAGCACGTTTTAAAAAATGTAGTATAAAGAACTCACAAGTAAGTACTGTACAATAAAGTTTGATAAACAAAATGTCTACATTAATTGTTACCCAGACTATTTTCATAACCAGAAAATGCTGAGACTAACAGAAGAAAATACTGGAGACACTGTACTAGATCACAGAAAAAAAGGATGGGATACAATTATTAGTGCACAGATAGTAATTAATAGGCTAATAGATAAAACAGGCAGTCTGAGGTATATTCAGCAAAAGAAATGTACATACAGTATAAGAAAATACAGAAAAAGAAGGAAGGTGAGAATACAACAATGGTTAGAAGGCATAAATACAAAGAAGAAAAGAGAACATAATAAATTACGGGACAAATATAGTCTCTGGCAAAACAGTTAATAAAACAAATGGGAAATACCTAAGAAGACATACTAGTGAACACAAAAAGGAATTAGACTTTTCCGATAAAAGCTATCTAGTAGAAATTGAAAGAAATAAACATGTGGGGGATAAAAATCATCAACTTGATCCCCAAGGGAAAGAAATCACTTTACAGGTACACAGGCTAATCCTACATTCAAGTGCCCTTGCCTCAAAAAATTGCTTTTCTAAAATAGGAGAACAGGATCTAATTACCTGTCTGAAACAGTTTAAAGTAATAAATTCTTCAATTCAGAACTATTAGTAAGTTCAGCAAAGAAGAACAAGAAAATAATCTGACACTATTATTTTTTAATAATGGAACTCTTTCCATCTCCCTCTTACTTCAATCTGGATAAAAGCCATTTTTTGCTCTGCTGGCCACAGCTCAAGGCTCTAACATTCAGTATCATAAAATAGCAAAGTTCTGGGACATGAAGAGTCATCAAACTACCGGTATGTGCTTAAGAGTAAAATATAAATGGCAGTCTAAGGCAGTGGTGCCCAAACTAAGGCCTGGGGGCCGGGTGCAGCTCCCGACGCCAATTCATCCGGCCCGTGAAGCCCTGTACGGGTGTGTTTTACATCTGCTTCCAGGAGCGATGAGGGCTTCGTGGGCCGGATGAATTGGCATCAGGGGCCGCACCCAGTCCCCGGGCCTTAGTGACCGGCTTCCTGAACCACATGATCGGCCCACGGCCCAAAAAGTTTGGGCACCCCTGGTCTAAGGTTTATTGCAATTTCAAGAAAAGGAAAAAGGTGCTTGTCATAAAAGAGCATTTTATCACTTGAAATAATTATAAATTGATGTGTCATGCCAATAAACATTTGACATGCTCAGAGCACTGATACGTGCTAGCAACTGAAGTATCTAACAACGAATTGTGTGAATAACATGCAAACCACCCCTTTCCCACCAAATCCTCCTGAGTGAATGATGTGAGGTTTGTAACCGCTGCTTGCTATGGATGCAAACATCTATTATATTCAAATGCTTGGCTGATGAATAAAGGGACATAAAGGGATAATATGAAGGTTTAATTGAGAATGCATCCTGAAGAATTATAGTCTATAATAAGATGTTTTCACGCTATATTAATTGTGGAAGAAAAATAAAGCAAGTCTTGAGTACACATCCTAAAATATGCAAAAAAAATGTTTATTTTGCAAGTTGGAACCCAAGCCCAAAATTATTCTAAGGAAACACTTCAAATTCAGAGTTCATGCCACTGTAAGGATTACAGGACTCAAGAATTTATTACTTGTTCAATGAAAATTTAGTAATGAAGCCAAAGAGAAAGATATAGGTCACACTTGCTCAAAAGCCAGTCATATCTGACTCTAGGGTTCAGTGCTCATCTGTTTATAGCCAAAGAACCAGTGCTGACTGCGTCTGCATGTGGTAGGCATGATTAGATACTGGAGTACACAGAACACTGTTTACTTTCCTACTGAAGTGGTACCTATTTATCTACTTGCAATTTCTTGCTTTCAAACTGCTAGGTTGGCAGGAGCTGGGACAGAGCTAGGCACTCATTCTGTCATGCAGTACTTGGGTTTTGAACAGCTGACCTTCCGCCTCCCAGTCAGCATCTTAACATCTTGAGCCACTGTTCACAGAGGGATGCGGTGCCAAAAACAGTGAACATGCCGACAGCAAATTTCTTTAGGTTGATATACTGTACTTTATATACCAGATAGAATAGAATAGAAATCTAACAATATCTTCATTGTAAATGTTTCTGAGATGATCACTTACTTGCAAATCAATTAGTTCCAGCTGGAAAAAAAATTACTTGCATCTTCTGGTGCTACTTCAAATGGATTCTGAAACATGCTTATTTCTTTTCCATGTTTATGGCAATAGGTGAATCTCTTCTAGTATTCCACCTGTTTTGATGGGTCGAGCCTCTAGAAATTTTCAATATGCAAAATACTTTCTATTCTTTTTGTAAAAATACTAGGCTTTACTCTTCCCACCTTCTTTTGCAAAAGCAGGCAAGGCATCTCCTGTGTCCTTCCACACAGTTGTTTTATCTTTTTTTACACACACATATAGCCTGGGGCTGCAGTGGCTCAGTGGTTAAGAAGCTCATCTTGTTAGCTGGAAGGCTGGCAAGTCAGCAGCTCAAGAGCAGGGTACTGCATGACAGACTGAGTGCCTGTCTCTGTCCCAGCTCTTGGGGACATGAAAGGAGCCTCATTTGGGTGTTCCCTGAGCAGAGTTTCTTCTGCAAAAACCCTTTCAACCCAGAATAATTTCTGAAACAAAATTATTATTATAACATGGTAATGAATAGAGGAGTGAAAAAAGCTGAATGGTAGTGGTACCTGAACTCTGTTGGGTAATAAAGGACCCAGAATGGCCAAATGACAAATGGAGGAACAGACCATGAATGGGATGACAGAAGAACCATGGAGACATACCAGATTGCTATTGTGTTTTTGATAAGGGACACAGAAAAACTGCAGTAGATGGTGCTACTTAAGGCAGGAAGAATAGCTTGGGTCTGAGGGAAAATGCTTTGAGGCTGATAGCAGTAAACAAGCAGGCTAGAGAGCTGCACAGAAAGCTTTGGGGCCACATTCAGCCTGTGGACCACAGGTTTGGGATCCCTAGATTAGCCTATCAAATACTTAAATTTTCACAAAGGAGGGCTAAATCTTGCACAGAGTAAGGTGCAAATACATGGGAAAAGAAAGTCTTTATTTGACGGAAGTGTTTTGCTCCCCACTTAAACACTGTAAACAAACTAAGCCCCCTTCTCCCCTAAATAATCTAAAATCAAATTCAAGGGCCTCTCTGTAATTTTTCATCTGCAATGCAGAAGCATGATGTGCCACATGACTTTGCAAATAAAGACATACTACATCTCAAAAAAACGCAGTTCTATTCCGCTAATGACGACAGCAGCTGTGCTCTAATGATCAGGCACATGCAGAAAGCACTTTCTAAGCACTCCCAGCTCTGCACTCCAAGTCTGATCGATGGCATGGCCTTCAGAAGAAAGGAAATTAACAGGCAGATTTGTGGTGTTCCTTGCTGAACACAAAACAAAAACAATTCTCATTTCAAATGCATCCCACTCTATCAATGCAACCTCTTACGGCAGGGGTACCCAACTTTTCGAGCCATGGGCTTGTGGGCTGGATCTGCCCCCCAACGCCAATTCATCCAGCCCATGAAGCCCTTGTTGCTCCCGGAAACAAAGAACGCCCGTAGTTTGGGCACCCCTGCCTTAAGGATTCAATTCTGTTATTTCCGGTAACATGTTAATACATCTAGGTCTCTATGTGATGGGATTTTCCCTGAGGCCAACTCTATCTCCCTCGTGTTAATTCACTGATGTCAACATTTGGGAAGTGCTGTTATTTTACTTGGTAACTGGCAGTGGATTTGTCAATATAGTGGTATCTTATACTGTACAATGATTTTAATCCATTCCACAGCCCTTGTTGTTGTACAAAACAATTGCTATACAATGCATACATCATATAGCAATTTTCCCTATGCATTGTACAACGATTTTTTCCGCTAAGTACGAGTTTTTCCATAGGGAAAATTGTTATGCAGGACACCATTTCCTCCCAAAACCGAATTGCTATACGATTTCGCTGCTATACGGTTCCACTGTTGAAGGGATCAAGAAGACACGGACACAGAATCACTCTTCAGGCCGAGGCGTGCCCAGCATTGTGGGAACGTCTCTTTTATTAGCTTTCTTATCAATAAGCAATACATGATTGGCTAAGGCCAGGGTGAGGCACGTGCTGTTAGCCTGTTTCCCCGAATATAGGACCTCCTCGTATAGTAAGGCAGCCCCCCTATTTTTCCCCCACTTTGGAAATATAAGGGCCTCCCCGAAAATAAGGTAGTCACCTAAATCTTACCCTGGAGATCTACTGTATCAGCAATACATGTGTACTGTATTCTTCTTCGTCATGGAAAAATAAGACATCCCCTGAAAATAAGACCTTGTGCATATTTTGGAGTTTTTAAAAATATAATACAGTGTCTTATATTCGGGGAAACACGGTATGATTGGCTAAGGCCAGGGTGAGGCACGTGCTGTTATCAGTAAGCAATACAGTAATACCTCGGATAACGCTAAGACTTGGTTCCACAAGTCTTGGTGTTTTCTGATTTTTAGTGTTATCCGATCCATGTTAAAATCCTATGGGATGGATCGGATAACGTTAAAGCGCCATAGAGATACAATGTAACCGCACAGGCTTTAGTGGTTGTTATCCGATCCATCCCATAGGACCTTAATGTTATTCGATTCAATTCCCCTCCCCAGATTACTTAACCTTATGCAATTTTAGCGTTATCCGAGATAAACTTTATCTGAGGTATTACTGTACTTGATTGGCTAAGGCCAGGGTGAGGCACGTGCTGTTATGATTGGCTAAGACCAGGGTGAGGCACGTGCTGTTTTGCTACTAAGATGTGCTGTGTCACGGTGACAAGGAAAACAAGCTGGGTCATAGAGATAAGGAGAGGAAACTCCCACGCGAGACGTAAACAGGCTGCTTGTTGTGGGCCAGAAAGATAAGGGGGAAATGCCCAGGCAAGACATAAACCAAGCTGCTTGTGCACCAAAGAGATAAGGGGGAAATGCCCAGCAAAGACGTGGTTTGCCAGCATCTGTGCCAGAAGTTAATCATCCCCACACACTGTACCGTCAAACCTCACATAAAGAGCGCTTCACTTAAAGAGCAGAATTTTCTCTGAAAGTTCACTTCGCTTAACAAATAAAACCAACCAAAAACTCGCTTAACAAATTAATCAGGGTTCGCAATCCCCCCACAATTGGTCATTTACAATGGTGTTTCGCTTAAAGAACAAACTCGCTTAAAGAGCAATCCTGTGGAACGCATTATGCTCTTTAAGCGAGGTACAACTGTATTTGTGACTGTACACCACAAACAATTATATCTACAATGAAGCATGGTGTGAGGTCACAGCAACTTGACCAATGATAAAACAGAGAGCACATCACAAGTACAGTAAAACCTCACATTTCTAACCTGTTTTCATATAGATGTGCTTGTATTTGTTTGCATAAAACTATGTTTTTCCAAAAACCTATATGAGAATATTTCCAAGTAAATCCTATCTGTCTGAAATTCAATTTATTCCTCTAATGGTTTATGACAAATGTTATTTGGCAAGGTGGGGGGAGCACAGAATTATGTTGTTTTCTTGCTGCATAGAGAAAAACCTCAATTACTTTCTTAATGGAAACTGCACTACCATGCAATAATGAATTAATAAAAAATTCAGCATATAGGTAAACACATTTTTCAATGCTAGCCATTTTAAATCATGTTTCACATTAATTCTTTGTTCTGAGAAACATTTTCCAATTACAGTAATACCTCATATAACATTAGTATCGAATAACACTAAAATTGCATAACATTAAGCAATCTGGGGGGAAGAATTGTATCGGATAACATTAAGATCCTATGGGATGCATCAGATAACAACCGCTAAAGCCTGTGTGGTTACAATGTATCTCTATGGCTCCCATAGGATTTTAACATGCATCGGATAACACTAAAAATCGTATAACATCAAGACTTGTGGAACCAGGTTTTAGTGTTATATGAGGTTTGACTGTATTCTTCTATTAAAACCAATACTTCAACAGGAAGAAAAACAATAAAATCATAGATTTTAACTTGCACACAGAGATAGAAACCTTGTTTTTGTTCTTTGAGGACTGCAGTGGCTCAAGTCACTAAGACACTGAGTGGGAGGCGGAAGGTCAGCAGTTCGATTCCCGAGTACTGCAGGACAGAATGAGCTCCCATCTCTGTCTCAGCTCCTGCCAACCTAGCAGTTCGAAAGCAAAAAATTGCAAGTCGATAAATAGGGACCACTTCGGTGGGAAGGTAACAGCGTTGCGTGCGCTCCGGTGTCTAGTCATGCCTGCCACATGATCATGGAAACGTCTGCAGAAGCAGACAGCGCTGGCTCTTTGGCTTAGAAACAGAGATGAGCACTGACCCCTAGAGTCGGATACGACTGGCTTTCGAGCAAGGGAAACCTACAGCAAAAACTTACCTTACAATTTAAAAGTTTAAACCCCTTAATTTACACTACCCATGTTCCACAGTTTTTATACCGATGTACATTTTATCATAAAAATAGTAATATCAGCTAGGGTCCAAATATGTTTGTGGTTAAAAGAGCAAAGTATGTTAGTACTGAAGCTATGTATGCAAAAAGAAAAAGAAAAAAGTGTCACATTATGAAAATAGACATTAACTGAAATTTCACTAGCCCATCATTCAATTCAGGGAACCCCACAGGTGGCTACTCTGTTGCTTTTCATGTATCTCGGTAATTAACAGGTAAATGACTCGTGGAAAAGCCTATCTTCACTCAGAGTAATTTACATTCCTCAGCAGGGAAGATTAAGTACCGAAAGTGTCCAAGCAAACTGTGAGATTTTCAATTATTATGTTGTAAGCAAGAAAACGGGACAGAAGGAATATTCTTTGATTTAACTGTACATTTAAGTACAGTACCTCAATATCTTCTTGCTGTAAGTAATTATTTTAAATGACATCCATTTAAATTTTTTAAAAATTCAAATTCCACCTTCCCTCTCCACCTTCCTCCTTAGGAAGCCTCACAGCTGAAAGGAAAACAGGAGACAATTTCCTATAAAACCACCAATGGGAGTTCTAATATCAGCTACAAAAACTACAGTGTTCTCAGTTTGTGACATCATTCCACATTCTACACACTATTACAGGGATTCTCAACCTGTGGCCTGTGTGCGGCCTGTAGCACCGTTTCATGTGCCCCCCCCACCTCCACCACACCAGGAAGTGCCATGTGGTGGAAGAAGGGCAAAATGGCTGTCTGGCTCCCAAAGCTGTCTGAGGGAGCATGACCCAGCCCCCGGCTTTAAAAGGTTGAGAACTCCTACACTATTTAAGATCACATTCCTTAACTTCCATCAAATAGCAACAATAAAATTCATACAATGGAATGCACAAAATCAGATGAAATAATCAAGGAAACTCAACATGCCAGTATGGGTTATAGTCTTGTTTAAGAATGTATATACAGCACCAGTGATGGGATGATAAAAAATCTTATACCACTCCCTGACGTCACAGACGTCGTGGGTGTGGCCAACGTCATGACATCATGGGCGGAGACACCGTCATGACGTCATGACGTTGTGGGCGGAGCCTAAAAATAAAAAATTAATTTAAAAAATTAAAATAAAACACACACGTACACACGCACACACCCATCCACCCACCACAACACAAAACCATAAATAAATAAAAGAAAGATATAAAATAAAAATTAAATAAAAATACACCCACCCACCCAAACACCCACCCCAAACACAAACCCCTCACTTAAAAGTAAAACAATACAAAACAGTACTTACCCTTGGAAGCGACCGAGCTCCTGCAGGAGGCGGCGGCGCAGCTAGCCGGGCAGCCCAGGGCCTTCCGGCTGGAACCCTTGGCGGGCGGGCCCGGCTCCCGGCGGTGGCCGCAGGAGGAGGAGGTGCAGCTAGCCGGGCTGCCGAGGGCCTTCCGGCCGGAACCCTCAGCGGGCGGCCCTGGGCCTCGGCGCTCGGCAACGGCCACAGGAAGAGGAGGCATGCCTAGCCGGACAGCCAGGAGGCCCTGGGCTGCCCGGCTAGCCACAACTCCTCCTCCTGCGGCTGCTGCTGGGCGCCAAGGCAAAGGGGTGCTCGCTGACAGTGGCGTAGCGTGGGGGGGCGGGGGGGGGATGCCCCGGGCAGCGGCTTTCAGGGGGCGGCAAAATGTCCTCACCACTTTGGCCTCCTCCCTCTGCCTGGGCTTAGGAAGGAAGCAGGACTTCCCAGGCGGAGGGCGGCCCTTTTGCTGGTGAGCGCTGCTCGCCTCCGTCCCATTGGCTTGGGTACTCATTTAACCGGCCTCGGTCGCCAGCAACCGAGGCCGGTTAAAGGAGTACCCTAGCCAATGGGACGGAGGCGAGCAGCGCTCGCCAGCAAAAGGCTCGCCCTCCACACACCTGGGAAGTCCTGCACGCGCGCGCGCGCGCTGCCCACCTCCTCCCCCCCACCCCTAGCCACCCAGCCAGCTTGCCGTCAGAATGGGCGCTCGTCGGGGGGGTGGCGCCGTAGCGGGGAGCCCCTGGCTGCTGGCTGGGTGGCTGGGCGAGAGGAGGTGGGCAGCGCGCGCGTGCAGGACTTCCCAGGTGTGTGGAGGGCGAGCCTTTTGCTGGCGAGCGCTGCTCGCCTCTGTCCCATTGGCTAGGGTACTCCTTTAACCGGCCTCGGTTGCTGGCGACCGAGGCCGGTTAAAGGAGTACCCAAGCCAATGGGACGGAGGCGAGCAGCGATCACCAGCAAAAGGCTCGCCCTCCACCTGGGAAGTCCTGCACGCGCGCGCTGCCCACCTCCTCCCCCCCAGCCACCCAGCCAGCAGCCAGGGGCTCCCCGCTATGGCGCCACCCCCCCCCGACGAGCGCCCAGTCTGACGGCAAGCTGGCTGGGTGGGTGGGTCGGCACCCCCCCCTGCCAGCCCGCCGCCAGAAGTTCGAAAAAGGTAAAGATCGCGGCTCGACTGCGGGGGTTAGCTGGGATCCCGAGGGTTTTCCCCATCGTCGCCTAACCCCCGCAGAGCTGCCCACGCGCACGCCCGAGGATTCGAAAGGGTATTCCTACCCTTTTGAATCCTCGGGCGTGCACGCGGACGGCTCGCCCTCCACACACCTGGGAAGTCCTGCACGCGCGCTGCGCGCGCTGCCCACCTCCTCCCCCCCACCCCTAGCCACCCAGCCAGCTTGCCGTCAGAATGGGCGCTCGTCGGGGGGGTGGCGCCGTAGCGGGGAGCCCCTGGCTGCTGGCTGGGTGGCTGGGCGGGAGGAGGTGGGCAGCGCGCGCGTGCAGGACTTCCCAGGTGTGTGGAGGGCGAGCCTTTTGCCGGCAAGTGGCTCCAGAGGAGGCTGCAGTCAGGGGCGGTCGGGTCCAATTTTTTTAAAATTGAAGCAGAAATGGCTCCAATTTAGTGCGCATGCGTCAGATTGAGTTTCTGCGCATGCGCACTAAATTGGAGCCATTTTTGCTTCAATTTTTTTTTTAATTTTCCTGCCGGTGAGGCGTCCGATCCGGACGCCTCAAAAACGGTTAAACCCCCACGGAGAGCCCTCTGGAAATCCTTAAAACGGTTCTGTGGATCCGGTCAGAACCGGTGTCATCCCATCACTGTACAGCACTATCAGTCTTTCTCTTTTCCAAACCTGTGAAATAGAGGAATAAAGGTACATGTCTTATCTCTTACACACATAATGCTAGGGAGTTCCTAGAACAGAGATGGCGAACCTTTTAGAGACTGAGTGCCCAAACGGCAACCCCAAAGCAACTTATTTATCACAAAGTGCCAACACAGCAACGGGGAGGGAGGAAATGCTCCCATTGGATTGCTGGGCAGAGGGGTGGGGTGAACTCTGTGCTGGGGGGAGGGAGGAAGTGCTCTCTTTGAGCTGCTGGGCAGAAGGGCGGGACAACCTATGTGCTGGAGTGATCGCACGGGTGCCCACAGAGAGGGCTCTGAGTGTCACCTCTGGCACGCATGCCATAGGTTCGCCACCACTGTCCTAGGATATACTTCTTTGTCTGCATAATGTTTGCTTTTTTTAATGGATCACACCAACCAGTTTTTTTCATGTCTTATTCTAACCAAATCATACATTTCCAATTTGGTTGTGCTTGCAGGGAGACATTTCTGGTGCTTAAGGAGTCACAGTCAGAATGATTCAAATGCAGATATTGTTATGACTCTATGTCCAACCCACTACTTGAAGCTGCAGAAACCCTAAGATTGTGGACTTTATTCCCCTCCTCTCTGTCCTTTCCATCCCTAGTCTAGTTTTATTTCTTCAAGTGCCATATCCATTCTGGATGTTGGCAATCATCATGTGATAGTCTTCCTGTTCTTAACTTCTTGGAACAGTTATTCTGAGGAAATTCCACACCAATCTGTCAGGTTCTTTAGCTATGAAGTCCGTCTACATTCAGGGCCTCTCTTTCCATGGATCTTCCTTTGCCCACCAATTTGGAGTATTCTATATTTTATGTTGTTCATCATGATATGCCCAAGGTATTGGAGCTTTCTTTGTTTAATGGTCTTAAACAGTTCTTATTCTTTACGTTAGTCACATGGTCAACCTATGATATCCTTAGCAGCTGTCTGTTGATCCACATTACTCTAGTCTTACACCCAAAGCAAACAGATTATGTTTAGTATTCATCAGACACAGTTCTACATTATTGTCTGTAACATATGCTATGGCCTGGGGCCAACTGCTTATTGCTCTAAATATTTCCTCCAAATTCTGATCTCATGCCAAAATACGCTTAAGAAAACTAGGAAAGAGAAGTGACTACACTCAAAAAACAAAAAGAAAGGTCAATATGTTTCTCAGGTGTAAAAATAAACTGGTCTGCATCAGAGTGTTTGACCTATTAGACTGGCAATATGTTCAAACAGAGGAAAAGCTACTACAGTAATACCCCGGATAACGTTATGACTTGGTTTGCGATCTCATCCTTTTTCCTCCCTGTATTTAAACTACAGGGAGAGAGAGAACTACTTTTTTCTTTCTTTCCCTCCTTGTATTTAAACTACAGGGAGGGGGAAAGAGAGAGATGTGATTGGTTCTCTAGAGAACCAATCACGCCTCTCTCTTCCCCCCTTCCCTGTAGTTTAAATACAGAGAGGGAAAGAGAAAAGGAGTCTCTGCGACTGCAGTAGGGTCGGGGGAAAGGCGGGTACTTTTCCGACCCTACTGCAGTCGCAGAGACCGCTGCGTGTGGGGGGTGGATTAGGTTGTTCTACCCAAACCACCCCACACCCACAGACCACTGCATCGGATAACGCTAAGAATCATTATCCAGAATCGTTATCCGATGCAAGTTTTTTCCCAATGCAATCGTTATCCGAGGTATTACTGTACAGTTGTACCTCGCTTAAAGAGCATAATGCGTTCCACAGGATTGCTCTTTAAGTGAGTTTGCTCTTTAAGTGAAACACCATTGTAAATTACCAATTGTGGGGGGGGATTGCAAACCCCGATTTATTTGTTAAGTGAGTTTTGGGTTGGTTTTATTTGTTAAGTGAAGCGAACATTCGTAGAAAATTCTGCTCTTTAAGCGAGTCACTCTTTAAGCGAGTTACTCTTTATGCAAGGTTTGACTGTATTTGACGTTTAGTTGAATGACAGATCCACAGTCCGACGCATAATGCTGTACTACGACAATTCTAATTTATCATGTATATACATAAATAGATCAACATGTGCAATTTTTATGCAAAAATCCTCTTTGGACCTCTCCTGGGGTATGGGGCTTCCTCTCTGTTAGTAATGGCAGTAGAGGTGAGATATTTTTCGATTAAAAATATAGTACAGTAAAACCTCGGATAACGATTGGATCGGATAACACTAAAATCGCATAATGTTAAGTAATCTGGGGAGGAGAATTGGATCTAATAACGTTAAGGTCCTATGGGATGGATCGGATAACAACCGCTAAAGCCTGTGCGGTTACAATGTATCTCTATGGAGATTTAACGTTATCCAATCCATCCCATAGGATTTTAACATGGATTGGATAACACTAAAAATTGGATAACACCAAGACTTGTGGAACCAAGTTTTAGCATTGTCCGAGGTTTTACTGTACTATAATTTTCCATTCTGGGAGCTCTACCTGACAGACAGACTCCAAAATATGGCTCATCCAGGAGAAAGGCCTACATTGGAAAGCTCTGAGACTCCACCTATTTCTCCCTTGATCTAACTTGGAGAGCTTCCTTTCTGAACAGGAATCTAGGCCTTCCCTTTTGGGCCTTTCTCACTTCAGTAAGGCACCTGTCCATCAGGCAGAGCTCCCAGAATACAAATGGAAGACACAGTATCACATTTCCTATATAAATGCCTCTAGCAGAAAGAATAAAAGTACTGTAGAACTGTAATTCCAAATCATACAGCACAGGAACATGACCATAAAAATCACCCTTAAAGGTAGAAATGCATTTACTATAATTGGCAAAGACACTAGGAATTTCAGGATCTCAGAAGGTAAATGAGGGTGACAGCAAGTTATATACAGTAATACCTCATATAACATTAGTATCGAATAACACTAAAATCGCATAACATTAAGGAATCTGGGGGGAAGAATTGCATCAGATAACATTAAGATCCTATGGGATGCTTCAGATAACAACCGCTAAAGCCTGTGTGGTTACAATGTATCTCTATGGATCCCATAGAGGATCAGATAACACTAAAAATCATATAACACCAAGACTTGTGGAACCAGGTTTTAGTGTTATATGAGGTTTTACTGTATGATCAAATATCATATGAACACTTTAAAAGGTTAAAATCTATATTTTGAATTAGGCCTTGAAACTAATCTAAGGTAAAGGTAAAGGTTTCCCTTGCTCGAAAGCCAGTCGTATCCGACTCTAGGGTTCAGTGCTCATCTGTTTCAAACCCAAAGAGCCAGCGCTGTCTGCTTCTGCAGACGTTTCCGTGGTCATGTGGCAGGTAAGACTAGACACCGGATCGCATGGAATGCTGTTACCTTCCCACCGAAGTGGTCCCTATTTATCTACTTGCAATTTCTTGCTTTCGAACTGCTAGGTAATGAGGAACCTGTAAAGCTGTGGTATTAACAGTCTTATAACTCCTACTTTAGATCAACTGGAATTTCTAGGCCATTTCCCAAGATAATGTTAAATTCCATTCAATAATCTAAGTGAGAGGCTAACAGATCTAGTGAAGTGGTTGCCTTCACACTATGAAAGAAACCTGCCCTTTGGTAAAGTATCACAGTCATCAGCTTTCACCCCCCTCCCCCCGGTCATGACATGCAATTTATTATGTTGAACCCAAGCAGGAAAATAAAATTTAGCACAAAACAATGTATTCTGTATCTCAAACAGGAATATTTAAATCATCCTTAATGAACGTAACATCTGTTTTAAAAAGCAAGTAAGTAAGCAAGTACCACCAAGAAGCTGTCATATTGCCAAAAGCTACTACAATCTTTTGTACTGCTTTTTAAAACGCAGACCATTTTTCACTTTTAAAGATGGCCAAACCTTAAAAACACTGTGTGTGATTATATTCAGAACGGCACCATGACATCCAGAGGAGGGAAGTTACATCTGTGGACTACAATTCCAGGAGGGTCTTATGGGAGTAGTGATCAAAACATAAGCTCTCCTATGATTAATAATGCAAACATTTCATTAATCACCTTTAAAACCACCACCTAAGACCCTTATTTGACTTCTCCCAGAAAGCAGACATTGAAAGCTTAGGATCCTTATGGAAAGTGATGGATTAGGGATCAGCACATTCTTTTCTTTCCTTGGTCCCTTATCCCTGGGACAAAAGAGAGATCCCTTCCCTGTGCTAGGTTTAAAGGATTTAACATATGTCTGAATGATGTTGTCAGGAGGCAGGTGTTAAGACCAGCAGCCTCTCTCTCTCTGGTCTCCTGCCAGCTGACAGTATGCCTCAGGGGCCCAAGCATATTTCATCCCCACATAATACTGAGAGAGGGAATCATGTTATTCCTCAGGGAGAATTAGGATAAAAACTATAAATGAAATTAACGTTCTCAGGGTTACAACAATATCCCCAATAAGACCCAAAGCCATTTACCCATGACAAATACCTTATGTCTTTTAAATGGCATTTTGTCCATAAGTACTGTGTAATTGTTCCTCAAAAGTCTGCAGGTTAGTTAGGCTATGGACAAAATAATGCAGAAGCAATTAATACAGCAAAAAATTGCATGACTCCTTTTCTGTTCCCAAGGTCTGTCTGAAAAGGGAAGGGATCCAGCTTTCCCCAACACAAATGTAATATAGTCTTATTTCACTTATGACTCTTTCCATATTTTATGAATACCTCTAAAATAAGCTATAAATGGGAGCCGCCGCCGCCGCCGCCCCCAATGCAGGAGAGGAAAAAGCCACTTTGCAAGCATAAAGCACCAGATGGATTTGATTCAGTTTTTGTATCTTGGGGGCAGCATAAACAAAAGTAACATTAAATTCTCTTGTTTTATAAGCAAAGTAAATACAGTAATACCCCAGATAACGTTATTACTTGGTTCCACAAGTCATGACGTTATCCGTTTTTTAGCGTTGTCTGATGCATGCATCGAACAACGCTAAAAAAAAGCCCTGACTTCAGGGACAAACCACTTTAAAGGCAGGCAGGGAAAGAAAGAGACCCAATCGGGTCTCTTTCTTTTCCTCCCTGCCTTTAAAGCCACCCCCCACCCGCAGCGCTCTCAGCTACTGGAATAGGGTTGGGGAAAGGCATGCCTTTCCCCTGGCCCTACTGCAGTCGCAGAGACTGCTTGTGTCTCTTTCCCTCCCTGTATTTAAACTACAGGGAGGGGGAAAGAGAGAGACGTGATTGGTTCTCTAGAGACCCAATCACGTCTCTCTCTTTCTCCCTCCCTAGTAGTTTAAATACAGTGAGGGAAAGAGACACAGTCTCTCTCTCCCTGTAGTTTAAACACAGGGAGGAAAAAGATGCGATTGCGATCGCAATCTACCCAAACCACCCCACACCCACAGACCATTGCCTCGGATAACGCTAAGAATCATTATCCAGAATTGTTATCCGATGCAAGTTTTTCCCAAAAAACTTGCATCGTTATCAGATTCTAGCGTTATCCGATACAATTGTTATCCGGGGTATTACTGTACCAAGATATCTGGCAATGTAGTCAGGCTCCAAAATATTTCAGTCCCCTTGGGTCCCCTCACCAAATGACAAGCATCCTTCAAAGGAAACACAAATCACAATTTCTAATTTCTTCTGAACCTAAAACTATAGTAACCCAACTCAGAATTGGCCATAATGTCAGATCAGCCTCAAATTGTGTCTAAGACTCTGGTTTGTTCAGGAACTTGTAACCAGTTTCCTGGTTAATGAGAAACAACTCTTAAATTAGGTGGTTCTGATTCAGGGCCGTAGCCAGGATTCTAGATTTTTTTGGGAGGAGGGGGTGTTCAGGAGGGGCAAAAAAAATTTCAGGAGGGGCAACAATGTCACATTCACATACTGTATATAAAATTGGCACCACAGGGTGGGGTGGGGCTGTTAGCTCAGGAGGGTTTGAGGGGGGCTGGCTGGCTACAGCCCTGTTCTGATCTGATTTTGCTACGAATGGAGGGCTGAAATTACTGTGTGTATGTAACTGTTCAATAATATCTTGGCCTATTAACGCTGTAGAACCAGAAGTTGAGAGTTTGATTCCCCACTGTGCCTCCTTCTGTAATTGTGGGCAATCTGCAGGAGTTCCACAATGGTAAACCACAGCAAAAGTGAATGTATACTCTCTGCCTAGAAAATCTTGAAAAGGATCTCCCTAAGTCAGAACTGACTTGATAATACACATTTAAAGGCATCCAATATGCAGAGCAAGCTTTATTCTGTAAGCAAAAACACCTTTGTTCTTTTCTTTAAAAAAAAAAGGGTCACCAGAGCATTTCAAAGAGGTCATCACGGTCACAGTGGAAATTTATTTTGTTCCTCTCATAATTACCAAGTGATCTTTAAGCTGGGTTTCTTGTCTTCCTCTGCTGAAGTCATCCATTTATTTAATTCAAGTAGTGAGTGGCTTTCTCCTGGCTAAATTAGCTGATCAGAGACAGCTGAGCACACAGTCTGCTTTCTATCTCAATATAATTAAAACCTTAATGAGGAATGGCATTTTCTGAATCTACATCTCAAAACAGAAAGAGGAATGAATTTCTAAGTACTCCATGTCCAAATTAGGGCATTAGCACCAGTAAAGAGGGACAGCCAGTTTCCTCCCTTTCAAATGTAGATTGATTATACCCTGAGGGAGAAGACAGATGTCACTGTACATAGAAAGCTTTTTTAGATACCTGTACTAACCAAAACTATATAAAATTAAAAGTAGCAGCTCAGAAAAAGTTGGGTAAAATGAAACTACACTTTGTACATCTGCATATCTCCACTTAAGAAGGAATTTTGCCACACTGGACATTACTCAAGCTATATTTTTCTTGCATATCATGTATGTAGAGGGAATTTAACACCTTCTCTCATTTCTGCTCTTTTACACTGTTTAATCCAGTCCTAGTCAGTTGTGAATTCCCTTTCATACTAGAGAATGTTCCAAGACTTTGGAGGGAGATGCATATGTCGTTTGAAAGAGCATGATCAAAATTACATTTTTTTAAAAATTGGGACACAGGGAAAATTTTTTATCTATTGATTTCTTAGGACACAGCTTGCTACATGATTTCATGATGTGCACTAAGCGTAACTATTATCTCTCTGATCTTTTTCTGTACTGTAGGGTAGAAATCGTTTTGTGTTGATGGTACCACCGAAGACAATTGAAGAAAATTATGCTTAATTAATGCTATAGTGTTCTAAGTTATAGTACATTTATTGAAGAGTTTTTCTCTAAATTTAGAGTAGCTTTAATTTGTTCTTCACATACTATTTCAAATTTCACATAAAATTTTGGGAAAGGTTTGAAGGGGAGCATATGAGACGTTTATGTTTATCAAAACTGGACATGAGTTTTAAAAGCTGAAAAATCATGTTCTTGTTGAAATGGGAGTTCCATGATGGACTACTTGGGTGAACATCTTGACTAATTACTTCAGAAGTGACCAAAACATCAATCTCTCCTTTAATCTCATTCTCATTTCATAGGAAAACAAGAGGAAATTTAGATGATATGAGAATGAGATTGAATAAACAGAAACAGTAGACAGATGATATGGAGATGTAAGACATATTTCTCTTATGGGGAGAATGAAAGAAAGACTTGGAAAAAGGGAATTTGGGACGAAAGAAAAGATTTTTTAACAACTGCATTTCTGGGTGGTGAGGGTAGGGCCATGTAGTAAATAACTGCTCTAGTATATAATAATCATTAGTATACCATCTTGAGTTGAAAATACCTCTAAACGTTACAACATGTTAGTTTCTAGAAGAATATTTCAGTCATTGGCTCCAAATGCATTTAAAACATTGATATACAGTAATACCTCGGATAACATTTACCTCGGATAACGCTAAAATCGCATAACGTTAAGTAATCTGGGGAGGAGAATTGGATCTAATAACGTTAAGGTCCTATGGGATGGATCGGATAACAACCGGTAAAGCCTGTGTGGTTACAATGTATCTCTATAGACCTTTAACGTTATCCGATCCATCCCATAGGATTTTAACATGCATTGGATAACACTAAAAATCGGATAACACCAAGACTTGTGGAACCAAGTCTTAGCGTTATCCGAGGTATTACTGTACCATAATTCCACAGCTCCAATGTAACTCAACAGGTTCTCTGACTGCAGGCAATTACCTCCATCAGATGCAATTTATTAGCAAGTATTCTTCAATGGAGGAAGTCTGTTAACATGACCTCTCTCTGCCAGATACACTTTGCTGTACAATCATGCCAACAAGTTTTCTGAGAGCTGCTGACCACCTAACTTTTAAAACAGTTAATGCAGCAAAAGTTACAGCTAAGACATTCTGAATTTCCAAACTCTCTTGAATTTTAAAGTATAAATTTTGGTTCAGTTAAATAAACAGGAGGAATATTTCAACTGACATAAATCATCCCACACAGAATGGGACAGGGTTCAAACTCAAAGGCAATAAATAGAATAAACTCACTGTTTCAACTGCTCAGGAGTCATATACAGTATACTGTACATTGAATGGCAAAGCTGGAAGAAATGCCAAGGGTCATGGAGTCCAATACCCTACTAAAGCAGGAAAGCTTCGGCTAAAGCACCCTGACAGATGGCTATCCAACCTTTGTTTCAAAACCACCATCAAAGTCCACTTCCATCCAAGATAGCCCATTCCATTGTTACACAGAATTTAATCTAATGAATGTCTTCCTAATGTTTAGTTGAAATATCCTTTCTTGCCATTTGAATCCATTAGTCCTAGAAATCTTTTCAATACACTTAATGCACTACATCCGAAGAGGTATTTCAAACATATTGCTTTCATTCTAGCACACAGAGGAAACAAAACCAATCAAATTTATGTCCAACTTTCAATCTTCAGCCTTCAACAGGAAAAAGAAGAAAAAGTAGAACAATTAAAGCAGAAATAGGCAGTTTTAGTGGGGTACAAAATATCACTACCATCCCATGTGATTTATTGATTGAAACAATAAACAAAAGGAGTTAAAAAAATAGAAAACACAACA
Source organism: Furcifer pardalis (assembly GCA_030440675.1). Taxonomy (NCBI): domain Eukaryota; kingdom Metazoa; phylum Chordata; class Lepidosauria; order Squamata; family Chamaeleonidae; genus Furcifer; species Furcifer pardalis. The sequence continues at coordinate 37,870,180 of CP126896.1, forward strand.
GGAAATGAATGAATGTCCACTTCTGATTTGGAGCTACAAGGGTCCACCCTCCCAGGCATGATGGAGGGCTGTAGAATGTCCTTGCAAAACCTACTACTATTGGAGGTCTTTATGAGAAGAAGAAACAACACATTTGGGTGGATGGGTAGGGGAGAGGAACTCCTATCATCACATTTTCTGGTAGTCACAGGAGGATCTGAAGTGCTTCAAAATGGTCATGGTAATTGTATGCTAAGGGATTGTGGTAGCTTAATGGTTAAGACGCTGAACTTGACAACTGGAAGGTTGGCAGTTCGACCAGAGTACTGCATAATGGACTGAGATCCCATCTCTGTCCCAGCTCCTGCAAACCTAGCAATTTGAAAGCAAGAAATTGCAAGTAGATAAACAGGTACCATATGAATAAGCAATCTGCAAAGTGTTCTGTGCACTCCGGTGTCTAGTCATGCCTGCCACATGTCCATGGAAACGTCTGCAGATGCAGACGGCGCTGGCTCTTTGGCTATAAACAGGGATGAGCACTGAACCCTAGAGTTGGATACGACTGGCTTTTGAGCAAGGGTGACCTTTACCTAATTGAATTATATCCCTGGCTTGTACTTTTTCCACCACTGTATTAAAAGTTTGATGACCAAGCAGTGTGTTAAAGAGATAAAACGGAAGCTTTTAAAAGTCTATTTTTCCCTCTGTAATCAAGTGAAAAGTTGACTACTTTTCAAAAAACAAAACAAAACCCAAAACCCAATCCTCTGAATAAGGGGACAAACCATTAAGTGTCATAGGGCTGCATCAACTTCCACATAACAAAAAGTTATAACATTTGGGACATTTTGGCTTAGAAATAAGGTAATGGGAGACATACTAAGTAGATAATGCATGGTATGGAAAGAGAAAACAGTAAGAGTTGTTTTCCTCTCTCATAACACTAGAATGTAAGATTATCTACTGAAGCTAAATGGTGGGATATTCAAAATATAACCATGAGACATAGCAATTAATAGTTATGAGGGGTTGATCTATTGTGTATTGACTTATCGTGTATTGATTTATTGTGTGTATTGATCTATTATATGCTGATTACTGTACTTAATTGCTTTTATATTTTATCCTACTGTATTTTTGTTGTACTGTAACTTTGATATAGGTAGATTCTGTAAGCCGCCCTGAGTTGGTTTTTACCAAGTAGGCCAGCATAGAAATCTATAATAATAATAATAATAATAATAATAATAATAATAATAATAATAATAATAATAATAATAATAATAATAATAATAATAATAATAATAATAATAATAATAATAATAATGATGATGATGATGATGATGATGATCATGATCATGATGATCATGATGATCATGATGATCATGATCATGATGATGATGATGATGATGATGATGATCATGATCATGATGACTGCTAACTTGGACAATTTGTTGTTGTTAAATGCTGACAAGTGGCTTCTGACTTAGGGTGACCATATGAATAAGCAATCTGCAAAGTGTTCTGTCCTCAAAAGCCCTGCTCAGCTCTTCTGAACCCAAACCTGTGGCTTCCTTTACAGAGATAATCCATCTTGTCCTGGCCTTCTATTTCTTCTGTTGCTTTCCACTTTTGCCAGCATTATTGTCTTTTCCAGAGAACCTTGGCTTCTTATGGTCTGCCCAAAGTAGGACAGCCTCAATTTTACCATGTTTGCCTCTAGAGGCAGTTCAGGCTTTATTTGCTCTAGGACCCACTAGTTCATTTTTCCAGCAGTCCAAGGTATCCTCAAAGGTCTCTTCCAGCACTTAAGTTCAAATGAATCACCCCCCCCCCGTCACTTTTCTTTACTGTTCAGCTTTCACACTCAAGTACAGTAATTGGAAATACAAGTGTATGGATGATCTTAGTCTTGATTTCCATTGACACATTCTCACTCTCAATGATCTTCTCCTTAGTGCAGTGATGGAGAACCTTTTCGAGACCAAGTGCCCGGGGACGAGGTGTGTGGGCAGGCACTGCATGTCCCCATACACCCATGTGACATTGCCGGTGCTCGCACACTGCTTTAGGCATGGCCAGTGATATCACATGGGTACATCTGCCACCTCCTAGGAGGGGTATGTAGGGGCTGTCTGGTCACCTCAGCTCGTCCCCTGCCACCCAGGTGGGATTTCAGCCTCTCCTCTCACTTTCCCATTGGCAGATGAAGAGGGGATGGGAATGCAGTGCTACCGTTGGCGTTGGCAGGGCGAGGTTTGCTCATAATGGCATGCATGCCCATAGAAAGGGCTCTCGTGCTACCTTTGGCATGTGTGCCATAAGTTCACCTACACTGCCTTAGCATATCCTTTTTTTGGGGGACTGGAATGTATATTAAATGTTGCCAGTCTGTGGGCCATTGTTTTGGTTTCCATATTTGTTAGCTTATTCTTGTTTGACAAATTCAGTCTCTGTGGATTGAAACAGTTCTATTGGTATTACAACTAACCCTAGGGATTTAGCTCTTCCTGGTGCTCAGAGCTGCTTTCATTTCACTTTCTAGAACTGCAGGTTCTTTATCCTAGAAACCCAGATAAACCAAAGGTTCCAAATGAATTTGCATGCTTTTTTTTAGCCATTTGGATATCATGTCACCCACTGGTAAGATGGGTCCATTTGCATGTGCAGAATGTTAATGTTGCCATGAAGACGTCTACCAATCATTGAATAACGACTCCAAGGTATCCAAGGTAAGGTATCCAACTGAACGTGTTCTGCAACATCAGATTGTCACTTTTATACATGTCAGCCACTAAATGTCTTTTTGGCTTAAATCTAGTTGTGTTATTAGTAATATAGCTATTCATACTTGTCCTTTGCTCTTCCCTAGTAACTGATTCAGTGCTTTCCAACTTGGCAGTCTCATCTTCAGCATGATAGCAATAGAAATTACACTTATATAACATCCCATAGCGCTTAGTACATTCTCTGAGCAGTTTCCAAGCTAATTAGCATTTTGGCCCAAACATGCTGGATACTCATTTTACTGACCTCAGAGGTATAGACGGCTGAGTCAGCCTTGATCCCCATCAGGATTGAACTCACAACATTAGCAGTTTTGGCTGCAGTTTAACCATTGCATCACCAGGCTCATAATTGTTTCATTTTGATCTGTTTCATCATATACGGTACTTTTCATGGTAAGGAAAGTTCAGCAGGAGTTTACCATTGCCACTTACAGTACAGTACTAACAAAAGTTAGTTTTATTGTCACCACAATTGTTGCCTCAATCAGCATCTCCTTCGGTTATTACTGCTGTCCAGTGGCCAGAATAATACAGGTACTGTATAGGTAAAGGTCACCCTTGCTTGAAAGCCATTCGTATCCGACTCTAGGGTTCAGTACTCATCTGTTTATAGCCAAAGAGCCAGCGCTATCTGTGTCTGCAGACATTTCTGTGGACATGTGGCAGGCATGTCTAGACACTGGAGTGCACAGAACACTGTTTACCTTACACCGAAATGGTACTTATTTATCTACTTGCAATTTCTTCCAAATAATATACATTTTTGTTGTTCAGTCGCACAGTCGATTCCGACCCTCTGCGACCCCATGGACCACTGTCCGCCAGGCACTCCTGTCCTCCATCATCCCCCTCAACTCGCTCAGCTCTGTGCCCATTGTCTCTACAATACCATCTAGCCATCTCATCTTGGGCCGTCCCCTTCTTCTTTTGCCCTCAACCCTTCCAAGCATCAAGGCTTTCTTAAGTGAATCCTCTCTTCTCATTTGATGTCCAAAGTACTTTAGCTTCATCTTTATTATTTGACCTTCTAAGGAGCAGTCAGGGTTGATTTCTTCTAAGATTGACCTATTTGTTCTCCTCGCTGTCCAGGGGACTCTCAAAACTCTCCTCCAACACCACATCTCAAAGGCGTCTATTCTTCTGCGCTCAGCTTTCCTAATGGTCCAGCTCTCACAACCATACATTGCCACCAGGAATACCATTGCTTTGACTATGCGAATTTTTGTTTGCAATGTGATGTCTCTACTTTTCACTATGCTCCCCAGGTTTCTCATTGCCTCCCAAGAATCAGTCATCTTTTTGTTTCATGGCTGCAATCACCATCTGCAGTGAGCTTTGATACTAGGAAAGTAAAATCTGTCACTGCTTCTACTTCTTCCCCATCTATTTTCTAGGGACTGATAGGGCCTGTTGCCATTACAGTAATACCTCATATAACATTAGTATCGAATAACACTAAAATCGCATAACATTAAGGAATCTGGGGGGAAGAATTGCATCAGATAACATTAAGATCCTATGGGATGCTTCAGATAACAACCACTAAAGCCTGTGTGGTTACAATGTATCTCTATGGATCCCATAGAGGATCAGATAACACTAAAAATCATATAACACCAAGACTTGTGGAACCAGGTTTTAGTGTTATATGAGGTTTTACTGTATCTTGGTTTTCTTGATATTGAGTCTCAAGCCAGCTTTTTCACTTTCTTCTTTCAACCTAATCAGGAGCTTCTTTAGGTCCTCCCCACTTTCTGCCATTAGGGTGGTATCATCTGCATATCTCAAATTGTTAATGTTTCTTCCAGCAATTTTGATCCATTAATAATCTTTGATATTTTGGTGGACAGCTTTAGAGGGACATTATCAAATTCCTGGGGGGGGAAGGCTTTCAATGGCTCCTCTTCATAATGACAATATTTGATCTGCAATACAATGCCATTTGCATAATAACATGAGTGGGAGGATCCTATAGTATTTATGTCCAGTTTACAGCTTTCCACTGGCACTTAGTTGGCCACTTAGTTATGGAATGCTGAACTAAACAGGTTTAGGTCTAATTCATCATGGCTTGTCTACATGGCCTGTGTTCCATAGTCTACCATACAGGCTGCTGGCGCGTTATACCTGACAGCAGCAATTCTGCTTTTAGCAGAAGCTCCACCCGCACAGCATATAAAATACCCATTTGTCCACATGCCACTCCAGGAGACTGAAATGATTTCCCTTCACAGGACACTGCACAATAAGCAGTCATGCTGGCTTCTACCTCCTGCTGGGCTTCATTGTTTCCATCATATGCTTTAGAAAAGAGATAGAGGAGGCAAGCATTAAGTTCTGATGCTGTCAAATCAATATTGTTCCAATTATTTCTCACTTGACAAGGCTTTTGCTCTTCATATAGACTTCTTTGTTTACCAAAATGGTCTCATTTTCAAATTAACAGGTCCATAATTTCCCAGATTTGCATAATCCCTGCATAATAAAATAAAGTCTTAATACACCCAGAAAGTGTGTGCGCATCTCTCTCTCTCTCTCTTTGAGCAAGAGATTCGGAAAATTCATTCTATGTAAAAGAAAAACTACCTGCTTCCCTGAAATATAAGGCCTTGAACTACTAAATAAAAGGTTAGCAAACATTCCCCAAGAATGTCCATTATGGAACATAATGTGCTGCAGGCTAAAAAGGCATTTCAATCTGTAGAAATGCGACCACATACAATTTGGTAATACTGTACCGTATCAGCCCCCTGGAGCACTAGGAGTGCTTTCCCTTCCACCACCTCCTCTCCACTGAATTTCCCAATCTTTGCTAGTTTCTTAAGATAGAAAAATAAATTAAGATTTTAATTTTAAAAATCTATAAAAGGGAAAAAATGATATAATAAAGAGAGGAGGGAAGTTTAAAAATGGCTTGCTGTTAAGCAGAATTAATGGGGGGAGATAAAAATGATATAATTAACAAAGGACTGGATCTAAACATTTCACTGTGTGATCAGAAAGCATTTTCACCTCTAGTTAACCTAACAAGTTTACGGAAGGATCTGGATTTAATGGAGCTTTAACTGTCATGGCCACTTTACTGTTGGAATGTGGAGGTAACAGTATCATTAATAGAAACTCTGCTATGATGTTTCCAGCTGGACTCACATAAATACTGTATCTGAAATTTCTTTAAAATCTTGCTGCTGCAGTAGCAGCAATACTGTACTTTTATTGCTTGCTGCCAAAACCTCAAAATTAAAGGTCAGCATATTCCAGAAGGAAGTCTAAAAAGGCTTGGGTTATTGTACATTTTCCAAATAAAATTATTATTTCTTGGTGAGCATAACAGGGAAGTGCATTCTAAAAATGTTTTTATATAATCAATCTTGTATTAAATATAAAAAAACATTTTTTAAAAAAATAACACTTCCCTGACAATTGTCAGGATCTGAGGAAGCTTCAGGGCATCATTGGTGAGGAAAGGAGCTCTGGTATTTGCAGAATGAGATGCACAATTTGTTGTAGCTGCTAGGACCCTCATGAACTGGGAGTCTTGAGCTAGGTAAGTCCAAGTCTTTCCCTAACAGTGTTTCCAAACTTTTGGTTTTTGGACTTCAATTTCCAGAAGCCTAAGTCAACTTCCCAAACCACTGATTAGCCAATGTACTGACTTAGGCCTCTGGGAACTGAAGTCCCCCCCCTGTGGGATGTGGGCCCCACGTTGGGAACCACTGACCTAGAAGTTGCTTCAGCAATGAAGGCTCCTGAACTTGCTGTTTTGCCTTGTGTGGACCCCTTCCTGCTCTTGCTCCAGACCTAATGGTGCCCTGGTGGTGCAGTGGTTAAATAGCTGTACTGCAGCCAAAACATTGTAAGTTCACTCCTGACAGAGGCCAAGATTGACTCATCCTTCTGAGATCCGTAAAACGAGTACCCAGCATGTTTGGGGCAAAATGCTATTTAACTTGTGAACCACCGAGATAATGCACTAAGCACTATGGGGTGGTAGAGACGTGTGATTGCTTTTGTCCTGCTTCAGTTGCTTCCTTGTTTGTCTTGACTCCTGGTCTGCCCAGACTACATCTTCTCTACTGGACTAGCCTGGTTCCTCTGTCCTCTCTTAGCTGTGACCTTGGGCTTCGATTTGTATGTGGATAAAGCCTGGTGTTTGGACTTTAGCTTGGTTGCCCTGGATCCAGGTGCCTGGGGTGCTGGTTTGGCTGCCTATGTTCCAGATTCTGACAACCGTCCAGAAACATTCAGGGGAAGAACAGTCAAACCTCGCACGAAGAGCGCCTCACTTAAAGAGCAACTTGCTTAAAGAGCAGAATTTTCTCTGAATGGTCGCTTCGCTTAACAAATAAAACCAACCAAAAACTCGCTTAACAAATAAATCGGGGTTCGCAATCCTTCCCCCCCAAGTGACAATTGGTCACTTACAATGGTGTTTTGCTTAAAGAGCAAACTCGCTTAAAGAGCAATCCTGTGGAACACATTATACTCTTTAAGCGAGGTACAACCAGTGGTGGGCTGTCAAAATTTTTACTACCCCACCGTGGGCGAAGCTGACATCATGGGCGGAGCCAACCTCATGACATCATGATGTCATGGGCGGAGCCGATGTCATGATGTTGTGGGCAGAGCCAAAGAAAAAAATAAAACAAAATAATTAAATAAAAATACAGATTAAAATTAAAATAAATACACATAATACATAGCACACAAATCAACCCAACCACCCACCCCAAACACAAACCCATCACTTACCTAGCCTGGGGTCAGGGAGTAGGCACTAGGCAGGCCGACAGGCACCGCGGCTCCGCAGCAGCAAACCGCCGCAGTGGCACAGCGGCCTAGCCTGGCACAGAAATGGTGCTGCTCCTCCAGGCACTGCCTGCACCCTTTCCAGGCAGCCAAAATGGCTGCCTAGAACTGCGCATGCATCAAACCTCCATTTGATGCATGCACACTTCTATTTTTTAGTGTGCATGCGTCAAATGGAGGTTTGACACATGTGCAGTTCTGGGCAGCCATTTTGGCTGCACAGAAATACATATCCGGAGGGTGGCCAGAGAGGCGACCAAACCGTTTGCCCAGGGGTTTACCTCCCCAGCGATCCCCTCCGGATGGCCACTACCAGTTTGTGTGAACCAGTCTTGACCGGTAGCAGCCCATCACTGGGTACAAATGTATTCACTTTGCCAATTAGAAGTGCAACATCAAGCACTTCAGAATACCAACACATTTTTTCTGATGAAGGAACCGCTGCGGGCAACTCCTCCATCGGGAATATGCATAGATGCACATACATGTGTGCACACGCACATTCACACACTCATAGTGACTCTGGCAATGCCAAAGGGAAACAGCCTTTACCTCTTTTGTCTTTTTATTCCCACTGCAGGAACTGCTGTGGGCAGCTCCTCTATTAGGAATACACACACACAAATGGGAGAAGGCTGCTTTCCTTCTGCATTGTCAGCATCATGACCCCAGCAATGCAAAATCCTTCATAGCCTTTGCTTATTGCATACACACAGAGGCAAAGGAACTTCCCACTGGTTTTCTATTACCAGTATCAGAAGTGGCTGGTTTGCCACTTCAACAAATGTTGACAGTGGAACCGGCTATCAAATCTGCAAGGCTCCCTTTTCCTCCATGGACCGGGAGCAGAGTAAAAGTGAGCACTCCCCAAAAATAGAACCTCCCATGGGTGGGTGTCATCTCAAAATTCACTTTGGGGGCCACTGGGACCAATCTTGTGTCCAATCTTCCTGGACACCAGGAAACAAAAGCAGAGCAGCTCACTCTAAAACACTGTAGAGAGCAGATCTGACAAGTACATAGTAACAATATTGAAAAATACAAAATCTGACAGACAACTTAGTTTCTGGCCTGCAAAGTGATCTAGGAGGTATGCTGTTAGTTATAGAGCTTATAAAAATGTGCAAACATCAAATTATTCAAGCTAAAGTAAATAAGAGATAGCATGTAATAAAAGTTATTCCTTTGGTTTGAAGTGTTGCTAAATTTGAAGCAAACAGGGATAATATATGCTGTTCCCTGAGATTTTAAGACCACAAACTGAAACCTAAGATAAGGCCACGTGATGTCACCTGAGTTGCTCTTCGTGATATCAAAGGACAGGCCCTCCAATAACAACTGTGAAATGGTGTGCGAGCCTAATAATGTGATGTTGATGAATTCAAAAGGCAATGTTTGAATTTTAGCAGCAGCAGAAGGTATAAAGCATGCAAGATATTGAAAGAAAGACAAGGGTGCATCTGAGCTTGTATAAAAGGTATGTCCAAAAGCTATGAGAATGAATCCTAAAACATAGGATTCACAGGTTGGCAGCATTTCATTCTCTAAAATTTTAGGTCCACGGTCAGAGCCCTCAAAAGCATACCCAAACCCTAAAAGCTAACATTGGTAAGCATTTGTTCAAAAGTACATTGTACATATGAGACCTTGTCTTGGTCTGTGCTGCAATGATAAAGTAGTGGGTTCTCTCCCCAATAGCCCTGATAATAATGGGACTGATTCCAATTTATAAATAGGTAGAGAAGGCCCAAGCTGACTGGATAGTTCATGGCTTAGGTATCTGGCTGCAAAGTCAAAGGTTGGGAGTTTGATTCCCCATTGTACCTCCTGGGAAAAGAACCAGCCTATGTAGTCATAGGCAAGCTGCAACAATCTCAAGATGATACAAGAAGAAGGGAATGATAAATCACATCTATGTAATCACTATCTAGAATACCTTAGAAAGGGTTGCCATGAGTCAGAACTGACCTGACAGTATGTAATAAATTCAGAGAGAGGACCCAGCCCAGACTGTAGCAAGGAGCAAAGAGATAAGGGCTTTTACTCTCAAAACTATTCACACAATTATAAAATGGTGTCACAGTTGGCCTTGACTGATGCATGGTGAGTGCTGCCTCTCTGAAAGCACCTAACAAAATTCTGCTCCTTGGCAAATAGCTTCTGAAGTATGAAATAGCAAAGGAAAGGGGAAATAGTACCATAAGGAGCATTTAAGCAGATAATCCTTAAGGGTCAGAAAGAGAAAGAGCAATAAAGATAAAAATGTCAAGCTTGGGGGGGGGGGGAGATTACCTATGGGAAATTCTTTTTATCAAGTACAGACATGACCTAAATAATTACAGCACCAGGAAGGCTTCCAATCCTATAGAGAATACTCAATGAAATCTACTGAGAGGTAGTACAATTTATAGACTTTTGAACCTGCCATTGTACATTCACTATGTGATCTTTCTTCCTCTATAATCCACACAACAAAAGAAGATGAGGGAGATATTTGTATCAACTGTGCACCCCGTTGTGCCCTATCACCTTCACAATATCAATTCCCCCCACACACACACACACAAGTGGAAGTTGTATGCAAGGGGAGAGGGGGCGAGAGAAAGAGAGGAGAAGGAATGTGGCATGGAAGATGATACCTTTCTGTATAAAATAACATCTTGTTGCCTGAACAATATGATTAAGTTTGCTCACCCAATAAGAGAAACATTACTTCTCAGTCAAATGGGAAGGAAAAAAGGGATGCTTCTTATAATAATAATCTGGAAACACAAGCAAATAACAGTATGTCTAGGCTCCTATTCTTCCTGTGTTTTTGCTACATGTAGATGATAAATCAATACAACAAAGCGGGGGGGGGATGCTATTTATTGAAGAATTTGCTGCACAGTGACACAAAAATAAGGGCTGTTTCCTCGAGACAGTCTTTATTTTCCCCAAAGATGAACATATACAGTGAAAGCGCCCAAGGATACAAGATATCTGGTAGCTGTGAAAAAGATGGATTTATCATACTGAAGTTTCGAAAATCTTATATGGATATATTTAAATTAACACATCCATTTTAAGCAACAAAGGAACCTGTCACATCGACCTGGGCAAGTATTTTCCAGTGCTATCCACAGCCGTGTGATGCCTGATAAGAACTTATAGAAGGTCAAAACCTGGCTTATCTTTGTGATTTTTACTGATCTAATGTATCATCCACTCTTGCCTTCAGATTGTGTACAAGGACAACATAGGGTAGTGGTGGCGAACCTATGGCACATATGCCATTGCTGCAGTACAGGAAATTCTGCTGCATGCAACGGCAAGCCCTATCCCGCCTTGGGCCGCTGGCGCCAATGGCAGCACCGCTTCCCCACTTACCCCTTTCCTTCCATCAATTGGGAGGCGAGAGGGGACGCTTGCCTCATGCCCCATAGGCTGAAATCCCACCCAGGAGGCAGCAGTGGTCACAGGGACGAGAGAAGGTGCAAGGTGAGCCAGGTAGCAGGCAGAGGGAGGGAGGGACAGGTTTTGGGTTGCAGTTCAGGCACTTGGTCTCTAAAAGGTTCGCCATCACTGACACAGGGTTTTGCTTTTGGCTGAGCTTCAACAGTTGGGATGTTCTGGACAACATAAATTATCACAAGAACTCATACAGGCAGAGTAGCAGTAGCAGTAGTTCCTTCTCATGCTATGGGGTGCCTGTCTCCGCCATTACCACATATCAGGCAATGGGGCTCCTTGTTTCTTCAGCAATAAGGTTTTATGGGGCCAGTGTGCTGACCAGATGCTCAGAAATCCTCCTTTCTCATCCGGGCCTAGGACCAGCAATAGTGGAGAAGGCCCAGTAGAATATCCGATAGACATTTTAAAATATTTAAAGAGAAAATCTACGGTGGCTTGTGAGTAGGTATCTAATACAGTCTCGAGGGGGGGGGGAGGTGGTTAATTCTAACACACACACCCCATTTCCTCTGCACATCCCTCAGCCTGTGTACACAAGTCTTATAGTTTTTCTGGTGCATGGTATACAAACATCATCTGCTTTATAAACTATATTCATCTGCTTTATAAATTATAGACTATGAGTAGGTAATCTTGGCACAGCAGCTTAGGAAAAAAGGCCTTTAATTCTTCTTCTTCCATGTCTAGGCCAGAATGCAGGCACCTTTTGGGGAATTCATTCTGCAATTCCTTTTGCCTGACCTAGTGTGAGAAAGATTAGCTGGTAACACAACACAATGACAGAAGCACCACACCACTTTACATAAGAAGCGTAAATACAATAAATTAAATAGCACTCCATGTCCAATACATACCAGCAGTTACTCTGAAAAATGCAACAGAGGGTAATAAAAAAAATTAGTTGATACTCCAAAATGATTGTTTGTAACATTTACAAAAGACTACACACAGCTTTGGACCACACACCAACACACATCTGATGAATAGTTTCACTCTCAGCCATCAGCAGCTCAGTAAAGATTTTTGCATCATTAAACCTCCCTAAGTCTTAAGAGACCTTATTTCTGTGCATGTCACAGTCTATAACATTAAGTCAAAGCTTTTCCACATTTCTAAAACATTTAGAACTTTTCTTCTTAAGCCAACTAATGGATTCAGGGGAATCTCAGTAGAGTTTCTTTTCCGGTGTGTGCTAAAGCAAATAACTGGGAGATGCTTCAGTAGCAAAATCATCTGCACAAAACTCCCCATTTCATATTTATTTATTTTAGGTTTGTTAAGGTTCACAAATCACATCTATTTTACCACCACTCTAGGCTTGGGTGGCACCAGATCTACAGTTAAGTCCTCCTCATTAATGAGCTTCATTAAATATGTAACACATTTAAAATCAGATCCTGAGTTTTAAAGATCTCTCCTTCAAATCACCATTATTTAAGAAAGAAACATGAAAACAATCATTTTCAATATATACATACAGTACTGGTTTATAAATACAGTACTGTATAGTTAATCTACTTTATGAACTAAAGTAGCAAAATGAAGTAATGAACAGAAAAGAGCCATCAAGAGATTTTCACTTTATACTTTGCATTTCCCCTTTTTCAAGAGAAGCTAGAGAAACATTTTCATACATTTGTAAATGCATAAGAAACAGCCTATCATGCACTAGCTGGCAGTGAGAAGTATTTATAACCCTTTTCATTTGTTCTCACTTGGTAATTTTGCAAATGTCACTCTAATGTATTCATACTACTCTAGCTGTGTGCGCTAAAAATACTTACATCATCATTCACTAGCACAGAATCTTGAGGAAAGCTACAAGTCCTAGCTAAATACAGAGAAAGGTTGTAACAGAAACATATGATAGCAGCAACTACATTCTACAGAATTCAACGACAGGTGATTCATCACTTAGAATATTATTTTCTTTATCTATACATTTTCATGGAAACAAACATAAGTGAAAACATGCTACTGAGAAAGGAGCAAGATGTTTTCTTCCAAAGAGATAAGTTTGCAAAAAACAATGTTTATCATTTATTTTGACAAAATCTTACATCAGGGTGGCCAAACTATGGCCTATGGCACCATTTCATGTGGCCTGCTGTTACCCTCGATGCCACCAAAAGTGGATGCTCCCGTACATGCACAAAAACGCCCATGCATGCGCAAACACTGCCATAAATGCACTCGGGGCTGTCGTAAATGCATTTAGGACAGGCGTGGACATGTTTTACAGTGGGAGGAACATGACCAGCCCACTCAACCACGTGACCAGCCTGTGGTACAAAAAGTTTGGGAACCCCTCCCTTACATGTTAATTCATCCTCAAAAAGCACTTCAGTTAATATTATGAAAAAGGCTGGCATAAGGTGGCATCTTTCCCCAAACGGAATGGTATGCATTTCAGAGACATACCCTCCTCTCTCCTGCAACTGCCACCCCTGCCTGCTCCTAAAGGTTGGGATCCCTCCTGGAGTATATTTCTAAGGCTGCAGGCAGGAAAAGGCTAAAACCAAATTCTGCAAGCAGAAATATGCCTAAACCAAATACAGTAACACATCAGATAAAGTTTGCATCAGATAACGCTAAAACCACATAACGTTAAGCAATCTGAAAAAAAATTGCATCGCATAATGTTAAATCCTATGGGATGCATCGGATAACGTTCGCTAAAGCCTGTGCCGGTTACAATGTATCTCGAGGGAGTTTTAACGTTATCCGATGTATCGGATAACACAGGATTGTTTCTAATTTATTTTAAATAACATTTATCTAAGGTTAAAGCCTAACTACGCCAAAACAAACCATCATCAGTTAAGACATACAGATTTTGGGGGTCACATTCAAAAACAAACAAACTTTTCAAAGTTCTGCCTACAGAAAGCAAAAACAAAGTATTCTAAAAGGATACAAAAATAGTAATGCTAAACACTGTACCTAATTCAGCAGCAAACAGAGTGGAGTTTCAAGAATAAAATTCAAGTTCTCCTTGGGTGGCTGCTTATTTAGAATGAGAGGCCAAGCATAAGGGTGCCACGTATCAGAGAACAGAGCATTGATGTGGAAATAATCTGTACTACTTTGCCACTGTAGAATTCAAACAATGCTGGCATTTTTGCTTCCTCCAAAAATCATAGACATTACCAAAAAAAATCACAAGTAATCTAATGTACAGTACAGTATAACAATGTTTTAGCAACTAGACATTCCCCTCAAAAATTGATGAATTAAACTGTATTAGTTTGTAATAAAATGTTTTAGCTACTAGGAAGGTATTCCCCTTAAAATGGATGAATTTTACAGTATTAGTCTGTAATAAAACAAAGAAAAACAGGCTGCAATCAATAATTTAATGTTATGCCTATGGCTCAGCCATGAAAAGAAAACAAACAAAACAAAACAGACACTATTTACAAACATGCAAAATCTCCAAGGATGTCACATACAGAAATAAATTTGTATCCCCATTACCACTGTGCCGTACCTTATCAATTGCTTTCTGCTAAAGGAGTAGTAGAGGGCAGAGACAGGGTGGGCAGGAAATAAAAGAAAGACGAGGAAGACGAGAGACAGATACCAGGAGAAGGAACAGGAGAGTTAGAGATGAAGCAGAAAGATGCCCCTGAGCCAGTAGAGGTGGGGGACTGCTCTGTCAACCAGGAAATGGTCCAGTCAGAAGCTAGTCAGAGTAGTGGTGATGATGGTGGAAGTATATCTGGAAGACCCACCCTTGTACAAGGGAGTTAGTAAGATTCCATCTTTTTAATGTTGCACACCAGTTAGAATGAGAAAACCATCCAAATGGGCAGTACAGTACTGTATATGAATTGAATGAATGAATCTCCCTACTGACAGAAGGCCAGGTGGCTTGAACAGACAAAACCCCAGATAAGCCATATTATTGGGGGAGGAGGAAAGGTTCAAGAGATGCCAGCAGAACTGTGTTAAGACAGGGCACAGCACGGTAAGCCTGGAAGACAGTCTGCAGAAACACAATCTGCATAACCTATGAGAAGTCACCCTAAAACAGGAGTTCTCAACCTTTTTAAGCTGGAGGCCGGATCACACTCCCTCAGACAGCTTCAGGGGCCGGATAGCCATTTTGCCCTTCCTTCACCACATGGCACCATGAAATGGTGCCATGGGCCACATCCACCCATGGGCCGCAGGTTGAAAATATCTGCCCTAAAACATCACAGTGTAGCGCCTCTGTTGTTGATATTAACATACAGTAAAAACTCGGCTCTTCTGAACCCATTGCTATAGCATGGGGCGTCTTTTAAACCTAGTGCTTTTAGCGGGGGCTCCACAAGAAGCACCATGCACGGTCTTGCCATTGCGATCACCTTTCCCTCCCTTTGCAGTACTGATCCAGGCACAGAAGGGGGGAGGCAGTCGCAATGGGGAGACCTTGCCTTTGTGCATGGATGGCACTTCTTGCGCAGCCCCCACTAAAAGCACCAGATTTAAAAGACGTCCCATGGTTTAGCGACAGCTCCAGAAGAGGTCCTGTGCACATGCAAGGCAAAGTCTCCTCATTGCAACTGCCTTTCCCCCTTCTGTGCCTGGATCAGTACTGCGAAGGAAGGGAAAGATGGCAGCAATGGAGAGACCTTGCCTTGCGCATGCACTGCGCCTCTTCTGGAGCCGTCACTAAAGTGCGGGATGTCTTTTAAATCTGGCGCTTTTAGCAGGGGCTCCGGAAGAAGCGCCATGCACACGCAAGGCAAGGTCACCCTGTTGTGATTGCCTTTCCCTTCTTTCGCAGCACCGATCCAAGCACAGAAGGGGGGAGAGGTGAGCGGTTCACTTTGCCTGGCTGCGGGGGAGTCCTGGACGTGGCTGGCCCTGAAAGCCAGACAAACTGCCCCTGCTTGTCGCCCGATGCCAACCCTGAGGAAGAAGCCCAGTCAAGGTGGGGAGCTTAGCTCCGTCTATATTCCTCTTTACTGGCCCACTTTTTTGGGGTTTATTTTTGAGGGAAGTTAGGAACATTTTAAAAAAAATTCAATGTATTCCTATGGGAAAATGTGCTTCAAGTTACGATTTATCTGGTTTATGACGAAGACTGTGGGAAAGGACCACAATCGTAAACCAGGGTTTTACTGTACTCATATTTATTAGGAATCAAAGATTGCAGGGGCGTGGGTAAGGATGGCTTAGGTAGCGGTCGCCATTGTGCCTAGCTCCGCTAATCAACGGGTAATTAAATGAGAAATTCAATGTGATTTGAGCTCGAAAATAGAAATAAACTAATGAACGTGTAAGTTTACCGCTGGAGAGCCGACAGAACCGTCCTTGTCCTTGGCGGAAGATCGGGGCTGGAAGGATTCGAGCTCCGGGCGGAGAAGCGGTACGGGGCCCCTGAAGAGGTTCCGTTCCTGCAGACCTGACCCGTGGAGCCGATCCAGGAGCCGGAGATCAACTGATGACCGTTTGAATTCCCGCAAAACAAAGGGGAAGATCGAGTAAGTGAGTTGCGGAGAGGACAAGAGATCGGATAAGCGATTTGAAACGGGTGAGCGGTGATCGAGAGCGTTGCAGGCGGGGAAGTTCGGCAGCTGCTGAAAGGAGATAGAGGCTTCCTTCTTTGTTTTTTTTTTTAAAAAAAAGCAAGTGAGAGATCGGAGATTGGAGATTGGAGAAGAAAACAAGGGGCTTTTTTTTCCTTTTTTTTCCCCGATGCTTTGACTGAGAGAAAATCAGGATATTATTTTGCCAAAGTACATTTACAGCAAACTGAGAACTACATTTTTTTTTAATATACTTATATATTATTCTTTTTTTTCTCTCTTTTTCCTTTTACCGGGTGACTGTTATTACAACGAAGGAAAGCCCCGGGAGTAATGGCGCCGATGTTTTAGAGAGAATCGAAACCTAGAGGGACAAAACGAAACTCAGGCTAATACCAGGAAGTTTACGGGGACATTTTTGTAGAACAAAGACGGAATAAATTGAGGTGTTTTTTTTTTCCTTTTAATTGCTTTATTACAAGGTAGAGTCACCCGGGTCTGAGAGCTTATTTTTTATTATTATTCTTACTATTTTTTTTTCTTTTACGCTGCCTCCTTCCCTTAGCTTCCCCCCTTGATTTTCTTTTAAGGGGGGTCGGGGTGGGAAGACTGCGACTTTTCTTTTTTTTCTTTTTTTATATATGCTTCTGGTTCTTTTTCTTTATGCTCTTTTACTTCTTTCTCTCTGTTCCTTTGTCTTTTTAACTTAAACAACTGATTGTCTCGCTTTATTTCTTTCTTTCAGTGCTTATTTCTGTTTCCTTTATTGTTTTATTTTTATTTTTTCTCATTGATACTTTACTAAATTTTGTAGTGGCTTTTTCTTTAGCAGTTATTGTAAGCTCTCTTGGTGTCTTATACCCCCTCCCTTGGAACATAAGTTAACTGGCTCCTTTATAACGGCTTAGTCTACCCTCATCACACTTCCTCTCCTTATTCCCTCCCCCTTTAAGTAACTACTGAAGCACTAATCTACTACTAATCTGATAAGTTCTTGATTCTCATTTGGAGTTAGATATATTAAATTGATTGAAGTTTATTAAAAAGTTTAAAAAAAAATCTATTGATTAATAATTGATTAGAGATAACAGATATTGATTTTGATATAAAAATTAGAAATTGACTGATTTGAAATTGAGTTCATTGATTGAACTAATTTAAATTGCTGAATTTATAAGATTTGATTTATTGAAATTTTTATTGATTATTATTGTGGTTTATTGAAGATTTGATATAAACTGTTATTGATAGTGTGCAATATCAATTAGAAACTGATTGAATAACTGAAATTAATTTGAGATATTTAAAAACTACTCTTATATAAGTAAAAGGGAAGAAGGAAGGGGGAATCGATTTGAGATTTAAAAAAACAAATAACTAAACAACAAATAAATAAATAAATAAATAAATAAATTGGCTGATTAATTGAAATTAATTAAAGATTTGTAAAAGCTATTCTAAATTCAAAGCGGGGGGTGAGGGAGAGCGAAAGAAAAGGAAGGGAATTGGTCTAAATTGTTTAGTAAAAATATTGATCTTGCGCATTATTTGAGTACAATCATGGAGGGGGGTAAGGGCAAGGAGGAGGAAGAAGTTGTTAAATTAAAGAGACCTGAAACGAGAAAGGACAAGAAAGAGTCAAAGGATCAAAGAGAGCAAAGAGAACAGAGGGAACAAAGAGATGGACAAACACCACCACCGACGGCTGAGACTTCAGCAGGAGAAAACGTGCACCTTTATGTAGAGATAGGTAAATTTATGAAGAAAGTGGAACAGATGGAAAAGTCAATGTCTGGAAATTTCCAAGAATTGAGAAAAGAGATTCATGCTAACAACGAGCAGACGAAGCGGGACAGGGATGCAACTACTGTTAATTTCCAAAATTTGGCCACAATTCTTAATGATCTGTCAAGGGAAGTCAAAGATAATTCAAAAAGGATGGAAAATATGCTGAAGAATACGAGGAAAGACGTAAAGACACTACAACTTGATGTGAAAGAATTGGGAGTCTAAAACAAAAGAAATTGATTATAAAGTGTGTTCTCAAGAAAAAAGATTAGATATGGTGGAAGAGGGTATGCGAAAGCAAAATATTGTGATTCGTAAAATGCCAGAACGAACGCCAGACAAGCAGAAGGAAAGAATAGTTGATTGGTTAAACGCTCTTAAAATGGGAAAAGATTTCGTTGCGGAAGATATAGCCAGTGTTTTCAGGGTGGGGGGAAAGAGAGGAAAGAATTTTCAAAGAAATGTTTTGGTTAAATTTGCAAATTGGGGTGATAAGCTTAGGGTGATGGCTTTTATCAAACAGGCTGGTGCTGGCGTTCTGGAAATAGATGGGACTTCTGTGGAAGTCTACAATGATATAGCCCCGGAAGAACGTGTTTGGAGATATAAAATGAAACCAGTGACAAAATTTTTGAAAGCCAGAGGGCTCACATATAATTGGAGATTTCCACAGCAAATATGTTTTTACTATGACAGAAAAATGCACGTTGTTAATTCAGAAATGGATGTATTGGAGTATATGTGCCAGATTGGCTTGGTCAAGGTGGGAACACAGGAATGGATGTCCTTAAGAAAGGATTTGTTGGAATCTGGAGCCATAAAAAGAGATAGATTTGGAGAAGAAGAAGAGGAGGGAGCTACGGGGGGTACTGATGACTCTGAGAGTGTGGTAGTGGCAGGTGAGTAATTATTATTCTTTGCATGTTATTTTTTCTTTTTCTATGCCTTCTGTTTTCTTCTGCTTCTATAAAAAAGAAAAAAAAAGAGTGAGAGAGATGGGTGGAGCTGGGCGGGCAAATTTAGGGACTGTAATTAGATCATGCCATTCTTTTCATGTCCCCACCTCCCCTCTTTGGAAGACGAAGGCGTAACTCTGAAGAGAAGAGTGGGGAGGTTCAACGATCTTATTAGAATAGGTAAGTTGTATTGTTTATTAAGGGGTAGGTATTTAGATTTTTTTTTTTAGTTATTCAATGTAAGGTGGTGGATTGCACGTCCAAGGAAGGTTCCCACACGTTGAAACTGTTCAACACAGATGATCAAAAATATTAAAGTAGTATCATGGAATGTAAAGGGTACAGGTAGTGTATTGAAAAGAAAGAAATTACAATTAGGGCTTAATAAAGATAAACCGGATATCATTTTTTTACAGGAAACCCATCAAAAATCAGCGGAAGCTAATAAATTAGTTTTAAAAGGAATGCAAATCTACGAAATGGCATATGGGACATCCAAATCTAGAGGGGTAGCGATACTGATCTCTGATAAAACTGGATACAATATGACACAAAGCATCTCAGATCCAGAAGGGAGGTATTTAATAATTAAAGGAAATATAGATGATAAGGAACTGACACTTGTTAACATTTATGCACCAAATGATAATCAGGAACAATTTTTAGATAAAATGCAAAAAATTATTAGTAAAGAAGGCAGTCTGAACATGATAATAGCGGGAGATTTTAACTTAATAAGATCGGATATGGACACCACAGGAGACAAAAGAAAGAGCAAGAAGTATATATTGGATAATTGGATTAACACAATTGGTTTAAAAGATGTATGGAGAGAAATTAAGGGTGGGGAAAAAGCATACACATATTTCTCTCAAGTGCATAATATGTACTCTAGGATAGATTATATTTTTGTTACAGAAAGTCTGAACAGACTGACGGAAAATATAGAGATAGGAACAATTAAAGAATCAGACCACGCAAAGATATTAATGGACATAAAATTAGAAGACACAGGAAGAAAAATGTATAATTAGAGATATAATTCAAAAAATTTTAAGGAACAGGCCACTAAAAATTATATAATAGAAAAATGGGAAGAAAATTGGAAATGGAATGATAATAACGAGGTTAGTTATAGCACAGTGTGGGACACCATGAAAGCAGTTTTTAGAGGCGAATCCATAAAAATTACAAGTACGAGAAACAAACAAAATAGGAGCAGGTATCAAGAATTGGAAAAACAATTAAAAGAACTTCAATTGGAGCATGCAAGGACTAAAAGCCAAGATATATTTGGAAAGATTCAAAAAATAAGAAAGGAATTAGAAGGAAAAGATATTGAAAAAGTTAAAAAAGATTTAATCTTTCTAAAAAGAGAATATTTTGAATTTGGTAATAAAAATTCGAAACTGTTAGCAAGAGCAGCTAAAGAAAAGAAGATCAAGAGTCAGATTGGTGTATTGATAGATAAAAAAGGGAAAAGGTGCAATAAAAGCGCAGAGAAGGTCAAAATTGTTGAAAGTTTTTATCGAGATCTTTATTCAAAAAAGGATGTAACCATAGCAAAACTCAAGGAATATTTTGACAAACAACAAATAAATAAGATATCAGAAGAGCATAGAAAAAAAATGGAGGAGGAAATAACACAAAATGAAATTCGGGAAGTTATTGGAAAACTAAAAGTGGATAAGGCACCAGGAGAAGATGGATTACCGGCCGAATTCTATAAGGAATTTAAGGAAGTAATAGTTCCAAAGCTATGTAAATTATTTAATAAAATAATGGAAGGCGAATCAATTCCAGATTCATGGAATAGATCGATCATTACTTTAATTCCCAAACCAGGAAAAGATCTGGAGAAAGTAGAGTCATACAGGCCAATCTCACTAATTAATCAAGATGCAAAATTTTTTACTACAATATTGACTAAGCGCCTGAGTAGCTTCATAAACAAATACATTAATAAAGACCAAGCAGGATTTTTGAAAAATAGATATATGTCGGATTTGGTAAGGAGAGTGTTGGACCTGTTGGACTCTACAGAAAGGAAAAAGGAAAAGATAGGATTTTTATCTCTTGACATATTTAAAGCATTTGACTCTTTACAATGGGCTACAATTCATGGAATGATCGGTCTATATGGATTTGGTAATAAATTTCAGGGTGTAATTACAAAATTATATCAACAAGGAATAGCTAGAGTTAAAGTTAATGATATATATACAGAGAATATAAAATTGGAAGCAGGCACCCGTCAGGGGTGCCCTTTGTCCCCAGTTCTGTTCATAATGGCAATGGAGTTCTTAGCTAATGATATACGTCAAGATGAGGAAATAAGTGGAATAGAGGATAATAAAATAAATTTATATGCAGATGATACTCTTATAATTGTAAAGCAACCAGAGAAGGCATTAGAAAGGATATATCTACATTTACAAACGTTCGAAGAAACAACTGGTCTGAGAGTAAATTGGGAAAAATCAGAAATGATATATTGTAACGGGGAAAAAGAGGAGCGAGAAAATATTGAAGGAAGATATAAGATACAAGTTAAATCTAATTTAAAATATTTGGGAATAACAATCTCAAGCAAAACTGGGGAACTTAAAAAGCTAAATTATCTAAAATTAAAGAAGGACATTGAAAGGAAAATAATACAATATAATAAATTAAATTTATCATGGTTCGGCCGGATAGCCTTAAGCAAAATGATGTTATTGCCTAAAATAAACTTTTTATTTGATGTCTTACCAATAAAACACAGTAAAAAAGAATTGGAAGAATATCAAAAAATTATAAATAAATTTTGTAATGGGAAACGAAGAGCAAGGATATCTAAACAATTGTGGTATATACCTCAAAAAGAAGGGGGACTGGGAATCCCGAGTATACATAATTATTATAGAGCGTTCCAGGTGAGAAACGTTGTAAAAATTTTGATGAGGGAAGAAACAATATGGGAAAAAATCGAAAAGAGAGATTTTGTACAAGTGGGCAAAGCGGCATTCTTAAGTAAAATTGATAGCAAAAAACATAAAGAGGTACAGAATAGGATGATAAAAACAACCATAGAAGAATGGAATAGGGTAAGAGAAGATCTTATTCCAGGGATTTCACCAATTGTAGAATTAGAAGACTTTAATAACTTCCCAATTAAATTAGATAGAGATTCTAAGGTAATATTATTAGAAAATAGGGTCTCACTGTTAAAAGATTGGTTGAAGATCTGTAGAGATTCGGAGAAAAGAAAGGCACTTTTTTTACAACTGAAACTAAATTGGTTCCAGACTCTCCAGATAAATAACTGGAATAAGAGATTTTTATCTTATAACAGTTTAGATAGGCAACTCACGACCTTTGAAGAACTTTTGGCTGAAATAAGAAAAGGAAATATGGGAATTAAAGGGATAGTTAGCAAAATTTATAAGATTTTGAATGAACGTGGGAATATACAGGAAGCCTTAAAGAATATCTGGGAACAAGATTTGAATAAGACAATTTCGGAAGAGAGTTGGCATAGAAAATGGAAAAAAAGGATAATGAGAACTATGTCTGTAAGAGTAAAAGAGCATAATTTTAAGATGCTTTGGAGATGGTATCTGACCCCAATTAGACTGCATCAAATAAATAAGGAAATAAGTAACAAATGCTGGAGGTGCAAGCATTTAATTGGGACGTATGTACACATGTGGTGGAACTGCAACGAGGTATTAGAATTTTGGGGCAAGGTTGAAAAAGAAATCGACAATATAATGGATATGCGGTCAGAATTGGGACCAGATATGGCATTACAGTCAAACCTCATATAACACTAAAACCTGGTTCCACAAGTCTTGATGTTATATGATTTTTAGTGTTATCCGATGCATGTTAAAATCCTATGGGAGCCATAGAGATACATTGTAACCACACAGGCTTTAGCGGTTGTTATCTGAAGCATCCCATAGGATCTTAATGTTATCCGATGCAATTCTTCCCCCCAGATTCCTTAATGTTATGCGATTTTCGTGTTATTCGATACTAATGTTATATGAGGTATTACTGTATTAACAAATGTGGATAAATACAAGATAAGCAATGATGGTAAAGAGCTGTTGGCTGTGATGCTGTCTGCAGCAAGACAATGTATAGCAAAAAACTGGAAAAGTAACGTGATATTGAATATACAAGATTGGTATAAAGAAATGTGGGAATTAGCTCTTAATGATAAATTGACATGGGAATTAAATGTTAAGAAAGGCATAGTTCAAGCAAATGGATTCTGGGGAATCTGGAAGAAATTTGTGGAATATGTGATTGTTGAAAATAAAGGAGTTAGCCCTGTACCAGAACAAACTAATTTCTGGAAAATGTAAATGGATATAACCCTCCTGGACATTGTATATAGCACAGAGGTGAATTAAATAATGAAGAAGGTATGTTGTAGAGATAATAGAGGCACTAGAACTATTGGCTGAAGAGAGGTGACATAAAAGTTAAAAATGTGTTATAGCTTTTTATTCTTTGTATTCAATATATATCAAGTGTTGTACTCTTATGAAAAAATCTTTTGTATTGTATGTTTGTTTTCTTATTGTTTCATTTTTATTGAAAATTTATAAATAAAGATTAAAAAAAAAAAGATTGCAAAAGTTTTGTTTACTACAGATCCCAGAGTTCTACATGGCCATAGTGTAGGGTTCTGTATTTTTTCCAAGCATTCTTGGACATTTCATTATGTACTGCAATGTAGCCTATAGTGGTAAAAGAAAACAACAGCTCTAGGATATGAGGGTGTAGACAGGATTTATACTGAAGAAAATGTTTAAGTAAAATATGGGAAAGTATTTTTAAGGGGGGGAACCCTTTCACATCCAGAACTTTAATGCAGGGATGCCTAAAACTATGCCTATGGGTCAGATCCGGTTCATGGTGCCTAATAATGCAGCCTGCGCTGCTCCCAGAAGCAAAACATGTCTGCACATGCACAAAACACTGCCATAAAGGACCCACAGCTGTCATAAACACATTTATGACAGCTGTGGGTGCATTTATGGCAACATTCTGTGCATGCATGGATGGATTTTACTTCAGCTTCTGGTGGGAGGAACCATGTGACCGGCCCGCTCAACCATGTGACCAACCCACAGTCCGAAAAGTTTGGACCCCTGCTTTAACGCATGCACTAAACTAGCTGTTTCAAATCAAAGCTGATAATAAAAACTATGAACTGAAAGAAATATACTGTAGCAATAGAAAGAAAAACACAACTATTAATGCAAACGGTTTGCACAATAAGCAAACAGTATATAAATCAAGCTGCCTAGCTTTAGATTGCTGTAACATAACAACCATACTTCTTCTCACTTTCATGAACAGGATATGGTTTAGACTTGAACATACAAAATGCTGCTTTCATGTTAACATCAAAAAAGCAGTACTGCTATCAGTTATTCTGAAATCTCAGATACTCCTGAAAAATACTTTTTTAAAATCATATCAAAGGCACACAAAGGTGCTTTCTGGCTTGAAATGATTTTTGCTGGAGGAACTCAACCCCCAAAATGCACCACTGCCGTTATTAGCAAAATGAGAACACAACCATGTACTAATTATTCAGATGATCAAAAGATGACATTTTGCAATACTGAGAGGAAGCATCATTATAAAATTCAGATTTTCAATTATCTAACTGTGTCAATGTTATTTTCTTAGTTAACTGCTTTTTATAGATGAAATAAAGTTTTTGAAATGTTTCTCATGTGTATAACCGTCTCATCTGTAATATAAAGAAATCTCTACTGTAGGCAGAACACAAAAATAAAATTTGGTAAAATCTGCCCAATTTAGTTTGCAATGAAGAAAAATGTGAATATAGTTTTACTGTAGCATTTTTTTATCTGCAGGAAGCACAGCTAAAGCAAGGGTCCCCAACCACTGTGGGCTGTCCTGAACTGGGTCACAGGTCTGGTGGGGCTGGGAGTCCCGGTGGCAGCCTTCTGTCCTCAGCGTGTTCCAGGTTGTGGGTGTACAAGCTTCAGACACAGCAGATGGGCTGGTAGCAGGGGCCCTCCTCCACATTGCTTAACTGCAACGGGGCTCCCCCCCCCCCATATATGCAGTGTGCACTTTGTCATATTTTGTTGTGTACTTGTGCCGTCCAGTCCCGCTGCTTCCTCTTGCCGGTCTGTAGAAAGGTTGTTTGGAATGAAGCTGGTCCGTGATGCAGGAAAGGTTGGGGACCCCTGAGCTAAAGGAGACTTACTTTAATAAGCTGTAAACAAGGGAAAATACATCCTCTCTCCCTGTTGGTGCCTCGGTGCCCCAGTCAACAGTGCTGGTACCAAGTCTTATAAAAAAGAAATGACATTGTGAAGTTCCAGTACCCCTGTTACTTTACCACTATGCCACACCATTGCATCAAACACCAATACTTCTACGCACATTTTTCTGCATTGGTACATCTGCAGCACTACCCAGAGTAACAATTTAGTTAGATGAGTGGGATATAAATTGAATCAATCAATCAATCAATCAACCAACCAACCATCCAACCACACTGCCCGAAACTGAAACGAATGGTTCTGGTGTACAAAGAAAGAAGCCTAGCAGTGGAAGAAAAAACTATGGATGGGTTTAGATTCACATTGATTTAATATGTTAATGAAATGTTAATATTTCAGCGCGCACACAAATTAGCTGTGTTGACATTTACAGCACATGTTGGCCAAAGTCCTGTTATTTATAAATAAAACTAGAATAGACCCATTGAATTAATGAGTCAACTCCTCCATAAGTTCCATTAATTCAAATGCCAGAGTAAGCTGCAGTTAGAGTAGGCCCACCAAATCCCCACTGATTTAATGGGCCTACTCCAGAACAACTTACAATACTAAGCAAAGGATTTTGGTCAATTAAGAGTGAGAAACGTAGGTAAAAAAAGTAATATAACATTGAAGCTCTCTAACATCTATTCATGGGGCTATTTTTGGCATCAAAAGGGATACTGACTTCAGAAATAATTTCTAAGAGTGTTTTCACTTTTAATAACATCAGATCAAAATGAGGTAAGAGAAACCAACTCAACATAAAAGCACAAATTCACATTAAGATTTTTTAAATGAATTTGTTTAATTTGTGTCTGTGACACTATTAATGAAGACACATATATATCTTTCAGTCTCCCAACATTAGAAAGAAAATACAAGTTTCAGATTCACAGGACTCTGTGTCAAGAAAAATAAAAAAATTCTATCACAAACATGAAGTAGCATGGGGTCACTGGCTGAAATTCAATAGCAAGTCAGACTACAGAAGATCCATTGACTCAAAGGAACTTACAGAAGAGTTTATTCACCAAAACCTCAGGTTTGGTGGATTTACTCTAGTTACAACTTACTACTTATTTTCAACCAATAAGTTATTTTGAAAAAGTTTTTTAATATTTATTTCATTTTAACAATTCAACAAGCACTAGCAGCCTGGAGTGGTATAGTTCAGTGTATACAAAACAGGTAGATGTAGCACTGTCATGAAACCCATGACTCACCCTAGATTTCCAATGTCTGTCTCACCTGCCGGTGTTCCTTCACTCTGTGGTCAAAGGAATCCTTAGAAGATACACAGCCAGGCTAGGATAATTGAGAAGTAGCAAGTGGGTTTTTTTAATGTAGAGCAGGGGTTCCCAACGTTTTCCTGCCAGGGGCCAGTTCCCGCCACCACACTCAGCTGTGGGGGCCAGAGGCGCAGCTGCACCTACAACTTATGTTTTTGTCGTCATCTGCAATGGCGGGGATTGCGTGGTTTTGGCTGTTTCATGCACAGCCTCCACTGCTTCCCAGAGTGGCGGGAGGCTTTCTGGAGCATGTTCGCTCCAGTTTGATAATTTTCTGACGCTCCTCCGCTGCACGTCGGCAGCTAGAGTGGGACTGTGAGGTACCAAACCAGAGCAAACATGATCCAAAAAGTCTCTCACCACCCTGGGAAGCAACAGAGGCTGTGTATGAAGTGGCAAAAACTGCACGGTTTCCACCACGGTGGTAAGTGACGGTTTTTTAACTTCTGGTAGTGGGGTGGGTAGGTCTAGAGGGGCCCAGGTGGCTACCACTGGCTGCATTAATGATATACATGGGCCAGAATCTTACCTTATCAAAACCAAAATATTCAATAACCGATATTTATCCTGGCATCCTGCAGCCTGAATGGTGAAGTGCTAGATTTAGTACAAGATTTCCCTTAATCAAATCCAATTCCAGACACCAGAATGGAGCTTTTAAGTTTTATTAAAAAGAAAGAGAAAAAACACTAAAAAGTAGGTAAAACCTGGGGAAAGATTGAAAAATGTCCACCAAAATATACACAGATAGAAATACACAGAAAAATCTGTCTCTTAGGTTCTATGTTTATGCAAACCTCTCAACCCTATGATTTCTATAGAACAGTATATTTGGACCTCCATCCTCTCCTTCGAGAGACAAAAACCTCATCCACTTTTCTAGAAAAATTTGTCCTGATTCTGGCTATTAACTCTCCGTGGTTTTCAATCTCCCTTAATTACTCTCTGATGTTCTTCTTCCAGGAAGACATAGGTTGAAACAACTCAAATTCTTGAACTGCTGGCAGATAATCTCCAACTAGTTCTCTGTTGTAATTATAAATACCTTTCTGGTCTTTCCAGTTTACAGGGGATAGACATTTATCCTGCTGCCAGATGGCACCTAGGCGACACATTCTACATTGCTTTTTCTTTCATATTTCCTCTGAGCATTTAGAGTACTGTACTGTACATTTTTGCCTGACCAACATGTTAAACATTTGATTTCTCAACAAGCACTGAGTGAAAGCTATAGAATTACAGTATTACTGGGTACCTGAAGCCAACTTTTAGTGATAAAGTCAGTTTGCTAGCAGGCAGTACAGCCAGTGATATAGAGTAGCTAATAGAGAAATACACAAAACATTTACAGTATATCAAATGCATATCAACACTTTATATACTATTCAATCCTTCCCAGATTAAAATCAAAGAATTTTTTCCAGTGTCTGTGAATCTTGAAGGAGTAGCAAAAAGAAAGAAAGAAAGAAAGAACTGCCCACCTCATAAAATGGATGAAACCCAGGAAAGTCTAGTAGCTGGTCACACAGAGAACTGGATTACTTGAAAGTGATTTAACAGATTATCTTGGCAAAACCAAACTATAAAAAAAATATGTTTTCACAGACACAGTTCTTTTGAAAGTGTGAAGAAGAACAGGCTATTTGAAACCTATGTCAGTGTACTGGCAGACTTGTTGTCAGCCCATTATTGGGCAAAAATTATCTGATATATTTATAAACTATTGCAGAGCTCATGATACGAACAGAGAAAGAAGACTAACAGTTCAAAAATAAAAATAGAAGTTTTTAAAAGTGCTAAAATCTTGAAGTAACAGTTATGTAAGTCACAAATTTAAAAAATCTCCTTATCATTAACTTTAGAGTCTTAATTGTATCACATTATTTGCAACAAGTCTACAGAAAATTGTACTTCAATTTAAGGACTACAAGAAAACATGAATTGTTTGGATCATTCACTCTCTAAACACACACAGACACAAAGAGTTGCTCTACTAGACTACTCCACACTACTCACATGCATTGCAAAAGGAAACGAACTCTAGAGACCCAAAGCACCTTTGATCTCAAAGATCTGTTCCCCATACATGCTTCAAAATGCAGATAAAATCCAGGTTAATAATGAGCGAGGTTTGATGTATTCCCATCATCTTTCTGGTATCTGCTTAGGAACCCGGATGTAGGAAGGGGTAGGAGAAAGTAAAGGTGCTAGCAGCTATCACTACCGGTTGCAGGAGAGTCCTGAAGCTGGTGTCTGTGTCTGGGAACTCTGCCAACCTCGCATTTGCCTTGAATAGAAAGGAGGCAAGGTGGATGCAGCCAGCTCCCTGGAGACTTAGGAGGACCAGAATAGGACAGCTTGTGGACAGAATAAGATTCACAGGCTTCCCTGGCTCACTAGAAACATCACAGAAACCGCACACAGGTAAACTGTCTTTTCCTGTGTAAGCCAAGGGAAGCCACCTTCTGATTTATTTATTTATTTATTTAAATTTATTATCCTGCCTCAATCGGGCGAACCCGACTCTAGCCGGCTTACAACAATATGACTGGACTTCATGGGGAAACCGAAACACTACACATTTTGACCACAATAATAGGTACCAATTTTTGAAGTGGTAATTGTGTTTGAATAACAGACAGGGATTTTTCCATTATTGTCAGGTGTACAGAGCTACAGCCATTGTATACCTCTGAAAAGGTAAAGGTCACCCTTGTTCAAAAGCCAGATACTTGTCTGATGAAGTGGACTTGATCCACAAAGGCTCACATTTAAATACGGGAGTTAGTCTTTAAGGAGGCACAACTTTTTTGTTGTTTTATTTACTCTCTAATAATAGGTACTTGTGACACAGAATGACTGTAACATCGCCCATCTAGACCAGGAGTTCTCAACCTTTTAAAGCTAGGGGCTAGGTCATGCTCCCTCAGACAGCTTTGGGGGCTGGATGGCCATTTTGATCTTCCCCCCCCCCCCACGGCTCTTCCTGTTGTGGTGGAGGTGTTAGGGGGCCACATGAAATGGTGCCATGGGTTGCATCCAGCCCACAGGCCACAGATTGAGAAGCCCTGATCTAAACAATCAATATACAGTCAACACAACGCTAATTTGTGCAAGATGGCTGGCACATCAAACTGCTATGCCTCAGCTTTTAAAAATTACAGTAAGACCCCAAGTTACGAAAAAAACGGTTCTATGGCCTCTTTCGTAACTCGATTTTTTTGTAACTCGAGGCATCCCCATAGGAATGCATAGAAAAACAAAAAATTTTAAAAAATAATTTAAACAGAGAGATCTCCCTACCTTTTGCCTGCTGCTGCTACTGCTGCTTCCTTCCTCCTGCTGCTCCTGAGAGTGGGAACCGCTGCCACCACTGCCCCCAACCCACCCCTCGGCTGCTTCTGCGGTCAGGTAGAGCATAGGGGGCATATCCTTGTGCCTGGCCTTGCCGAAGCCCAGAGACTTCACTGCAACTGTGAAAGTACGGGGGACTTTTGCGGTTGCAGCAAAGTCTCTGGGATTTGTAGAAAGGCAAGGACCAATGGGATCACTTTCCCAAAGCCTTCCAGAGGCAGCAGGGGTGGCAGACATGCCGGACTTAGCTGAACAAATGGCCACAAGGACATTTTTTACAACATCCTCATGGCTGTTTGTGCCACTTTGTCCGGTGTGTCCACCACCCCCTTCACCTCCGGAATGTTTTGGAAAAGCAATCTTATCAGTCCCTGACATACTGCAAAGCCCAGAGACTTCATTGCAATCGGAAAAGTCCCCCATACTTTTTAGATCACAGTGAAGTCTCTGGGCTTCAGAGGATGGCGGGGGCCGAAGGAATTTTTCCTCCCAACCCTTCCAAAGCCTGCAGACTTGGCAGACAGGGCAGCAGCAGCAACAGCCACAGGGGCATTGTAAAAAATGCCCCCATGGCTGTTTCTGCCGCAGTAGTTGGCCCATCCACTGGGTCCGCAGGCTCCGGAAGGGTTGGGAGGAAAGATCCCTTCCGTCCTGCCATTCTGCAAAGCCCAGAGGCTTCGCTGCAATTGAAAAAGTCCTCTGAAGCCACGATTGCCACCACTTTCTCTGCCGCCACCAAGGTAAGTGTTTTTTTTTTTTTTTTAGATTTTCAGTGGGGTGGTGGGCAGGTGGATTCTTAGAACGCAAAATGATGGCACCACCCTTTTGAGCACTAAAAAATTGATTTTTACAGACCAAAATGGCGACGCAGAAGAACAGATGCCTTTGAAATGTGGTGTTAGAGGAGAGCCTTGAGAGTACCCTGGACAGCGAGAACAAACAGGTTGATCTTAGAAGAAATCAACCCTGACTGCTCTTTGGAAGGTCAAATAGTGACAATGAAGCTAAATTACTTTGGACATCAAATGAGAAGAGAGGATTCACTTGAGAAAGCTTTGATGCTGGGAAAGGTGGAGGGCAAAAGAAGAAGGGGCGGCAGAAAATGAGATGGCTAGATGGTATTGTAGACACAATGGGCACAGAGTTGGAGAGGTTGAGGAATATGGTGGAGGACAGAGGTGCCTAGCATACAATGGTCCATGGGGTTGCAATCGACTGTGTGACTGAACAACAACAAATGATTAACTGCTCTATTTTAATGTGAGCTTTCCTCTATCAGAGGAAATAGACCTGATCCACAAAAACATTAAAAATGGGGCAGTTAGTCTTTCTTCTTCTTCCGTATTCGAATATAGACAACCAGCCATGAAGACTGTTCTGAGAATATAATGCAGTGGCCTTCTGCATCGCAACATGATATTCATACCACTGAGCCAGTTCCGCAAGTCACATTCTGGTCCTGAGTCCTTTTGGCACGCAAAGTCCTCATCAGCCCCAGACCAGCATTGATGAAGCTCCTGCCCTTAATCAAGATTGATTCAAGTGGGATTTAATCCACTTGGGGACAACCACCTGTCAGCGACTTCTGGACATGTGCCAACATTACTTCAACATTACCTGGCACTTTAACTCCCTCCACCTCAGTTCTCTCCTTGTCCCCTCCTGGGCCTTCCAGACACCGGCAGCTCCAATCTGGGACTACTGATACTCCGAGCCCTTTCCATGGAGTTCTGGTCCAGCAAAATATTTTGCTGCAACCTGGAAGCTCCACTCTAAAAGTGATCCCCAGACAATGCCAAATGGAGAGAATGGTACCAATGTGCCCTCTCCTGGCTTAAGATGGCTTTACCCCACCTTTCAATATACAGTAATACCTCATATAACATTAGTATCGAATAACACGAAAATCGCATAATATTAAGGAATCTGGGGGGAAGAATTGCATCGGATAACATTAAGATCCTATGGGATGCTTCAGATAACAACCGCTAAAGCCTGTGTGGTTACAATGTATCTCTATGGCTCCCATAGGATTTTAACATGCATCAGATAACACTAAAAATCATATAACATCAAGACTTGTGGAACCAGGTTTTAGTGTTATATGAGGTTTGACTGTACTGTACAAAGTATCAAATGAATTGTGGTTTATTGTTCCCAAGGAATGTTAAAGATACATTGTTCATCTGTAGTTTTCACAATACAGATAATTATACAATAGATATAACACTATTCAAAAAGATTCAAGAAAAATCAACACCTTGGCTTCCTCCATGAATTTAAAGAAATCTAAGTCACTAAGTCAGTGGTGGCGAAACTATGGCACGCATGCCAGAGGTGGCACTCTGAGTCCTCTCTGTGGTCACCCATGGGGTTGCTCCAGGACAGAGTTTGTCCCACCCCTCTGTCCAGCAGCCCAATGGGACCACTTCCTCCCCCCCCCCGCAGAGTTCACCCTGCCCATCAGCCCAATGGGAGTGTTTCCTCCCTCCCTTGTTGACATGTTGGCACTTTGCGCTAAATAAGTGGGTTTTGGGTTGCAGTTTGGGCGCTTGGTCTCTAAAAGGTTCGCCATCACTGCACCAAGTTATCATTGTGATGATTAGAAGAGAGCAGGATTACTCTCCTCTCATACTTCTCTGGAAGTTCTCTTCAGCATCTCCTCACAAAATCTCCTCAGAAAGTTCCCCCTCAGAAAACCCTCTCTTTCCTTTTGATTCCTCACCATCCCCCTCCTGGCTTATCTCATTTACATGAGGCAATCAGAGAGCATTCTGATACATCCCTGTATCCTCACTGTCTTTTGCACGGCAACAGAAAACACAGTACAACTAACACATGGACTTTTATACCAAGTAAACTACATTTGGTGTAACTTGTGAGCCCATAGTAGGCTCTACCATAACACCACCCTTCCCTGTGGACTTCGGTACCCAAGGCCATTTGTCCTCAGGGTTGTCAGGTTAGCTAACTGCTACCTGACACTTGAGTCGCTGGCAGTACGGTCTACTCTATTACCATAGCAGGTTAACCTGGCCAGATAGCAAGTTAGTCTTTAAGGTGCTACAATGTTTTTGTGTCTCTCCCCCCCCCCTTCTGTCCAATATGCTAGCACAGACTAACTAACACAACTACTTCTTCAAGAGCTCTCTTGTTAAATTATGTCACTTCTTTGATGAAAAGAAGAGAGCGCAGATTGAACTAAAATTACAGACTAAATTTTAGTCAAATGCATCACATTTACTTGGACATTTTTTGTTATGTTGATTTTCAGAGCAATCCTATGCCAAGAGGGAAGAGAACCCAGCAGAACCAGCTTCTCAGTTAGAAATTTTGCAGCTCACAGAAACATGATGACAGGGCTCTTTTTCCTAGCAGCCCTTGGTTCTGATTATTTTAATCTCCCTTCCTATTTAATCTATGGGGAAAGAAAATACCTCTGCCAGATTTAGGATGATGTAAGTGAAAAGAACTCTCTCATCAGGAGAACAAAGGGGTTTTTGACTGTTTAATCTAAGCACATCCACCAAGATTTGCCCTGAAATGACATGTTTTGAGTCCTACCATTGGCAGAAATATTGCCCACGGTGCTCCTATGCCGAGAGTGATTCCCAATGATAGTCACTTTCTATCCAAATAGACATAAACAGGGCTTACAACTGCTTTGATTTTCAAGCCATTGCAAATAATTGTTATTAACTCATAGGACCTATACAGTATAGTATACCTTTTGTGAAGACATTTTTAAATAATGTAATTTCAATAAATGGGTAGATAAATAGATCTGTGTTGATTTAAGCATAATTATATCTCTTCTATCAGTGAGGTTATGTAGTGATCAAGACCAGTTTTGCCTAAATGGCTCTAGAGACATCATTCTATAGAACTGAAAGTTCCCTAGCATCTTGCATTAATTTCATCTATCTTTATTCTGAAGCAGTTTGCATTTTCCCTGCTACCACCTTTTGAAAGGTGTAAGTCATAGCTTTATATCCCCCTCCAAAATCCAGCAAGATTTTTAACAGTCTCTTGTTGCATGTAGAATTGGACACTGGAATTTTGGAAGAACTGAATAAAACTCATATACATTGAAATTCAATACTGTTTATGCTACAAAACTACTCAATTAATATTCTTTATAAAGCGGAATACAAGCACCTGTATGTTTGGGGATAATACATTAAATACAGGATCCACCTAAACTGTGAGGCCCATCAGTTTTCAAATAAAATCAAAAGGAAAAAAAACTAGCTTCTAATTCTTATAATTATTGAATTTTACCTGGAGCTTAGATAAACAGTGAGGACTCTATTATCTTTTGCCAGAATGAGCTTCCCATCACCACTATTTTTACTTCACGAGTTAAATATTTGTTGCAAATGGCTCGGTCAAGCCAAACTAACAATTCCAACCTATAAAAAGCCTACTGGTTTACTTTCAGTGGTAGAGATTTATTTACACATACAGTACTGTACTTAATTTAAAAGGATTTTTTTGTATGAATTATGATATGACATTAAAATTTATACTGCCGGACAGTACAGCCCTGCACTCCCATTTTCAGAGTCATTATACAATTCTTTTGCATTTAGCTTCCAGCACAGAAATCAACAGTTGTACAGCATGTTTTCCAAACATATAGGGTACTATATGTATACATTCAGACACAACAAATTCTCTCTAGTGAAGAAGTGGTCACAAACCTCCTTCCCTGGTATGACATAGCTATGAAAGGGTTGGAAGTTTCTGTGTCCTTTATTATTAATGGAAGTTTACCAGGATACACCCGATTGTGGTTCAAAAATACCACAATCCTCAAGGAGGCTCTTTCTGTGAGGCCCTGTACCACCCTTTATATGCCTAGAGAGGGATCCTTCTTACACGGTAGTTCCACCTGTGACAATAACCAACTATGGAATTCTCTTACTTTTGGAGATGCATCAGGAATCTTCAGTAATTCTATTCTGATGGTTACCTAAAAATGTATCTCTTTGTAATTATTTACAGATATTTTTTTTTGTTAGATGAGAAAAACTATGAATTTGTGATGACCTACCCCGGCGGGCAGGGTTGCTACACAGAGAGTCCTGACAGCAGTATATTCAAGGAGAATCTAGATAGCAAAATCAAAAGAGCAAGGCGAGGTCTGGTTACATGTATTTCAAGCGAGTGTCTAGTAGTCCAAAGGATGTCCGGTGGCACCATCAAGGTTGGCAGAGAAGTCATGGTCATGGCAGCCAATCACAATAAGTATCCAAAGACAAGCAGGGTGTCAATCTTTGCAAAGAGGAACTGTACCGACATTTGACTGGTGAAACATGCTTGCTTAAAAAGCTTCATAGCTAATGGCTATCAGCTGGGAGCCTCCTCTGCAGTGATGGGATGTAACAGGTTCTCACCAGTTCTCCAGAACCGGTAGTAACTTTTCCCAGTGTCCCAGAGAACCAGTACCAGCTTTTGGGGGGAACCACCTTCAGGGCTTATTTTTTCACTGGTTCCCCCACTGCGCATGTGCACCAAGCACTTGGTGTGCATGCACGCCTACAGTGCTTGGTGCATATGCATGGCCTCCTTGCTGTCCTTCCAAGTGGGGAGGAGGAAGAGAAGCTGCTAGCCTGAAGCTCCCTATAGCCTGCTCCCCAGGGTAAGTGACTCACCATTGGATGTGGTGTGTCTGTGTGTATTTTAATGTGTATTTAATACCTTTACCATTATTGACATACTACCACAGTTCCTAAAAAGGACTGGCGGCCGGCAGGCCTAGCGGCCTGGCTTGGGGTTTTAAAGCAAAGTCTTGGAGTTACCTCATCAATAAGCTACACCTGTGCTGTTCCAATTGCTGTTCCAATTGGAGAACCCTTAAGGAGGTACAGCTGTTTTACATTTACATTAAGGCATATTATCCTAGAGAACTGGTTAGGCAAAGACGTAGTACCTAACTTCTTTAACTGTTGAAAAGTGCCAAAATGAAGCCATCTAGTGGTGAGTTCATTCTATAGTTCCTTCCATCTGACCTAGTGTGAGAAAGATTAACCAGAATAAGCTTTAAGCTCTGGTTTAAAAGCTATGGTTGATTTGTGTATTTTAATGTATTTTTATTTAATTTATTTAATTTATTTATGGGTTTGTGTTGTGGGTGGGTGGGTTGAGGGGTGTGTGTATGTGTTTATTTTTATTTTTATTTTATTTTATTTGGCCCCACCCACAACATCATGACATCATGATGTTGGCTCTGCCCACGATGTCATGACATTAGCTCCGCCCACACTGTGATGACATCATGGTGGGGTAGTAAAATTTTTGACATCCCACCCCTGCTCCTCTGATAATGAGCTCTGGCTTTTTTACGTCTCAGCTGCAGAACTTCTTGGTACCGTTCCTTGGCTGAATGCTGTCAGAGCCAGACCTCTGATCTGACAGGTCATCTGCATGAGGAGTCAGAGTTGGGCCAGAAGCAGGCTGAAGTTCCTGGTTCAAGACATGCTCAGGGTCAACTGCAGGCTGGGGAGGCAGAACTGGGCTGGGCACAGGAAGTGCTTCCTGATCCAGGTCGTCTTCAGAGTCTGAGGGCTGGATCACAACAGAATCTTTTGTTTAGCTGAAAGTTTACACCAAAGGTTCCCAACCTACGGCCCCCGGGGCCAAATTGCTGCTGATGCCAGAAGTGCCCCTGACATCACTGGAAGTGCCAAAATCACCACATTTTTGCACTGAAACCTGAGAAAATGCAGCAAAACAAATCAAAAATGGCTCAAAAATGTTCCTCCCTTACTCCCTCCTCTAAGGAAAGCAGCAGAGGTGGGGAAATGCTCAGAAACATGGCATAAATGCATGTGCCACTGCCAAGAAAAACCATGTGACCGGCCCCTCAGCTGTACCAGGGCCCTGGTACGAAAAGACTGAGAACCCCTGGTCTACACTGTATAATATTTTGCTACTAGGTGGATTTCATTTTTTTTAAGTTTCCAAATGTTTTACCTTTCTAATTTAAACTATAAACTAAGAGAACTATCCATAACAATTACAGGCAACAGGGATCAGTCCCTCTGGGAGTTAATTGGTGTGACCTGTATTTACATTGTATTAACATCTACACCTCAAACATTTACATGAAAATTAATCTACAGAGTGCTGTGATATATCTGAATGGTAAGAAATGTATTTCAACAACATAAACTGACTTCAGAAGGGAATCTTCATTCTGTTGACATATAAAAGAATTGCAGCCAAGCACATAAACTTAAAATATATTGAACTGCAAACCAATACACTTAAATACTAAACCAAAAGCATTTACTAAACCAAACACAATCCACCAGCTGGGAGGATAAAAGAGCCTCCCGTGGCCATGGGAGGTTCGAAGACACCTCTGACGCCATGCCTCACACCCTCCCGGCCCTGCCACCCTAATGGACTCCTTCTCTCACCCGGCCCAGCCCAGCGAGAGGAGACACAGCTGTGCCGGGGGCTGGTGGCTATGAGACCTGCCGCTGCCAACACCCCCCCCCCCAGGGCTCTTTCTCTCGCCCAATGGCCGGAGGAGAGGAGACGCAACAGGGCGTCCTCCAGCCAGGAGGAGGAAGGGAACCAGCTGCAGGAGGCAGCAGCTGACAAACTCTGTGCTGTCGTTTTATCAGACTCCCGACCAACGTCCTTTGGCCTGGAAGAGGAATTGGACTATAACCACAGGTGGACGTTTTTGCATTATAATGTTTTCTACTATGATGTGTATTGTTCTACTGTATGATATTTATTGAACCTTATTGCTCTGTTGCACTACATGCTATGGTATTTTGACTGTACTGTAATGTGTATTGATGTGTAATGTGTACTGACCTACTATATATTTACTGTACTTTACTGTTTTTTTTATATTGTATGCTACTGTATTTTTGTTTGCACTTTAACACTGATATTAGGGGACTCTGTGAGCCGCTCTGAGTCGGTTGCTACCGAGGAGAGCGGGATACAAATCTAAAAATAAATAAATGAATAAATTACATATTTGCATGAAGAAAACATGGGAATCTGATGTGCTAACCAGATAAACAAAGCAATAAGAACAGAAGAAGACTATTAATGTTTAAAGGGAAAATATTTAAAATATGATAAAACCCAAATGGTTAATACTATGAACTCAAGTTCTCTACTTTAGAAAAAGAAGAGCACAATGTGTGAAGAAAAATAATACGGACTGTACATGTGTCCTAAAAGTAAGCACGATCATTTTCATCTTCCACATGTACTCATGAAGGTTTTCCTAAACAAGGAAAGATCTGTTCTCTTTGTACAGAAAACAAAGATCCCTTTGAGAAAGGCAGAGGGCTGAAACTCAGCAAGATATAACCTCCATTAGCCCTGTCACCATTGACAGCATGATCTGGGTGACAAGAAAAAAAAGGGGTGGAGGTGGAACATGTCAAAATGAAGAATCATGAAATTTCCTTAGAGATTACAAAGCAGCGCTAAGCCTTCAGGAATGTTATCATCCATACAAATGTTTTAAATTGGCTTATATCATCAAGCTATCGGCCATCTTACACATAGACTTTTATGTATGTATCTATATGTATGTATGTGTGTATTTTAAGGAATTATAACATATCCCTAGAGTTCCCATCTAATGTGCTTACCAATTTAAAGGCAACACTCAACTGCAGAACATTATTTCTTTCAAGGCTCCCTGTTCAGAAGGACAAATGCAGCAGCCATGACTAAGCAATCAGTGCAGTAATCTTGCCCTTTTCTTTTTAGAAGATAGTAGTTTGTGTAAGTACATTTTTCATTATCATGTGCTTTATTTTCTCCAGTCCACATGAAATATGTGTAGTCACTGGGAGATTAAATGCAGTGAGCATATCAGGTTCTTTGAAATGCATGTTAATGTTCTTTTTGCCCTTGTCTCTTGGAAAAAAGATGTAGAGAGACTTGCCAGTCTGCACCTGCAGAGGTAATAGACAGATGTGTTCCTTAGCCACATGGACTACTAGAGACAGACAATAGTCTGAAGGTAGTTAAATGTCAGTTAAAAAGAGGCATTGCTGCGCAAAGATAATCAAGCACCATTTCTCTCCTACCATACAAGATAATTTGCCAGTTGTGTTGATGCAGCACTGCAGTAAGAAGCAGAGTGTCTACTATTTACACCAAGGGTGGCCAACCTATGGCCCGCTGCACCATTTCATATGGCCCATGAGGACGACGACGACGACGTACCGGAAGCAGAAGCGTTTATGACAGTCACAGACATGTTTTACGGAAGTGTTTATGGGAGGGGGGGAACCATGTGACCAGCCTGCTCAGCTGTCCAGGGTGTGTGGTCAGGCCCACTGAGTAAAAAGGTTGGAAACCCCTAATTTACACTAATAATACCTAGAAGCCAAGAGCCTTCAACTATTTGCTAGAGCTACTGGACATCTACAAATGTCAAGAGGAGAATGCACTTCCTCTTTGCTTTGATTCTTTCAGCACCTCATTGTCTTATACTTTAAAACGTTTCATCTTTCGCATGTATATTTTCTTGGTCCCACTCACCAATATCTTAACTTCTCACTGTTAGTCTGTTGCACACAGTAGATTCCCAACTGCATGACAATAACTTTACAACACCTTTTAAAAAAACTTGAACTCCAGTATCACCCAATGCTCCCAAATGGAAGCATGATGACAGAGGAAACAGAGGAGAAACAGGTAACAGAATGGGAAAGAAGGTGCGAGTGAAATAACAGAAGATGGATGGGTAGGTAGGATGGGAAAAATGGTCAGAAAGAATAAGAATAGAGGGGAAGAGAACAGGCAGCTGG
Source organism: Furcifer pardalis (assembly GCA_030440675.1). Taxonomy (NCBI): domain Eukaryota; kingdom Metazoa; phylum Chordata; class Lepidosauria; order Squamata; family Chamaeleonidae; genus Furcifer; species Furcifer pardalis. The sequence goes on from CP126896.1 coordinate 37,910,227, forward strand.
AATTGAGGCTTGAGAGTTATTTGGAAATCAAACTCCTGTTTTATAATTGACTCCAATGGGAAAGTGGGTCAAGACTTAATGACTTACTTTATGAGGGAACTAATTAAATTGTAAGTGTGAGTTACTCCTACATAAGGGAGAGAAAGATCCTTTCTGAACTCCAGGTAAATTTTCCTCTCAGGAATAAAACTTGAAGGCACAAGCATTTCATGACTTCATGACACCCACAATGTGTCAGCAATCAAACATATACGGTTAAAAATACACATATAAAGTAAAACCCTGTATTTTTATGTAATAGTTTTTTTAATGTAAAACACGGCATTCCCATAGGGATGCATTGAAAAATAAAAGATGGTGGAAGGCGTGGTTGAGTTTGATGAACCTTCTGTGCTTGTCGCTTAGCCTCTTCATGTCTGAAGCGATATTTGGCAGTTGCCTCCCATGGTTGTGGGTTTATACCTGACACCTTCATGGTTTGTTTCAACTGGTCCTTATTCACCACTGGTATAGAACTGTCATAATAAATAACTATTAACCATAATAAGCTATCATAATAAATAAACAAATGAATAGACTGGAACATTTGAGAGGATTTCTTTTGACATATCCTTGTAATATAAAATATTCACACTGCTGAAATATGCTAGCATCAAGACAGTGCATCTGCTATCATCATCATCATCTTCTTCTTCTTCTAATTCTTCTATGTCTAGAATACATGTGAAAAAACAAAAATGAAGGCACCTTTTGGTGAGTTCCTTCTGCAGTTCCTTTCACCTGACCTAGTGTGAGAAAGATTAGCTGAGAACATAAGATTACTGTTACCCAAGTACACCCGATTGTGGTTCAAAATTACCACAATCATCAAGGAGGCTCTTTCTGTACATACATAAGCTAACACATATGTTCATTTTTTAAAAAATCTGGCAAATTCATAAAAAAGGTATCATTCATGGATGAAATGATTTTACAGTATTTCACTTTTTTTAGCCAAGATAAGCACTAGCCTTCCAACGGTACCTACAATGCTTTCACTATTCCCTTTGTCATATGTAGATAATTAAATTCCAGTATCTCCCACCAATTATACCTTCCCATTTAATCAAATTAAGGGAACGAGTTATGTTGAGAATAAGCATAGGTTTGAGAACAACCTAGAAATATCCTTTATGAGTTTGATTTGTTAGGAAATTATGGTTAAATAAAAACATCTGAGTTTAATCTGCTGTCTGCTGTAAAGGAGAGAAGAAACAACAAGCAAAAAACCAAACAAACCAAACAACAACCATGAATAACTCAGCTTACTGCAGTTTATTACACTGAGACATGATTATCAAAAAACCGGGCCTATGTTTTAATTTCATTTTAAAACAATTCTGAAGAAGAGTATTAAAATCTTTCCCTCTAAAATAAATGTTACTTTTGTCTTATCTAAAATACAACAAGATTATGTTGTACAAGGAGTAAGACAAGCTAAATTATTCAGTGGCTTGTCTCTTCTCCAGCTCTAAACTGTTATCCCAAAATAATGAATTTCTTTCCATTTTAAACCTGATGAATAAATACCCAGCATGCCAGAGAGAGTCCCAAGATTGTTTAAATTAATAAATATCTGTATTTTTTGAATTGCTGAAAGATACACACTTTATACCCTTTCTTACAAACTCCATACTTAGCTTTAGGTAACATAATTCAATTACTGTTACTCATTTTCTCTTAGGCTGTGGCATAATGTCAGGTGAATAGATTTTTTCCCTGCAAAATTAATACACAAGTACTGTACTGGTATGTTCCAAATGTAAAGAAAATGCTTGGCAAACGAGAAAACCTTATTCAGCATTGTATGTTTGTTTATTATATTACTGGACTGTACAATAGCCAAAGTTATCTACAGACTATTAAAACTTTTAAAAAAGCATTAAAATAAATAACAACAAGAGCTGCAAAATTAAATCTAAATAAGCCCAACAGCAACCCTAAGACCATTAAAAAAGAAAAATGTGTATTTAAATATGACAAAATGTCTAAGGACACTAAACAAACTCATCACTATGCATCTAAAACAATTAGAATGATGGCCTCAGGCAAACCTTTCTAGGGAGGTGTTGCACATATCAGACATGATGTTTAAAATAGCTGACATACCATTGTGGGCAGTTATCAGATGAGTCAAATGTAGCCCATATGGAAACTGCACTAGTATGCCAATATTGCATAAGTAAAAGACATAAGGTAGACCTGTGCCATATTTCACTTGGTTAAGTTCTTCTTTCACACCTGGTATCACATGTAAATCAGCTACATCTCAATATCACCATGCACAAAAATTTGAAGATGAAAAAATCAGTCTATTTTCCTTCCCACACATTTGTGTCAAATACATTTTAAAAACTACTGAACATAATACAAACATTAAAAAAGAAAATATTTCATTATATATGTATTAGACACTGTATTTTAAAAGAATGTACAAAGGGGTAGCATCTTATTCCATTGTGAGTGGACTTTTATGTACTTCTTGAGCTTTTCAGTCTCAACTGTGGGCTGACATCTGTCAATCCTGGATTGTAATGAGCTAACCCTACCCCACCATCTTTCCACCAGATGCCAGATGAATTAACCTGTTCAAACAATCTTCAGTAAAGGGGAAAATTCCCAGCTTGTGGCCTCTTAATAAGAAGGCGTAGTGATGATTAATCTGGAAAAAAGGTGTAACATTCTACTTTGGAAGTGTTAAATAGCTGCCATTATGCCTGATTTTTTAAAAGTCTATATATTTTAACACATTAACAGATGAAAACATTTTGTATAGCTAAACAAATTGTGCCACTTTTGAAGAAAATTATCCAAAGTTAAGAAATCACTTCTTCTCCCATAGCCAAATCCAAATACAGGCAATCATAATGGCGATCAGCCTACGAATGGCCTTTCATCTGCCTTCTGCATCACAGCATGACACCCATACCACTGATTCAGTTCTGTGCGTCACTTTCTGGTCCCAAGCCCTTTTGGCAAGCAAAGAAGTCCTCCTGAGCCCCAGGCCAGTATTGATAAAGCTGTTGCCCTCCATCAACATGGATTTAAGTATAGACTTCACCATGCCCTAGTCAGTGGTGGGATGTCAAAAATTTTACTACCCCACCATGATGTCATCACAGTGTGGGCGGAGCTAATGTCATGATGTCATGACGCTATGGGTGGGGCCAAAGAAAATAATGATGATGATCATCATCATCATCACACACACACCCCTCAACCCACTCACCCACAACACAAACCCATAAATAAATTAAATAAATTAAATAAAAATTACATTAAAATATACCCACCCCAAACACAAATCAACTCCCTCACCCACCCACCCACCCCAAACACAAACCCGTCACTTACCTGTTAATATAAGTGCCTGGGCAACACCATGTTGCAAGATGGATATGGTCATCATACCGGTTCTCTAGGATAATATGCCTGAATGTAAATGTAAAACAGCTGTACCTCCTTAAGGGTTCCCCAATTGGAACAGCACAGGTGTAGCTTATTGATGAGGTAACTCCAAGATTTTGCTTAAAAATCCCAAGCCAGGTCACTAGGCCTTTTTAGGAACTGTGGTAGTACATCAATATAGGTAAAGGTATTAAATACACATTAAAATACACACAGACACACCACATCCAAAGGTGAGTCACTTACCCTGGGGAACAGGTTATAGGGAACTTCAGGCTACCAGCTTCTCTTCCTCCTCTCCACTTGGGAGGACAGCAAGGAGGCTGTGCATACGCACCAAGCACTGTAGGCGTGCATGCACACCAAGTGGTTGGCGCGCTTGTGCAGTGGGGGAACCAGTGAAAAGGTAAGCCCCAAAGGTGGTTCCCCCCAAAAGCTGCTACCAGTTCTCCAGGACACTGGGAAAAGTTACTACCGGTTCTGGTGGACTGGTGAGAACCTGTTACATCCCATCACTGGCCCTAGTCTCTTATAACAATCCAGTTTGTAACAAATAATGTCTAGAGTGATTGCCCATCTTACAGCACTTCACTTCCGAAAGTTGCACAGGTGTTACATCAGCATGGCTATGCAACAGGATTTCATCTAACATATTGCCTGGAGCACTGGAGAGGACTACATGCTAAACATGGCTATGCAGACCCATTGAAGAATAGAACATTAAAGCAACAAACATGCAAATCCCAGTAATTACTTGGAACTAATAACTGTATAGTCTTAATGTTGGACTTCCATTAATCCCACACACACACTTCATTTTTTTTTAAAAGGTGAAACGAAAGAGAAGTTATTTAAGCCATTTTCTTCTGTCATTTTTTATTTTAAAAGCAACCTTATTTTTCCTCCATTTTTGGCCAGAACACAGGGAATCCTCCAATTTTTTAAAAATGGATTACAAACTAGGTTACAAAGCGTCTCTCCACCTAGCCTTACTCTGCCCTGACTTACAGGCCACCCATGGTTGCTTTGATTTAAAAAAAAAGAAGAGGAAAAGGAAAGAGAAGTACTGTACAGTCAAACCTCGCATAAAGAGTGCTTCACTTAAAGAGCAGAATTTTCTCTGAACGTTCACTTCACTGAACAAATAAAACCAACCAAAAACTCGCTTAACAAATAAACCGGGGTTCGCAACCCCCCCACCCCCCACTAGAAGTCACAACTGGTCACTTACAATGGTGTTTCGCTTAAAGAGCAAACTCGCTTAAAGAGCAATCCTGTGGAACACATTATGTTCTTCAAGTGAGGTACAACTGTAGAAGGGAAAGCATGTGGAAATCTGTATAATGTGATCTGAGTTGATGTTGAGGATACTTAACTCTCATTTTGAGTATACAGAAAGTAGCAGGTGAAACTGGAGCAGAAGGAATGGATGAGCAGTGATTATAACTAAAATGCAATTCTTCAAAAAACAAACAGGCCTTAAGTTTATAAATGTAGGATATGATGCTTCTGTATCCACAATTCAAAATGCCAGCAAATGGTCTAACATTGCTGTACAATATTGAGCCCATGTTGCCAGCAGGAAAAAGGATGTGCTCTACATAGCAAAGGGCAGAACCCACCAAGAGAAAATCCCAGGAGAGGTTTCAGATTCACAATTTTGAGGCCAAAGCCAGCTAGTGGCTTCTGTACAATCAAGAAGACAAATGCAATGTCCAAGGTCAATCAGTGCCAGAAACATGAGACCACCTCTACTGAAAAGAGCTTTCCTTTCTCCCTTGCCCTTTGCTCTGAAAGTACAGATGCAAACTCCATTCCCATTGAGCATGAAATGCTAAGTTGAAAGCCAGCCAGAGAATCAGAGGCATAATGCCATCTCTTTGAAAAGAGTGTTCCTTTCTCCTCTACCCCATGTTACAAGTCTCATACTACAGATAGGACTCAGGCATCCACTTCAGGCATCCTTCTGCCCCCTCCCCCGCAACCACCCCATTGGACACGCTTCCAACCATTAGGCGACTATGCAATTTATTCAAGGGAATCTCTGACATCAGGAGCAGGTAGGGTAGCCAGCCTGTCATCACTTTGCCCTATCTCTGCGACCCTAATGATGAGGTGAAGGTTTTGGTTTATTATTATTACATGCAAATTAGAGAGTACAGTACTAAGGGGAATGCAAATAACATTTTGAGCTACTGTATTGTGATTTCTTTCTCTGGAGGATATGACTCCATCTCCATGGCCATTTTATTTCATAACTTGGGCTATAAGGTATGACTCAATCTTCCCTTTCCCCATGGGCCATACTCTTTGCCAGAGGTGACCAAGCTACAGCCCCTGGGCCGGCCCTGGCCCATGGCACCATTTCATGTGGCCCGCTACACCTAGGGTTGCCATAATTTTTTCTGCCAAACTGGGGCAGAACTATGCTAACTCTATGCATTTAACCATTTGCAGTAATGTGAACAAAGAATCCTCCAAAGACATAGGAATTTCTTGCTCCCCCCTCCCGCATTTATATGTTTTTCTTTGAAACCAAGACTTTTACATGTTTTTCTTTGAACCAGACAGGACAGCTTGAAACCGGGAAAATCCCGGGAAACCATGACGTATGGCAACCCTAACTGCACCAGAAGCGGATGCACCCTTGCCTGTCGTAAACTTAATTTAATTTTAATTTAATTTTCCCATTTGTATGCTGCCCAATCAGAAAACCCGACTTAGGGCGACTCACACAATAATCATACAATATATATAGTGTATAACAATACAAACATGCAATATACTCAATACATAATACTCAATACACAATAATTATACAGTATTAAATCCAAACAATATACAGTATTCAATCCAAACAATATACCAAGTTATAATACTGCAGCAGCCTCTCTGCCCCAGCTGCAAGTAAATCCAGGGCCGGTGAAGTCCTACTGCCCGCCGCTGTAGCAGCGTTTTGAGGCCCGGGCAGGGCCCAGGGCACCGGTGGTGGGGTGATCCTGGCGCCCATTGCCACGGAAGCCTCTCTGCCCCAGCCACAAGTGAATCTGGGGGCAGGGGCAACAAAGTCCTACCGCCCACCGCCACGGCCTTTTGAATGCATTTATGACAACCGCGGGCGCATTTTGCGGCAGCATTCATGGCAAGGGGAACCACGTGACCGGCTTGCTCAGCTGTCCAGGGGGTGTAGTCAGGCCCACGGCATAAAATGGTTGGGAACCCCTGGTCTTTGCCATGCAATCACATTTGCAGAAGCCTGCCAGAAATACAGAATCATTAATTCTAGCATGTTAAAATGCCAATAATAATCACAGAGTCCAGAATTATATTACAGTATTTTAAATGTGACCATCAGCAGGTGGAGGTGATGGAAAAGGAGGGAATTTTTCAAAAGAAATGAAGTTTTAAAATGAAAACCCAGCTTTCCTGCTGGGTTAAGCAAGAGCTACTCTGGCTGAATTTCTGCCTGTTCAAAGTGTGGGGTGGGGATGGGAGAGAAGATTTGAGACTAATAGTGTCCGGCTCCTTAAGAATAAAAGCTTCTACCAAGCATGCATTAAAAGATGTATTTTAATTTTGAATATGATTACAGCTACTGAATGGAACAGTAACTTATAACTGCAGAACTGGAAGGAACCCTTTGGTTCATTACCTTAACCTATGTAAAGGAGAGCAAAGTAGGGCAGTAATGGTGAACCTTGACACTCCAGATGTTCATGAACTTCAATTCTCAGAAGTCCTGATCAGCAGGAGTGCTGACTTGGGCTTCTGGTAATTGAGGTGCAAGAATACCTGTAGTGCCAAGGTTTGTCATCACTGGAGTAGGGAATCAAACTTCCAACGTTTGACTTCAAAGTCAAATATTTAAACCACTGGGCTATCTAGCAGTTTGAAAACCTATGTTAGCAGTCTCTTATCTGGTAACAAAAAAGTTGTCAGTGTCTCCATAGAGCAATGAGAATCGCACCCATTATTATTTAAAAATAATAACTCTAATAAACAACATAATAAATAAAAATAAAATACCTGGTGTCTGAGAGCAAGCAGGGTCCAGATTTAATGGTGATCTGAAGTCTGGTTTAAAAGTTATGATTTTTTCCTTTGGTGTGCTCCCATTTTTAGAATTGACTCGAACAATGTTATTTAGCTCTGCCACACAATAACATCACTGCACTCCCATACAGTGGAAATGTAATAATCCACTATGGTTACAAATTAACAAAAAAAAAAGTTAAAATAGTAACATCACAACGAATAAGCATTATCTTAGGATAGAATCCTAAATGCACATCATCAGGACATCATATCTCTAGTGTTCTCTGGTCCAAACAGGCCTGCTTTGAAACTGATCCCCACCGTTTAATCCAGAAGTTCAATTCTCAACACTCATGGCTATAAAGGCAAGGGATGCTATAACTCCAGTTATCACATCGAAGCATACACTTTGCCCACACTTACATACATCTCCTTTAAGGTAAACAGATTACAGGTTGTCCCCTTTAATTCCAGAGTGGGTATGTTCTGAGACCTACCACAGATACAGTGGTACCTCGCATAACGAATGCATCACACAGCAAAAAAATTCACATAATGAAGCGGCTGTTATGCAAACGAGATACCCCACATAACACATTATTATTTTTTATGCAGGGTTTTTTGTAACCAGGGTATACCCGCTCAATGGGAACCCCAGTTAACGAACTTTTTTTCCTGTTATGTGAGGTATCTCCCATAGGGAACTGCATAATGAAAAAACTGCATAGCAAAGAGCTCAGTGGGACAGAGTTTTTTCCCCCATTATGCGGGGTTCTACTGTACTTGAAGCTGTGAATAACAGTGGACCCTATAATTTACACTGCAGATGGTGGTCTCTAGTGGCCTCCTTTGGCAGTGCACCATAGAAATTTTTATACTGTATTATGTATTTTATAATTTTTAATGAATGTCCCACGGGGTGAGGTATCATCAATATGCAGATGATACCCAGTTGTACATCTCAGCCCGTGGGGACCCAAGCGGTGCGGTGGAAGTCCTTTCCAGGTGCCTGGAGGCTGTTAAGGTCTGGATGGGGGAAAACGGGCTACAGCTGAATCCCAGCAAGACTGAGTGGCTATGGGTAAGGGGCCCTGTGTTACCTCGGGAGTTACCAGCTTTGGTTCTGGATGGGGCAGTTCTGCCCCAAACAGACCTGGTGCGTAATCTGGGGGTCCTCCTGGACTCACGACTACTGTTTGAAGAGCAGGTGGCAGCCGTGGCCAGGAGGGCTTTTGCACAACTTCGTGTAATACGCCAGTTACGACCACTCCTGGACCAGGACGCCTTGCTCATGGTCACACATGCTTTGGTCACCTCCAGACTTGACTACTGTAATGCGCTCTACATGGGGCTGCCCTTGGTGACCATTCAGAGACTACAGCTGGTCCAAAATGCGGTGGCCCGGGTAATGATGGGGCGCGGGCGATATGCTCATGCCACACCACTGCTCCGGGAGCTGCACTGGCTGCCAGTATGTCTCCGGGTGCAATTCAAGGTGCTGGTCATTACCTTTAAAGCCCTATATGGTAGTGGGCCAGGATACCTAAGAGACCGCGTCACCCTAAGAACGTCTGTCCGTCCCACCAGGGCGGATCGGAGGGGCTCTCTTGTTATTCCATCAGCTAGGGAGGCTCGCCTCACTAGCACTAGGAAGAGGGCCTTCTCTGTGTTCGCCCCGGCCCTTTGGAACCTTCTCCCAACTGAGCTGCGCCTACAGGCAGAGCTCCTGCCTTTCCGAAGAGGCTTAAAGACCTGGCTGGCGGAGCAAGTCTGGGGACCCAGGAACCTGGGATCCCATGTAGGTTGGCTGATTTAAGGGACAGCCACCCCTTCCTACTCTTGTTTTTATCTGTGGCGCTGTTTTAATTTTTTTAATGAATTTTTAAGGTTTTAACCTGTGATTTTAATCTATGTTGTAAGCTTCCCAGAGTCAGGTCTACTCGATTGGGGCGGGATAGTAAATATGAGTAAATAAATAAAATAAATAAAATTTAAACTATGGATACTGAAGCCATGGATATTGGATGGTAAACTGTAAATCTTGCTTTTAACGCTTCCTTTGTAATCTATCAAAAATCAGATGGTTGACTGATGTAACTCCCAAACAATTAATTGTTATATTGAGTCTGCAAAAGAAATCGACATTGTCCAAATCCTTTACATATAGCTATCTGTTTAGTCATCTTTAACCACAGCAAATGAGGAACTGTTGATCTAACAGCTCTGACATTCATATTCAGTAAGGCACTGGATTGAACAGTGAATGTTGTTTTTACTACCGGTATTAGCTCTGATCTTAAACAATTTCCATTATAAAAAATATAAATGAAAATTGGTACCGGTAGATCAAATTTAGTGTGACTAAAAGGAATGGTAAGAGAGGATGCTAAAGCAAAATCATTCTTTATGAGCTCCCTATATAAAAGCAGAATCTTAAAATACCCAAGACAGAAAAATGAACATGGAGATTTTACTGTTTAATTAACTAACCAAAAGAGGAAATATAAAGCTTTGTTTTAGCTATGCTGATAATCTAGTTGTGAAAGCAATTGTTAGACACATTCCACATTTCAAATGATCATAATTAGAAACACAGACATTTTCAAAGAATTTCTTATGAGTTAAGTCAAAATAAATATTTATATTAAAAAATGAAAACATTCTTGCTTTGCACAAACAGCACTGTCTTCTTCTGCTGGCACTCAATCAATGTCTATCTGACAGATAACCTATATCTTTTCTTTACCAGTTTTCTAAAAAGCTAAGCCCTATATCTAACAGAAGACAAATCAAAGATGTAACTGCAAGCTAGAACTACAAAAGTAATATACATCTGTGAATTATAAGATATATAAGTGCTGTTGCTGCTTATCAAGCCAACCTACACCCAAACCTTATGTCCCCTTTGAATTCAACTACTTCAATATTTATTTATTTATTTATTTATTACATTGGCCAGCCACCCAATTAAAAGCGATGATTTATGGCTAGCTTACAACCGCTGTCTTATTTACACCACTGACTATTGTTATAACAGGATCTAAAACCATGGTTTGTCCTTGGTTTACTTCCCCAACTCCACACCCTGAAAACAGGACTTGATAAAATAAGCAGGAGAGAAAAAGACTAAAATTGGTCAGCTCTAGGACTCTTCATGGCTACAGCAAAAAAATAACAACTAAATGCTGCTTAGTGTGACATGCAAACCCAACCCTCTGGAAGTAGGTTAACTTGAATACATTATAGCTCTCAAGTGATTTGAATCTGGGTTCCTACAATGAAACTCATCTTTCTGTTGAGGCCGCCTACATTTCCCTGGTAGAATTTTTGAAGCATATCTAGCTAAATAATAAGCTGAAAAGACATCTGTATTTGTATATAATTCTTTTCTATCACTGTATTTATAAACTAGTTAGAACTTCATCTGCTAAATTTCTACAGGTGACAAATATCCACTTCAGCTGTTCTTGAATGTCAATTCCCAGAAGCCCAAGTCTCTGTGAATCCACATGAGTGGAAACCCATTTGTGTGGATTCACAGAGACTTGGACTTCTGGGAATTGAAGTCTAAGAATACCTGGAGTGCCAAGGTTCACCATCACTGCCCTACCCTATTACATCTTAAGAGTTTAAATTTATGGGCAGATAAATTATCAAAATTTCTACCACTAAGATTTCTAAAAATACCACTGCAATTTAAAACAGTAATGGTAAATACATGGGATGCTAGCTTATTTAGAAGAAAAGCATGTAAATATATTAAAAGACAATCAGAACTTTAGAAATGTAGTTTAAAGGAATGATTATGACCTCAAATGAGGTCAGCCATAACTAGAGAAAATATCCTCTTCTGATTTCACTGGACCTTTTACATATGCAACCCAATGCTTACTTAGAAGTAAGTCTGCACTTGCCTGTCTACACTGTCTTGAAACTGTGCAGTACAAGTCTGTGCATTTTTACTCCGAAACAAATCTGGCTATGTTCAATGGCTCCCACTCCCAGGAAATTGTGCACATAATTTTGGCCTTAACATGTTAAAGCGCATTGTGAATACAGTACATGATACAAAAATGTCTCTATCAGAAGGAACAAAATAATGCTACTTAGATTTATGATGTTTCATAGCTGATCTTTCTTAATGACGTTCATATTTAGGATAGAAGAGAAAGATTCTTCAGAGTTAGTTTTTTCCCCTCTCTAGTAACTATGGCAATATTGTATGTGAGGTTCTGGACTATGACAGGCACAGGATGCAAAAACTGGAAAAGACTTCCCATTTTGACAACAGAACAGTAGAAAATTAGATACTGTGGCTTCAGCTGATGTTAAGTGGGATTCTGAAATAGATAAAACAGTATGTAGTACGCCTAGGATCCTATTTACTGATGCACATACCCATATCTAGATACATATTTCCACTACTGAAATAAGAAGCATGTCTCTAGATTAGAAATGTATACTGCATATATGATTCACTCACCATCCTTCTGTCTGCTTACCCCTAGCCTGGATGATCAGAGGAATCTTGTCCATTTCCCCCACTCTGCACTGCTGCTTGTAAGCTCTATAAACATTCAAGAAACCAGAAGCGTAGCGTGCCTTGGCGGGGCCCCGTATAAAAATTTGTTTGGGGGCCCTTAGGAAGGGTAAAGATTTGTTTTGCTTACGCAAGTTGGGGGCCCCTGTGGCCCCCGTATAATTGATACGGCAGATACGGCGGTAGCTACGCCCCTGCAAGAAACCCTACATTCCATCTATTAAAGCAAGCTAAACACGGTCGTCTCAGTAAGGCACAGCACAGCACTGAATGAATGTTTCAATTGCACCAGCACGTCATCTCAGGAGAAAAACAAATTGTGAATAAAAGATACACACCACCCCCAAAACGCCGTTCAACCAAAGCAGCACCGGCTGTGCACACAAGTGTTGCTTGAGCAAAGAAGAGAAGCCCAGGCACTTCTGTTCCAGGGAATGTGTAAAGAGCAGCAGGTCCTCTTTTTCCGAATCTCAGAAAACAATAAAAACAATGACGACGATGATAATAACAACAAATAGCATCTCCAGCACCATAACCTGTGAGCAGCTAGGTGAGGGTGCCCTTTTCTACCAGAGACGCAACCAGGAAAAGAAACCAGCAGCGCCCTCTTCAGAAAATAACATCACCTTGGCCACCCCAGGACCCCCCTTGGCCCTTTCCTCATTTGCCAGGTGAACTGGGGGGGGGGGGGCGACCTGCCACTCCCCAACCTGGAAATCCTACCCCCCCTCCCGCTCCCAAAGATCATCCTAATTGGTTTCATAGGAAGAATAATAACCTCCTTCCCCATCAACACACACGTCATTAAGTGTCGTTGTTGTCTCCACCGAGATGCACCAAGATTTGGTCCATATGCGCCTCGCCATTTGGAAACGCACACTCTCTCTCTCTCTCACACACACACACACGATTTCACGAAACGCCCACCTTTTAAAACATGCTCCCCCCCCCATCACCCACTCCACCGGTGCAAGATGGCACAAGTCCCTTCCGCACACCGTGTGTGCACTCTGTAGCGGGAGGCGGCGGCTGCTGCCTCTCCATCCCTCCCTCACCATCCGCGCCCTGGCATTAACTCGGGAGGGGCGAGGGCCCCCCCCCCTGGGGGGCAGGGAGAGCCCTGTGCCAACGCCCCAGTTCGATAGAAGACCCTGCGCCCACAAATACCAATACTACACCCCACGCCACCCGTGCATGATCCAGCCACATGCCTGGTCCCATCCATGCGCACCCACAGACTCGGGGAAACTCAGGCCTCCCCGCTGGGGCAAGCCGGGTACCCCAAACAGGGGAGCCTTTTTGGCGCCCAGCCTCGCTTGGCACTGGTTGGTTGGTTGGTTCTCTCCCACCCTCGGTTCGTTCCCAGACCCATTAAGCGCCCCCCCCCCCTGGGACAGCGAGGAGGGGGCGCTGAGCCGCGGTGTCCCCCGTTACCTTTTGTCTTTGCGCCCCGAGCCTTCTCAGTGCGCACGGGAAGAAGCGCGGGTGGCGCACCGATGCGGATGGCGGCGGGCAGGAAAGCGGGGCGAAAGCGTCCCCTGGAGCCGCTAGCCCGGCCTCCTGCTCCACCATCTTCCTCCGCCTCTTCTCACTCCGCCTCCACGGCACCCACCCGGGGCAGCGCCTCTTCCTGCCCACGCCTCCCGCTCCTCCCTCCAGGCCCGCCGAAGCGGCAGGCCTTCCTCCGCCTGCGCGCTGCTCCCTCCGCCTTATTATCCCCACGGCGAGGGAGGGAGGGCAAGGTCAGCAGAAGGAAGCCCCTGGGAGGTGGCCGAGGAAGGCGGGCCCTGAGCGGCAAAGGGGAGCTGCTTGGGCTCCATCCGCCTTCATCAGACCTTCCAGAGAGACCCTTTCCTGTCCATTTCCGTACGTAGAGGGAGCCAGCTTTTCCAAATGCCCTCTTCTTAGCCCGAAGAAATAATAAAGGACAGATCTTTCTTTTTAATTCATGCCAGCCTGTTGCACATTTTAAAATTATGAGCATATAAAATGATTCCATTTGTTGTTCAGTCGCACAGTCGATTCCGACCCTCTGCGACCCCATGGACCACTGTCCGCCAGGCACTCCAGTCCTCCACCATCCCCCTCAACTCATTCAGCTCTGTACCCATTGTCTCCACAATACCATCTAGCCATCTCATCTTGGGCCGTCCCTTTCTTCTTTTGCCCTCGACCCTTCCAAGCATCAAAGCTTTCTCAAGTGAATCCTCTCTTCTCATTTGATGTCCAAAGTACTTTAGCCTCATCTTTATTATTTGACCTTCTAAGGAACAGTCAGGGATGATTTCTTCTAAGATTGACCTATTTGTTCTCCTCGCTGTCCAGGGGACTCTCAAAACTCTCCTCCAACACCACATCTCAAAGGCGTCTATTCTTCTGCGTTCAGCTTTCCTAATGGTCCAACTCTCGCAACCATACATTGCCACAGGGAATACCATTGCCTTGACTATGCGAATTTTTGTTTTCAATGTGATGTCTCTACTTTTCACTATGCTCCCCAGGTTTCTCATCACTTGCCTCCCAAGAATCAGTCGCCTTTTTATTTCATGGCTGCAATCCCCATCTGCAGTGAGTTTCGATCCCAAGAAAGTAAAATCTGTCACTGCTTCTACTTCTTCCCCATCTATTTTCCATGGACTGATAGGGCCTGTTGCCATGATCTTGGTTTTCTTGATATTGAGTCTCAATAGCATTGCCTTAATTCATTATTAGAGCTTCTTTTGTACGGGTAGCATAGGTTTAGAATACTGTACCTGATTTTGCAAAAATGGCATGGCTATTGTTGGGCTTCTGAGCAACTAGGTCAGAGGTGCCCAAACTACAGCCCTGGGGGGCGGATGTGGCCCCAATGGCAATTCATCTGGCCCACAAAGCCTTCGTCGCTCCTGGAAGCGGAAGTAAAACGTGTCCATACGGGCACATTTTACTTCCGCTTCCAGGAGCGACAAGGGTGTGGGGGCCAGAGGAATTGTCATTGGGGGCCGCATATGGCCCATAGTGACCAGCCCCTTGAACTAAGTAAGTGGCCCGGAGCCCAAAAAGTTTGGGCACCCCTGAACTAGGTGCATCCCAGAAACCTTTGGTGGATACTCAACAGTTTCTCTTGAGTTTCTTGGGTGCAAAGGACATGACATTTTCATTTGCAGGAAAGTGAAGCTGAGTGTTCCTCTTTAGATGAAGAGATGCCCTCTGTATTGGGGTTCTAAAGAAGACTGTTGGGTCTTTTTATTCATTAAGGAAGGATTGGCTGGTCCCAGACTTGCTTAGGGGTAGTCGCAATTCTTTCAACTCTTCAGGGAGGCTTGAACCTTGATTGTCAGTTCTTTAACATGCAAAGATCCATTTCAGAAAACATTTTACTAACTCTTGAAATCAATTAAGAGAACTACCTCCTTAACTCTCTTTACCCCCAAAGAAGCATTAGGAACATGTTTCTGTTTAATCTAGGATAGGGATAAGATTATGATTAGCTACTTCCAACTGTCATCTATGTTAAGATGTTGTGATTTACAGATGTCCTTTGGAAGCTATTGCTGAGGTAAAGATTTCCTAAATGTTCTCATGATAAACATTTAGGGGTCTTTCAAATACCTGACCATTTTAAGGGGAAGGGGTTGACCAAAAGTCACAGAGGGGAGGGGGTTTGGCATGAAGTCATATAACTCCAAATTTTTTTTAAAAAAAGCCAGGTGTTAGCCCGCGGGGGGGACAGCATGCGTCCTCAGGCTCCGGACAGGACCGTCCTCCACAGCTCAAGCCGGCATGGCTTTTAACACACACCCCCGGCCAGGTGGGACTCTGGGGTAGGGCAGGAGGTATCCTCAACCTCCAGGTCAGCCATGCTTCTGCCGTTTCTCTTCAAATCGGAGAAAACGGAGAAACGGCATTATTTGGGGGGGTCGGTCAAAGGACACGAAAAGTTACAGTGGGGGGTGGTGTCAAAAAGTGGCGTATTTTAGGTAACATGGTTTTTGAAAGGCCCCTTACAGTGTCTTCAAATACATACACTTGAAATATGTATCCGAACTTGCAGCTTGTTGCAATGTTTACTAATGTAATACTTAAAGAGGCATTTCACATACAACTTTCGAGAATTAACTGCATTAACCAAATATCTATTACTCATTTTTGTTTGCTTTCGTGTGTCTGTTTGTGTACCTACCTTCTTGTCCTGAAGCTGAACCAAGGCGCTGCACCACAACAAAGAGTGTACAGCTTTCTTAAGTCCAGCAAACTCAAAAGATACCAGAGAAAAATCAGTGTTTAAGACATTTGAAAACCTAGAATTCCACCTTTCTTGTGTTGTCATCTGCCATCAACTTGCCCCCAATTTATGGTAACCCTATGACTGAATTGGATTATATTTCATAAATTTATCACAGAACCTGATTGATATACAGTAAAACCTCAGATAACGCTAAAACCTGGTTCCACAAGTCTTGGTGTTATCCGATTTTTAGTGTTATCCGATGCATGTTAAAATCCTATGGGATCCATAGAGATACATTGTAACCACACAGGCTTTAGCGGTTGTTATCCGATGCATCCCATAGGATCTTAATGTTATCCGATGCAATTCTCCCCCCCCCCCCCAAGATTGCTTAATGTTATGCGATTTTAGTGTTATCCGATGCTAATGTTATCCGAGGTATTACTGTAATTAGGTCATACTTACATTATAACTCTGAAGTGTCTATGCTACATCGTTTCAGTATTAAAGCTGCTCCATTTCTTTGTCATTTTCAAAGCAGAACATGGCCCAGTTCACTTTAGTTCATTGACCAAGCACTGGAATTTTTATACATTTCATTTTTTGCTTTATGGTTCCTATTTACCGTGCTGTCACTACCATTGACTCAGCCACCAGTGTCACCTTACTGCTACTGACACATTAATATCCATCATGATTAATCATCAGTTGAGTTGCATTCTCCAGCTGAGGCGGCATATGTGCTGAAGTTTAGATTTCTAGTTACTAGAGTGGTTTGTGAATTATTGATTGTGCAGGGAATTTTTTTTAATGCCTAGAACTGTATTAATGATTTCATAGCCACAAAACGTTTAGTGCGCTAAATCAGATACAGAACACCTTGGGGAGGGGGGGGGGGCTTAGTGTTTCTTACCAGAGCCTGGAAGCATGAGTTTTGTAGAATGCACCTCCAAGAATCCCATAGCTAGTTTCCAAGTTAAAGAATTAATTATGTCAGTTGCTGTGCTGTGTAGTATGTTCATTAAGAGCATTTGACAGGCTGAAGAATAATTTATCCTAAAAATTTCTCTAAATGGGAGGGACTTCCTCTTCAGGCAGGCCTTTGTTGGTTGCCTGTGAGTTTTTAAAAAAGAGATTGCATTCCCTTTTGTATTTTAAATATATATATCTTTTAAATTTCAGCTTTTTAAATATTTAATATGTTTTTAATAGCAGTAGCTTTTTATTTGATAATTATGATATTTTTTAGATTTTAATATCTGTTTTAATATTGTGAATCACCTTCAGGAGAAAGGTGGGGCATCAATAATAAAATGTAAATCTTCTTTTTACATTATGTTATATAAAACCATAGGAGTATATCTAAGTAAAGAACAGCAAGATTTTTATTTCAAAATCCTTTTAGTTTTTTTAATTTTAAAGGGAACATGTTCCAACAATATTCTTTTTTTGTATTTGAGACAGTAAAAGTTAATAAAATGATTTCAAAACCAAACAATATAGCAGAAATCAGAATTTTAATTTTAAGTACTACCATGTCATTAAAAAGCAACACTCACATTATAATCCTCTGCTCAAATAAAATTACTTCCCCTTTCCAATTAAACCCAGCTGTATGCCAGATAGTTATATAATTCAGCAAATACCTGTTAGTACTAAATTTCTCAGATTACCATATCTTTTACAAATGTATGTCACTATTCTTAGGATACATTATTTCTCGATGGAAGAGCAAATAAAACATCTGTGATTTGTATATCTTTTGTACTTATCAATGACAATGAACTTTGTTTCAACATGACAATGATCATAATA
Source organism: Furcifer pardalis (assembly GCA_030440675.1). NCBI lineage: Eukaryota > Metazoa > Chordata > Lepidosauria > Squamata > Chamaeleonidae > Furcifer > Furcifer pardalis. The sequence goes on from CP126896.1 coordinate 37,928,274, forward strand.
TAAGAAAAAGCAACAAAGTCTTTTGGGAATGACAAAAGCTGAAATAATTTTGGAAACTATACTCATATGAAAAAAATAAATGTAAATCTGAGGTTTATTCAGAAGGGCAGGCCTTTTGAACTGTTCACACTGGATGTATATAGATAAAATGATTACTGAGTTTTGAGAAAAACCTGTTTAAGGAAAATTATTTGAATGCTTCAAATACCATTTTTGCTGGCATAAAAGGCCCACTTTCCCCCCTTAAAATACACTGAGAAAATGGAGTGTGCCTTGTACTGAATATAGTGGCCTATTTTGGTAATAACAGGGTGCGTCTTACACTCCGATGTGTCTTCTATGCTGGCAAATATGGTATTCCAGCGGTTTCCTTTTTCTCCTAGAGAAAGTGGCTCTTTCCGTGGTGTCTACTTTGGAAATGTTGAAATTTACAATTAAAAATCTTAAAGAATATGGATAGTGTTCTTCAAAGTGTAGCATATATTCTTGCTCATATTAAGCTGTTTTGAAAGTAATTTATTACAGGATCACGTCTACACTTGTCAAGAAAAGGTGTGGCACTCGGTGAGGGGAGGAGAAATGGAAGACTGCTTTTAAATCCTTGTTCTTCCCATATTACTTTTGAATTAAAGTGGGGGGTTCTGGTGCAGACAAATAAGGTCTCATCAGCTGATGCCGTGGTGTTAGATTTCACCTAAAGTAGGTCAATATGTTTACTGAAAACTGGGATGTTAGAAATCTTAGGTCCTTCACCTGAGGTAATGTTTTATTTGTGGTTTTATGGATACCTAGTTTAGCTGTATAGCAGTGGAACTGACAGGAGCTGACACTGCTGGAGATTGGTCATCATGAAGCAAATGGGAAGAGCATAATAATTCAACTACATCAACTTTATCTAATCAACAGCATGTGGCAGATTTTTGTGTGACAGATGAAATGGCATTGGGCCGAACCCAACAACAATACTTTCTAGTAGAATGCTGGATACAGTCTGTAAACTGACTGGCATATCTTCACCAGTTTCCTACATGATAGTTATCATTCAAGGGACTGAATTCAGGTTTTGGGATATACGCAAAACAATGTGGAATTCTCAACACACTGAGATGTACATTCAAACCAACTCTCATTTTGTTGACCACGGTCTTAGACCAATAAAAGTGGTTAGAGTGCCATTCCTAATATATAATAAGCTATGAATTAGTGTGCTCAGAGCACCTGATCTTCAGTTAGCACTTACATTAATACAGTAATACTTCGGATAACATTTACCTCGGATAACGCTAAAATCGCATATACCGTTAAATAATCGGGAGGAGAATTGGATCGAATAACCTTAAGGTCCTATGGGATGGATCGGATAACAACCGCTAAAGCCTGTGCAGTTACAATGTATCTCTATGGAGCTTTAACGTTATCCGATCCATCCCATAGGATTTTAACATGGATCGGATAACACTAAAAATCAGATAACACCAAGACTTGTGGAACCAAGTCTTAGCGTTATCCGAGGTATTACTGTATTTAAAACTAAATAGCAATTGGGAGTTATTGTATCATACAACAACACACACACACACAAATAACCTCAATTTTACAATACAGAGTACCATTTTAGGAGAAGAAATTTTATTTAAAAATGCTAACATTTAGCAAAAAAAAAAAGTACATCATTTTCCATTTTATACAGAAATACAATAACTTACTGTGCTTAGTATATTCTGTCACTAGAACATATATAAACAAACAAAAACCCATACACACACCCACACCCAAATATACTAATAAATATGTGGAAAATTCATTTTTTTTGTTCATTGTCACTATCACCACTATAATTTTACCTGTTAGGTTTGGAAGACATGTGCCTAGGGATGGACAAATGCCAGAGTCAGTCTGTAAATTTATATAACTAGCATTAGGTAAAGAGAAAATAACATAACATATTTGAAATGAGAAAAATAAAATAATATTCTGTGGGCAAACTGGAAACTTTGTCAGCTGCTGCTATTTCTACATCAGTGGCTTGCTCTGTCAACATTTTAAACATGATGTTTCTACTTCTCCCTATGCCATTGTTTCCCAACCAGCTTTTGGACTTCAATTCCCAGAAGCCTAAGTCAATTCCTCAAAGCACTGATCAGCCAATGTATTGACTTAGGCTTCTGGGAATTGAAGTCTCCCTATGGGGCGTGGACCCCAGGTTATGAACCACTGCTCTAGGCAGAAGCAGAATTTCATGAAATCGCTAGACTCAGCATCACTTTAAGTACCATAAAGATGCCAAATCTATGAAGGGACATGGCTATAGTGAGAGTGGTGGAACAGACTGCGCACTCCTAAATAGCTGCAATAGCATTGCACAGCTACTTTATTTAAAAACATGAAACCTAAATCATGGAAGTGGTATAAAGTAGAAAGCGAGCCGATACAAAATTTTAGTTTTTATTGCACCAAAATATGTACCTTGGGTTTTGAAAAGATTAAAATGAAAGCAATTCAACAAATGTGAAGATCAGTGTAAGGGCTGACTGTTCATGTGTACAAGTTTGCATACAGAAGAGTAGTTTGTGCTAAGCAATACCGTAGCATAAATACTTTTGTATTATAGTGCTCCATTTATTCTACAACATTATTGCATTTAACACATATGCTGGTAGAATTTTACTGTGTCTGCATCACAAACAGACCCTTTTGTGGAGCAGTTTCAAATGTCCATGTTTCTCGTCAAATAGATTGTCACTAAAAACTCACAAGAATGGTCATGAAACAAAATTCAAGCCACTGCTCTTTCTATTTTAGCCAAGGACTGTAATCCTGAATTAGGTAAATTGCTGAGAAAACAGCTCAGCTTTAAAAGGGCAGCTGTATACATATGTCTAGGTTTTTCAACTATTCAAGGTATCTAAAAGTCTTGAGCATTCAAAGAGCCTTCCCAAGTAAAATTTTAAAGATATAAGCAGTATGAATCATTTTGAAAGAGAAAAAAAGAGGTAAGCCTACCAAAATTAATGCTGTTCAGAGAAAAGCCAGTGCACGAGACCGATGTTTTCTTCATTGTTTCAACTACACAACGCAAGGCAAAATGTTTCTGTCACGAACACACATTGCAGTTGTGTATTCTATTGTAAGTGTGCTAACCTTCAAGAACTGCAGATGATACTCTTGGTCAACTATTTCAATTGTCTAAACCTTGTAAACCTACCGTAATTACAAGCAAGTAATAGCAACAAATATAGACTGTACAGCCCCATTAAATGGCTCCAAAATAAAAAATGAAGTATCACTAGCATTTTGTTACATGCTTCTCTTCCCTTTCCTTGCTTTTCTAGATATAACACCTACTCTTCATGTATATTATAATTTTTCAGAATGTCCCCCTCACTTTGATATACATCAAGACCATCTGTGTTAATTTACAGCAAGCAGCTTTCTATTTTTCAAAGCTTACTGCACCAAAACATGAATGCTCAAAAGTCCTTTCCTCTCTAACATTATTTGTTTAGAGTTTTATCTTGTTTTTTGCTGCAGTAGATATAATTTCACTGTATAATAAATTAGATAAATAGAAGAGATAGTTGATCACCTTTTCTTGTGTATAAAAAAATAAGTATTGTATTTGATGGCATATAAAATGCATTGGAGTATAAGACGCACCCCGGTATTACCAAAATATACCACTATAGGCCACTACATACAGTACAAGATACACTCCATTTTCCCAGTGTATTTTAACAGGGGGTAAAGTGAGTCTTACGTGTGAGCAAATGCAGTGGAGCCTCATTTAACAAATGGCTTGTTAACATAAAAATTACATAACAATAGAAAATAGTGGCTCCATTTATGGAATTTTTTTGGGAACGGATTAATTGGTTTTCAATGTATTCCTATGGGAAACTGCATTTCGGTTAATGTATTTTGGTTTTCAATGCATTCCTATGGAAAATTCGGTTAAAGAAATTTTCACCATAAGAAACATCCCGGAGAATGCATTAATTACATTAAGTGAAGTCCCACTGTATGGTAATTGAGATGGAAAAAAATAGTACTGGTCCGCAGCTTTAAATTACTCTGTAAAAGGTAGCATACCTATGCAGTAAAGAACATGCTCGGAAACTTATAGTGATGTCAAGGACAGGATCTACTGGCAGAGTTCTACTGAAAGAACAACAAAATACACCCAAAATGAGAAGTACCAAGCCTCTACTCCTCACAGTTTTTCTCCTGCACATTGTCAAAATAAGCTCTGTGGAATTGGGAAATATAATGAAATATAATGGAGAAAAGTGCTTTAAACTTCTGGGGAAAAATCCTTTCCCCCCTTATGTAAATTTGCATTCAGTTTATGGTTCTACTCAATTGAAATAGCACTATTTTTCAGAGCACACATCCATTCACTTATATATCTAGGGGAGGAGTCAACAAACCTGGCTCTCCAGATGTTCTTGGACTTCAATTTCCAGAATCCCTGATCAGCAAGTGTACTGATTTAGGCTTCTGGGAACGGAAGTCCAAGAACACCTGGAGAACCAAGTTTGCTGACCCCTGACTTAAGGCATCTGGCCATAAGTTAGATATATCAACCAATTTCCCCCATGCACTGTTCTAAGTCTCCACCCATTTTAAGCTTCTCAAGTTTAAAATTTCTTATTTCATTGCATACATTGCTAGATCTTTTGATTAGCAGCAGCATCTACGTGGCTAATAGTTTCAGGCTGCAGTCTGATTACACTGTTGAAAGTCCTATTTTTAGAGAGCAAACTAGGCACAGGCTCTACATAAATGGACTACAATACTATACACACCTACATGATATTCAGCCAAAATAACAACATTAGATGGATAAACTGTTAAAAAACCATTGTTATGCATTCAGCATTTTAAATATTTACACATCTTAGATTATACAATGGTTAAAAAAGGAGTCTATCACACTTAATAATCTATACCCTGAGTAAAGTAGCTTTACAAACTAGATTTCACAGAGAAGAGTCAGAATTGTCATCAATGAGCATGAAATATACCAAAACAATCAACTGACCAAATGTGCCCATTTCTTTCATGTGGTAATAGTACACAATTTGGTTTGCAGAAAAAACAGAATGGAGTCTAGGCACTGGAAAACTTTCTAACTTCTGGAACTATTGGGAAATGTTTGTTTCCTCAAGAAAGCAGATTGTCACTACTCATCAAATCCCATAGCTTGAAGATCACAAATTAATGCCCATCCGAAGAGACAGCCTTATCTTATTTGGGGAAGTAATCGGTGTATTCTGTAAAGACCAGTTTTCCCCACTGTTACATTACCTTCTTCAGAGAGGAATCTACTTAGGGCATTTTCTTTAAACAGTGGCTGGAATCCTACTGGTTTTCAAGTAAAGTTTGTAAGCCTTGCCATGGGTAATTGTGATCAACTGATGAAGTGATGGGCTGTATGGCACATGCACACTTGCGAACCTAACCAGGAAGAGACTAACATACCATAGCATCTTGTCAATCTGCCACATTTAGCTACAGCAAGTTACAAAAACCTTACATTGACCCCAAGAGGATTCCATCCAATGAGAGAAAAGTATCAGTTCATTCCAGCTTTGTGTTCCACCTAAACTGAATTGAAAACATATTTTTGAGTAGTATTATATTTAATGTAAAAACTGTCCTGATTTCCACTGAAGTACTTTCAGTATAGACAAACATGCGTAACTTGCTTTTATAAGTCACATTCATCTTTCATTTGGCCAATCTTGAAATGTCTTGAAATGCATAAAATGACAGTCTGATTTCCAGTATCGGAGAAAAATACTAAACACTCAGTTCATAATTGACTGATTGCCAGATTCAAGCTTAGATTAAAGAAAACAGAGAAAACTACTAGGACACACAGGTATGACATAGACAACATCCCTAAGGAATACATGGTTGAGGTATGGAATAGATTTAATAGTTTAGACTTGATAGACATAGTACCAGAAGAATTATGGACAGAGGTTCGGGACATTGTACAGGAGACAGCAAGTAAAACTATAGCAAAAGAAAAGAAGTGTAAGAAAGCAAAGTGGCTATCTGATGAGGCTCTTAAAATAGCAGAGGAAAGAAGGAAAAGGAAAAGGCAAAAGAGAAAAGTCAATCAATTAAACACAGATTTTCGAAGAAAAGCAAGGAAAGATAAGGAAACCTTCTTAAATGAACAGTGCAAAGAAATAGATGAAAACAACAGAAGGGGAAGGACTAGAGATCTTTTTTTAAAAAAATGGGGAAATCAAGGGAACATTTAAAGCAAAAATGATAAGGGACAAAAATGGCAGGGATTTAGCTGATGCAGAAGAGATTAAGAAAAGATAGCAAGAGTACACAGAGGAACTTTACAAAAAAGGACCTCAACACCCCTGACAATCACAGTGATGAGCCGGACATCTTGGAGAGAGATGTCAGAAAAGCCGTAAAAAGTACTGCTAAGTACAAAGCCAGTGGAGATGACGGTATTCCAGTTGAATTATTCAAAGCCCTAAAAGATGATGGAATTAAAGCATTGCATTCTATATGCCAGCAGATTTGGAAAACACAACAATGGCCACAGGATTGGAAAAGATCAGTACTCTATACTGTATGTTCCAATCCCAAAAAAGGGCAATGCCAAAGAATGCTCAAATTATATCGAACAATTGTGCTCATCCTACATGCTAGCAAAGTCATGCTCAATATAATATAGGACAGGCTTCAGCAGCCTGTGGAAACAGAACTACCAGAAGTGCAGGCTGGGTTCAGAAGAGGCAGGGGAACTAGAGACCAAATTGCCAACATATGTTGGATCATGGAGAAAACAAAGGAATACCAGAAAAAAGTCTACTTCTGTTTCATTGACTATACAAAAGCCTTTGACTGTGTGTACACAATAAAATGTGGCAAGTAATTAAAGAGATGGGAATACCAGAACACCTGATATGTCTCATGAGAAATCTGTACACAAATCAAGAAGCAACAGTTAGGACAGGATACGGAATAACGGAGTGGTTTGGAATAGGAAAAGGAGCTAAACAAGGCTACATTTTGTCACCCTGCTTATTTAACTTATACACAGAGCACATAATGCACAATGCAGGGCTGGATGAATCAAAAGTTGCAATAAAATTGCTAGGAGAAACATCAACAATTTGAGATATGCAGATGATACTACCCTAATGGCAGAAAGTGAGGAAGACCTAAAGACGCTCCTGATTAGGTTGAAAGAAGAGAGTGTAAAAGCTGGCTTGAGACTCAACATCAAGAAAACCAAGATAATGGCAACAGGCCCTATCAGTTCCTGGAAAATAGATGGGGAAGAAGTAGAAGCAGTGACAGACTTTAAATTCTTAGGATCCAAGATCACTGCAGATGGAGAATGCAGCCATGAAATAAAAAGGCATCTAATTATTGGGAAGCAAGCTATGAGAAATTTGGGCAACATAGTTAAAAGCAGAGACATCACCTTGCAAACAAAACTCTGTATAGTCAAAACAATGGTATTTCCAGTAGTGATGTATGGATGTGAGAGCTGGACCATAAGAAAGACTGAGCACAGAATAGATGCCTTTGAAATGTGCTGGAGGAGAATTTTGAGAGTACAGTGGACAGGGAGAACAACTAGGTCGATCTTAGAAGAAGTCAACCCTGACTGCTCTTTGGAAGGTCCAATAGTGAAGATGAAGCTAAAGTACTTTGGCCTTCAAATGAGAAGAGAGGATTCACTTTGATGCTGGGAAAGGTGGAGGGCAAAAGAAGAGGGGGAGGCAAAAAATGAGATGGCTAGTTGGCATTGTTGATGCAATGGGCACAGATTGGGTGGGCTGAGGAGGATGGTGGAGGATAGGGGTGCCTGGTCCACGGGGTCACAAAGGGCTGGAATCGACTGTGCAACTGAACAACAACAACAACAACAAAGTTTTACTTGTATAGACTGCCAAAAGCAGTATAATGGGACTAAAAGTACAATTTTATGTTACCAGGATCACCATTTCTCTATGGAAACTTAAAAGCACCTTCAGATGTGCTTATTGCATTTGCTTACCACTGAACATTAACAACCATCTGTCCCCTGACATCTGTGTACCGACGTAATGATCAAACAGTTACAACTGCAGTATTTCAGAAAGGATATATCAAGAAAAACATCTGTTCATATTATGCAGTTAATACTCTAATGCCATAACACCATTACTAGGAGTACAGGGCGATGTTTGAAACACGAGGGTGAAATTAACAGCATCCCAATATCACTGTAAGAACCTGCTCGAAGACTGTGGTATTTTTGAACCACAATTGGGTGTACCCAGGTAACAGAAACCTTGTATTGCCGGCTAATCTTTCTCACACTAGGTGAGATGAAAGGAACTGGAAAATGAACTCACCAAAAGGTGCCTTTATTTTGGCAGTTTCACATCTGGCCTAGACACAGAAGAAGAAGACTCTTATATGTAAGTCTACTACATTAAAGTAACAAGGTAACTAATAATACAAAATTTATGGATTATTCATGTGTCCATTTTTTAACACTTGCATGTTAAAATAAAAATGTATTTTAAACATAAAATAGATGCACTCTGCTAAATGTTGTCACAAGTGGAGACAAGAGATTAACAGCTGTTACAAACTTACAATGTGCATAACTGGTTTCCATTGGTTCTGGCTGTATTTATATGCCTAACACTATAATTCACATTTATAATTCACATCATTATAGCTCAATCTAGATCTGAGTGAAACCTTCATGTTTGTCATATCATGACTATACAGTACTGTTGAAAAGATAAAAGTACAGTTGTACCTCACTTAAAGACTACAATGCGTTCCACAGGTTTGCTCTTTAAGCGAGCTTGCTCTTTAAGCGAAACACCATTATAAATGACCAATTGTGGGAGGGATTGTGAACCCCAATTTATTTGTTAAGCGAGTTTTTGGTTGGTTTTGTTTGTTAAGCGAAGCGAACATTCAGAGAAAATTCTGTTCTTTAAGCGAGGCACTCTTTATGTGAGGCTTGACTGCATCTACTTTGGTCCTTCGGTGTTCCTAGCTTGTTTAAAGCAAAAAGAGAAGGGGGGAAAGGTGAAGTCTGGAAGAAGCAGATTTAGTGGTAATCTCAGTAAGTGGCTACATGACATGCTGTCTCATTCCAGAGTTGGCTATTTTTGCCATCCCAATCACAGAATGCAGGTTGCTGGCAAAACCTTCTAAGCAAAACCTTCTGAGGAGCAGCTCAAAGATATGGAGAATTAAGAAAGAGGACATTTCTATGAAGGACATCCTCAGAGACCAGACTAGAACTGTGGTTCCCAACGTGGGGCCCATGCCCCACAAGGGGACTTCAACTCCCAGAATCCTAAGTTAGTGCATTGGCTGATCAGTGCTTTAGGAAATTGACTTAGGCTTCTCAAGGTTGGGAAACACTGGACTAGAATGTCTCACAGTCCAATGTTGACCTCATTGTTTAACAATCTTTAAAGGGATGTCATGCAAAATCTACACATTTCTGCAATTCATATTAGAAAACATGTGTCACCCAAATCATTAGTGTATGGGGGGAGGAGACTGAATGGAAGAGCCACAATTTTCCCTGACTCCTTAGAAATTCCAATGCAGTTTAACCTGTCATGATTTTTGATGTTTTATCTGTATTAATTCAAGAAAGTCTAAGAATGAACTATTGCTTGGTGCTAAAGAATGGCCAGAGATTTCTAATGCCTCGGTTCAATCATAAAATCTCAACATTTTGACCTCCAACACACTAAGTGCTCAACACAGTATTATTTAGCACTGCAGAGCTGTGTGCAGTGACTTTTAATGTATGGTAATTATCCAGTGCCTAGAGGCACAACCAAGCAAACGTGACTGCAGCATACATAGTCTTATTTCCCAGCCTGGAACTTCTAAAAAAAAGTGGTGATATTAACTATTCACAATTTCATGAGTATTTGGTTACACCAGGGGTTCGCAACCTATGTCACCAAATAATCCAGCCCCCGACCTCGCTCCAGCTGCTGCTGCTGGAATTGACCATGGAGTCATTTACAGTCACATAAATGCCTTTACAACAGACGTAAATGAGTCTGCGGCTGTCATAAACGCATTTATGACAGCAACGGACGCGTTTTACAGCACCAGTCCGGCCCGCTCAGCTGTCTGAGGGGGCGTGGTCCATCCTGTGGCTGAAAAACATTGAGAATCCCTGCGTTACACAGTGTCACAAATCCTACACTTGAGAATAATTGCTAAAGCAGGATGAATCCTGCACAGATTTTACACAAACTGTTCAGGAATTAGAATTAATGTTAAAGTATTGGCTATAAACAATAATATTTAACCTATTTTTCATTTTGCCTTAATGATATTGTTATTTCTTTTTATGGTATCCCATTAATGCAAGTACTGAGCAAGTCTATTTTACAGGTACAATATTTGCTTTTTTAAAATTGAAATTCTTGAGATCTCATGATCTTTTCCATTTCCTTTTCTTCCACTGACTTTCAGCTACCTATTATTATTATTATTATTATTATTATTATTATTATTATTATTATTATTATTATTATTATTATTATTATTATTATTATTATTATTATTATTATTATTATTATTATTATAACCCCTTAGATTTCAGGCTTGTTAAAAATCCAAAAATACATCACTATTTGATTGCCTAACTTGGAACCTGGTCTCTACTTCTGCATACACAATTCCTAGTAATATCACTGAAAAGTACAAATGGATATTTGAGGACACAGTTCAACTTTATGTCTATGATAATAAGGGCTGCCAAATTTAATTAGTGAAGTTATCTCCATTTTTATACAGCTCTAGGGATTCTAACCAGGAACCAAGTTTAAAAACAAAACAAAAATGGATTTCAAGTCATGTTTCATATCATCTTTGAAAGCTTTTATAAAATCAATCGAGCTCAAACAAAGAGATTTAACTGGCAACCATGGACATCATCCTTCTTTACTGCATCTTCTTTTTACATATCCTCTTCTCTTCCACATATATTAAGGAGAATAAACCTGAGCATAGCAGATGTGAAAGGCATAAATGGGAATAACTCTTCCATGTGATGCTGTTGCACATCTACTGATTTAAATGGAATGTGCGTCGGAGCACAGTAGTGTCTTACTGAAATGAACAGAGAAAGTACCACTCTCAGAGGTCACCACATTTTGTTCTCAATTAAGAAATCTTCATAACAATAAAATTATGTGACAAGTCAAGCTTCTATCATGACTATGAGAAGCTTTACACTTTCTAAGAAAAGATCAGCTACAAAAAATATTTGAATACAAAGAGAAGCTAAGACAAGAGACAATATTAAATGAATACCCTATGCCAGTGATGGCCAACCTTGGCACTCCAGCTGTTCTTCAACTTCAAATCCCAAAAGCCCTGTTCAGCAGGTGTGTTGACTTGGGCTTCTGGAAATTGAAGTCCAAGAATACCTAGAGCCGTGATAGCAAACCTTGGCACTCCAGATGTTATTGGACTTCAATTCCCAGAAACCCAAGCCCCCATGAATCCACACAAATGGGTTTACTGCAATTCATCCAGCCCATGCTGCCCTCGTCGCTCCTGGAAGCGGAAGTAAAACATGCCCATAAGGCTTCCAGGAGTAACGAGGGTGGCGTGGGCCGGATGAATCACAGAAAACTCATTCGTGTGGATTCATGGGGGCTTGGGCTTCTGGGAATTGAAGTCCAAGAACATCTGGAGTGCCAAGGTTTGCTATCATGGACCTAGAGTGCCAAGGTGGCCATCACTGTGCACTATGCCTACATGGTCAATATCCCAATCAGACCTCTAACTTAAAACTTCTAAAAATCTCCCCTAAAAAAAACCTCTTACACATGACTGTTCTTCCTCTGACAAATTAATTTGTTCCAAAGGGTGTTTAAATTAACTCTTAAAATACAACATTTACATGATTGAATGAGTTTTAGTATGCTGTCCATTATTACTACTACTTCTACTTTCTTATATAGAAAAATAGCAAAGCATGCCTCTTATCATTGTTCCAAAGAATTGTGACTGGAGCTGTTTTACCAGTATCTTGGATCTGCCCAGTTGTTGGACTCTAGGGGAAAGCTATAAAATGAGCCCACTGTTAGAACAGCATATTATCTCCAGGCAACCTATTTTTTTATTTTTATTTTTTGCTCCATGGCCTTTCATGAATGCACTCATGTACACTCTCAAGGGCTACATAATGAGTAGGACTGCCCTGTACTATTGATTAAATTTAAGAGTCTCCTTGTATGTATGTAGCTTCTAGCTTATCAACAGCTTCCCTATTGACTTCAGCAAGCAGAAAATGCCCACTGGAAGCAAACAAAGCTGCTATTTTGACAAAAGGAAGTGTGGAACTCTGTTCACACACAACACTTGGCTGAGCTTTACCACTGGAACTCTGTTCAGCGGGTTGTACTCATAAATTTAGCATGGTGTTGCTACAATAGTTTAGGAATCTGAAATGTAGGTCAGTGCTAGCAAAATACCGGAACAAATCAATCATACTTCACAGTTCTGTTAACAAAGCAATAAGAAATAAAAGCTTGACAAGAGAACTAACTGCCTTTCCACCCTAGTCAACATTCGATGGATTGATTAAAAAAAATATAAGAAATGGGCACAAACAGGGCACTGAAGAGAATAGATTTCCCTCAATGAGAAAAGTCTACATTTATAGGAAAATACATAGTTTTTGTCATTGCTTGAACACAGACAAAAAGAAAGCCAGTGGTTACCTTCATTCTTTTCATCTTAAGTGTGACCAGTGCATTATCTATAGCATATCATAGGGTGAAAGGTGTGGCTAATTCTGTAGTGTTCACAATACATTTTGAAATATGCAAAATTAACATTGGCTTAATAAAATAAATAAATAAATTCAAAATATTATATATAATGAGCAATCTTTAATATCTAGAGGCATATATGTTTGTCTGTCTCAAGAAAGTTTCTTTGTTTTACAACTGTCCCACAATTTCCAATTAACTATATTCTATTAGAGCAGACACTACAATGAAAATGTAAGTCATACCACTGTAAGGTTATCAGAGTAATCCAAATATGAAATGGAAACAGATGAACAGCAGCCTGAAGTCTTAAGGCCATTGGTGCATAGCACCAATGCAATGAGAAGATGAAAAGATGTATGTTCAAAACTAGCTTTTGACCAATACTATGTCTGTGTGAATGTTCTGAATTATTCACTGTTCGTCTTCAGTTGCCACTGACGTACATGAGGTGTTGGGAAGAGACATTTAGAAATGAGTTCATTGCCAATCAAAAGGCCCATTTTTTAAATTTTTTCTTGCTACTCTTATATTAACAACTACAAACTCATTTTCATCTTAATTCAATGAAAAAATAATTTAGTTTCTACTAAAAGTAAGGAACTGTATGATATTGAATTAAAAGAACATCAGGGTTCTTTTAAAAATAAAAGGTTACTCTAAAGGCGTCACTGACAAATTATGTTTAGCACTAACAGCAACAACATAGGGTGAAAAGTGCCAGGTGTCATTATGCACACCTATATCTGAAAAGAGAATATTGCACTAAACAAAGGACCCTGCAGTTTTGTTTAAATCTTCTTCACTGACCTAGAAAAGAAACCAGCCATTTTCTATATGCACCAGCAAACCTTGCCTGCTCTGTTTCCCTGCATGTTGATAAAACTTGATCAATGAACCTGTACTCTGCTTCTAGACTGACAGAGTCCAACAGAGGAGCACGCTTCAGACGTTTGGTTTCTTGAGTGTAGCCTTGTTTGCCAACTTCGTTCAAGCCGTCAATATCCATGGCTTGAGTTACAAGATCAAAAGCAACACCAGAATGCGTGTTATTCAATGTTCCGCCAGTACCATCCGCCGCTGTTGAGCAGACACTTGGAACCTGAAGTTTGTTCTTTAAGTGGTGCTGGAGACAGAATACATGTCGTCTTCAAAAAGAAGAAAGAAATCAGGGGAAAAACATCCAGCATTTCGTATAATACATCTTATCATAAAATAATTTTTCTAGCTATCTTGTCCCCCCCAACACAGATTCCTCCACATATGCATTTGTGTTTTAATGCGATGAACATCAAATTTAGCAAAGTGAGCATGATACATAAAAAACTATCAACCTGATCATTTTGTAAATTAAATGAACACCCAATGCAGCTCTGCACACATAGCTATGAAGCTTCATGATACAACACAGTAAAGGGATTACTGGTAGAGCCAAAAGCTTTTTCTGTTTATTAACAAATACATAAGTAATCTGAAAGTTGTTAAAGTGGCATAGTTAAGGCAGGGTCTGAGACAAGACCTGAGACAAGGATCTATCACAAGAGACTGTGTGAAAGAAAAATATGATAATCTTCTTTTGAGAACATCCCACACAGATTTTGAGAATTTCAAAACTTCAACTTATGAGATGGTCAAATTTTGAAAACAGCAACTAGAGCAGGGGTTCTCAACCTATGGCCTGTGGACTGGATTTGGCCCACAGTGCTATTCCATCTGGCCCACACCCTCGCTGCCACAGCCGCTGCCACCCTTTCCTCCTTCACCTGGCTTGGTGTGTCCCTAACACCGCTCCATAGCAGGGTGGATGTTGTAAGAAGGCTTACAACATCCGCCCTGCTACAGATTGCTGTTAGGTACATGGTAAGACAGGCAGAGGAGAAAAGGGCGGTGGTGGCACCAGAAGCTAGACACACACAGCCGCCCAAGTCCCGGGTGCCACTCTGGCCGAGTGCGGGCAAGGTAAGCAGGGAAGTGGAGGTGGGGGGGGAGCATTTGTGGGTTGGATTAGTGGTATGGTGTGGAGTGTTTGTGGTGGAGGTGATGGTGTGTGTTGGGAATTTTGGTGACTGTGGCAACTTGTGAAAAAGTGTTGGTGGGCCAGATTGGTGGGGTGTTGGAAAGTGTTGGTGGGCTGGAATCATGTTTCCCACCACCACTGCCAAAGGCAACAGAGGTGGAGGGGGGACACCAGCCCGGCCCGTAAACAGTCTGAGAGGGAGTGATCCAGCCCCCAGCTTTAAAAGGTTGAAAACCCGTGTACTGCCCCAATATCACAGCAGTAGCACTAGCTTCTTTTCTTGGAGGAAGATTCAAGTGTTGCCTACAAACTGAATGTATATCTAATCACTTGGGCCCAGAACCTTTCAAACATGCGGCGCTGTTGGCAATCTCTCATCCCTAATTAACAATTCATCTCTTAAGTTAAGTGACTGAACTCTTCCTACTTTCTATGCCCTTACCTTGGTTAAACCTGAGATCAGTACTGAAATAAGCATTGTAGTATTGATCAATGTTTCTCCACCTGTGGCACAACATGGGCATTTTGTTGAAAACCAGGGAAAGAGAGAATGCTAGTTAACAATTACTGCAACTTTATGAAATGCATTTTATTGGATAGCAATGGAGGTAGGGAATTGGCCTGTAGGGAAATAGAATCTTCTATTATTCTGGCATGGTTCCTGATTTTAGCAACTTTCCTCTCTCTCTCTGCAGTCCAGTAAGACACATTTGTGTAATGTTCTATAGGTCTTCTAAACTAATAGAGACAAGAAAGGAAGGGGGGAAACCTACAGCATGGCCTTGCCCTTATTCTCATCTAACTATAGCCATTCTTTATTGGGCTAGGGCAGAGAATTCTAAGAAACTTTAAGGTGTTTCTTCAATTTCAGACATCAAAATCTCACTGCAAGATAAAATAATGATAAAATGCAAGTAATGAAGGATGCATCTGAAGTACTGTGGGGAGTGACAGAATAGGCAATTCTCTGGAGTGGCACCAATGTTGTGAAATTACCTTTTAAACATTTACTTTGGGGTTTTTTTTTTAAACTGTAGTCCTCTGAACAGCCTCATTGAGCCAAACTGCGACTCTTGTGCCCCTACACTCAATATCTTATTTTTTTAACCTCCTGGTCCAGTAATGATGAACCTTGGCACTCCAGCTATTCTTGAATTTCAATTCCCAGAAGCCCTGATCAGCAGGTACGTTGACTTAGGCTTCTGGAAATTGAAGTCCAAGAACACCTGGAGTGCCAAGGTTGGCCATCACTGAGTCTAACAAGTTCTGCAGAACCGAAAAGCTTGTGTAGTGCTACAGAATTGACTTTTATCCAAATTGTTTTAGAAAGGATGTACAGTAATACCTCGGATAACGTTTACCTTGGATAACGCTAAAATCGCATAACGTTAAGTAATCTGGGGAGGAGAATTGGATCGAATAACGTTAAGGTCCTATGGGATGTATCGGATAACAACCGCTAAAGCCTGTGCGGTTACAATGTATCTCTATGGAGCTTTAACGTTATCCGATACATCCCATAGGATTTTAACATGCATTGGATAACACTAAAAATCAGACAACACCAAGACTTGTGGAATCAAGTCTTAGCGTTATCCGAGGTATTACTGTATTGGAGATTTCTGGTTTAAAGATGGGTTCTAAATACTTTGCTAAATGCATAGGGAAAATTATTATAAATTAAGATTCAGTAACGACAGCATAAAACTACTTGTAAAACAGTATTTATGCGTCAACACAGCAACCTTTATGCATGCTTATCATATAGCTATGGAACATTTCTCTGGTAACAGCACTACTAGCAGAATCACAGTTTGCAACAGCTCATAAAAATGTATTATAGCTGGGGAGCAAGTATTGTCTTTCAACCTCACATTTTTGATAATGTCCTTACCTGTGACACCACAAGGATTCATGGCCTGGGAAAGTGTTAATCAGATCAGTACAGAGTTCTAACTCTTCTTTTAGAAGAAAGGGGTGATTTGGCTGCTGTTCTTCTGCAGACACAGCTTCTGCATCATCTTCTTCATCTTCTGAAAGACTGGGTGCTTGCTGGTTACCTGCTTGCTTGTGCAACTGTACAATACAGTCAGACCCAGTTCTGCCAATCAAAGATTTTAATAAAAACTGACGGTAGTGGAATCCACTATGGTCTGAAACGTGCATAGAAACCCAGTATTTAGTGGCAGAAAGTTCATCAAGAAGAATCTGAAAATCAAAACCAAACAGCAAATTTAAATTTCCCATAGAAACAAGTCTTCAGTCTTGTAAGGGCTGCAGTCCTTCAGGGAAAAGTAGCTAGGAGCCACATGTGGAGCAAAAAGACCAAAAGTGATGAGGACTACTTCATTTTTTCTCCTCCTCCTTTCTTCTTTTTCAGAATCTATACATTCCCCTCATCACCACACATGACTATCCACTACTGAATATTTTCAATTTGTCCATGCATCCATTCTAATTTTGCCTCTCACGCTATCCTTCTGTTCTACCTAACCAGAGAGCCTCTGGCTTCTTACACACACAAATGGGAACATTCACCCATAGACTATTCGAATTAGAGCAGGAGTTCTCCATCTTTTAAAGCTGGGGGCCGGGTCATGCTCCCTCAGACGGCTTTGGGGGGGGCAGATGGCCATTTTGCCCTTACTCCACCACATGGCACTTCCTGGTGTGGTGGTGGTGATGGGGCCCCCCACATAAAATGGCACCATGCGCCACATCTGGCCCATGGGCCACAGGTTCAGAATTCCTGAATTAGAGCATTTTTCCAACTGAAGTCACACAACTGTAGCCACCACACTCCATGGTTGGACAATCTAA
Organism: Furcifer pardalis; assembly: GCA_030440675.1. Taxonomy (NCBI): domain Eukaryota; kingdom Metazoa; phylum Chordata; class Lepidosauria; order Squamata; family Chamaeleonidae; genus Furcifer; species Furcifer pardalis. The sequence goes on from CP126896.1 coordinate 37,945,923, forward strand.
TGAGGCCTCTCTATATCTCATTCTTCAAGACTACCACTTTTGCTAGAAATAAGGGGGGGGGTATCAACAGGTGCACAAATGACCTTTGAACTGCAAAGAGGGAAGCAACTAGGATGCCCTCTGAAAAGAATCCTAAATGTTTCCAGCTATCATGCTCTATGACTGGACTGTCAAGCTCTCTTCCATAATTATCTTCTTCCCAATCTCACTCTCTTTCTGCTTATGGCTGCCTTTGCTTTCACAGCAAAGGACAAGAAAAAAAGCAACAGAGCAATGAGAGGCAAAACATTGTTAAATGCTGGTTTCTTGTGGTAGAGGAGAAGGGATACCATGGACAGAAAACAGGCCATGGAACAGATACAAATCCCTATTATACAAATCCCTCGATTAACAAATGGCTAGGTTAACATAAGACTCACATAACAAAAGGAAATCCATAGAAATTAGTGGCTTGGTTTACGGAATTTTTTCCAGAATTGATTAATTGGTTTTCAATGCATTCCTATGGGAAATGACGTTTCGGTTAATGTATTTTGGTTTTCAATGCATTCCTATGAGAAATTGCATTCAATGCATTCCTATGGGAAATTTGGTTAAAGTTATTTTTGCTGTAAGAAATGTCCCGGAGAACACATTAATTACATTAACTGAGGTTCCACTGTACAGTAATTGACTCTTTAACTAAGTGAGATTAAACCAGGTTGCCTTTGTAACACGCATTATTTGGGTGATTTTTTTAAACATTTATACTGGTGGGCCTCTGCCTACATGGAGCTATCTCTTTTGGAATTGTGTAGCCCAGTGTTTCCCAGCGTGGGACCCATGCTCCACAGAGTGACTTCAATTCCCAGAAGTCTAAGTCAGTACATTGGCTGATCAGTGCTTTGGGGAATCAACTTAGGCTTCTGGGGATTGAAGTCCAAAAACCAAAGGTTGGGAAACTCTGGTGTAGACTAAGAGCTAGACTGAAGTCTTATTCCTCTTACTTTCATTTTAAAGATAAGGTGTCACATAGATATCTTTGATATTATTGTACCCAAGAATGGGATCTTACACAAAGGCCCTTTTCATAGAATTATTCTATGGCAGTGGTTCCCAACAGGGGGTACACAGCCCACAAGTGGACTCCAATTCCCAGCATTTGGGAAACACTGTTCTATGGCAATGTACAAGAAGACCTTTCCTCTGCAATTTCTCCTATTTACTGGAATACCTCCCCCCCCCCCTCAGAAGATCCAGCTGACTCCTTCATTGCTTGCATTTAGGAAGGCAGTTATAACTTTTTATTTTCATTGGACTTTTGAAACCTCTTAGATATTTTGTTTGCTGTGAGACCTATTGTTTTATATTTTGGAAGTGTTATCTTTTAGGTTGGAATATGATCCAAAATAACACCAAGGCATTTATGGGTAAAACATGATCTAGGCCAGATAATCTTAAGTTTCTGAGATGCCTGCTTGTTTTTTAAATGGAAAGCACATATCTGAGTCTTAGCAGGGTTGGCTTTAATTTGATTTCTTTCATAATATATGCCTAATTGCAGTGATGGGCTGCTACCGGTTCGGACCGGTTTGCCTGAACCAGTAGCAGCCAACCAGAGGGAATCGCGGGGGTGGTGGTAAAACCCTGGGCAACCAGTTCGGTTGCCTCTCCGGCCGCCCTCCAGATGACAGTTCCAGGCAGCCCAAAATGGCTGCCCAGAACTGTGAATGCGTCAAAACTCCATTTGACAGTATAACATCCATTTTCTGAATATGACAGTTATATCAGGCAGTTTATAAATGGAGGATATCATGTAATTACTTAGCACCATTGTTATTATCTCTGTATCATCTTCTCCTGTGACAGCAGTAGACAATATCTGGAGATGAGGCTTAACTAGTACTGCACAGCCAGTGATGGGCAGTAACAGGTCCACACCAGTTCACCAGAACCGGTAGTAACTTTTCCCAGTGCCCCGGACAACTGGTAGCGGCTTTTGGGGGGACCCACCTTGGGGGCTTACCTTTTTGCTGGTTTCCCCACTGTGCATGCATACCAAGCGCTTGGTGTGCATGCACGCCCACAGCGCTTGGTGCGCATGCATGGACTCCTTGCTGTCCTCTCAAACGGGGCGGAGAAAGAGAAGCTGCTAGCCTGAAGCTCCCTATAGCCTGCTCCCCAGGATTAGTGACTTACCTTTGGGTGTGGGGTGGGTGGGTGTATTTTAATGTGTATTAGTTTTAATGTGTATTTTTATGTATTTTATGTGTATTTAATTTGTATTTTATGTGTTTTATGTCTATTTAATGTGTATTTATTTTAATGTGTAATTTATGTGTTTTTATGTGTATTTTTATATTTATTTAATTTGTATTTTTATGTGTACTTATTTTTATGGGTTTTTTTACGTTGGCTCTGCCCACATCACTGGCTCTGCCCATGACATCATGATGTTGGCTCCGCACATGACATCATAACATTTGTTCCACTCACAATGTTGGTTCAGCTCAGTGTGGTAGTAAATTTTTTGGCTGCCCACCACTGTGTACAGCCCTTTCATGATGTCTGTGAAATCCCTCAGTGGCAAATCTCATGCTGAATATTGGGGCTTCACTGACGGTTGTCTACATGTATTTTTATATATCATAATCATATGTCTGGCAGAGCTGATGCAGCAGCCTTTCTGAGAGTGTTGACAGCCCTCTATATTAATAGGTAAAAGGTGTGACTAGTGGTTGTTTATCAAAGTCATATAGCCAGAGTCAACCAGTGACATTCATACCACCTCATATTGGTGCTCCTAAAGTGGAAGGATCAGCAAAAAGGTTATTCCGGAATGGAACAAACACAAGTGTTCAAATGTGCTCATATTTTTCAAGGAGGCTCCTTCCATGTCCAGCTGCTGACTGGGGATGATGGCATTACATACCTAGAAAGCAGCAGATTCAGGAAAGCTGCCTTAAATCAACCAAGAAAATGCTAGTAAGCAGTAAATGGCTGTCAACCAAGGGGATGATGAAGAAGTGAAACCTAGTTCAATAGGCAACCAGAAAGAATGACCCCACATTTTCATGTATGTCCATCCATCTATCTGTGTGTGTCTGTGTATGTGTGCATGCATGCATGCACAATGTCTGCTAAATGAATTCTCAGCAAGCAGCTGAATGTGGCTTACATCTTTTGCACACTCAGCACTTTTTTCTCAGAGACATTCAGGTGGAAGAGCAAAGAATGGTGGAGAGTGAAGAATGCAGAGCCAAGCACAACTTTGCTGAAGGTCAGTGGGCCTGTGTAAAACAACAGCATAAAGCCCACTTTACAGCTGAAAAACTGCAATGTAGAAACAACAAGAATATTGTCCTTCTACAGTTCAGAATGGGGCAGGTATCCCAGCTTCCAACATGCTTGCATAATCCATTTATAAAACATCCCCTGAGTACCACCCTGAAGGGCTGAAACCAGCTGCTTTCTGAAGGAGGCATTTCTGTTCCTGTTGATAAGGCATTTTTAAAGCCAGTTAGCCACGTTCCAGTTGTTTGATGTTGTACTAATTCATTAAACTAGCATAAACTGAGTGAAGGATGTCCTCAGATATTTGAAAGGCTCTTATAAATGTTATTATGGTATTTCTCAACTGATTCATCTCTTTGAACCTAAACTAATACATGTTTTGCATTTTAACAACACAGTTTCTTTAGAAAATACAGGAAAAAGAGCCAGAAAATCTCAGTATTTAAACATTTGTTGTACTATATTGTTTCTTTTATTCTAACAACAGTCTTAATTATTTGCATCAGTATATAATCTTCATCAATCTACAGTTTCTTCCACTCTTCTGCCTTGTTAAGGCTCAGATCTGAATTACACAGTAATGTTCTTAATTCACTTTCTAGCTGCTAGATTTTTATATTTAATTTATTTTTATTTTATTTCATTTGTACCCCACCCTCCTCCGAAGACTCAGGGCAGCTTTACAACTAAAAACAATTAAAACACATGCAGTCATACCTCGCATAACGAATTTAATTCGTTCTGCGAGGCTGCTCATTATGCAAGTTTTTGCTATGCGAGTCAGACTCGCATAACGAATTTTTCACTATGTGAGTTGGACTTTCCCTATGAAAAAATGCACATAACGAGCATTTCAAGGGGAAAACTTGCATAGCGAAAAAATTTGCTGTGCGAGTTTTCCCCATAGAAACGCTTGTTATGCGAGTTTTTCCATAGGGAAAAGTCCGACTCGCATAGCAAAAAATTTGTTATACGATTCGGACCGCTTAGCGAAAAACTTGCTCGTTATGCGAGTTTTTCGCTAAGTGAAACGCTTGTTATGCAAGGTTTGACTGTACATAAAATCAAGTTAAAAGATTTCTCTACTCTTTGTGTGAATCAAATACAGTATATGTCACTATTTTATCACCTTTTCAAAAACTCTCCAACAGCTCCTAATAATTGAACTGTACTGCACAAATTTTAGACTAAAACTAAATATTAGTCCCAACTAGAACAGATTGGTTCAAGCAATGGAAGCAAGGATGAAACTATACATTACAGATCATATATAATCAACAAAGGGAATTCTTTAAATACGGAAAGATGTCCAACTGTCAGCTTTTCACATTTTAGTGATTTGCAAATTAATGTGTGTGGTTCTGTACTTGATCATCAGAAGGTAAACAAGAGTCTCAGTTGTAAGTCCAATTGCTCAGACATAAAGGTTTCTCAGAACCATTTCTTTTAAACAGTTAATATGATTTCAACTTCTAATTACAGTATGTGCTTATTAGCTGGAAGGCTGGCAATTGAGCAGTTCAAGACCTGGGTACTGCATGACTGATTGAACGCCTGTCTCTGTCCCAGGTCTTGGAAATATGAAAGGAGCCTCATTTGGGTGTTCCCTGAATGGAGTTTCTTCTGCAAAAAAATCCTTTGAACCGAGAATAATTCCTGACATGTAATAATAATAATAATAATAATAATAATAATAATAATAATAATAATAATAATAATAATAATAATAATAATAATAATAATAATAATAATAATAATAATAAGAAGAAGAAGAAGAAGAAGAAGAAGAAGAAGAAGAAGAAGAAGAAGAAGAAGAAGAAGAAGAAGAAGAAGTAGTAGTAGTAGTAGTAGTAGTAGTAGTAGTAGTAGTAGTAGTATGTGCTTCCTGTAATTTGATATTTCCAATTCAACTCTTCTGGAGGTACTGATAGAGTGAAGTCCTATTGATTCAGTTGGGCTTAACTATTAGATTGACAACTTTAATGTTATTAAAAGAGCTTTGATTTACAAAAAGTCTCCCCCAAGGTTAAAATGTTTACCTTCTGTTCACTGCTATATCCTACCTTGTTGTTGAGCTTGGCCAAATTCTGTAAAACCCAGATGCGATGAGACCAGGCATTATAATTGCTTGGATATCTCCCAGCAGCTTCACAGCAAACATCCATTTCTTCTTTCACTAACTGCTGTGTTCTTTCTGTGGGTGCTGTTTCCAAATTCCCTTTTGTCACAACACTGGGGAGGGACTTCTCCTGAAATAGCTGTTGCAGCACCCATCGTCTGATTATGCAGCAGAGAAAGGTAAGAGTGCAAAAGCCAATTTAACAAAGCGAACACATTTTCTTTTGTGCTAGTTACTTTACTACTCTAATTGTTAATTCAGAACAAACCAGAAAGGGGAAAAGAAAGTACACACTAATCCTGAACTAACCACCAGTTAATACTCTAAAATGCTTCTTATGATAAAGAAGTGGTTTCGTTAGCCATTTCAAACTGTCATTCCTGCTGTTTGACAGTAAGTTGATTAAAAACATCCTAAACTATGGCCTCATTTTGAAATAGCTATGCTTATTGGAAAATTAAATTCATTAAGGAACTTGCCACATTCAGATAATTGAATCCCAGCTTAATTAGCCAGGCTATGTACAAGATTTGGCTGGTGATCTGCTCCTTATTCCACTTGAATAGCAAATCAAAACAGAGACTAAATTTGACTGAACCCTAGGACTGGATTCCTAGTTCAGAACCAAAATTCCTAGTTCAGAAATATCTGGAACCAACAGTTAATTCTGAGCTCCTGGTTTGTGTCTCCACCCACATGAAGAGAATAGTGAAACAGCATTTCTCCTTACACTTCCACACCACGGCCTCTCAGCAGTTCATTACAGTAGTTCTACATAATTTTAAAAAGTAACTTCTTTGTTTCTTAAAGGTAATGAAGACAGATGCTTCTAAGTAATTTTTAAAATGAAAAACAAAACACCTGAATTGGAGAGCCAACTAGCTTGTGGCACAAAACACATCTTCCTCCTTTCCCTCTCACTGATACCTCAACAAACAAGAACAAGGAAGCAACATAAACCAGCTCTTGAAACATGTGACCTCTTCTTCCCCATTTAGTGCGGCCACACGCCATAATTACAAACATTCCTATAAAATTTGTGATAAAGGAAATGTAACGTGTATGCTTTCAAGAGTAGAAAAAGGAACTACTGTAGTTACAATTAACCAATCAGTTGCAATTTTCTTCCAAATCCTGCAAAGGAACTGTATGTTGATATACATATCCTGGCCTATCAAATAAAGATCTGATTATTCAAAATTGGGATATTGACATCATTCTCTCCATACAGTTAATGTTAACAATGTAGTTACTGTTTTTCTAATGCAATATAACTATTATGAACTTAAATTCCTTAACTTTTCCTTTTAATTCTCCTTTTTCTGTATCCTTTCAATATATAGACCAGTGGTTTCCAACGTGGGGCCCATGCCCCACAGGGGGGACTTCAATTCCCAGAAACCTAAGTTAGTACATTGGCTGATCAGTGCTTTGGGGAATTGACTCAGGTTTCTGGGAATTGAAGTCCAAAGACCAAAGGTTGGGAAACACTGCTCTAGATGATATGGGAAATCTGCAGCTCCAGAGGTTGTTGGACTACAAATCCCATTAGCCTAGCTAGAATAGCCAATGGTGATGGACGGTGGGGGACTATATTCCCAAACTACTTGGAGGTACCTACACTTTCCCCATTCATGATTTAAGTGGTTGTTTTTTGAAATTGATCTTTATATGTTAATCCATGTGTGGTTACATCTCAGAATTCTGTAATAGGATTAAGAAATTCTAGTTTCAATAGTTTTCTTAATAACTTCCAATATTTATTACAGTCTTCAGCATGCAGAACTTATATTTTCAATGAGACCTCCATTATTACTGCAAGTTTTTTCTCTAAATACTTACTGCCAAAACAGAGAGAGATATGAAGTACCATATATTTATTAACAATACTAAATATTTTATAGGGTGGGAATTAGTCCTTAAAACTTAGAATTTTACAGTAGATCTCCTGATAGCCTCTTTCCCATGTGATGACTAACATCCAAACATCAAAGAGCAAACACAAACATGTATTTTTTCAATGTAAAGAGACAAACCTGTGAATCCATGTTTCTGGACTCTTTGGAAACTTAGTTAGTGCCAATTTTCCAAGATGTAAATCTTTAACTGGATTTAAAGTGCCAGATTGTATTAATTCTTTTCTGAAAAATGAAGAAAAAAATTAAATAGAGTTGGCCATGTTTACTGATGATCAGCACAGCAATTGTGCACAAGCAACACAAACAATGCTTCATAGCTAGTATCCTATTTGGCTTCTACTGAGTAAAAGGTTCCACCACTCTATTAACCTGGGATTATGGTATTTAAGCAGTCTAACTAGGCAGTGTTGCCCATCTCTTGTCGACGATGTTAGACCAGGACTAAAACTCACCAAAGCATCCTCTGTCCAATCCCTTGGGCAAGGTGAAAGCGGAGGGCACACATCATGGTTCACCTAGCCAGCGGGTGAGGTGATATCCAAATGGCTAAAAAAGCACATGCAGGGGGACTTTATATTTCAGACCCATTTACATGTGCGGAATGTTGCCATAGAGATGACCACCAATGTGTGGACTCCTTGCTGAAATAATGACTCCAAGGAATCCAAGGTATGATACTTGTATAATCACTGCCACTGTGCAATAAGGATAGATCTTCATGGATGCACACACACACACCGTGCCTATGGGAATATGCTCCAAGATCTTCCACAGATGCCCCAAATCACAGAAAAACAGCAAACCCTGTATTACAGCACACATACCCGAGTCATATAAGCTGGGGGTAGTGCAAATGACTCTGTCAATTTTTCACATATGCTCTTGAAAGGGCTCCCTTGAAAACACAATCTGTTGATTCTCAACATTATATTGTTGATAGTGATCTCTAATGGCCATCTCTTGGAAATACTTATTTTTCACTCAATATTTTTCGACCACAGTTACCAAAGCCACAGCTATGGGGGACTTATCATACTAACCAAAATCCATTACGCTCAGTGAGTTAGGTCTGCTGTGGAGGCACAGGCTGGGAGTTCAGTTCCTCACTTTATATCCCACAAGTATGACCAGGCTCGGTAGGCTTGGCCAAGCTACACAGTAATGCACATGTGGCAGGCCACACACTCAACTTGGGTTTTTTATCAGGGTGCAGAGATTGTGACCTAAAGGTGCTGGATCTCAAGGCCACCACCTTGTCATAGTCAGATCACTCCCTGCTACAATTTGCTGACCACAACCACCTCTGTAGGGAGCCTGGATCAATTACAATGGTCTGCTGACCAACCCAGTGGGACTCACCATGAAATTCCAACATGTAAAAGTTTTGCAACACATTTTTAAATCTGAGATCATCTAAAGGGACCTTGATTAATCATTTGATGCAGTAAGTCAGGGTCTCTCAACCTTGGGCCTCCAGGTGTTCTTGGACTTCAATTACACCTGCTGATCTGAGCTTATGGAAATTGGAGTCCAAGAACATCTGGGGCACAAGTTTGAGAAATTCTGAAGTCAAACTGAGATATCCATTGCATTGTGTGGCCTGGGTTTATGGATCAGATATTAGATCTGAATATTAACAGACTCCACACAAGACATCCACCTTTATCCAGTGCCACTTTTGGAGGCAATGAAGAGTTCAATCTGCAGGCTGCATGGAGAAGAGAATGGTTGGGGAAAGTGCCACACTAGTACCAGAACTTTCAATGTGTAACCAAAACACCACCCGGTTTTGATCAATTTCACATGATATAGGCTAGACTTAATAGAATATGTACAGGGCATGGTAGATGTGCGGACTTTTTGCATACATGATGGAAACTACCATCAGCAGCATGTGAGTGCAGGGCACTGCAATAGACTGTGCAACATATTATAGAACAAAGTAGCCTTAGAGCATATGAGGTCAATAGTGAAGATTTTCTAAGGACAACTACTGGTGCAATCGACTATATACATTTTATTCTATGTCACGAGTTTTCTGTTACACGAGATGACCATAACCCAGGGTTTCACTGTATTTTATACATCAGGTTTCCCACCTAAGAAACATACTTATAATTCCAGAAGATCAAATGAGAGTTGCACAGATTGTGTGAAACTGTTGTTTCCAAGTGAGAAGTACAATGTACCCCCAAGGAGTTAAACTACTACAGTAATACCTCGGATAACGTTTACCTCAGATAACACTAAAATCGCATAACATTAAGTAATCTGGGGAGGAGAATTGGATCGAATAACGTTAAGGTCCTATGGGATGGATCGAATAACAACCGCTAATGCCTATGCGGTTACAATGTATCTCTATGAAGTTTTAACGTTATCCGATCCATCCCATAGGATTTTAACATGCATCGGATAACACTAAAAATCAGATAACACCAAGACTTGTGGAACCAAGTCTTAGCGTTATCCGAGGTATTACTGTATTAGCAATGCTATTAATCCATTTAAAAGGCTATTATCACCTTCTCATTGTGCAACAGAATTATTCTGTATACACCACAAGGAACCTCTCTCTTTGATTTTTGGGAGCAGAATGAGAAAGCAAATGTAACTCTTATTCCCAGAGATAGTGCATAGGATTACTGTAGCTATCGAGTGATAAAATAAATCAAATCAAATTCTTCTTTTTCTAAATTTCAATAAAACAGACAAATTTCTATTCATTTCCACGATGAGAGGGATTCTGTCATTTGTACACTACATAAACAGCTATGAAGTGAAAAGCACTGGAGTAAACCAATTGAAACATCAGAGCTAATTTTTTTTATTGAATATCAAAATGAGGAAAACAATGACCTTCTTCTTCTTATGATTGGGTTTCCCATTTAGAACTGCTTAAGACGTTACATTTCCCACATACTTTCATGCAATAAAATAAGTGGAAGACAATATGCTGTAAGCAACTAAATGTGAACACCTCCCGTATACAAGAAACTGCGGTGGCTCAGTGGTTAAGAAGCTCACTTTGTTCGCTGGAAGGCTGGCAAGTCAGCAGTTCAAGACATGGTTACTGCATGATGAAGTGAGTTCCCTTCTTTGTCCCAGCTCCTGCCAATCTAGCAGTTCAAAAGCAAGAAATTGCAAGTAGATAAATAGGGACTACTTTGGTGGGAAAAAGATCTTGGGAACATGAAAGGACCCTTATTCAGGCATCCCCTGAGAGGAGTTTCTCCAGCAAAAATCCTTTCAATCTGACATGAAATTGTTATTATATACATGAAACAATGAGATGTATGAGCAGTTGGTATAAGCACATGGCTTCAACATATTTTCCCAAAAAGGAAATGCATTTTCAATTATAAGAAGCTATCTTTACAAAGCTGTTTTGATTGCAAATCAGTTGAGTTTATCTTCTATATACATTTGTTTCTAAATAAACAATGCTCATGGCATTCAATTACTGTTTGCAAAACATTTAAACAGAAGGGTCAGTTATTATTGTAAAAGTAATGTTAAGAAAAATAGGGATCTTAGCTGGTAATAATATATTCCATAGCTTAGCGAAGCTGTCTGAGCTGGTCCCCTTCTAAAGAAACTAAAATAGGATTTAATAGAAAGGAAAAGCTTTTATAATGCTAAGTGGAGAATGATCCGGTATTGTGCCGCTGGCTGTTAAGGCACTTATCCTATAAAAAGGCTACAGATTATTTTGCTCTGTAGTTCAGCATTAGTCTGTATATACGAAGAATAAAGTGTACAAAGGCAAGAAATTTATTCTGACCTGAAACATCAAAAACAGGAAAGCTAATTAGGATTATTGGGGCAAACATTTGTTCTTGAGTCTATACATCTCAGCTATTAAATCTATACATCTCAGTTTCGTGCTATCCTGAGCAAAGTCTGATGATCAGTTGAGAAACCCATGGACCTTACAGCCAACTCTTATTGCTGAAAAGATGACACAAGGTTTGTCCTCACATACCGCATCAGCTCTGAGCATGGCAAATGTCAAATCAGAAACCATGAAGACTCAATATATAAACATTTGTCTCATTATTTATTAAATGGTCAGTGTTTGCAAGGATCATAAATAAAGGTACGCCACTCCATTACAATACATATTAGATTTTCAACACCTTCAGTATTTTTATGTGAATCATGAGTCACAAAAATAAATAGGGCAATGAAAATAGAACTGTCTCTTGCAGCATAGGAGCAGATTTTTTGCTTCCACTTGTCTCCATTCTGCTGCAACAGGATCTCTGGCAAAGCTTTCGGAGGTTCAGCAGAAGCTTTCCACAGCAACACAGTACAAAAAGAAATCCATTCTCAGATTCAAGGTGCTTGTGCAGCCAGTCACAGCTGCTAAATTAGTACAACACGTCTTGCAGGTGCTCACAAGTAACTCCCAGGAAAGTGCTTCAGTATAAAAAAATGGCTCAGAAATTGTGGACTAATGACTGCTGAACCAACATTCTGAGTTGAGATAACTTAGCACCGTGATGGCGAACCTTGGCACGCCAGATGTTATTGGACTTCAATTCCCAGAAGCCCAAGCCCCCATGAATCCGCACGAATGGGTTTACTGCGATTCATCTGGCACGCGCCACCCTCATCACTCCTGGAAGCGGAAGTAGAATGTGCCCATATGGATGGGTGAATCGCAGTAAACCCATTCGTGCGGATTCATGGGGGCTTGGGCTTCTGGGAATTGAATCCAAGAATATCTGGAGTGCCAAGGTTCACCATCACGGAAGTAAACTGTTCAGCTCAGAGCAGGAGGTTCAACTGGCATTTCTCTCTCCTTTAAAGGTAAAGGTCTGTCTTGCTTGAAAGCCAGGTGTATCCAAAGCTAGGCGGTGATGCTCATCTCCATTTACAGCCAAAGAGGCAGCGCTGTCAACATCTGCAGACATTTCTGTGGACATGTTTACCTTTACTGCTGAAGCAGTACCAGTTTAATAAACATAAAGGTAAAGGTTTCCCTTGCTTGAAAACCAGTCATATCCAACTCTAGGGTTCAGTGCTCATCTCTGTTTCAAAGCTGAAGAGCCAACACTGTCTGCTTCTGCAGACATTTCTTTGGTCATGTGGCAGGCATGACTAGACACCGGAGCGCCCGGAGTGCTGTTTACCTTCCCACCAAAGTGGTCCCTATTTATCTACTTTCAATTTCTTGCTTTCGAACTGCTAGGTTGGCAGGAACTGGGACAAAGACAGGAGCTCATTCTGTCCTGCAGTACTCAGGAATCGAGCTGCTGACCTCCCGCCTTCCAGTCAGTGTCTTTGCCACTTGAGCCACCACAGTCCTGTTTATTTACTTGCTTTTATTTACTTGTTTTCGAACTGCTAGGTCAGCAGGAGCTGGGACAGATGACGAGAGTTCACTCAATCGCAAAGCACTTTGAGTCTTGAATTGCTGATCTGCTGACCTTCTGATCATCAAACTCAGCATCTTAACCACTAAGTCACCATGGCCCTTTCCTCCTCCTCCTCCTTTACCAAGTCATAAAAACAATTCTTTACAAAAGAAGGGAATCTCAGGAGTTATTTTCAAAACTTCCCATCAGTAACTTCAAGGTCCACAGATTCAAAAATACAACAGAAGATGTAAAAATAAGCTGTGGCTAAGGTCATTGCTTTTTATAAAACTATATAAAAGGGGGTTAGATAAAAAGCAAAAGGGTAGCTAAAAAGAAATGCTGCTCCTCAAATCCATCCTTGATCTTCTGCAAGGAGAACTGTGGATGCACTTTTCCCAGCACTAGCCTCTCTAATTCTCTCTCTCATGTAAGCCTCCCTTTACAGAATTGCCATGCATATGACCTTCCATAGAAAAACCCAATTCAGCTCTCCTCTTATAGCACTAAGTGACACCAAGCTAAGGAATCATGAAAACTGTATAGAAAAAAATTATACCTGTTCAGCTCTGGGACACTTTATTGGGAAGACAAGTCATACAAGGGTCTGCAACAAATTCAAGAGCTTAACATACCTCTCAGCTGCATCAAATAATTAAGAATGCAGACTAAAAGTTAAATTATGGGCTATAGAACTAGGTTCGTAGATCCGGAAGGGGTATAGAAAGCAATTCTTTCTAAGGTGCCAGGAGGACCCACAATCTGACCTACAGAATAAGCATCCTAAACAACATCAAATTATCCTCACCTCAATATCTGATCTGATTTCCAAAGCGGTTTATCAATGAATGTACCGTATTCATCCTTGTTACACTTACCGTATATCCCTGCCTTTTTCTAACAAGCTTGAGATGGTTTAATTATTCCCCATCTCCATACTTTACCCTCACAATAACCTTGTAAAGTACATTAGGCTGACAGCAAGTGATTGGTTATTGCTGTCTTTGCTGAATCAACTGCTGAATGGTGAGTCAACAAGCATGGAAATGCCATTAGGTCAATAAGTTTACTATAACGGGAGCTACCAAATGGATTCAGGGCATAATCTTTAAGGTGTCGCAATAGCAATTACATTTTTATTCCGCTCCATAGCACATAGTGCACTCTTTGGGCAGTTCACAAGTTAATTGTCATTTTGCCCCCAACATACTGGGTACTCATTTTACCAACCTCGGAAGGATGGAAGGCTGAGTCAGGATTGAACTCACAAGCCGCAGTACAGCAGTTTAACCACTGCACCACCAGGACTCCTAGTGTCACAAGGTCACTGTTTTTAACACTGATCTTTATTTTATTTTAGTGTATTATTTTATTTTTAACAGGCCTTTGATCCAGGAGTTTTTCCTAGCATTTGAGATTGTAAACAAAACAAAACATATTGTTAAGGTGCCATAATGTTTTTGTTGTTTTGTTTTGTTTACTCTCTGATCTCTGATTCTCTCTTCTCCTATGCCTCCTTTGGTGCTGCATTAGAGGATGCACCCACTCTCTGGATCAGATTTTGAGGTGGTAGGAGAAGCTCCAGCAGAAGAAAATGGCAAAAAAGTAAACAACAAAAAACCTCTTGTTGCTGCATTCTACCAGAAGCCCAAGGCAGCACTCCTGCTGATCAGGGCTTCAGAGAATTGAAGTCCAAGAACACCTGGAGTGCCAAGGTTCGCTATCACTGCTATAAGGCATGAATAGGCAACTTCAGCAGAGGAAAGAGCTATTCATCTGACCTGTCAGTAGTAACTGAGGGAGCTGTGCTTCCAGTATGGTGTGACTAAAGCCGTTCATCGGGTGAAGAACATTTTTAATAAATTACGTTGTCACTGAATGTTTATTTCTTATTTTAAAATGTTGTGAGGTACGAGAATTCATATTCCCAAACAGAGGTACCAACAGTTAATTAAGACATGAGCAATTTAAAAAAACTAAATCTTTATCTTTCTTTAACATATCATCTCAGAAAATTGTATTCATTCTTTGGAAATAAAAAGCACTCCTTTAGGTGAATTCATTAAACAATTAAACTTAATTAACTCACTAATTTCAAATCTACTGTTCAAACTTTTTTTTAAAGCAGCATTGAGCAGCACAAAGCAGCAGTCTATGCCTATATCACAGCACCACCATCAGAGAATCACAGCTCTGTGATTCTTTAATGCTTAATCATACTCTAACTAGTGAGACAAGAATCAAACACTAGAAATCTGCAATGAATGAGGAAATAAATTAGTTTCCCGGAAATCCTGCCAGACTTGGAACGACAACTGTAAAAATTATTAAAGCACAAAATATTGTTGGTTTTTAAAATAATAATTAATAATATAAAGACTCACAACAGTCACAATAAGTTAAAAATATTGTTAAGAAGCCACAGACTCACAATTGCCACCTGTGTGTGTGTGTGTGTGTGTGTGTGTGTGTGTGTGTGTGTGTGTGTGTGTGAGAGAGAGAGAGAGAGAGAGAGAGAGAGAGAGAGAGACTGTGAGAGAAGGTATACTATTAGTTTTCAGCTGTTTTTTAAACAGTATTTCTTGAGGTTCCTGAAGAACATAAAAGCTGCTTAAGGACTTCAGGAGACCCACAGGCAACACTTTGCCCCACCCTGCTATTGGAAAAGGAGGCTGCAAAAATGGATTGCATTTAGATATCCTGATAAACTATGGCACACACACACGTACGTTTGGTTCAGATTCTAATATCCAGAGTTTAGTGTTACATTTGAACCTAAAACTATGGTTTATGTTAACTATGAAAACGAAAGCAACAGTTTATGCCTTATTGCTATATTGCAAGATGGCAGGCAAGCTTGTGAACCTGAAGTGAACCAAGGCTTATTCATGTGACAAGAAAAGCATGGTTTATCATACAAGTTGAACTGTCATTTGCTTTCATTCAATATCTAAAGCACACTCATTTGTTGATGTTCAGTCGCACAGTTGAGTCCAACCCTTTGCAACCACAGTGCGCCAGGCTCCTATGTCATCTGCCACCCTCCATAGTCCGCCCAGATCTACGCCCAATGTGCCAACTGTGCTGTCTAACTATCTCATCCTCTACCACCCCTTCTCCTTTTGCCTTCAATCTTTCCTAGCAACAAGATCTTATCCAGTGAGTCGTTTCTTCTCATTTGGTGGCCAAAGTACTTGAGCTTCAGCTTCAGTGTTTATCCTTCCAAGAAGCAGTCAGGATTGATTTCCTTCAGGATTGACTGATTTGATCTCCTTGCAGTCCAGGGGACTCTCAAGAGTCTCCTCCAGTACCACAGTTCAAAGACATCTATTCTTCTGCGCTCAGCCTTCCTTATGGTCCAACTCTCACAGCCATACATTACTATTGGGAAGACCATTGATTTGACTATGCAGGGTGATGTCTCTACTTTTTATTATGCTGCCTAGTTTTGCTATGGCTTGCCTCCCAAGGAGGAAGGAAAAGCATACTCATAGTTAAGACTAAATGACAAATGCTGAACTGCTGCATTTACCTTGAATTATTTCCAGGCAAAACAAAACTGTAAATGAAAAAAAAATGCTCAAAAATATGTAATGAAACCTCTTATGTAATGCTAATGTATAAATTACAGTCCTCTGCTTAATGATCTCCCATTACAGATATTGGGATTACCCTTTCTTACTCCAATGTCAGGAAGCTACAAAAGGTACATTTTCCAAGCTCAGTCTTAAGGATACAATTCTATGAATCCTTATCAGAAAGCTAAGCTTGTGGTAATGTGATGACTTTCTAAACACTTAGAATTAAGCTGCAAGGGACACATTTGTATCATGTGTTATGTGTGCATATGCATCACATAGAATATGTTTCATTTTAATCTGGATATACCTCTAATAATTCATTAAAGTAATGTTTTTATAACAAAGTCATAAGGTTAAAATCAAAGACTCCTCACAATCAAGGAGGTTGATGCCCCTGAAATTGAGGGCTAAGGTACTCCCCCCAAATCTGGTTCACAAGATGACTATAGTACATAATGCTAAATCTAAGCATTACACATCCATTCGGCAATCTCTGGTCGGAAAAGAAAAGAAAAAGAAGAAAGACTAGGGAGGAACATTGGCTAGAAAGCTGCAGTTCCAAAACATATTGTAAACCAATAGCTGAACACGACAAATAAACACCTATGGGTTTTTCATGAACATACATGCTCTTTTCCAGAGCATATTGATATTCATGCCCTAAAAGTTATCATGAAGTTTGATAGAGTGTAATAATTTAAAGTTAATGAGAAATCTGATTCAAAACATTCCATAAAGTACCCTAACTGAAAAGATAGCTGGTACACTGTTAAAACAAAGACTTTGGATCACACAAGAGTTTCATCCTGAACTGCATCTCTTAAACATACCTTACATTCCATGCAGTAGTGAAATCTGGATTCAACAGCAGCAATGTACAGGTGATATCTATCAACTCTGAAAATAAAATAAACAAATAAATTCATCAACAACCACTGAAGTAAATATTTGTTTTCACAGATAACCTCTCTCGTGACATTTGCTAGTGACATTTGCTACTAAGATATGATGCACAAGCATCTTGCTTGTTTGTCACAGATGGGATTATCTCCCCACTCAAGAATTCTTGGTTTAAGAAATCTCTCTAGCAAAAGGAAGAAGCAAGAGATAACTGTGTACTTTTTTTAATTAGCTCAGTTAAAAAGTCTATTCATGGGACAGATTAATCCAATACCGGCAGCTGTCCATGAAAACTTTTACCCCCCCCCCCAAAAAAAAAAAGAACTTGGTTTTCCCCAAACCCCATGCCTTTAAGATTTGCTCCATTGTTTTTCTACAACAAACTAACACAGAGAAGTGCTTGGAAATTATAACTGTATATTCAAGGGAAAGGGTGGTCCTGGTTTCAATGAAATGGGGGAGAGGCCCCTGCTGAAGAAACCTAGCTGAAATGAAGAGGTTCCAAACAATTATCTGTCCACGTGTCAGAGCTGCCATTCCTAGGCCAATGAGAGAACCAAGGTGGTTGTTAGGTTCTTTAAAAGATCAAGCACATAGGGCCATAATGTTAATTTGCCTTAACTCTGCATGTGCAATTTAGCCCTTTCCTGAAGGACAGCAACTACATGGGGCTGCCCTTGACGACCATTCGGAGGCTTCAACTGGTCCAGAATACGGCTGCCCGGGTTGTGATGGGGTGTGGGCGGTATGAACATGCCTCGCCTCTGCTTCGGGAGCTGCACTGGTTGCCGGTTTGCCTCCGGGTGCAATTCAAGGTGCTGGTTATTACCTTTAAAGCCCTACATGGTAGTGGGCCAGGATACTTAAGAGACCACCTCACCCCAAGAACATCTGCCCGTCCCACCAGAGCGGACCAGAGAGGCTCCCTAGTTGTTCCATCGGCCAGGGAGGCACATCTCTCTGGCACTAGAAGGAGGGCCTTCTCTGTGTCTGCTCCGGCCCTATGGAACCTCCTGCCTACGGAGCTACGTCTCCAGACAGAGTTGCTGCCCTTTAGGAAGAATCTAAAAACATGGCTGGCAGGACGGATATGGGGTATGGAAGGTATAATGACCCCATCACATTGGCTGATCTGAGCCCCTCTTTTTTTCTACTTTTAACTAGTAGCTGTAGCATTTGGTGTGTTTTTAATCTGTTTTTAATCTTTCTCAGTTTTTAATTTTTAATTTTTTAAAAAGTTTTAAGGTTTTTAGATGGAAGCTCCCACTTCCTAATCCTGGGCCTTATCTGCCCAGGGAAGGAAAAGACTAACGTCCTCTGGCCGGAAGGAGGAATTGATTTTAGTTATTTGTGTTGTGTGTGAGTTATTGTCGTTTTGTTTTTGTTTGTTTGTTTTTTTCTTTTCTTCTCCTGATTGTAAACCGCCCTGAGTCGCCACGGTGAGTGGGCGGTGATATAAATCTAAATAAATAAAAATAATTAAAGATAATTCAAAATTCACAAATATAAGGAAAAATAACCTTTCTGAGTACAGTACATGATTTCCTTCTTCCTGACTACTCAGCAATCACATCCCCAGGCCAAGAACACACATTCTACTATGTTTAGTAGTGCTTATTTCCAGATTTTAAAAAGGTAAAATCATAGCCATATTTTCAAAAAAGATTAAAGCCTTAGCATTCTCTTTTGGGAGATTAAGAACTGACTATACAAACTGCAGCCATATCACATACATTTCAATCCCCCCTCATTTTTCCTCCTCCAACGAATTTCTCATAAAATGTTTTATCTGTTTGTTTCCCTACAACTGTCAACTACCACCTGTTTCTACAGGTAAGCTTTTCTTTCCACAATTCAGTTTGGCCAAAGACTTCCCAGTCTTAAACCAAGGAGTTTCCAACAACAAAGACAGGAAGATGTGCAAAGTACCTCTGAGCATATATAAAGTACTTTGCTTCCACTGAAACAAAGCTTCAAACAAGACTAAAAAATGTCAAAATGCAAAATTCACAGGACTGGGTTGAAAATGCACCCACATCAATGGAGAAAAATTGATTGGTAAATACTATTCTGGAGACTTTCTTCTGAGTTAGCATACAGATGATTAAGCTTCACATCAGGGAAGAAACTGCCTTGGATATAGCAGAATTTGCTTCTACATAGATATGTTTAAGATTGCATAAATGAGCAGTATGCAAACTAGATAGATTGCACCCTGGTTTGCAGAAAGAAGAGAATATTCTGAGGCAATGGCAATAATAAAAACTAATTAAGTGAAAATGAGTTGAAGACTACATGTTGCATAGAGAAAGAATGACACTGTAGCATGATGTGCAAACCGTACAAATAGGGCAGTGGTTCCCAATGTGGCGTACAGGCCCCACAGGGGAACTTCAGTTCCCAGAAGCCGAAGCCAGTATATTGACTGATCAGTGCTTTGGGGAATTGACTTAAGCTTCTGGGAATTGAAGTACAAACACCAGCATTTGGGAAACACTGAAATAGGGGTAATGCAACGAAGAATAAGTTAGAAAACAATTTTGATTTTTTAAATAAGAATACTTTCCTGTAGTTAACATAGCAATGCTGCCCTCTAGAGTTAATGAAAGTGTAAAACTGGGACTCTAAGTGATTTGAGATATAGGCACTGTGTGGTCCTGGTTTGCCTGATTTCTGACGGGCCGGACCCAGTCAATGTGGTTAGAGGATGGAATGTCCAGCCCTAGGCCTCTCCAGTATGGGGTGCCTCAGGGCTTGGTGCTCTCACATCTCCTATTTAACATCTACATGAAACTGCTGGGGGAGATCATCGGTTCCCACAGGGTGAGGTATCAGCAGTATGCTGATGATACTCAGCTGTATATCTCGGCCTATGGTGATCCAAGAGATGCAGTCGTAGTCCTATCCATGTGTCTGGAGGCTGTTGGGGTCTGGGGGGGGGGGCAATGGGCTACAACTGAATCCCAGCAAGACTGAGTGGCTATGGGTTGGGGGGGGGCATTATCTCGGGAACTTCCATCTTTGGTTCTGGATGGGACTATTTTGCCCTAAACAAACCCGGTGTATAATCTGGGGGTCCTCCTGGACTTGCGACTCCTGCTTGATGAGCAGGTGGCAGTCATGGTCATACGGGGGAGACCTCCGTATCCTGCGCTAACCCCCACCGACGTGCGCGCCTGCAAGCCACCTGATGTTCCAAAAGGGTAAGGGGGGAATTCGGAAAAGCTGACTCTTGCCCAGGTGTGCGAAACAGGGATCGCACGTTAAGGTAAGAGATCAAAGCGGGGGTGGCACCCCCCACTTTGATCCCTTGCCTTGACGTGCCATCCCCGTTGCTATACCTGTTTGGTAGAAGAGGCTCCCGCTGGCGCGCCTTTTCGCGCACGTGCGAGCACCTCTTCTCAGGTTTTTTTAGCATTGTTCGGTGTATACCCCGGACAACACTAAAAACCGGACAACGTCATGACTTGTGGAACCATGTCATAACGTTATCCGGGGTACTAGTGTACAAGATTGTTGCTACTTAATTTGCAGTAACTAATTGTTGCTAATTAATGAGTCCTTGCTTGGCTTCCTCGTTACATTTCAGTTGGGCAACGTGAAGCCCAACCAATAATCTGGGTGAGGATTCACTAATTAGTGGCACTTAGCTCTTAGTTATGTCATTTCCCTTCTGCCAGCATAATTACAGAACAGGATTTTGCCTGCTAAATGATGGTAAAATCCAACCATGTTCACTGATAGTTAAGCTTCAGGCTTTTTTTTAGTCTAAATAGCACAGTAAATTCCCAAATTGACTTAGACCAAGATGTTTTAGATATTGAAAATGAAACAGTTTAAACACAAAAGACTTGCTGCAATCCTACAAACAAAATAGAGCACAGAGCATCACCAAAATATAGCATCACCAATTGCACCTATCTCCCTCTGTGTACCTACCCAAACTACCCTGGGACACACATCCCCGGGTACCTATTGGGGGGTGAGGATCAAACTTCTAGTTATGGCAAATCCCAACGTTTCAAAGAAAATATTTTATTCTGGTTCAGTAAAAACCTGAAATTTATCCAATATGTTTTGACTAAAAATCTTCAAGGGAAACTAAATGTTGACAAATATTTTAACCATCTGTTCTAGAAACCAGCCAGCTGAAGAAAAAAAATGATAAAGCTGGCTAAGAAACTAAAGACGGTAGTAGAGAATTATATAAGTAGTAAGCCATGAAATGCACTCTGGATTTTAGGAATACAGTTGTACCTCGCTTAAAGAGCATAATGCATTCTACAGGATTGCTCTTGAAGTGAGTTTGCTCTTTCAGTGAAACACCATTGTAAGTGACCAATGGGGGGGGGGGATTGAGACCCCTGATTTATTTGTTAAGCGAATTTTGGTTGGTTTTATTTGTTAAGCGAAGCGAACACCCAGAGAAAACTCTGCTCTTTAAGCGGGTTACTCTTTAAGCAAGGCGTTCTTTATGTGAGGTTTGACTGTACACTTTAAAAAAAAAAAAAAAAGCTGTAATTCAGAATTCTTTGTCCAAATGGAAAAATAAAGTAAGATATGATAGTCAATTACTATCCTAAATGGTTTGGGAACATGTAAAGTACAGTCAAACCTAGCATAAAGAGCGTTTCGCTTAAAGAGTAACTCGCTTAAAGAGCAGAATTTTCTCTGAACGTTCGCTTCGCTTAACAAATAAAACCAATCAAAAACTCGCTTAACAAATAAATTGGGGTTCGCAATCCCCCCCACAATTGGTCATTTACAATGGTGTTTCGCTTAAAGAGCAAACTTGCTTAAAGAGCAATCCTGTGGAATGCATTATGCTCTTTAAGCGAGGTACTACTGTACTACCAATGACCTTAGAATTTTTTTTCAAATTACAAGACAAACCTTACCAAATGTACATCTTTAATACAAAGCTTTAGTATTATATAAATCCTAGTCATCGTTGTTTGGTTATCTGCCCATCTCACAAGAGCGGACTGGAGGGGCTTTCTAAAGGTACCATCCGTCAGAGAGGCTCATCTCTCCAGTACAAGAAAGAGGGCCTTTTCGGTATCTGTTCCAGCCCTTTGGAACTTCCTGCCGACAGACCTTCGTCTTCAGCCAGAATTGTCAGTTTTTAGGAAAGGGCTGAATACATGGCTGGTCCAGCAGGTGTGGGGAGTTGAGAGAGGAACAGTCACCCCCCGCTGACTGATATGAACATGCTAATCACCATCCAGGTTTTTAGTCTATTTGTTTAGTTTATTTGTACGAAGATTTAACTATGTGTTTTATGTAAGGTTTTTAATGATATGTTGGGTCTTTTTATACAGGGTTATGTGCAATTGGATTGCAGTCGCCCAGAATCGCTTTGGTGATTGGGCAACTATACAAATCTAAATACAGTAGTACCCCGTATAACGTGAGTGTCATATAGCGCTAAAACCGTATAACGTGAGAAGATTTTTGGAAAAATCTTGTTTCAAATAACGCGATTTTTAACGTTATTCGATACAGTCGTTCTTAGAAGCAGGGTGGCTGGAAAGCTGAACGGGGTTCTCCGTTCAGCTTCCCAGCCACCCTGCAGCTACGGAGGCAGGGGTGGGGAGGCTGGAAAGCTGATGGGGGGCACCCCCGTCGGCGTCCCCAGCCACCCCACAGCTGCGGAGGCATGGGCGGGTGGCTAGGGAAGCCGACAGGGAGTCCCCGTCAGCTTCCCCAGCCACCCTGCAGCTGTAGATCGGGTCCTCTGATCTCTCTGGAGCAGGCAGGGGACACGATCCAAGGTGTTTCTGGGCTTCCCCGACGTCCTGAGCCAGTGCAGCAAGCCAGAATGTCAGGGTTCGAATCCCGACATTCTGGCTTGCTGCACTGGTTGAGGACATCGGGGAAGCCCAGAAACAGCTTGGATCGTGTCTGCCCACCTCCCTGGACCTGGTGGGGGGGGGGTCAGACACCCCAAAATTGGTAAAAAAAAACGTCCTTTTTTTTACCATTTTTGGGGTTTCTGACCCCCCCGCCGGGTCCAGGGAGGTGTGGGGACCCAATCCAAGGTGTTTCTGGGCTTCCCCGACGTCCTGAGCCAGTGCAGCAAGCCAGAATGTCGGGATTCGAACTCTGACATTCTGGCTTGCTGCACTGGCTCAGGACGTCGGGGAAGCCCAGAAACACCTTGGATCAGGTCTGCCCACCTCCCTGGACCCGGCGGGGGGGTCAAAACCCCCAAAATTGGTTAAAAAAAAGGATGTTTTTTTTACCAATTTTGGGGTCTCTGACCCCCCCCCCCGGCCAGGTCCAGGGAGGTGGGGAAACCCGCTCCAAGCTGTTTCCAAAGTTCCCCCACCTCCCTGGAGGCAGCAGCAAGCCAAAATGTCAGGATTCAAATCCCGACGTTCTGGCTTCCTGCAGCCTCCAGGGAAACAGGGCTTTTTTTAACATTGTGTGATCAATGTATCGCACAACGTTAAAAACCGGATAACGACGGGACTTGTGGAACCAAGTCATAACGTTATTTGGGGTACTAGTGTAAATAAATAAATTAATTAATATGGGCACTACAAAGAATTACTCAAACATTGTACATTTAGATTAACCAAACACTTATTTTTTAATTTAAATGTTCAGCTGTAATCAGCTTGACTAGCCAAGATTAGTGATAGCAAAAGACATTAATCTTGGTTTTTTTCTCTTTCTCCTTTCTACATACACACAAAATTCAACATATTAAATGTTGTGGATTAGAATGTTCTCATTAGTTGTGAGATCCTGTCAGATAACTCTAATTTATTAATATATATCAACACAGAGTAGAAATGTCTGTGCCAAAACATCTATTACTTCTTCTGGGCAACATTTGTTTGCCTCACTTAATTTTAAATCAAATAAATATTACCAGAGCACAGCAAGAAATTATTAAAAATGTCATTCAGTGTTATTCAATAATTTATAGTAACAGGAATAAGGCATTCTTACTTTGCTTCTAGAAGGATCCCACCAGAGAAGACCACTGCTTTTCTGATCCTGATTACAACTCTGATTAAATTTCATGCCTATTCATTGTATCTTAATCCTTTCCACACACTCCCCCCTCCCCAATTCTTTTTATGGGAATGGGTGCTTAATGTCTATGATACCGTGGAGGAAATAAAAATAATTTTCTTTGTTACTAATGTTGATGATATATTCTGGTTTTTTCTTAAATTGGGTTGTTGTTTTTTTGCCTTCTCCACATAAACTAGCACACGAAACCAAAGAGGTTCTGTCCGTACAGTTTAGGACAGGGGTTCCCAACCTACAACTCATGGGCTGGACCTGGCCCACAGCACTAATTAATCTAGCACATGATCAGGACCTCACCATTGCCAAAAGTGCCAAAAATCTGCTGGAAGTGACCCAAATGCGCCGGAAGAGCCCCACATGTGCCAAAAACCACCAAAACTGTACTGAAAAATAGCAAAAACCTGCCACCCTCACTTCCACCACCATGGGAAGCGGCAAAAGCAATGAAAACGTGCTGTGAGTGCACCCGCCACCAAAGTGGCAGGAGCAGTGGGAGGAGCCATGCCTCTGACCTGCACATCTGTCTGAGGGGGCGTGATCCAGCCCGCAGCAGGAAAATGTTGGCCACCCCTGGTTTAGGAGATTGTTACTCTATTTGTTACAATTGGGGGAAAAAAATTAAAAGAAAATTCCATTTGTAATAATTGTTTTCATATATAAATTGTTTTAATATATTGTGATAATTTTATGTCAAAACAATTTTTTTTTTCTGGGGGTGAAAGGGGGAAATCATTTCCCTCATGACACAGTTCTTCAAACATACCTTTAAGAATAGGTTTGTTTTACAGAAAAACTTGAAGAACTTGTTCATCTCAGACAAGATCTTGCTGAATACCATTAAGCTATTCAGCTTTCACAATGGGTGAAATCCTGTTGTACCGCTACACCAAAGGGTAGATTTTGGAGATGATTGCCTCAAATTATCTCCATAAACATTATCTGTTGTATACCAAGTATGCAACATATAATATCTACAGAGATTTCATAACTTTAGACAATTTGCCCCCAAAGTTATACCTTTTCCATAGTAGTGCAACAGGATTTCAGCCAATGGCTTTGAAATTACAAGCTCTAACTTTTGTCAGGTACCAAGGTACTGCCATGTTGTTACTTATTTTCTAAAATACTTATCTGGCCTTTCAGTGTCAATTAACATTCTCAGAGTATTCATAATGAATTAAAAATAGAAAAAATAATACAATGTTTCACAAGTCAACTTCTAAGAGCAGAATGCAAGTTACTTTTTCCTCCTGCCTGCCAACAATCTAATAAAAGGTACTGTTTCTATGCAATACTGACAAGAGGTAACATTAGAACTCGAATGAGTAGGAACAGAAGCACTATCTTACTTTGAATGCTTATATGACCTCATCAGCAAGAGGCAGCTTCAATCATTCTATTTATTGAAGTGATTCCCATTAAGCAACATGTACTTTACAGAGCAACCTACCTTCTTTGTTGAGCCATTGTTTTCTTTGTCTATAGTGAAGGAGTTTGTTATGTACATATGGCAGAAGAAACTTGACACACCAGCTTTCCACACCAAGTTTGTTTTCTACCAAGACTATTGGGCTCCGGTTATATCTGGCTTCGGGACAAGGAATTAATCCAATTTCATCTCTTAAAACCAAAAAAGATAAATAAAGAGATAATTAGTTATCCACTTCCCCCTTCTGCCATTTATTAATCATATGTTAGACCTGCCAATTTCTCTTAATCTAGTTTATCTTCATCTTCTATAAACCTACATTTATTCACAAATCTCAATTCCTTCATCCTGCCTGTCTGGTTCTTATTAGATTTCCAGTAATAAACAACTAATCTGAGAATCTGTTGTTATGCAAGCACAGACCTGTACTGGGTGACTTGGAATTAAGTCACATTTACTCACTTTCAAGTGTGTTGTCCTTTCCACAGTCTAAAACAGCCCACCCCCTCCACCAAACAGGACTTATTATCATGTAAACATGGAGATGATTTAACTATAAATTGGTATTTTAAAAACGTATTTCTTCTCATAGTACACATACAGGTACGCACCTGTAGGTTAGAAATTCACTTGAAAGCAATCTCTTGCTAAACCATTTTACAGATTCCAAGTATGCTTACTTGGAAATAAACCTCATCAATTCAGATTGATTCACACCTTGAGATATAAAGGTTAGCATTTTAATCTAAGTAATTTTTATTCCCACTATACTATTTGCAGATACAGGATATAGCCTGGTGTTTGCTGTATTATATCAGCATAGAGGTTTTGGCCCTAGATGCAGCTAAATCCTGAAATTTATTATCCAGTTCCCTGGTAAAAGGCAAGTTACATAATTTATAAAAAATAAAAAGTATGTCAAGTATGTCAAGACTAGAATACCCAAGTGGAATAAATGTAGAATCTCTAACCTACTTTATCCTCAAAAAAGACCTATAATAAAAGCTAATCTGACCGTCATTTGTCCAATATTAGCCAGTAAGTGGGAATTCAAATCTGACTCTTCATAATCTTATGTTGCACACTCCAGGCACTAAAGCCCATTGGTTCTGTAGCACCTCTAACACAGTAGCAGAAAGCAACAAATGGTAAATTGAAAAAAAAATCATAAGCAAAGGAACTCACTATTTGAAAGCTTAGCCATATTACTAAAAAGAAGAACACAAAGCATGCAGTTCTCAGTTGTTCCCTACGTGGCTCCTGAAAGCAGAAGGCATGAACCTGCTTTTTCCTTACAATACAGTAATACCCCGGATAACGTTATGACTTGGTTCCACAAGTCTTAACGTTATCCGGTTTTTAGCGTTGTCCGAGGCATACATCGAACAAAGCTTTAAAAAAAGCCCTGACTGCTAGCCTAGGGTCAGCTTGACTTCGGGGACAAACCAAGCGTTTGTCCCTGAAGTCATTGCTGTGCTTGGGGGGGCATACCCACCCACCCCCATGCACAGTGATGGAACGCTATGCTTGTGGGGTGGGATGTGTATTTCCCCCTCTCCCCAAGCACAGCGCTTTCTGAATCGCTGTGAAAGAAGAAGGGGTAAGGGGAATCCTGAGCACACACGCTCAGGATTTCCCTCACCCCTTCGTCATTCACAGCTTTAAAAGCAAGAAAATCAGGATTTTCTTGCTTTTAAATTAGCATTGGGGCTGGGGGGGCTGGGGGGGAATACCCACCACCAGCAGCAAGGGCAGTTACTGCCCTTGTGGGGGTGGGTGGGTATTCCCCCCCCAACCCCCACCTCAAATCCAGCGGCGAGTTTTAAAAGCAAGAAAATCCGGAGGAAAGAGACAATGTCTCTTTCCTCCTGATTTTTTTTGTTTTTAATGCTAGTGTGGGGGTGGGGGTGGTTGGGGGGGGAATACCCCCCCACACACTAGCATTAAAAGAGGACCAGATCCAAGCTGTTTCTGGGCTTCCCCGACGTCCCCGGCCAGTGGAGCAAGCCAAAACGTCAGGGTTCGAACCCTGATGTTTTGGCTTGTTGCAATGGCCGGGGACGTCAGGGAAGCCTAGAAACAGCTTGGATCATCTCCTGTGATCTCCCTGGAGCCAGCAGGGAGATCAAAGAGCCCAAAAAGGGTTTTTAAAAGTCCATTTTTTTACCCATTTTGGGCTGTTTGCCCCCCCCCCTGGCTCCAGGGAGATCACAGGAGCTGTCCAAGCTGTTTCCAAAGTTATCCCACTCTACTGGAGGCTCTAACAAGCCAAAACGTCAGGATTTGAATCCTGACGTTTTGACTCATTGCAGCCTCCAGGAAGGAGGGGGAACTTCAAAAATAGCGCGCATCAGCTCTAGGGAGGTCGGGAGACCCGATGCATGCCATTTTTGAAGTTCCCCCTCCTTCTTGGAGGATGCAATGAGTCAAAACGTCAGGATTCAAATCCTGACGTTTTGGCTTGTTAGAGCCTCCAGGAGTGGGATAACTTTGGAAACAGCTTGGAACAGCTCCTGTGATCTCCCTGGAGCCAGCAGGGGGGTCAAACAGCCCAAAATGGGTAAAAAAAAGGACTTTTTAAACCAATTTTGGGCTGTTTGATCTCCCTGCTGCCTCCAGGGAGATCACAGGAGCCGATCCAAGCTGTTTCTAGGCTTCCCTGACATCCCCGGCCATTGCAACAAGCCAAAACGTCAGGGTTCGAACCCTGATGTTTTGGCTTGCTCCACTAGCCGGGGACGTCAAGGAAGCCCAGAAACAGCTTGGATCAGGTCCTCTTTTAATGCTAGGGGGGGTTATTCCCCCCCAACCACCCCCAGCCCCACGCTAGCATTAAAAAGCAAGAAAATCCGGAGGAAAGAGACATCGTCTCTTTCATCCGGATTTTCTTGCTTTTAAACGACTGCATCGGATAACGCTAAAATGAATGTTCTCCGGTGCAAATCTCCCCCCCAAATTTGTCGTCGTTATGCAGTTTTAGCGTTATCCAGTGCAATCTTTATCCGGGGTATTACTGTATACAACACGGGCTGTCTCAGAACAAAGGATGAACTCACACAATTGTCAACAGCTGCTAAAGGTTAAACTCAGTAGCACATGTTCAATGCCAGGTGTTTGATGGAAGTGGTCCCTATTTATCTACTTGCAATTAAAAGATGATGGAATCAAATTATTGCATTCATTATGCCAGCAGATTTGGAAAACACAACAATGACCACAGGATTGGAAAATATTGGTATATGTTCCAATCCCAAAAAAGGGTAATGCCAAAGAATGTTCAAATTATCAAACAATTGAGCTCATCCCACACACTAACAAGGTCATGCTCAAGATAATACAGGATAGATTTCAGAAGCATGTGGAGAGAGAATTACCAGAAGTGCAGGCTGGGTTCCAAAGAGGCAGGGGGACTAGAGACCACATTGCCAACATACGTTGGATCATGGAGAAAACAAAGGAATATCAGAAACAAGTCTACTTCTGTTTCATTGACTACACCAAGGCCTCTGATTGTGTGGACCACAACAAAATGTGGCAAGTAATTAAAGAGATGGGAATACCAGAACACCTGATATGCCTCATGAGAAATCTGTACAATAATCAAGAAGCAACAGTTAGGACAGAATACGGAATGACGGAGTGGTTTGGAATAGGAAAAGGAGTAAGAAAAGGCTGCATTTTGTCACCCTGCTTATTCAACTTATACACAGAGCACATAATGCGCAATGCGGGGTTGGACGAATCACAAGTTGGGTTTCACAATTGCTAGGAGAAACATCAACAACTTGAGATACTCAGATGATACCACCCTAATGGCAGAAAATGAGGAAGACCTAAAGAAGCTCCTGATTAGGTTGAAAGAAGAAAGTGCAAAAACTGGCTTGAGACTCAACACCAAGAAATCCAAGATAATGGCAACAGGCCCTATCAGTCCCTACAAAATAGATGGGGAAGAAGTAGAAGCAGTGACAGATTTTACTTTCTTAGGATCAAAGATCACAGCAGATGGTGATTGCAGCCATGAAATAAAAAGGCGACTGATTCTTGGGAGACAAGCTATGAGAAACTTGGGGAAGATAGTTAAAAGTAGAGCCATCACTTTGCAAACAAAAATTCAGATAGTCGAAGTAATGGTATTCCCAGTGGTAATGTATGGTTGTGAGAGCTAGAACATTAGGAAAACTGACTGCAGAAGAATAGATGCCTCTGAATGTGGTGTTGGAGGAGAGTTTTGAGAGTTCCCTGGACAGTGAGGAGAACAAATAAGTCAATCCTAAAAGAAATCAACCCTGATTGCTCCTTAGGTCAAATAGTAAAGATGAAGCTAAAGTACTTTGGACACCAAA
Source organism: Furcifer pardalis (assembly GCA_030440675.1). Classification (NCBI taxonomy): domain Eukaryota; kingdom Metazoa; phylum Chordata; class Lepidosauria; order Squamata; family Chamaeleonidae; genus Furcifer; species Furcifer pardalis. Next base: position 37,975,900 of record CP126896.1, read on the forward strand.
TGAGAAGAGAGGATTCACTTGAGAAAGCCTTGATGCTGGGAAAGGTGGAGGGCAAAAGAAGAAGGGGGCGGCCAAAAATGAGATGGCTAGATGGTATTGTAAATGCAATGGGCACAGAGCAGGGCAGGCTGAGGAAGCTGGTGGAGGACAGAGGTGCCTGGCGGGCAATGGTTCATAGGGTCGCAAAGGGTCAGCATCGACTGCGACTGAGCAACAACAAAGGTTGGCAAGAGGTGGGCACTCAAACCAGCTCAAAATGCCGACTTGCTGGTCTTCCAGCTAACAACGTGAGCTTCTTAACCACTGAGCCACAGCAGCCCCTAGCAGGTGTGCTGACTTGGACTTCTGGTACTTAAAGTCCCAGAACACCTAGAGAGCCAAGATTACAACACAAAGTAAACACTATTTTCATTTTAAGGGGCACACAATCAAGACCTATCATGATCAAACAGTACATATAGAAGTAGCAGATTATAAGTAAGAATGGATTGAGCTTAAAGAATGCACTTTTCTGAGATGCTACAGAGGACATGACTTTTCTTGAGATCGGCGGCAGCTAGCTACAACTCATTTCCGAGAATGCGTTTTTTTCCCGGAAACAGGAAAAATGCCATAGCCATAAATTTATTAAAGGTGGATCACAGCTTGCCATGAAGTGACCCACACACTATGATCATGGAGCCATCTCCTGCGGCACATACAAAATGAGACGTGCAAAATTTAATACCAGGAATCCCAATGGACTGCTGCAGCCTTGAGGATATTATCAAGATGTGCCTTTGCAGCCAGTCAATCTGGCATGGCCTCTTCTGCCTCCATGACTGTTGGGAATCAAAATTCCTCTTCCACTCATTTTGACGTTGAGCCCAAAATGATGGTTCCAGTGGCATTTCCTCCACTGAGGGGACCAGCACCCCACCCAAAGGGTCTCATCCACCTGTAGCCCTTGGCCCCTTTAGAGAGTCAGGTTATTTACCGCCACCCAGCACTCGTCACTGAGTCACTGGCTGTATGGTCAGTTTACTACATTACCGTAGCAGGATGTCGGGCCAGACATGATTTCTTGAGATATGAACAGGGCAATTACAGCACTTCCACAATGTTTATTCATACAAAAGATACTCACACTTGCAACCTAGCTGATTCCTTGTTGATGAGTGCAAAATAAGTCACACCCTATTTTCTCCTTAGGTTAACTGGAGGTTGGACCTGGAGATGTTTCTTGTCTTATTAAATGAAATATCTGCTATTCTTTCACTTCTGTCTTACCTTATAAATTAAACCTGTCTTCTCATTTCTTCTGTACACTCCTCTTTTTTGCATGCCTACTTGCTAGTCACATTGGGAATGCGGTGGCCCAAGTGGTTAAGACGCTGAACCTGATGACTGGAAGGTCAGCAGGACAGCAGTTCAAAACCTGTGGATTGCACAACAGAATGAGTTTCTGTCTCTGTCCCAACTCCTGCCAACCTAGCAGTTCAAAAGAAAGAAATTGCAAGTAGATAAATAGGGACCACTTCAGTGGGAAAGTTAAGTGTTTCATGCACTCGAGTGCCTAGTAATGCCTGCTACATAACCATAGAAATGTCTGCAGACACAGAGAGTGCTGGCTCTTTGGCTGTAAACAGAGATGAGCACTGAACCTTGGAGTTGGATACAACTGGTTTTTGAGCAAGGGCGATCTTTACCTTTACTAGTCATTCCCCTCCAACCATTGCTGTCATGTAATTTCTGACACATCCTAGCACGTTTACTTGCTGAGCACTCCTCTTTGACCTCTGCTGTTTTCTCTCTCTTGCTTGCTAAGAGCTACTCTCAGAACTCCCCTGTTTTCAGCTGGCTCCTTTCTTGTCACTGTGCTTGGCAAAACAAATGTGCCAGTGTTCAGCACCAAACAGAGTGGTCCTCAAAGTGAATCACAATGGTCATAAATGTGAGATTTGCATCATGGTAGTGGTGAGGATAGCGAATACTAGAATGGTTTTAAATGTAAAGAATTGAAAAGCTAGTCATTAGATATGGGACTTGTCTTTGTTTTGTCTACAGCAGGAATAACCTGCAACCCATAGGCTGGATGTGGCTCACGGCACCATTTCATGTGGCCTACCACCACCTCCATCACACCAGGAAGTGCCATGTGGTGTAGGAAGGGCAAAATGGCCATCTGGACCCTGAAGCTGTCTGAGGGAGCGTGACCTGGTCCCCGGCTTTAAAAGGTTGTCCCGCTATAATTCTGACAGTCATAGCCAAGAAATTCAGCTCCTTAGAGGAGTTTCAGCACTCATACCTGCACATCGGCAAGTCTGTGGACTTCGTTCATCATTTGAAGGAAAAGGAAGTGAGTGGGAATGGCTGAAGCCCGTTGTACCACAAGGTATTGGGAGGCTAGTTGTTTTTTCAGAGGTATCCTTACTGAGCCTGAAGTGGTATTTTTGAACCACAAACGGGTGTACCATGGTAGCAGCAACTTTGTGTTGCCGGCTAATCTTTCTCACAGTAGGTCAGGTGGAAAAAAAACCTGTAGAATGAATCCACCAAAAGGTGCTTTCATTTTGGCAGTTTCACATCTGGCCTAGACATGGAAGAAGTGGCAGAGAGACCACCAGACCTCTAATCAATTGCAGTCCCCGTGGAATTTGGCCCCCTCACCATTTCCTCTGTTTCTCACGGGGGGGGGGGATGGCTGACAGCACCTTTATCCTTCAGTTGTAATTGAAAATTCCTGTGAGGACCTTAATTTCTTGGCAAAACTCCCCAGTATTCTAGCTGGGAAAACTCCTGGAAAATTCTGGTCCAACAATCCCATTCCTAAGGCTATACTAATTATAACATGTTAACTTCTAATAATAAAGATTGGTTTACAGCTCCAGACAACAATGTGAATCCAGACGTTGCTATTGACTTACAAACTCTAGCTTGTTTAAATTGTGGGTTGTTGTGAAATCTAACATGGATAGTTTTCTCAGCCGTCCATCTCAAAATGAGGGCCAATAAAAGAGATAATGAGTGAAACAAAGTGAAGACACCATGATTCATTTGATCATTGTTGTACAATTCATGGCTCAAACAGCATGTTATGGCTAAAACAAACTATGGCTTATTGTGTCACATAAATTGCACCCCTAAAGTGGCATCACAATAACAATATATGGCAACTTTGCACATCTGAAACAGGACTCACACTGAATCAAACAAGGCCTACAAACAGCAACACTTGTTTCCTGAATTAGAATGCCTGCTACCATGAACAATAATTTAAAAACAAAATCTCATAAATGCTTCCACCACTATACAACTAGTTTATGAGTATGCTCTAAAACAGGGGTTCTCAACCTGCAGGCCACCGAACAAATGTGGCCAGTGGTGCCATTTCGGTGGGGGGCACCACCTCCACATCAGGAAGTGCCATATGGTGAAGGAAGGGCACCCAGGCCCCAAAGCTCTCTTAGGGAGCATGACCTGGCCCCTAGCTTTAAAAGGTTGAGAACTCCTGGTCTAAAATTCCTCACTGTGTTAAAACTAAAAATGCCACATACTAACTTTGACATATTAAACAGACATTTAAAAATAGAACCTAGTGAGCCAAGGTGATCTGTCCTACTTTTGTCAGAAAAGCCCAAGTGAGCAAAACATGTCAATAATTTGAGTGGAAAATATAAGCGTGTTGTTTAATTTATAACTGTTACCGAAATTGGGAAAAAAGGGCTTTATAAAAAGAGATTAAAGAAAACTACTTGAAAGCAAGAGAACCCAGTATGAAAGATACCAACACACAACTCAAAAACCCAGCTTGAAAGAAACTGATTTTTTTATCTCACAAAGAAAAGAACCAGGAATCCAAGATTTCCAAGGTTTCTTGGGATGTCTGGTTGCAGTGATTAATATGTAAAGGCAACCAACCAATGTATGAAACCACCATCCATTTAATAGTAGCAGATTCTTCCCAGCTATGGGAATAAAAATTATATTTCATTTCAGCATATAAAGCTATCGTACTTTCTGTTAAAACTAATTTCTACTGCCCTACACGAAGCACACATACCTATTTCTGATGCTCCTGAAGGGTTGGTAGATATAGAAAGCTTAGTCTCTGGAGCAAATGGAGGAAACCCTGGGTCACTTCTGCAGCTTTTAGTGAGCTACTTTAAGACTTAATACCTTACCTACTTGCAAGGTTAATGGATTTCTTCCTGGCCCTGCACACTTCTGCATTACAGTTCAACAGTCAGCACCTATCCAAGACTTTAAGATCCAACTTTGTTCAAAATTTCCATTCACAAATTTCTCTAGAATACTCAAAATTACAAACAAGATGAAAAAAAATTTCAATGACACAACAAAGAATCTGATGAACCTGTGATTAAAACAACATTTTGAAAATCAGCAACAAACACTGAATTCATACCATACAGCCTACTAGGAAGAAAAAGTCTTGGTTCCTTACTGAACACAACTTTCTTTTAGCAATATTTTCCATCCTTAGCCACATTTAAAAAAACACACATTTTTGATGGTAGGAAAGAAATGGAGAAGGGTTTTCATAAATGCAATTCCAAGACATTTCCATGTAATACAGAAGCTTTAACTAAAGAAAACTACAGTACAGTATTTACAGGAGACTAGAAAGAAACGTGTTACCAGTTCCAAATTATATGCCTCAATGTGTTAGAGCCAGTCAGCATTCTGGATCACTGAAGTTTCTGAATAGCTTTAAAGTCAACTCCCCCCAAATTATACAAATCTAATTTGGAAACAGGGCATGGACAGTTATGGCCAAGTCTAGTTTCTCAAGGAAATAATACAACCGGTGCACTAGATAAAAGGCACCCCAGCCACTACCACTAAAAAACAGCAATTATCTGGGAGCATGATGCCAGCTGTAAAAATGTTTGGCTTTCTTTAAAAGCAATGCAATCCTCTTCAAAACAAGCTAAATAATATGTTACCAGATCCTCAGATCTCTTAAAGCTGTTTCTTCCCAAATAACAATTATTTTGTGTCAGGGTTGAAAGGATTTTTCCTGGAGAAACTCCGCTTAGGGGACGCCCAAATGAGGCTCCTTTCATGTTCCCAAGATCTTTTCCCACTGAAGTGATCTCTATTTATCTATTTGCAATTTCTTGTTTTTGAACTGCTAGGTTGGCAGGCGCTGGGACAGAGACCAGTGCTCATTCCATCATGCAGTACCTGGGTCTAGAACTGCCGACTTGCCAGCCTTCCAGCTAACTATGATGTTGATCAAACATGCCATCAGCCATTTAATTAAAAAATATGCATGTCTGTGCACATACACCAGTTATGTTATGTACAATACAAGGAATAGGAAAAGAAACTGAAGAAGAGAGAAAGCTATACTGTAGTAGTCAGATGTGGCTGAACCAAGTCTCAGTTTTCGAATTGTGAATGTGTTGTCTGTGGAAAGGAAGTTTGGTTCTCTCTTATAGTATGCTCCTCCTGTCTTCCCAAATGGTGACAGTCAAATGTGTTGGACTAATCTCCAGGATTCACAGACAGTATAATTATGCTATCTAGAGCTGATAAGAATTGTACCAGAGCACACCTAACCACAATTATGCTGGGGAAAGTTGTACAGTAAAACCTTGCATAAAGAGCGCCTCGTTTAGAGAGTAACTCGCTTAAAGAGCAGAATTTTCTCTGAATGGTCACTTCGCTTAACAACTAAAACCAACCAAAAACTTGCTTAACAACTAAATCAGGGTTCACAAAAACAAAAACAAAAAAATCCACCGCCGCTGCCAGAAGTCACAATTGGTCACTTACAATGGTGTTTCGCTTAAAGAGCAAACTTGCTTAAAGAGCAATCCCGTGGAACGCATTATGCTCTTTAAGCGAGGTACCACTGTATCAGGTAACAGTAGCTCCATGTTAACTACAAGAAACTTCAGCTCTTTCACACAATGCCTCTTCAAAACTGACTCGGGCACTAATCCAGAACTTGTACTGACTCCCTTGGCCTGCAAGATAGAAATGAGAGGTACAGCTGGTATTGCTTGATTATATATTATCTCAAGCCTCCAAATGTAGTTTCATGTAGAAGCTTGGAGAGCATGGGATATAAGATGGAAGCTTCTCGCAGCCTATTTACCAAAGGCAATAGCCTGAAATTATGACTTCCCACAATCATCTTTAGGCCTACTAATTGGTCAAAACACACAGAAGACACAAACAATCTCATCTCAACCTTACTCTAACAGAAATGTATGCATGAAGACAGTGCACTTTTCTAATAATGTATATTGTAAAAAAGTACACTGCTAAAAACAATTAATAACCTACATTTGGAAGCTCTCAGTAAAAATCACAACCAAGTCATATTAAATCAACACACAATGAGCATTTAGTATATGTATGTGGGGTGAAGCCTAGTGATACTTTTGCAACAGAAGTGATGTAAGAAATGGAAAGTGGGGTACAATGGACATCCATCCCTCACTGCTTGGCAAGAAAGGGAATAACATGTTGCATGGCTGGTCCTCCAACAACTTCCAAGGCCGTCTTATTAGGTAAAAAGTAAATGTCACCCTTGCTTGAAAGCCAGTCATATCTGACTCTAGGGTTCAGTGCTCATCTCTGTTTATAGTCAAAGAGCCAGTGCCGTCTGCATGTGCAGACATTTTCCGTGGACATGTGGCAGGCATACACAGAACGCTATTTACCTTCCCACCAAACTGGTCCCTATTTATCTACTTGCAATTTCTTGCTTACAAACTGCTAGGTTGGCAGGAGCTGGGACAGAGACTGGTGCTCATTCCGTCATGCAGTACCTGGGTCTCAAACTGCTAACTTGCCAACTTTCCAGTCATTAAGTTAAGCCTAGTAGGTGTGACCAAATTAATGTCATTTCTGCTTTCAACACAATGGCCAACACCCTCAGTAAGATCTATTTTACCTCTGTTCCTGACCCCTATGCCTGATGAAACCAAAGTGACATCAAAGGCCCAGCGCAACTCAGTAGCAAAACCCTTGACTGTGCATTCAAGATCTCCCCTGACTTTATCATGTTCTCTCCAAAAGCTACAATCCAGTAATACTGTATTATGTGTTAATGTTACCTTTCTTCTTTCCTTAAAAAAAAAGGTGAACTATACTGTATGTTCTTTGATTAAACAAACTAATCCAATCAAACTTCTTGAACCATGATCATACAAAGTTAATATTGAGCACTTCCCTCTACCACTAATCTGCAACATGACCTTCAGCAAATTATTCTCACCTGACAACAGGATATATCCATATTATTGATCTGATTTCCTTTCTCTCCCAACTTCTCCATTTACAGTAATGATTACTGATGTTTAATATCATGTGGAGGTTCTGGGTGAGATGTAAAGTCCTTACAAGAAAGGCATAATGCAAAACTAGAGCTGCCACCTGAATATTCAAACATTTCAAAATGACACTATAGTATGATGTGACCTATTAAACATCTCAGGAGTATTTGTGAGAAGCTTCGAGGCTTTCCAGAAACATTGCAAGGCAGACAATCCCTCTTGCATCATTATACCACACCCAGATAAAAAGCTTGGGAAGGGAAAGCCGATTTGATCCTTTTCAGAAAACCTGTATAACACCATACACACATAAAATATGAAACTTAGCCAAGTAAGGGAAAGAGAAGTTTTTCTGTTTTTTTTCAAGCACTTTTATGGTGGTGGTGATGTCCCATCAAGTCAGAACTGACTGACAGTGACCCTAATGCAGTGATGGTGAGCCTTTGCACTCCAGGCGTTCTTGAACTTCAATTCCCAGAAGCCCTGATCAGCAGGAGTGCTGACTTGGGCTTCTGTTAATTGAAGTCCAAGAACACATGGAGTGCCAAGGTTTGCCATCACCATCCTAATGGGTTTTCAAGCTGGCTGGCTGGTTCTGGTATCTGGCTAAGGAGCCCAGGGGTTGGAAGATTTCCCTTTCTATGTCTCCAGGGAAAAGACCACAGCCCTTGGATAAGCTGCATAGTACCAGGGTTCTATAAGAAGAAAGGAATGACAAACCACTTCTGATTATTCTTTTCCTAGAAAACCCTGGAAAGAATCATCCATAAAGTCAGAACTGACTTGACAGCACACAATTATTATTAAGAGTTTCCAAGATAAGGTCTCCCTTGCTTGAAAGCCAGTTATGTCTGGGTTCCAAAGAGCCAGCACTGTCTGCGCCTGCAGACGTTCCCATAGTCAGGTGGCAAACATAACTAGATGTTACAGCAGACAGAACACTGTTTGAAACAGTACCTATTTATCTAATTGCAATTTCTTGCTTTAAAATAGTTAGGATGGCAAGAGTTGGGACAGATGATAGGAGCTCACTCCGCCGTGCAGTACTCTGGTCTCGTATTGCTGACCTGCTGACCTTCCAGTCACCAAACTCAGTGTCTTAACCACTCAGCCGTGGCGGCCCCCTTCCAAGGTAAGCGAGGCATTTAAGAAATTGCAAGTAGATAAATAGGTACCATTTTGGTGGGAAAGTAAACAGCGTTCTGTGCACTCTGGACCATGGAAACGTCTGCAGACGCAGACAGCGCTGGATCTTTGGCTATAAATGGAGATGAGCACCGAACCCTAAAGTCAGATATGACCGGCTTTCGAGTAAAGGCGACCTTTAGGTAAAGGTTTCCCTTGCTCGAAAGCCAGTCGTATCCGACCCTAGGGGTTAGTGCTCATCTGTTTCTAAGCCGAAGAGCCAGCGCTGTCTGCTTCTGCGGACGTTCCCATGGTCATGTGGCAGGCATGACTAGACACCGGAGCGCATGTTTACCAGGTAAGTATTTTTACCAAGAGTGACTTTACCTGGTAAGTGGTTTCACCCCCCGTTTCTACTGCAGAAAGGGGGAACTGAACGGGGTCTCCGCTACACCCTACCAGATCCCCTCCTTAGATGGTGACCCCTCATCAGTTCGAGACCAGGGTGCTGCATGACGAATTGAGCGCCTGTCTCTGTCCCAGCTCTTGGGGACATGAAAGAAGGCTCATTTGGACGTTCCCTGAGTGGACATTCTTCCGCAAAAAAAAAAAGCCTTTGGACCCAGAATAATTTCTGACACGAAATTATTCTTAACACACAGGCTAGGAGGGGTCCAGTGGTGGGATGTCAAAAATTTTATTACCCCACCGTGATGTCATCACAGTGTGGGCGGAGCTAACATCATGACATCATGATGTGGGCAGGGCCAAAGGAAAAAATACAAAATAATAAATAAATAAATAAAGCACACACACACACCTCAAGACTTTACTTAAAAACCCCAAGCCAGGCCTTTTTAGGAACTGTGGTAGTACATCAATACAGTAAAACCTCAGATAACACTAAAACCTGGTTCCACAAGTCTTGGTGTTATACGATTTTTAGTGTTATCCGATGCATGTTAAAATCCTATGGGATCCATAGAGATACATTGTAACCACACAGGCTTTAGCGGTTGTTATCTGATACATCCCATAGGATCTTAATGTTATCCGATGCAATTCTTCCCCCCAGATTGCTTAATGTTATGTGATTTTAGTGTTATTCGATACTAATGTTATCTGAGGTATTACTGTATAGGTAAAGGTATTAAATACACATTAAAATACACACAGACACACCACATCCAAAGGTGAGTCACTTACCATGGAGAGTAGGATATAGGGAGCTTCAGGCTAGCTAGCGCTAGCAGCTTCTCTTCCTCCTCCCCGCTTGGGAGGACAGCAAGGAGGCCGTGCATACGCGCCCAGCACCGACATCCACACTAAGTGCTTGGTGCGCATGCACAGTGAAAAGGTAAGCCCCGAAGGTGGTTCCCCCCAAAAAAAGCTGGTACCGGTTCTCCGGAACACTGAGAAAAGTTACTACCGGTTCTGGAGAACTGGTGAGAAGCTGTTACATCCCATCACTGATTATACTACACACAGACACACCACATCCAAAGGTGAGTCACTTACCCTGGGGAGCAGGCTATAGGGAGCTTCAGGCTAGCAGCTTCTCTTCCTCCTCCCCGCTTGGGAGGACAGCAAGGAGGCCGCGCATACGCGCCAAGCACCGTAGGCATACATCCACACTAAGTGCTTGGTGCGCATGCACCAGTGAAAAGGTGGTTTCCCCCCCCCAAAAAAAAAAAAAAAAAAAGCTGGTACCGGTTCTCTGGAACACTGGGAAAAGTTACTACCGGTTCTGGAGAACTGGTGAGAACCTGTTACATCCCATCACTGCCACAACAAAGCCCCCCACGATGGCGAGAGGCCTCTCCTTGGCTTCTTGCAAAGGGCTGAGATGTCCCACGTCTTTACCTATTTATCTACTTGCAATTTCTTACTAGGGTTGGCAGCCAAAAATAATTGTGGCTATTGAGAAACAGTATCCAGTCACTTCCCTGCCTTGCCTCAAGTGAACTCTCCAAAAACCAGGGGCTGAAGTTCAAAGCGAGTTGGGGGGGGGGGGGTTGGGTTTTTGGCAGCCTCTCCATCCCACCGGGAGGGGGCTTGGGAACTTTGCCCCCCTTCCCTGCCCATGGTGGGGCGAAGGTAAAAAACTCCCTCCTTCCTCCTCCTCCACTCACATGTGGGGGTTGCGCTTGAAAGCGTTGTTGATGTCCTTCACCACCCGCTGCACCAGCACCGCCACCTCCTCCGGGGACTCAGCCATCTTCTTCTTCTTCCCGCCACGGCTGCTGCTTACGACTGGCGGCAGCAGAGGCGACGCTGTGGCTCGTCGTCGTCGTCGCCGAGGCAAAGCCGGCCCGGGTGGAGGGGAGGCGGCGGGGGAAGGAAGCAAAGCGCATCCGGGTCAGACTCAAGCGCATCCACAACAGGGCGGAGCGCGGATTCCCGCGAACGCGTATAACCCGCCTCCCTCTGCCTGCCTCCCCTTTTCATTTTGGGGGGCCAGCGGGTTTTTAGAGCGGGGAGGGGAGGAAAGGAGGGAATATCCAGGTTTTTTTGGGGTGGAAGGGATACTGTTTTTTCAATAGCCACAATTACTTTTTGGCTGCCAACCTAGCAGTTCGGAAAGTAAGAAATTGCAAGTAGATAAATAGGTAAAGACATGGGACTCAGTGGTGGGAGGTCAAATTTTTTACTACCCCCCACCGTGATGTCATCATAGCATGGGCAGAGCTAATGTAATGACATCACTATGTGGGTGGAGCCAACATCATGGCATGGGCGGGGCCAAAGAAAAAATATAAATATATAAAATAAAAATAAGCACTCACACACACCCCTCCACCCACCCACCCACCCACAACACAAACTTGTAAATAAATTAAATAAAATAAAAATTAAATAAAAATACATTTATTATTTATTATTATTTATTTATTGTACTTGCTACCCCGCCCCAATCGGGAGAACCCGACTCTGAGCGGCTTACATCGCACAGCAAAAAGAAATAAAAATAAAAACATAAAACAATCTACATCAATAGATTAAAATACATTAAAATACACCCAAACACCCATCCACCCACCCCAAACACAAATCAACCAGAGCTTTTAAACCGAAGGTGGTCCCCCCCCCCCCAAAAAAAAAAAAAAAAAGCTGCTACTGGTTCTCTGGGACACTGGGAAAAGTTACTACCGGTTCTGGCGAACTGGTGAGAACCTGTTACATCCCATCGCTGCATGGAACTGCAGTGCCTCAAGTGGCTAAGACTGACTATAAGGCGGAAGGTCAGCAGTTCAATTCCTGAGTACTGCAGGAAGGAATGAGCTCCCGTCTTTGTCCCAGCTCCTGCCAACCTAGCAGTTCAAAAGAAAGAAATTCTTCACACACACAAATATATACCGTACATTTGCCTTGGTTGGGCAAATCTAGTGGGGGGGGGGCTATTAGCGCAGGGTATGTGTGATCACCCTTGCTTACATTCAGATACAGGAGTTCATCTTTAAGGTGTCACAACATTGGGGTGTTGGTTGTTTTTCTTCCATTCTTTCTTTCTTTTTGCTGTTATGTTTTATTTACTCTCAGATACAGTCAAACCTCGCATAAAGAGCACCTCACTTAAAGAGTAACTCGCTTAAAGAGCAGAATTTTCTCTGAATGTTCGCTTCGCTTAACAAATAAAACTAACCAAAAACTCACTTAACAAATAAATCAGAGTTTGCAATCCCCCCCCACAACTGGTCATTTACAATGGTGTTTTGCTTAAAGAGCAATCCTGTGGAACGCATTATAAACAGGACTGTGGTGGCTCAAGTGGTAAAGACACTGACTGGAAGGCGGGAGGTCAGCAGCTCGATTCCTGAGTACTGCAGGAAGGAATGAGCTCCCGTCTTTGTCCCAGCTACTGCCAACCTAGCCAACCTAGCAGTTCAAAAGAAAGAAATTCCAAGTAAATAAATAGGGACCACTTCGGTGGGAAGGTAAACGACGCTCCGTGCGCTCCGGTGTCTAGTCCTGCCTACCACATGACCACGGAAACGTCTGCAGAAGCAGACAGTGCTTCTCTTCGGCTTTGAAACAGATGAGCACTGAACCACAGAGCTGGATACAACTGGCTTTCGAGCAAGGGAAATCTTTACCTTTAAATAGGTAAACAGCGTTCCGTGCACTCCGGTGTCTAGTCCTGCCTGCCACATGACCACGGAAACGTCTGCAAAAGAAGACAGCGCTTCTCTTCGGCTTTGAAACAGATGAGCACTGAACCACAGAGCTGGATACGACTGGCTTTCGAGCAAGGGAAATCTTTACCTTTAAATAGGTAAACAGCGTTCCGTGTCTAGGCATGCCTGCCACAAGTCTACGTAAACTTCTGCACACGCAGGCAGCGCTGGCTCTTCGGCTATAAACAGAGATGAGCACTGAACCTTAGAGTCGGATAGGACAGGCTTCCGAGCAAGGGTAACGTTTACCTTTAATGTTTGAAATGGTAGCTGTGTTAGTCTGTGCAAGCATATTTGAGAGTAAACAAAGGAAAAGGTCTCCCTTTCTCGAAAGCCAGGCGTATCTGACTCTAGGGGTCAGTGCTCATCTCTGTTTAGAACTAAAGAACCAGTGCTGTCTGTGTCTGCGGAGGTTTCCATGGACAAGGATGCCTCAACACCAGAGTCAGGGCCAGATTTTCCTAAAGGCTAACTAGGCTTCAGCCTAGGGCCTCAAGATCAAGAGGGGCCTATATATTGATATATATCACAGTAATGATGTATTTTATTATCTCTCATGTAATTTACAAACTTAAAAATGGGAGGTGAAAGGGTAACATAAGTGGAATAGCCTAGGGCCTCTTTTCATGTAAATCCGCCCCTGACCAGAGTGCACGGAACACTGTTTACTTCCCCATCCGAAGTGGCCCCTATTTACTTGCAATTTCTTGCTTTCGAACTGCTAGGTTGGCAGGAGCTGGGACAGAGTACCCGGGAATTGAACGCAGACCTTCCAGTCAGTGAGTTCAGCATCTTAACCACTTGAGCCACCACAGTAAACTTAACAGAACAGCAAAAAATGTTGTGTCTGATGAAGTGGACTTGGTCCACAAATGCTGGCATTCAGGGCCATAGCCAGGATTCTAGATGGGTGTGGGCAAATATTTTTTCAGGAGGGGCAACAATGTCACACACACAAATATATACCATACATTTGCCTTGGTTGGGCAAATCTAGCGGAGGGGGGGGCCTATTAGCTCAGGGTATGTGTGATCACCCTTGCTTACATTCAGATACAGGAGTTCATCTTTAAGGTGTCACAACATTGGGGTGTTGGTTGTTTTTCTTCCATTCTTTCTTTCTTTTTGCTGTTATGTTTTATTTACTCTCAGATACAGTCAAACCTCGCATAAAGAGCACCTCACTTAAAGAGTAACTCGCTTAAAGAGCAGAATTTTCTCTGAATGTTCGCTTCGCTTAACAAATAAAACCAACCAAAAACTCACTTAACAAATAAATCAGAGTTCGCAATCCCCTCCACAACTGGTCACTTACAATGGTGTTTCGCTTAAAGAGCAAACTCGCTTAAAGAGCAATCCTGTGGAACGCATTGTGCTCTTTAAGCGAGGTGCAACTGTATATCAATAGCCATAGCAAATAAACTGGGAATCCCTAAATGCAAGTCCAACTTGCTCAAGTGGGGGCTGCTGGCAGACAACAACACACAGTGTGAATGTGAAGAGATACAGAATTCAGCTCATTTATTGGTCTGCCGATTACTGCCAGAAACATGAACCAATGAGGACTTGATTTTGGCCAACGACAAAGCCAAGGTGGCTTCATTTTGACAATCCAGGGTTTGATCCGGACATGAAAGAAGAATGGCAGTTACATTGATATACCTCCCCATAGCACTGACTCTCTGGACGCTTCACAAGTTAATTAACATTTTTGTCACCAACATGCTGGGTACTCATTTTATCGATCTTGGAAGGATGGAAAGTTTGTGCTATCAGGATCGAACTCACAATGTTTTTGGCAGTAGTACAGCAGTTTAACCACTGCACCACCAGAGCAGCCGGAAAGCTTTGGTTCTCCCTCTGCTTTCCTTCTTTTCACCTTTTCTTAAACCTGCTTATATGATCAAGTCTATAATAAGTATATGCACCAAGAGACAAGGCTTTGAACAGCTGCTAATCTGTGCCAGTTTGCCTGAACCAAGGGATAGAGGAGATTTGCTTGAAGCAAACGACAGGGCTATTTAAACAGCTGAATACAGTGTTGGAAAAGTAGAATGTGAATATGTAGTTTAATGTATGCACACTTTTAAAGATGATTTGTGTTTTTGAAATTATGTTGGCTTTAAATTTTTAGTGCTTCAGGTTTGGATAAATGATGAATTAGCATGTGTATTAAAGGTAAAAAAAAAAGGGTTAGTTAAAAAAAAACACCCAGATTTTAGAGTACAGTAGTATGGGGACTATTTTTAGATTATGTAATAGGAGTAAAGCCAGAGCAAGATGTACTATCTTTTTGGAATGAGGGGACGAATATATAAAAATGTAATGATATTGAGAACATTTAATCGAGAAGCTTTATAAGTCCCACTGGTGGTAGGTGCACATAGCAGTCACATGTAATTTTGTTAAGATTTTGTGTGTGTGTGTGTGTTTTAAATTGCTGTGATTTCTTTCTTTTCTTTTTTTGCTAATAATAATTTCATGCAAGAAACTCTTTTTTGCTTTTTGGTTGTATTTTTTGTATTTAAAAAATTGGATAAACAAATCAGGTATATACTACTAAAATATTTGCATGCACTCTCTGGTGGAGCCCCTGTTTTGTAGACGTACAAGCCAAAAGGAGCAGCAGGTGAAAAAGTAAAATTCTGCATTAAAGGGAGAACGTCAGATGCACACATATGGGAGGGGTGATAGCTGGCCATGGCAAGGAGGGGCAGGATCTGGTGTTGGTCACCCCAGAGCACAGGGCACCTACTAATTGACTCACCTAACATGAACCCAGGTTTCAGTTTAATATTGGGGGAGAAACTTAGTAACTGTTAGAGCAGTAGGACAATGGAATTGACAGCAGTAGACGTTGGTAGGAAAATTATACAACTCTCTGTCAGATTTATTTTAATTCAGATACCTGCACTAAGAAGGGGCTTGGACTCAATGGTCTTATAGGCCCTCTTCCAACTCTATTAGTCTATGACAGCAGTCAGCAAACTTGGCTCTCCAGATGTTCTTGGCCTTCAATTCCCAGAAGCCCTGATCAGCAGGTGTGTTGATTTTGACTTCTGTAATTGAAGTCCAAGAACACCTAGAGAGCTACGTTTGCTGACCTGTGGTCTATGACAAGCTTGAAATATTTTCAAGAGGAGAGTGATCATGACAGTACAGTATGCTGAATGGTTAAGGGAAATGGATGGTCTATAAAGGTCTTAGAAGGCTCTTAGAGAAGATGTTCAAGGCTCATACCTTTTGACTCTGCATACGTAGGTGTGTTCATCCTGCAGAAAGCAGGGATGGTACAGTAACCTCCCTTCAGGCATTCTAAGGGCTGGCATGTGGGAAATGGAATAAGCTGGATAAGTGTGTTGTAACTTGAGGGTAGGAACTTAAATGTTGAATTCAAATTATAAGATTTTACCTAAACATTAGGAAGAACTTGACAAAATATGTGTGACAATTAATAGACTGTCTGAAAGGGTAATGGACCATCTTTCAATTGAGTTATATGCACAAAGACTATTTGTCAATAAGGTTTAGTTGTGAAGTTCCTGTGTTGACAGCTGGTTGGACTCAACCATAACAGTTATGGTGAACCTTTTAGATGGAGACTGGGTGCCCAAACAGAGGGGTAGGGCAAAATCTGTGCTGGGGGAGGGAGGAAGTACTCCCATTGGGCTGCTGAGCATAGGAGCGGGGTGAACTCTGTGCTGGAGGGGAGAGAGAGGAAGTGCTCCCATTAGGCTGCTGGGCAGAGTGGAGGGATGGGTGCCAACAGAGAGAGGTCTATGCGCCCGTTCTGGCACGTGTGCCATAGGTTCGCCACCACTGGCCTATAAGGTCCCTCCAAATCTGTTTTTTATTTGATAATCTCCAATCATCAGTTGAAGTCATTGCTATTTTCTAAGACGTATTTTTAGACACAATAAGGGAAAACGAGGAGAAAAGCACACAGAAGCTCCAGTTTTCATGAGGACAGATCATGTTCAATAGGTCTGTCATTTAATGTGACAACTGGGGGGGGGGGGGAGGATACTTTGGAGAGTAGTGGAATAGACTGTCCCAAAGAAAGGTATGGCTCACTAGCTAGAACACTGAAGAGGAGCACATTTGACAGGAGAATAAGAACACTGTTATATTTGCAGGTCTCCTTGTTCTCTCTAATAGCAATCTTATGGCAATGCATTAATAACAATTACAGAGATGGATGAAGCCATCTAGAAATAATGTAACAGTTTCTACATATAGAAGAGATGAATACTGTACTGTACTTAAATCTTCCTTCCTACTGTTTTCAACCCCCCCTGCCCAAAATTATTGTATTTTCTAGAACAGTTCTCAACCTTTTAAAGTCAGGGGCTGCATCACGCTCCCTCAGAGAGCTTTGGGGGCCGGATGGCCATTTTGTGTGTGCTGGAGGCAGTTGGGGGGGGCACATGAAATGGCCCCATGGGCCACATCTGGCCTATGTGCCACAGTTGAGAATCCCTGTTCTAGAAAGTCTTGTCTTCTCATGATGTAACCAAAGTATGATAGCTTCGGGTTAATCATTTTTACTTCTTCTTTTTAAATATTTTTCTATTAAATTTTAAGATATAACATAAACAAGGAAATAACAGAAAAGATAAAAATTACAGTAATACCTCGGATAACATTTACCTCGGATAACACTAAAATCGCATAACGTTCAGTAATCTGGGGAGGAGAATTAAATCGAATAACGTTAAGGTCCTATGGGATGGATCGGATAACAACCGCTAAAGCCTGTGCGGTTATAATGTATCTCTGTGGAGCTTTAATGTTATCCGATCCATCCCATAGGATTTTAACATGCATCGGATAACACTAAAAATCGGATAACACCAAGACTTGTGGAACCAAGTCTTAGCATTATCTGAGGTATTACTGAGTAATACCTCGGATAACGCTAAAATCCCATAATGTTAAGTAATCTGGGGAGGAGAATTGGATCAAATAACGTTAAAGTCCTATGGGATGGATCGGATAACAACCGCTAAAGCCTGTGTGGTTACAATGTATCTATATGGAGCTTTAACGTTATCCGATCCATCCCATAGGATTTTAACATGCATCGGATAACACTAAAAATCGGATAACACCAAGACTTGTGGAACCAAGTCTTAGCGTTATCCGAGGTATTCCTGTATATATATTTACTCTATTATATCCAGTAATCTAATAATATATAATGCTCCCATTATTTAAAAATCACAATAACAAACAAAAATAATAAACACCAGTTATATTTACAAAGCCCTGGAGACTACATTTGGGATAGCAATTACAACTTCCAAAATCTCAGTTGATCTGGGACTGGTCTGCCTCCTTTACCTTTATGTAGTATATAATCCACAAATGTTTTTCATATTTCCCAAAATTTATTTTCCTTAATTATACCCTTTTTTGGGTTCAGTTCCCATGTAAGCTTATCATTCAACATGATATTCCATGTTTTTTTATACCATTCTTCCACTTTCAATGTTAAATTGTTTTTCCAATTTCTTGCGATACGTTGTCTTGCAATTGTCAAAAAGATACAGTAGATAATAATTCTTTTTTATTTATATCTATGTGTATCTCTTCAACATCAGCCAATAAGAGGGTACATGGTTCCAGCTTGTCACAACCTATTATTTCCAAAGTTTCCTTCTTAATCTTTGTCCAAAAGTCCCTTATCACATTACAACTGTAAATATTTTAGCATCTTGATTTATTAATGAAATAGGCCTATAGGCTTCCACCTTTTCTAAAGTCTTCATAGGTTTTGGGATCAAAGCTATTACTGACCTATACCATGAAGTCAGTATTGCTCCACCTTCTAATATATAATTAAACAACTTTTGAAGCTTTGAAATTATTATTTCTTTGAATTCCTTATAGAATTCAGCAGGTAATCCATCTTCTCCAGGTGTTTTACTCATTTTTAATTTCCCTATACAGTAATTTCCTTAATTTCTGTTTCAGTTATCAGTTCCTCCATCCTGTTCTTATGTTCTTGACTTATTTTCAATCCCTTCTGTCTTTCCAAATATTTTAATCATTTTTACTTCTACCACCTACTTTTTGGCAGTCACATGGTGTCGATAATGGTCACCATGATTCATTCTGACTGAGTCAATTTCCCCCCTATGACCTTACATCGTTTCCCATATTTCCCATCTTTACCTAGCAGTTGGGATTGTCATAAATAATAACAATCTCAGTCATGATCTCCTGTGATGCACTCTGTTTTTCTGGTGTATTTAAAGTGGGGAAAAGTGCATCTTATACACTAGCAAATACAGTATTTGCTTTACAGTCAGAAAACAGCCTTTTGCAAGTTTGCAACCAGTCCAACTGTCATCTTCTGTACCATATTACATTACAGCCTCTCCATAACTAGTGTGAATATAGACCTGTATAGATCTGAAAAGGGCACATGTCTATAAAGATTCAGGTCAAAGAATGCCACAAGTCTTGGTTGTTTTTTCTGCAGTGGACTAACTTGGTTACCTTCCTTGAAAATCCTACTTATCTGAGCCAAATTGACAATAAGTAGTTATGTTATTGTTTGTCTAAGCATGTTGGCAAAGAAAAATAAAAAAATAAAGAAATTGTGGCACTTTAAAGATGGACAGATTTATTTCAGCAGGAACTTTCACGGAGGCACTTCTCCAAAATCTGAGTCAACCAAACTTCCAGGCTTCATTTCTATATTTAAGTGTTAATCAGCACAGCAACGCCTTTAACATAAAATGTGCAGAGTGAATTCTCTTTCTCAGAGGCTTAGTTTTGGTAAGCCTGCACACAACTGGACAATCTCCAACCAGGAACTTCTAAGTGTTTGGCTGCATATTGGGAGCTGTAGTTTGTAATCACAATCAAGGAATCCAAAGAAGGGCAGGTTGCTTACCTGTAATAATCGGTCTTTGAGTGGTCACCTGTGCAGCCACACTAATGGGTTAACTGTGCCTGCGCATAGTTAACCCATTGGTGTGGCTTCACAGGAACCAAGAAGAAGAAGAAAAGAGTTCTGGCCTGTGGGTGGAACGATTTCAATGTTTTCTCAATGGCTGTGGTTGCCATGGAGATCAGTTTGAGCATCAGAGTGGGAAGGCAGTTTCCTCTTTGTTAACTGAGCTAATGAGAGAAAACTGTGGGAAGTAGTTTTATCCGTAGTTAAGTAGTCTGCTTGTGCATAGGGTTCAGGATGTTTGGTGTGAGGGACTGTCATTCTTACTAATGAAGTGGTAGGAAGACATTAGGCGACATATATACATATATACATATGTCACAGTTTACCTGCCTTGGGGCAGAAGAATGAATGGGAAGAGGTTTCAAATATAGATAAAGAAAGAACCCTGGGAATTGTGGTGGTCAAAAAAACATTTGAAAATGGAATTGGGACCTACAGATGTGATGGAGCGCAAAGGAGCGCTGACTTTGCGGTCCAATTTTGCCTACTACGGAAGACCCACGCTTGTGTCCCGCTGGTAAGATATATGTGTGAAGTAAGCAATATTCGCTCACTGACCTGAGTTACATTTAATGTGATTTTTTTTCTGGCAAGACAAGTGTTCTGACGTTGCAACTCTACCAAATTCTGTATCTTCTCCTAGTTGAAGAGGCATCGTCACAAACTCCAGTGATAATAAAGTTATCCTCAGCTTTTCTGTAGCTAAAAAATATTTTGCTTATCTCTCTTATGAAGCTTTAAAATTCTGTTGGTGACAGCATAATGCTTTGTATTATTGTTCAATATTTTGTTTATTGACAATTTCTTCATTCAGATGTCTTTGAAACCAGGGGATCCCAACAATTTCTCAGGAGTGAGCACATTTAGAACAGAAGACTGTTGTAGGTGGTCTCAAAAATTATGATGGGGACTTCTTTTCCCTTTCACAAGATTAAAGCTCTTGTGAATGCTGCCATTCACAAAACACCTGTGTCAAACTGATGAAGTTAGAAGAAAAATAACATGTCCATCTACAAGGCAGGGAGCATCCTCAATATCTAATCACGTCATTTTCCCCATGGAAGCAAAAAATAAAATAAAAATCCATTTATAGAAGGCATACTGGTGACAAGTGTTGGGCAGCAGTAAATAACCTGACTCCCCAAAGTGGCCAATGGCTATGGGGAAATGAGCCCCTTTGGGTAGGGTGATGGTCCCCTCATCATATTGGGCCCAACAGCAAAATGAGTAGAGGAGGAACCACTTTACTGCTCTGATTCCCAACGGTCATGGAGGCAGAAGAGGCCATGCCAGATTTATTTATTTATTTAAATTTCTATACCGCCCTCCTCGCCGAAGGCGACCCAGGGCGGTTTAACACATCCTAAAAAACATAAAAACAGTACAGGCTAAAATTCTAAAAGATGGGCTGGCTGTGAAGGTGCACCTTGATAATAGCTTCAAGGCTGTGGCAGTCCATTGTAGTCCCGGTGATAAATCTTGCATGCCTCATTTCATATGTGCCGCAGGAGATGACTGTGAGATCATAGTGTGTGGGTCACTTCATGGGAAGCTGGGATCCAACTTAAACAAATTCATGACAGTGGCATTTTTCTTGTTTGCCTCTGAGGGCAAAGGTGACCCAGAACCAGCTGGCAAGACCAGGCCTCCTGGTGCCCTAGGGCAGGAGGGGAAATGTATACCGTACTTGGATTGAATTGCAGCCAACAAAGACTAGTGACAAGGCAGAGAAATGCACAGAGGCAGGACAAGAAATCTCCCTGCAACTAAAATCCAGGCCAGTGTCGGATTAGCCATACAGCAAGAGTAGCAAATATTGTGGGCCCTGCATCTCTGGGGCTCCATGCTATGCTGTCAACTCATGCTCCCGTTCTTCCCTGTGTCCTTTATTCCCCATGGGGAGGCGGGAGGAGGAGAAGCCAGCTCTCTCTCCCACCAGCTCCAGGCAGCCAGCTCTTGCGCTTCCAGGAGTGAGGCTGCTTTCCTTTCCTTGCCTGCCAGCCTGCTTTGTTACCCGCCCGATAGAGAGACGTGCAAGGCTGGGGGGGGGGGGCAGAGAAGGGGGAGGGAGGGAAGATGCCTCCTCGCTCAAAAGCAAGTCAATGCATTTAAAGGGGAAAAGCCCCCCCCCCCCCTTTTAGGCATTCTTGTCTCTGATCTTCTCTTCCTTCCTCCATTCCTTCCGCCCTCATGGAACCACTTCAGTGGAAGGTAAAGAGCATTTGGTGTTGATGCATGCCTGCCACATGTCCACGTAAATGTCTGCACATCACTGGCTCTTTAGCTAATAAACAGAGATGAGCACTGAACCCTAGAGTCAGATACTACTGACTTTAGAGCATGGGCAACCTTTACCTTTATATTAATGTTAGTGCATTCCCGCCCCCTCTTACATGAAAGTAAACGAATGGGAGAGGTGGAAAAAAGGGACCCTTCCTTTTCAAGCATATCAGAGAGTAACCAAAATAAAAACAGTAAACAAAACAGAAAAAAGGACAAAAATATGCTGGCCCCTTAAAGACTAACCCCTATACAGTATTTAAATGTGGGCTTTCATGGATCAAATCCACTTCATCAGATATAAGAGTGAGGCCTCATGGCATCAATTTATACACATCAGTTACACAGGCACACAGTGATTGGCCAGCCTAACAGAAAAATAACATTAATGCTTTATAGTTTTGATTTTTGAATTTTAAGAAGTTTTATATCTTAAGTGGGTTTTTTTAATATTAATAGACATAATTTTATTTAAATTCAAAATTCTGTTTACCGTATATACTCGAGTATAAGTTGAGTTTTTTAGCCCCCAAAATGAGGTCCAAAAAGGTGACTTGATTTATACATGGGTCAACAACAATGAGAGCAGTGATGGGATGTAACAGGTTCTCACCAATTCGCCAGAACCGGTAGCAGTTTTTTTTTTTTGGGGGGGGGGAACCACCTTCGGGGCTTACCTTTTCACTGGTTCCCCCACTGCACATGTATTTTAATGTATTATTTATTTATTTATTTATTTAAGTTATTTACAGTTTATGTTGTGGGTGGGTGGATGGGTTGAGGTGTGTGTGTGTGCTTATTTTTATTTTATTTTTACATTATTATTATTTTTTTCCTTTGGCTCCGCCCATACTGTGATGACATCATGGTGGGGTAGTAAAATTTTTGACATCCCACCACTGAATGAGAGTCCAAAACCGTCCAAAACCGCACTGGAGTCAGTGCAGTTTGGCTTCAGGAGACGGGAAAGAAAAACATATGCTTGGTGGACCATTACCACATGTGGCCACTAGGCGGAGAAAAATCGCGATTTCACATTTAAATGCATTGGAAAGCATCAAAATAAACAAAGAAGCCAGCTAATAATACACTTCCCATTCTGGACATCCCTTTTTTATTCCTGAAAGAAAAGCTCTAGTTTGACAAAATACTCTGTCTTCTCTCAGTTGTTATCTTCTGGACAGCTGGGCATAGTTAAAATAAATCAGTCTTCAAACATTTTTATTTTTGAAAGGCCCAAAACCATTACTAGAAAGAAACGCAAAGGTGTTGGTTTTTTTCTTATTCAACCTACAAGTCTCCCTAGATTTTTCTTCAATTAAAAAAAAACCTTATGATAAAATTCTGAGGAAATGTCCATGAACAATCTGCTCTGAGAGCCCAACTGTAAAGTATTTATATAAGGTGGCATGATCTGTTACGAAATTGGTGGAAAGTTAGTGATTCAGGTGGTGGATTGCAGGAGCCAAAAGTCTTGAAACATTGCCAGCTCTTCATGAACATCTTATGCATGACCTCCATATGCAGTTCCTTCAATAGTGCCCTTGTGATTTACCTGTTTATTAATTGTTATTTGAAGGAACTACAGAAGAGAGACTGAACCTAAAGATTATGACATACATGAAATTCCTTTGGGCTATAAAAGCCTATGTCGTTCTACCTACTGGCGACTTGGAACCATGGATGAGGTGAGAAAAATGACTGTTCTATGTTTTCCATTTGGAATAATACCATATGTGTGTTTAATTATGAATTTGATATATACCATTGACATCTTTTTTTTTAGTAGGGATGTATGCATTGTTTTAAAGTTTATTAGATATGAGCGACTTAAGATTTTAGAAAACCAATACTTCAGTACAAGAATTGCACAGATTGCTGGTTATTTCCCCTCCCTCCCAATTTTGAGAACCTAAGAACCAAAATTTGCATAGTCAAAGCAATGGTATTCCCCTGTGGTAATGTATGGTTGTGAGAGCTGGACCATTAGGAAAGCTGAGCGCAGAAGAATAGATGCCTTTGAAATGTGGTGTTGGAGGAGAGTTTTGAGAGTCCCCTGGACAGCGAGGAGAGCAAATAGGTTGATCCTAGAAAAAATCAACCCTGACTGCTCCTTAGAAGGTCAAATAATAAAGATGAAGCTAAATTACTTTGGACATCAAATGAGAAGAGAGAATTCACTTGAGAAAGCCTTGATGCTGGGAAAGGTGGAGAGCAAAAGAAGAAGGGGGCAGCCAAAGATGAGATGGCTAGATGGTACTACAATGGGCACAGAGCTGGGCGGGCTGAGGAGGATGGTGGAAGACAGAGGTGCCTGGCAGGCAATGGTTCATGGGGTCGCAGAGGGTCGGAATCAGCTGTGTGACTGAACAACAAAAAAGAACCATCAAAATGGTATATAATTGCTTAATTCATACATCATAAGAACTAGGCTAAGATTCACTGGATTAGCAAAATTCCCAGTTAACAAAACATTTAGCTATAAAAGTATACATGTGAGTTCTAACATATATGCATGCATTTCAGTTTAAAATGTTCCATGTCAAATGTTTTATTGTGTAATAATTTGGAAGTACTGTACTACAAACATGTAAAGGTAATCAATACTGTAATTATTTTTATTGAGTAGAGGAAATAAATTGTGATAATTGCTATCCCCCACCCCGGATCATCAATTGGACAGAATATTGATGGTGTGTTTCATGGTTTACTAGAAGCATCATCTTTTTCCAGAAAACATTATTCGCTCATAAAAAGTAACAGCCTTTTAGCTAGTTTTGAAAGAATGCTAACAAAATCACAAACATATAGTGCATTTGGTAATAAGTTGATAACTGGTTTTAGTCTAAAATTGTCTCTCCCCCCCCCCAACTTCTCTTTACTTGTAGAAATGGCTGACCACATACCAAGATTATTCATCTCAACCCTATCTACTTAAAGAATACAAGGAATTGGAAATACATAAATCTCCGTTGAATAAGGATAATTTTGAAATAGCAATTCTTGACAGGTATCTCTAGATACATGTGGTTCAATATTCAACATTAAAGTAGTACTATGTAATTGGATGTGTGATACATTGGCGGAACACCTATTGGCATAAATGTATGCTATGCAGGCCAGATGATATAATTGTCCAGTGACAAGTATCTTTAATTTAATTAAAAGCTTCCTTCCCCACCCCAACCTCGGGTTCCAAGGCTCCCTAGGGACCGCTTTCATCATTGGGAAACCTTTGGGATAGTTGATGTCAGCAAAAGGAAAGTCCTTAATATTGGAAGATTGCCAGTGGGGGCCCTACTGTCAGATTGAAAATGCTACCAGCCAGTGATGGGATGTCAAAAATTCTACTACCACGCCATGACGTCACGGACGTCATGGGCGTGGCCAATGTCATGACGTCATGACGTCATGGGCGGAGCCAACGTCATGACATCATGACGTTGTGGGCAAGGCCCAAAATAATAATAATAATAATAAACACGCACACAGACCCGTAATTAACTTAAAGAAATAAAATAAAGAAATAAATAAAATAAAAATTAAATAAAAGTACAACCACCCACCCAAAACACAATTAAATCACCCACCCACCCACCCAAAATATAAAAGCCTCACTTACCTTCCGTGGCCGCAGCCAGAGCCGGGCCGAAAAGGCAATGGCCCGAGGAAGCTCCAGGCGCCCGACAGAAGAGGATGCGACGGTGGCGAGCCCCGCCGGGTTTACCCAGGGCATGGGGGTTTGTTGGGCCCAAGACCCTAGGACGGCGCGGCGCGGGCGGACGGCGTGGCGCAGCGCGGGCGGACGGCGCGGCCAGGCACCAACGTGCCTGTGGGAGCCAGGTAGCCGGCTAGGGGAGGTGCCCTTCTCTTAGGGCTGCCGCCGCTGCTGCCGGAGCCAGTCTGCTTGTGTTTCCGCAGCAAGAGGGAGGACGAGGTGAGAGCCGGGGTATGTGTGGGGGGCAGCTCGGCCGTCTGGAAGCCTTCCCGGTCGGTGTCGAATTGGGGGGGGAGACCCTCCTCTTGTCTGCCACTCCCGCCATTCAGCCTCCGGCAGAGCGACGAGGTCGTCTCGCCCGCCCTGCCACCCGTTTGTCCTCCCTGTTTCTGCGGGGCAGGGTGGCCTTGTCTCCCCCTTGCGAGGATGGTGGTTCCCACCCTGACCCTTCCCTTCTCCGAGGGCTGCATTTTTGCTGAAATGTGAAATTCAGTTTCTTCTGTAAAGTTGGCCCTAGTAGTGGGCTGTAGAGCTGGAGGCTGGGAGGGGGGAGATAAATGAATGGACGGGGAACCTCCCATCCAGCTTCAGAAGATTTTTTTTTTTTAAATTGGAGCCATTTGGCTCCAATTTAGTGCGCATGTCCATAAACTCAATTTGACGCATGCGCAATGCGTCAAATTGAGTTTCTGCGCATGCGCAGTCAATTGGAGCCATTTTAGCTCAGATTTTTTTTAAAAAAAATTCTTTCGGTGAGGCGTCCGGAACCGGACGCCTCAAAAGTGGACTCCCCTCCCGGAGAACTCTCCGGGATTAGTCTTACCGGTTCCAGAGATCCGTCTGGAACCGGGGACATCCCATCACTGCTACCAGCAGTCTTCTGGTATTAAAAGTTCCCATCCATTCTGAGGCTTCCTTTTGTCCCAAAGCCAAAAGGGATTTGTAGGGACCTTCAGAACTTGAAAGATGTGGGCAATAGGAAGTTTTACTTAAATAAAATTAAATATATCAATTGCCAAGTGATAATGTCATCTGGCTTGTACAGCATAATTTTACACTAAGGATTTCAGCCTATGAATGTCTCTCCTACACACTATTTTTGTTGCTCATTATTTATACTCAAAAATAATGGATGTCATTTATACTGCATCTCAAGAATTCATATACCTGTTCCAGGATATCAGACGGTTCAGCAAAGAAACTCCTATTTGACTAGCATTTCCCATTAAAGTCAGAATTCGATGAGCAATTATGTTGTTAGGCAAACAATTTAGAATTAAAACAAATTTGAACCAGTATGTCACATTTCATCCAGTAGAGAGCAGTAGTGACCATTTACAGAAATGCACTATGATAAACCTAGCCTAGAAACAGCGTCAACTGTATCAGAAATAGCTTTGTGGTGTTGTATGAAAATATGAAGTATGAAAATATGAAAAGGACAAAAGAGAAAGTGTCCCTTTTGCCTTCGAGGCAGCAAGAGAAAAAAGTTCCATCGAATTCATTTGAGCATGCTTGTGAGGAGATCTGTAGCAGTGCATTTCTAATTACGTTTGATTTAGGTAAAGGTAAAAGTTGCCGTTGCTCAAAAGCCAGTTGTATCCAACTCTAGGGTTCAGTGCTCATCTCTGTTTAGAGCCAAAGAGCCAGTGCTATCTGTGTCTGCAGATGTTTCTGTGAACATGTGGCAGGTATGACTCAACACCAGAGTGCATGGAACGCTGTTTACATTCCTACAGAAGTGGTACCTATTTATCTTGCAATTCTTGCTTTCAAACTGCTAGGTTGGCAGAAGCTGGTACAGAGACAGGAGCTCACTCCATCATGCAGCACTTGGGTCTCGACCTGCTGACCTGCTGACCTGGTCATCTAATTCAGTATATTAACTAAGCACTGCAGTTTAAATCCATTTTTTTAATTTAAACTTTACTGAAATCAGGCTTGGATTTTTTAAAAAATTGCTTGTAATCTGAAAGCTATTTTTTTTTCTCCCCAGGGAGACAGGACGACCAGCAAAAGGTTTCAGAGCTGTGTTGCCACGTCACTCTCCTGATCACTTTAAAATGTTAGTGTTTTCTAAATTATACTAACTAATTTAGCAATGATGGTTCAGCATCTATAGTTTAGCTACTCTGAAGCTTGAAAAGTGGTGTGATTTTTCCCTATAAACACCAATTGTTTTTTGTGCTGGGTGATATTCAACATTATTCTTGGCTACCATTCTTCTCAAGCATCAGTTGCAATGTAATTAATTGGTCTTGTGGTTGTATTTTGTATAAAATGTTAATAATTTAACATTCATTTTTTTGTCAAGACAGTGTAAGAAAATATTGTCATGCTGTCACTTGAGATATCCTAGCTTAGTCTTCATCTTGTCTCTAAAAAATGCATGAAACCTTGACATTTCTTAAGCTAGGAGAATCTATCTATTAATGGTATGTTCTGGCAAACTTGCATTCTGGAACAGAAGGGAAAGCAGTTAAGTTCTTCTCTTGCTCTGATTTCACCCAATAAAATGTTTCCCAGACAATTGATTCCAGTTGCATCATTGGAATAACTGTCCCCAAGTAAGCAAATGAATGGACATGTTCTGTCACGCTTTTTCCACTTTCCTTTTTTATTATTTGTTACGTGAGCTACAATGTTCTGAAGACAGTTCCCCTTTCTCAAGGGAAATGCCAATACAGTAGCTAAGGAATTGTAACACAGAGAAATCAAGAAGTAAGTGATAATTGGTAGAAACATTTAAGGATTTGGGAGAGCAAGGCCAATAAAGATTTTCTTGGAACTCCAGTAGGTGCCTGGAAATTGAGCCCAAGACAAAGAGAATTGGATGGTGTTAAATTTGTTCCCTTCTTGGGTGGGAGTCCTATACAAAGATCTTACCTGATATGTGAATGGTGCTGCATTACCCCCCATAAGTGGACCTGCATATCTTGTGGAGGAAGTAGTAAGGCATAATTTGTAAAACTGTAGAAAGGAAGCTTTGTTCCATTGTACAGTAATGCATAAGTAAGTATACCTGCAGTAAGAACTGTAATATACTTTACTCATTGTAAAAAGATACGGCATACTTACGACTAAGCATGGGAAAGATGTCATTGGAGCCCCTTACAAGTGCAGTATTGGTTCCTACGTGTTTTGCCTTCCTGTTTTCTTGCATGATGAAAGTTAATCACAGGTTTTACCAGGATTCACATTCCGTTAACTCTGTTACTACAGTACTTGCCAGGACCACATTCTATCTTTCCCACAAAATATTATAATACAGTAATACTGTACTTTGTTTTATAGAAGCCTCATTTTACAGAAACTCAGTTTTACAGATTTTTTTTTTTTTTGCTGAAAACGTGGCCCATTTTACAGGAAAAAAAATCTGTTTTACAGAAGGTGATTTCCCAGAGTGCATTGCACCTGGTGGGCTATAAAAGACGACCCACAGCCATTCTGGACCCTCGGGTAGCAGTACAGTGGTCTGGAGAGGAGTTATTGTGTTTTTTATTTTTATTATTTGGTGTGTGTGTGTGTTGGGGGTTGGGAACATTTCCCCCCAATGCATTCTTATGGGAATGTCTTGTTTTACAGAAAAAAATTGAGTTAAGGAAAAAGCTAGGGAACTGACTTTTCCCGTAAAATGGGGTTTTACTGTAAATAAGTTGTTCTTTACTGGTGTGATAATGGGAGGCGGAGGGATATCTGTTCGTTAATAATATTTTTGTGTCAGAGATTACTCTGGGTTGAAAGGATTTTTTTTAAAGGGGACATCCGAATGAGACTCTTTCAATGTCCCCTAGTGCAGCTCTTGGGTATCAAAAACTGACCTTCTAGCCTCCAGCTGAGCATTTTAACCACTAAAGCCACGGGGGGAGCTGCTATCATTGAAACTGGAGTAAATAAAGTGTGTGTCTGGGTGTCTGGCATTTGCATGCACTCCCTTCTCCACAGCAGTTAGCATGCTGGCATAAAAGTTAGGGAAGTGGGCAAGTAATTGTAAGGAGGATGGATATTGGCCTGTGTTTACTGTAATGCTGAACTTAAAGCTCAAGAGAAGATACGGTTAGGAATATTAATCCAAAGTAAGGGATTTTCCTCCCACCCATCCACCCCGAGAGATACAGCAACCTGAAGTCAGAGAGGGAGAGGTACTTATGTTCTTTAACACTTGCTTGCTAAATGCCAGGGAAGTGACAACACATTATATTCAGAGAGTAAACAAAACAAAAAGACAAAAACGGTTGTAGCCCCTTAAAACCTAACTGCTATATTTTAATGTTAGCTTTCATGGATCAAGTCCCCTTTGTCAGACGTAAGAGTGAGGCTTCATTGCATCAATTTATGCACACCAGATACAGAGGTACAGAATGGTTAACATAACAGATAACTATACAAATCAATGCAGGTTGTTTTTTTTACAACTGATAATATCTGTTATTCAAATTAGATGTGAAACTTCACCCTGTTGAATTGCAAATGGTTAGTAAGTAGATGGATGCAAGACAAACACTGTTTACCCGAATGAGTTTACCCTTCAGGTCTAGCATCTATTGTGTGAGTGGACCAGGCCAAGTACCTGGTTCTTTCTTTGTTCTGAGAGGAAGTCTGAGGCTGTGGATGAGAATTCTACTGAAGTAATTTCTATAAAGGTGGTATAATATAACAACATACAGTAATACCTTGGGTAACAATGAGACTTGGTTCCACAAGTCTCGTTGTTATCCAGTTTTTAACGTTGTGCGATGCATTGATCACACAACGTTAAAAAAAAAGCCCTGTTCCCTTTCTGAAGAGAAAAGGGAAGAGGGGGGCAATCAGCCTGCCTCTTTGGAAAGGGCAGTGGGGATTCCAGGAGTGGAATCCCCCCTGCCCTTTCCAAGGGGGTCAGAAAGCCTGAAATGGGCAGGGAAAAACACATCCATTTTTTTCACCCACTTTGGTCTCCCAGACCCCCCTGTCAGCTCCAGGGGTTGGGGGACCCAATCTGCACTATTTCCGAAGTTCCCCCACCTCCCTGGAGGTTGTAGCAAGTCAAAACATCGGGATTTGAATCCCAATGTTTTGGCTTGCTGCAACAGCCAGAGTGGTGGGGAAACTTCAGAAATAGTGCTGATCAGGTCTCCCATTTTCCCCAGAGCCAGCAGGGGGGTCAGAGAGTCCAAAATTGGCAAAAAAAAGTCAGTTTTTTTCTGCCCATTTTGGGCTCCCAGACCCCCCCCCCCCGCTGGCTCGGGGGGGGGGGGTTTGGAGTACCCAATCCACAGCTGCGGAAGCTGATGGGTGAGCCCCCCCATCAGCTTTCCAGCCACCCCATCCCTGCCTCCGCAGCTGCAGAATGGCTGGGAAGCTGAACGGAGAACCCTGTTCAGCTTTCCAGTCACCCTGCTGCTATGAACGACTGCATTGGATAACGGTGACAGATAATTATCTGATGCAAAATTTCTTTAGAAATTTTGCATCGTTATCTGATTTTAACGTTAACTGATGCAGTTGTTACATTACTGTATAACATATATAGCAGCATATAACACCCTGTTAGTTGTGGTGTATCAAATTTGATAATGTCCCAGAAATCCTTGACTAATATTCAAATCTTTGAAATGAGTGTCCAGAATATGTATGTATTTTGTCACTGCTCTCTCTCTTATGTAAATTATTTGTGACTGTCATGAACCTGTATGGATCATGCTGGGACAGAAACATACTGGTAGATATATAAACAGCAAGGAAGAAAGGGAATAAAATACCAAGAGAAGGATCATGTTATGAAATCTATTTGTGAGTAATCTAGCCAGATCCCATGAATGTGATATTTATTCCCGCTGTCTCTTTCTGAAGACTGTTTTTAAAATAAAAATTTATTAGAGCTGGAGCACCTGTTTTTGATGGCAACTTTGAACTGATTTCAAAAGTTTATTCACTGATTCTCTAGTCTACAGAAATAGTACGGAAGTCATCTTATAAAATAAAAGATATTACAAGATGATCTTGTTACAATAGGATCAGAATGTGCTTTATTTTATTTGTTGCCTTGGTTTAGTAAATTGTACAATAGTGATCACCCCTGCTTTTATCATAGGGCCAGAATAGACAATATTTGGAGAACCCATATTAATCCATCACACATTGTATTTCCATCACATATTAGGCAAAGAGTTGGTTGGGATCTTTCACTTTCCCCTCAAGTGTATACAAGAAAATAATTTCTCTGAAGGGGTGGAGTACTGGAGTACCATGAGATGAGTGTAAAGGAGAAGGGTTTTGTAAGTGGATTGAGCTGGGAGAAGCATCCAAAGGGTAGGAGTGTGGAGATATGATGTGGGAGGTCAGAAGGTGCTGCCACCATATAGGACCAGAATTTGTATAGGTTGTGTCAGTTGGAGAAGAGCCTATTAAAATAATTTGTAGATTGGTCAGTTTTTACATTTTTATTTAGATTTCTTGAACCAGCAGGCCACAACATTTCAGTAGTTTGCAACATGTTAGTTGCCTCACATAGTAAAGGTCACCCTTGCTTGAAAGCCAGTTGTATCCAACTCTAGGGTTCAGTGCTCATCTCTGTTTATAGACAAAGAGCCAGCACTGTCTGCTTTTGCAGACATTTCCATGGACATGTGGCAGGCATGCCTAGACACTGAAGTGCACGGAACGCTGTTTACCTTCCCATCAAAGCGGTACCTATTTATGTACTTGCAATTCCTTGCTTTCAAACTGCTAGGTTGGTAGGAGCTGGGACAGAGATGGAAGCTCATTCCGTCATGCAGTACTTAGGTTTTGAACTGATGACCTTCCACCTCCCAGTCAACGTCTTAACCACTTGTTCCACTGCAGTCACATAAACAACAGTTTTAATTCCAAGAGGATACACAAGAGCAAAACTGAATTAAAAGATGGAGGAAGGAGCTCACTGGACAAGAAACATCATTAAAGGAGGATATAGCTGAGGAATTCAGCCTCCCCTACGTCACTTGGAGGACCTTGAATAGGCTGAGTGTTAGAATCCCTAAGCTCAAGTGGGGGCTCCTGGCAGACAGCAACATGTGGTGTGAATGTGGAGAGATACAGAATCCAGCTCATTTACTGGTCTGCCGATTACTGCCAGAAACATGCACAAATGAGGACTTAAGTTTGGCCAGTGACAAAGCCAAGAAACAAGTTTCATTTTGGCAGTCCAGGCTTTGATTGAGACATGAAAGAAGAAGAATGTGCAGCTTTTGTACAATTAATTAGAACCTTGAATCTTCTTGTGCCTTGGCACATTAATGAATTTTTCATTCCCACCCCTGCAAAATAATAGGGCAGGCAGCCACAGGATTCTGATAGTCCTGACCCAGGTGGGGATAACAGGATTTCCCTGGCAAATTCAAGTGGACAATGAAGTCTGCAGGTATATGCAGTCAACAAGATCTTTATTGCTCATGGTATACAGTACTTGCTCAAAATGTAATTTTTGTTTTCTGCTTGCTAAGGAACAATTAGATTAACAATATAATTCAAATTATTGTTAAAGAGAAAACTGAAAAATTTTGGGAGTCAGTTTAGCGCAGTGGATACAATGTTGGACAAAGAGATCTGGGTTCAAATCTCTACTCAGTTGTGGGGTGTAATGCTATCTCACCTTGAAACCCCTGCTAGGGTCACCATAATTCAGAACTGATTTGACAGTACCTACCTATCTTCTGTTTTACAGGCTTCTGGACACAACATACAGAATAGACTATGTTCCACCATATGAATATCAACCCTATGTAAGTACTGTACAGTATATTGAAATAAAAATAGGATTTCTGCAGGGCTCTCCTTATGAAAGGCATTGCTCAGGGCACTTGCCACAGGGAAGCTTTTTAACCAGCCTCTAAGAGGCAAAGATACTTTGCAGGCAGTCATTGTGACATTCAAATGCAGAGATGCTACATATCAACATAATAGAGCAATGTGGTTTTAGAAAAAGATTAAATAGCTTGTTTTGAGCAGTACCCAAAATACTGGCATGTACAGACAAGTTTGTACTTGTTCTTCTAAAGAGCCAGTTGATAAACTTCTAGTAACAGTTTTGTTTTAACTTTTCCAGGATTAAATAGATTGCCGCCTCTCTGAATATGAATGGAAATATGTATGTTATTATTTTGAGTACAGAAGCATGTTCCTAAATCAGGATGCTAAATTGTTGTATTACTTATTGGCATCTATTTCCATGAGTCCTGAAAATGTTAAAATCACCATAGTAGATAATCCATTAGTTAAAAGCATCAAGTAAAGGCATCAAAAGAATGCTGATATACATGGAGGGGGTGGGTGTGAGGCAGAATGCTTCAAGTTGATCACTTTAAGACAGTACTGAGCCAGTACATGAGGGTGAAAAGTTTGTTGATGTGTAATGATTTGGTCTGGAATCCTTGTGTTATATTCTAGATTTTTTTTTCCAGAATGGGAACTGTGGCCAGACTTCTGTAACTATGGCAACTTGTAAAGAAAAATGTTTTGTATATGCACATTGAATTCCAACTGTCATTGTACGGATCTCTTTCTCTCCTCAAACTACATCCCCCCCCCCTTTGCAATTTGATTTAATTAAGGATAGCAACACTCATTTTCAGCAGCTATGAATTTTTTGTTTTGTTTTTGTGAATGTGTAAAACGTATTTCCCATCCTTGGCTTCTCTAGCCCCTTAAGTCACTTTTCAATAGGCTCCCTGCACTTGTAGCCTCTTTGTCTTTTCAAATCCCTATTGGTATCACACAGTTTTAGGATTATGGTTTTAAGGTCCATACTTTCCACACCATTACCTGCTTGATTTATCTTCCTTTGGTTGTTCTGCCTTCTGAGTCATCTAGCTACAGATTCCTTGATTTTGTAGACCTAAGGCATGTGCCCCATACTCCAACTTCCTTGCAGTCTCCTAACCCAAGCCTTTTCTCTCCTTTCTTTCTGCCAAAAAACAAATCAAATCTTTATTATGGTCTTCTTCTTCTTGTGCCATATCAGATTCCAAATATTGGTGATCCTCATGGCGATCAGCCATGAAGACTGTTCTGTGAATATAATGCCATGGCCCTTCATCTGCCTTTGCACCACAGCGTGACACTCGTACCACTGATCCAGATCCATGAGTCACTTTCTGGTCCTGAGCCCTTTTGGCAGTGCACACAAAATTGGCACACAAAATCCTCCTCAATCCCAGACCAGTATTGATGAAGCTGCTGCTCTCCATCAAGATGGATTCAAGTGGGATTTAATCCACTTGGGGACCATCACCCTTCCCTGTGGACTTCGCCAAGTCTGCTAGTCCTCAGGGTTGTCAGGTTAGTTAATCAATGCCTGACGTTCGGCGTTGAGTCATTGGCAGTATGGTCTGCTCTATTACCATAGCAGGATAACCTGGCTAAACTTGTTATTATGGTCTAAGACAGGGGTTCCTAATTTATGGTCCGCAATGCCATTCTATCTGTCTGGTAGCTGCCTCCTCCACACCCTAAAGTGGAAGTGGGTGTGTTTACATCAGCTGTAAAATGAGCCCACGCATGCGCAATGCTGCGCACCCATAACTGTCATAAATGTGGAAGTGAGTACATTTACAACAGCTGTATATGCCCGCTTTGGGGGGGCATGGTCAGGCCCACAGTGTAAAAAGATTGGCAACCCTTGTCTAAGACCAGCATAATACAACAGAAACAGAAGTTGATGAGAGGGTAGATAAAAGAAGCCTTTATTCTCTGAGTTAAGGAGTTGCAAAATTAGTACTTATGATTACTACTATTAAAACTACTACCAAGCTGATAGTTGTGCTGATAGTTTGTTTAGCTAAGGACATGCCAAACATGTCATTTTGACTGTAGCTCCCTGTTTAGTATACACTACTCTTGCCCTGTATGGTTTATAAGATGACCCTTAGTACTAACCTGTTTTGGACATGTGTAGGATTGAAATGGGGTAGTGCCCAAAAACCTGCCTCTTCCTAACAACACAAATAGAGACCAGTAGTATGCATGTGTGAGGAAATGGGAGAGAATGGAACACTGTTTCCTTCCAGCAGCAATCTATCACATTTTGTGGATAGTGCTCAAGGCCTCCAGGATGTGGATTGCACATGGGTTGAGAGTGATTAAAAAGCTTCTGTATATGTGTGGAAAACTGTCTTCTCATAGCAGTTTGGATCACCATCAAGGATTTCTGTTAACGTATCTATTACTCTGATTAGCATAATGTAAGTAACTATACAGCCCTTCCCATGCACATTTCTGAATAGCAATTAGATGATCTAATAGGAATTAAATCTAAAAGGAACAACATTTAAGGTGGCTATGGCTGAGGAATTCGACCTCCTCTATCTTACTTGGAGGACCCTGAATAGGCCAACATGCTCAAGTGGTGGCTGCTGGCGGATAACAACATGCTATGTGAAAGTATTGAGATACAGAATTCAGGTCGTTTGTTGCCCTGCTGGTTACTACTAGAAACATGTATCAATGGGGATTTAAGTTTGGCCAACAAGAAAGCCAAGAAGATGGCTTCATTTTCATAATTTAACGTCTGACCTAGAAATGAAGAAGAATCTAATAGGGAAAGTTATATTGGTACAGAAATGTATAATCTAAATTTAATTTCTGATAAATGTAATTTAAGATATTTGCTCTGTTGGGCCAAAAATTGGTTTTTGTGTGTGTCCTTTTTTATTTATAACATACTACTGTATTGTGTCTTTTCTTTAGATTACACTACAACCAGATGGCTATTCTGTAGTTCACAGAAAATGTCATTCTCAGTTTACTGACACAGCGGATTACAGAAGGCATGGTATTAATGCGTGGCAAGATGAAAGTGGAGTTTATGCTAATGCAGATCTAAAGCAAAAAGTATTTCCTGTTACTAACCCTATACCGACAAATGTACATGAAAGTGATCCATAAGTATTAATAAATCTGCAAAAACATCTCCATATATTGCATACTTTTATTCTCTTAAAAAATAAGACTGCAACATTTATAATAGTTTTAGGACTTTTAAAAAAGACATAATAAATAGGGACTCTGAGAACTGCCTTTCATTAGGACAGCAAGTCGAAATTGGCCAGTACACCACCAAGTGTACACACACTACTTAACTGTTCCTTTTAACATGATGAAGGTAACTGAAAGCAGAAATAGACATCATTAATACTCCATTGTTAGACCTGGAAACACAATTTGATTTAGGTAAACTTTAGTGTTTGAAGCATCAGGCTCCAGATACATTTTGCACTTGAGACCTGAAGCCCAGACCAAACCAAACCAACTACAATGGTACTTTGTTTAAATGGTACCATTGCTCCAGGAGCTGCACTGGCTGCCAGTATGCCTCTGAGTGCAATTCAAGGTGTTGGTTATTACCTTTAAAGCCCTATATGCAGTGGTGGGATGTCAACATTTTTACTACCCCACCGTGACATCATCACAGTGTGGGTGGAGCTAACGTCATGATGTCATGATAGCATGGGCAGAGCCAATGTCATGATGTAGGCGGGGCCAAAGAATAAAATAAAATAAAAATAAGTGTGTGCGTGCATGCACGTGCGCGCGCACACACACCCCTCAACCCAGGCTAGCAGCTTCTCTTCCTCCTCCCTGCTTGGGAGGACAGCAAGGAGGCTGTGCATAACGTGACAAGCACTGTAGGCATGCATGCACACCAAGTGCTTGGCGCGCATGTGCAGTGGGGGAACCAGTGAAAAGGTAAGCCCCAAAGGTGGTTCCCCCCAAAAGCTGCTACTGGTTCTCCTGGACACTGTGAAAAGTTACTACCGGTTCTGGAGAACTGGTGAGAACCTGTTACATCCCATCGCTGCCTATATGGTAGTAGGCCAAGATACTTAAGAGACTTTGTCACCCTAAGGACATTGTCCGTCCTACCAGAGCGGACCAGAGAGGCTCTCTGGTCATGCCATCAGCTAGAGAGGCTTATCTCTCTAGCACCAGAAGGAGGGCCTTCTCTGTGTCCGCTCTGGCCCTATAGAACCTCCTACCAACCGAGTTGCGTCTCCAGACAGAATTGCTGCCCTTCAGAAAGGAGGTTAAGACCTGGCTTGCAGGGCAGATATGGGTTAGGGGCCAGACGGTTACCCTGACCTGTTGGCTCATTTGACTCCTCCCCTCTCTCTGTATGAATCTTCAATCTCTTTTAATCTTTTAATTCTAATCTTTATCCTGTGTTGTAATTATTATTTTAAAAGCTCTGTTAGCTGCCCTGAGTCACTTCTGAGGAGGGTGGCATATAAATATGATTAAATAAATAAACAAACAAACAAATAAATGAGTTCCACCAGATTGCTCTTTAAGCAAGTTGCTCTTTAAGCGAAACACTTGGAAAAAGTGCCACTGGTGCCATTGTAAGTGACCGGTTGTGACTTCTAACGGGGAGGATTGTGAACCCTGATTTAGTTGTTAAGCGAGTTTTTTGTTGTTTTTAGTTAAGTGAGGGCGACTATTCAGAGAAAATTCTGCTCTTTAAGCAAGTTAATCTCTAAGCAAGGCGCTCTTTATATGAAGTTTTACTGTAGTTTGGAAACTTCAGGAGATAAAAGAAGCTCATACTGGAATGGTGGTAGGCCTGCTGCTTCACTTCAGCCAGATGTCTAGCCTCTGTCTCTAAGGGGGTGCAAGAAGAGTTACATCAACATTACACACTACATTGGCAGGCAGTAGTGACTTGGAAGTTGTGCTTTGACAAGCAGTTGCCACCTGGTAACAGGGCTGTAGCCAGGATTCTAGATTGGGTATGTGATATGTGGTATGTTACACACCCCTATGTAACATTAGCATGGGGGGGGGGGGATGTTAGCTCACGAAGGTTCCCCCCTCCCCCGGTCTACGACCCTGCCTGGCAGTCCTGCTGAAGTGAGTGGGAGAGCAGGAGGATGGGAAATTGAAAAGGGAAAGAGATTGTGGGCAAGGAAGACAGTGAAGAATGGTAAGAAGAATTGGTATGGAGGAGAAATGAGTTGGGAGGAAGGCAAGTAAGGAGAAAGGCATGGCAATAGAGGCAAGACCATGGAGAAGACACGAGAAGAGGACAAGAGGCTGAGGTCTGGAGTCACATGAAAGGACACAAACAAGAAAGGAAGAGAAGTATCACACACATGCCAGGGGAGTGAATGAGACGAGATGGATTCAGTGAAGGCAACCCTCACCAACTATACTCCATGGAGCAGAGCAGACTGAGGTTGCAACCTTAGGGAGAGGACCTGCTCAAGGGGAGGACTGGTAAGGAGACAAATGATCAAAAGGCAGTCCCTAGTGGGGGAAAGTGGACTGGATAGGCTGACTGCTTAGGTACTCCACACTCATCTGACAGGAAGAGCTACCAGCTGCTTTCTGGATTCTGGCTACTTTGGGATCTGGAGGACCCCCTCCCCATGTAACAACTGCATACTATACTACTGAGATGTGGTGCTTTCCCAGTTCCGTGAACAAACTATGTTCAACAAGCAGTTATTTTTGACATAAGCACATGCAGTTGGCTGTGAGCAGCTGTTTTTAACGTGACTCTAGTGTTCAGTTATTTGCACAAGTAAGTCCTGAAATATTCACTGGCTAGTTTTGACTTATTTTTGCTCTATTAAACTGACTTAAAATTCAAAGTACAGCCAGTGACGATAACACTGCAAGCAAGTAGCAAACTGTTCCCTGGAAGAATCTTTTAAAGCAAATGCAAAGCATATTAATGAAGCAGTTCATTGTTTTATATGTTCTTCACAGAGAATGTAAGCATAGTTTGTTCTCTGCTGAGCCCTCTCTGATAACTGGAGAGAATGTCGCTGGAGAGAATAAAAGCTCTTTTTATAAAATGATCTGGCCAGTTAAAAACACTTCATCGTTTGCACAGGGCATAGAATACAATTGCAATGGCATCCTGTGTTTCCTCAGAAATTTCAGGTGCTAGTTATTGTAGTAATACAGCTACATTTCTCAGTGCTCACTTTAATTTGTAGACCAGAGAGTATTAGTATTAGAGAAAAAAATTAAAAAGTATTGATGAAACCCAGTATAAGTCTCAACCAGAGTAGTCCCATTGCATCTGTAAGGATTTGGTAAATCATTCTCCAATGCCATCAGGTCAAAGCATCTACTCTTGTGACTTATTACTGGATTTTAGTTTATGCCTCTCTATAGAAAACATAAAGATACAATGGTATCTTTTTGCCTTTGCAAAATTTTGCCTTTCCTTTTTTATTTCCTTGCACATCTTAAAAACATTTCAGTCACAATTGCTCTGACAGAATTGTGACTTGGCTGTTTCATTTGTTAAAAAGAGTGGAAGCTCACACTATTCACTCCAAAAGAAGAGTTATCTTCAAAGGATATAAAATTATAGGAAACTTGTGCTTGCTTACACTGTGTATTTCATAACATAATAAAATGGGAGATTTGACTACACTAATATTCTCCCATTTTATTCTGTTATCCCAGGAGAGTTGACATCAAAATGAAGCAAACACATACAACAGATTACATAAAGTCACACAAAGAATACTCACATTTTATTTGTCTGTTGTGCACTATCTACGACACAACCCCGGGGGGGGGGGGATGTGAATTACCACAAGAAGAGAAAAATCTATCACTTCCTCTTTGTTTTTTCAGCAGGTGGCTGTTTGAATATTTCGAATGGCAATACAGTATCATCATCATCATCATCATCATCATCTGCTACTCATGTCTGAGTATACTTTTCCTGAAAATCATTACAGGAAAAATCCCACTGGTGTGAATTTGTTTAAGGTGGATCCCAGCTTGCTATGAAGTGACCCACACACTATGATCACGGAGCCATCCCCTGCAGCACATAAGAAATGAGACATGCAGGATTTGACACCTGGACTGCAATGGACTGCTGCAGCCTTGGGGATATTGACAAGGTGCACCTTCATAGCTAGTCCATCTGGCATGGCAATTCCAAGTACTGTATATTTTTTTTAGTATTTAGGCAAAAGATAAATATATGTATGGTAAATGTAAAGGTCTCTTTCTCAAAAGCCAATTCTTTCTGACTCTACGGGGTTGGTGCTCATCTCCATTTACAACCAAAGAGGCAGCACTGTCTATGTCTGCAGACATTTCCATGGTCATGTGGAAGGCATGAATAGACACCAAGGTTTACAGAATGCTACTACCTTTCCTGCCAAAGTGGTACCTATTTATGTACTTGCACTTATACACAGTTATTTAAATAAAAGCAGGTTGCAACTCATAACAGCAATGTTGATCAGATATCCTGTAAGACTACACAGTCTGTTGTTGAGGAGCAACTGCTTAGCCATGTGACTTTTATATTTCTTGGACTTCAGGCCCTTGCATTCACCAGGAATTCCCTCAATTAGAATTCTAGGAGCTTCAGAGAAGGAAACCAACGTCCTCACAGGAGTACCCAATTACACAAAGATGAAGAGTGAAGGCTATGAAGAAGATTGAGGACATGAATAGGAGCAACCAGGGATTAGAGGATTGGTAGTTTTTCTGCCCATTACACTCTATACAAGGTACCTCTCAAGACAGCTATCAGTCCACTAATCCTTTGCAGTTCCCTCAGAATTTAGCCACTTCCATCAATTTCCCTTTTTTAGGTTGGCCATGTCAATTGTGAACATTTAGTTTACCTTGGCCCACAGATCATACCTGTCCCTAAACTAATTCCAGTGATTAAAATGTAGCCATGATAACAGTTTCGTGTGCCAGATAGTTGTCCTCTTCCATACCTTTTTTGTTTTAGAGGATTAAGAGGATTAAGTGTACTGATATTTACTGACTGTACATGTTTTGTGCTTGAACAGGTTGTTCTCACATGGTGTTTTTCTCCGTCTCTATGGTAGCCATACCTTCCTAGAAATACAGATTAAAAAATACAGCCAGGCAACCAAGATCAGGAATATTGCTTTGTTTCTGGATGTCTACCTAATTTACCTCCAAGATGTTAATTAGAGGTAATATTTCAGAATTGTAAAGGTACTCCAGTTGTGAGATGCTCTCTTCTGGGAAGTATGCCTTGCACCTACTGGTACATTACTGTCATCTCTGTACCAGTGTGACTTTTATATTTCTTGGACTTCAGGCCCTAGCATTCACCAGGAATTCCTTCAACTAGAATTCTGGGAGCTTCAGAGAAGGAAACCAACGTCCTCGCAGGAGTAAAGCAGTCCATGCAATTCTCCTTTCTACAGATGTTCACATTGGCCACAGGCGGTGGTGGTAATGGTTTGTAACATACAAAACATCAAACAGGAAGACTATACAGTATGGCCCTGCTTCCCCCTTTGTGTGTTATGCTTGTAAACCTAGGTTACACTGAAGAAAATGTATGCCTTTGCATGGAGAGAGGGATATAGCAAGGGAAAAAAACACACACATGATCATGTCCAGACTGTCCTTTGTGGGGTAGTCTAAGATTGTTGATTCTGAAGTTTCTTAAAGACAGAGAAGGGCTAAATTTAGTTTTGCCTGCTCTTCCTGCCCAGACAACACAAGCAACTTTTGCCCAAAAGTAAAGTGGCTAATGAGGAGTCACTTCACAATTGGGGTGGGGGGGGGGGAAAGTAATTTTTCTCTTATCTGATTGTAGCAATGCATCAGTAAGAAGTAAAAAAAATTGTCTTCATTTTTCTTTGCAGTGCCAGTTTGAGAAACTGCTCACAATTGTAGCTTTGATCTGTGCTAGAGAGAAAAATGAAGATGTTTGTTTTAAAAAACCTTCTAGCCAATGCAGTGTTACAACAATCAGTGGTGGGGATGGGGAATGTAATTATGCTTTCCCTGCAGAGGAGCAGGGGAAGTGCTTAATGTCAATGTGAAGGGACAAGCATTAGTATTTCTTCTAGAGAGACAAGGGGGCAGCCATATTGCCCATTTAGCTGTGTTTAATGTGTTAGTTGCATTTAGAGCGAACCACCTTGTGTTCATTTGAATGATCATCCAGCCTGCATTCTGAGCTTTAATTTTAAAAAAGTTTACTGTGCAACACTTCTAGCAGAAAAGGTTAGCTGGCGGAATGTCATTGCCCATGGGATACTTGCAATGCTTTCCACTTTCCAGGGAGGTTCCTGGTTTGTCCCCCACCAAATATGCTACCAAACCCAGCCAGTTCATGGACAACAGTCCCCTAGACCAGCGATGGCAAACCTTGGCACTCCAGATGTTCTTGGATTTCAATTACCAGTAGCCCAAGTCAGCACTCCTGCTGATCAGGGCTTCTGGAAATTAAAGTTCCAGAACACCTGGAGTGCCAAGGTTTGCCATCATTGCATGACAGCTAAAATCAAGGAAAGGTTTACTGCACACCTCTCAGGATCTAAGTATTATACCAGAAGAGGCTAGAATGCACCTATGGCAAGCAAAAACAACACTTTGCCAAATGGATGCATGCCAAAGACTGTCTCCCACCAGGAGAAGAATCTGGCTGGACTATCTGGAAGTCACTCAACAGACTTCAAAGTCAAGCAGGAAGACCAAAGAATAAAATTAAAAAATGGGACTATGTACTTGGATATAGCATACATTTTCTGTGAATGTAGACACATATAACACTGGGGAACAGTGATTTTGGTGCCTCACAATTTTCACCTATTTCTGGCTATATTTGGGTCACTGATTCCAAAAATGCTTTCAGTTATGCCCCATCAGCTCTAGTTTTTTA
This sequence comes from Furcifer pardalis, assembly GCA_030440675.1. NCBI lineage: Eukaryota > Metazoa > Chordata > Lepidosauria > Squamata > Chamaeleonidae > Furcifer > Furcifer pardalis. The sequence continues at coordinate 38,019,109 of CP126896.1, forward strand.
GATATGGCTTATTCACATTAGGCCAATCTAACCATACTGGTTGCATATATAACCAGAGGCATAGCAAGGGTGTAAGCCACCCGGGGCGGAGTGAAATTTTGCCCACCCAAACATTTTTTGCCCACCCAAATATTTTACCACCCCCAAAAGATTTTTCCACCACCCCTCCCGCCTCTGGGAGCCAAGGTCAAGTGAAGCGCGCGCTCGGGCAAGGCAAGGAGACCACAGAGAATGACAAAAAAGGTCAGATTAGTTAAATTACACTTGCAACAACAACAGGAATAGAGCTTGAACAACATCAATAAGTATTATGAAAACAATCAATTTACGAATGGTGAGGCAAATACTGTACAAGTGTAGTCATAAGAGCAATGTATAATGACATCATCGATATCTCATGAACTAGAGCTGCTAGAACAAAATGGATGGCATTTCCGGAATCAGCTGCCCCAAAATGCCCGAAATCAGTTTAAAAATTTTAGGCACCAAGAAAATTTTTTTTTGTTCCCCAGTGTAATCAATGCAGCATTTATGTGCATGCAATTTATGCTCCATTACAAGTATATATTTTTTTTTCAGTAAATGTCCGAGATAACAATATTAAAGGAGCCCATCTGGTCAAAAACAGTCTAATCATGTTTAACATTTTAAATAGTTTGAATTTTATCTATATTTCATAGTCCATAACTTTAAATTGTGCAACACTCTGATACAAATAAAGAAATAAAATGTTTTTAAGTAAGTATCTAGCTTCAGTTGAATCAGAGAGTAAAAGCAAACTACAGTCAGTGATCTGATCAATTGTAGATGAGAAACAAGCTTTCCTGTGTGATTGGCTAATAAATAAAACCACCTACAATTTCACAGACTTTCATAGAAATGTAAATCAAAGACTCTAAGGGGTCTCATCTGCATTTACAGCCAAAGAGCCAATGCTATCAGCATCTGCAGACATTTCTGTGGTCATGTGGCAGACATGATTAGACACTGGAGTACATGGAATGCTGTTACCTTCTCACCAAACTGGTACCTATTTATCTACTTGCAATTTCTTGCTTTCGAACTTCTAGGTTGGCATGAGGTAGGACAGAAACAGGATTTCACTCCATTGTGCAGCACTTGGGTCTCAAACTCCTGACCTGCTGACCTTCCTGTAATCAAATTCAGACATGGAAGATATGTGCTAACATAGGCTCTACAGAGGAGTGAGTCTTGCCTTCCCACAAAATATTGTAGCATGAACTGAAGCCTCATGCCACCCAACCTCTGTGGATCAGGCTCTGATCCAGGTGACCAAAATATGTGTCAGTAAGTATGGCTAAATGTAATTTAAACACAATTCCTGAGGAATTTAAAGTCCATATAAGGAACAGATTTGCAGTACTAAACTTAATTTGCTGGGAACCAGAAAAACTGTGGTTTGAAATCAGAGATATCATTAGGGAAGAATGCAAAAAGACAATTTCTATACTAAACAGTAAAGAAAAATCTGGATGGATAACAGAAGAAACACTTAAAATTGCAATGGTGAGAAGCAAAAGCAAATGGTGACAGAAACAGGGTCAGACCCTAAATGCAATCTTTCAACAACTGGCATACAAAGTCAAAGAGAACTAGTATAATAATCAGTGCAAAGAAATAGAAGAGAGTAACAAAATTGGATTTCAGGAGATGCAAGAAATCAAAGGGAAACGTAAAAATTGACTAGGATTGTTGAATGACCAAAAGGGAAGTATGCTATCTGACCAGTAGAAATAACAATATACTGAAGACATATAGAATAGAGATAAAAGGATGATAGACTCATTTGAAGAATTTTATGATGAAGAACCTACAGTTTTAGAAAGTGAAGTGAAAGCTTCTCTGAAAGTACTCAAAAGAAATAACTCACTGGTGCAGATGGAATACCTAAAGAATTATTTCAAGCCATAAAGCATGAATCTGTCAAAATCCTGACCTGAATATCATTAAATTGATATTTGTATTTTACTAAAAGGAGAAAGAAAAAAATTAAGAATGCAAAAGGCAAATAATCCCACACAGTTAGAAAATATTTCCCAAAACAATGGAGCAAAGTACTGTACAGCACAGGGGCAGAAATTATGAAGATTCCAGAACACACCAGAAAATAACAAAACCAGTTAGCCTATCTGGTATCCATATCTTGGCAAGCAGATAGGTTAGTTCTGGGCATGTACAATGTGCATCCCTTCTCAGCACAGTATAGAAGAATAGACACAGACAGTAGGTGAACCAGTTCCCTCCTAAGAGGCAGACTTGGCTCATGGACAAATTCCTTCCTCTTTCTGAGCGAGACAAGGTAACTCAATAACTCACTACCTCCTTTATATACCTTAATGAACCATTGAATTTAACACACTGAATATATATTAGTGTTTTTTCCCAGACAAAAGCCTTTTGGCTCCTTTCTTTTACAGAGCAGTATTTCTTGCTCTATTTGCATGTGCTTAGGCAAGGAAGAAAAACTGACTTTTGAACTCAAAGATAAGCCTGAGGCACTAGTCTTCTCCCAAATATTTTTGAGGTTCTTCCTGGAGGATGTCACTTGACCTGCAGTATGTCAGTTGAAGGCATTAATTGTTCCATTTGTTCCAGGGCACACTCTGACTTCTGATTTGCACCCGGACTGACCACTGTTCCTAGTCACGTACATGGAAGCTTCCAGAGCTTCTATTAGAAAATTTCTATGCTCTGTCTCCTTCATTTTCTCATTTTTTTTCACATGCTACTTGTATGAGTTTGCTTTGTCTTTGCATTTCTGATGATTGTAAGAAAATGCCTTCCCTTTTGCGGGGAACTGCATGGCTGTTCCACCTCTCCTCAGCTATGCTTTGCCAAGAACAATGGCCAACGTTCCACATGGGCCTGCCTGTTTCTCCTAAAATCTGCTCATCTCTCAATATGTTTGGCACTGTTTTGAGCAGAAGGTTAAAAAAGAAAAGACCAGCCCCATGGCAACGCTATCTGCTGTTGCTACACCATTTGTTATTATGGAGGAGAATGGAAAAATGTTGAATGTAAATGTTTTGGTATTCAGAGCACTGAACCTGAAAATAAATGTTAAAAAAAGCGCCAAGTGATTTGTTTAAACACAGCAGGATGGCATTTGGAGTCTGCCACTGTTGAGTATACTTTTGGCCAGCTAAATGGACAAATGTTGACAGTTGAACTAGTCAAAACAGAGGCAACAGAACTCAGAATAGTATTCAGAATTTAAAATATAATGTGCTCAAGAATTCCTGGAGAACCAAAGAGTAGCGTGCACCTTTTAGAAATAATTGCTTAACTACTTTTGCCTCTGCATTGACAAAAACATGTTTGTTCAGTATGACTTAATTTTTTAAAAATGTTTTTGCCATCTCTATACCAGAAAAAGTATCCTATGCCGGCAATGACAGGAGCAGTCCTGTCCTAAGAAGACTGGGAGGATATGATTAAAATACTTTCCTTCACATACTGTATAAGCAAACCAGTACTTCTTGGTACAGTGAGGGCAAACATGGATAATTACTTCTGGGTTATCAACAAATTGCATTCATTGCACTCACCTATGCATATCTCTCAACAGAATGTATAGAAGATTGGATAGGTCATATTACCCAACCTGAGTGCTGGCAGGTGTGTGTGTGTGTGTGTGTGTTAGATAACAATCAACTAAAACAAAGCAAAATGTTATATTAAAAACATGCTGATATGTATTTATTTGTCACTGAAAAATAAACTCTCACACAGGTATTAGGTAGGGGTGGTTGTCCTACCCCATTGATGTGTAGAAGGAGTTATGATTTGTTAGCCCCACTGAAGAAGGCCACCACAAAAGTAAGAATAGACATTCTTTAGTTTTTAATCACGACTACTGTATATTGTAACATGTGAGCATTTGAGAATGTGAGGATGCCCTTGCTCGAAAGCCAGTCATGTCTAACTTTAGAGGGCAGTGCTCATCTCCATTTATAGCCAAAGAACCAGTGCTGTCTGCGTCTGCAGACCTTTCCGTGGTCCTGTGGCAGGAATGACTAGACATGTGAGTGCACAGAACACTGTTACCTTCCCACCAAAGCAGCACCTATTTATCTACTTGTAATTTCTTGTTTTCGAACAGCTAGGTTTGCAGGAGGTGAGACAGAGATGGCAGCTCACTTGGGAGAGTGAGGATGGATAAAATGCCCTGCCACCTGCTGACAGTCTCCTTCACTTGTTGACACAACCCTTCTTAAGAGTGATCTACCACAACACCCCAGTAGCAAAAAGGCAAAAAAAAAAATTGGCAGGTAGAGTCTAAGGACGCTACCATCAGGAATTTCGTGTGTGAATTCGATGTGTTGAATTATGCTCATTAGTTCATTTATTTCTTTTATTTCATTCATTAGTTAAGGGTGATGTTTCAAATGGGGGGAAATAAAGACATTATGTTCATAAGATTAAGGTTTTCATAAAATGTTCATAAAATCTAAGGTTTTCTGAGCTAAGGTAAAGGTCACCCTTGATCGAAAGCCAGTCATATCCAACCCTAGGTTTCAGTCCTCATCTCTGTTTATAGCCAAAGAGCCAGTGCTGTCTGTGTCTGCAGACATTTCCGTGGACACGTGGCAGGCATGGAGCGCTGTTTAACTTCCCACCAAAGTGGTCCCTATTTATCTTCTTGCAATTTCTTGCTTTTGAACTGCTACGTTGTGTTAACCCAAAACCAGAAATCCCAATTTCATTTGTGTTTATTATTTTTTATATTTTATTTTTCAATAAAGATGCTTTTAACCTTTATTTTCCATTCTCCCGACTCTATCCACTATGCGCACATGTCCATAAGCAGCCCACTGTACACAAAACAATTCACCACAAGTGAATAACTGCAAAGGATCTATTTTTAATAAATATTTCAATAGTCAAACCACAAAGTAAACGTTTTTCTTTCACAATTCCTTGAAAGCAGTTCTTCAGTAAGAGGAAAAGCCAAAAGGGAAACTGGTTATGACTTACAAAAAGAGAAACTTGCTACAGTGTATCCATTCTCACAACAATGTATCTATTCTGGTGTGGATAGATACTTTTTTAAGGTTAGAAAGAAAGGTTTTTTTTAAAAAAACTTCATAGAAAATGTTTCTGAAGTCCAATCCAAATTGTTTAAGTGTCACAAGAAAGGTTATTATGTCCTCTATCAATGACACTTGGGATCAATTTGATCGGTTGATTGTTTTGGTTGCCAGCTCACCGCCAACCAACCCCGCTTCAAAAATTTCATTTTTACAAGTCATGTTTTTCCTTAATATCTTGGTTGTTGATTCCTGCTTTGGCATCATTCTTCTCCACATGTTGTATTCAAACTTTATCCACCTCAGGAAGTTGCCATATTCAGTTTCTAACATGGTTTCCCCTTTTATTTTTGCGTTTTTGTGACCTTGTTTGAGTAGTTTTTTTGTAAAATGTTTCATAGTTTCCCCCCCTCCGAAGTCCAATTTCAAAAGTAATAGTGTCACCGCAAAGCTTATTCTTTCTTCTTTCAAACGCACCTTGGGTCACCTGAATTGGTTGTGTGGTTTGGTCGCTGGGTTGCCGAAAACCTACCCCCCAGTGAAGATTGCATTTTTTAAAGGCAACTTTCGGAAGCAATGATGTCATCACTTTGTATTTTTGACCAACGGCTCTTTACATTTCTGAAAGTCGCCAAGACAAGCTTTCAGTTGATGTAACCATTATTTTAGTGGGTCCTTAATTTTGTGATGGCAGCTTGTCAAAAGTACATTATTTTTGTTACATCGCAAAAGCTACCAGACCACTCAACTGAAATATAAGACATTCATAGAATTCACGTCAAAAAGCATGCAGGTTTCATCCCTCATTCCTTCAGCCCACCTTGTGTTTAGAGCTAACTTTAAATCTGGAAACCTCAGAAACTGTCTATGATGTGATACAGAACCCTTAGAAATGAGGGTGTCTACATAGTATGGAAAGAGACCACAGACAGAAGAGATATGTGACATTCACATCTATCTTAAGCATGCTGCATCTTAGGGTGTTGGATTGTGAGGGGCTTCTTAAAACACACATACTGTACGTGCACACAATCAATACCCTGTTATGTTTATATACATTAGCAGTTGGGGCAGTGGTGGGCATCAGCAGGTTCGCACCAGTTAGCCAGAACCGCTAGCAGAAATTCCATCTGGCCCCGCCCATTCAAGTTTTGAAATAAAGTAGTCCTAATTCAAGTGCAACACAGGGCTTTCCCCTCACCACACCCACCATACTATGCCCACAGCGTGGCAGTAACATTTTTTGGAGCCCACCACTGAGTTGGGGGTTGAAAATATATTAATACAGGCCTATGAAGAAGCACCCGATTTTGGAAAATAGTCTTGAACATTAGTAAGACATCGAGAACGACGATGAAGGAGGTTCGTATTTCCACCCTTCCCCAGAAGAATGGGAAAAATGAGAACTGTGAGTTGTGAAGAATGAAACACAGAGTCTTTGGAATTGGGCGGCAATACAAATCATAAAAATAAAAATAAAATAAATAATAAGAACAAGAAAAGACTGAGCAGAGCAAAAGCATAAAAGAAATAAAAGAAAGGGGCACCGAGATGGCATTTTATCACTGAAAATTGGCCTAAATGAAAGAGTGTTTGATGAAGAAGAGGTGATGTGTAAAAAAGAAATTGGATGGAATCAGGTTAGGAAAAAGCAGGTCTGCAGCAAAGAAAGCCAAGAACAGAGTGAAATAAATCTAGTAAGTGGGAGCCAATCTTTTGAGAATAAGAATTGGCAGCAGGGGAAAAAAATTACAATCAAGAGATTTTTCTTTCTGTAAATGTTTTCCCAATATCACTGTGTTGTTAATGCTTCCCCCCCCCCCCCAAGGATGCAGATTTCATCACTGTCATGTCATTCAGATCTGCTCAAACCATTTTCCAGATTATTAAAAATAGGCTCTTGCAGGGAGACCCTCGCCACAGAAATCCATTGCAACCACCCGAAAATAGCTACTTCTGAATCTTACACTAGAGGTAGTTTTTACTTAGCCACTCAAAAATCTTCAGATTTTTTAGAGTTATGAACACTTACAGGTTTGTTTTGGCAAGCGCAAGGCTTGCTGGGAGCACATCTGCTAAGCTTCCATAAACCAGAGCCTTTATTTTCTGAGCGGCCATCCCATGGTCCAAACTTAGGTGATTTTGAAAGAATTGTTTTAGCTGATCTTGTATTTCATCAGCACTTTGTGTGATTGTTTTAGAGTTGCCAAAAAAAAGGTAAAAAAAAAAGCAAACACCAAAAATCAAAAACAAAAACTAACTTTTTTCTTCTTGTTCAGCAAATTGTTTTATTCTTAATCTGAACAGGGTTTCTTGTCTGTGGTCTTCCTGTAACAAAGAGAAAACATTGAAAAGGTTTAGAAAGACTTATCTCAGCAGTTTACTTTGAGTCTTTACCAAGTTTCTCCTGCCTCTGCAATGAGTTTGTGATTATACATTTTACCCACATAAGTTGCTTACTGCCTATACATGTTAGAATACTGTCGTTTCCAAGAAATCCCATGTCATGAAGTATTTGTTTGTTCCTTCCATTAAAATTAGAAGCTGAGAAAATGTCTGGCATGCCTTTTTAATGTTTCAGCATGCTAGCCCAGGAGACAGAAGTAAGTCATGAAAAACAGCTGTGACTGATACAAAATGTGATACCAGTTGTTAGTTGTATAGCATTACAGAACAAATAAAAAAATGCTTACTTTTAAAAGTGCCTGTAAGGGCAATAGGTTTATACAGTATTAGCAAGCAGCTAAAAACGGGAAATAATACTTTGCAAATCAGTGAAATAACTAAATAAATGGACTCTTACATGAGGAAACTGACAAAACAAGAAGAAACAAGAGACAAAATGTTGTGGCATCTTAAAGGCTAACTGCTATGTTTGAATGTGTGCTTTCAAGGATCAAATCCACATATTTAGCTATAAGAGTTAGACTATATTTTATATTTTCATCCCACCAGTTGAGAAAATATTACCTCTTCTTGGTATCACTCCACCTAAGACAAGGAGAGAAGTAGCAGCTGACCCAGAGAGAACTAAGCAAGAGAACGACCCTTGACAACATCTAAATGGATATGCCATTTAAACTCTCAAAAAGTTGAACAGCTTTTAGGTAAATAAATCAGCCACCCTTTGGCAGTTGTAGTATTTTATTGTTCTGTCATGAACTCATTTGCTGTTTTATAATTAGCTAATTTTGCAAGCAAAACCATGAATCTGGATGTCCCTTCTCCAAATATTAAACATCTGTCTGGGTTAACCTACTTATTTTCTGGCAGAGTTTGGATTTTTCATGGTTCTTCTTTTCTTGGCACTTCTGCAACAAAAGTTGTCTCTAGTCATATGGTAAAACTTCCTAATAAAAATACAAACTATTCTGGAGATAGTCCTCCTGCCTCTTCTGAACCCTGCCTGCACTTCTGGTAATTCTCTCTCCACATGCTGCTGCAGTCTATCCTGTATTATCTTGAGCATCACCTTGCTAGTGTGAGGGATGAGCGCAATTGTTCGATAATTTGAACATTCTTTGGCATTACCCTTTTTGATGATTGGAACATATACTGATCTTTTCCAATCCTGTGGCCATTGTTGTGTTTTCCAAATCTGCTGGCATATAGAATGCAATAATTTGATTCCATCATCTTTTAGGGCTTTGAAAAGTTCAACTTGGATACCATCATCTCCACTGGCTTTGTTGTTTGCAGTGCTTTTTAGGGCCTTTCTGACTACACTCTCTAGGATGTCTGGCTCATGTTCAATGTTCTCATCCTTGTGATTATCAGGGGTGTTGAGGTCCTTTTTGTAGAGTTCCTCTGTGTACTCTTTCCATCTTTTCTTTACCTCTTCTGCATCAGCTATCTCCTTGCCATCTTTGTCCCTTATCATGGTCACTTACTGTCAAATGGGTAGCTGTGTGTTCAACTGACCAACTCCAGCCTCTTAATCACACCTCTGAGTCCTGAAAGTTTCTTTTAAGGGAAGAGAATCCAGCTGCAGAATTTGATACAGTCAAACCTCTTATAACGAGCGTTTCGCTTAGTGAAAAACTCACATAATGAGCAAGTTTTTTTCTAAGCGGTCCGACTCTCATAACGAATTTTTCACTATGCGAGTCGGACTTTTCCCTATGGAAAAACTCACATCACGAGCGTTTCTATTGGGAAAACTCGCATAGCGAGTTGCAGTCAGAGTTTAGAAAGTTTGCTATTACTGCTGCTGCTATTATGGGTTATACAGTGGTACCACGGTTTAAGAATGTCTCAGTTAACATAATTTTTGGTTTACAAATGAAAATCCATTGAAAATAATACCTTTGTTTATGATTCCCCCCCCCCCAGAACAGATTAATTGGTTTTCAATGCACTCCTATGGGAAACTGGTTTACAAACATTTTACAGTACGAAACATCCTGGAGAACGCATTAAATTCATAAACCGAGGTACCACTTTATTTAAGAAAGAAGCTTTCATGGATACTGAATTTTGCCCGTTAAAAAAACAAACAAACCCTATAGTCATGCTACAAGGGAACAGCTCAGAATTCACTCAAGGTTAATCATGGTGCAAATGCTAATTGAATGCAAGCTGAAAAGATAGTCAGATTTTTGTACATAACAATGCATCTGTTTGAAGAAGTCGGCCAGGACAGCATCAGGTGACCCCTCCAGTTCACTAGAATTTGTGTAGGTTTGTGTTTCCTAGCCTAAAACAATGGCCATGCTCCCAGGAAAACATTGGCAAGTCACCAAACCAAACAAAACAGACAAGACATTCCATGCTTAACATGCTCAGGGTGAAAACTTCATTTGGGTGAAGTTCTATTTCACTAAAGTTTTATTTGCTTTATCTATCAGCAGCTGAGCGTGTAGTTCTCACCCTGATCTTTTGCATATTTTTACCAGGTCGCTAAAGAGAGTAAGAAAATGAATGCTTGTTTTCCTTGGAGATTTGCAGAGCTTTAAGGTACATTTTGAAACAAATAGTACAGATGTTTAGATAAAACATGGTATGTAACTAATTCCATTTACTTTGTGCTGCAAATCACAGCAAAGCATATGTTGTCATGGTCATGCTTTATATTGTCCTGGTCATGCGTGGGTTGGATTGTTTTTAATAACAGTGGTAGGTTTGCTCACAACTAATGCCCAGAAAGTCTTTTTGTATTTTGTTTTTATTTGGTTCACTCTTTCAAAATGTAAGCGGGTTAAATGTCTCCTGCTAGAATATCCATCCCCACCATCTGATTCATTCATATCAGTGGTATTTATGCTTTTACAGTGGCTGTAGAGCTAGAGGTTGGGATTTCAATTCCCTGTTGTCTCCAGGGAGAAGAGCCAACTATGTAGCCTTGAGCAAGCTGCACAGACCTGGAAGAAGTGGCAGACATTGGGAATGGCAAACTACTTCTATGTATTCTCTCCCTAGAAATTTTTGAAAATTGTCACCGTAAATCAGAATAGATCTGATGGCAGGCTGCTAATATTGCGGTTGCAGAAAGGTTAGATGACCACACTTGGACATATACACACTTCATTGCTATAACTGTACCTGATGGCAGCATTTTGTGGCTCCATATTTGGGTGCAACTAGTTGAGGGATAGGGAAAACAGTTTGTTTGAAGGTCATTGTGGTCTAGGACCTAAAATAGGAGTCTTGGGAGACCTTGGTGCAAATTTCAGCCCCTTCCCTGAATGGCGGTATTATTATTATTATTATTATTATTATTATTATTATTATTATTATTATTATTATTATTATTATTATTATTATTATTATTATTATTATTATTATTATTATTATTATTATTATTATGGCAGCTTGCAGAATGCAAAAGCAATAAAACACAACATGTGCAGATATTTTCAGTACTACATAGATAAATCACTAGTATTTTGCAATGCTGTAGTATAAGGTTGGTCAAACTTTTCAGCCTGTGGGCCAGTCATGTGGTTCCTCCCACTGGAAGTGAATGTAAAATGCACGTGCACAAAATGCTGCCGTAAATGCACCCACGGCTGTCACAAACGCATTTACGACAGCCGCGGATGTTTCAGTACTACGTAGATAAACCAATAATATTTTGCAATGCCGTAGTACAAGGGTGGCCAAACTTTTCAACCTGTGGGCCAGTCACATGGTTCAGTGGGCCAGTCATGTGATTTCTCTCACCGGAAGTGGAAGTAAAACGTGCATGAACATGAACAAAATGCTGTTGTAAATGCACCCGTGGCTGTCATAAATGTGTTTACGACAGCCACAGGTGTATTTATGGCAGTGTTTTGTGCATGTGTATTTTACTTCTGCTTCCAGGAGCGGCACAGGTGGCATGGGCTGAATCTGGCCCATGGGTCATAGTTTGGCCACCCCTGCTGTAATACTTTGGAACCCACAATGGCAAGCAAAACAAAACACAAAAATGCAATTTTTAAGACTGGTTACTTCTTAGACACAAAAACATCTGGTAGGACTGAGAAAATGGCTATGCATCTGCTTAGTTTTCCATTCTTAAGACTGAGATAATAATAAATACATATTCATTTTCTCAGGGTTTTACTTTTTATTTTATTTTTGTTTTTCTTCTTTTAAGTATTGTGAAGTTGCTGTTTAGTGATTAAATATATTTTTAAAAAGATATCAGTGGTACTTACTCATTCATTTGAAATAAAGTTTCAATCATATTTATTGTGACACAATAAGATGTTTCAGGGAGGGAAATATCATGCAGTATTCTGTTTTCCTATGGACTCCTTGGGTTGAATCAGAAGGCATTTCTCCATGAATGTGGGAACGAAAGTACAGTACAAGCCAAACCTTGGCTTCACTTAAAGAGTAACTCGCTTAAAGAGCAGAATTTTCTCTGAATGTTCACTTCGCTTAACAAATAAAACCAACCAAAAACTCGCTTAACAAATAAATCGGGGTTCGCAATCGCAAAGTCGCTTAAAGAGCAATCCTGTAGAACGCATTATGCTCTTTAAGCGAGGTACAACTGTATGTGTTTTTGCATGCATTTAGAATAGACTTAGATACAAACAGCTGAAAGCAAACATTATGCAGCTGTCAAAGCTTGACACATTTTCTCTTCTGGACGTTCTTTATAGTAGATATAATTCAACAGTGGGCAGCTTCAGTACAGCAGAGGAATTTTTTCCAGATTTTTCTGACAGCCCAAGGACTGCACTTCTGAGGGAGAAGGACTAAAAGTGGAAGAGTGTGACAAGTGGTGGGATGTCAAAAATTTTACTACCTCCACCGTGATGTCATCACAGTATGGGCGGAGCTAATGTCATGACGTCATGATGTTGTGGATGGGGCCAAATAAAAAATATAATAAAATAATAAAATAAAATAAAAATAAGCACATACACGTACCTCACCATACCCACCATACCACACCTACAGAGCAGGTAGTAAAAAAAAAAAATTGAACCCCATCACTGATTATAACTTGTCGTATAGAGTCTCTTCTGTTTCTAATGTAGTTGTTATCTGGAGTCACAATTGCCCCGGTCATCATTTTCCCCACACTGTTCATTGTGGCACAAGGAGTCCTGGTGGTGCAGTGGTTAAACTGTAATTCAGCCAAAATATTGTGAGGTTGAGTGGATCAAGTTTGATTCACCCTTTCATCCTTCCAAGATTGGTAAAATGAATACTCAGCATGTTGGCAGCAAAATGCTAATTACCTATAAATCACCCAGAGAGTGCACTATACACTATGGAGTGGTATAGAAATGTAACTGCTAATTGCTATTGCTCTGTAGTTGCCTTTGTTCTTGTTCTGGCTTTTGCTAATCACTTTTTCACAGGCTGATTTTTTTTACCCAGTCCTGTCTTTAATTAGAGCCATTGCCCTGAAGAATAGCTAAATTTGAATGAAAGACTGACACTTGTTGATGGAAGATGGTATTGTAGGCTACAGGCAGATTTAAAGTGATTGAAATACAGTAAATCAAATAACAATAAAAAAATTCCCTAGGGTCCCTTTAGTACAGAGGTGCCCAAACTACGGCCCTTTGGCTGGATCCGGCCTCACCAATTCATCGGGCCCATGAAGCCCTCGTCGCGCCCAGAACCGGAAGTAAAATGCGCCTAGATCAGTATTCTTGCCATAGGGACGCGTTTTGCTTCTGCTTCCGGGAGCGACGAGGGCTTTGCCGGCCGGATGAATTGGTGTTGGGGGCTGGATCCAGCCCATGGGCCATAGGACCAGGCCCCTGAACCATATGACCAGCCCACAGCCCGAAAAGTTTGGGCACCCCTGCTTTAGTATTCATGCCATGTTTCAGGAGTCTATGCTTCACAGTCTTACAGTTATGGCAAAGACAGGACAGTTAATACTTCTCAAAGGAGGAAACAATAAGAAGAAAATTATTTATGTTGTAACACAGATCATTTTGACTTCTGCAGTTTTATATCAATTTAGAACTTTTCTCCATAGCAGTTACCTGCCTATATTTGCTTGTTCTTATTTAAAGGGGCTCACCTGCCCATAGCCATTGGCCCCCCAGCATTGAGTTGCTGGCTGTATGGTCTACTCCATTACCGTAGTGGTATGTTCTGCCAGACTCACATACCGGTAGACAGCCGTCAAAGCAGATACGCAAGCCACCTTGGCACGTTCCTCCATGTAATAGCATCTTATAGATCTACTGTACTTGTAATTGTTTATTTGTTTGATTACCATTTAGCATCCAGATATTATACAATTGTTGACCCTTATTCATGTGTGTGTGTGTGTGTGTGTGTGTGTGTGTGTGTGTGTGTGTGTGTGTGTGTGAGAGAGAGAGAGAGAGAGAGAGAGAGAGAGAGAGAGAGAGAGAGAGAGAGAAGATTGTCTTCCTTTTCTGTGTTGGAAGGGACTTCATCAAATTAAAAAAAACTAGATGATCAAGAAGAAATGTATTTCCTGTCAGAGCCTAAGTAAAAATTGCAGAATAAAAACTATGCTTTTGACTTCTGGTAAGATAATGAAACATTGCCTATCCCATCATTTCCTTTGATGTGGCAGTTTTTACATTTGCTGGTAATTTATCTTTCATTCTACAGTACCACTGGCTGGCACTGTCAGACCTGACTTTTCCTATTTCAGGCTAGTCAGGAAAGCCATAGGCTAGTCATTTTCCTGATAGGATAAATCTGTTTTCTGTGCAACAGAAATGCACATATGCTCTCTCTCCCTCTCCCTCTCTCTCACTCACACAAACTACAAAGTTCCAAAAACGACGAGCATTTTTTAAAGTTATTATTGTTGACAGAGTTGGGGAATCTGGCCTGCTTCAGAAGTTACCCAACCTATGGGTGGGTCATGGTTTTCAAGCATGACTGAAGCCAGCTGACACTGCAAACCACAGATGCAAATATAGTGTTGATTTTAGTCTAAATAAAAATAGCTAGAGGAAGCATGCTGGTCTGGTGGCTACCTATTAATAATAATTTCATGTCAGGGATTACTCTGGGTTGAAAGGATTTTTGCTGGAAAAGCTTTGCTCAGGAGACACCAGAATAAGGCTTATTTCATTTTTCCAAGTGCAGCCCTCGAGTATCGAAACCCAACCTTCCAGTCTCCAAGCTCAGCATTTTAACCACTAAGCCACCTATTAAAGAAACAAGAGCACACATCTTTAAAATACTGACCTGTCAGTCCTAAATTTTTATTTCAGACATTAGTATTCTACCCTGGCAAGATAGCTCAGTAGTTTAGGCAGACTTTTGATTCCATGTTGGGAGAAGAGCCAGCCTATGTGGCTTTGGGCAAGCTACACATTCGCAGAATACCACTAGACCAGTAATTCCCAACCTTTTTTTGGTCATGCCCCACCTAAGCACCTCTAAAATCCTGACCCCCCCCCCCCGGTGATGTATAATTCTTATTCCAAAATTGAACTCCTATTCACTTGGAGGAAGCCTAAAAGACCCATTAACTTGGTCTAAATAATCTCAAATTGGCCCCCTTGAAAATCAAATTGCCTCCCTGTTGGGGTATGTGACCCTAGTTGAGAACCATGGCCCTAGAGAAGGGGAAAAATCCACTTCTGATACTTTCAACCTAGAAAATCCTAGAATATGTTACCACAGGTGTGAATTTACTCAACAGCACATGATTATCATTTGCTATTCTCTGTTATGGTTTATATATTCTTTAGTGTACTGTGACGTTTTTGAAAGATCTAGTACATTTTTTGAATGTGTAATATCTAAGAGTGAAACACTTATTTTTCAAAGGATTATGGTTATAAAGGGATTATACATTAAACTCTTCAAATTAAAAAGAACATTCTTTTTTTGGAAAACAGTTACATCAAATGGTTTGCAGAGGAGTGGGATAGAAATAATGAGAAAATTTTGAAATGTTACCAGTAAATAAAGTGCCACCAACGAAATGATTCCCTTTTGAGATTCCCTATTTGGGATATGGCTTTGCATGATTAGATGATATAAGTTTAGATTGTATTCCTATTTGTTTCTTTGTTTATATGCACTTTTTGACTTCTTAGTACTGTATCCTATAAATGTTTGTAATGCTTAACAGTACAAATATTTATGCAAATTTTAAATAGAAATAATTTATTATGCTTGCCTGCTTTTAAAAGTGTTAGAGGCAAATTGGCCAATGAAACAGTTATGATAGATAGATAACAAAGCCTTAGTAAAGTGTGTGAAATATATGGCAAGGTATAAGTGAATTTTTGTGCAAACATAGTTGGGAAATAACAGATTTCCATTCAATTCATTGGGACTTTCTTCTGAGTAAATAATAATCGGTTGAAAAGACAGCACATTTCTGCACTTTACCTAAGATGTTCTCCATGAACACAGTGGGTTGTCCTTTGATTTAGATTCATGCAATGGATTGAGTGAAGCAGTTTTCTCAGCCTCTGCCATGGCAGACCTTCCACCTGCTCTCATTCTATACCAGTGGTGCCCAAACTAAGGTCCGGGGGCCGGGTGCGGCCCCCAACGCCAATTCATCCGGCCCACGAAGCTCTCGTCGGTCCTGGAAGTGGAAGTAAAAGTAAAACACGCCCGTACGTGTTTACTTCCGCTTCCAGGAGCGATGAGGGCTTCGTTGGCCGGATGAATTGGCGTCAGGGGCTGCACCTGGGCCCCGGGCCTTAGTGACCAGCTCCCTGAATCACAAGCTTGGCCCACGGCCCAAAAAGTTTGGGCACCCCTGTTCTATACTGAGGGATGGGTGACACAGTTAGAAGATAGGAGATTCCCTGGAATCTAAACAGAGACATCTTCCTACAGAAGGTATATACTGGATCCAAATTAATTATATATCACATAAGAATGCACAAGATAGGACTGTCCCAATAAATCAGGGGTCCCTAGCCTATGGCCCATGGGCCAGATCCGGCCCCCAATGCCAATTCATCTAGCCCGAGTCGTTCCCAGAAGCGGAAATAAAATGTGCCCATGCATGCGTAAAACTCTGCCACAAATGACCCACAGCTGTCGTAAATGCATTATAAAAGCTACAGGTGTATTTATGGCACCATTCTGGCCATGTGCAGGTGCGTTTTACTTCCACTTCCGGGTGGGAGAAACCATGTGACTGGCCCATTCAACCACGTGACCAGCCTGTGGGCCAAAAAGGTTGGGTGTGTTGAGGAACAAAAGAGTAAAGAGCAAAAATAATAACTAATGATAACTAACTATTTTAGGGAACTGGATTATAATTGTAACAAATTACTTGTTAAGAGATATTTTCTAATATCTAGTCTATGTGCTGATTAGTTCCCTGTCTCAAGGGTGTCACATGGTAACAAGAGTCTGTAAGTTTGGCTGATGTGGATTGTTTTTGCATTTCTCTATCAACACCAAACAATAGTGAAGCAATTTCTGAAGTAATTTCCTGTTGTGCCAAATATTCTCATCAAGTGCAGAAGCAGTTCTCCCCCAAGCAATTCTTGGCAAACATTTGTCAGAGATTTTCTAATGGATATGATCATTATGAAATCTGAGTAGGATCATCTTTTCTCTCCCCCTCCCCCATCCCAATAATAATAATAATAATAATATTTGCATGGATCTTCTTGACAACAGCTGGATCATAGCTTTGAGCATTAGTCATGATTTGAGAGCAAAACAACCTTGATCTGAGTCATGAAGAAAGCACCAAACATCAGTCATTGTGTAAAATACCTATCCTTCATAGTTGTAGGACTGTTTGAAGTTATAGCTCCCCCACCCCACCCCAGTTCTTCCTTTTTACTCTTTTCTCTCCCTTGGCAGGACATAGCACAAGGAAATGGCAGAAGCAACAAAATAAAGTAATCCGAGTATTAGGTGGACTGGTTATTCATAAGCCTTTTATAATGTTCTGGGCTTTACCAGAGTATCCTGTAATCTTCTACATTGCTGTGTGATTGTGAAAACATACTTGAGAGGGACTCCTTACCACCAATGTTTGCCATTTGGTCTGGTGTTGCCCATGCAGCTATCTGTTTACCACCAGTCTGAACATGTAGATGTAAATCAGTGGTGGGATGTCAAGTTTTTTACTACCCCACTGTGCTGTCATCAGTGTGGGCAGAGCCAACATCATGACATTGTGGGTGGAGCCAAAGAAAAATAATAAAAAATAATAATAAAATAAAAATAAGAACACACACACACACACACCTCAACCAACCAACCCACTCACCCACAACACAAGGACAGCAAGGAGGACAGCAAGGAGGCCGTGCATACGCGCCAAGCACTGTAGACATGCATGCACACCAAGTGCCTGGTGCACATGCGCAGTGGGGGAACCAGTAAAAAGGTAAGCCCCGAAGGTAGTTCCCCCCCAAAAGCTGCTACCGGTTCTCTGTGACACTGGGGAAAGTTACTACCGGTTCTGGCGAACTGGTGAGAACCTATTACATCCCATCTCTGGTGTAAATAGAGGAACCAGAGTTGCAAATGGCTGAGTAGTTGTTGTTTTTTACGGCTGTTTATGCCTTTAACTGAAACTAGAGTTGCAGAAATATGTGTTAACTCTCCATCATACTCACAACAGAGATAATATTACAGTATTTAACGTTTTCATGTTTTCACATCAAGGGAGGTTGAACGCCAAGCTACAGTGGTCTGTTAAAAAGCCAAATACAGGCAGTTGGGGAACCATAAATGATTATTCTGTTTGGAGACCACGTTTGCAGGTCTAAGGTACAGGCTGGATAAAACTAAAAGCCAACAGCTTCTTTTGTTTAGTTCCACTACAGCTGGTCATGTCATTCTGAAGAAAATGTAGATTTTGTGATTATTTGCAAATTTTGAGGGAGGAAAAGTCCTGGCAACATCAGAGAACAAATATTTTTGGAAGAGTTATTGACCAAACAGTAACACGGCCTAGTTAACAGGTCTTGCCAGGATAAGTAGACCCAGCTGTGGGCATCAGCAGGTTCGCACCACTTCGCCAGAACCGGTAGCAGAAATTCTGGCTGGCCCTGCCCATCCAAGTTTTGAAGTAAAGTAGTTCTAATTTGAGTGCAATGCAGGGCTTTCCCCCTGGCCACGCCAACCATACCACACCCACAGTGTGGTAGTAAATTTTTGGGAGCCCACCACTAAGTAGGCCCTACCTCTGAGAGATTTGCATGGCAGATCTATGCTTCTGATGTTTATCAGTAGGTTAACCTTGTTTTCAGACAATATCCTTCTACCTCTGGTAACCCTCAGTTCTTTTCCTCGGTCACTTTAACCCTGAATAGTTCGTGTGTATGTTTATTGGAATATTGCAGTGGCTTCGTGGTTAAGACACAGAACTTGATGACTGGAAAATCAGCAGGTCAGCAGATTGAGACCCGAGTGCTACACGACAGTGAGCCAGTCATATCTGACTCTAGGATTCAGTGCTCATCTCTGTTTATAGCCAAAGAGCTAGTGCTGTCTGCATCTGCAGATGTTTCTATGGACACGTGGCAGGCATGACTAGACACCAGAGTGCAAGGAATGCTGTTTACTTTCCCACCAAAGTGGTCCCTATTTATCTACTTGCAATTTCATGCTATCGAACGACTAGGTTGGCAGGAGCCACATGTTCACGGAAAGGTCAGCGGATGCTCTTGGGATGTAAATGGAGATGAGCACTGAACCCTAGAGTTGGATAGCACTGGCTTTCAGGCAAGAGTGACCTATTCTAACTACTTCTTACTATGGCAAGCAATATTGGGTTACAGCATTTTTTTCATAAAAATAACAACAATATGTCCTCATCTCCCCCCCCCCCAGGTGAGTCATAATTAGAGCAGGCACATTTTAATCAGTAGAATTTATGAAGGAATTTACTCACCAAATCCTCCATGTTTTTGGCTATTCTATCAATGCTTTTGAAATGCTTGTTTGAGAAGATAAACATTTTTAAATATGTTAATGTAGCCACATTTACTATTCTCAAGTAACTGTCAAGTTATTTATTAAATAGATATTTCATCTATTTATATTTATTTATAAAGAGGCCAAATAGAGTAACTATAAACCTACAGCTTTTGATGGAGTTGAGGATTATGTCAATATTGTCCAGATTATTCTCTGGTCACAGAAGCCAGACAAAATCTGTTTGGCTCAGAATTGCAAAAAAAAAAAAAAAAAAAATAGTGTACTCTACATCATGCTGGAACAAGTCTATGAGAAAGTAAATGACTGTGAATCAACTGGGAATTAAACTGTATTTTTGAATTTACTGAGGAATTTCCATTTTCTCACAAAAGATCATACTATTAATTCACACTGCACTATCATAAAAATCCTGTAATGAATGGAATACATCTCCCACCCCCAAGAGATAGTTTCTTTTCTGGAATTTTGGCTCATTCTAATCAAATAGAAAAAAACCCAGCTTGCTGTAAAGCGAAGTGTCTAGAGAAAGACTGCCAGGCCAGCTGTCTAGAAAGCATCTGTAATCATATTTCAGAAAATCTGAGGTCTTCCCCTCATTTGGAAGTATAAAAATAGATTTAACCATGTAGCGTGATCCTCATAATACTGTTAGTCTCTGCCTTGTCTCCGTTAAAATGTGCAAATGGATCGTATCCATCTTTATGCAGATCCAACTGTATACACGAAGAGAAGAATGCATTGGGTTCTATTTTTAATTTTTCCTTGATATTAATAATCATTTTTCTGCTGAATTGTTTCTTTGTGCTCAAGACCTTTATTTAAGAAGCACCCCGAACTGAGAAGTTTCCAACACCTAAAATGGAAACATGTTTCCTGAGCTGTTCTTGAAAACTACAGATCTCTAAAGTCCCACGCATACCAGAAAACAAAATAAAAAAACACTGTAGCACTTTAAAGACTAACTGCTCTATTTTTATTGTTCCCTTTTGTGGATCAAGTCCACTTCTTCAGACAAGGAGTGAAACTTAAAGGCATGGTTTATATACACCAAATTCACGGGTCAAAGGGAGAAGGGGCTGCTCAGGGAGAATGACAGACAAGCAAGCACAGACTAACACGGCTACTATTCCAAAAAACTTAAAGTCCCAGTAACTCTATCAATCCTATGTTTTGTTGTATGCTTCCCTATACAAATCATCAGCTTTTTGGGCTAATTTCTTTTTTGGCAACGTATTTTGTGCAATTTAGCACTTTGTGTTTGCAGCTCAGACTTAGCAGTTTGTTGCTTTCCTTTCTTTTTCCAGCTGACATCAACTTGGCAGCTGTTCCACTAAGCATCTGCTCCATCCTTCAGTTAGTCACCAAGCTTCACTTCTTCACTTGAAGAAATCAACCAAGGCCGCCAACATATTTTCCCCATTGTTTGACCATTAGAATCCCTAGGCATGGCGAATAATAGTTATTACAGTACATGTTTCTCATTTGTCTGTATATCTTTCCTGAAAGTTGTGCTTTAGTAGCATGGAAGCTGCACTTTTCTGGTCCTCAGACAGCAATATTTAGCCCCAGGGGAAATGTGATCTCTCTTCTATTGAAGAAGGATGTGGAGCAAGAGTACAGTAAGTATAACACTGTTGTATAAACAGTTATGCAAACAAATCCTGCAACTCACAGGGAACATACCTACTACAGCTCAGTCTTGGGCAAGGAACAGAGGTAGCCATTGCTGAACACCTTTTGTCATAACTTACGCTTTGTAATGCTGATGATGTCATAATCAGCAACATTTTTTTAAAAATTAAACAGTTCCAATTTCTCTCTGGTGTAATCCTTTCATCTTTGTTAACTGTGGCATGGAATGGGAGGGGAAAGTCTTTAATTATTGAAAATCATGATGGCAATTATTTTCTATACTTCCCCCTCTGGTCCTGCCGCTCTAACAGGTTCCTGAGAATGAAAGGGGTTACACAGGAGTTTGGGTAAAGAATTTGGAAATGTTTAATTAAAAAAAATTGCTGATGCTGATGACACAATCAATTTTATGTGAACAGGATTGCTCCCATTGTAGGGAAAGGGTCAATACAATAAGGTCCCCCAGATGTTCTTAAGACTTCCCCCAGATGTTCTTGGACTTCAAACACTAGAAGGCTCAGTTAGCAGGTGTACTCTCTTGGGCTTCCAGTAATGGATGTCCAAGAACATTTGGGGGGGGGGCAAGGTTGAGAAACTGTGCACTAGAAAATTATTGTGTTCCAGAAAACTAAGTTTAAAAAAAACCCCAACATAGCTGTTTCTTTAAGGAAACATTCTGAAAGGGCCAAAAAACAAAACAAAAACCCAACAACACAAGGCTGTAAAATACACCTAGAATTTATACTTTTTCTGGAATGATAATTACTAGAATTAGATGTGTAATTAAAATGATTGTTGCTTTGATTAATTAAATGAGAAGTACAGTGGAATTTCGCTTAACAAATTTAATGCATTCTCCGGGACCTTTTGTACTACTCTCCAATTAATCTGTTCCAAAAAAATTGTTAACCAAGCCACTGTTTTCTATGGATTTTCTTTTGTTATGTGATTTATGTGTTAAGCGAGCTGTTTGTTAAGCGAGGTTCTACTGTATTTAATATATTTCTTTGTTGCCTGCTTGCCAGAACTGGAATCTGAGCTTCATCCAGTTGCTGGATACTTAGGTCCCATCAGTTATTTTAGCTGGGCTTCTGCACATGAAGATGTTTAAAGATGTATCATAATGGATCTGCCCTTTATTTTTTGCTTTGCTGTTTAGGGTTACATTAGCAGTTGGTTCATTTCTGGCACTGCTTGGTCTTAGATCATGCTTGAATTAACACGGGTACTACATTAAAGATGAGAGACAAAGCAGCATGTAGGATTGTTTGCAGAAAGGCGCCAGATTTTAGTTACAGAAAGCTTGAGTAAAAGCACAGTTCAGTGCATACTTCTGTGGTGTCACATAAAAGATATATGTAATCCTGGAAATGTTTATGCAGCCTGTACATATTTTTCCATAATAAAAGAACAACTGGCTAAGCATGCACTGCATTCAGTCTGACTAAAGGCTTCTGTAGTACATTAGAACAACAGGGAAAGTCACCTCTTCTGCTCTCAAAAGGGAGCTCTGCTGCTGCTGTTGATATGTGATGCCAAGTCACTTCTGGCCTGCAACAACCCTAACAGGGGTTTCAAAGTACAGCATGTGAGATATTCTAATAGTAATGGTTTACTATTGCTACCGTCACCCCTGAGTATCACCGGTTAAGGAGGGACTTGAACTCAAGTTTCTTGAGTCTTAGTCCAGCATTCTATTTGCTACGCCATGTTGGCTCTTACAAGAGTTTGGGTAATTGCCAAGAAGAGATGAGGTCAAGGTCTTCTAGTAGCAGGTCCAAGCCTACCTGCTTGTGACATTTTAAAGTCATAAGTCTAAAGTTCTTACTGCTGTGACTGGTTGCTTATTTGTACCATTTTTAGTGCTGAATTCATAAGATAGTGTTGCCCACCGTGATACACAAATGAACACAAATATTACTGTTATGTCAGTAAGCATACAGCTATATCTTTCATGAGATTTTTTCAATACAGACTTTTGTATTGCTCTACTGAAATACCGTAGTGTTTCCCTGTTCTGTCAAGGCTACCACTAGGAATTCTCGCCACTCCCACATTTCTGGTTTGTAGTATGATAGAGTTATATGGCTATATGATACACTAGGACAGTGATGGCCAACCTTGGCACTCCAGATGTTCTTGGACTTCAATTCCCAGAAGCCCTGATCAGCAGGAGTGCTGACTTGGGCTTCTGGGAATTGAAGTCCAAGAACACCTGGAGTGCCAAGGTTGGCCATCACTCCACTAGGATCTACAGCAGTGGTTCCCAACCTTTTTTGTCCATGCCCCATCTAAGCATCTCTAAAATCCTGATGCCAACCCCCCACCACATATAATTCTTATTATTCAAAAACTGAACTCCTATTCATGTGGAGGAAGCCTAAAAGGCGATTAACTTGATCTAAACAAGCTTCAAATTGCCCCTATTCATAATCAAATTGTTTCCCTGTGGAGCGGGTGACCCACATTGGGAACCATATAGCCTTGCTAAGATTGCACAACAGTATAAAATGAGACTGACTTGACTCCCTATATTTTATGGAATACTGTATACAGTCAAACCTCACTTAAAGAGCACCTCACTTAAAGAGTAACTCGGTTAAAGAGCAGAATTTTCTCTGAATGTTCACTTCGCTTAACAAATAAAGCCAACCAAAAACTCGCTTAACAAATAAATCGGGGTTCGCAATCCCACCAAAAATCGATCATTTACAATAGTGTTTCGCTTAAAGAGCAACCTCGCTTAAAGAGCAATCCTGTGGAACGCATTATGCTCTTTAAGCGAGGTACCACTGTATTTGTGTTAAAAAACAAAACTGTTTTGAAGACCATTTAACGTGTTGCACGAAAAGTCTGAAAAATTCTCTATTGTAGAAATATCCCTGATTTTAATACAGAGGTTCAAAGATCATTTCTTCATTTTCTCATTCTCCTTACAATCCATCCATTCAATTACTAATATGTTTCTATTCTTTTGGAGGTAGCATTTTTTTCTGGAAAAGACTACATAAGCATTTTATTCATCTCTCCAATTAGCAATTGGTTTTTGACTTTGCATTCCACCTTTGTTATTGCATGCGATGTGACTCGGGATAGGGAAAATGGGGATTCAAACACGTTAATGAAGTGAGTTCACAGTACAACATGTATCCCATTTCCAGCAAGCAATTGGCAGAATTTCAGTTTAGTTCATTACAATATACACTATGTTGTATATCCATTGGAAGCAGATGTCTATTTTGTTATGCCCTGAGAAAAAGGCTGCTTAGGAGGGAGCTCCAGGACAACTGCCAGCACCATGCGTCAGCCTAAAAACCTGAATTATGGAGAATATATACTGAAAATCTGAATAAAGTAGGCTGGGCTTTGGAAATCAGATTTAAATAGACAAAACAGATGTAAACAAAGGCAGTGTGGCAGTGCTCTGAATGTACATTTGCTCTGTAGATTGTAGATAACTTTGAACTTAAAACCTGAGCTAGCCTAGAGGACTATCCTTTCTCCTTCCTGCCTTAAACCCCAAAAGTATTTTTATTTGTTCATTTTCAGTGACAGGCAATAACAAATTAAAAGGTAAGTACTTTAAATAATACAAAATTATATTTTTAAAAGTTCAGTGATATTTCCCTTAAGAGAAATAAAGAATTTCCAAAGATAGGATGTTCTTACAAACATTGCTAATGCCAAGTTTTTGACTGAAATACTGTAGTTCACTTATAATTAAGAATGGAACCTGTGAATATTGTTAATTGGAGATGAATACTACAAGAGACAGTTTATTTGTAAATTAATACTTCTTCAATATTGCAGGCAGGATGCAGAATGTCTAGACATTTAATGACTAAATTGCTTTTAACCACTAATTACGAATACACATTGTCATATTAGTAACGAGGAAATGTGATGAATGAATTCCCTTAAGGGAGATGGAGTGGGTTTGTCTTCTACGCTATGTATTGGTTTGCACTGTATGCCAATGGAAGTACAGAATGGAGCAATGCGGAGTAGATTGGGATGGGGCTATACCCATGCATAAGAATGTATGCAGACACACAAATATGTACAGACACACAGGCATGTGTGTACCCTGTCAGATACACAGGCACACATGCTTTCTCCCTCTATATCAATCAACAAAAATAGGGAGGTGTAAAGCTGCCCTTCTTGTACTGCTGTCTCCTCAGCCATATCCTCCTTTAATGTTATTCCTTGTCCAGTTATTCCTTCCTCCATCTTCTTATTTGGTTTTGCTCTTGCATACCTTCAAGAATGTTTGTTCTTGCTATAAAGCTTTTCATGGATCTGAGTCAGTGGACTTGAAGCACATATCCATTCAGAAGGCAGCAACGGGGAACCACCTCTGAATATTCTGAAAGCCCTACAGTGAGACAAAACATCTCTCCTATGCTATCTTCCACATGGGTATTATGGCAATAGCAGAGAGAAAGATAAAAAAATGGGGGGAGGGGAGAGCAGATGATTGAATATTCATAGTAGACTACACATATACATGGGGACTGTAGTGGCTCAAGTGGCTAAGACACTGACTGGAAGGTGGGAGGTCAGCAGTTCGATTCCTGAGTACTGCAGGATGGAATAAGCCCCTGTCTTTGTCCCAGCTCCTGCCAACCTAGCAGTTTGAAAGCAAGAAATTGCAAGTAGATAAATAGGTGGGAAGGTAAACAGCATTCTGTGTGCTCCGGTGTCTAGTCATGCCTGGCACATGACCATGGAAATGTCTGCAGAAGTAGACAGCGCTGGCTCTTCAGCTTTGAAACATAGATAAGCACTGAACCCTAGAGTCAGATATAACTGGCTTTTGAACAAGGGAAACCTTTACTTTTACCCATATTCATTGTAGGCCTCTTTGGGCAACAGGTTGCCAGAGTATGACTCAGTGGAATCAGAGTGAAAAGAGATCCTGGCTCAGATTTCTTCTTGTGAACAAACCTTTTAGCCAAGTTATGTAGATATATTTCACAGTAAGGAACAGTTGCTGTTTTAGAAATGATTGTAGCTATGTTTAAGAAACTAATATCTCATGGCGATTGTCTACATGTTCATATGAGAGGAAATTGGCTGGATGGGTCAGTCGTTTAGGTATTTGGCTGAGGAGCCAGGAATTGGGACATTCGTTCCCCTCTGTGCCTCTCAGGAGAGGAGCTAGGCTGTGTAGCCATGGGCAAGCCACATAGTCCCAGGGAAACTGCAGAAAAAGGGATGGTAAAAATGGTGTACACTATTCCTATTCTAGAAAGCCCAGGGAAAGGTTGCCATACATTGAAATTGACTTGACAGCAGATTATTATTATTATTATTATTATTATTATTATTATTATTATTATTATTATTATTATTATTATTATTATTATTATTATTATTATTATTATTATTATTATTATTATATGAGGGGGGAACTGTCTTATTTTTGCAAACTGGTCTTTTGTGCATGTGTGAATTAAGTCAGCATGATCTTATTTAGAAATATAAGTTTTTCTGATTCCCACATAAAAATATAAGTATTTCTGATTCCCACATAAAAATATGTTGCTCCTTCAAATTCCAGTGGGCTGTGCAATGAGGATGCAGATTTGAGTTCACTTTTTTTTCCTTATTCAGGCATCCTGAATAAAACAGGCACCTCACATTATAGCACAGTTAACAGTGCTATATTGGGACCAATTGGCTAGTTACAGGTACAGTATTCTGAAATTTACAGATGAATTTGAATTAAACTCTTGTGACTACATGACTTAAACCTCATTGCAGTGAAACCCACTGTGGAATCATCTTTTCTGACAGAAGAACTGATTTATTTTGGTCCAGCTGTGAAGAGTTATTTGTTCCATTTGGTTTGCCATTGTTTTTGTCTGGTGTTTTTTTTTGCCCAGAGTGACTGCCTGATGCAATGCAAAAGGTGTTTGTGGGTATGTCAATTTCCCATAAATGAGTGTCTCTAGTCTCTACACCAGAGGTGCCCAAACTACGGCCCATGGGCTGGATCCGGCCCCCAACAGCACGTTATGTGGCCTGCCAAACCCTCATTGCTCCCAGAAGCGGAAGTAAAACTCGCCTGTACAGGCACATTTTACTTCCACTTCCAGGAGTGATGAGGGCTTCGTGGGCTGGATGAATTGCCTTTGGGGGCCAGATGTGGCCCACAGGCCATAGTGACCAGCCCCCCTGTGTAGCCCCCCCTGCTCTACACAGTTTCTTTTTTTAAAGTTCCAACTCAATGCAACATCACTAGGGCATTTAGGAGAACAACATAAGAAATAAGCACTTTGTTAGTTAGGACCATACAGGAACTTCTGATGTTAGAGCTAATTGAAAAAGTATGAGCTCTTTAGTCTCTGCCCTGCTGACTTCTGCATATTGTTATCTGGATGACAACATCTATTCACACAAAAAACTCAGAATGATAAACCAGAAAAACACAACAGATCAAAACATACCTTTCTAGCTGTGTAGTTGTACCCTTAGATAACAAAGCCCTTTCTTCAGCCAATTCTCCAGTAATGTTTGCTCACATATAAACATTTATTGCAGGAGTTCTCAACCTTTTAATGTCAGGGGCCAGGTCACACTCTCTCAGATAGCTTCAGGGGCTAGACAGCCATTTTGCCCTTCCGCCACTACATGGCACTTTCTGATGTAGTGGAGGTGGCGCTGGTCCACACGAAGTGGTGCCACAGGCTGCATCTGGAACATGGGCCACACGCTGAGAATCCCTGATTTATTGCTTTCAGATTCTGCCTTTTTAAACAGCATCCTTTTAAGTTGTAGGACCCAGATACAAATTGTGCAATTATTTTCACTCTACTGCAGAAAGATAATCTGCAGGGAAGAGGGACATGCCCTTTCTTGGATGTTTTGTATGCTTCAGACTTTATATCTAGGAATGGGCCATCTTATTAGGCAGAGTGGAACAGCTGCTTCAAGGTAACACATTGTGGAAGTCATGGAATTGTTGGCAAGTCTTAGTTACTTTCTTGTTTCTTTACTATTTCCTGCCAAAGATGATCAGAGAGTAAATAAAACAGAACAAAATGAAAAGACAAAAACAAAACATTGTGGCACCTTAAAGACTAGCTGCTGTATTGAGGCGCTTTAAGATGTCACAACGTATCCTGTCTTTTTTTTATCTATTCTCTGATATGCTTTCACAGGCTAACATGGCAACCACTTCAAAAATGCCAAAGATGAGTAGGTAGAGTTGTTGGATTTGCTGTCACATCGACCAGAATAACTTTGGTCAGAATGCACTTTTGAGTTGAGGGGTGTGTGTGTGTGGGAGGTTAGGGCAGGGGTGACCAAACTTTTCACGGCACAGGCTGGTCACGTGGTTCAGGGAGCTGGTCACTATGGCCCGGGGCCTGGATCTGGCCTCCGACACCAATTAATCTGGCCTGCGAAGCCCTCATCGCTCCTGGAAGCGGAAGTAAAACGTGGCCGGAGGGGGCGTGTTTTACTTCCGGTTCCAGGAGCGACATGGGCTTTGCAGGCCAGATGAATCGGTGTCGGGGGCCAGATCCAGGCCCCTGGCTGTAGTTTGGGGGCTCCTGGGTTAGGGGATGAGGTTTGCTGTTCAGCTGCCCTCCGCCGGCAAAACACCCTTGGGTTCCTCCTGGTCTCATGCGTTCCTGTAGCAAAAGTGCTCCTTCCAAGGAGAAAAGTTTGTCTGCAACCTGTGAAGGGATGTAACAGGTTCTCACCAGTTCTCCAGAACCGGTAGTAACTTTCCCCAGCGTCCTGGAGAACCGGTAGCAGCTTTTGAGACATACCTTTTCACTGGTTCCCCCACTGCGCATGTGCACCAAGCACTTGGTGTGCATGCACTCCTACAGTGCTTGGCGCGTATGCACGGCCTCCTTGCTGTCCTCCCAAGCGGGGAGGAGGAAGAGAAGCTGCTAGCCTGAAGCTCCCTATAGAGCCTGCTCCCCAGGGTAAGCGACTCACCTTTGGATGTGGTGTGTCTGTGTGTATTTTAATGTGTATTTAATACCTTTACCTATATTGACGTACTACCATGGTTCCTAAAAAGGCCTGGCAGCCGGCAGGCCTAGCTTGGGGTTTTTAAACAAAGTCTTGGAGTTACCTCATCAATAACCTACACCTGTGCTGTTCCAATTGGAGAAACCTTAAGGAGGTACAGCTGTTTTACATTTACATTAAGGCATATTATCCTAGAGAACTGGTTAGGCAAAGACTTAGTACCTAACTTCTTTAAATGTTGAAAAGGGCCAAAATGAAGCCATCTTGTGGTGAGTTAATTCTGTAGTTCCTTCCATCTGACCTAGTGTGAGAAAGATTAGCCAGAATAAGCTTTAAGCTCTGGTTTAAAAGCTCTGGTTGATTTGTGTTTGGGGTGGGTGGGAGAGTGTATTTTAATGTATTTCTTATTTTATTTATTTTATTTACAGGTTTGTGTTGTGGGTGGGTTGAGGGGTGTGTGCATGCGCTTATTTTTATGTTATGTTATTATTATTTTATTTTTAATATTTTTCCTTTGGCTCTGCCCACAACACCATGATGTCATGACGTTAGCTCCGCCCACACTGTGATGACATCACGGTGGGGTAGTAAAAATTTTTGACATCCCACCATGCTCCTTCCAAGGAGAAAAGGTTGTCTGCAAGACATGATTACTGACAAAGACAACTGGCCCGTTATTGAAATACAACAAAGGCTTGTCTGGCTCTGGCACGTCCTCGGCATGAGTTCTGTTCCCAACTACCCCCATCTTGGTGGCCAGGGCAGAGAGATCCGTGCCTCCTTGCTAGCCATGAGCGCTGCAACGCTTGCTCTAGAGAAGGAATCCTCCCATCTCCTCCATCCATCTGTAGGAGGGGGGGAGAGGAAGCAGTGGTGGGATGTCAAAAATTTTACTACCCCACCATGATGTCATCACTGTGTGGGCGGAGCTAACATCATGACATCATGATGTCGTGGGAGGGGCCAATGAAAAAAATTAAAATAATACAAAATAATAATAAAATAAAAATAAGCACACACACACACTTAACCCACCCACCCAAGGAGGCCGTGCACGCGCGCCAAGCACTGTAGGCGTGCATGCACACCAAGTGCTTGGTGCGTGTGAACCAGTGAAAAGATAAGCCCCGAAGGTGGTTCCCCCCCCCCCCAAAGTTGCTACCGGTTCTCCAGGACACTGGGAAAAGTTACTACTGGTTCTGGTGAACTGGTGAGAACCTGTTACATCCCATCACTGAGAGGAAGGCTGATGCTTGGAGGCTGTGGGAAGAGCCCGGGCTCCCCAGGAGTGAAAGGGAAGCTTACAAACTCAGCCAAAACAACCACTACCCTCAAGTGCCATTTTTGGCGGGCCCTTCCTTCTCCTCCCCCTCGAGCCTTTGACCAGCTGCCTGCAGCCTATCCACACACTCAACCTGCCCCTCCCCTCCCCGCTTCTCTCTTTTAGCCGCTGAGCCTCCAGCTCCACAGCCTGCTTCTCCATTGCACACAGGCGGACCAGCGCCCGCGGGCTTTCCCCTCACCAAGCACCCCCAGGGGCCCCCCTCCATCCCCCCCCTCCGCCTCCTCCTGCTCCCGCCTTCGCCGCGACTCCCACCGCTATGGTTCTCCTGTATCTCCTCACTGTTCAAGGTAAGGAGGCGGGGGGGGGGGAGGCAGGGGGAGCCCTTAGGCTTAGGAGGGAATAGCAGCTTCCCCCCCCCCCATTCTCCTGGGTTGATCCCCGGGCGCCCCTTCTCTCCCCCCCCCCCCCCAACTCCGTTTCTTGCAAGCGAAGAAATAGCAATGGCAATCAAACGTCCATGGAAAAATAGATGGGGAAGAAGTAGAAGCAGTGACAGATTTTACTTTCTTAGGATCAAAGATCACTGCAGATGGAGATTGCAGCCATGAAACAAAAAGGAGACTGATTCTTGGGAGGCAAGCGATGAGAAACCTGGGGAGCATAGTGAAAAGTAGAGACATCACATTGAAAACAAAAATTCGCATAGTCAAGGCAATGGTATTCCCTGTGGCGATGTACGGTTGTGAGAGCTGGACCATTAGGAAAGCTGAGCGCAGAAGAATAGACGCCTTTGAGATGTGGTGTTGGAGGAGAGTTTTCAGGGTCCCCTGGAGAGCAAGGAGAACAAATAGGTCAGTCTTAGAAGAAATTAACCCAGAATGCTCCTTAGAAAGTCAAATTGTAAAGATGAAGCTAAGGTACTTTGGACACCAAATGAGAAGAGAGGATTCGCTTGAGAAAGCCTTGATGCTGGGAAAGGTGGAGGGCAAAAGAAAAAGGGGGCGGCCAAAAATGAGATGGTTGGATGGTATTGTGGAGACAATGGGCACAGAGCTGAGCGAGTTGAGGGGGATGGTGGAGGACAGAAGTGCCTGGCGGGCAATGGTCCATGGGGTTGCAGAGGGTCGGAATGGGCAATGGTCCATGGGGTCGCAGAGGGTCGGAATCGACTGTGCAACTGAACAAAAAAAAAACAAAACAAAGCGCTTAGTGTACTCTCTGGGCAGTTCACAAGTTAACTAGCATTTTGCCCTCAACATGCTGGGTACTCATTTTACCGGCCTCGGAAGGAGGGAAGCAGTGATGGGATGTAACATTTGTGCATGCAGGAGCACATTTTACTTACACTTCTGGGAGCGGCACAGGCACTGTGGGCCAAATATAGCCCACGGGCTGTAGTTTGGGCACCCCATCCAGTTCTCCAGAACCGGTAGTAACTTTTCCCAGTGTCCCAGAGAACCTGTAACAGCTTTTGGGAGGAACCACCTTTGGGGCTTACGTTTTCACTGGTTCCCCCACTGCGCATGCATGCCAAGCACTTGGTGTGCGTGCACGCCTAGTGCTTGGCACATATGCACGGCCTCCTTGCTGTCCTCCCAAACGGGGAGGAGGAAGAGAAGCTGCTAGCCTGAAGCTCCCTATAGTTTGAAGCTCCCTATTTTTATTATTTTGTATTTTTTTTCTTTGACCCTGCCCATGACATGACATCATGATGTTAGCTCCGCCCACACTGTGATGACATCACGGTGGGGTAGTAAAATTTTTGACATCCCACCACTGGAGGGAAGGCTGAGTCAACCTGGATCTCAAGTCAGGATCGAACTCATAACCTTTGGGTTGCAGCACAGCAGTTCAACCAGGGTCGTAGCCAGGGGGTGGCCCACCCTGAGTTAGCAGTTTGCCCACCCTCAAACTCCCAGCTGCTTATACTGTACATATATATAGTATCACACACGTGTGTGTGTGTGTGTGTGTGTGACATTGTTGCCCATCCTGAAAAAATATTTGCCCACCCACATCTAGAATCCTGAGTTCAGCCAGTGTGCCATCAGGCGACAACAGGTCCCATCCTTTCGCTGAGAGTGCTGCTTTTTCTGAATGGAGCCGCAGACAGGGTTGGCTTTCCTCAAGAGCGGGTGTGCCTAGGCTTGAACTGAGCTCGCTTTGTCTTCCTTCCTTCTCCTGTTTAGTTTTGCGGCTCACTGGAGCTGGTGCTGAACCGCCCCAGGGCTCTTGTGCTTTCGAGGACACTACTTGCGGCTATGAACCTGACCCTGCATCCCGGCCCTGGATTTTGAACGAGGAAGGTAAAGAGGGCTTTTTTAAAAAAAATATTTTTATACAAAAAAAATAAAGCATAATACTAAAAAGAAAAAATACTGAATACAATACAAAAAATAAAATACAATTACAAATGCGCACCTGTCACTTGGGGACATAGGTTTTTTTATTTATTAATTGATTAGTCTTACGACCTTATCAATAACATAAGAGTTTAAAATCTGTACAATGCAATGAAGTGCAATAAAATACAATAAAAATACAATTAAAATACAATAAATACAATACAGTATGTACATACCTGAACTACTTTTAAAGAAAGTAAACTGGAGAAGGTCCCTAAATACAATTAATACATGCATATCGATAGTCAGATAAGTGAATCTCCCTTGCAGGATACCCCAATTTGATTGACATATTTGATTCTTTTAGCTGATGCCTTAATTATAAACTTGGCAGTTCTACACACAACATGGATGTTAGAGCCCAGGAGGAGATAGGACAGTTTGTTTTTTGAGTCTCAAAAAGTTGTTTTTTTCCAATAGGGATGCAAGGTATTTAAATCTAATATCAGTGTACAACTGGCAATCTAATATAATATGAGAGCTATTTTCAATATTTGGAGAACCACATATGCACGTTCTTTCGTGATATGGTAAGTGGTGAAAACGCCCATATCTATTCATGGAGTCTAATAGCTCGAATCTGGCTCTACAATATGCCCTTCTTAAAGGATAAGTGAGGCACATCAAAACATATTTTTCAGTTTGAAATGTAATTTTGTTAGCAGCCAGCTACCTTAACGAACCATTTTTGGGGACATAGGTGAAAACCCCACCCCCAGTATGTTTTGATTTCAGCTCAGTGTTTTTGTTTTAAAAACACACACATATGTTTCTATGGTAATTATTTTTCCAAATGATGTCCTTCTTCCCTCTGGTTGTAAAATGCTGACTAGGTTGTAAAATGCTAGGAAGCCAAATTTGGAAAGAAAAAAAAAAACACACAACAACATTTCAGTGGCATTCTGCCTAATCACTTGGAACTCAATACAAATAGCAATTTTCTGGCTTCTGTTCCTAAGTACTGTGCTGTATATTAATTTAGGGACTGTGATGTAGAAAATGTCAATATGTTAGTCTTACTGACATAATTTCTGTACGTGTGTTGAAGGGGAGGGGCTGTAGCTCAGTGATAAATATATCCTTTCTTTGTAGAAAGTCCTATATTCTATTACAGTATTGCAATTCCAGGTAAACAGAGTGTGTTGGATGGGGTGCCCAAACTACAGCCTGTGGGCTATATTTGGCCCACAGTGCCTGTGCCGCTCCCAGAAGTGTAAGTAAAATGTGCTCCTGCATGCACAAAATGCTGAGTAAGGAACCCACGTAAATGTGTTTACAACAGCTGTGGTGCATTTATGGCAGCATTTTGTGCATGTGCGGGCGCGTTTTACTTACACTTCTGGTGGGAGGAACCACGTGACCAGCCTGCTGAATCACATGACTGGCCTGCGACCCAAAAAGTTTGGGCACCCCTGGTGTAGGAGGTGATGAGATGATTTCTGCCTTATGCCCTAGAGAACCCTGTTAGTGGCAATAAACAATATTAAGCTAGATTGGAAGTTAGAAATATTCCATTTTTAAAACTATACTTCTCAGATGTCCCTAGCCAGCACATCAAAAAAAATTGTGGGAACTGCAGTGTACAGAACAACTTTTCTAAACTGGGCTAGATGGACAAGTAGTCCATGTAGCCCTGAGAAATGTAGAAAAAGCCTTCCAAAATCATTTTAAGACCATCTGTCCAGCCAAACCATCCTGTTGCTTACAGTG
Organism: Furcifer pardalis; assembly: GCA_030440675.1. NCBI lineage: Eukaryota > Metazoa > Chordata > Lepidosauria > Squamata > Chamaeleonidae > Furcifer > Furcifer pardalis. The sequence goes on from CP126896.1 coordinate 38,053,512, forward strand.
ACCAAATTTATGCATTTACAAGCAAGATATGAGAACATCAGTTAATCTTTGTGTTTAGAAACTAGTGGCTTAGTTGCTGAACTTGATGACTGGAAGGTCGGCAGGTGAACAGTTCAAGACCTGAGTGTTGCATGATGGAGTAAGCTCCCCATCTCTGTCCCAGTTCCTGCCAACCTAGCAGTTCGAAAGCAAGAAATTGCAAGGAGATGTGGTGTTGGAGGAGAGTTTTGAGAGTCCCCTGGACAGCGAGGAGAACAAATAGGTCACTCTTAGAAGAAATCAACCCTGACTGCTCCTTAGAAGGTCAAATAATAAAGATGAAGCTAAAGTACTTTGGACATTAAATGAGAAGAGAGGATTCACTTGAGAAAGCTTTGATGTTTGGAAGGGTCGAGGGCAAAAGAAGAAGGGGAGGGCCCAAGATGAGATGGCTAGATGGTATTGTAGAAGCAATGGGCACAGAGCTGAGTGAGTTGAGGGGGATGGTGGGGGACAGGAGTGCCTGGCGGACAGTGGTCCATGGGGTCGCAGAGGGTCGGAATTGACTGTGCGACTGAACAACAAAAAAATAGGTGGGAAGGTAAACAGCATTCTGTGTGCTCTGGTGTCTAGTAATGCCTGCCACGTGTCCACAGAAACATCTGGAGATGCAGACAACGCTGGCTCTTTGGCGATAAACAGAGATGAGCACTGAATCAGATACAACTGGATTTCAGAACAAGGCGACCTTTACCTTCACATAATGTACCCTGTGTCAATAGCTGTATCTTATCTCAGTACAGTAACAATACTGTATCTTATTTCTTATTTATTTTATTTAAAATATTTAAAAATATCAAAAATCTTCTTCAGTTTGTACTAAAGCCTGAAGCAGCTTCTGAGAATGTACTAGTTAGCTCCACCCACAGACAATCATCTGTGCAGTGGCTGCACCTTAACTGGCGCATAGTCAGCATCTCTCTCAAATGAACTCTGTGTTTACACATACGTACATGGCTCTCTTTATGTTGTTAAATGTGTGTATCTTTTGTTGAAGGAGAGATAAAGCCTCTGGTTGAAATCATGTTGAATAAATCTACATAGCTATGGAACGGCAATGGTAAACCACACCTTGGACATCTCACATATCTCGAAAATCCTGTTAGGACAGAGGTGACCAAACTGCGGGCCAGCACTGGCCTGTGGCACCAAATCCTCTGAGGGAGAGATGTCCACTGGCCCATGCCACCTGCCGCTACTGGAAGCAGAAGCAGACACACTCCTGTACATGTGCAAACGCATCCATGCATGTGCAAAACACTGCCGTAAATGCACCTGTGACTGTTGTAAATTTGTTTATGACAGCCGCAGATGCGTTTTACAGTGGGAGGAACCACGTGACTGGCCCGCTCAACCACATGACTGGCCCGCGGCCTAAAAAGTTTGGCCACCACTGTGTTAGGGTCTCCATACATCAGAAGCGATATGAAAGGCACATAACAACAATTCGGACTAATATTAAATTTAGATTTTTTATTTTTGAAATTCAGTTAAATCCATTCTGGAAGTGCAAAAGTACACAGCAGTAGTAATCACAGAGAATATAAAAATGAACTAATAGAAATACATATCCTAAGTGCTGAATCTTAAATCATAGAATCATAGAATAAGTGAATTGGAAAGGGCCTATGAGCCATCGATCCAACCTCCTGCTCAATGCAGGAATCCAAATCAAACCACATTTAACAGATGGGTGCTTGATTTCCTCTTGAATACTTCCAGCATTGAAGCATTCATCACCTCCTGATGTTCCAGTGTCATATGGCTCTGTTAAGAGGTTTTTCCTGATATTCAGCCTATACAGTATCTGATTTTCTGTAACTTGAGCCTGTTATTACGGTACGTGTCCTGCACTTTGGGATAATAGAGAACAGATCCTTCCCCTCCTCTTTTTGACTATCTTTCAAGAATCTGAAAAGTGCTATCACATCCCCTCTTAGTCTCCTTTTCTCAAGGCTAAACATGTTTTTTCAGTCTTTATAGGGTTTGGTTCCTAGTCTCCTGACCATCTTCATTGTCCTCCTCTGGAATTGTTTCAGTTTATTAGCATCTTTCTTAAAGTCTGGTGTCCAGAACTGGACATAGTACTCTTTGTTGTTGCACAGTCAAGTCCGACCCTTTCTGATCCCATGGAGTACAGCATGCCAGGCTCCTCTGTCATCTGCCATGCTCCATAGTCTGCCCAGATCTACATCCACTGCATCAGCAATACTCTCTAGCCATTTCATCCTCTGAGGTACACAGAAAGAGCCTCCTTGAAGATTGTGGCATTTTTGAACCACAATTGGGTGTACCCTAGTAACGTCAACCTTGTGTTGTCGGCTAATCTTTCTCAAACTAGGTCAGGCAAAAGGAATTGCAGAATGAATCCACCAAAAAGTGCCTGAATGTTGGCAGTTTCACATCTGACCTAGACATGGAAGATCTCGTTCTAGGTCGCCCCCTTCTCCTTTTGCCTTTGATCTTTCCCAGCCTCAAGGCCTTTTCCAGTGAGCCCTCTCTTCTTATTTGGTGACCAAAGTATTTGAGCTTCAGATTCAGTATCTGTCCTTCCAATGAGCAGTCAAGTTTATGTCCTTTAGGATTGACTGATTGAGCTTACAGTCCAGAAAACTCTCAAAAGTCTTCTCAAGCACCACAGTTCAAAGGCGCCTATTCTTCTGTGCTCAACTTTCCTTATGGTCTAGCTATCACAGCCATACATTACTACTGGGAAGACCATTGTTTTAGCTATGCAGACTTTTGCTGGTAGGATGATGCCTTTCCTTTTTATTATTCTGCCTAGGTTTGCCATAGCTTGCCTCTCAAGGAATAATTGTCTTTTTATTTCATAGCTGCAGTCACTGTAGGAGCCCTGGTGGTGCAGTGGGTAAACTGCTGTCCTGCAACCAAAAGGTTGGGCATACGATCCTGACCGGGGATTAAGGTTGACTCAGTGCCATCCTTCCAAAGTTGGTAAAATGAGTATCCAGCATGTTAGGGGCAAAATGCTAATTAGCTTGTCCCCAGAGAGTGCACTAAGTGCTATGGGGCGGTATACACGTGTGATTGTTTTGCTTTTGCAGTGATCTTGGATCTTAAAAAGGTGAAGTCTGTCACTGCTTCCATTTCTTCCCTTTCTATTGCAAAACTATTCAAGATAATTGAAAGAGAAAACTGGAATAAAAAGTCCATCATTGTGGCTTCACAACATTTTCATGTGGGACTTCTGCTTTGGGAGAGATGATGGTCCATAACATTGCTTTTGGAATTTGGTGCTTTGAAAGAAGCATAAAACATTAGTGTCTCTAGTTTCTCTAGTTACTGTTCTGTTGCAATGGCAGTGTGAATTTGGGATATTGATTTTGAGAATGCTATTATGGTGCTACATCCCTTATTTTACATAGGATAGACTTCTGTTTGAGTGACCAAGGGTGTGACTATACTGGGGGGAGGGGATAAGGGAAGTGCTATGGGCTTTTTGTATGCTGATTGACATTTTTCCTGTTGACCATAAAGGAAAATGCAAATCAGCCATGAATCCCTTTTCCCCATTTATATTTCCTCCCTCTATTGACAGGGCTTCTAATTTAAAGAAACAAATCCATTCATATTGGATCAGATATATGATTACTTGAACCAATGTTAAAAAAAACCACCACCATATCAGCACACAACCATAGGAATGACAAGACTTCTTTAGTACTCATTTTTTTATTTCTAGCCCAGGATTTCCCCCTAATGCAGGTAATTAACTTAGAACAAGACTTTTTGTTGTCATTGTCTCTACTTGTTTTGCCATAAGAAAACTGAAGGTGGGTAGTTACAGGGTTAATGGCATCTCCATAAAAGCATTTGGTAGGTGGTGGTGGAAGCAGCCCAAGGTGGAGACCTAAAGTTAAACCAGGATTCTTCTTTAGACAGTTGAAGTTCCTGATGCCTAAATCTCTATTGTACCTCATTTCCCTCTCTCAACAGACTAAAGAAATCTAAGAGTTGGAGGATGGGATGCTATGGTTTGGGAAGACCTGGTCTGTAATTGCTTGTACCATTCAGGTGAAGGCAGAAACAAGGCAATGGGAGAGATAACCCAAATTGAGCTAATTAATGGGCTTTAAATTGCAACCTGCAACCCCAGAATCACATTTCATTAAATGTGTTAGTCTCAAATTTGTCACAATATTTTTTGTTTTGTGTGTGTGTCTGAAACATACTAAATAGAGTTACCTTACTACTTAATAGTAAGTTATTTTTCATTATTACATTTTGGAGCAATTGTTCCTCCCTCCTCCTCCAAAAAAGAAAAAGTAAAGGCTGATTCATTTAGAAATTGCACCCAGAGCAGTTTGAATACTTTCTTTAGTCCTTGCATAGGGACAATTACTTCAATGTTGTGGTGTTGGTTTTTCCTGTTATAGTAACATAGCACTGAATTTCCATCATAACAAAAATAACTCTATGGTTTCCCTTAATCCTCTTTCTGAATTGAGTTTTGTCCACATAAATTAAGGATATGGTTTTCACTGGTATGTGAACTTGAAAACTAAGGTTCTTATATCCCTGTTGTGTCTCTTGAATATTGTCTTTTGATTTTCTTAGAATCACATTATTAAATATGGTAATACTATTCTGATCAGTTTAAGAATTTTACATTGGATTGTTGTAGTAAATTTCAGTATAAACAGTCAGTGTGAAAATCTTCATATTTTAAAAAATTATTTAATTCATTCTGTTTATAAGTTACTGTATACTTATAACAAAATTGTCAGGATAGCTTACAGCAGCTCTGTAAGACAATCAGTTTCATCAACTAAATTAATCAGATCCTTCAACTGGATTAAATTCCTTTTGCAGTAAGCAGACTATTTTCATTAGCAATATCAAGGAAAGGTGATCAGTGACAGCTGATACTGGACTCCATTTGATAAACAAAACTACATGATAATTCTATGTCACAGAGAAAGAGGCATGGACTGTGTTTCCAAGGACTTCTTCAAGGCCATTGAATTCAGGAAGAAAGGCATATCTCATAGGCAGAAGGTCTTGGATTGAATCTAGGGCATCTCTAAGTAGCGATGGAAGATATTCCTGCCTGAAATGCTGGAGAGGAGCAGTGCCAGGAATGAACTCAATCAAGCTTGGTAGTGCAGGGCTAGATGGACCATCCCTTAGGCCTGTGATGGCGAACCTTGGCACTCCAGATGTTCTTGGACTTCAATTCCCAGAAGCCCCAGTGAATCCACATGAATGGGTTTACTGCGATTCATCTGGCCCATGCCACCCTCATTGCTCCTGGAAGTGGAAGTAAAACATGCCTGTACGGGCACAGACCCAACACAAGTTGAAAACAAAATAATGTGGGGGAATCCCTTGGGAATCCATTTTTTAGTTGGAACTTTGATTTATCAGGATTTGCAAACTCTCCTCTTAAGTCCAGCAGGACTGGAACACACAGCCTGGAAGCAGTTGCTCAAGTCTTGCAGGACTGGACCGTCACTCTACTGCAGCTACTAAACCCCACCTGAGAGCCCTGGGGAAGGTTCTGGACCTTCATAGGCTCCTCCTGGAGATCCTGGGTGGCTTAGCTAAATATGAACCAACCCTTCCTCTCACAAGCTGTCTCAGCAATGGAGCTGGTAGACTTGCAGTTGCTTGGCTTTTGGATCATGTTCCTTGTTGTTGGTTTTTGCTGCTGAAGATCTCTGCCTTGTTCCTGATTTCTGCTCCTGAAGATCTTCGGCTGTGTTCTTGTGTACTGTTATTTTTCCTTGCCTGAATCCTTGCTCCTGGAATTCCATCCTAGCCTTTCTCCACTCTCTAAGGATTCTCCGCTGTGTCTGTTCTCCTGGTTGCCTAACTTCCGGCTTGTTTGAAATACAATAGTCTGGGCTAATCCTGCATCTCTGGTTTCACTTGGACTTTGGACTGAGATTTGGTTACTGTTTGGCCTGTTACTTGGTTTTCTGGGGTCCTGGTGTTTGTGTTGTCTGCCAGCTGCCCACAGCCTGAACATTGATATCCTTTTAGAGTATTATTGTTTTTTAAATTGTAAGATAGTTAAAAATCTATGATTGGCAACTTCTAATATGAAAATGATTTTCCTGTTGCAAGTACCACAGCGCTAAGCTTGACCCCATGGAACAAACTATTGGAAGGGATAGTTTAAAAAAAATGCTCAAAACCCAGCTATCAAAGAAGTTCCATTTAAGAGGGAAAGGCAGGGGAGAAATAACTGAAGCTAGTGGATCAAACAGTGTAGTCTGGATTGCAGGAAAAGTATCAAAAGTACATAATAATTCACCTCTTTTGCAGTACTTTTGCACTGTCTTGAAAACTCCATTGTTTCTTCTAGTTCTTTTCTAACCTGCTTGCTGTGTTGAAAGTATTTTATTATCACTTTTAGATAACTGTAGAAAAGCAATTGCTAGAAGTGCTAGCAGTGATCTGGTATTGAAGTGTTCTTATTCTATGCATATCTATAGTAATAAATTATTGACATGTAGACCTACTGGATCACTACTGCAGCATCACATATTTCAAAACAAGCAAGCTTTGAAGGTTCCCCCAGCTCGCTCCCAGACATGTTTATGCAGAAATAAATCCCAGTTTTTTTCAACAAGATTCATTCCCTCTGAAATGTGTTCACAATCACAGATTGGGAAAAAATGAGTCCACACTGAAAGCTGTGGTTAAAATGTTCAGTATAATTGTAGACAACTATAACATTGGAGCCAGTGCTTTCATAAAAACAAAGCCAAACTTATTTGTGGAGGATTGTGTTATCTGTGTCTTCTCTAAAAGCTTATCTCTGACCCTGTTATTTCTCATTGTTTGTCCTTCTGTTCTTCAAACTTTATGAGAGAGTGGCTAAAATCCTGTTGCTTAGCATACTAAGTCACACTAAAACAGGCCCACTGAATCAAAGGGGATTTGGCAAGTCAATTCTTCCATAAGTTCCGTTTATCACTGAGTTTTAATCACCCCATTTATCCTGTTTTGAAACTGTGGTCTAGGAGGCCTTGTTTTCCTTGGCAGATGTGGAGTTTCATCCTGACAGGGAGATGATGGAATTAGTCAGTCTAACCTTCCTTCAAGACAGAATATATCGTTTCGTGTAAAATTGTAAATAGGTCTGTGATAATGAAAAGAAAGTTTTGACCCTTAATTTTTATATCATTAGCAACCACGAAGAAAGACTTTGCTTTGTCATCATGACCATATAAGACTATTGCAGTGAAACTTTCTTGTTAAAATACACATTACTATTATAACAGCCGTGACTTAATACTTAGTTTAAAATAAACACTAGAAGTATCTATATTTAGGGAACAATCTGTTACTGATTAAAAAAAACATGCTCTTGTTTCCACTCAATTGCATAAATATAGACAAGGAGAAATAAACCTGCAAAGTATGTGAGGATAAATTCCGAACCTCCCATTAACATTACTATGACCTGACAGCTGTTATCTGCAATCCACATACAGTATTTTAAAATGCTATACATCAACTACTTTAGTTAAAATTAAATACATGAAACTAAACAAGTTTGTGTGAAAGTGTGCCAGGTTAAATGGAAAATTCATAATGCTAGAATTTTCAGTTGATTGCAAAATACATTTCCATCATGAACACAATACTTTAACCATTAAAAGTATAATTTATGTCTGCTATAAATGTGTGGAGGGAACTTAATAATAACCTCAATACAAATGGAAATCTAACTACTGTATGGGAAGTTGTGACAACCTTAGTAAGATTAAGGCCAAGCAGAAGTACAAACTGTCAGTGAGAGGGCACAGTTGGCTGTGGACCATTGTCTTTCCTGCCCTTGTGTTTGTACTCAACTCAATGCAAGACAAGAAATGTGCAATAAAGTCTTTGCTTGAATTTTAGTAGAAAAATTAAGAGTTCTCTAGAGCAGTGGTGTCAGGATTAAATTTGTGGGCTGGCATTCAGCAGAATGAACAAAAGGGTCCTCAAATGTAGAAACTCGGACTAAACACATTTGGAAGGAAGTGAAGTAATGCATATCGCCATCTGAAGAGTATATGGCGGGGAACTGCTCTTTCACGCTGGAGATAGTGGTTTCCCCCAATCCTCCCTCTTGAGTTCCCTTTAAAATCTTTTCTGTTGAAGAAAGATGAAAGAAAAAGATCTACCAATGTCAGTGGATCAAAGGGTTTTGAATCCAAAGCAACTCCCATATTGTCTCACAGTCATAGAACATCCTGAATAAGGCTTTACCAGCGGTAAACACTGCTGATAGTACTCCTGTGCCTGGTATCTTACTGCATTTTTATACTCTTCCTTTTTTTACTCAGCTATCTTTTGGAAGTAGGGTTTCAGAAAGTGGGGCAAGTCCTGATCCCTTTGTTGTTCAGTCGCACAGTCGATTCCGACCCTTTGCGACCCTATGTACCATTGTCCTCCAGGCACCTCTGTTCTCCACCATCTTCCTCAACCCACCGAGATCTGTGCCCATTATGTCTACAATACCATCTAGCCATCTCATCTTTGGCCGTCCCCTTCTTCTTTTGACCTCCACCTTTTCCAGCATCAAGGCTTTCTCAAGTGAATCATCTCATTTGATGTCCAAAGTACTTTAGCTTCATCTTTACTATTTGTCCTTCTAAGGAGCAGTCAGGGTTAATTTCTTCTAAAATTGACCTATTTGTTCTCCTCGCTGTCCAGGATGTTTGGCAAAGCTACAGGTATATGGCAATAGGCAGACAAGCAGGGAGTCCAGAATGAGGGTTAAGAGGCAGGGATTCTCAACATGTGGCCTGTGTGCTGGATGCAGCCCATGGTGCCACTTCATGTGGTCCCCCACTGCCTCCACCACACCAGGAAGTGCCATGTGGTGGAGGAAGGGCAAAATGGCTGTCTGGCCCCCAAAGCTGTCTGAGGGAGCGTGACCTGGGCCCCAGCTTTAAAAAGTTGAGAAGTCCTGCTCTATCCTTTGGCAGTTCATGGGTGGGGAGGTTGCAACCTTCATTTGGACATAGAGATTCCTTCATCTGGGAATTTAGCCTTCATTCTACAGGGCTCAGCAGTTTCCCCCCTAAGTCAGGTTTAGGAGGCCCCAGATAGTCCTTGTTCTATAACACATCCAGTAGCCACGTCAGGCAATTTGGAACCTCCATGAGTTGTACTGGGGACCCCATTGGCTTGGATTAGGTCCATGGACTATTGGTTCTCTTCCCTAATATATTATTTTGGAAAACCTATATTTGAAATCTCTGAATCATTCGTTTATTAAATGACAGAAAGTATTGTGATACTTTTAAGGCCAACTAGCTTTATTTGGCATAAATTTATGCGAACTATAGATGAAAATGAACTGGTCTTGTGACAGATACAACTGGGTCACCTCAAAGGTGCTTCATAATTTCTTGCTGTTTTGGCTGCATGAGAATTAACATGGCTATTTCTTGGAAATGCGTTGAACACACTATTGGCAAAAATATTGCTCTATTTAGAATTTTCTAAGTTCACTCAAGTTCCAAAATGCTAGGAAATGGTTGCTGCCAAGGGCCATGTCACCACACCCTTCATGGACATGTTATTTAGATAATTTGGATATGGGCAGCCACAATTTCACCACTACCTTGGAGCTGGAACGATGTCCATAGCAATGCTGTAACCTGGAGAGCTGTCAGTAATGATGCAGACTTTTCTGTTCATTCAAATTGGCACATGAAATCTATAAGAGTGAAGCTGCCACAGATATATAAAATTAAGCCAATGGTTAACACAATTGTTTGTGCGTTATGTGCTGTAAAGTTGGAACTGACGTATAGTGACTTTAACAGAGCTGTCAAGGAAAGTAAGAAATTTAAACAATGGTTTTTCCAGTTCCACCCCATCCAATGAGTTTCCACAACTGACCATATTCAAACCCAGGTCTCCTAATTTCCAGTCTGTCATTTTATCCACTACATCATACATATTTTTTATTGTCATTGTGGTCTGAAAATGTGAAAACTATGTGTCCTGACTGTTATAATGTCTTAATTTTTAGACCATTTACTGTTACACAACTTTTACACACTTTTAAAAAAGTATACAAAGATATCTAGCATGCGTTGAAATTTATCTACTGCATATTTCTCTTTATACAGCAGGTTACATATATCTCCTTCTGTCTCTTCTTAATTCTATGCACTCCTATCTCTATTTGAATTTGTCATTTCTGGATGCAAAGGATCCAACAAAGAATACTGGACTTATCAGCTGCCTCTGAATTTTATTTTATTATTTAAAATTTAAGGACAATTCTAACCCCCATTAAAGGCTGGGGGAGGGTGGTAGGATGAGAAAGAGGGAACAAAGAGAGGCATGAGGAAAAGGCATACAGTACTGATTGATAGAGTTCTGCCAAGATAACACACTGGTAATAGCAAATACCCTCTTCCAGCAACACAAGAGGTGACTTTACACATGGACATCACCAGATGGTAAACTTTGAAACCAGATTGATTACATACTCTGCAGCCAAAGTTGGAGAACCTCCAGTCAGCAAAAACAAGACCTGGAGCAGACTGTGGTTCAGATCACAATCTACTGATTGCAAAATTTAGGCTTAGGAAAAAATTCAACCAATTGAATACAGAATTTCAAAGAAAAGCAAGGAAAGATAAGGAAATGTACCTAAACGAACAATGCAAAGAAATAGAGGAAAATAACATAAGGGGGAGGACTAGAGATCTTTTCAAAAAAATGGGGAAATCAAGGGAATGTTTAAAGCAAAAATGACCATGATAAGGGACAAAGATGGCAAGGAGATAGCTGATGCAGAAGAGATTAAGAAAAGATGGAAAGAGTACACAGAGGAACTCTACAAAAAGGACCTCAACACCCCTGATAATCACAATGATGAGAACGTTGAACATGAGCCAGACATCCTAGAGAGTAAAGTCAGAAAGGCCCTAAAAAGCACTGCAAACAACAAAGCCAGTGGAGATGATGGTATCCAAGTTGAACTTTTCAAAGCCCTAAAAGATGATGGAATCAAATTATTGCATTCTATATGCTAGCAGATTTGGAAAACACAGCAATGGCCACAGGACTGGAAAAGATCAGTATACGTTCCAATCCCCAAAAAGGGTAATGCCAAAGAATGTTCAAATTATCGAACAATTGCGCTCATCCCTCACACTAGCAAAGTGATGCTCAAGATAATACAGGATAGGCTGCAACAGTATGTGGAGAGAGAATTACCAGAAGTACAGGAGGGTTTCAGAAGAGGCAGGGGGACTAGAGACCACATCGCCAACATAAGAATCTCTACACACTTTTAAACCAAGCCATTGTCAATCTTAGTGTAACTAAGGGTCCCTGACTCATTTCAGAGGTAAATAAACATTTATAATTCACTTCTTAATTATAATATTTAGTGTTTTCATCCCAAAGTACGCACATTAATTTCCCTAAAATTTCTCACAATCACTTTTCAACATAGTTAATAGCATTTTCCTTGATAACCTTTACACGTACATAACTTTTTTTCCTGACGTGCCAGAGCAAATCTGACTGCAGTTCTGTATTCAGCACATATCAATTACTATAAGGAACATATTTTCAACCCAGTAGCAGGGGATTATTTTTTTTGTGTAGTGTTACAAGCCATCCACCTGGAAGATAACAAGTCTTTTTGATTTGGTACTTTTATTTTGGATCAACAAAGTTTGTTTCCATGTACATAAAATATTAGGGTATGCAAGTCAAAAAAGTTGCTCATGAATTTGCTCAATATATAGTTATGTGAGTAGGGACTGCATTGGCTTAGTGGTTAGGATGCTGAACTTGATGACTGGAAGGTTGGCAGGTCAGCAGTTTGAGATCCAAGTAATGCACAACAGAGTGAACTCCCATCTCTGTCCCAGCTCCTGCCAACCTAGCAGTTTGAAAGCAAGAAATTGCAAGTAGATAAATAGGTACCACTTCAGTGGGAAGGTAAACAGCATTCTGTGCACTCCGGTGTTTAGTCATGCCTGCCACATATCCATGGAAATGCATGTAGACGCAGACAGTGCTGGCTCTTTGGCTATAAACAGAGGTGAGCACTGAACCCTAGAGTGGCTTTTGAGCAAGGGCAATCTTTACCTAAACATGTAGTTAACTACATTATTTACGAGACTGTAATATTGTCATGTTCACAAGTATTGTAAAGGAGTAAAGCTTGGTCCTAATTAATCTGTTGTTCTTTTTTGAATCAGAATATACTGTATACTGAGAAGGAAAACTAAAATAAAATCTATATTATCATTAACATTTTAAAACAAATATTGGTTCAGTACCCTCTTGCAACTATCATTTGTTTGAGAGATCATTTCTTCCTGCTTTTTGTAACTAAGATTAAGTGAATTGCTGTACAGTACAGTCAAACCTCGCATAAAGAGCATCTCGCTTAAAGAGTAACTCGCATAAAGAGCAGAATTTTCTCTGAATGTTTGCTTCGCTTAACAAATAAAACCAATCAAAAACTCGCTTAACTAATGAATCGAGGTTCGCAACCCCCCCCCCCACAATTAGTAATTTACAATGGTGTTTCGCTTAAAGAGCAAACTCGCTTAAAGAGGAGTCCTGTGGGACGCATTATGCTCTTTAAGCGAGGTACAACTGTATTGTATTTTTTGCCATTTACCTGACAACTTCATTTGAACACATGGCTTGTAGGTAAGTACTGTATTCTTTTTCTTGCTCCTAAAACTGTATCTTAGCATTTGTACTATAATGAATGAAGTAACTATTAGATGTATCATGTTTTATCAGGCTACATTCCTCTTGGATCCCTTTTGTCTTGGAGCTCTTCTTAAAGTGAATAATATTGTGCAATGTTAGCCATTATTTATTGTGAAATAATTCACAGTAAGAGCAGAGGAACTCACTGTTTTCTAGCATTGCTGTCAAATACTTTGGGAATATATTTGCATCTCAATATATATGTAAGCACTTATCATGAAATGTAACAAATGGCTCTGCATGAGAAGGAGAAAATGCTAGGCTGCTTATAATGAAGAAAACATCTAAATAAAGAATGGTGAACATGTCACCCACAAAGTGTTCTTGAAATGGAACTTATACCATAGCTGGAGTATCTGATGGAGAGGCATAATGGAAGTTGTAATCCAGAAACATCTGCAGCATCAAGTTACTTTCATGGCTGATTTAGATATTTTAGGTTATTTGAGGTCTCTATGGAGATAGTGTTCAGTCTGTGGAGTTGTTGTGAATGTATCAAAATGTGAAATGCCAGGGTTTGCACCAAAGGGAAGTTTTTTTGATAGCTGAAACTAAACTAGGCTTAATGCTAACCTACAATTTCAGTATGGGCTTTGAAGTGTATCATACTTTGATAATCATATGTTGTTCTTGGAAGGAAGACCAGTATGGAAGGCTTATTTTGATTTAAATTGAATGTTAACTGAATTTTTTTAGGGCTAGGCATTAAGAAATTACAGTGTTCTTTTAAATGTCTGTTTAGGCATGCTAAAACTATCTTTAGCTTTCCCCCCAATCTTTGGGTTCCAATGTAATCTCAGACTTGAACCCTAGCACACTTAGCAACCTGAACATAAATATAATCAGAATTAAACCCCTTTCATTTCACTGGAGTTTCCATAGTCGTGCTGAGTGTGAGTAAGGTGGCAAGCTCACTTGGAAGTGGATTCCCCAAATTCTATATCCTCCTTATGAGAACTATTGAATACTATTCCCATGCTGTGATGTTCTGTCTACCAGATGAGGACAAGATGTGCAGTAGTTTGTACCTATTAATGTTGTTTCTACCTGTGTAGCAATTTCTGATCTAATAAACTGCACAAAAATTTATTTTAAGAGTGATCAAACTGGGAAGTAAAGATGTTTGACTGGCAGCTTTCAAAATGTTCTCTTTTTAGCCTGATTCCCTGTTGTGTTAGGAATTACAGTCAAACCTCGCATAACGAATGCCTTGCATAGCGAGAAACTTGCATAACAAGCGGGCATTCCACAAACCTTTTCAACTTGCATAATGAAAATTTTCTTTATCCGAAACCGGCATTTCCTATGGAAAAACTCACATAACAAAAATTTTCTTTATCCGAAACCGGCATTTCCTATGGAAAAACTCGCATAACGAAAATTTTCTTTATCCGAAACCGGCATTTCCTGTGGAAAAACTCGCATAACAAAAATTTTCTTTATCCGAAACCGGCATTTCCTGTGGAAAAACTCTCATAACGAAAATTTTCTTCATCCGAAACCGGCATTTCCTACGGAAAAAGTCGCATAATGAAAATTTTCTTTATGCAAGTTTTTCCATAAAACATGTCGTTATGCGAGTTTTTCCGTAGGAATTTTCATTATGCAAAAAAACCTTGCATAACGAAAAACTCGCATAGCGAGCAGCCTCGCAGAATGAAATATTTTCATTATGTGAGGTTTGACTGTAGTGGATATGTTATTTCCTAGATTCTTTTATTGATTTTGGCACTCTTTACAATAGCTGGGGAAGGGGTAGGTCTAAAACTAACTAGCCTAGCTATCAACTGTCCTAGGAACAACATTAAAGGAGGATATAGTTGAGGAATTCAACCTCCCCTACGTCACTTGAAGGACTCTGAATAGGCTGAGGGCCAGAGCGCCTAAATGCAAAACCAACATGGTCAAGTGGGGGCTCCAGGCAGAAAACAACATGCTGTGGGGATGTGGGGAGAGACAGGATCTCTCATTTACTGGTCTGCCGATTACTTCCAGAAACATGCACTGATGAGGACTTAAGTTTGGCCAACGACAAAGCCATGAAAGTGGTTTCATTTTGGTAGTCCAGGGTCACGAAAGGAGAAGAATCAAATGTCCTAAAAATGCTTCCTGCAAATACAGCATCTTTCTCTTTGCCATATGTTCTATGTTTTCCCTTTGCCATATGATGTGTGTTCTCCTGTCACTCCTATCATATTTTGTCTTTGTTTTGCACACTAACATGGGAAGGGCCAGCATTTAACAGAAATGGTAACCGCTTAGTTTGAATCTAAACAGCCAATCAGTAGGATAAAGGTTTCTTCCTTCCAAACTACAGTACAGTACAGTACTGGTATTCCACTCTGAGCTCTGTGTCTGTTGTAGTTTAGCTCTTCCTATTCAGTTTTTCAGCCTAGGAATAACATTAACACTTGTATACCGCCTTATAGAGTCTATGGCAGTTTGCAACTTTTTAAAGCTGGGGCCGGGTCATGCTCCCCTCAGACAGCTTCGGAGGGGGAGGGGATATGGCCATTTTGCCCTTCCTCCACCGCATGGCACTTCCTGGGGTGGTGGAGGTGGTGGGCCCCCCACATGAAATGGTGCCAAGGGCGGTTTAGCATTTGCTCCCACCATACAGGGTATTCATTTTACCAACCTCGGAGTCAGCCTTGTGTCTCATCAGGATCAAGCTCACAATGTCAGCAGTTTTGGCTGCAGAATAGCAGTTTAACCATGGTGCCACCAGGCTCTAGTTATTTCTTTCAAAATACATAGGTTGGTTCAGAAAGCTAGTACTGTACTGTAGTTCAGTACCGTCTTGCAACTATCATTTGCTTGCGAGGTTGTCTTCCTGCTTTTTGTAACTAAGATTAAGTGAATTGCTGTATTGTATTTTTTGCCATTTACCTGACAACTTCATTTGAACACATGGCTTGTAGGTAAATATTCTTTTTCTTTCTCCTAGAACTATATCTGAGGATTTGTACAATAGGAACAAAGAAGTAAGAAAAGGGGAATTGAGTCAGGCTTGCATTTCAAAATATTCAACTTTAATCCTTTGGGACATACTAGCTGCACCACTCTGCCAGGATTATTCAACTCTTCCGAGTGACTCATTGCCTTAACTGTATTAGAAAGAGAATATAATGAATGAAGTAACTATTAGATGTGTCATGTTTTATCAGGCTACATTCCTCTTGGATCTCTTTTGTCTTGGAGCTCTTCTTAAAATGAATAATATTATTGTGCAATGTTAGCCGTTATTTACTGTGAAATAATACACAGTAAGAGCAGAGGAACTCACTATTTTGTAGTATTGCTGTCAAATACTTTGGGAGTACATTTGCATCTCAAGATATATGTAAGCACTTTATCTTGTAATGTAATACAGTACTGTACCTTTGTTTCTCAGACCTACCTGCTGAATGTAAAACTGTTGCAAAATAGTTGTATTGCCATGCTGAGGGACACTTACCATGTAAAGAAGTGAGTGCCATTGTGTGCATCTGTTAAACGGTTGGGAAGAATGCAGTATGAATTGTCTTCCCAATATGGACCATCACGGCTGTTTTGAATTGCAGCTCACATCACATCATTGTGGTTGGTCATTCAAGCCAGGACAGATGGGAATTGCACAACAAAAATCTAAAGCATGCATGGCCAAACTATGGCCCACAGGCCAGGTACGGCCCTCAAAGCCATTCCATCAGGCCTGCGACACCCTCACCAAACCAGGAAGTAAATATGGACTATTCCGCACGTCCGTGAAAAGTGGCCATTTTGTGTCCAGGTTTGGTGCAGGAAACAAAATGGCCACTTTCACACATGTGCAGAAGTGGCCGTTTTATTTCCTGGTTTGGCACGGACGCTTCTACACATGCGCGAAAGTGGCCATTTTGTTTCCTGCTCCAAACCAGGACACAAAATCGCTACTTTCATCCATGTGCAAAAGTGTCTGCACCTTGCGTGCGCAAGCGCAAACATGCCGTGTTCCGGGGTGTGTTCTGGCCCACTCAGCTGTTTTGGCCCAAAAGGTTTGGGCAACCCTGATCTAGAGGAAATCGAGATCAGTGTAAAATGATAATTTATTTATTTATTTAATCATATTTGTATCGCTGCCCAACTCAGCAAGTGACTGGGTGGCACACAACATTAATATTAATCATTTGTTGTTGTTGTTCAGTCGCACAGTCGATTCCGACCCTCTGCGACCACACGGACCACTGTCCGCCAGGCACTTCTGTCCTCCGCCATCCTCCACAACTGGCTCAGCTTTGTGCCCATTGTGTCTACAATACCATCTAGCCATCTCATTTTTGGCCACCCCCTTCTTGTTTTGCCCTTAAAAACCCTACAAAGATTACCCACCCCCACCCCATCAGTTGAAAGATAGCAGCTAAAAGAGAGGAAAGAAACAAGAGTGGCCTTCGTTATATAAGCCAGCAGGTGGGAGTCACCATGCCACCAGTGCCCCACACCTGCTCTGCCAGCCAGGTTTTTAGCTCTTTCCTGAAGAGCAACAGCTCTGTCCAGAGAAGCAGCTCGGTTGGCAAGAGCTTCCATAGGGCCAGAGCAGACAGTGTAAAGGCCCTCCTTCTGGTGCTAGAGAGATGAGCCTCTCTAGCTGATGGTACCTTCAGAGAGCCCCTCCAGTCTGCTCTAGTGGGACAGACAGAGGTTCTTGGGGTGATGCAGTCTCTTAAATATCCTGGTCCACTACTATGTCGGGCTTTCTCCTTTGCTTTTCAGAGAACCATCCAATTTTGTTTTTCCACTTCCAGGTCATTTCATTTATGTGGACACCTCACTGAGCACAAATGGTGGCACAGCTGTGTTGCTGAGTCCTGAACTCTACAGAGAAGAGTGGAGCTGTATTAGACTTATATATCAGATTGCAAGATCTTCAGAGTCATCATTAAATCCTACGGCCTTAAATGTATACCTAAGGATGGAAGGAGAAAGTTTTGATCATTTACTGTGGACAACTACAGAGCGCTCAGAAAGCTGGCTTATAGCAAGCCTGGATCTAAGAAATAGTACTGACAAATACAAGGTAAGCATTGCTTTAAAATAAAGGATTGCAGTCACAGTACTTATGTGGGTTTCTGGTCATTTGTTTATTGATTACTTAACCAGACTCCATCTGGCCTTTCAATAATATTTAAATGTTTTAATGCTTCTAACATTTTCTTGGGCTGAATCAATTCATTTAGCCATGCAAGAACATCAACTTTAATGAGTGGATTAAAAAGAACATAAGCAAATAAATGGATACTCTGATGTTTTGCTTGCCATTTTCTTCCCTATGGAAGTCACAGAAACATGTGGAACAACTACAGTATAGCCTTTTCCAGCTATCTGCAAACCAACATGGAACTTATGTAGTATACTAGCAGTCTGTGTTTCAACATAAGCAGATTTATTAGAATATATGTAGGAAGCCTGTGCATATACTGGGATTCCTTATGGAGATTCTAATTAATGCACGCAAATCGTAATGAAGCTTGCTGTTTGCCATACAGATTCACTGTACCCCAATTAATATGGAAAAGAACTGCAGGCTTCACTTCATTGGATCTTAACATTGTTCTTAGTAGGACCTCTCAAGGTGTTGTCTAGAAAACCACAGTGAAAAATAACTGAAACGCAAGCATGCCTGGATCTTTGTTCACTGGATTGCACAAATGTTTATTTTAGTTAGGCTTATCTTTTCAGAATCTTTGCTACAACATAAAGCTCGCTGTGTGTGATCCGGTATCAAATCTTAAGATAAACATAAGAGTGATGAGTTCCTGCTTCAATCCTAGGTTTTGCCTGACTTGCCTGAAATCATTCTCACTATGCATAATAAGTTGGGTAGGACCTGGAAAGGAAGCAAGACCTCTTTAATTGCTGACAATCTTCCTCTGTCAGTGATGTCATAACCCTTAGACAATAATTTATTGAACAGAACTTGGGGCAGTTTGTAAGGAGCTTATGAAACTACAAGTCCAGAGCTACCCAGTGACCTAGTTATGCCTCTGAATATGAACAGGTATTTAGTGTCTGCCTCTACTACCTGAAGACGTTAGATTTTGTTCCTGATACGGCTGTTCTTCATAAGAATCTTACATGTAGAAGAGATCCCACAAAAACCATCTTATTAGCTTATTTGTTTGTTATATTTAAAGGCCTCCTTCCCCAAAGGGGACACAATTTTAAAAAGTTCAAATTAAAACACCATACATTATACATTCTTTTTCTTTTGTGTCTAGGCCAGACGTGAAATGCCAAAATGAAGCCACCTTTTTGTGAGTTCATTCTGCAGTTCCTGTTGGGTAACCTGGTGTGAGAAAGATTAGCCGACAACACAAGGTTGCTGTTATGATTCAAAATACAGTAATACCTCAGATAACGCTAAGACTTGGTTCCACAAGTATTGGTGTTATCTGGTTTTTAGTGTTATCCGATGCATGTTAAAATCTTATGGGATGGATCAGATAACATTAAAGCTCCATAGAGATACATTGTAACTGCACAGGCTTTAGCGGTTATCCGATCCATCCCATAGAACCTTAACGTTATTCGATCCAATTCTCCCCAGATTACTTAACATTATGCGATTTTAGCGTTATCCGAGGTAAACGTTATCTGAGGTATTACTGTACCACAATCTTTGAGGAGGCTTTCTGTGTACCCCATGATACATTAAAACAGGGGTTCCCAACCTTTTCAAGCTGGGGACCGGGTCACACTCTCTCAGTCAGTTTTGAGAGCTGGATGGCCATTTTGCCCTGCCTGCACGATGGGGTGGCCATTTTGTTTCTCAAATGCCCTTGGGGGGGCACATGAAATGGTGCTATGGGGCAGATGCGGCCCATGGGCCTTAGGTTGGGAACTCCTGCATTAAAACATTTAAACTATAGTAATAATGTAATTAAAATACATTAAATTATTAAAAACAGGATTACAAAATTGAAAACTTTAAAAAGCAGACCTTAACTCAGCTAAAGATCAGCATCCAGAGTCTCATTTATAATTATTAAAAAGGTTGCCTGAAGCGATGGTTCTTCAGCTGTTGGCAGAACGATAAAAAGGAGGGGGGGGCAACCTATCTTCCCAACAGAAAGCATTCCAGAATCTTAGAGCTGCCACTGAGAAAGCCTTCCCTTGTGTCCCCATCAAGTGTACTTCTGATGGCAGCAGGACTGAAGGGAGGTCCTCTGAAGATCTTAAGAGCTGAGTCAGCTCATATGGGAAAATACAATCCTTCTGATACCCTGTACCCAAGCTATATAGAGTTTTATGGGTAAGGGCCAGCACTTTGAATTGGACCCAGAAATGGACTGGTAGCTATTGCAGTTGTCGTGGCAGGGGCTGCTGAATTTGAATCCAGCTGAAGCTTCTGAAACATCTTCAAAGGCAGCTCCACAAAGAATGTGTTACAGTAATCCAAGTGGGGTGTAACTAAGGCATGTGTCACTGCAGCCAAACCAGGCAGCTCAAGAAATGGGTGCAGCTGGTGCACCAGTTTTGACTGTACAAATGTACTTCTGGCCACTACTGAAACCTGGATATCCAGACTCAGGGTTGACTTGAGGAGTAGACCCAAGCTTTGGGGCGTAACCCCATCCAGCACAGGTTGCATCCCAATTCCCTCATCTGCCTTCTGATTGACCAGGAGCATCTCTGTCTTATCTGGATTCTTGCAGTTTGTTTGCACTCATCCATCCTATGACTGACATCAGGCCCTGATTCAAAACAGAGAGAACTTTCTTGGAATTAGGTGGGAAGGAGAGGTAGGGTTGGGTTTTGTCAGCATATTGGTGACACTAAACCCCAGAACTCTGGATAATCTCCTCCAGGTGTTTCTTCTGGGTTCTCCCTTCTAGGAAGGGCTTGAGCCACTATAAAACAGTGCCTACAAGCCCTATCGCAGAGAGATGGCATGATCAATGATATCAAAAGTCACTGAGAGGTCTAGCAGAACCAACAAGGAACACTTTCCCTGTCTTGTTCTTGGCATAGGCCATCCACCACGGTGACCAGAGCTGTCTCTGTCCTATGGCTCAGTGTCCCCCAACCTTTGGTTTTTGGATTTTAATTTCCAGAAGCCCAAGTCAGTATATTGGCTGATCAGTGCTTTGGGGAATTGACTTAGGCTTCTGGGAATTGAAATCCAAAAACCAAAAGTTGGGGGACATTGTGTAACAGGTCTGAAACCAAACTGAACTAGGTCTTGATAATCTACTGTACTTCATCCAGAACCCACCACATTGCATTTTAACAAACTGTATTAAAATGTTAATACTTATACTAGGTTTGTCTTCTTCTTTTAGATTGTATTAGAAGGTGCATTGGGAGAAGATATTTTTGCCAGCATTGCTATTTTTGAAATTAAAATTACTACTGGCTACTGTATAGGTAGGTAACATTTTATAATAACTGCTTCTATTTAAAATGAATATATAATTAAATTATGAAATTACTTGTAACTGGAGTATTAGTTCAGATCAACGAGACATTAACAGTCTTAATATAGTAACAGTCTTAATATAGCAACATTCTACTAAAATCTCTAATAATAAATAGTTATGTTATTTCAAGTTAAAATTAATATATGTTTAACTAAAATGTTACTGATTTCATCATGGTATATTTTTGTGAAAAAAGTATAAATATTGTGTTTGACATTTATTTATTTATTTATTTATTTATTTATTTATTTCTCATACTTGCTATCCCGCCCCAATCAGGCGAGCCCGACTCTGGGCGGCTAAAGGCATAGATTTAAAAACATATCAGCATTAAAAATTTAAAAATTCATAAACTAAAACAGTATCTGGGGTGTCGTCAGAAGGGTGGTTATCCCTAGACTAACCACCCCACATGGGATCCCCCATCCCTGGAACCCCACACTTGTCCTGCCAGCCAGGTCTTTAAGCTCTTCCGGAAGGACAGGAGCTCTGTCCGCAGGCGCAGCTCAGTTGGGAGGAGGTTCCAGAGGGCCGGGGCGAACACGGAGAAGGCCCTCTTCCTGGTGCTAGTGAGGCGAGCCTCCTTAGCCGATGGAACAACAAGAGAGCCCCTCCGATCCACCCTGGTGGGACGGACTGATGTTCTTAGGGTGACGCGGTCTCTTAGGTATCCTGGCCCACTACCATATAGGGCTTTAAAGGTAATGACCAGCACCTTGAATTGCACCCGGAGACATACTGGCAACCAGTGCAGCTCCCGAAGCAGTGGTGAGGCCCGAGCATAACGCCCACGTCCCATCACTACCCGGGCTGCCGCATTTTGGACCAGCTGCAGTCTCCGAATGGTCACCAAGGGCAGCCCCATGTAGAGTGCATTACAGTAATCAAGTCTGGAGGTGACCAAAGCGTGCGTGACCATGAGCAAGGCGTCCCGGTCTAGGAGCGGGCGTAACTGGCGTATTACACGAAGTTGTGCAAAAGCCCTCCAGGAGGACCCCCAGATTACGCACCAGGTCTGTTTGGGGCAAAGCTGCCCCATCCAGAACCAAAGCTGGCAACTCCTGTGACAACGCAAGGCCCCTCACCCATAGCCACTCAGTCTTGCCGGGATTCAGCTGTAGCCTGTTTTCCCCCATCCAGACCTTAACAGCCTCCAGGCACCTGGAGAGGACCTCCACTGCACCGCCTGGGTCCCCACGGGCTGAGATGTACAACTGGGTATCATCAGCATACTGATGATACCTTACCCCATGGGAACGGATGATCTTACCCAGCGGCTTCATATAGATGTTAAATAGGAGAGGAGAAAGTACCGAGCCCTGAGGCACCCCATATTGCAGGGGCCTAGGGCTGGACTTCTCCTTCTCCAGGCACACCGACTGGGTCCTGTCCCTCAGGAATGAGGAAAACCAGGACAACACTGTGCCCTGGATCCCCAGGCCCCGGAGCCTTCCCAGAAGGATGCCATGATCGACAGTGTCAAAAGCCGCTGAGAGGTCGAGAAGAGCAAGGACAGACGGCTCCCCTCTGTCCCGCTCTCTCCAGAGATCATCCACCAATGCGACTAGTGCAGTCTCAGTACCATATCCGGGCCTGAATCCTGACTGAAATGGGTCCAGATAATCCGCTTCATCCAGGACTACCTGTAACTGCTGCGCCACAGCTTTTTCCAGAACCTTACCTAAAAAAGGTAGGTTGGACACTGGACGGTAGTTGGAAATTACCGTGGGGTCGAAGGACGACTTTTTTAACAGGGGGAGCACTAAAGCGTGTTTGAAAGGTGCTGGAAAATGCCCCTCTTTTAATGAAGCATTAATAATCGCCTCGACCCAGCCCCCTGCCACAGTCTTGGCAGCTTTAATTAACCAGGCAGGGCATGCGTCCAGTGCACAGGTCATGGCACGAACAGATACAAGAAGCCTGTCCACTTCCTCAGGGCCAACAGGATCGAACTGATCCCAGATAACGTGGCTAGACTGTGCTTCAGTCAACCCCAGTTCAGTACCTTCCACACCGGGATTAAACTTTGAGCGAATCTGAGCAACTTTCCCCGCTAGATAATCAGCAAAAGCAGCAGCAGATCCCTGCCAACCAGGGCCCGGCCCTCCTATGCCAAGGAGGGACCTGGTCACCTGGAACAGGGCCGCTGGGCGGTTATCTGCGGAGGCAATGAGGGCGGTGAAATATTGGCGTTTCACCGACCCCATCGCCACTAGGTAGTCTTTAATAGCAGCTCTAACCAGTGTTTGATCGGACTCGCCGAGTCCGAGTCTTCACCCAGCGGCGCTCTCGGCGTCTCTTACCTCATTTCAGCTCCCTTAGCTCTTCTGTAAACCAAGGGGCAGATCGATCCCCACGAGCATGGAGAGGCCGTAGTGGCGCAATTACATCCAAAGCTGCGGTCGCAATTACATCCAAAGCTGCGGTCGCTAAATTTAATTATTTTTAAAAAAATTAATAATCTTAATAGATTGTATCTCATACCACAGATTGTGAGCTATATAGTGAATGCCCATATGGTGTGCTCTGAAAAATTAACTCATTCTCTTTGCAACTGCAGAATGTAATTTTGAAGAAAACCATTTATGTGGTTTTATGAACCGCTGGAACCCCAATGTGAACTGGTTTGTTGGAGGAGGAAACATTGGAAATTCACAGTCTATCCTTCCAAGAGACCATACTCTTAACAGTGAATTTGGTAAGTAAGACAAGAGTTATTTAGAAAAGAATAGGAAAAAGATAAGTATAAATGTAAAAAAGTAATAAATGCATTTGTATGTCCTGTTTTCACTTTTGTTTAAAAGGGCTTCGGTTCTGAGTCCTGACACTGGAGCATGAGAGCCCCATCACTGAATGTTTAAAAATTACCTCACGGTGAGCTTAAAAACAAGAAATAAAGGATCGGACGGAAAATTGAAAGCTGAAAGACTTAATGGCATTTTAATATAAACAGTTTATATTTAAATAAATCATGCTGTAAACGTTCTCCCCATTCCTAGAATATTGGCAAAGGCAAATGGCCTTGCAGAATTATGTGTTTCTCCAAGTTCCACATAATTTTTTTCATGTATGTTTTTGTATCTGTTTGCTTATAAGACCTGAAAGAAACACTGTACTGTATTCATAATTTTCCTATGTGAGTAAGTTCATATAGTATGATTTATTTAGGCAGTGTTTCAAAAATATTTTCCCTACAATCCTGTCAGCTGTTCACACTGACCAGACTAATGAACACGAAATAAAATTAACCTTATATAAGCTTGAAATGCTTTATCAAGGTTATAATTCTTATTTCTTTTTTCCTTGAAGTGCATATATTCTAAGACAACATAATTTAGACTAGTGCTAAATATTATGTATGGAACACAGAAGATATAAAGCCTGTATTGTCTCTTTTCCTGCATCACGGTATCCGATATCCAATGAAACTTCATGGAGTACATTGTATATTGATTTAAGAAACTGTGGAAGTTGATAAATATGATCCATTATCTACATGCTAAAGGAGATACAGTGGTACCTCGCTTAAAGAGCATAATGCGTTCCACAGGATTGCTCTTTAAGCGAGTTTGCTCTTTAAGCGAAACACCATTGTAAATGACCAATTGTCGGGGGGGGGGGATTGCGAACCCCGATTTATTTGTTAAGCGAGTTTTTGGTTGGTTTTATTTGTTAAGCGAAGGAAACGTTCAGAGAAAATTCTGCTCTTTAAGCGAAACGCTCTTTAAGTGAAATGCTCTTTATGCGAGGTTTGACTGTACTTCTACCTTCTTTAATCATTATAAGCATACAAGACTCTGTCCAGATACATACCTTCATTCTAAAACCAAGGCCAGTTGTGCCATTACACATTTATGCCTTGAATGTGTACCTGAAAACAATAAAAAAAGTGCAATTTTTGGGAAGAATTGACATTAGTCAGGATCACAGAAGGTGGAGTTGGGAGGATTCCCTCTCCTGTTATGATCCTGACAAATCTCAGTCCTCCATAATGGGGTGCTTGTTTGGGGAGGGGGAATTTCATACCAATTGACCACAGTATCCACTTTGAAATTTGAATCTGATATATCATTAGGCACATTTGAAATGATATTTAAACATAGTTTCATGTTTGAGCATTAGCTGAATATATACATCTAAATCTATTAATTTCAGCAGAAAATATAAGGACATTGGCCTAAATCCAGTTGTTACTCCCAAAGAGAGTTGTTTGCTGCAAATTGATCAGAGTATACATTTTTTTTCCTGCCCCAGGGCACCAGGAGGCCTGGTCTTGGAGGCACGCTGGTTCTGGGCTGCCTTCACGCTCTGAGGCAATCAGGAAAAATGCCGTTGGTGTGAATTTGTTTAAGGTGGATCCCAGCTTGCCATGAAGTGACCCACACATTATGATATCGGAGCCGTCTCCTGAGGCACATATGAAGTGAGAAATGCAGGATTTAGCACTGGGACTACAGTGGATTGCCGCAGCCTTGAGGATATGGATAAGGTGTGGCTTCACAGCCAGACCATCTGGCATGGCCTCTTCCACCTCCATGACCATTGGGAACCAGAGTTCCTCCTCTGCTCATTTTGCCGTTGGGCCCACTCAAACAGAGTAGATCTGTTGAAATAGTCGGATTCATATAAATGGTGACTTGCTGTTGAGCATTTAACAAGTACAGTATACTGTAGTTAAAACTAGCAACGAAAATTAGAATTAAAAGTACAGGTCTCCCTCGCTTGAAAGCCAGTCACATCTGACTCTAGGGTAGAGTGCTCATCTCTGTTTACAGCCAAAGAGCCAGTGCTTTATGCATCTGCAGACATTTCCATGGTCATGTGGCAGGCATGACTAGATGCCGGAGTGGATGCAATGCAGTGGCATAGTGTGGGATGGCATGGGGGCGGCCCACCCTGGGCAGCACTTTTTTGGGGTGGCAAAATGTCACTTGGGCGTATGGGTGTTCTTGGACTTCCAATTCCCAGAAGCCCTAGAGGCTGCTGTGGGGATGGGCGCCAGCATCTTGGGCCCCACCCAGGGGGCGGCAAATTTGGCTTACGCCCCGGATGGCTGAAACCCACGTCCTGGACCCTGGGTGGTTGAAACCCACGCTATGCCACTGACACAACGCTGTTATCTTTCTTACCAAAGCGGTACCTATTTATTTGCAATTTCTTGCTTTCAAACTAGTAGATTGGCAGGAACTGGAACAGAGATGGGAGCTCACTCTGTCATACAGCACTCGGGTCTCGAACTGCTTACCTGCTGACCTTCCCATCGTCAAGTTCAGTATCTTAATCGCTACACCACCACAGTCCTGCAACTTGAATTAGGCCACAGTATTTCTTTCTATCTTTCCGCAGCACATAATCCTGCCTTAATTCAATCTAACTGCCAGTTTGTTCAAAGGAATGTTCAACCAGGAGAGTCACTGAGTGGATCTGACAGATCTATCAGCCTGGCCTATTTTGCAGAGCTGTTAAAAATAAAATGTCACCATTCGGTGAGTTGGATCCAGGCTCCCCATGAGTGGAGTTCAGTTCATGTGACACATCCATTGAGAGAGAGGAGTAGGATGATGATTTTTGCCAGTTCCTTTCCCCCCCTACAAGAAGGAAGAGCATGCCTGCATCCAACCACAAGTCTTTTGGATGAAGCATGAAAGAAATCAAAATAATCAGCACCAGAGAAAAGTCCTTACAGATCCCACCCACCCACCCCCCGAATTAAAAGAGAAAAGTATAAAATAGTGAAATATGTGATGCAATGTTATCACATGGATAATTTCCTAACGCTTCAGACTCTCAAAGAGAGAAAATAAATATTAACTCTTAAATTTGTCTTTCCTCAAATTGATGGGAAAAGACTGCATTATTCTTCAAATAAAGACCAGAACAGTATTTGCCCTAAACTGACTGCAAGTAACATAAAAAGTCTCTCTAGAATAATATATTATGTCCCAAACTAAAACTGATTCCTCAAAGAAAGAAGAGAGGCGTGCCCTTTTAAAAACTCTTAGGAATATTCTGTTGCTGGTAATGTTTTTTACCCTCAGTGTTTTGTAAATGAGAGATGGGATGGGTTCTTGAATTCTGAAATAGATACTATTTCCGAGATGACAAACCACTAAATGTTATGTATTTTGTGCTGGAAATACTGAGTGCAGCAGAAGCATTTGACCCTAAAATTAGAGAAGATGTCAAATCCAGAGGCTTCTTAGCAGAATCTTCTCATTTCCATGTAGCCTTTTAAACATGTTAAAAATGTTAGCCCCCAGCCGCAATTAAACAACTGTTTCTGACTCAGGGTTTTGACTTATATTGATGCGTATAACCTCATGTTAGGATTCTTATTTTTCTCTGCAGAATTTAAGAGCACAAAATTAAGGGTGCTCTTTTAAGTGTGTGAATGATATGGTTTGGGGATAAATTGAGAATAGCTAGCCAGGGAACAATGGGCAGAATGTTGACCAGTGTTAGCATTTTTGCAGTAATAAAGTTATAAATATCTATGAAGAAATCTAAACTTGTTTAAACTTCTTCTTCTTCTTCTTCTTCTTCTTCTTCTTCTTCTTCTTCTTCTTCTTCTTCTTCTTCTTCTTCTTCTTCTTCTTCTTCTTCTTATTCTTATTCTTATTCTTATTCTTATTCTTATTCTTATTCTTCTTATTCTTATTCTTATTCTTATTCTTATTCTTATTCTTATTATTATTATTATTATTATTAAATTTCTATACCACCCTACGTGGTAGAACCAACTCAGGGTGGTTCACAACACAGGTAAAGTTACAAGTTCATAAACACAACTTGTCAATAAATCATAAAGAATCAATATCAAATAACATCAAAATAACATCATTACAGTAACAAAAAAATGCAATAAACATCAGTATTAAGTAATAGTCAAAAATTTCCATATCTCAGTCAAGTTTACACAAAAAACAGAACTAAACGAAAACAAAATAATTGCTAAATCCCACGACAAGTGACAAGCCTCTCCGTCTGCTGCACAGCGTCTCTTAAAGTCCCAGCAGGGTGGGGTCCTGGGGACAGGTGGAATGAGTCCCAGGGCTGGACACCGCTGCAGCCTCTCATCTCAGCCACAGATGTTATTGGCGGGAGTGGCGGCAGTGTGAAAAAGTCCCACCACACAGTGTCTCTTAGAGACCCAGCTAGGGTGGGGACCCGGGGACAGGTGGAACAAGTCCCAGGTCTGGATGCCATGGCGGCCTCTCATCCCAGCCGTGGATGTTACTGCGCGGCGGCCACCCGCGGCGGCCACCCGCTGTGGCTCCTGCCGGCGGCCCTTTTCAGTCCCCCCTCCCACAGGTGTTGTGAGTCCAGGGGAGGGTGGAGATGTCCACAGAGCAAGGGCAGCTAAGCTAATGAGAATAATTCATAAAGTTCAATTCATCTACATATAGACAACGGAATCATGTAGATTTGCACAGGGTTCTAACAGCCATTTATTCCAAAACCTACCAATTAGGTAAATTCACAACTATAGCATCTGTAACAGATATCTATCCAACCTCTGTTTAAAACTCATCAAAGGAGAATTCAGCATCGTTCAATTCAGAAGTTCTTCAAAATCTCATGCCTTGTAATTTGAGTAGAATCCCATTTTCTGGAGCAGCAGAAAACAATATTGTTAAATCATCTACACCAGGGGTTGGCAACCTTTTTAAGTCGGGGGCCAAGTCACACTGCCTCAGACAGTTGAGGGGGCTGGACTGGTGCCTCCCCACAAATGCTGCCATAAATGCATCCATGGCTGCCGTAAATGTGGCCGTTGGAGCAAGGGCGGAGGCCTGATTATTTGGTGCTGCAGGCCAGATTCAGCCCACAGGCTATAGGTTGCCGACCCCTGATTTACATGATACCTCTTCAAATATATGAGGAATATCATATTACCTCTCACTCTTATCTTCCCCTGGCTAAACATTTTCAACTCCCTCTACTGTTCTTCATAGGGATAATGCTCATGAATCTAGACAGTCTTTCTGTTCTGTCATGGCTTTTCATCTCAAGGAGGCAACACCTCTCTGTCAGGTACATACATTGTCTTGGCTTTCTTCATTAGAATGTCCCTTACTGCTATGACAAGTTTCTTCCTCCATAGAGAAAAAGCAAGAATCCTTCCAGTCACAAAATTCCCCCATAGCTATGTTCACAGAGGTGAAGAAGTTGCAGGATTTCAGACCAGTCTTCTGCTGATTCAGTTGGGAAGCGTGTCAATTTGGATATGTTAACTCTGAAATACTTAAAAGTATCAGTTAGATCAGATGAACAAATATCTGGACAGCCTAATAAATATAGTTATAGCCAGTGGTGGACTTCAAAATTTTTTACTACCACACTGTGGGCGTGGTATGGTGGGTGTGGCCTGGGGAAAAGCCCTGCATTTCACCTGAATTAGGACTACTTTATTTCAAAACATGGATGGGCCAGTCAGAATTTCTGCTACCATTTCTGGCAAACTGGTGCGAACCTGCTGTTTCCCACTACTAGTTACACCATTTTAAAATGATATTTCCAGCCATTGATCTCCAGTGTTAGCCATTGGAAATATTATTTTCATAATTTACCAGTCTGTTTTAATTTGAATAGGTTACGTTATGTTATTATGGAATGTAACAGTTTGCTATAGGATTATTTATTATTTATTTATTTATTAGTTCAACTTTATATTGCCGCCCACTCACCGTAGCAACTCAGGGTGGCTTATAAACAGTACATTTTATTACAATACAATATGTTGGTGTGGGCTCTGGATGAGGAGTGGCAAAGTCCTCAACTTGCCCTGGCTTCTTCTTCCCTGGCAGTTGGTGTGGGCTCAGGGAGGGGTAGCAAAGATTACCTCTTTAAGAATAGTTTAAGGATTACCTCCTTATGAGGGCAGTTTGACTTTGGTTTACTGGTTAAGCACTAGGCTTGGAGACTGGAAATACGTGTTCGATTCCCGAGAGCTGCCTGATGGGGGACATGAAAGGAGCCTCATACAGGCATCCTCTGCAAAATTTCCTTTCAACCCGGAGTAATCTCTGACACAAAAATAAACCTCTTTAAGTGGTTTAAGGCTTGGAAACTTTAGTTACTTAGCCATTTCCTATGAGTTTATTTATTATCTCACAGGTCTCTAGGTGCAGTTTTTGCTTTGTGATTCAGAAGATGGCTTCTGTGCATCATGCAGCTGAGGCTCAGTCCAAGTTCTACAAGCAATTATTATTATTCACTTTTAAGTCTCTAAAATGGCAGCATTTGAAGTATAGAGATGTATTTTTGTCTTCATGTGTGCCATTTTCGCTGAAGTTTGTCTTTGCATATACCATAATACCAGGTCGTAACCCCCCCCCCCTTTTTCTGGGTCTTATAACCACCTTCATTCTTTGTGTCCTGGCAGAGTGACAGGCTAAGAGGAACAGACTGGTAATCGCTTTTCTTTTCAAAACACTTTTCTGCCATCACCATCCCACAGAAATAATGCAAAATGTCAAAATAAAAACATTTAAATGCTCATGGTAGATAGTCAAATGGTTAAAACTGGATTTAGGACATACAAATTCCTTCTACATAAAAGGAGTTAAGTAAATTTATTAAGAAGGAAAAAGAAATGACAATTTGAAAAGAATAAAAATTTCCAAATGAGTGCAAGGAAGATTCTCAAAAGCAAAAGGCATTCAAGTGGACATCATACCAGTATTCAGAAGAGAAATAGAAAGGGAAAAGGCCCTGGTCGATACTGGCCTTGAAGGTGGTGCAGAAATGAGGGATTTGGATTTTGGGAATATGGGCTAAGCTTCTTGGAAGTTAGACTGCTCACACGTGATGTATGGCACCTCACAAGGACTGGGGAGAATATGTTTGGCTTCAGCATGCAGAACTGGGTATACAGAAGGAGTCTCCTCAAAGATTTTGGTATTTTTGAACCACAATAGGACGTACCCCAGTAATGGCAACCTTGTGTTGCTGGCTAAACTTTCTCACACTATGTCAGGTGAAAGGAACTGCAGAATGAACTCACTAAAAGGTGCTTTAATTTTGGCAGTTTCACATCTGGCCTAGACACAGAAGAAGCATGAAGTATTTCATCAGGAAGGCTTTAAACTGAATTGGAAGTGGGAGAGAGACACAAGTTCAGATGCAAAGCTAGCCAAAGGCTTATGCATAACAAGAGGAAAAGCCCAAGCAATTCTAATGGGACCCCATCATTTTTGTAAAAATGTAGGAAGAAAAGCATACCACAAATAACACAATCTCTGGTACTTATGTATGACAACTAGGAGTATGGGGAACAAACAAGAAGAATTGGATTGTAAATATGACTTAATAGGAAAACTTTAAACTTGGTAGCATGACTCCTATGATGGGAATACAAGAACTTAAAAAAGAATAGAAATACAGTAATAGAAAAGAAGGTGGAGTTGCACTATATGTCAAAAATACACATTCCTGCACAGAAATACAGGTTGCCTTGGTGAGGAGGGTGGTGGATAAACATG
Source organism: Furcifer pardalis (assembly GCA_030440675.1). NCBI lineage: Eukaryota > Metazoa > Chordata > Lepidosauria > Squamata > Chamaeleonidae > Furcifer > Furcifer pardalis. The sequence continues at coordinate 38,085,199 of CP126896.1, forward strand.
GATAAGTATGAATAATAAAAAAATAAAAAAGTAAAAATTAGATTAATTGTCTGATTGAAAGTACAGTATCTGAAATAATATAATTGGCATATCAGAAAACAAAAGCAAAAAGTAATAAAAGAAAAATACTGTAGCACTTTAAAGACTAACTGCTATATTTTTATTGTTATCTTTTGTGGATTATGTCTACTTCAGAGGAGTAAAACTTACAGGCATGGTTTATATACACCAAATGCAGGGGTTAAAGGGAGAAGGGTTTGCTCAAGCAGAATGACAGACAAGCAAGCATAACAATACAGCTTCCTATAAATATAGTAAGAATAGATTATTCAGATTAGTTTTAAATGTCTTCCTTTCAATCTCAAAGGTATGAAGTAAAGCCCTGTCTGGTTTCTGATTTATCCTCTCACTTGTTTACTGCCACCTGGCCATTTCCTGTTCTGCTCAAGTTGTAAAAGAGAATTGGCAGGAAGGTTGTATAATATAATATAATATAATATAATTTAATATAATATAATATAATATAATATAATATAATATAATATAACCGGGGTGAACAGCAAAATAAACATGGTAATTTGAGTCTACTACTGATCACCCAATCAAGGAGAAGACAGGGATGAGAAACAATTTACAAGACACATGATGTAGTAGTAATGGGAAATCAACTACAGTAATACCTCAGATAACGTTTACCTCAGATAACGCTAAAATCGTTTAACGTTAAGTAATCTGGGGAGGAGAATTGGATCGAATAACGTTAAGGTCCTATGGGATGGATCGGATAACAACCGCTAAAGCCTGTGCGGTTACAATGTATCTCTATGGAGCTTTAATGTTATCCCCTTGGTCTGCAAATAGTGGCTGTCCAGGTGTTTTGGACTTCAATTCCCAGAAGCCTCGATCAACTTGGGCTTCTGGGAATTGAAGTCCAAAACACCTGGAGAGCCACTATTTGCAGACCACTGCGTTATCCGATACATCCCATAGGATTTTAACATGCATCAGATAACACTAAACATCGGATAACACCAAGACTTGAGGAACCAAGTCTTAGTGTTATCCGAGGTTTTACTGTATCTTATTACCTGTTGGGAGGTATACTATGTTGGGAACATTTTTCACTCAATAGAAGTGCCATGGCCTATATACTGTATAGTGTACTATCTAGATGTAGTTCGCCAAAATAACTACATATCCCAAATGTAGCTGCTTATTCCAATTGCATTAAATCCAGTCAGTGGAACAGAACTCAGATTAGAATCATACTGCTGGTGCAGGGAAATGTCCAGAAAACTGTTATGTAAAGCTAAAGGTTTCCCTTGCTTGAAAGCCTGTCATGTCCTTCTCTAGGGGGCATTTCTGTTTACATCCAAAGATCCAGTGCTGTGTGTATCTGCAAACATTTCCATAGTCATGTGGCAGGCATGACTAGACATGCTGTTACCTTTCCTGCCAAAGCAGTACTTATTAATCTACTTACAATTTCTTGCTTTTGACCTGCTAGTTGTTGGCAGGAGCTGGGACCGACAGTGGGCGCTTATTTATCGTGCAGCACTTGGGTCTCAAATTGCTGACCAGCCGATCTTCCATTTGTCAAATTCAGTGTCTTAACACAATATAGTACTTCAAATTATCTTGTTTAATTGAAGGATATTGATGAAATGGTCCCATTTAGATTTTTCCATTACAATCACAAAAATATAGTCAACCATCTCCAGCCACCTTTAAATGAAGCCACCCTTCTCCCTTTGACCCCCTGAATTTGGTGTATAAAAACCATGCCTGTAAGTTTCACTCTTTGTCTGAAGAAGTGGACTTAATCCACGAAAGCTAACAATAAAAATATAGCAGTTAGTCTTTAAAGTGCTACAGTGTTTTTTTATTTTATTTTTATTTTGTTTTGTTTTCTGATATGCCTTTAAATGAAAGGTACCATTGCCACCTTTAATGTTACACGATCTGTTGAAAGAAAGAAGTAAATAAACGCATAAGGTCACAGATGGGGAAGACTGAAAATGAAAGAGTGGCCAAAAAAGTGCTTATAAAAAATATGACACAAAATGCTAAAGTTAAGAAAAAGTGTTTCATAGCTAGAAAGGTTTTGTGTTTGTTTGTGCGTTGCCAAGGAGAGGCATATTACAATACAGTACTAGTAGACGGTAACTAGCTGATTTTTTCAGTCTGTTGATGTCAATTACTGGCCACTTCCACCTTGAATTATGAGGAAATAAACTCTTGGCTTCAGTTTCTCTTTTATAGCTCTGGCAAACTCCTTCTTCCCTATGCACTTCCAAAACAAATTTCATGCTGCCATAACTTGTTCACAGAATCTTTTTTTTCTTAGTTTGAGCCATTAGTAAAATTTAAACCAACTTATATGGAGTAAACAAAGCAGCATTTTCTCTCATCTCTATTACAGCAATATATGACAGTCTAGCAAAAAGTCTTTAGAATTTCCTTTTTAAGAAACATTCACATACAGTATTTTGAATTCCTTTTTCTGTAGGCTCTCTTGTAAGACCTTACTTATTTTTCCGAGTATTAAAACTGGTTTTACCAAAATCCAGTGTTAATTTGTTTATTTCTTTCAAATATTTAAAGGTAAAGGTAAAGGTTTCCCTTGCTCAAAAGCCAGTCGTATCCAACTCTAGGGGTTAGTGCTCATCTGTTTCTAAGCCAAAGAGCCAGCGCTGTCTGCTTCTGCAGACGTTTCCATGGTCATGTGGCAGGCATAACTAGACACCGGAGCACATGGAACGCTGTTACCTTCCCACCGAAGTGGTCCCTATTTATCTACTTGCAATTTCTTGCTTTCGAACTGCTAGGTTGGCAGGAGCTGGGACAGAGACGGGAGCTCATTCCGTCCTGCAGTACTCGGGAATCGAACTGCTGACCTTCCACCTCCCAGTCAGCGTCTTAGTGACTTGAGCCACTGCAGTTCCAATATTTACATACTGCTAAAATGATAACATATGGATAAATAACAGTAATACAATAAAATAGTAAGAGAAAGCTGCAGCAGGAGAAACATCATTGGAAAGACCTCAGAGTAAGACGTTTGTTGTTGGCATTTAGAAGACCCATGTCAGTAAGAATACCATGTGTGAAAGCATTGTCATCTCTGTCCTGAACAAAACGGTTCTTGTAGAGCCCTTAGGCACAGGTTAAGAAGGGACTGTCTGTACCTGGCTATAATTTAGTGACATCCTATAACAGTGGTGGCGAACCTATGGCACATGTGCCAGAGGTGGCACACAGAACCCTGTGTGTGGACATGTGCACTGTCATGGGCAAGCCATGCCCCACGCCTCCAGTGCCAATGGCAGTACCGCTTCCCCACATACCCCTCTCCTTCTGCCAATGGGAAGGTGAGAAGGGAAGTTGAAATCCCGCCTGGGAGGTGGCGGCACAGATTAAGTGAAGCAACCAGACACCCCCACCCACTTTTCCGAGGGGGGACATGCACCCATGTGACATCGCTGGAGGCGTGTTTGCAACATCACATGGGTGTGTGGGCATGCGCGGTGCCTGCCTGTGCGCCTCCTCCACCTTGGGCACTCAGTCTCTAAAAGGTTCACCATCACCGTCCTATAATGTTGGTAAAGCTGACAGTCAAGATAATGGGGATTCAAGACTGGGAAAACAAACAAATCATAAATTAGAATGCTAGATATTTTCTTCTTAATATGATTCTCTTTCAATTTACATTTACATTTGGCAGTTTCACTTCTGTCCTAGAAGGAGAAGAAGAAACTTACACTTACTATTAATAAAATACAATCATCAAACTTACGATGAATTGTATAAAATACAATAATCAAACTTACGATGAATTCTCATCTTGAACATGCAAAGGAGATTGATAGAAACTATTTAACTTTGTTGCTTGGGATAGAACTTGAAATCGAAAAACAAAAATACCAGTCTTGTTGTATAGGCATTTTCAGGAGCTCTCTGTTGTTGGCTCATTTCTTATTGATCCATCAAAGTTGTGTCCTACTAGATCTTTGCTGCAGAAACCATCTCTGGGTACCAACTGGCTTCTCTTATTTTTAGGTCACTACATGTATGTCGATTCTCTGTATGTCAAGCATTTCCAGGAAGTGGCTCAGCTAATCTCACCTAGAACTACAACTCCTATGTCTGGCTGTTTGTCCTTTTATTACATGATACAACAGCAAAATGGCATTGTTTTCACCATCTACATGAAAGATAAGAATGGCTTTTATGAAGAGATTTGGAAGGCAGATTGTCCCATGAGTAATGACTGGGTTTTAGGAGAAGTTGACTTCAGAGCACCATATCCAATGGAGGTAAGGCCACCAAACTACCTATAGTTCATGTGCTATTATGGTACAGAAATAACATTTTTTCTGCTATTTGCTCCTTTTTAATATGTTGGTGTGTGTGTGTGTTTAAAATTGATAGTCTGCAAAATCCATTTGGGAGTCTAGTCTGACTGTTCTGTGTGTTATCTGATATTAATAAAAGGTGCCTTTGCCTGGTTTTAGAAAATCCCAAACTTCTTTTTATACCAATTCTCTGTGTAGCATTTGATAGAATGTATAAAGGCCAGGAGATGCTAAAGAAGGTTGTTTCCACCAAAGTAGCTGCCTGTACCTAAATCTGGATTCAACCCACTGAATGTATGTCTATCTTGTCACTGTGCGCTTAGCAAGTGAGATTAGTGATCTGATTTGCATGTCTGTTGAGAAGTGAGGCTTAATCTGGAAAACATAGACAACAGCCAATCTCATATATACGCTTCCTGTGCTTTCTGAGGATCTTTGTTTAATTATATTCTAGTTATGCCCCCACCCCCAAGCCAGACAGTCAGTTATCTGAGAAGCAGAGTCAGATCCATGTTTTCTTTCTTCTGTGTGGAGTTCGATAGGCACAAGCTGTCATGGTTTTGCTTCTTTAAAAATCTGCCACCAGCATCAAAACCTGTATTGTGATAAGGTTTTCTGTATAAAAATATGTTCTGCAAATTTTAATAAAGCAAACCGTTGAATTCATTTCTAGGTTATTTTTGAAGTTGCTTTCAACAGTCCCAATGGTGGATATATTGCTCTTGATGACATTTCTTTCTCTCCAGTTTTCTGCAGCAATCACACAGGTATGAATTACCTTCCCCCATTTGGTTTTATTTTCCACTTAAAAATGAATTTAGATGTGTTGAACCAAAATCCTTTTTCTGTAATCAGTTTTTTGTACTTAAAATGTTTATTTTGTCATATAAATCATGATAATCACTGAGTTATCAATTAACAGACATGGGCATCTACATCACAGAGTAGAACTGGCAAACTAATCATTAATTAGTTTTTAAAAACTTCATCTACATTTGAATTTCCATAATATTTTAATTAGGTTGGATGTTGTAAATATACCAGATTGTTCTAAAATTCTGCAGGGAGTAATCACCATCTTCTAAATTGGATAAGTACTCTTAAAATAGATCCCCAAATTTCTTTTAATAATTTTTACATTAAGAGTCTACTTTAAAAAACAGATTCTCCCAGATCTGCAGCCACTCAGGCAAAATCCTATACTCAGAGGTGTGATATGCCAGGGTATTGACCTCAATCTGGTCTGGGCCTGGCTTTTCTATATTTGGAAATACTGTAACTTCTATTCCTTGACCTTGGAGGGGACAGTTCCTTTCTGCAAGGCTTAGACTTTACTTCCCCTTTGGGAAGAGGCTGCTCCATCTTTTCATGGGGTAGTTGCATTAGTCTAATGTATTTTGTAACACCCGAATTGTGGTATGGTAGTCTTTAAGCACATAGGCCAGGGGTCGGCAACCTTTTAAAGCAGGGGTGCCCAAACGTTTTGGGCCGTGGGCCAATCATGTGGTTCAGGAAGCCAGTCACTAAGGCCCGGGGGTTGGGTGCAGCCCTGGAGGCCAATTCATCCGGCCCACGAAGCCCTCATCGCTCCTGGAAGCTGAATTAAAACGCGCTTGTACGGGTGCGTTTTACTTCCGCTTCCAGGAGCGATGAGGGCTTCACGGGCTGGGTGAATTGGCATCGGGGGCCGCACCTGGCCCCTAGCCCTTAGTTTGGGCACCATTGCTTTAGCTGCTAATAGAATCTGCTCTGCATTTCAATCTTACTTTCTGTACTGATAAGCTTGCTTCAATACATGTAAGCTTACATTCTTATAGTTTTGCAAAAGCAAATCGCAAATAGTTTTGTTTAATCCAATCGCCTATCTGCTGCTGAGTTTGGTTGGATAAAGAAGTTATCATTTTGATGTCTTGCACATTATTAATTCCAAATGGAGAGAGTAAATTGGTTCACACAATGGGTTGGATGAATCCAGTGTTTCTGTGAACAGTACTCTGCTTCTGGTACCCATGGAGAAGTAAAGAGATTACTGAAGCCGTCTGAAAATGTTTGGCATGGAATATTGTACAAGGAAAAAAATGGAATAAGTGAAAATAATTTCTCTTCATCACTTTTTCAAGTGAGAAATTTTGTGAATTTCAGTCTTTTTCATTAATGGAAGGAGGCCTTTGCCTTTGTAAAAATATAGTTCTAGATGCAGCTCAATAGATGGAAGCTTTCCAGTGCAAACCTGTGTATGTTTACTCAGAAATGCATCCCAGTGTGTGCTTAATGGGGTTTACTATTAGACAACTTCAGTTCTTTCATTACTTTAGGACAGGAGTGCTCAACCTTTTAAAGCCGGGGCCCAGGTCATGCTCCCTCAGATAGTTTCAGGGGCTGGACTGCCATTTTGCCCTTCCTCCACCTCATGGCGCTTCCTGGTGTGATGGAGGCGGTGCCCCCCCCCCCCTGAAATGGTACCATGGGCCTCATCTGGCCCATGAGCCGCAGGTTGAGAATCCCTGCTTTAGGATAACATATATTGTATATAATCTGCATATGTATGTTCAATTACATACTTGCCTTTAAACTGTTTAATTGATTATATTTCTTTGATCAGCTAAAACAACTTTATTTAACAGCCTAAGGAATTATTGAGATTTGCTAAGGTCTTTGAGAAATGACATGTTCTTGTGAAATAGGGCATGATTATAACATTATGTATTTTATCGTAGTAAAACAGAAGTCAGGCCCTGGCCCTTGTTATTCTCTGCTGAATATATAATGTAAAAATCTTTCCTGAAACATACATGTGCTATGTTTTTGAACGAGGGCTGTAAGACTACAATTTTTGCAAATAATTCTTTCATACAAAGGTTCTTTAGAATATTTGTTGATTTTGGCAACAGTTATTTGTCACTATGGATTTTTAAAACTTTCACTTAGAGAAAATCACAGCAGATTTAACTACCACAAGAGGTGATAGCTTTGTATTAGCCTTATGAACAAGGCATGGGCAATATTCTGTTATAGGCACAGCAGACAAAGAAGCCGATAGAATCAATAGAGTTCTCAATATGCCTCAAATTCAGAGGCATATGAAGGAAACACAGTAAACAGGCTGTTAGGTGAAATGAGATACAGTATATGGATACACCTTTCAAGAACCCTCTATTTTCCTTTGTACAAGTTAATTAAGAGCAGGTTACTTACAATGAAGTCATCCTGGTGGCAATAGTAATAGATGTTATTTTAATGCAGGGGTGCCCAAACTTTTTGGGCCATGGGCTGGTCACGTGGTTCAGGGGCCTGGTCACTATGACCTGTGGGCCAGATCTGGCCCCCAACACCAATTCATCTGGCCCACAAAGCACCCATCACTCCCATATGGGCGCGTTTTACTTCTGCTTCCCAGAGCGACAAGGGCTTTGTGGGCCAGATGAATTGGCATTGTGGGTTGGATCCGGCCCATGGGCCGTAGTTTGAGCACCCTTGTTTTAATGCTTATTAATGTTGATCTGGATGGTTCAGCTACTCAAGCAAGTTCATTATTGTTGGTTTTCCTTCTTCCTCTGTTACCATCCAGAAACTTCCTTCAGTCCCACACAGGCTAGCTGCAGCTTTGAAGAAGATCTATGCAATTTTTACCAAGATCACATGGATGGCCCTGGCTGGAGTAGGGTGAAAGTAAAACCTAATGCATATAGACCAGGAGATCATACTGCTGGCATGGGTAAGGAAAGCTCATTTTGATTTTTAAAAAAAGTTGGATAAGTTAAATAAACTTTCCTTAGAGGCCAATTTATCACACAAAGTTTATAAGAAACCTGGAACTTGCAGCAATTTTCTCAACAGGGCATAACTTGATTAACAAGATTGGGGAAGCTACAATAGTCTATGAGAGAATTCTCGCTGTGACTCCTGCTGTATGACTTCTTATAACAGAAGACATTAATGAAAAAATCTTTTATTCTTTCTTTTTATTTGCTTGTCTTGAAAAAAAATTCATACTAATCCTAGGAATGATATAAATGATGAAACTTACAGTAATGATAGCAGCTTTATACTTACAAAAATGAGTGCTAAAATAACAGTACAGTAATACCCTGGATAACGATTGCATCGGATAACGCTAGAATTGGATAACGATGCAAGTTTTTTGGAAAAAACTTGCATCGGATAACGATTCTGGATAATGATTCTTAGCGTTATCCGATGCAATGGTCTGAGGGTGTGGGGTGGTTTGGGTAGAACAACCCAATCCACCCCCACACGCAGCGGTCTCTGCGACTGCAGTAAGGTCGGGGAAAAGCACCCGCCTTTCCCCCGACCCTACTGCAGTTGCAGAGACTCCTTGTCTCTTTCCCTCCCTGTATTTAAACTACAGGGAAGTGGGAAAGAGAAAGACGTGATTGGTTCTCTAGAGTGATCGCGTCTTTTTTCCTCCTTGTATTTAAACTACAGGGAGAGAGAGAACTGCTTTTTTCTTTCTTTCCCTCCCTGTATTTAAACTACAGGGAGGGGGAAAGAGAGAGATGTGATTGGTTCTCTAGAGATTGGTTCCCTCCCTGCAGTCGCAGAGACAAGGAGTAGAGACCGCTGCTCATGGGGGGGTGGCTTTAAAGGCAGGGAGGTCTCTTTCTTTCCCTGCCTGCCTTTAAAGCAGTTTGTCCCTGAAGTCAGGGCTTTTTTTTTTTAGCATTGTTCGATGTATGCATCGGACAACGCTAAAAATCGGATAATGTCATGACTTGTGGAACCAAGTCATAACGTTATCCGAGGTATTACTGTATATACTGGTTAAATTCCTTTGTAAAACAAGCAGAAGAAGGTCCATGGGAAATTTTCAGTAATCTGTTAAAAAAAATCATGTCAGAAATTATTCTAGGTTGATGGCAGCAACACTGAATTTTGTTGAATTGCAGCCTGTTCACCACCATAGTACTACCACCTCACATCTGGCAACTTGGAAAATTACCAAGTCTAAGGGTCCTTGAACCCAGAGGAGTGGCTAACAGAGGCGGTGTCTATGACAATGGCTGCTCTGCTATCACCCTGAATATTCCACTGCCTGAGGTGACTGCTAATGGCGGGGCTGGGCCTAGACACAACTGTCCTCTAGATACTATGCTGTACCACAGTATTTTAAGTGTTGGCTTGAAATAGCAGATAAAGAGCCTTGAGCAGGGACCCAAAGTGGTTATTACTACAGATGGAGCTGTTTATGTCAGTGGAACAGGAAGGTAGCAAGCCTCTTCTTTCTCTGCAGTGTCTGTAAAACTCGAAACTTGACCTGGAGGACTGGAAAACTCTTTGGAGTATATCAGATTGTGGCACTTTAAAGACTAACTACTATATTTTAATGTTAGCTTTCATGGATCAAGTCCTCGGATGAAGTGTATTTGATCCATGACTGCTTACATCAAAATATAGCAGTTAGTCTTTAAGGTGCCACAATGGCTTTATATTTTTGTTTTGTTTACTCTCTGATATACATGCACAGAGAAACATGGCTACCACAGCAAAAATGTCATCTTTGGAGCATGATTTTTAGTAGAGAAGGCAGCCACAGAGGATTGTAGGGAAGAAGAAGGGAAGACAGTCCTGTTGTATTGGTAGGCATCTTCTAAGTGTGATGTTAGATTTAGGCCTTAGTGATTTTAGGCATACATTTATCTACCTCTTTGCTAAAGAAAAGATCCAGATTTAATTTACAGAGAGCTGAACCCAGAAGAATGAGTAGGCTAGCGAATCAAATGGCTAATATAATCCTGCACTCGTCGACTAAGAGTTCAATGAGATGTGGAAGCTTGCATAGGATGACAGACATATCACTTAAGAGTTTTTGATACTTTTGCTGGTTGTAATAAAGAGATTGAAATCCTATAGTTTTGATTTGTTTATTTTTCATCTTATGGACACAAATAGCTACCTTCTGTTGAGGGAGAAATTTTAATTAAGAATTGCCGAATGGAAATCTACTAAGGATAAGTACCAGAAAGCAGGGACTACTTATGAGAAATAGGGAGAGTTGAGCATATAGATCTATGTTGTTGTTGTTTGTTTTGTTGTTGTTGTTAAGTTGCACAGTCGAGTCCGACCCTTTGCGACTCCATGGACCACCGCATGCCAGGCTCCCCAGTCCTTTGCCATTTTCCACAGCCCACATAGGTCTACGTCAACGATGTCATCCAGCCACCTCATCCTCTGCTGTCCTCGTCTCCTTTTGTCTTCAATCTATACCTTTAGTATTAAACAAATAACTTTGTGGCTTTCATATTCCACCAATTTCTTAGGCCAGTAAGAAGCAATGATCACATTATACTAAATGAAGGCAAGATTACTGATGAGTACAGTTTCTGAAGTGCTGCATTGAAACAATCTCTAAGGTTCTTTAACCAATAAGTTCTCCTTTTTCCTGCCTTTTATTTCTTTCATGTTACACATTCAGTAAAAATCTGTTCTTTTTGTTTCTTGCCAGTTCGTATAGTGAGGCCAGGCTGTAGGACAACATAAGTATTTTATTTTAAAATTTAAACGTGTTAATTTCCACTGACATCTGGAAACTGGCTGAGTGCAACTGAAAAATGTAGGAATGGCATAAATTTTCTTTTAAGCAGATATTAAGCAACATATTATATAATCTAAGGTGGTCATAATTTGGAGATTTGCCAGTGGAAATATTCTATCACAGTAAAGTCTAGCAAAATGATTAGAAACACCCTGAAATGAATGCAGATGCAAGAGATCATTTGAACTTTTGAAAAGATGTTATTGTTTTTCAGGTTACTATTTGATGGCAAACACAAAATTTTCATCACAGCCTGGGTACATCGGCCGTTTATACAGTCCCACTCTGCCAGGAAATTTACAGTATTGTTTGAGGTTTTATTATGCCTTATATGGATTTTTCAAAATGAGGGATACTTTGGCTGTTTACATATTTGAAGAGAACCATGTAGTTCAAGAAAAAATTTGGTCTGTCTCAGAAATTCCTAGAGGAGTCTGGACTCAAGCTGAAATCACCTTTAGGAAGCCAATGCCTTGCAAGGTAACAACCAACGTTTTCTTTCTATTTAACTGTTATTTTTGATTTTCAGCCTTCCATTTGCTTTCCACATTGCAGTGTGGCACCTGTACTACTGATCCAGTTCCGTGAGTCACTTTTTGGTACTGAGCCCTTTTGGCACACAAAGTCCTCATCAGCCTCAGGCCGGTATTGATGAAGCTGCTGCCCTCCATCAAGATGGATTCAAGTGAGATTTAATCCATTTAGGGACTATCATCCTTCCCTGTGGACTTTACCACCTAAGGCTGTTAGTCCTCAGGGTTGTCAGGTTAATTAACACCACCTGATTAGCGTTTTGTTTCTGGCAATATGGTGTAATCTATTACCATAGCAGGGTAACCTGGACAGACTTGAAACTTCCAGTGCACATGACTGATGAATAAGTGCAATATGCCATGTCACAGTGTGAAAAAACAACACCAAGTTATTTCACCATCTTTTTGTGATTTTCTCCCAACTGGACTAATGCCAAGGTAGATTGGATTTTCCTCTGTCAGAAACATAAGTGCCTTTTTTTGGAAAAGCTGTACACCGCCCTGAGTTGGTCACACCAAGTAGGGCGGTATAGAAATCCAAAAAATAAAAAAAAATAAAAATAAAATAAATAAATAAATAAATAAAAACGTTACACATAGGAAAAATAAATAAATACATAGACATTCAGTGGTGACTGGCTAGAAGATGGTAGCTTTTTTTGTTGAAAGGTTTATGTTATAGTGGTCGCTAAAGTGAACAATGTAATGCTATAACTCAGAAGAACCCAGGGAGTATCTAGAAATGAGAAAAATAAATTTCAAGGTTAATATAGCACAATTTATGTGTTTGATGTATTGCACTCACAACCCAACAAGCTTGCAGTCTGTAAAGGGAATGCTTGGGTTTAGTTAGAGTAGGTTGTAAGAACTATGAGCATGTGCCAAAAGTACTTGTACTCAGTGGTGGGCTCCAATTTTTTTTACTACCACAATGTGGGTGTGGTATGGTGTGTGCGGCTAGGGGAAAAGCCCTGTGTTGCACCCAAAATAGGACTACTTTATTTCAAAACTTGGATGGGCAGGGCCAGCCAGAATTTCTGCTACTGGTTCTGGCGAACTGGTGCGAACCTGCTGATGCCCACCACTGCTTGTACTGTTGTACATCACATGGGTAAGATTTTTGGGCAATGCATTCACAAATAAACTGATTTTTTTTTTAATAGTAGTCATGTTAGTTATGACCACTTCAGATTATACAATATGTTGTGTTCCAAGCATATCAGAGAGTAAGCAAAACAAAAATGTAGCACAACATCCTGTGTTAATGTCTATTCATGACTCTCATACAACAGAACAGCTGGAGCACCAGGGTTGGCCAACCCTGGAGTGGCCTAATCCTTGTTTGAGCTGGCCTATGTTAGGTGTGTGCAATTTATGACTTTCTGGCTGTCTGTGGCTATAGTAAACAGATCTTGGCAGCCAAGTTGACTCTTGGCATTTTCTGAAAGACAAATATGGTCAGAGATTCAAATCTGATTTTTTTTTCTTTCCCTTTTAGAGCCTTCCCAGTTACAAAACATTTGAGCTGTTAAAAAATCTGCTAAAGTTCTTGAACAACTATTTTATGCCTCTTTTTGTTCCCCTGTAAAGCATAGTATCTTAATACAAATATCAAATGCAATTGGTGCTTTAATTTGTTGATTATATATATATGTTTTCTGAGTCCATGTGTTCTTCAACTTGGGATAGCTGCTTAGCAGACTAATGAAAGAACTCTGTGTCTAAGGATGTGTTGGTTTTTGTAGAATCTCTTTCAGTTAGTTTTCTATAACATTCACTGGCATTACTGAATGTTCTGTAGGAAACTAGCAATGTGACAAACCACGCCCACCCCAAAATTCAAATACTGTACAGTATTATTCAAATACAGTAGCTGGTAACATTTCTCCAATCAATCTTCTTGGTTTTCAGTTGGCTTTTTTTTAATGGAAATCTTTTTATTTACATAGTTATAGACAACACTTTACCATGTTTATAGGTGTGCAAAAATGAAACATAGGGAAGGGAGAAGAGGGAAAGAATGCAGATTTGTAAAAACTAAAATGCTGGGAGTTTATATGTACTGTGCATTTAGTAAGCACATCTCTACCCTATCTGGTTCACTGAATATAGAAGAAAGGGAGATAGACTGCAGCTATTTTTTCTTCCTGGCTCAGTTGTACCATGTATGTACCTGTGAATTCTTTGCACTTAATAATCAGCACCTTCCTGGTTTGAAAACTGACAAGATGCCTCTAGGTCTGGCCCAAAACATTTTGTTGTCTGAGATAAAGACAAGTGGCAACCCACCCCTTTAATCTGCAGAATTTAAGTATCATATATACTTGAGTATAAGCTGAGTTTTTAAGCCCCCAAAATGAGCCCCCAAAAGGGGACATGGCGTATACTCAGGTCAGTGACCATGAGGCTCCTAAGACTGTACTGGATCGAGACGTGCCAACAATTTAATTAATTTTACCATATTTTCATGTATTTTGATTATTGAAACTCACTAGCAGCTGCTGCATTTCCCAACCTCGGGCCAATCTATTTTCCTGGGTTTTCAGATCAAAATTAGGTATCTCAGCTTATATTCGAGAAGATTAAAGGTGTGGCTACAAAGCAAGGGAAATGTGAATTAACTTGCATTCTCTTACTTTGAAGACACACCATGTCATTCAGTTCTCTTCATTTAAGTGACCACACAGACAGAGGAGAAAAGTTCCTTCTAACTGCAGTTCTATTTGAGGCTTGGCTTTGAAACAGAAATGAGCACTGAACCCTAGAGTCAGATACGACTGGCTTTGGAGTAAGGGAAACCTTTACCTTTAGGTGGCTCAGTCCAAAAGAACTGCCTTAAGAAGATGTATTCCATTCTCAAGCCACACATTTCGTCATCCACCTGTGGAAAACAGCAGTAACTAAACAGGAGATCTGTTTAGGATAAGCTGTTAGAAAGAGAAGTGTTTTGGAACAGAGGCCTTGTGGAGAGAGGTGAGTGCTGTGCTGGATTCTGTGTGTGAATATATGTGTCTATGCACACATGTGTGCTTTCCTAGTCCCCACTCATGAGGGAGGAGGTGAAAGGGATATCTTTCCTTTCTGCTTTGGTTAAAAGTGATCATAGGGAAAAGGGAAAAGATTCAAATTGTAAAAAGTATAGGAGGGTCTGGTGTGTGTAACTACAGACTGGGGCTGTGATAGTCTAGGCTGACTGACATTTCCTGTTGTGTGTGTGTGTGTGTGTGTGTGTGTGTGTGAGAGAGAGAGTCACCCTGCCCCAAACCTGTAGTATTTCCCCGTGCAATAATTTTCTAACTGTTGACTTTTGACTCAATACTCATGATAGGACAGGGCTTTGCACTGCATATGGAGGTAGCAGGCTAATTCAAGGGCTGCAGGGCAGGTTGCCTACAACATCTAGTACTGTCCAACCAACAAACTATCATACAGCTGTTGCCACTGCCATCTCTGCTCAATTCAGTATCTCCTGTCTGTTCAGTTCTTCTTTTGTGTCCCAATCAAATCCTGGAGTGCCAAAATGAAGCCACTTTCTTGGCTTTGTTATTGGCCAAACTTACCGTAAGTTCTCATCAGTGGATGTTTCTCGTTGTAATCGGCAAATCAGTACATGAGCTGGATTCTGAATCTCTCCACATTCACGCAGCATGTTGTTGTCCACCAGCAGTCCCCACTTGAGTATGTTGGTCTTACATTTAGGAACTCTGACCCTCAGCCTATTAAGGACCTCCAAGTGACATAGGGGAGGTTGAGATCCTCAGTTATATTCTCCTTTAATGATGTTCCTTGCCCAGTGAGCTCCTTCCTCCATCTTTTAATTTGGTTTTGCTCTTGTGTACCATCAAGAATGTTTGTTCTTGCCATAAAGCTCTTCCTGGCTCTAAGTCTGCGGAGTTGAGCCTCATATCCATTCAGAGAATGTCGAGGGTCATTCTCTTGCTAGTTCTCTCGGTGTCTGCTGCTACTTTTCTCCTGATCTTAGGTGGAGCAATAACAATAAGAGGATATTTTCTCAACTGGTGTAGGTTTGAGGCATCATTTTACTATACGCATGGCTTCATTAACAGCAATGTCAACTTGTTTTGCATGTGTGGATGCACTCCATACTGGAGCAGCATACAGTGGTATCTCGCTTAAAGAGCATAATGTGTTCCACGGGATTGCTCTTTAAGCAAGTTTGCTCTTTAAGCAAAACATCCGGATTTAGTTGTTAAGTGAGTTTTTGGTTGGTTAACTGAGGTGACCATTTAGAGAAAATTCTGCTCTTTAAGCGAGTTAGTCTCTAAGTGAGGTGCTCTTTATGCAAGGTTTTACCGTACTCTGCTGAGGAGACGCTCAGGGCCAAAGCTGATGTATGTAGTGTGGATGGTCGAGTTCCCCATTTGTAGTTTGGCAGTTTCCTGATGATGTTGTTCCTTGTACTAACTTTAGCTTTGGTATTCAGGCAGTGCTGCTTTTATTTATTTATTTATTTATTTATTTATTGAATGTATTACCCCGCCCCACTCGGGAGAACCCGACTCTGGGCGGCTAGTCCCCACTTGCTTAAAAGAGAATGTCCGGTCAAGTGTCACACCAAAGTATTTTGGTGCTGGGTAATGCTGTAATCGCGAAGGGTTGGAATCGATTGTGAAACTGAACAACAACAGCAAAAAATGCTGTAATCGGTTCCCTTGCCACGTAATATCCAACTCAACCCTTGCCTCTTGGTTTCAAAGGTGGAAAGCACACATTTGAGTCTTTCTTGGATTAGGCTTCAAATGGTTGTTATAACACTCTTGAAGATTTTTAATCTAATTCATGTGATGCCTTCTATAAGGATTTTTTTTTAAAAAAACAAAAGTATGTTTTAGTCCAGGGATTCTCAACCTGCGGTCTGTGGGCCAGATGTGGCCTGTAGCACCATTTCATGTGGGCCCCCACCGTCTCCACCACACTAGGAAGTGCCATGTGGTGGTGGAAGGGAAAAATGGCCATCCAGCCCCTGAAGCTGTCTTGAGGGAGCATGACCTGGCCCTTGGCTTTAAAAGGTTGAGAACCCCTCTTTTAGTCAATCTCCAAACTAATGTTCAATTACAAAGCCAATCAATGCTCCTTCCCATAAAACTGTCGTATAACAGGCTTAAATTATGTGTAAAATAAGCATCTACCCAAAGGGCTTGCTGCTGCAATCAATTACTGTACTGTATCTGCAATTTTTTTAACTGGCAGGAATTGCATGTAGGTGCAAAATATTTGAATGATCCTCTTCCAGATTTGGAGTTTTTACTAAGTATATAGTGATTCCTATATTCTATTCATATATGAACTGGAGGAGTAATTGTAAAGTTGCTTCAGACACAGTACAGAAAAATGACACATCTACAATTATGTCTTCTGCCTCTTACAGAAGATCTGCCTTTGAGCGTGAACCAGCCAAGGAGCAGTGGAAAAATTACAGCCCACAGTGGAATCTCAGCCAGCTGCAAGAAACCTAGCAAACTCTGGCCTTTAGTCACTAATGCTGCTATTAATTATTCAAAAAATGCTTTCATTGGAGAAGGGAGGTTTAAAGAAAGGCAACAAATGGTCTTTTGTTAATGTCAAATAAAGAAATTGCATTATTCACCTACCCACTACTACCAATAACAATTTTACATAGCAAAAAACAAACAAACAAAAAACACCACATGTTCAGTATATTAACCCAATCCTGAAAACCATAGCATCCAGGAACTATGTATTTTCTGCTGCTATTATTATGCTCTTATTCAAGTGCTACTCTGAATTATTCCATGTGCTGATTGTGTCCACACAGCTGGCCATTTGAGCACAATGAGGAATTGATAGAGAAAATTCTACAATTAGTGTTTTGGTGCTGTGATGACTTGCTTCATGGAAAAGTCACTAAGTCCCTTATCTTATTGCTAATTCCAAACAATGTAGAACCATTGAATCAACTGCTGAATTGACATTTTGTAAATCCCATTGAATCATAGGACACTGGTATCAGAAGACCTACTGAAACTGTCTAATATGTAGCAATTATTATGGGCTAAATCCATTTGTTAGCCCCAGCTAATCTGGAGAAATTGAAGAGGGGAAGGTGCTATTTCCTTTTAGCTGTTTACAAACCAGCTAAAAGACTAAGCATATTCACAACTGTTACATCTATGCAATAATCTTTGGTTTATATGTACATTACATTATATCTATATCAGGGGTTCTCAAGGTTTTCGCACCATGGGCCGGACCACTCACCCCCAGGCAGCTGATGAGCCTGGACACTCCCCCCCCCAATCATAAACATTGCAGTAAAAGGCAACAGGCATGTTTGCGCATGGAATGGTGTTGGGGGCTGGCTCCGGTCCATGGGCCACAGGTTATGAACCCCTGATATATATGATCCTATTAAAGATGACTTCATTCATTGGATAATCACATAAAAAGACTTTTTTTCTTACAAAATTACTGTCCTTAACAATGAATACATGTATCTTTAATTCCATAAGAGCAAGAGACTTAAAAAGGAGAACTTAGACTGTATGATAAACTGAATGAGCATCAGGTGGCATGCCTAAAATTTGGGTAATATGGCAAATTTAACTTAATCTCTTCCAGTAACATTATTATATAAAACGGTGGGGGGGGGGATGCAAAGAACCAGTTTTACTAGCAAAAGGGGATTTCAAACATTTTAAAATGAAGGACTTTTGAAACTAAAATGAGTTGCGTATGTTTTCTGTACATTTCAGGTAGTGTTTGTGAGCTGGTGTAGAAGCTTCTGGGATTGTGGACTAGTGGCATTAGATGATGTATCAGTGAGTTTAGGAAACTGTCAAGTTGCTGGTAAGATAAATCTGTATTTGAAGTCTACTATTACAACTGTTGGATATGCTCACAAATAACTACTTGCTGTATAGAATTTCCTAATAAAATTCTATAGCTGGAATCGCATTGGTGTTTACATAAGATTTGCTTTGCTTGCTATAGCTAATTGCAGCTAGTTGATGAGGTGCTGGAGTGCATCCTGGTTGTGCAATCAATCACATGTGCAAGGCACATGACTGAAAAGCCCTGGCACTTTGTTTTGCAAGGCAGATGACTGCAATGCCCTGGAACTTAGTTGTGCAAAACACATTGACAATATGCCCTGGCAGCAAGTCATGCACACTTTATGACAACACTAATAGGATTCTGTCCTATATTTTTCTATTGGGCTTTCATGAGACATGGCTTTATAATATTACTCCATAATTACCTGATATTTATTTATTTATTTATTCAGATTTATATTGCTGCCCACTTGCCACTTGTTCTATGCTAGTATGTTTTAGTCAAACAATCATGCCTTTGTCCTGTCAACTGGTATACAGAGCTGAGGTTTAACTACACACATGTCATAAAAATTACATTTCATTCATTCCCCTGGCAGGCTCCCTTTCTATCACCGATTCACCTCAGCATATAGGTAGAGCCATTTCTATTAATACAGTCCAAGAGTAGCAAGTCCATAAAGCTTTCACATCCACACATTTCATACAAAATGGGATAAGACAAACCATGCAAACAATCCCAATGACCTCAAACCAATAAATTCAAACAAAACAGATTCAGGAATATATCAGATTGTTGCAGGCTGCAGATACTGCTAACACACACACACATTCTCTCTCTCTCTCTCTTTCTTTCTCTCTCTCTCTCTCACACACACCAGTATCTATAGTTCAACTATCTGAAACTTTAAAACATTATTTTTGCAGAGGTACTGCCTGCTTTTCCTGGAGAATGTACTTTTGAACAAAATGATTGTGGGTTTACTCAACAAAAGAGTAACCGGGGTGGCTGGCATAGAAGAAGAGGTCAGACTCCTACATCTTACACTGGACCAAAAGCCGACCACACTACTGGGGTAGGTGAGTTTCGGTTTAAATTATGAAGTTTATGTTCGATGTCATTGATTAGAATGCAGAAAAGTTAATTATAAGATTAAAAAGATTCTCAAATTGCTTTAATTCAATTCAAGGTGTAAGACAAGGCAGATGTTTCACAATCTTTTTGGATGAATATTTTTCTATTATGTACTCATTATTAAAATCATAGCTGCTTATACTGTAAAGCAGGCTTGTAAAGTAAAAACAAACAAACAATGCCTCTTAATAACAAACTACTACCAAAAGAAGAAATAATTCATTAATAAAGTTTTCAATTTGCCTGGTAGGTTTAAGAAAATGCACATGTGACAAAATCACCCTGGCTAATCAACTTTTGTGTGTGTGTTTTTTTTTAAAAAAAGTTGATTAGTGCAAGGAAATGCACTGTTGAATATAACTAAACCCCTGTGTTTGGTTGCAAACAAAAAAGAGAATATTGGGTATAAAAAACATTTTAACAAATGTTAGTGACAATGATACAAATTCCACATAATATTATTAATATGTTTAAATCAGGCTGTGTAGTGATGGCTATTATTAAGTCAGATTTTCCCCCTTGATAATCAGCTTTAAAAATAACCACATGCAATTTTCTGAAAGGATATTATGTCAGTTTCTAATCTCTTGGTGAGGTGCAAATTAGGAAATCTTGTTATGCTTTGTATTCATAATAATGGACAATTTGGGCAGAAATCTATTACTTGTGTATGCTGACATGAAACGTATATTGCAGTGGTAAACTGATGCTAGTTAAAAAGAAGGGAATGGCAAACCACTTCTGAGTATTCTAGACTTAGAAGAGCCTGCAAATTTGCTGTAAGTCAGAATTGATCTGATGACACACAAGAAGTCACCGCTTGTATTACTCATTGTGTATCAGTTGTGTAATTTGGTGCACGATGAGGAATACAAGGCACAACCTCTTAACTAGCAACAATTTGCTGCAGTGATTTATGTTATTTGATTCATACTGGCATATGTAATTACTGTACTGTAATAAGATTCTGACTTTGGAAGAAGAGAATTTGTTTCGGGACAGTTCAACTGGAATTTGGTTGATTATGTGTCCGTATTTGAATTGGTGAATCAAAATCTAGGAGTAAAACTGTCATTTTGATCCTACGACCAAAGGTCTAAATTCAATTCCTAGTCATAACAAGAATAGATCCACTGAACAAAGTACTTATATAAGTCAACATTTACATAAGTTTCTTTGATACCTGGGAGAGAACTAAAGTCGGACAACTGATACCAAGCCCTTAACAGCGTAAATGTGCTCTTGCAACTTCATTCTTTATCCAGTTTTAGTAAAAACTAATATTAAGCCTACCATTCATTTAAAGCAGGGGTGCCGAAAGTTTTCAGGCCTTGGGCTGGTCACGTGGTTCAGGGGGCCGGCCACTATCGCCTGAGAGCCAGATCCGGCCCCCGATGCCAATTCATCCAGCCTGTGAAGCCCTTGACACTCCCATATGGGCATGTTTTGCTTCCGAGAGCGATAAGGGCTTCGTGGGCCGGATGAATTGGCACCAGGGGATGGATCTGGCCTCCAGGTCGTAGTTTGGGCACACCTGATTTAAAGGTTTTTTTTTTTTTAATTAAGAAAGATAAAATGATATTTTATGGAAATTTACCTTGGGGAACAGCACAAAATTTGTACAAAACATACAATAAAACCTATTTTAGTTTATTAGTAGAGCATTATATGGCACATTTGCTGAAATCCTGTAACCATATAAGAATGATTAAGTCATTCTGTTATCTAGCCAGGTTCAATTTTTAAATTACATTTACATTGTTGTTGTTTGGGAAGGCAGCAAATTTATACTTTTAAAAGTATAGAGAAACTATTGATTAATACATTACTTTGCTCAGGGCAGAAGTTAACTAAATAAGAGGAAGTTCATCAGTCCTCCAGCTGTACTCAGCAGGTGAATGTGCAAAAGAACTTTGTTAAATGGGATTGATTTTTGGGTGAACGTGGTTAAAAGATCTTGGGAATTTATAGAAGGATTAGAGCTGGAAAATACAATGTAGCATTAGAGTGTTTCATTAAATGCTACTTGATGCGACCATTTTAGTCCTACTCTCTGTTAAATGCAATGACAATCAATTCATCTTTGGCTGTATAAATCAACTTTTTTCTTTTTAAATAAATAGCAATAGCAATTACACTTACATACCACCCCATAACTCTTAGTGCACTCTCTGGGTGATTCACAAGGTAATTAGTATCTTGCCTCCAACATACTACTCATTTTACCAACCTCAGAGGATGGAAGGCTGAGTCAACCTTGAACATCTTTCAGGATCAAGCTCACAATGTCAGCAGTTTTGGCTGCAGTACATCAGCTTGACCACCAAGGATTTTACAAGCTGAGCAATATAATTCCTTATTCAAGACAATCTAGGTTATGAAGTACAACATGAATTTAGGCAAACATTTATAATATTCTTTCTTTTTAAAAGGGTTCTATATGTACATTGAGGCATCTCATATGATCTACGGACAGAAAGCACGGCTTATTTCAAGATTACTACGACAAACCTTTGGATACCAGTGTCTTACATTTTTTTATCACATGTATGGAGCTGGTACAGGTCTGTTAAATGTTTATGTGAAAAAGCATGGCGCTAGAAATGAGATCCTGATCTGGAAAAGGCGTGGTGAACAAAGCGTCTCATGGTTAAGAGGCCTAATACAATACACATGTGATAAATCTCACCAGGTAAGCAATCTGATTAACCCATCAGAAAGAATGGTCATGATTTGTTATTCTAGGAGAGTGGTGGTGAACCTATGGCATGTGTGCCAGATGGGGCAGTTCCAGCCCTCTCTGTTGGCATGTGCGCTATCACCCCAGCACATTATTATTATTATTATTATTATTATTATTATTATTATTATTATTATTATTATTATTATTATTATTATTATTATTATTATTATTATTATTATTTAGACTTATATCCCGTCCCCCTCACATACAGCAACTGGGCAGCTTACAGGAATGCAAAATATACAGTTACACAATCATACAAAAATCACAGGTAAACACCCCAAATACAATAAATGCACAGTAATATAATAGATATAATTTAGTACAATATATCTAAATCAAATTACAAGAACATACATTATAAAAATTATACAATATAAAAATTATACAATATCAATCCAACAAGTACAATCCTCGACACAGAGAAGATACCATGCTACAACACCAATTTTAACAATACAATTCAATAACCATTCTACCCAGCCCCAAATTAGTCCAAGGGGAGGCTACCCCGAAAAAAATTCCCACCCACCCTCCGTTGTCATGGCGGCCCTTAGAGCCTAGGGACGGTTGCTGAGGCAACCCCTCAGCCTGCTGCTGAAGCCTCTCAGGTGGGGCAGCAAGGAAGTCCTGTGCCTCTGCAGTTCTTAAAGCCCCAGCAAGGGTGGGTCCCAGGCACAGATGGAAAAGCGTTCTGGGGCTGGTTGCTTTTATTCACATTTAAAGAGACCTTTAGGCAAAGACAGCAAGGGGAGGCCACACTAACTTTCATTGGAAAGGATTCTCTTAGCCTAGAGGACTATCTCTTGTGTCTTCATCAAATGTGTCTGTCAGAGTGGCAGTACAGAAAGGTCTTCTCTGATAGTTGTTGAGACCTGGGAAAGTTATTAAAGGGAATTATAACCATTGAGATTATTATACCAGGAGTTCTCGGCCTTTTTAAACCGGGGGCCGGGTCACACTTCCTCAGACAGTTTTGGGGCCAGACGGCCATTTTGCCCTTCTTCCACTATATGGCACTTCTTGGTGTGGTGGACGCAGTGGGGGTCACATGAAATGGCACCACGGGCCACATCCAGCCCTTGGGCTGCAGGTTGAGAATCCCTGTTGTATACTCAAGCAAGATAGGGCTTTTTGGTCATAATGCGCACTTCCCAGTGTGCCCAAAAAAGGACCTTAAGCTAGCAAAGGTGTTAAATAATTTCTGTTGTCACTGTATTTGGCTCCAGTCAACAGCTTGGCCACAGCATTTTGGAACCCATTTTGATTACAGACACTTTCCAAAGGCAGCCCAATGTAGACCATATTACAATAATTCAAATGAGATATAACTGAGGCATGTGGTATAGTGTAGGTCAATCTTCTCCAGGAACAAGCATAGATGGATTATTAGTTTTAATACTACAAATACACTCTTGGTCACCAGCCATGCAACGTGTTTTTCCTTTCTGCGAAACCCTATTCTTGCACTTCTGCTCAAGAAGGTCCCCAAACCACGTACCCATGCTGATTATACTTCTATTGTATTCTCAAAATTTTATCTTGAGAGTTAATGGATCCTCTTGAAGAGATGCAATTTGGAGGCTGCTGAAATGGAGGGAAACTCCCCATCATTGGGCAAAGGGACTTTGCATGAGTGGAACAGAGCTTATGTAAGCAATGTCTGTCAAAGTTTTATCAATTTCATACATTTCCTCCTTCATCAGCAGCTTCTCTTGCTCTATTCTAGTGCTCAGAAAGGTTCTTCAACTTTCCAGAGAGGTGCTGGTGTGGAGACACAAAGAGCATATGTAATAGGAGTCCAGTCATTATTTTAACCATACCCCACTGTGGTGGCTTAGTGGTTAAGATGCTGAGCTTGGAGACTGGAAGGTTCGGGTTCAGTACTCGACTGCTACATGACAGATCTTGGGGACATGAAAGGCGCCTCATTCAGGCATCCCCTGAGTGGAGTTTCTCCAGCAAAAGTCCTTTCAACCCAGAGTAATTTCTGACACGAAATTTATTTGTTTACTCCCCTTAGTTGGAATCTAAACTATGACAGCTAGAGAGAAAGATCAAAATAATTGTTCAGTCTTTGTTTGTATCTGTATATTTTTGTTTGAAATAATTACAAGTTCCCTTTTTAAAAAAATACAGATTATATTTGAAGCAATCCGGGGATTGTCTATAAGGAGTGACATTGCTATAGATGACATTTTGTTCCAAAGAGGGTCTTGCAGAGGTAAATTTAACTTACTTAAAGATATGCCTTCGTGAACTTGATTTCTAGTGTTTGAGTCACATTCTCTGTTCACTAATTCTTTAAGCAACATATTCAATCCTGAACTGTAGGTCATGAAAACAGTAAAATAAGGTAGCTGCCATTGGCAGTTATGCATCAATTCTCTATAGATCAAAACAGATGTTATTGCAATAGCTCCTGCAAATAACATTTGATTTTCTTACCAAATGCTACCAACAGTTTCATCTCTACTAGGTCGAATAAGAATTATGCTGATAAGGTTTTTCTCACCATATAGTTTTAAGTTTAAATCAGAGTGGATTTGATTTAAATCAAATTATTTCAAATCACAATTTAAATAACTCATTAGTAAAACTAGATTTAAATCATGGCATTTTACATAAAGACTCATAAAGGGTCAAAAAGTTTCACTTTCATTTTTAATGCTTGCTCCCTCTCTCAAACATATTTTGTTTCTTGTGCAGATCTATTCCATTCCCAACAATTTTGTTTTATTGATTTTTTTAAAAAAAATACTTATTTAACAGGTAAGAGAGTTTTTGTACACTTAAGCAAAGGAATAATGGGTTTAAGGTCTTTTTCTCAAATCCAGATATTTCTTTTATATTTTTACTTTGAAGAAGAGGCAAGTGATCTTTGAAGACTCGAATTCAGTTTTTGAGAATTTTAAAACCAAGTATCTGAGATAATAGATAGAAAAATTGCCCAATAATCTTACAAATATCTCTGTAAGAGCGTGGCAGTATTATTGCATTAATGGAATTTATTTAATAAAAAAAAATCATTGCCTGGATATATAGCCTCATGCTTCTTCTTCCTTGTCTTGGCCAGATGTGAAACCGCCAAAATGAAAGCACCTTTTGTTGAGTTCATTCTGCAGTTCCCTCCACCTGACCCAGTGTGAAAAAGATTACCCAGCAACAGAAGATTGCTGTTAACAGGGTACACCAGATTGTGGGTCAAAATTACCACAATCTTCGAAGAGGCTCGCTCTGTGTACTCCACCCTCATGTTACATAATCCAAAACCAATCCTTATTTCATAATGAAGAATCTTTGGGCTATATCTTCAATAGAAAACAATCTTTAGATAGATTTTTCCTCAAAAAGCATTTTATTAAAAAAAATTAAAATTTATTTTTTTAATAAAATAATTGATTTTTAAAATCCATCTTAGTTTAAATGATAATTATTCATATGGAAATAGATACAGGTAGATTAGTATTCTCTTTCTGCATTCTAGAAATGGGAGAAACCACACTACAGTCTTCTGGCTATTCTGCTGATTTTAATGAAATCGAATACTAAGCTCTCCAGAAGCGGATGAAACACTGCCTTGCTTACCTATGGGAGAAACTGCACAGCTGACTTCACCCCTTCAACTTTAATACTGGACACAAAGGCGTTGAACGTATTCAGCAAAGACTGAATCCCATCCTTACCAGTAAAGTTACTGACTCAGGGCTTCCTTCACATTGTTTTGGTTGTATTTATCTTGCACGTGACATCAGGACATCAGTTATTCTAGAGACTATTAATTTTGCACTGGGTTTTCACTACATGTTTTCATAATTTTGGGAGCACATAATTATAGAAGGTAAAATGGACACAATTATTCATTGTGTTAACCAAATCTGCATTCAGTGAATGTTTTGTCTAGTGCAAATAATGGATGTAGTTTAGAATTTTAAAATAATGAAGGAAATATTGAATACTTAATATTCTGTTGGCTAACTGAACCTGTTTCAGATGTTGTTTAAGAAAACGAACCTCTTTGGGAATTTTTTGGTTGTTAATACATTAAGAACTTTTTTTCCCTTAATAGCCAGCAGTTATTGAAAATGGATCTACATGTCATCCCTTCAATTAACAGATACAAGTGTTCTACATAAATGCAATTATAATGCAGGAAACTGCTTGAATGCAGTCAAATCTCTTTATCAGGTTTTGAGAAATTTTCATAGGAATCTTATATGTACTCTGTTAGAAATGCCACACACTTGGTTGTTGAATATTCTGGAGGAATGTATGCTGTGCATTTTGTATATTATGTGTGCATGTTTTTCTATAATTCAAAAACATTTAATAAAATGTAGTTTTATGTACTATTTCTTGCTCCATCAGATTTTTCTGTCATGAGCTTTTGTTAGAGCCCACCCAGAGCCTAACAACGACACCATCACCTGCACTATGGACATTTAAAAATTACAGTAATACCTCATATAACATTAGTATCGAATAACACTAAAATCGCATAACATTAAGGAATCTGGGGGGAAGAATTGCATCAGATAACATTAAGATCCTATGGGATGCTTCAGATAACAACCGCTAAAGCCTGTGTGGTTACAATGTATCTCTATGGATCCCATAGGATTTTAATATGCATCAGATAACACTAAAAATCATATAACACCAAGACTTGTGGAACCAGGTTTTAGTGTTATATGAGGTTTTACTGTAGATTACTTCAGTCACAGGCCGCTTGTGTGAGAGCAGAGTTGCTGATTCTAAGATGAAAAACTTTTCCCAGTATTTCGATCACTACCATGTTTTTATAAAAAACATTTGAAAAAAGTCTGAAATGTAGCAGTTTAAAATATCAGGGCTGCTTTAATTCTCTATGGACCTAATATGGATTCATTTGTGGTAGTGGGCATGCGCGAAACTGATTCTCATGAATGCCATCATAAAATGACTGCCATTGTGGGTGAAAAGAGCCAGGGAGAGCTGGAACAGAAAGCTGATACATTGTTTCCATTGTGCCACAGTGAACATACAGAGCATTAATGCTTTATCAGCTGTTTTACTGTAGTCTTTGATTCTCTTACTGTAGCCTTTGATTTTCTTCTAGCTTTCATTTTTTCCACCACCACAGACTGACATGGAGAAAGAAAATTAAGTTGAGCAGCCATCAGATGCAGAAGTAACTATAAAGTATATGAAATGTGAAAAGTATGTCGAGCAAGAGTTGGAAAAAGTGAACATCTCCTGGAGAGTCAAGATAAGGAAATCACAAATAGAGCTGTGCTTTTGGATTTTTTTTAATTTCAATTCCCAGAATTCTACAAGAGTTTAAGGAACTGCAGCCCATAGGTTTTGCCCCTATGCAGAGGGCTTTTTGTTCATTTATGTACATCAACAGGCTTCTTCATCTTGCTGTTTCTACTGTAGATTTGTTTTAAAGAAACCACCCATGGTACTTCCTAGGAGTCATGCACTCACTTGCCGTGAGGCTTTATAGAGGGCTTTCCCAAGTACTCCCAGGAAGCATCTTCGAAGCTGCTGCTGCTTTTCAAAACAATTGTATTTATTTATTTAACTTATTTCCTGCCCATATAGGAGATTTTCCTACTTTGGGCGGCTAACAACACAAAAATCACATATTAAAAACATATTAAAAATACAAAAACCCTATTGGTGACAGAGACAATAAAATACCTAATGCTCAGCCATTGGCAAAACATTCTAAAAGGCCCCTTTAAAGAGAAACAATTTCAACTCCTAGATCGGGACTCCTTGCTCATGATCACACATGATTTGGTCATCTCCAGACTTGATTACTGTAATGCGCTCTACATGGGGCTGCCCTTGGTGACCATTCGGAGGCTGCAGCTGGTCCAGAATGCAGCTGCTCGGGTAGTGATGGGGTGCGGGCGTTATGCTCGTGCCTCACCTAGTACTACTTCAGGAGCTGCACTGGTTGCCAGTATGTCTCCGGGTGCAATTCAAGGTGCTGGTCATTACCTTTAAAGCCCTACATGGTAGTGGGCCAGGATACTTCAGAGACCGCGTCACCCCAAGAACATCTGTCCATCCCACCAGGCCGGATCGGAGAGGCTCTCTTTATCATTCCATCAGTTAGAGAGGCGCATCTCTCTAGCACCAGAAGGAGGGCCTTCTCCGTGTCCGCCCCGGCCCTTTGGAACTTCCTGCCAACTGAGTTACATCTACAGACAGAGCTCCTGCCCTCCAGTAATATGGGGTCCCATGTTGGGTGGCTGATCTGATGGGACAGCCACCCCTCTCTCACTCTTGTAAACTTTTTGAACCTTTTAAACTTTTAAATCTTTTTTAGTATTTTGTAAATTTATAGTTTAATTTTTTAAAAATTAATTTTGAACCTTAGGGTTTTAATGTCCGAATTTGTAGGGGTCTAGTGGGATTGTTTAGTTTGTTTTGCACTCATGTGTGATCCTTTTCTTTTTTGTAAGCCGCCTAGAGTCAGGTTCGCCTGATTGAGGCAGGATAATAAATCTAAATAAATAAAAAATAATAAATAAATAATAAACTACTTTTTAAACATAGGTAGGGATGGAACCTGGCACAGTTCACCTGGAAGGGAGTTCCACAAAGTTGGTGCTGCCACTGAGAAGGCTCTTCTCCAAGTCAGAGCCTTCCTTGCCATTATCGGGGTTGGCACTTGGAGTTGTGCCATCTGAGAACAATAAGTGATGTGGGCTGAGGTGAAGAAGGAAGGCTGGAATTTTTGAAATTATTGCCATTTTAGTCTGCACAAACATACCAGAAAGTAAACAAAACAAAAAGACAACTTTGTGGCCCCTTAAAGCCTAACTGCTATATTTTAATGTTCGCTTTTGTGGATTTTATTGTTGTATGATGTTACTATATTTGTGAGCCGCCCGGAGTCGCCCAGGTGAGAGAGCGACAATATAAATTGGATTAAATCACAAGGCAACAAAATGAAACTTCTTTTCTGTATCAGAGATGAAAACACATTTTTCTAAAGTAGTTTTTCATGTTGAATTCAGAACTACCATTGATTTTTTCCTATCATGTCAGGTTTTACAGTTATGAACAATGCAACTCTACAGCAGCTAAGTAAATTTCTCAGTATTTCAGAACAAAAGTCAAAACAGACCTACTCTTTGAAATACATCGCATAACTGTGCTAGAATAGCTGCAATGGCTTCTTCAGAAGCACTTAGAAAAGGACTTTTTTGTGTAAGCAACATCCAGATTGTCACCGTACAGCATCCAGCAGTAGTTGGCCATCATACTTTCGTTCCAGGAGCCTTGGTATCGACATTCCATTAACTGAATGTCCTTGTGGAACCGTTCTCCTTGTTCATCCCTCACCATTCCAAGATTTTCTGGGGGGAAATGTAGGTGAGAGTACAAAAAGTGTATTTTAATGGCATGTGACAACCAAGTTTCTGGTATGAACGAAGAAGATTCTGAACTCCCTCTTTGTACCCAGGAGACTTGTGATTACCCAAAAAGTTTTTGACAAGCCAAACAAAAGCCTCCCAAACTCCCAACTCTTCTGCTGAAAGAGATTGTTTAAATTCTTCATCATGCAAAACAGACTTAATCTGTGGGCCTATGAAAATTCATTCTTTTAACTTTCCAGCACTGATACTGTACTGGGAAATTTCTTCACAAGATACTGAGTTCACTTTACCCATGGCCTTGACAAGATTCTTCATCAAGCCCAACTCGATATGGAGAGGAGGTAGATAAATGTTGTTTGGATCAACCAGAGGCAGAAACTTGGCACTGCTTGTTCCAGGTGTATATGCGTTTCTTGGTTGCCAGTCGCGCTTGACATAATGTTCTGCAGTATATCGGCTGTTCCACAGGCACAGGAAACAACAGTATTTGGTGAATCCTCCTTGCATCCCCATCAGCATGCCAATAACTTTTAAATTGCCAGATGTTCCACTGTTGTGTCTGAAAACTAATAGCATCCAACAAAGTGTTCATGTTCTCGTATGATTCTTTCAAATGGACAGAATGTGCAACTGGTACACTTGGTGTGGAGTTACCATTGTGCAGTAAAACTGCCTTCAAGCTTCTTTTTGAAGAATCGATGAACAGACGCCATTCAGATGGGCAGTGCACTTGTGACAAACCATTGAAGATTCCATTGATATCATGGCAATAGCACAATGAGCCATCAAGAGTAAAGAATGAAGACAAGTTATGATTTCTTTGCCTATAGTGAGTTATTTTCACACCATGTGTGAGCAAGTTCTTCTGTTTAAGTCTAGAGGCAAGAAGCTCAGCTTGATTTTTAGATAGCTTTAAATCACGTGCAAGATCATTCAGTTCAGCTTGGGTAAAAGTCTTTGGTTCTGTGTCATCATCCAACAAGTAGTCTGGGTCACATGTTTCTGGAACTTGGCCAGTGGCTTCACCACATTCCTTATCACCTTCAACCGAAGCAAGACCATCATATGGTGGTAATGGAATGGGCAAGGAATCATCATGGAGAACAGGCCTAATTGCTGAATCTAGGATAGGATATGCAGTTTTGCACTTTGTTTTAGCTGAGAATCCAGTTGTATTAACCTGACATAAATAGCAGTTGTTAACATGGTCTCACGGTTCCCTACACACCATTGGGATGGCAAACGGCATTGATGTCCTTTGTTGATTCAACCAGTTGCATAGGCCACTGGAACAGCTGGTGCACATGATATATGGAGCCCAGGGTTTATCCTGTTCACCTAATGGACAGCCAAAGTACAGCATGTACATCTTTTTAAGATCTGCAGTAATTGGTCAACATTGTGCTGACTATGTAAATGATCCACACACGTAACAGAAACCATCAGGTTCATTCCTGCAGCATGATTCCACCTGAATATAGAGGTAAGCAGATTTAAATAAGCACAGTAATACAATATTTCACAACACTGGGCAGACATTGCACAATACCTGCTAGCCAGGTCTAACCGCTCAATACCCCATAGGGCAATACCGGCTGTTGCCAAGGCAACCAGTTACACTGTCAGCACTGAGCACAAACTCACACAGCATAATTGTTGAGAAAACAAAAATTTGATGTGCTAGCGAAAAATGGTTTACAGATTTAAAATCAGCGTGAAAAATGCTATAAGACCCATATGAAATAGTCTCCAATACAAATTTTGTGTTGCCTTGTGAAATAAATTAAGTCCACTTCATCAGACATAAGAGTAAAACTTTATGTCATCCGTTTATACACATTAGATACAGAGGTTCACAGTGGCTGGCTAGCATAACAGATAAGTATTTATTATTTATTAGTTCAAATTTATATTGCCACCCACTTGCTGTAGTGACTCGGGGCAGCTTACAAACAATACATTACATTACAATATGTTGATGGGGATCAGGGGGAGGGGCAGTGAAGTCCTCAACCTGCCCGGGCATACAAATACAGTAACACCTTGGATAACGATTGCATCAGATAACGCTAGAATCGGATAACGATGCACGTTTTTTTTGGGAAACTTGCATCAGATAACGATTTTTTAGCGTTATCTGAGGCAATCCACCCCCAACCCGCAGCGATCCATCGCTGCAAGTGCAGTAGGGTTGGGGGAAAGGCACTTGCTCGCGCGTGTTTTCCCCCCAACCCTACTGCATTCACAGCAATTGCTGTGGTTGGGGGGTGGTGGATTGGGCTACCCAATCCAGCCCCCAACCGCAGCAATGACTTCAGGGACAAACCGTGCGGTTTGTCCCTGAAGTCAAACTGACCCTAGGTGAGTGCACGCCTTACACTACTGCACTTGCAACGATGGATCGCTGCAGTTGGGGGTGGTGGTTGGGTAGCCCAATCCACCCCCCAACCTCAGCGATGACTTCAGGGACAAACCACGCGGTTTGTCTCTGAAGTCAGGGCTTTTTTTAAGCGTTGTTCGATGCATGCATCGGACAACGCTAAAAATCGGATAACGTCATGACTTGTGGAACCAAGTCATAATGTTATCCAATGTACTAGTGTATATACAAATCGATGTGGCTTTTTACAACTGGTAATAACAGAAGATACATAATAACAGAAGATACATAATGCAACCATTAAAAATTCCAAAAGGAAGAAAGCACAAACATAATAAACAGAACTTTTTCATCAGAGAAGACAAGGCAGGTGGTGGGGTGGTGGTGCCCCAATGCATTCTCTACAGAAAGCTGGAAAGGGGGCCAGGAAGTCAACAAACTAAAGGGGGGATGAAGCAATCTAGAGACCAGTGTGGTCCCCTGCCGCTGGAGAATACTACACTACATCTGATCTTAGCCAAACGGCCAAGGAGGAGAAGCAACATCAGCCATGTGGCCTGAAGGGCTGCTCAGGCAAGAGATACAGTACAGTACAGAAAAGAAGATTTTAACACCAAGCAGACTGCTCCAAATGTCCTGGTGTAGACAGGATATCTCTCAGCTATCCAGGCAGATTTTTTTTAAAAATGCACTAGCAAAAATCTCTTGTGGAATTAAATTAGATCTTGCTGCCACCTGGTGGAAATATCAACAATCTTCTAGTTCAACTAAGGAGATTTCCCAATGAGGCTTTGATTGTGCCATTGCCTTTCTGTAGTATTCAGATAATTTTGGCCCAGACACTGGTCTTTCACCTGTATCTCTCCCATTTCCCCCATTGCTTCTTTTGTCTTTTAAAAATGTACCCTATATACTCAAGTATAAGTTGGGATTTTTAGCCCTCCAAATGAGGTCTAAAAATGGGATTCAACTTAAACACTCAAACACATAACCACACAAATGTCTAAATTAATTAATTTTACTGTAGTCACATGCATTTTAATTACTGAAACTCACCAGCAGCTGCTGCATTTTCCACCCCCTGACTTATACTTGGGTCAATCTATTTTCCTAGTTTTAGAGGTCCAAATTAGCTACCTCGACTTGTATTCGGGACGACCTATAGTCAAGTATATACAGTACATAAGAATACATTGCATGTGTGTTCCATGCTTCAAATGAATGAACATAAAGGTAAAGGTCTCCCTTGCTCGAAAGCCAGTTGTATCCAATTCTATAGTGTGGTGCTCATCTCCGTTTGCAGCCAAAGAGCCAGCACTGTCAGGATCTGCAGATGTTTCCATAGTCATGTGGTAGCCATGACTAAGTGCTGAAGCACATGGGATGCTGTTACTTTTCCCACTGAACTTTTGAACTACTAGGTTGGCAAGAGTTGGGACAGAGAGCTCATGCCATCATGCAGCACTCAGGCCTTGAACTGCTGACCTGCCAACTTTCTGGTCATCAAGTTCAGTGTCTTAACCACTAAGCCACCCCAGTCCTGTTTGAAAGCAAATTATAGTAACCCTAATAGATCTTTGAAGGCAGTTTTTCTCAACCCTGGTGCTTCAGCTGTTCTTGAACTTCAATTTCCATAAGCCCTGATCAGCAGGTGTGCTGACTTGGGTATCTGGTAACTGAAGTCCAAAAACACCTGGAGCACCAAGGTTGAAAAATCCTGTTTTAAGGCAAATGAGATATTTAAGGAACAGCTTTCCCAGTTCGATCCTTCTGAGTTTCCATTGCTAAGCAGGAGTTTGAACTTAAGCCTCCTAAATCCTAGTCCTGTGGTGGTGAATCTTAGCACTCCAGCTGTTCTTGGACTTCAATTCCCAGAATCCCTGAGAAGCAGGTGTACTCACTTGGGCTTCTGGGAACTGAAGTCCAAGAACAGCTGGAGTGCCAAGGTTCACCACCACTGTACTCTTATCAACCATGCTCACATTGGGTATCTTCTCACTTCCTTTTAGTTCCATGTAAATACTGAGCTAGATGGTGATGCAGCTTTTAGACCACTTAGTCTAGCAAATGTCTCACCACTGCATCTCACTGGTAGTGAATTTCACCTGAAGGTGAACTCCAGGTGGTGGGAAAGTGACCAATGTGAGGTGGTTATTATCTGATTGAAAAATGTTAGTATATGAGAGGGAGAGGAGTGAAAAGGACTGTCAGTTTAAGTTAGAACCTGAAGAGAGATAGTATTTAAGGAGAATTATTTAACCTGAAGTCAGTTTAAATTAGAACCTGGATAGAGCTAGTCAGTTAGAAACTGAGAATTAGATGGAATAGTGTGGACCATAATAAAATGTGGCAAATAATTAAAGAGATGGGAATATCAGAACACCTTACATGTCTCATGAGAAATCTGTACATAAATCAAGAAGCAACAGTTAGGACAGGATTTGGAATGACTAAGTGGTTTGGAATAGGAAAAGGAATAAGACAAGGCTGCATTTTGTCACCCTGCTTATTTAACTTATTTAACATAATGTGCAATGCAGGGCTAGATGAATCAAAAGTTAGAATTAAAATTGCTGGGAGAAACATCAACAATTTGAGATATGCAGATGATACTACCCTAATGGTAGAAAGTGAAGAAGACCTAAAGAAACTCTTGCTTAGGTTGAAAGAAGAGAGTGCAAAAGCTGGCTTGAGACTCAATATCAAGAAAACCAAGATAATGGCAACAGGCCCCATCACTCCATGGAAAATAGATGGGGAAGAAGTAGAAGCAGTGACAGACTTTATATTCTTAGGATCCGAGATCACCGCAGATGGAGATTGCAGTGATGAAATAAAAAGGCGACCAATTCTTGGGAGGCAAGCTATGAGAAATTTGGAGAACATAGTTAAAAGTAGAGACATCACCTTGCAAACAAAAGTCTGCATAGTCAAAGCAATGGTATTTCTGGTAGTAAATTATGGGTGTCAGAGCTGGATCATAAGGAAAGCTGAGTGCAGAAGAACAGATGCCTTTGAGATGTGCTGCTGGAGAATTTTGTGAGTACCCTGGATAGCAAAGAGAACAAATAGGTCGATCTTAAAAGAAATCAACCCCGACTGCACTTTGGAAGGTCAAATATTGAAGATGAAGTTAAAGTACTTTGGACATCAAATGAGAAGAGTGGATTCACTTGAGAAAGACTTGATGCTGGGAAAGGTTGAGGGCAAAAGAAGAAGGGGGTGGCAGAGAATGAGATGGCTAGATGGCATTGTTGATGCAAAGGGTACAAAGCTGGGCGGGTTGATGAAGATGGTAGAGTATAGGGGTCCTAATGTGTGGTGGTCATGAAGGGTCGACTGTGCAACTGAACAACAACAAATGAAAAGAATGTTAGAATATGTTTTTATTTTAAAGGAATATGGGAAATGAAGGATTGTTTTAGTCTACTTTGTAACTTGTTCTGATACTTTGTTTTTTGGACATTTTTGTTGTTTTAAAATAAATTTATGTGTCACTTTGTGAGGTTAAAGGGTTGGGATGCCTAAAGAAGGTGCCTTGACAAGAGGGCTACTCTACTTATTAGTTCAGATTTTGCATTACTGACCTACCTGATCTGACTATTGTGTTACTTATAGGAAGAAACCTAGAGATTTTCCTACACACAGGATTCCACCCAACTTGGAGTAGCAGAGTTTTGGGCCAGTCTCCTGAAGAAAGGTAGTGGTAGTAGAAAACTCAGGTGGATAGAACCCCCTTTAGTTGGACCAGATTATTTACTTCCCTGTCTTTGTTGAACCACACAGGCTTGTTGTGAGGATAAAAGGGAAGTACAGTACTGTATATGATGTTGCCCTTCATAAGAACAGAAAGAATCCCAAGGGATGGCATCAACTCCAGGGCTGTGAGCACTCAGGTACAGCGCTAAGTTAACAAACAAAAAAAATCACCGTCAGGGAACGGATGCATCATGTCAGGTGGGCTCATCCCTTGGGAACTCACATCACAATTCAGCTCTTGAATGCTGCCCATAAAGCCTCTGACCCAGGCAACTCAAGGCATCCCATCTTATTCTCCCCTGGGATGTTAAGGCAATGGCTGACACTCTTAAAAAGGGTCTCAGTGGCTTAGTGATTAAGATGCTGAACTTGACGACTGGAAGGTCA
Source organism: Furcifer pardalis (assembly GCA_030440675.1). Taxonomy (NCBI): domain Eukaryota; kingdom Metazoa; phylum Chordata; class Lepidosauria; order Squamata; family Chamaeleonidae; genus Furcifer; species Furcifer pardalis. Next base: position 38,121,238 of record CP126896.1, read on the forward strand.
GCAGGTTGAGACCAAGTGCTGCACGACAGTGAGCTCCTGTTGCTGTCCCAGCTCCTGCCAACCTAGCAGTTTGAAAACAAGAAACTGCAAGTAGATAAATAGGTACCACTTTGGTGGGAAGGTAAACAGCGTTCCGTGCACTCCAGTGCGTAATCATGCCTGCCACGTGACCGCTGAAATATCTGCAGGCACAGACAGCGCTGACTCTATAGCTATAAATAAAGATGAGCACTGCCTCCTAGAGTCATACAAGTATGGGAGACCTTTATCTTTACCTAACCCTCCAGTGGCTCAGTGGTTAAGAAGCTCGCCTTGTTATCTGGAAGGCCAGTCAGCCAGTAGTTCAAGACCCAAGTACTTCATGACGGAATGAGCGCCAATTTGTGTCCCAGCTCCTGTCAACCTAGCAGCTCGAAAGCAAGAAATTGCAAGTAGATAAATAGGGCCCACTTTGGTGTGATGAGATCTTGGGGGACATGAAAGGAGCCTCATTCAGGTGTCCCCCTGAGCAGAGTTCCTCCAGCAAAAATCCTTTCAACCCAGAACAATTTCTGACACAAAATTATTAGAAAAGAAAAACAATGCAGCACTTTAAAGACTAGCTGCTCTATTTTTACTGTGAGCTTCCGTGGATCAAGTCCACTCCTTCAGACCAAAATTATTACCTCACCCTCTTAGCTGCCAAAGGCAAGGCGGGCGGGCATATAAATCGAATTATTATTATTATTATTATTATTATTATTATTATTATTATTATTATTATTATTATTATTATTATTATTATTATTAATAATAATAATAATAATAATAATAATAATAATAATAATAATAATAATAATAATAACTCCTCGCTCGACCTTTCCAGGAAATCAATGAGACAATAAAGGCGTTGCAAGGGGGCCACCCAGTCTAACCCCCTGCTCAATGCACAACCAAGCCCCGCCCACATCCCTGCAAGGCTCGCTGGGAATTGTAGTTCCAACTCCAGTAACACAGACTAGAAAGCGAAAGTTGTCTTAGAGGCGGGGAAATGCCTTCCTGAGAAACCATTACTTTTCAAACCACCGGACCCGCACATATAACTCAAGCAACCAATGACGTAAGCATGCTTCTATCACGTGAACGACCACTCGCGAGCTACTGGCCTTCTTTTAAGTCAATCATAGTCTAGCTCGAAACTCCCGCCCCTTTTCTGACGTGGAAAACCGTCTGCCGGGCCGTAGCCAATAGAAAGCGACAACCGCCGGCCGACGTTCTATGTAGGGGTTGCTAAGGCGAGGAGCAACAGGCAATGTCTTCCTCTTGGCTTCAACGGAAATTATCACGAGCCCGAGGCTTGACAAAAGCCAATGAGAGGCCGCCGCGGCGTGACGTCACGCCACGCCAGCCAATGGGGAACTTGGGCGCTTTCCCGGCTTGCCGACACACATTAAGACCTAGGGGGGGTTACCGAAGATGGTAAAATGGCGGCTTCTGTCAAGCGCAAATCTGGGGGCGGCGACGCGGGAGATGGCGGCGGCGGTGATGATCGCCACGCTAAGCGAGGCGCCCTCCTCGCTGGGCCGGAAGTCGACGCCCGCCGGGATACTGAGTCGCCGTTCGTAGAAGGCGCGATCGTGAGGATCTCCATGGAGAACTTCCTGTGAGTGCGGGAGACCGCGGAAAGGGAGGATCTTCTGGCATGAAGGGGAGGGAAGCGTCGGGGCGGGGCTTCCAGTCTCCAAGGAGACGGCGTTTCTCAGTGGGATATATGAGGGGAGGGGGATGATGGGTGCTTGGAAGGTTGGGAGGGATGAGACTCAGAGTCACATAATCACTGAGAGCTGGAAATGTCCTTTTAGGGCAGGGGTGCCCAAACTTTTTGGGCCACAGGCCAGTCACATGGTTCAGGGGGCTGGTCACTATAGCCTGTGGTGTGGATCCGGCCCCAATTCATCCAGCCCACGAAGCCCTCGTTGCTCCCGGAAGCGGAAGTAAAAACGTGCCCGACGTCAATTCATCTGGTCCGCAAAGCCCTCGTTGCTCCCGGAAGCGGAAGTAAAAAGCACCAATACAGGGGCGTTTTACTTCCGCGAGCAACGAGGGCTTTGTGGGCTGGATAAATTGGCATCAGGGGGCAGATCTGGACCATGGGCCATAATTCGGCAACTGTTTTAGGCAGTGGTGGGATGTCAAAAATTTTACTACCCCACCGAGAGGTCATCAGTGTGGGCGGAGCTAAAAGCATGATGTGGGTGGGGCCAAAGAAAAAATTAAAAATACAAAATAATTAAATAAAAATAAACACACACACACACACACACACACACACACACACACACACCCCTCAACCCACCCACACCTCAACCCACCCACCCACCCACCCACCTCAACCCACCCACCCACCCATAACACAAACCCATAAATAAATAAATAAATAAATTTTAAAAATACATTAAAATACACCTAACCAGTGAAAAGGTAAGCCCCGAAGGTGGTTCCCCACAAAAGCTGCTACAGGTTCTCCGGGACACTGGGGAAAGTTACTACCAGTTCTGGAGAACTGGTGAGAACCTGTTACATCCCATCACTGGTTTTAGGCCATTGGGTCCACACACACACCCCTTGCAGGAATTGGAGACTCAAAGCAGATCTGACAGATGGGTTGTGTGTGTATATGAGTGCAATCAGGTTTGTTTTGCCTGAGCATCTGTTTTTAACTCCTTTTCAATTAAGCTACACTGGCCAAGGGAATCATAGAATCACTGATCTGGAAGGGGACATTTAGGCCACCGGGTCCAACGCCTTGCTCAGTGGAGGGATCCAAAGCAAAGCAGATCTGACAGATGGTTGTCCAATTCTCTCTCGAATGCTTCCAGTGTTGGAGTGATTACCACCTCTCCGAGTAGTTGGTTTCATTGTCATACTGCTCTAACCATGAAGAAGTTTTTCTAATATTCAGTCTATATCTGGCTTCCTGTAGTTTCAGTTTGTTATTACATGTCCTGCACTCTGGGACAATGGGCAACAAATCCTTTCCCTTCTCTTTATGGTTATCTTTCAGGTATTTGAAGAGTGTTATCATGATATTCCCTCTCAATCTCCTTTTCTCAAGGTTAAACATGCCCAGTTCCTTCAGTCTTTCTTTCTATGGCTTGGTTTCCAGTCTTCTGATCATCCTTGTTGCCTCTCTCTATACCTGCTCTAATTTGTTTCCATGTTTCTTAAAGTACGGTGATCAGAATTGGATACAGTATTCTAGTAAAGGTAAAGGTCACCCTTGCTTGAAAGCCAGTCGTATCCTACTCTAGGGTTCAGTGCTCATCTTTGTTTAGAGCCAGATAGCCAGTGCTGTCTACATTTGCAGATGTTTCCGTGGACATGTGACAGGCATGCCTAGACACCAAAGTGCATGGAACGCTGTTTACCTTCCCACTGAAGTGCTCCCTATTTATCTGCTTGCAATTTCTTGCTTTTAAACTACTAGGTTGGCAGGAGCTGGGACAGAGACGGGCGCTCATTCTGTCATGCAGTACTTGGGTTTTGAATTGCTGACCTTCTGCCTTTCAGTCAGCATCTTAACCACTCTAGATGTGGTCTGACTAGTGCAGAATAGGAAAAGAAGGAGACTAGTACCTTGCAGGTTTTGGAGACTATAGTTCTGTTAGTGCAGCCTCTAAAACAGCATTGGCCTTTTTTGCAGCAACATTGCAATGTTTGCTTTTATTTAGCTTTTGATCCACAACAATTCCAAGATCCTTGCCCCAAGGATGATCCCAAAGGTCTTCCATGTCTAGCCCTTGATGTGGAGGGTCTTGGTGCTTCCAGTATTCCTTGCTCTGTACACCAAAGGCCCATCTTTGGGAGTTTTATACAGAATACCTCTTAGAGCCTAAGAAAGGTTGAAAAGAAGAACTCTTCCTGTCTTCTTGGACCCTTCCAGCCTCTCAAAATTTGAGAGAGTGTGAAGATTCAGGATATTTTACCTTTTAAATAGCTGTTCTGTTGGACTGTCATTAAATCAACACCTTATAGTATCACTTAGTTCTGTGTAGCTCAGCTTATTGTCAGTATCCATCACAACCCAGGTACCATAGACGGTTTCTTGGCAGTGCGGGTCTATTCGTTTTCATGAAGCTTGTTGCTGAGTAAATGTCCATATGATTAAGCTGCAAACTGCTCTGGTGGGAGAACTTTTTGGGTACAGTGAGGCTGACATGTAAATAAACATTACTGGTCAATACCTTAGAATTGACTTTAGGTCATGCTCTTGATTCTGGAGTAAGATACTGCATTTGCTGAACTTTAATTTCTACCAATATTATTTTGACCTAAATCCAATCATTAGACCTAATTAGAATGAACAAATGAGATTTTGGGAAGTCAACATTTGCTTGTTCCAACAGGACTTTTCGAATCGTTACTAATAATCAGTTTTGGCTACTGTTTTCCATCCCTGAAGATTCTGTCTTCTTAGAGAATTATATGGCAGACTCTTTCCTGTGCTGTTCCCTAGGCACAGGTGATTTGAGTTGATATTGAATATGATTTTTTGAGTTCTTGTACTGTTCATACTGTGTTTGTGGGGATGTAGATTATGAGGTGTAGCCTATAATGCAATTCAGATCGACACAGAAAATGCTGGGTGGCTTGGCAGTACATACCAGTTAAGTGGATACATCATTTCAGGCTTAGTCTTGTATCACTGGTGCAGTTATAGTTGACAAATAAGATGCTTTTTTGTCTATAGGAAAAAATGCAAAACTGGGATATAGTAAATTGTAACTACAGTGTAGATTTACCCCTGCTTTGTATATTCCTCTCTAAAGGTTAATCAATCACATTGCATTTCAGGACATATGATAATTGTGTAGTCTATCCAGGACCTCATCTAAACATGATTGTTGGAGCTAATGGGACAGGTAAATCAAGCATTGTTTGTGCCATATGCCTAGGATTGGCAGGAAAACCTTCTTTCATAGGACGAGCAGACAAGGTAAGAGTAACTCTTGGCAAATTTATAAAGTGTGTGTTTTTGTGTCAGAGATTACTCTGGGTTGAAAGGATTTTAAAGTAAAACAAAGTTATGTAATATCTGCTGTGATAATATACATTTGCATAGGGGTATTTTCATTTAGTGGCTGAAATTCTGTTGCAGTTGGCGTAGCATAAGGTTATGTAAGCAAATGTTTGTATGGAGTTATGTCCAGACAGTCTGCACTGCATATCTGATTGTGTGTGCCCTAGTGAAATTGCTTGCTGGAGATCAGTTCTGCCTTGGTATGAATTTTATGATCTTTCCCACAGTATTAAGGTATGTAAATGTGACTATGAAAGAGAATTTTGGCTGATGAATGAAAATTAGTATACCAAAACTAGTATGCTGTGGTTACTAACTATTATCACCTGGAAGCTGTGTATGAAGTTTCTTCATAATACTGTATTGTGTATAACATATCTGATATTGATTAATATCTAGATCAGGGATAGGCAACCTGCAGCCTGTGGGATGGATCCAGCCCATGGCACCAAATCAAACGGCCTTCACCCTAACTCCAGCTGCCATTGGAATTGGCCATGGACTCATTTACAGCTGTCATAATGCGTTTATAACAGCAATAAATGAGTCCACGGCCGATTCTAGCGGTGGCAGTGCCTGGACCACTGGTCCGGCCTGCCAATTTTCTGAGGGAGCATGACCTGGCCCCCAACTTTAAAAGTTTGGCAACCCCTGATCTAGATGGAGTCCAGATAACAGGCTGCTCATGGTTTTCAAAGAGCTGACCCAAAAGATAGTAATCCAGATAAACTTTCCTCTTTTTCTACCCTCTTTCAATTTAATTTGGAATCGTATCTGTTCAGTTGCATGGAGTCTTGAGTGTAGGGTACATCTTTTTTAAAAAAATCTCTGTATAGCACTTAAGATTATACGTACAGTACTTTATCATTTGAAAAATGTTTAAAAATTTGAACATTTTAGGTTGTTTCTGTTTTTTTAGGTTGGTCACTATGTGAAGCGGGGTTGTAACAAAGCAGCAATTGAAATTGAGGTGTGAGTAATCAAATTTGGTCATTTTTTCTGATTTATGTTAAGTTACTAAGCTATTTTTCTGAAAAATATATTATGAGAATACATATTGTAATGGACATGACTTTTTAAAAATTTAAATCAAGAGTATTGATTGTATGGCTATGGATATCAATTGACAGTTATTTTCTATTTACTAGATTTAAGAATCCAACCAATCTTATTATCACACGAGAAATATCTGTAACAAACAACCAGTCAGCTTGGTTTCTTAACAAGAAGCCTTGTACTCTCAAAATGGTAGAAGATAAAGTCTCAGCCTTAAACATTCAAGTAGGAAATCTGTGTCAGTTTCTTCCACAGGTAAGAAATGGCATATTTTAAAATAAAATATAAATATTATTTAACTTCTATAACAGAGAATAACATCCTGAAGAAAAAATAAAGCAATTCTAAGAAATTCTGTGTAGGAAATATGCAAAGTATTTGATACAACAGAAATTAAAAATAACACTATATAATGCAATGTCACATCAGAATTTATCCAAACATTAATATGTTTGTCATTTACTTAAGTACTTGGTGGTTGTTCATTCATTGTCTCTGAAATTCTTCAGGGCAATCATCTTGGGTATAATCCTGGACTCAGAGAAGTATATGAGCTAACTTCTACAAAACCCTCATTTTGTTTGATATTTCTGCCTCTTAAACAAGTCTCTATGTGTGATGGACTTTTGGGGTTCTGAGCATAGTGAAGCCCATTGAGTTGCTCCTTTCGGGATGAAGTAAAGCAATCTTGTATCTATTGGTAGCTACCTCTTGCCAGGTTTCCTGTGCACATTTAGATGCCAGCAGATTTTTTTAAAAAATTGCTTGGTGAACAATTATTAACAAAATACCTGTTTCTCATGAGGTGCTTAGTGGGTAGTATTGAAAGATCCTGTCTGAGTCACAGTGTGTTTACACAAAGGCATCTATCTGCTGGGAGGCCAAAAAGTTATTCCACAGCATGGGTTCCATGAGCTGATGAGTGGTACTCTTTTCAGCTAACAATTTCAATATTTTTTAATTGTGTCAGAAGCACACAAAGGTGATTTCTGGGTTGAAAGGATTTTTGCTGGAGTAACTCCGCTCAGGGGATGCCCAAATGAGGTTCCTTTCATGTCCCCAAGATATTTTACCACCAAAGTGGGCCCTATTTATCTACTTGCAATTTCTTGCTTTTGAACTATTAGGTTGGCAGAAGCTGGGATAGAGACAGGCACTCATTCTGTCATGCAGTACTCGGGTCTTGAATTGCTGACTTGTCGACCTTCCAGCTAACAAGGTAAGCTTCTTAACCACCAAGCCCCTGCAGTCCCACATCTCAATAAATAATATACTAGATATTAACACTATTTTAAAGAACCCAACTAATTTAATTCTTCATTTAACTGTTATATGAATACATCCTTATACATAAAGTACTTCAGATACAGTATATTACTTTTTACTGTGCAGGACAAAGTTGGAGAATTTGCAAAATTATCCAGAATTGAACTACTTGAGGCCACAGAAAAATCAGTTGGTCCTCCAGAAATGTTCAAATTTCACTGTGATCTAAAAAACTTCAGGCACAAAGAGCGTGAACTTGAGGCAAGTAGTTGACATTTATGAAAAAGGGGTTATTTCTTTATATGCATGTGTCTGTGTGTATATGTTAGGGGATGTGCTCTCTGTTTAAACACACATATAATTCTATGTATTTAAAATAAACCCATAAAATATTACAGTTCTAAAAGCATAGTATGTTGGTAGAAGCTCCTTTCATTAGGATGAGAATTTAGGAATAATGTGCTCTAACTTGATGCTAACTTAACAATAAAGGTGAGGCAAGGGTTTTATGTGTTGGGTGGAAAGGAGCAAATGGTCATTTGATATGCTCAAATGGTTCATTTGCGTTGGTGAGATAACAATGGGTATCCCTTCACTAGAAAGAAATTTTGTTTACATTATCTCAGTGACTTCAGAGCACACTTTATCACCAGGTGCATGATACCATTTCTAAACACACAGAGAGAATGATTTTAGCTTTCTACAGCTAACTGGAATCCATGTTTGAATTATATTAGAGCACATGGATACATAGGTATAACACAGGAATACATATGAATACAGTACATAATATAAGCAATCAGCCATACAGAATCATTACAAGGAGCACATGGTCATGTGATACACTCAGATCATTCATTTGCATTTAAGGAAGTTTGTGCTGTTACATATGTGCCAGTTCTCTTTCTTAATAATTTATGACTTAATTATAAGCTGTGCTCATTTCTGTATTGAAAAAAGAAATGTATACTCTAAACATTCTGGAATAAATAGGGGAGATTTCTAGTATATTTTCTTCCTTCTTGTCCTGATCTTATTTTAAACTGCCAAAATTAAACCACCTACTTGGCTTTGTCATTGGCCAAAATTAAATCCTCACTGGTACATGTCCCTGGTACTAATTGGCAGACCAGTAAATGAACTGGATTCTGTATCTCACCACATTTGCACCGTGTGTTGTCTGCCAGTAGCCCCCACTTGAGCATGTTGGACTCTGACTCTTAGCCTCTTCAGAGTCCTCCAAGAGATGCAGGGGAGGTTGAGATCATCAGCTGTATCCTCCTTTAATGTTCCTTATCCAGTGAGCTCCTTCCTCCATCTTCTAATATGGTTTTGCTCTTGCATACCCTCAAGAATGTTTGTTCTTGCCATAAAGCTCTTCCTGGAGCTGAGCCAGCAGACTTGAGTCTCATAGCCATTCAGAGGATGTAGAGGGTCATTTTTTTGGCTTAGTTCTCTCAGCATCTGCCGCTACTTCTCTCCTTATCTTAGGTGGAGATATACCAACAAGAGGGTATATTTTCTCAACTGGTGAGGTTTGAGGCCTCCTGTCACTATACACATGGCTTCATTAACAGCAATGTCAATTTGTTTTGCGTATGTGGATGCGCTACATACTGGAGCAGCATACTCTGCTGTGAGGACATTTAGGGCCAAAGCTGATTTATGTAGCATGGATGGTTGAGTTCCCCATTTATAGTTTGTGGGTTTCCTGTTGATGTTGTTCCTTGTACACTAGTATCTCGGATAATGTTAAGGCTTGGTTCCACAAGTCTTAATGTTATCCGGTTTTTAACATTGTGCGATACATTGATCGCACAACGTTAAAAAAAGCCCTGTTCCCATTTCTCTCCGGCCAAAGGCAAACCTAACAGCAAGAGAGATTTGTCCTGCCCCCACTGCTGAAACAACAGGGTGGGCAGGGGGATCCCTCCCTGTTAGCCTTTGGCTGGAGGCTAAACTAACAGAGATTCCCCCCCCCCCCCGAAACAACAGGGTGGGCAGGGCAAATCCTCCGGCTGCTTTGCCCTGCAGAGTTTGGGGCAGAGATCAACGTAGGGGAATTTGAGGCAAACATTTGCATCACACAACGTTATCTTAACATTGTGTGATGCAAATGTTTGCCTCAAATTACACAACGTTATCTGATTTTAGCTAAGGCAATGGCAATCGTTATCCAAGGTATTACTGTACTAACTTTGGCTTTGGTATTCAGGCAGTGTTGCTTAAAAGAGAATGTCTTCTCAAGTATCACACCGAGGTATTTTGTTGTCGGAAAATGCTGTAATTGGTTTCCTTGCCACATAACATCCAACTCAACCCTTGTCTCTCGGTTTCAAAGGTGGAAAGCACACAATTGAGTCTTGCTTGAATTAGGCTTCAAATGGCTAATTCTTCAAGTGCAGTATTAATTCTTCAAGTGCTCTAGTAAGTTTTCCAGCTACCTCATCAAAGCTTGTTCCTTGAACGGCCATTGCTGTGTTATATGTATAGATGAACAATTTTGTATTATTTATTTATTTAGTCACACTTCTATACCGCCCTCCACATAAATGACTCAGGGCGGCGAGCAACAGTTAAAAACACAATCAACAGTAAAACCCATTATAAAATACCCACCCATCTCAGAAAGTTAATTTTTAAAAGTTAAAAATTAAAAAGAGATTAAAAGTTAAAATTCACCAATTAAAATTACAAGGGAGAGGGGGGAACAGTCGGATTAGCCAGCCAGCTGGGGTAGCCGACCGGCCCGAACCCCACACCTGCCCTGCCAGGAATTGGTTGATCATTAGTATATTTATTATACAATGTTGGAGACAATATACTTTCTTGTGACAGTCCATTCTTCTGCAACCTCCATCTACTGTTCTTGCCATTCATTGTCACATAGAATCTCTGGTTCTGGAGGAAGCTGCCCATGACTCCAGTAAGCTTATTATCACTTCACTATTTTGATTCCCAATGGTCATGGAGGTAGAAGAGGCCATGCCAGATGGACTGGCTGTGAAAGTGCACCTTGTCTATATCCTCAAGGCTGTGGTAGTCCATGGTAGTTCTGATGTCAAATCCTACGTGTCTCATTTCATACGTGCCACAGGAGATGGCTCCATGATCATAGTGTGTGGGTCACTTCATGGCAAGCTGGGATCCACCTTAAACAAATTCACACCAATGGCATTTTTTCTGTTTGTCACTATTCTTTGACACATCCATCCATCAACTGTGAAAATGATTTTCAGGAAAAAAATGTGTACTTGGACATGAGTAGCAGCTGCTGCCTGGTAAAATTATTTATTTTACGGAGCAGTATCCTATGATTGACAGTATCATACGCTGCAGTTAAATCAACGAAAACTACTCCCGTAATTAGCTTTCTTTCAAAGCCATCCTTAATGTGTTGCATAAGGTTAAGAATTTGAGCACAACATGATTTACTTGGTCTGAAGAATGCTTGCTCTTTCATGATTTTTACATCAATAAATTCATAAATATGATCTAAGATTATCCATTTGAATGTCTTATAAAGATGGAAAAAAGGAGTTACACTGGTAAGTAGTTTTTTTAGGTCATCTGGTTCTTTGCTGGGTTTCAATAAAGCAACAGCTTTAGCCTGTCTCCACAATTTAAGAACCTTAAGTTCATCTATGCAGTTGTTCATTAATTGCAGGAGCCATTCCAAAGTGTGGGAACAAACCTTCTTTATCTGCTCTACTCTTATGTTATCAATTCCTGCAGCTTTATTCAGTTCCATGCTCTTTATAGCTTCCTCCAATTCAGATGCCACAAAAGGGGTATTTATTAAGTAATCCCCCTTCTTGTTCCTCTGGTTGAATGGCTTCCCCACTACCACGTTTTTGCCTTGTGTTTTTTCATTCTTTAGCAGCTGACTAGCTATTTGGTCTGTTGCTATTCCAGCATAGTTTTGCTGTGGCTGAGTTAAATCTCCACCTAATTTTGAAGGCGTTTCCAAGCTTGTCTACTGTTCTGCTTCATATCCAGATTCTTGACTAATACACACTATCGTGATTTCTGATTTTCAGCTAGAGCTTGCCTCAGTTCCTCCCCTGATTCAGAAATATTTTCCCAGAAAGAATCCTAGTTGTAGAATGCCTGATATCTATCCAGCAGAGGTTTGATATCGTCAGTCAAGCCCTGGATGTACTGGGTGCGGCATCCTCTTGGAATATTTTTTCCTAGATATTACTTTCACAAGATGGCCAATTCATCATATTTATCGGGGGGGGGGGGGATGGATGATCTTCTCCATACTTTTTCTCCAACTGCTTTCTAAATTCACCAATTTAACCTTCTTAAAATTAAAACCTCTGCAAAAAGGCACCTCCTGGGGTTTCACTGCAGCATTTACTATACACATGATAGGTCTATGTTGAGCACGCAGAATCAGATCGTTACTGTCTTTTATGCACTGTGCTGCTATCTTCTTTCTAACAAAGATGTTGTCTGGATTATATCTCCTCCATCTGCCACTGTTAAAGGATGCACACAGTTTTGAATCATGGACAAGTTGAAGGTCATTGGTGTTTGCCCAAGATACAAGCTATGCACCAACTTATTACTATATTTCTATATTATAAGTATATTTATATAAAAGGGAAGAATTGATAGGTAGCAAACAAGACACTATGGCAATAGTAATCTATAGCTATCTTTATATTTTACTATTGTCATATAGGATTTGTTTTGTTGTTCAGTTGCACAGTTAATTCCGACCCTTTGTGACCCCATGGACCACTGTCCGCCAGGCACTTCTGTCCTCCACCATCCTCCTCATCTCCCTCAGCTCTGTGCCCATTGTGTCTACAATATCATCTAGCCATCTCATTTTTGGCTGCCCCCTTCTTTTGTCCTCCACCCTTCCCAGCATCAAGACTTTCTCAAGCGAATCCTCTCTTCTCATTTGATGTCCAAAGTACTTTAGCTTCATCTTCACTATTTGACCTTCTAAGGAGCTACCCATAATTTCTCCCCTTTGTGGGAATTTGAGATATTTAAAGCATAGATTTAGAGTACAAGATGTTTAGTTGTTAATTTTCCTCAACTTAATTAGATGGCATATTGATTAAAAATCTTCAGTTCTCATTTGTATTTCTAACTTGTACTCTGCAGAATAAGATCCATTTGCCATTAGAGAAACAGCCTATTACTTTTGCTTATTTCATTTATATCCTGCCCATCTGGAATATTTTCCCACTCTGAGTGCCTTATAGGGGTTAAAAATGAAAGTTACTTTGACATACTGGTAAATGCTAATTTTTCTTGTTTGCTTAATGCAATTGTAAATAGGGCATGGGATAATTACAAAATGAGCTAATGTTATTAATTCTGACAGAATGCATGGAAGGAGACGAGTAACAACCTAGAGAAAATGAAGCAAAAGAATGAAAGGTACAAGCAAGATGTGGAAAGATACTATGAACGGAAGCGTCATCTAGATAAAATTGCAGTGCTTGAGAGAAAACGGCCCTGGGTGGTAAGTTCTTAATTTTTGAGGATATTGTTAAGTACAGTGTACCTTTTCTTTTCAAACTACAGTAATACCTCGGATAACGTTTACCTCCGATAACGCTAAAACGAGGCATTACTGTATGTTCAACTTGGTGGGTTTGTTCAGACAGAAGACATTCCTTTCACCTTACCCCCTCACTATTACTGAGTTTTAGGACCTTTCTAATAAAACATTGCAAGCATAGCACAGTAATACCTTGGATAACGTTTACCTTGAATAACGCTAAAATCGCATAACGTTAAGTAATCTGGGGAGAAGAATTGGATCGAATAACGTTAAGGTCCTATGGGATGGATCGGATAACAACCGCTAAAGCCTGTGCGGTTACAGTGTATCTCAATGGAGCTTTAACGTTATCCGATACATCCCATAGGATTTTAACATGCATTGGATAACACTAAAAATCAGATAACACCAAGACTTGTGGAACCAAGTCTTAGCGTTATCCGAGGTATTATTGTATGATAAAATGCAGCACTAATAAAAAGAGGCTTGATTAAAATGCAAAAGATAATCAACTGTAAAAGGTGTTAATATGGCAAGGCAAGAACAAATGGGATGTACATAATATAGAAACATGTCAAACTGTAAAAATTGTGTGTCCACTACAATTTTGAAGGATATCATTAGACACCTTTATGTAGTGTAGCTGTTTTGTTTAGAAGGATGTATATATGCTGTGCAGAATAAATACTGTGTACAGGTATTGTTAGAAATTAAACAGTATGCCAGTATGCTTAAACTTTAAGCAGAGAAAAAATCTATCTCATCCTGTTGCAAAACATATCTTCCACTTCAGGTTGGAGGAACCATGTGACTGGCCCGCTGAACCATGTGACCGGCCCATGGCCCAAAAATTTTGGGCATCCCTAACAGTCCTTGGAGCTGTTGCTTTGAAAAATACCCATGATTCTTTTACAGCCAGCCAGATCAGCTAAACTGACTGAGGGGGGAGCAGCAGGGAGGGAAGACATGGGATCCCCATGCTTATGCGAGATTTGAACTGGTACATTGTGGACATTCGGCACTGGAGAGAGGCCTAGGTCTGCAGACAGAAGATTGGAATGAGGGGCTTTGGGACAATAGCTTCTAAAATATTGCAAGGTAGACAAGAGGCTGAATGGGGGCCCCAGGAGTTGGGGACTATGTTTTGTTGCTTTGCACACTTTCTTTTTTAGCCTTCTAGCAATTGTACTTCTATACCGCATGAAAGTGCTTAGTGGTTTCTCTAGGAGGTTCACAAGGTAATTAGCATTTTTGCCCCAAACATGCTGGGTCCTCATTTTACTGACCTTGGAAGGATGATTCAACCTTGGGTCTCATCAGGAGTGAACTAACAATGTTTTGACTGCAGTCAGATGTGAAACTGCCAAATTAAGCCACTTTTTGGTGAGTTCATTCTGCAGTTTCCTTCGCCTGACCCAGTGTGAACAAGATTAGCCAGTAGCACAAGGTTGCCGTTACCAGGGTATGCCCGATTGTGGCTCAGAAATACCACAGTCTTCCATGAGGCTCTTTCTGAGTACCTGCCACCAAGGCTATCAAATCCAAATGAAATGATTTTTTAAAAACCCTTAACATTTACACAATAGATGTATAAAAAGTTAAGAATTCACGTTTTCTCAGTACTGAGGAGGATGTGCAGTCTGTTTTCTACCAATCTTCTATTTCCTACTTGCATGTATCACTTACCTTAGTAAGTAGTTGAAGAGTTTTAGGGAAGCTGAGAGCAGGGCCACGTGAAATACCATCGTGGGAGGCATCTGGCCTGTGGGCTGCAGGTTGGCAATTCCTGAGGGTGATAATACAGCTCTATTAAACAACCTTTACAAGGTATTTTCTATCTAAGCCGTGGAAGATGTGATAAAGCGTATGATCTAGGTATCTTTGCTGATGGAATTCGGGGGATGTTCAATGAAGAAAAGTATGAGAAAACATTAAATAATGATCATTGTACAGTAAAACACCAGATAACAATTGGATCGGATAACGTTAAAATCACATAACATTAAGTAATCTGGGGAGGAGAATTGGATCGAATAACGTTAAGGTCCTATGGGATGGATCGGATAACAACCGCTAAAGCCTGTGTGGTTACAATGTATCTCTATGGAGCTTTAACGTTATCCGATCCATTCCATAGGATTTTAACATGCATCGGATAACACTAAAACTCGGATAACACCAAGACTTGTGGAAACAAGTTTTAGCGTTATCTGAGGTTTTACTGTATATATTAACTTTATAACACATACCGCTCAAGCCCCTTGCTAAGTGAGAGCCTTGTTGGGGTGCGGGAGCTTGGGTGGTCTAACTAGGCAGTGTTGCCTATCTCTTGTCAATGATGTTAGGCTGGGACTAAAACTCACCAAAGCATCCTCTGTTGGATCCCTTGGGCAAGGAGAAAGCAGAGCGCACACGTCATGGTCTGCCTAGCCAGCAGGTGACGTGATATCCAAATGGCTAAAAAACCACAAGTTGTGCGGATTGTCATCGCAGAGATCTCTACTCATGCAGCGACTCCTCGCTGAATAATGAGTCCGAGATATCCAAGATAATACATAATGTTAGAGTGGCAATTATGGATGAAAGAATGGATACTATTGTGTGTCTTGTTGGGATATGCTGGACAGAGTATGGAAAGTAATGTCAGGGAGTTAGTTATCAGGATTTATGCTGAATAACTGATTTGAATCATGTTTCTATGAAAGAGGTTAAAATAGTATCAATATACACTAGTACCCCGGATAACGTTATGACTTGGTTTCACAAGTCTCGTCGTTATCCGGTTTTTAATGTTGTGCGATACATTAATCACACAATGTTAAAAAAAGCCCTGTTTCCCTGGAGGCTGCAGCAAACCAGAACGTCGGGATTTGAATCCTAACATTTTGGCTTGCTACAGCCTCCAGGGAGGTGGGGGAACTTTGGAAACAGCTTGGATTGGGTCTCCCCACCACCCTGGACCTGGCGGGGGGGTCAGAGACCCCAAAATTGGTAAAAAAAAGTCCGGATGTTTTTTTTTTTTACCAATTATGGGGTTTCTGACCCCCCCGCCGGGTCCAGGGAGGTGGGGAGACCCGATCCAAACTATTTCTGGGCTTCCCCGACGTCCTCAACCAGTGCAGCAAGCCAGAATGTCGGGATTCGAACCCTGACATTTTGGCTTGCTGCACTGGCTGAGGACGTCGGGGGAGCCCAGAAACAGCTTGGATCATGTCCCCTGCCTGCTCCAGAGAGATCAGAGGACCCGATCTCCAGCTGCAGGGTGGCTGGGGAAGCTGACAGGGACTCCCTGTCGGCTTCCCTAGCCACCTGCCCTTGCCTCCGCAGCTGTGGGGTGGCTGGGGAAGCCGACGGGGGAGCCCCCCGTCAGCTTTCCAGCCTCCCCACCCCTGCCTCCGTAGTTGCAGGGTGGCTGGGAAGTTGAACGGAGAACCCCGTTCAGCTTTCCACCCACCCTGCTGCTAAGAACAACTGTATCGGATAACGTTAAATATCGCGTTATTCGATACAAGATTTTTCCGAAAATCTTGTAACGTTATGCGGTTTTAGCGCTATCCGGTACTCGCGTTATCCGGGGTATTACTGTAGCTCATACTTGTCAGCAACCATAGATGTTTAGCAATCAGTTTAATCAATAGTGTATGAATGTAATGAAGTATATTACTGTGTGCAATGAAATATTTAGATTATTTTATTTATATTGTACAAGATTAATATTCTTATATGTTTAATTGAATTCTAAATGTCATTGTGAAATCATTTTGTAAGCAGTCTCAAGGAAATGTGGGATATAAATAAAATAAATAAATAATTAGTTTGTGCATAGTGTACGTGATGAGGCAGTTACAATTGCTTAGCTACTAACAATTGCTTAGCTATAAATTCCTCAAGAAGAAATCTGAAACAGACACAGCAAATACTTGATATCGGCAGAAGTCAGTTTTAGCAGCCTGGATTACACCATCAAGGTGTAACGTTAAGAAACTGTAAGAACTTTTAGGAAAATGGTCTCAGCGTACATCCCTTTTGACTGTGCTCAAATGTGTATTCCCATCTAGTGGAACTACTAGTCTTGGTGGGTTACAAACAGAAATAAAATACAGTAAAACCTTGCATAAAGAGTACCTTGCTTAGGGACTAACTCGCTTAAAGAGCAGAATTTTCTCTGAATGGTCGTCTTGCTTAACAACTAAAATCAACTCAAAACTTGCTTAACAACTCAATCGGGGTTCACCCCCCCCCCCAGAAGTCACAATCAGTCACTTACAATGGCAGCGGTGGCGTTTTTTCCAGGTGTTTTGCTTAAAAAACAACCTGCTTAAAGCGCAATCCCATGGAACGCATTATGCTCTTTAAGCGAGGTACCACTCAGTAAAACACCGGATAACTCTAAAACTTGGTTCCACAAGTCTTGGTGTTATTCGATCCGATCTATGTTAAAATCCTATGGGATGAATTGGATAACGTTAAAGCTCCATAGAGATACATTGTAACCGTACAGGCTTTAGCGGTTGTTATCCGATCCATCCCATAGGACCTTAACGTTATTTGATCCAATTCTCCTCAGATTACTTAACGTTATGCGATTTTAGCGTTATCCGATCCAATCGTTATCCGGTGTTTTACTGTAATACTATTAATACTAGAGCTTCTTTTGCTGAACAGTGTGGTTTCTCCTGAAACACAGATGGAAATTAATATCTCTCTCCTCAATCTTACATTGTCACAAAAAGTACTGGAAAAGTATCATCATTTTGAAAGAGATCCTTTTGTATATCCCAGTGTGGTCAAATGATGAACAAATTAGCAACATCTGATAATCCTTTTGGTCATTTGAAGAGCCAGGCACAGATTTTAAAATTGTTTAATATTTCTTGCTAGATATATGACAATGTTTATAAGCAGTATGAAGAAGTGAAAAACAATCGAGTCCATCAGAGAACAGAATTGAAGAAAACAAAAGAAACACTGTCTCCCATGATACATCAGATCCAAGAGGCTGAGAAAGAATGGTCAAGTCTGGATATCAAAATCAAAGAGAAGGTCTGTATTTTAGATTTGTAGTGTTGTAAGTGTCTTAGATATACAGTAATACCTCGGATAACAACTGCATCGGATAACGCTAAAATCAGATAACTCTGCAAAATTTCTAAAGAATTTTTGCATCGGATAACGATCTGCTAGCGTTATCCAATGCAGTTGTTCGTAGCAGCAGGGTGGCTGGAAAGCTGAACGGGGTTCTCCATTCAGCTTCCCAGCCACCCTACAGCTGCGGAGGCAGGGGTGGGGTGGCTGGAAAACTGACGGGGGCTCCCCCGTCGGCTTCCACAGCCACCCCACAGCTGCGGAGGCAGAAGTGTGGCTAGGGAAGCTGACGGGGCTTCCCCAGCCACCCTGCGGCTGTGGATCCCTCCCCTGCCTGGGTTGGTAAGGGTCTTAGCAATCCAGGCGGGAGGGGGGATCTTCTTAATAGAGGCTGGAATAAGGGATCCAAGCCTCTGTTAGGAAGCCCCACCCCTGGCCTGGATTGCTAAGCTCTTTAGCAAGCCAGACTGAGGTTTCTAAAAAGAAGGTGGGGGGAAAATCCTACCTTCTTTTTAGAACCACTCCCCCCCCCCGGCTTGGTAAGGGTCCTAGCTACCTAGGCGGGTGGTGGCGGTCTTCTTAATAGAGGCTGGGATAAGGGATCCAAGCCTCTGTTAGGAAGCCCTCCCCCTGCCTGGATTGCTAAGCTCTTTAGCAAGCCAGACGGAGGTTTCTAAAAAGAAGGTGTGTGTGTGGGAAAAATCCTACCTTCTTTTTAGAACCCCTCACCCCCCACCTGGCTTGGTAAGGATCTTAGCTACCAAGGCGGAGGGTGGGGGTGGGGGTCTTCTTAATAGAGGCTGGGATAAGGGATCCAAGCCTCTGTTAGGAAGCCCCACCCCTGGCCTGGATTGCTAAGCTCTTTAGCAAGCCAGACTGAGGTTTCTAAAAGGAAGGTGTGTGTGGGGGGGAATCCTACCTTCTTTTTAGAACCACTCCCCCCTTGCCTGGCTTGGTAAGGGTCTTAGCTATCCAGGCGGCGGGGTGTGTGTGTCTTCTTAATAGAGGCTGGAATAAGGGATCCAAGCCTCTGTTAGGAAGCCCTCCCCCTGGCCTGGATAGCTAAGCTCTTGAGCAAGCCAGATGGAGGTTTCTACAAAGAAGGGACCCAAGAGAGGCTTGGGTCACTTCTTTTCAGAGCCCCCCCCCCCCAGCTTGCTAAGCAAACCAGATTGGCCCCCTGTTCCCTTTCCTCTTTGGAAAGAGACCAGGGATTTTTTTTAACATTGTGCGATCAATGCATCACAGAACGTTAAAAACCGGATAACGTTATGACTTGTGGAACCAAGTCATAACGTTATCCGAGGTACTACTGTATGTGTGATTTATATGCAGTCAAACCTTGCCTAAAGAGTGCCTCTTTTAAAGAGCAACTCACTTAAAGAGCAGAATTTTCTCTGAATGTTCGCTTCGCTTAACAAATAAAACCATCCAAAAACTCACTTAACAAATAAATCGGGGTTCGTAATCCCTCCCCCCCGAAGTCACAATTGGTCACTTACAATGGTGTTTCACTTAAAGAGCAAATTTACTTAAAGAGCAATCCCGTGGAACACATTATGCTCTTTAAACAAGGTACAACTGTACATATAAGAGGTTGGGGATTATCACCTAAGATAGAATATAAAATTTAAAATGAAGCCATTTTAATAAACTATTAGAAATAGTTTGATGACGTGGACTTGATCCACGAAAGCTCACATTCAAATTTAACAGTTAGTCTTCAAGGTGCTACAACGTTTTGTTTTGTTTATTCTCTGATATGCTTGAAACATAGACTAAGATGGCTACTATCCCAAAAAATCCAACTGTTAGAAATGGCCTAGTATCACCAAATGGAAAACTGTATAGTCTAGCTCGGTGGTTCCCAACAAGGGGTATACAGCCCCTAGCTCCATGGCCCAATGTAGGGCAAATGCCCCATAGGGGGGAAATTTTATTTTTAAGGGGGAGGGCAATTCAAGAATGTTTAGGCCAAGTTAATGGCATTATAGGCTTCTTCCACGTGAATGGGAATTCATTTTTGAATAATAAGAAGTATATGTCATGGGTAGATGTAGGGCATCAGGCTTTTCAATGACTAGCCTGCTGGCTTCAATTATATTCTGTATGATCCAAATCTCATTGGGTCATGGGAATCAGACAATACAGTATAATGTAGCCTGAATATGAATATGTCTGGATATGAATATGTCACTTAAGAGAGAATTCCCAATTAAAGAAATTAATGTTCTGTAGATCTGAAAAAAGCAGAAGTGCTGAGCCTCCAATTTTTGTCTGTTTGACAACCAATTCAGTTTTAGCAAGATGTGACCTTAGGACAGTGGTGCCCAAATTATGGCTCACAGGCCGGATCTGGCCCTGACGCCAATTCATTCGGCCCACACCACCCTTGCCACTTCTGGAAGTGGAAGTAAAATGTGCCCGCACATGTGCAGAATGCTGCCAGCATTCTGCACATGCGCCGGCACATTTTACTTCCACTTCTGGGAGCAGTGCGGGCTGGATGAATTGGCGTCAGGGGCCAGATCCAGTAGTGATCGGTGCATGCTCAGGCATGTTTTACTTCTGCTTCTGGTGGAAGGAATCACGTGACCGGCCCACTGAACCATGTGATTGGCCTGTGGCCCAAAAGGTTTGGGCACCCCGCCTTAGGACTGTTGGGGAATGGGTAGGCTCTACGAAGCCCCTCAGTCTGACTGTTTGTGAAAAACAGAAGTAGCCTTTTCTTTTGCAACTATTGTACCAGAATAGGAATTGCTTTCTTCATAAATGAGTCCAACTTTACCTTGGGTCTAAGAGGGTTATATTCCACATGGCTGCAGATATTCATTCTGTAAGCTATACATTTCAGAAGAGTAGCAGCCAGTTTTGTATCAGGAGGAAACTATTACTCTGCAGAAATAATAGCCACATAGTACAAATATTATATGCAGTTCAGTGGCTGAAATCCAGTAGTAAGGAGCCATTAGAGCGTTGGGTCATTAAATCCGTGGAACTCACAGAGGAGTTGACTCACCAAATCTCTATTAATTTAGTGGGCCCACTTAAGTTGTGACTTATACTGGATTTCAGCCAATATGTTGTATAACAAAGTAGCATGCTGATGTCTGAATATTATTTTTCAATACATTTTGCTGGGAAATTAGGTAACTGGATCTATTCCTTTAAAATATTTCTTCAATCTATAGACTGCAGCTATTAAAGAAACATCTCAGAAATGTAAACAGCAGCAGGATGCTTTGGAGAGAAAAGACAAGCAGGTAGGACATATTTTTGTCTTAAAACCTTAACCGTAGCCAAAACCTTAATTGCATCATAAATCTTGGCAGTGTTAGCCCATCACTTTCCCTTCTACTTGTCCTGATTTCGTGGTCTTGTGTGTTAATTCTCTGGCACAGTGTTGCATTTTGTGACAGATGTTTCTGAATGAAAGGATTCTACAATAATGAATTTCCATATTTTCTTTACTAAATCTTGGCACATATGTTGGGTAATTTTTTACAACTGATGGGATAAGTGCTTTTGTTACAAATATACAAATTTGATTAGCTTTGACAGAATAGGTAGTTTTTCCTGGGGACTTTCACTTTATTGATCGTAATTTATAGAAGGGGAGGGGCAGCGCTTAGTGGAAGAGCTCCCTGTCACTGGCATGTCTAAGCAGAGTTGGGAAATTCTTTTTGAACCCTGGATATATACAGGTCACCTCCCCTATCCATGGGTTGTTTCCGTGGTTTCAGTTATCAGTGGGTCTAAAAATATTCAATATAAATACAGTACAGTGGAACCTCATATAACAATTGCCCCATATAGCAATGAAATCGCATAACAGTTAGGTTTTGGGGGGAAATGGCATCCCGCATAACAATTTTCCCTATGGAAAAAAATCATACAACAAATTTTCAATGGGAAAAACTACTTAGCGAAAAAAATCATTGTACGATGCATCCCATAGGGAAAATCGCTATACGATACATGCATTGTACAGTATATCAATTGTTTCATACAACAACAAGGCCTGTGAAATGGATTAAAATCGTTTTATGAGGTACCACTGTATTTGAAATTCAAAATACATTACAGTACCGTATTTGCTGGTGTATAAGACGACTTTTCTCCCGTGAAAAACATGCCTCCAAGTGGGGGGGGGGTCGTCTTATACACCGGGTGCACTTCAGTTGGGATAGACATAGCTGCCCATAGTGGCCTCCTGATGCTCGCCCACCTCATTCTACATACCATCCAGATGAAGAAAGAAGCTCTACATTACAATTGTGTCTCCCTTTCAAACTGGTGGGGAAAAAGAAAGGGTTTCATTTACTGGTACCTTCTGCCCTTATCTCTGCTCTGCCCAAAATGGAGGAAAAAGCCATGCTTTCTTCTTTGCAGGGGAAGCAAGAGGCTAGGCTAGAGCAGTACTTCCTGCCTCAGTACAATTGACCTGCCCACCCACTTTACCTGCAGCCCCACCACTGGTGGGTGGTGCAAGTACAGTTCTAAAAAAAATCAATAAAATAATTAATATTACTGTATTTTAATTACTGAAACTCACTAGCAGTTGCTACATTTCCTACTCTTGGCTTATACTCAGGTCAATCTATTTTCCTGGATTTCAAAGTCAAAATTAGGTACCTTGGGTTATATTTGGGTCAGCTTATATTCATGTATATATGGTAGATAAATAAGTACCACTTTGCACTTGCACTGTTTTATATTTACTGTACATGTTTGATAACATACAGCCTTGTGACAGTTTTTCTGCATGTCATAAGCATTTGAATATAAATTAACATGTTGAAATCAAATCTGATGTTCTTTTACATTTTATTTGGTGTGCGGAAGAGGGGGTAGTCTTATACAGCGAGTATATAACAAGCTCTATATTTTGAGTGGAAATGTTGGGGGGTCGTCTTATACACCCAGTCGTCTTGTACACCGGCATATACGGTATATATTATTTCTATGGCACATTACCTGACTTGGTCACTAGAGGTCCCAATCTGCAAATCTTCCATGTTTTGGTCAGATGTAAAACTGCCAAAGTAAAGCCAGTTTTTAGTGAATTCATTCCATAGTTCCTTTCACCTGACCTAGTTTGAGAAAGATTAGCCAGCACAACAAGGTTGTTGTTGCCCAGTGTACACCTGATTGTGGCTCAAAATTACCAGTACAGCAGCCATTTCCTTCTCTCCCAAATAGAATGACAAACGCATTTGCATTCACACATCACTTCTGACTAAGATATGTATGCAAGAAATATGTAAATATGGGATCCACTGTTTTCCACAGTTTCAGATATCCACAGAAGGTCTTGGAAGATGTCCCCATGGACACAGGGGGCAATCAGTATTGGTAGCATCAACAGTACTGGTCTAGATGAAGCAGTGGCTGATTCTTTGTTCCTAACTTCACAAGCTTAATTTAGGATTAACTCACTTTTCTTTCAAAGCAATAAATACAGAATCAGTTAAATCTGGCATTAGATGATGATAATTATTTTACTTAGATGAGGAACAACTAGAGTTTGTGTGTCTGACTTAACTAGAATATTTATTAGGTCTTTGCTGTTGTATCTTATTTCTTGCTGAATTGTATGTAAAACATAATTTGTTGGTGGAGTACTTTGAAAAAAATTGTGTTTTTCTTCAGATTGATGAAGTTAAACTGGCTTTGAGGATGAAAAGAGAGGCAGAAATAGATCGGCAGAAGAGAATACACAATACTCGTAAAATGATAGAAGACCTAACCAATGAGCTGAAAACTACAGACAGTTCTGAGAATATCCAGCCTCTAATTGATTCTGTTAATGCTGACCTCAGACAGCTGGAGGAAGAGAGAGCAAATATTGATGGTGAAGTAAATGATCTACTCAGAGAAAAAGAGAATTTATTGAAGGACAAAAAAGGTATTTCGACTTTATTTTGTATATCCTATTAATGCTACCTGTAACTCAACAGGAATAGATTGCTTGATAACTGACAGCCAGTTATGGTTATATAATATTTTCCCTTATTTCTTATCACATGACAAGGATCTTTTTGGATTTTGCCCTTGTGTTTGTCCGTGTTTCCAAGCCACCGAGATTCCAGTTTTTTCTAGTTCACTGCTTCTCATTGCTAATCCTGAAGCTTTTTCAAATTTGGAGACCCTGAGTTTGCATGTCTTGAGTCATCTTGGGCAAAGGAGCTTTGAAAACCTTGCGTATAGCCTTTTGAATCTGGCTACCAAAGATTTATGGTCGTGGGGAGGTTGGTGTTGGAGCTTGGGATGGCTGTTGTTCATTGTTATGGAAGAGTTAGCAAGTAAAAAATTTAGATTTAGCATCCTTAGCTGATACTGGGCTGTTTTGCAAAAATTCTACCTAGATCTCCTGATTATCCATTTACAAAATTCATTCCCTGGTGGAAGCAAGTGGAAAGCTAATAAATCCCATTATAAGTATTTGGTCAAAATGCCTTGTCAGTCTAGTAATGAATTAGTGCCTTTACTTGTGATTGTGAAATGCAGCAAACACGTCTTCAAAGCTGTTTCAAAATTTCAGGGGTGGCTGACCGCATTGTGCAATTTGAAAATTTGATGACTCTGAAGGAAGAGAAGCTGAAAGCAAGATTCCGAGACACACATGTTGCTCTCTTGTGGCTAAGACAGAACAGAGACCGGTTTAAAAGATGTGTCTGTGAACCTATGATGCTTGCAGTAAGGAGGTTCATTTCAATATTTATCTGCTTAGTCATCACTGCCTAGTCATATAGCCACTTCTGCTATAACCCAGTTTCTAAACCTTCTTGGATAATCTGAATGCTCTGTCTTGGTATATATATATTTAAATTTATTTAATTGTTTGTGCAAGTGTCATTTGTATGTGTGAGTGTCACTTGTCTCATTTTAGTTTAGACAGTACACAATCCACCCTGAAATCATTGCATAATGTTTGGGTGCCCAAACTTTTCCCACCAGGGGCCTGACCATGCCTCCTCAGACAGCTGAGCTGGACAGTCATGTGGTTCTCCCCGGTGGTGCTGGCAGTGGTGTGTGAATTCACAGTGTGTTTTTGTGCATTTTTGCTGCCTCTGCTGCATCCCATGGTGGCAGGAGCGGGGGAACACATTTTCGCAACTTTTTAAAAAATCTTCGCTGCATTTTTGCAGCATTTTGGTGCGTTTTTAGCATGATTTTGTGACTTTCGGCAAGTTACTTCCTGTGTTGGTGGCAATCTGGCCTGTGGGCTGTAGTTTGGGCACCCCTGATGTGTTTGTGTGTCATAAAGTAACAGATATACAGTAATACCTCGGATAACGTTTACCTCGGATAACGCTAAAATCGCATAACGTTAAGTAATCTGGGGAGGAGAATTGGATCGAATAACGTTAAGGTCCTATGGGATGGATCGGATAACAACCGCTAAAGCCTGTGCAGTTGCAATGTATCTCTATGGAGCTTTAACGTTATCCGATACATCCCATAGGATTTTAACATGCATCGGATAACAGTAAAAATCGGATAACACCAAGACTTGTGGAACCAAGTCTTAGCGTTATCCGAGGCATTACTGTACGTTCAACTTGGTGGGTTTGTTCAGACAGAAGACATTCCTTTCATCTTACCCCCTCACTATTACTGAGTTTTAGGAGCTTTCTAATAAAACATTGCAAGCATAGTACAGTAATACCTTGGATAACGTTTACCTTGAATAACGCTAAAATTGCATAACGTTAAGTAATCTGGGGAGGAGAAATGGATTGAATAACGTTAAGGTCCTATGGGATGGATCGGATAACACTTGCTAGAACCTGTGCGGTTACTATGGAGCTTTAACGTTATCTGATCCATCCCGTAGGATTTTAACATGGATCGGATAACACTAAAAATCGGATAACACCAAGACTTGTGGAACCAAGTCTTAGTGTTATCCGAGGTATTACTGTATATGAGTCTTAAACACTTATTTTTACAGTTGTTTCTGTCTTAAACATTCTTTTAAGTTAGTCCCTTATCTTGAATGGTTATTTTATCTCATGTCTAAGAATACTTTCAAATACTTGAAAGGGTGTTATATGGAGGCAGGTGAGGATCTGTTCTCAGATTTCAGTTGAATAATAGGAAACGCTTCCTAACAGCAGTACAACAATAGAACCATTTACTTTGGGAGATGGTGAACACTCCAATTCCAGGGGCATTCAAAAGAATTTTAGATAGCCATCTAGATGCACTCTAACCTGGATTCCTGCATTGAACAGGGAGTTGGATTTACAGGCTCCTTCAAACTCCATTATGCTATGGAAATTTTACTTTACAAAAACCCAAAAAGGAATGCAAAGGCCCTATATGTATGAACATACAGTGTTGTTAAAACCAGACTATATATGATCCAGTTTGTCTTACTGAACGCTTTTAAGATCAAGCCATGTTATGTCTGATTATCTACCATATTTTTTTTCATTATTTGGAAATCATACTTTACTGCTTGTTTGAAAAATATATAGATATGATTATCTTACCTTCAGGTGGGATTACTTTGTCCATTGAATTTCAGAGTTCTTACGTAACTCATGCTGTGTTTCTTCCTGCACAGATCAATATGAAAGATCATAGACATGCTAAATATGTAGAAAATCACATTTCGTTCAATGACTTGCGGGCCTTTGTCTTTGAAATCCCAGAAGATATGGAAGTCTTCCTGCGAGAGGCAAGAACTTAGCTATATGATTTAAAAGTGGTTGTCACAGTAGTTTCAAAAAAAATATTATGCCTATGGAAAAAAAAATTCTAGTGCAAGTAATGTCTCCTCAAAGACTCCCCTGAAAATCTTTTTGGGGAAGCCTAGGACATTCCCTTCCTCAGACTCATGTGCTACAGGAGTAAGAGGCCAAAAATCTCTCTGTTATTACAAGTACAGTAATACCTCGGATAACGTTTACCTCAGATAACGCTAAAATCGCATAACATTAAGTAATTCGGGGGGGGGGGGAGAGAATTGCATTGAATAATGTTAAGGTCCTATGGGATGCATCAGATAACAACCTCTAAAGCCTGTGCGGTTACAATGTATCTCTATGGAGCTTTAACATTATCCGATGCATCCCATAGGATTTTAACATGCATCGGATAACACTAAAAACACTAAAAATCAGATAACACCAAGACTTGTGGAGGTATTACTGTATCTTGTTAGATTTAGCTGGTTCTTTTCATTATCATTCTTTTCATTAACATGAAGAATGGCAAAACCTTCTTGTCTGAGGAGTTTCATTAAATAATATTCCCACACCACCAACAAGAAGTGGCTGAGGTATGATATTGTTTAGGAATTAATGTGTTAAAGAAGAACCTTTCTTATCTAGTAAAGGTAAAGATATATGACAGTTTCAGTTGCAGTCTCATTTATCCTTTTCTGAGAAGAAGAAAGTCTCATTGAATTGGGTCAGACTTACTTTTGAGCAGGCATTTTGTTCTGCACTGTCAGGTTTTTTTTAAGTCTTCTAATAATCATTAGGTCTCCCTTGCTTGAAAACCAGTCGTATCTGACTCTAGGGACTGGTGCTCATCTTCATTTACAGCCAAAGAACCAGTGCTATCTATGTGTGCTGACATTTACATGGTCACGAGGCAGGCATGACTGGATGTGGAACATTGTTACCTTTCCTGCCAAAGTGATACCTATTTATCTATTTGCAATTTCTTGCTTTCAAACAGCTAGGTTGGTTAGGAGCTGGGGCAGATGACAGGAACTTACTCCATTGTGCAGCACTCAGGTCTTGAACTGCTGACCTGTAGACCTTCCAGTCATCAAGTTCAGCCGCTGCAGGGCCCTTTCTAATTTTCTAGGAATAGACTGCCTAGCCAGTTACCTTGTGTCAATATTTGGAAGTTTCCTGCCGAGGACATTTGTTCTGCTTTAAATCTGCAACCTCAGTTTTTTAAAAAATATATGTGGCTTAAAGTTCCCTTATGCCCTCTAGGGGGAGTGGAAGCAATCTTACTATTATTTGAGGGAACCTTTTCCAAAGGATTTTCCAATGGTTTTAAAATATTTTGGCTCTTAGAGGGTATAATGAAGCTTTTTCAATAAACATCCCTATTTTTTCCCAGAAAAAATTAGGGGCTCTGGCATCACCTTAGCAATGGAGAGTCAGTGCTAGTTTGAAAATGCTTTCTGATTCATGGTATTTTGTTACTCTTCCTACCTAATTGGGGGGGTGGGGGGTTTGAAAGCATTTAAGACTATCCTTATCTATCATCTCTGTAGAAAGCTAATGCCCTTCTTCTTGCTGACCCAAAGACTTGCTGATGCAAAGGCTGCCATATATACTCAAATTGCCATGTTATCATTTTAAGATAACTAAAGCCATTGTCTCTTATTGGTGCAATTTCATTTAGATGCGTGATAATCAGAAACTAAAAGTGAATGCTGTATGTGCACCTAATGAATCATATGCTGAAGCCAAACCTTCAAAACCAATTGAGGAGTTGCAGTAAGTATTAAAGCACTTAAATTCCTACATGATATCAAACGATGTGAGTTCCTGGCCTGGTTTGCGTCCAATTTGTTTATTTATTTATTTATTCAGATTTATATTGCCGCCCACTCGCCAAGGCGACTCAGGGCGGCTTACAGTCAAAACAGCAACAGTACAATAAAAATTATAAAATATAACCTCACAAAATACAACCAAACCAGAACACAGGCTAATTCCCCTCAGGCTGTTGTTGTTGGCCCAGAGGAGTGGGCAAGGTCTTCAGCCTCCTGCCAGCCCACGGAATATTCTCCCTCAGGCTGTTTTTGTGGGCCCAGAGGAGGGGGTGATGTTCTCAGCCACTGCTAGGCCATGGAATCTTCTCCTCAGGCCATTGTTGTGGGCCCAGAGGAGGGGGCGATGTTCTCAGCCACTGCTAGGCCATGGAGTCTTCTCCCTCAGGCCATTGTTGTGGGCCCAGAGGAGGGGGTGATGTTCTCATCCAGTATGTGGATGACACCCAACTCTAGTTCTTCTTTTCATTGTTGGCAGTTGATATGGTCTGACGTGTTGACGAGTGTCTGGACTCAATAATTGAATGGACAAAAGCTGACAAGACAGAGGTTTTGGTGTTTGAGGGGCCGACTAAGAGGCCTGGTTTCCTACCCTGGGTGGAATGTCTCTTACCCCTACAGACTGGGTCCGCATCCTGGGGGTCATTATGGACCCATTATTCTCCTTAGAACAACAAATAGTGTCTGCATCAGCTCTGGCTGATTCCTTCTACTTGGACAAATGCTCTTTCATAACCCTGACCCCACTCATTGATAATCTCGCAGATTGGCTACTGTAATGCTCTCTACGTGAGGCTACCCTTGTGTCCGATACTGAAATTACAATGGGCCCAGAATGCAGCAGCCAGGTTGGTGACAGGCATAAAGAAGTTCAATCATATTTCCCCAGCCATGGCAGGCCTGCACTGGTTACCGTGTCAGATACAAGGTGTTAGTGTTATCATATAAGGCCCTATATGGTTTGGTACCTTGTTATCTGTTGGTGCTTCTCTCCCTCAGAACAACTCCCTGCACCACCCATTTGTCACAGTCTATGCAGCTCCAGGTGCCAACCCCGATGATGGCTAGAAAGTCTATAACTAGAAATAGCACTTTCTCAGTGGCGGCACCAATGCTGTGGAACACACTGCCAGTGGAGCTCCACCAGGCCCCATTCTTGATATCTTCAAACTTTGGCTTGTCTCCCACCTTACAAAGAGTCGTGACCCAAGAACTTAGTATGGTTTATGGCTCTGCACTGTTGTAGAGAGAGATGAGTAAAGAGCTTGTGTCTCATACTAAATTCTGTCTAAGCTCACTCCTGGTTCATTTCATGGTCTGGAGTTTTTTTAGCCATTGTTCCTTCAAGCAGGGAGCAATCAGACATTATATACCAGTTTACTGGCTAATTCATAAGAAACCACATTTTTAAAAAAAATGATTGATCTCCTGCCTTTTTCCATTCTATCCAGAATATTGTTCTTGTGTGCTGTCAAGTTGTTTCTGTTTTACAGCAACCCATGGATGAGAAATCTCTAAAATATCCTGTTGTCAACAATCCTGCTCTGCTCTTGCAAATTCAAGCCTGTGGTTCCCTCATAGAGTCAATCAATTTCATGTTTGATCTTCCTCTTTTCCTGCTGCCTTCAACTACAGTAATACCTCGGATAATTATTACATCGGATAACACTAAAATCAGATAATGATGCAAAATTTTGTAAAAAAAAAATTAGTATCGGATAATGATCTGTTAGCGTTATCCGAGGTAATTGTTTGTAGTGGCGGCTGGGAAGGCAAACGGGAGATCCCCTTCACCTTCCCATCCACACTGCTGCTGCGGACGCAGGGGTGGGGTGGCTGGGAAGCTGACGGGGGACTCCCCCATCAGCTTCCCAGTCACCTCGCAGCTTTGGGTACAGGGATTCCCTTCGCAAGCAAAGAGCTATCCCAGCATCTGATAGGCCTTTTGTTTGTGAAGGGAAAGCGGGTTCCTACGTCCCCTGACTTACCCGGACGGTGCTGCAAGGCAAAACGCCAGGGTTCTTTCTCCGACCTCCCGAGGGATGGCCGAGAGCCCGAAATGGGCAAAAATCTCCTCTGTCCCAACGACCGTCTCTGGGGAGGTTGGGGGACCCGATCTGCGCTGTTTCTGATGTCCCCTGATCTACCTGGGCACTGCGATTGCAGCGCGCGATCGACGCTTGCGTTCAGGGGTTGAACGGGCACCCTCCCCGGTCAACCCCCAACCCAAGCAGCGTTCGCATGCTGCGATCTGCCTGCCTCGCCCCCCCTCCCCGTGGGTTTTTTTAAAACATTGTGTGATCAATATATTGCACAATGTTAGAAACCAGATAGCGATGAGACTTGTGGAACCAAGTCTCATCGTTATCTGAGGTACTAGTGTATTAGCATTATTGTCTTTACTGGAGAATCTTGACTTCTCATGATATGTCATGAGTAGAGCAGCCTTTGCTCCATCATTTTGCCTTTGGAGAGGCAAGGCTTGATTTCCTTTACAACCCGCTTGTTTGTCTTTCTGGAAACCTAGAAAGTATCCACAGAGCTCTCCTCCAGCATTGTATTTCAAACAAAACAAATTCCCCCTGTCAGCTTTCTTTCCTTTTCAGCTTTTGCATTCATACTTGGTGATCCGGAACACAGTAGTATGAATGGTCTTGGTCTCCAGTGACGATCTTTTCTCATTACAGTAAAACACCGGATAACGCTAAAACTTGGTTCCACAAGTCTTGGTGTTATCCTATTTTTAGTGTTATCCGATCCATGTTAAAATCCTACGGGATGGATCAGATAACGTTAAAGCTCCATAGAGATACATTGTAACCGCACAGGCTTTAGCGGTTGTTATCCGATCCATCCCATAGGACCTTAATGTTATTCGATCCAATTCTCCTTCTCAGATTACTTAACGTTATGTGATTTTAGCGTTATCCGATCCAATTCTTATCCAGTGTTTTACTGTACTTCATTGTTACTCTTCATAGTCTTGGTCTTCTAAATTTTGGGGGCTGGAGCCCACCAGCCCCCTCTCTTTCATTTCCCAGCTGCCTCTGGCAGAATAGACACCAGCTATTTGAGAAACTTGTCTCCAACTTTCTAACTGTATTGATTAGTTGTCCTGGTAAGCTTAAATTAAAGTAGCATCCTTTTTAAAACTAAGGACTTTAAGTTAGGGTTGGAGAACATATAGCTCTCCAGATATTATTGTGTTCTGGGTTTCTTTAGAATTAGGCAGCATAAACATTGCTGATAGAGTGTGGGATACGTGCTCCCAAATCATCTGGTGCAAAGGTTCCCGACCTATGGCCTGTGGGCCAGACCTGGCCTTTGGCACCATTTCATGTGGCCTGTCACCACTGCACACAGAAGTGGAAGTGGATGTGTTTACATCAGCCATAAATGTGCCCACGGCTGTCATAAATGTGGAAGCAGGCGTATTTACAGCTGAAAATGTGTCTGCTTCTGGGGGGCATGGTCTGGCCCGCTCAGCTGTCCAGGGTGTGTAATCAGGCCCGCGGTGAAAAAGGTTGGGAACCCCTGATCTAGTGGTTACATATCTTTGGTCACCCTTGCTCAAAAGCCAATCATATCTGACTCTAGAGTTCAGTGCTCATCTTTGTTTATAGTCAAAGAGCCAGTGCTGTCTGCATCTGCAGACATTTCCGTGGACATGAAGCAGATATGACTAGACACTGGAGTACACAGAACGCTGTTACTTTCCCACCAAAGTTGTACCTATTTACCTACTTGCAATTTCTTATTTTTGAACTGCTAGGATGGCAGGAGCTGTGACAGAAATGGGAACTCACTCCATCGTTTAGTACTCAGATCTTGAACTGCTGACCTGCCGACCTTTCAGTTGTCAAGTTCAGTGTCTTAACCATAAGCCACCGAAGCCCTACTCCGTATCTTAGCCCTGCATAAATAAGGTCATGATAAATTACTTTCTGAAATTATAAATAACACTGTATCAGCTACCTTTTCCACCTGCTTGCCAGCTTTCTAGAAATCCCATTCTTCTTCTGTTCTGGTTTTGAAATTAGAAATGAGCATCTAATGATATCTAATATTACCTCCATCAATTTGTTTCAGGCTTATTTATTTATTTATTAGTTCAAATTTATATTGCCGCCCACTCGCCGTAGCGACTCAGGGCAGCTTACAAACAATACATTACATTACAATATGTTGATGGGGGTCAGGGGGAAGGGCAGTGAAGTCCTCAACCTGCCCTGGCTGCTGCTTCCCTGGCCGTTGGTATGGCTTAATTAGAATCAAAATTGATTGACTGATTAAGCATTTACATGATTCTGCCTTTGACACATTTGCAAATTCTGTTTTCTAGTATTGTGTACAGTTAACCTTTGACCTTCTTTAAAGTAAGTTGTCTCATTTATGTATTCAGGTGTGTATTTTTTTTATTTCTGAGCATCTTTCCTTTGAAAATTGATTGCTTATTTTCATAATGAAGAGATTTACAACCCTAACCTCTTTCGTTCTTCAGCCGGTATGGATTTTTCTCTTACCTGCGTGAGTTATTTGATGCTCCCCCTCCTGTGATGAGTTACCTATGCCACCAATATAGAATCCATGAGGTCCCTGTGGGAACAGAGAAGACCAGAAATATGATTGAAAGGGTGAGCAACATTGTTGAACATGGGAAGAGGGTAAAAAGTAGTAAGAGATGACATTGATAGTATATTGATATTAAGAATTAATATTAAGAATAGGTATTCACAACTTATTGTTTATTTTGTATTTAAATGTGTACTATATTGTTGTGGCCCAGACACTGGCCAAGCCGTTCAGCCAGAAGCTGCTGTACCAAAGGTAGGAGACTGTTCTTATGTTCCAGTTCAGAGGGTCTAGGCTGAGTTGTTGTCAGAGATAGCCAGGGTTGAAAGTCATTCAGTAGCAACTATAGATGCAGGGATAATCCAAAGACGTCATTGAGGTCACAGGCAGAAGTTCAAAGTTCCAGTGTCAAAGGTCCAGATACGCAGTGTTGGGGTCCACGATGGATTGTTCCAACAAGAGCTTGCCAGCATGTCCCTCCTTTTAAGGAGACTCAGGACTCACAGCTAAGGGCCAGTTCTGGAGGTGTGCCCTAGCCCTCCTTTGCCTCAGCTGTAGCTCTTGTCTTAAAAGAGCCCTGGTCCTTTCAGATGTGCTGGGCTCTGCATGATCTTCCAGAATGCTGACACCTGGTCCTGCTGTCAAACCTTGATCACCTTGACTGGCTTGGCCATGAGGAGCTGGGTCCGAACTAACAGCCGGCTGCAAAGCTGGTGCCAGGTCCATTTCCTCATGCTCAGCATCCTGATCTGGGCCAGCAGCGAGCTGAGGGACTGGCAACAGGTCCTCTTCAGGCTCCGACTCCAGATTGGACCTGGCAGCAAGCAGCTGGGCTGGCCAACTGGCCTCCTCCTCCTCACACCCAGGACCCCAGGCTACGACATATACACATGTTAGCGGTTTCAAACTGCCTTAGTATATTTGAACCAGCTTTATTGCTTAAAACCATAGGTCAGTGATGGGGAACCTTGGCACTCCATGTGTTCTTTGACTCCAATTACCAGAATCCCAAGTCAGCACTCCTGCTGATCAAGGCTTCTGTGATTTGAAGTCCAAAAACACCTGGAGTGCCAAGGTTCGTCATTACTGTCATAACTAATCACAGTATTCTAGCAACAACACAAAACATATATGGCACTGACATCACAAATTTACACATAAATATCAAATGACATAGCCTTCCTTTTCCTGAAAACTTTTGATGTTTGAGACATATCTTCCCTGCTACCAGAGCAAATTTTGCTACTTGATGGGTAGTGGTGGTATCCCTACCCATAAGCAGCATCCATAGCTAAGCTGAGAGATCACCAAAAAGAGACTTCTTATAGAGCAGCAGTGCTCAAAATAACGCCCCATGATGCCAAATCATCCAGCCCTCACCACTCCTGGAAGCAGAAGTAAAATGCGTGTGCGCGTAACATGCCTGCGCATGTGCATAACACTGCTGTGGGTCATTTATGACAGAGTTATGCATGGGCATGTCATACACACATGCATGCAGGTTTCACTTCCGCTTCCGGGAGTGGTGAGGGCTGGATGATTTGGCGTTATGGGCCATAGTTTGGGTACCCCTCCTCTATAAGAAGCCTCTTTTTGGTGATCTCATGGTGCATTTTACTTCCACTTCCGGTGGGAAGAACGATGTGACTAGACTGCGGCCCGAAAAGTTTGGACACCCCTGTTAATAGAGGGTGCTTGTGAGGCAGAACAAAGGTTGGGCATTTTGGCAGTTTCTTTGCTTAGGTTTGAGTTACTATTTTGAGGGGGGAGTATTTATATTTCTATATCTGTATGATGCAACTCAGAATCATTTATATGTACCCTGTATTTATGTTGCTGATACTCCTGGTCCAATCCTTAAAAATAATTTATTTATTTATTTATATCACCGCCTACTCGCCATGGCGACTCAGGGCGGCTTACAGTCAGCAAAACAACACAGCACCAAAAAAAATTAATACATTTTTCTAAATCAATAATAGATTTCTCTCTCCCCTCTGGCTATTGGTGGGTGCCCAATTGTTTATTGTTTATTCTTTAAGTGTTTTACTTTTTAGAATCGCTTTGTATATCTGTAGTATTTGCTTTCTTTCACGGCTCAGGTCATAACAGAAACCAAGCTTAGACAAATCTACACAGCAGAAGAAAGATATGCTATAAAAATATCTATTTACACAAATGAAACTGTTTCTAATAACACATCACTGAGATCAGCGCAATTTCTGACTGTCACAGTGGATGCAGATGAAAGAAGACAGTTAGAAAATAAAAAAAACGTAAGTTGATTTATGGTGGTGTGTTCAGGAGAACAGCCCATAATTTGAAATGTTGAAAGTTATTAATCCTGTAATGTCTTTGGATTCAGCCATTTGATTGGCATTTTCTATACATCTGATGCAGTTTTTCAAGTATTTCTATCACCAGAATATCATCACCTGACTTTTAAGATGTTATAAACCTTTAAAGTTGCTTTTGTTAAAACCAGAGTAATTTACAGAGGTTTTCTTTTTTTCATACTCTATTTTTAAGTGGTTGTCTGTACAAACTCTTTATATAGCTACTTGTGTTTTCTTGGGGAAAGATTTCTGGAAGATTGCTCTCATGCAATAACAAGTTTTGCGGTTGAGTGAGTCACTGCTCCTACTGACAGTTTGACGAAGACCAACTCACTGTGCATTTATTTCAAATACAGTATTTCTACTGCCAGTCATTGAGTAAGCAGCTGTTAGAGCATCTCACAGTCACAGTATAAACTTCACATGGAACATTGGCAGATACTTTGAAAATTGTGAAAATAAACCAGAGTAACTGCATTCCTTGACTGAATGCCATCCTAGTTAGAAAAGAGTGGGACAAATTTATAAACAGGCTGAGGGTACTGTTTATGGCATGTCTCTCTCTGAGCAAAGAGTTCCATGGAAGAGAACTACCACCACGCTACAAGCCGTAATGAAAGGCACAAATATGTCCATGTGCTTTATTTCTAAATATGGTGATTAAACCCACACTGGAAGGCTGGGACTGAACTGCAGAGTGAGTCAGAGCCCAGTCCTAGGCTCCAAATCACCCTGCAGTTCCTTCCCAGAATGACGAGGACCGATGGGATTGCTTTCCCAAAGCCTTCCGGAGGTGGAGGGGGTGGCGGACACGCTGGACACAGCAGCACACATGGCCATGGGGACGTTGTAAAAAAAATTCTTGTGGCTGTTTGTGCAGCTGTGTCCGGTGTGTCTGCTACCCCCTCCACCTCTGGACGGCTCTGGCAAAGGGATTCCCTTGGTCCCTGCCATTCTCTGAAGCCATGTTCAACGCCGCTTCCACCGTCGCTGCCAAGGTAAGTGCTTTTTTAATATTTTCGGCGGTGTGGTGGGTGGG
Organism: Furcifer pardalis; assembly: GCA_030440675.1. Classification (NCBI taxonomy): domain Eukaryota; kingdom Metazoa; phylum Chordata; class Lepidosauria; order Squamata; family Chamaeleonidae; genus Furcifer; species Furcifer pardalis. Next base: position 38,157,715 of record CP126896.1, read on the forward strand.
TGGATTTTTAGAGCTCCAAATGGTGGTGCCACACTTTTGAGCTCTAAAAATTTGATTTTTACAGACCAAAATGGCGGCAGCGCCATTTTTATCTGTAAAAATCTACATAAACCCCTTTCGTAAGTCGGGTTATTTGCGTAAAACGGGGTTTTATGGTATATGTCTTTCTAGGTCAACCTGTTTGTTATAGTTTTTATTCCATTTATCCACTATAATTTTTTTTGAAGCCAATTTAAATCACTATAAATTTCCAACTTTCTCTCCCTATTTGCACAGGCTTGCAACCATTCTTTTAATAAATATATATCATGTTTTTTAATTGTGTCCCTAAACTTTCCGTCCTTTTTTATTGGGAACATTTTTATATCTTCCAGCTCTATTATTGGGGAAATATTTGGTGCCAATCTTTGTTTCAACTTTTTCCATGTATTCAACATACCCTTAATAACTTACTTCTCACTTTAAATTTTGGCCTTTTGTTATAAAAAAAAATCAATTTCCAAATTGCGTTATATCTTTCATTTCTGTTTCCTTCCAAATAACATCCTTCATTGTTAAAAATTTTATGATACTTTTCAATTGAAAAGCCCAATAATATTTTTTAAAATTTGGTGAACCCAACCCCCCTTCTTTTTTGCTGTTTGTCTGTTTATAGCATTTGTTTTACCACCTTTCTGCCCACCATGGTTCTCAAAGGAATTTGTAATAGATCAAAATTAATAAAAGATGATTAGAGAAACCTGTGGCATTGTTCATACAGCTAATTGTTTGAAGCAAAGAACAGAGATGGTTAGACGAATTAATCCTGTGGAAAATTAACAGCTATATCTAATAGGGCAGGCATTCAAAATGTTTTCCCACCAGGGGCCTGATGTGTGTTTGCTCCCTGGACGTACGTTATCGTTGACATCAGTGGTGGCGGCGGCAATCGTGCATTTCTTCAGGGGTTTTGGACAGCCTCCACCGCTTCCCAGGGTAGCAGGAGCCTTTTCGGAGCACAATCTGTCTGTTTTGAAAAATTTCCTCTGCTTCCCCGCTTTGTCCCAGCAGCTAATCCACAGGGCTTGGATACTTCCTGTTTCAGCACCAGGAAACCAGGCGCTGACATCAGTACTGCGCGCCTATGGTAGTATCCAAGTGCTATGGATTAGCTGCTGGGACCAAGTGGGGAAGCAGTAGAAAATTTTCAAAACATACTGATCAGAGGCTGTCCAAACCCCCTGAAGAACGCGCAATCGCTGCTGCTGTGGTAAGTTACATTCAGTAATACCTCGGATAACGCTAAGACTTGGTTCCACAAGTCTTGGTGTTATCCGATATTTAGTGTTATCCGATCCATATTAAAATCCTATGGGATGGATCGGATAATGTTAAAGCTCCATAGAGATACATTGTAACCGCACAGGCTTTAGCGGTTGTTATCTGATCCATCCCATAGGACCTTAACATTATTCGATCCAATTCTCCTCCCCAGATTACTTAACGTTATGTGATTTTAGCGTTATCCGAGGTAAATGTTATCTGAGGTATTACTGTATAACAAATTCTGGCACGGGGGGGGGGGCGGTCCTAGAGGTGGCCGAGTGGCGTTCATGGGCTGGATTAATGAGATACCCTGGGCGGATTAGGCCCACGGGTGGGGGGGGGTTCAAATGGCTGTAATAGAGTGTAGAATAAGACATTGTATTTTTTTTCTCAAGCAGAAAATGTCACTGTCTCAGTGGGATTGTGGTGAGAACATCCAAAAAATGAGATTTTGTTCTATGTTCTGTACTTTAGGACATTAACAGGCAGTTGCAATCACTAGATGCTCGTAAGGCTGCACTTTCTGAGAGACAAAGACGTTTGGAACACAGAGACAATGAACTCAGACAACAGAAAAAGGAGCTTCTAGAACGAAAAAACAAAAGGAAACAGTTGGAATCAAAAATTAGCATGAAATATGACAGGTATGTGTTTTTTAAAATAATGTATGTTCATTGTTTAGAATATTTATATTTTTTAGGTAAAAAGCTCATCTTCACATCCAGGACAGTGAGATTTTAGAAAATTACCTCTGCATGATGCCCAGTGTGGAGTAGTGGATGGAGAGACCTGAGTTTCAATCCACATACAACCATGGAGACTCACTTGCTTCAAAAGCCCTAGTAAGGTTGCTATAAGTTGGTTTCAACTTGATGCCATTTAACATACTTCTGCCTGGATAATTAAATATGGTGATAATAAAAATGGTGCTATTTTTAAAAGAAATGCATTTGTAACATTATAGCTAACAGAACCAAACATAGTTTAAAAACAATTCGATTCAGTTTGAGGAAGTGAATTAATGATGTTGAATGTAGCTATGGCAGGGATGGCCAACCTTTTTGTGCCACAAGCTTGACCATGCCGCCAGAACAGTTGAGCAATGCCTCCCGGAAGCAGAAGCGGGTGGATTTACGGCTGTTGTAAATACGCTCACTTCCATGTTTATGACAGCTGCAGGCATGTTTGCACATGCACAAGTGTGTTTTACGGCTGACATAAATGTGCCCGCTTCCATTTCTGGGTGTGAGGGAACCAGTGGCAGGCTTGATGGAATGGCATTGTGGGCAGGATCCAGCCCACTGGCCATAGGTTGGGAACCCCTGAGCTATGTTGTCTAGAGGAGTAACTTGCCTTTATTGTTTTCAAACATTGCTAGTGGAAAGACAGTACACCTTTTCTAAAGACCCTGTTGGAAATCAGAACTCTTCTGTAGAGATTTTCTAAGTTCGTAGGAGCCTTCACACAGCATGTTTTGACCTCCTTCTGATTTTCTTGCATTGGACAATAGCTATCCTGCTTTCTAGTTGTCAAAACTGTCCATTGTTCTTGTGTCTTTCATATTGAACTGAACATTCCATAAGAATTCAAACACATTAGCCGTAATTTTTTCTTACGCAGTATAAAACAGATGGAGCAAGATGCCATCAACCTAGAAGAAGAGTTTGAACTAGCAAGTGCTAAAGTTAAAAAAATCAACTCTGAGAAAGTAACACTTGTTACAGAATTTATGCAACTCGTAAAGGTAAACATTACAAATTTTAATAGTTGTGGTTGTTACTGTTGCATATTATGACATTATAATTGGTTTTCGTTCCTTCATTAACTTGACAGATTTAAGAAGTGGCTACCTAAGTATTGTACTCACCTCTTAGTTTCATGCTGTTGCTCTCTCTACTTCAGTTGTATTGACTGGAAGTATATAATGTGAAAGTTTTTGATCTTCCAAACCACCACCCTCCACATGCAGCAGAAAACCAAACCAGAGACAAAAGATGGTGCAGCTAAAAGATCCCACTTTATTTGTGTGTATTCTACATACTAAGGGACTGTGGTGACTTAGTGGTTAAGATGTTGAACTTGATGACTGGAGAGTTGGCAGGTCAGCTGTTTAAGACCTGAGTGCTGCACGATGGAGTGAGTTCCCATCTCCGGGTCCCAGCTCCTGCCAACCTAGCAGTTTGAAAACAAGAAATTGCAAGTAAATAAATAGGTGCCACTTCACTGAGAAGGTAAATAGCGGTCCATGCATGCCCACCACATGTCCACAGAAACGTCTGCAAACACAGATAGTGCTGGCTCTTTGGCTGTAAACAGATGAGCACTGAACCCTAGAGTCAGCTAGGACTGGCTTTCAAACAAGGGCACCTTTATCTTAACAGAACTAAGATATGGCTTGCAGGTGGGAAAACAGTTGTATGGAACTGAGTAGCAGTTTGCAAGCAAGAAGGCTTTGCATTTGGGACTAACAGCTTGGGTGCCGAAGTCCACAAGGGAAGGGTGATGGTCCCCAATTGGATTAAATCCCACTTGAACCCATCTTGATGGAGGGCAGTAGCTTCATCAATCCTGGCCTGGGGCTGAGGACAACTTTGTGTGCCAAAAGGGCTCAGGACCAGAAAGTGACTCATAGAACTGGATCAGTGGTATGCTGCAATGTGGAAGGCAGATGAAAGGCCGCAGTACACTAGTACCCCGAATAACGTTATGACTTGGTTCCACAAGTCCCGTCGTTATTCGGTTTTTAACGTTGTGCGATACATTGAACACAATGTTAAAAAAAGCCCTGTTTCCCTGGAGGCTGCAGGAAGCGAGAACATCGGGATTTGAATCCTGACATTTTGGCTTGCTGCTGCCTCCAGGGAGGTGGGAGAACTTTGGAAACAGCTTGGAGCGGGTTTCCCCACCTCCCTGGACCCGGCGCGGGGGTCAGAGACCCCAAAATTGGTAAAAAAAACGTCTGTTTTTTTTTTACCAATTTTGGGGTTTCTGACCCCCCCGCCGGGTCCAGGGAGGTGTGGGGACCCGATCCAAGGTGTTTCTGGGCTTCCCCGACGTCCTGAGCCAGTGCAGCAAGCCAGAACATCGGGATTCGAACTCTGACATTCTGGCTTGCTGCACTGGCTCAGGACGTCGGGGAAGCCCAGAAACACCTTGGATCGGGTCCCCACACCTCCCTGGACCCGGCGGGGGGGGGGGGGGGGTCAGAGCCCCCAAAATTGGTAAAAAAAAATCCGTTTTTTTTTACCAATTTTGGGGTTTCTGACCCCCCCGCTGGGTCCAGGGAGGTGTGGGGACCCGATCCAAGGTGTTTCTGGGCTTCCCTGACGTCCTGAGCCAGTGCAGGAAGCCAGAACATCGGGATTCGAACTCTGACATTCTGGCTTGCTGCACTGGCTCAGGACGTCGGGGAAGCCCAGAAACACCTTGGATCGGGTCCCCACACCTCCCTGGACCCGGCGGGGGGGTCAGAAACCCCAAAATTGGTAAAAAAAAACGGACTTTTTTTTACCAATTTTGGGGGCTCTGACCCCCCCGCCGGGTCCAGGGAGGTGTGGGGACCCGATCCAAGGTGTTTCTGGGCTTCCCCGACGTCCTGAGCCAGTGCAGCAAGCCAGAATGTCAGGATTCGAATCCCGACGTTCTCGCTTCCTGCAGCATAAAAGAGGGTGGGGGAAGTTCAAAATTAGCGCACATCAGCTCTAGGGAGGTCGGGAGACCCGATGCGCGCTAATTTTGAACTTCCCCCACCCTCTTTTATGCTGCAGGAAGCCAGAATGCCGGGATTCGAATCCTGACATTCTGGGTCGCTGCACTGGCTCAGGACATCGGGGAAGCCCAGAAAAAGCTTGGATCGTGTCTGCCCACCTCCCTGGACCCGGCGGGGGGGTCAGAGACCCCAAAATTGGTAAAAAAAAACGTCCTTTTTTTTTTTAGCAATTTTGGGGTTTCTGATCCCCCCGCCGGGTCCTGGGAGGTGTGGGGACCCGATCCAAGGTGTTTCTGGGCTTCCCCGACGTCCTGAGCCAGTACAGCAACCCAGAACGTCGGGATTCGAATCCTGACATTCTGGGTCGCTGCACTGGCTCAGGACATCGGGGAAGCCCAGAAAAAGCTTGGATCGTGTCTGCCCACCTCCCTGGACCCGGCGGGGGGGGGGGGGTCAGAGACCCCAAAATTGGTAAAAAAAACATCCGTTTTTTTTAACCAATTTTGGGGTTTCTGACCCCCCCGCTGGGTCCTGGGAGGTGTGGGGACCCGATCCAAGGTGTTTCTGGGCTTCCCCGACGTCCTGAGCCAGTGCAGCAACCCAGAACGTCGGGATTCGAACTCTGACATCCTGGCTTGCTACACTGGCTCAGGACGTCGGGGAAGCTCAGAAAAAGCTTGGATCGTGTCTGCCCACCTCCCTGGACCCGGCGGGGGGGTCAGAAACCCCCAAATTGGTAAAAAAAAACGTCCTTTTTTTACCAATTTTGGGGGGTCTGACCCCCCCGCCGGGTCCAGGGAGGTGTGGGGACCCGATCCAAGGTGTTTCTGGGCTTCCCCGACGTCCTGAGCCAGTGCAGGAAGCCAGAATGTCGGGATTCGAACTCTGACATTCTGGCTTGCTGCACCGGCTCTGGACGTCGGGGAAGCCCAGAAACACCTCCAGAGAGATCAGAGGACCCGATCTACAGCTGCAGGGTGGCTGGGGAAGCTGACGGGGACTCCCTGTCGGCTTCCCTAGCCACCCGCCCATGCCTCCGCAACTGTGGCGTGGCTGGGTAAGCCGATGGGGGAGCCCCCCGTCAGCTTTCCAGCCTCCCCACCCCTGCCTCCGTAGCTGCAGGGTGGCTGGGAAGCTGAACGGAGAACCCCGTTCAGCTTTCCACCCACCCTGCTGCTAAGAACGACTGTATCGTGTAACGTTAAAATCGCGTTACTCGATACAAGATGTTTCCGAAAATCTTGTAACGTTATGCGGTTTTAACGATATACGGTACTCGCGTTATACGGGGTATTACTGTATTATATTGCTCCCAGGACAATCTTCATGACTAATCACCATGAGGATCTCAATTATTTGGATTCAGATCAGGCAGAAGAAGAAGAAGGCCTTAAAGAGGGTGATACAGAAGATGGTTATAAAGCACCACATATCATTGTAAGATCCCCACATATTAAATTCTACCACTAAAATTGCTCTGTTTTCACCCCAGCCGTAAACTGTTTGCTCAAATAGAAAAGTGTCCCCTCTGGACTCATAGAAGCTTGAAGAATGACAAATACTCTCCTCTTTCAGCATCCTAATTCTGAATATTGTTTGCTTTCTTGTAGAGCTGTCTGACCCTGAATCAACACAGAACAGCTTTGGTTTTACAGAGTACAACGGCTGCTTTTCACAAAGGCAAACTCGAGGCTGACTATAAAGCTGCAAGTGTACAGATAAGAGCTGCAGAGGTAAGGTGTCTATTAGTAAATCGTGTCAATGAACTGGAAATGTATTTATCATACACGTACCTTCTCGGAAGAAGAGCTGTAGCTCAGTGGAAGAAGCATGTTTTGTATGCAAAATCCCTTGCATCTCTAGGTAGGCCTGGGAAAAGCACCTGCCTGAAACCCTGAAGGGCTGCTGACAGCAGAGCTGGGAGGGTAATGTATTGCTTTTAATTCTTTTGCTGACTGCAGTGTAACAAGGAATAGTCTCATTCCCTGTGCTTTGTAGCTGTAACCTTTGTTTTTTATCTTTTGCTGTTTTTCAAGTAAACGCCACCAAATTCTATTATATTGCAAAGCAGTCCTTAACGTCTGTTGCTCCTCTATATTTCAGTTTTGAAACCAGCCCATTCCCAGTATAACTGTCACCCTCTTTTTCCAATTTCATTTGGGCCACACCACTTCTCCTTGTACTCTTATCAATATCTATAAGTCTGTATCCAGATATTCCATGCATCTGAGGAAGTTGATTGTGGATCATGAATGCTCAGGCTGACATTTTTGGTCCATGTATGTAAATCAGGGGGAGGGGACTGTGGTGGCTCAAGAGGTTAAGATTCTGGACTTGATGACTGGAAGGTTGGCAGGTCAGCAGTTCAAGACCTGGATACTGCACAACTCGGAACGAGCTCCAGTTGTCTGTCCTGATTCCTCCCAACCTAGCAGTTTGAAAGCATGAAATTGAAAGTAGATAAATAGGCACCACTTTGGTGAGAAGGTAAACAGTGTTCCGTGCACTGGTGTCTAGGCATGCCTGACACATGTCCAGAGAAATGTCTGCAGATGCAAATAGCACTGGCTCTTTGGCTGTAAACAGAGATGAGCACTAAACCCTAGAGTTGGATATGATTGGCTTTCGAGCAAGAGCGACCTATGTAAATCAGAAGGCTGAAGGATCAAGTAAAAATCCATTGCTTCTGATGTGTTAATTTGAATATAAGAATGATTGCTTTTCGTATAATAGAGAATTGTGTGTATAGACTTTAAAATGCTTTGAGCAAGTTATGGCAGACGGCAAAATGCAAGCGAGTCTTTTTCTGTGGGAGAGAAATGCCATGCATTTGCCTTCTGTGAATTCTGGGATTCACAAAGAATAGGAGAACATTCTCTTTTGGATTAGAATTGCATTTTTTGTGTTAACATCATGCATGCTGAAAAATGCCACATGAGCACTGGTACATTTTACTTGTTTTTCTCACTGAACACAGCAGTTTAGGTCAAGATCTTAGACATTACGCAAAGCACTTGTGGTTATTTGAGTCTCTTCATGAACACGAGTGACTGTTTATGACCCATATGGAACTGTGGTTCAGGGGGTTAGCTCCATCTGTTCATCAGTTAATTGGCTCAGTTACCGTTGTGTTTGACAACTGTTTTGAGAGAGACTCGTTAATTGTCTTGCTGGGGATGATTTTTTGGTACATGTACTGGTGCACATTTGGAGAGAAAAATCCACCAAGTGCCATGTGGAACATACACCACAGTGTTTATTTTAAAACACTGTTTAAGAACATGGCAATCTTGTTTTCCTTATGTCTGTTTTGTTCATCTGTAATAATTCAGGGTTACTGAGTGTGCCTGTTTCACCAGTTAAGTTTTATAGTGAATCATTTTCACTGTGTAATAATTTTTGGGCTCTTCACCCTGGGTTTTCATCTCTTGTCCTGAAGGCCCTAATTGTTTCCAGCAGGAAAAGAGATTACATGCCTGCTACATGATGTCACAATAGTAACTCACTTTATCTCTGATGCGTTCTCTTATCCTTTACTGCTCACATCTCACTCTCTGTCAACTCACCATCCGTATCTGTCACCACCATGTGGAGCAACCCCCTTATGAGTTCCCCTTTGATTCCACGTGGCCTCAAGCTAGTAAAAGTGTGCAGGGCTCAGATTGGGTAGCTTTCATGGCCTTCTGCAGCGTGATCCAGTCAGCCCCTTATCCCAATTCAATAGACACAAAGGATCTATATTATGAATTTTATTAAAGTGAAATAAAGAAATGAATATAGCATTGGAAATCAGAGTTACAGTCTAGTCATTCAAAGTATACCAAAATAAGAAACTTAACTTGTTTAGGCCCTTTGGCCAGCTTTTACTCACGGATCCATCCCATGAGGCCCCTTCCCCTGGACTTCCACGGCAAAAGAGAAAGTACATTCCTCACACTCTCCTTTTATTCTTTTGATATCAGCCTTCCCACGTGTGGGATCTCATCCAATTGCAATTGGTTTACTCTTAGGAGTACATTCCATTCCCAGGGCAACTTAGCAGGCAAAATCTCAGGGAAAAGGATGAGCTCAGGACTGGACTTTTTCATGATGCATGACCACGGAGACATCTGCGGGTGCAGACAGCACCGGCTCTTTGGCTGTAAATGGAGATGAACACCGCCCCCTAGAGTCAGATACAACTGACTGTCGCGCAAGGGAGATCTTTACCTTTACTTTACTTTGTTGATGGCAGTGAACATGGACATACTCTTCCCCTAGAAATTATCCTAGGAAGGGAAAATGTTACTGTGAGAATTGGTTCATATAACTATCGTTAGGTGATGAGATATGGGTTTTATAACACCTGCAAGTGTTAGGAAAGTATATTTATATCCCATACTAGAGTTTGGTGGGGTGCATCAGGCCCTTTATTTTGGATGCAAAGTTGGATATGGAAAAATTGGCGCAGTGGTTAACTCCTCAGAGTGATTCATAAGATAGCCCTTAGTTCTGTAAATGAAACAGAAAAATAGGCAGTAGACTATAGCAGGTGACTTCTCTTAGTTCTTATGCTGCCTTAGTATCATGAGAGAATTGTGTGTCTGTAGACTTAGGGGCAAAGAGTTCCTTTCTGACTCACTGTGGCTCAGTTCAGACATAGTGGGAAGCCATGGCTTCCTGAACCATGAAAGAACCCACGTGAGTCTTAGCCTAGCTCACCCCTGCTTCCTTCCATCTCTTTTATCTATAAAGAGGGAACTGAAGATTTTTCTCCCAGTTTTAAACAAATTGTGTGTCAGCTCAGAAATGTACCGGTAGTTTCTTTAAATTGCCATTGGTAAGAAAAGGCCAAGTCTACAACAAACCAATTTTGCTGCTTGCAGCCATTATGTGCTGAATGTATAACCAGGAAAGTAAGCCCATGTCAATTCTTTTTGGAGGACACACAAACATTGTCTTTTTAGTTTATTTTTAAGCTTCCAAGGGGCTACAGTCCTAAATAATGGTGTCTGATGTGATTAGTACAGTGTGCAAACTGAACTGACCATACAAGGTTGCCTGTATAAGGCAGGGAGAAACAGGTACAGTAGATGAGAACTCCATTTCACTTGAGGTTTCCTTCACAATGTACTCATGCAATGTATGCTGCCTCCTATACCTTGCCTCCCTCTGTTTTGCATTCCATTACATATTTTTGGGGTGTTTCTTAGTCCGTAGGGACTGTGGTGGCTTAGTGATTAAGATGCTGAACTTGACGATTGGCAGGTTAGCAATTTGAGATTCCAGTGCTGCGACAGAGTGAGCTCCTGTCTCTGTCCCAGCTCCTCCCAATCTAGCAATTCGAAAGCAAGAAATTGATAGTAGATAAATAGGTACTGCTTTGGTGTGAAGGTAAACAGCATTCTATGTCCAATCATGCCTGCCACATGACCACGGAAACATCTGCAGACGCAGACAGTGCTGGCTCTTTGGCTGTAAATGGAGATTAGCACCGAAGCATATAGTCAGATGTGACTGACTTTCGAGCGAGGACGATCTTTACCTTTTACCTTTCTTAGTCCAGTGTCCAAGACTTTTTGAAGCACAATCTCTTTATCCATAAATTAGAGCACCTCTGCTGCTTTACACATTGCTGCCCACAGATTCATTTGCTTTTTAAAATAATTGTTATATCTTGGAGTCACCAAGAGCTATTCAAAAAGAGGACCCTGGATCTTACTTACATCATTGGGAACAGAAATTACAGCCCATGCCATATTGGACTTGCAAAGAGCAGCAAATCACATGGGCTTTTTATGGTAGCTCCTCCTTCCTCTTCTTGAATCAAAATCAAATGTTTTCACGTGAATTCTATAAAAGTCTTACGTTTTGGTTGGGTGGTCTAGCAGCTTTTGCAGTGTAACAAAAATCATGTCCTTTTGACAAGCTGCAACACCAAAACTAAGCCACGAAAATAAGGGTTATATCATTTGAAAGATTGTATCAGCGACTTTAAGAATTTGTAGAACACAAAAGTCAAAAATGCAAAGCAATGATGTCATCGCTTTCGGAAGTAGCATCGGAAAAGTGATAGTTTTGCTGGGGGTGGTGTCGGTTGTCGGGGGACCAGAGAAAAAACTACCCAACCAATTCAAATGATCCAAAGTGCATTTGAAAGAAGAAATATTAACCTTTGTGGGGACACTTTCAGATTTGGAATTGGACTTGGGAAAAATAATCTATGAAGTGTTTTACAAAAAACACTCAAACGAGGTCACAAAAACCCAATAAATGGAGGGAAAACCAATTTAGAAATTGAATATGACAACTTCCCGAGGTGGATACAGTTCACATACAACATGTGGAGAAAAATGACGCCGTAGAAGGAATCCACAAAAAAAATTGAGGAAAAACATGACATGTAAAAATGACATTTCCCCGGGGGGGGGGAGGGGTGTTTGTCAGTGATCCAGCAAAAAAAAAAAAAACTGATCGATCGATTGAAGTGATCCAAAGTGCACTTGAATGGGGTCAGAATAATTGACACTTATACAATTTGGATCGGACTTCAGAAACATTTTCTATGAAGGTTTTTAAAAAAACACTTTCATTCTGACCTTCTTTCCTTCAAAAAAGTATCTCTCCACACTAGAATAGATAAATTGGTGTGAGAATGGATACACTGTAGCAAGTTTTTCCTTTGATATCATAACCACTTTCCCTTTTGGCTTTTCCTCTTATTGAAAAACTGCTTTCAAGGAATCATGAAGGAAAAACACTTTTTCTTTGCGGTTTGACTATTGAAATATTTATTAAAAATAGATCCTTTTGCAGTTATTCACCTGTGATGAACTGTTGTGTGTACATTGTGCTGCTTATGGACATGTGTGCATAGTGGGTAGAGTTGGAGAGAATGGAAAATAAAGGTTAAAAGCATCTTTATTGAAAAATAAAATATAAAAAAATAATAAGCATAAATGAAATTGGGATTTCTGGTTTTGGGTTAATACAACGTAGCAGTTCAAAAGAAAGAAATTGCAAGAAGATAAATAGGGACCACTTTGGTGGGAAGGTAAACAGCGTTCCATGCCTCCCACATGTCCACGGAAATGTCTGCAGACACAGAGAGTGCTGGTTCTTTGGCTATAAACAGAGATGAGGACTGAAACCTAGAGTCGGATATGACTGGCTTTCGATCAAGGGTGACCTTTACCTTAGCTCAGAAAACCTTAGATTTTATGAACATTTTATGAAAACCTTAATCTTATGAACATAATGTCTTTATTTTCCCCCATTTGAAACATCGCCCTTAACTAATGAATGACATAAAAGAAATAAATGAACTAATGAGCATAATTCAACGTATCAAATTCACACATGAAATCCCTGACGTTAATGTCCTTCGACTCTACCTGTAACTTTTTAAAGTTGGTGTTCATTTCTGTTCATACAGGAGTAGAAGTTATGTGTTTGTTTGTTTTTAAATTTTGCACCTTATGTCTAAATCTCAGGATGATGGTTCCTTAAACTTTTATTCTCCAGAGCATAATCCAAAGAGAAAAGAATTGCCCTGGATAAAGGATGTTCAGTGGCTTGATATCATTTATGGCTGAAATCCCATTGTGTAGTTTGCATACTATGTTACCTTTAAATTTGAATTGCTCTAAGTCAGTGTTTCCCAATCTTTGGTTTTTGGACTTCAATTCCCTGAAGCCTAAGACAATTCCCCAAACCACTGATCAGCCAATGTATTGACCTAGGCTTCTGGGAATTGAAGTCCACCAGTGTTAGGCAGAACGTAGTTTGAGAAACGCTGCTCTAAGTTAACAACTCTCTATAGATATTATCCTTAGTCACAGGAGCAATTCACATTGGAAAGTTACACTGATTGTGTAACTGTGCAAAATGATGTTGCCCATTGCATATCCTAACTCAACTTTACAGCACATACTTGTGTCCTAGGGAGATCGCAAGTTCAGAAGACCTTGCATGTATAAACATCTTTCTTGCTTGAAATCATAACTACAGTATATGCTTAACAAGAGCATCAGCAAAAACAGTAATACAGTACTTCATTTTGCTTTCCTCCCTTTTGCCTATTACAGCAACAGTTTGCAGAGCTGGAAAAAAGGAAACACACTCTTTTTCAGAAATGTAAAGATTTAATGATTAAAGCTAAACAAGCCTGTAATCTTCATCCAGATCAAAACATTCCAGAAGATTTAAAAAAGGTAAGTAGTATCACAATGTTGAGCTGCCTTGCACATTTAGGCACACACAGAGTCCATAAGCCATATTTCCAGGGTTTTTCAATATCCAATCAAATCAATAATATCCAGAATAAACCAGTAAAAAGCTGTGGAACAAATGAACTTAAAAGGTAGGGACAATTAATTAAGTAAACTGTATACATGGCGTGCGCGCACACACACAATACGATGCATACCCTATCTGATCTCTGTTTAGCCTCCAGCTTTTAACCCAGGCAGGTTCATATATCTGAGATTCAAGTTGTCTAAGGCTTTAAATGTCAGCTGCAGCGTAGGACTTTGAATTGTGCATGAAAGTGGTTTGGAGGCCAGTGTAGCTATGTAACCAGATGGCATTTGAACAGCTGGTCCCAGTTAATAACTTAGCATATATATTCTGAAATGTCATTTCTGAGATGTCTTCAAAGGCAGCTCAGCTCACTACAGCTTATGTCAAGTCCTAGATGTTACTTAAACATGGATAACCCTGTGTATGGAGGACACAGCTGCTGCTGTTAGCTCTAGCTACTGGAAAGTCCTACAAAGTAGGTTAGGCCGAGAGAGTGATTGGTTCCTGATCACCCATTAGTTATTTTAGTTGAATGGGATTAGAATGCTGGTCTCCAAAGTCTTAGGGACTGCAGTGGCTCAAGTGGCTAAGACGTTGACTGGAAGGTGGCAGGTCAGCAGTTCGAGACCCGAATACTGCACGACAGAATGAGTTCTTGTCTTTGTCCCAGCTCCTGCTAACCTAGCAGTTTGAAAGCAAGAAATTGCAGGTAGATAAATAGGGACCACTTTGGTGGGAAGGTAAACAATGTTCCTTGTGCTTGGGTATCTAGTCATGCCTGCCACATGATGACAGAAACGTATGCAGAAGCAGACATTTCTGGCACTTCAGCTATGAAACAGATGAGCACTGAACCCTAGAGTCAGATACGACTGGTTTTCAAGCAAGGGTGACCTTTACCTTTATTCCAAAGTCCCAATTCTATTCTTTAAGCACTATCATCTCTTTAATCACACTGGCTCTGCGAACATTACTGATTGCAGACTCATAGGTTCAGAACTTCCATCGCCTCATCTGATTCCAATATAAACAAAAAGTTAAATTGGGTGTTATCGTCAGAGCTCAAAAGACTCAAAGCTCTTCTCCATTCTGTCAAACTGCACACCAGTCTTTGCAACTTAGCTTAGCATCCTACAGATATAATAGTTGTTTCTGTGTGAGTAAAGATGCAGCTAGGTGGTTGAATTGTCTCAGCCTGATCTGGTCTAGAAAATCATGATGAACAGGGTCACTCTGAGGTATGGTTTGTCACTTGGGGTGATCCTTGTATAGCAACTACAGTGCAGGTCAAGTAACCCTGTTTGATAATGATAAAGACCATTCTATTTATCCTATCACGGGAAAGGAAAGGAAAATAAAGCAAAAAAAAAATTCCTATCCTGTTTCTAAGCCACTTAACAGTCTTGAAAGATGGGAACCTTCCTTGCTGCTTATCTGCAGAGGAAAATAGTGTGGCAGTTTTGCATTTTGTTCTGTTTGTTGCTAACTGACACTGCATCAGGAAATGCTTTGAAAAGGCTTTTTTAAAAATGCATTGCTGATGAATTACCAGCAACTAAAAAGAAGCTCCTTTCTCAAGATCATTTAGAGCTGTGGTTCCCAATGTAGGGTACACACCACACTGGGGGGCAATTTGATTTTTAGGGAGGGACAATTGGAGAATGAGTTATTTACAGTGAATGGCCTTTTAGACTTCCTCCATGTGAATAGGAGTTCATTTTTTTGAATAATAAGAATTATATGTCACGGGTGGACATCAGGATTTTATAGATGCTCAGCGGGGGCATGGCCAAAAAAAGGTTTGGGCACCACTGATTTAGAGGCATCAGCAAAGGAACAGCCAGGCAGCTGCTTTGCTTTGATATCAGTGATCACAAACGATGGTACTTAACCAAAATGAAACAATCCTACCCATGTAGAAAACACAAGGACTCAAAAATGGTGAGTGGGCATTCATAGAGGTAGACTGGTTTGCGATGGCAATTAAGTTTGCAGAAGCTAGGGGGAAAAAACAAGTTGACCAGTTCCCAACCTGGACCAGACTGCAGGACAAATGCCTGTTTGATCACAATTAATGTTCGCGTATCCTCATTTTTTTATTACTTAGTTACTTCTATATTTTCTCCATCTTCTTTTCAGCTACCTTCACTGTATTTTCTAACTAGAGCATAAACAAAGATTTTGGATCAAACAAGGTCAATCATGATAAACTGTAATACACTTTACACTTCGTGCTCTGTAACAGAAGGGACCTGCCTCTCCGGTAGGCCCCAACGGTCTTCTGGATTGCAGCTCCCTGGCTGGACAACCCAGGCCCCAGATATGTATAGAAAAGGTAGCATTAGGCCAAATACCCACTCCAAGTTTCTTCAAGAAATATATTGAAAGCATTGTAACATACAGGATACAGTTCATCAAAAGATCAGCAAGCATTTCAAAGCAGAAATTAACCATTAAAGGTTCCAGGGAAAGCACGTGGCCCCCTCCTTCCACAAGTCTCACATTTTGCAGATTGGCCACACAGCATTCCATAGAGAGAAAAGTGTGTGTGTGTGTGTGTGTGTGTGTGTGTGTGTGTGTGTGTGTGTGTGTGTGTGTGTGTGTGTGTGTGTGTGTGTGTGTGTGTGTGTGTGTGTGTGTGTGTGTGTGTGTGTGTGTGTGTGTGTGTGTGTGTGTGTGCCTACGTCACTGGGTTACACTTCTGGGCCCTCCTACTTAAGGATTCCAGCCCATGATCTTATAGCAAGGCATGTCAATCACATATTCACTAAAATCATGAGGCAATGATGTTTACATATTTTCTTCCTCCCACAGATCTAGAATCACCATTTTAAAAGTACTAAAACACATTTAAGTGGGTAACAAGGCTAACAGAAAAAGCACCATTTAAAAGAGGTCTTATTCTGTGACATGCTCTATTCCCTGCAATGGGAATATTTTACATAATTACACCTGAGGGGTGCTATGGGGAAAACTTGCATAACGAAAATTTTTCGCTGTGCGAGTCCGACTCACTTAGCGAAAATATTCGCTATGCGAATTGGACTTTCCCTATGGAAAACTCACATAACGAGCATTTCTATGGGGAAAACTCGCATAATGAAAAAATTTCACTATGCGAGTTTTGCCCCTAGAAAAGCTCGTTATGCGAGTTTTTCCATAGGAATTTTTGCTATGTGAGTTTTGTTTCGCATAGTGAAAAACTTGCATAGCAAACAGCCTCGCAGAACGAATTAAATTCGTTATGCGAGGTATGACTGTACTTCCTTTTGTTATGCGATTTTTATGTTAACCGAGCCATTTGTTAACCGAAGTTCCACTGTATTTATTTTAAGCCTCTCTGAACATCTGAGTACAGTTTCTATGAAGTTGGATTAGTGGGTTTAACTGATCTGTCACATTTAAGGAGTTGGGGTGGAGGACATGAGGCTGTTCTTGGAGAAGCAAAGTGAAAGGTCTTACCTGTGATGTCACAGGGTTTCAGAAGCATTTGGAGCACCTTCCAAGACACAAAAATGAGACGCCAATCTGTCATTCTCTCATTTTCAAGCATGTGCATAGGTCACACTGAACCTTAGAAAGTCTCAGCAGCAAGACATCTCATTCCTGTCCAAGGAGGCATGGAAAGCTCCTAAAATGGGCAGCATTTGCCAGGGTTTTTTAAACTAAGTAAATGCACTAGTCCTGGGTCAGTACAGCTACTGGTCCCCAGAGATTCTGACACCAAATAATAAAGAAAAGTAGGTGCTTGCTTACTCTAAAGTCTCAGGTTTCTACAATGAAATAAGTCTTTATAGGTCTTAGTAGACACGTTTTGCAGTGTCACCAGAACCTTGCTTTACACAAATGTCCTTTTTATTCCTAGGCATTTCAAAGTGTTCCAGGCACACTGGATGAAATTGATGCTTTACTGAATGAGGAGAAATCAAGAGCTTCCTGTATCACAGGCTTCAGTGATTCAGTATGTACATGCCACCTCCATTGAACTCCCACACTGTAGTAGGTTGCTTGGTGATAATAATAGTAAGCTAAGCAGCAGGAACAATGCATTACAAATGTTAGTTTCTGAGTCTACTAGAACCTCCCCCCCCCCCGATCAGTATGTTCTATTCTCCTTCTGTTCTTAAAACAAGGAAAAGCACAGCACTTGATGGCAGCAGGCCTGTTTTCTTAATACCAAGTCTCTCTCTATCTTCTGTAAAGTAATCTCTTTACAATTGCTTAGTCATCCTCCTGCAGGACTGAAGAGGAAAAGAAGTCCCCAACAATGTACTTTAAACCTGAGTTTTATCTATTCTATATTTGATTGGAGTGGATCCCATTATTACAAATTGGTTTGGTATGATTATGGCCAACTTCAACATGAGCCAAGCAAGGTGTGTTGTCGTATTAAGATGGCTAAAGGAGCATCGAAAACATGGGCCCAGTCCCCCACACGCCATCAGATCCTTCTTTGGTAGTGGTAGGTCCTCCCGATGGTGAGAGGCCGGTAAATAGGCTACCATGAAAACAGACCACTTATAAGTTTGCACTTATAATGCACACACTATTAGCAATCAAGCACACCTCAACCTGCTTATGAACAAAAAATGAAAATAAAGCGTGACATCTTTGGAATTGCAGAAACAAAGCAAAGCATGAAAAGCCTTACATGCTACCTGGACAAATGGAAATGAGATCTATCTTGGAGCTAAAAACAACAATCAAAATGTGGGAGGAGTTTGATATATCATCTCTTACAACTTTGTGCAGTTTATAGAAGAAATCAACAAAAAGTCTCCAAGAATTGCTATCCTAAAAATTAAAATGTTTGAAGTGGTAGCCATGTTAGTCTGTGCAATTATATCTGATAATAAACAAGACAGAACAGTAAAAAAAGACAAAAATGTTATGGCACCATAAAGACTAACTCCTGTATTTAAATGTGAGCTTTTGTGGACCAAGTCCACTTCATCAGACCTAAAAATGAAGTTACCAAAGTCACAGAAATTAAATGTTATACAGCAGTGTTTCCCAAATGCTGGTTTTTGGACTTCAATTCCCAGAAGCCTAAGTCATTTGCCCAAAGCACTGATCAGCCAATGTACTGACTTAGGCTTCTGGGAATTGAAGTCCCCCTGTGGGCTGTGTACCCCTTGTTGGGAACCACTGTTATACATGTGTATGCACAGAGCTGGGCAGGCTGAAGAGGATGGTGGAGGACAGAGGTGTCTGGAGGACAATGGTTCATAGGATTGCAAAGGGTCTGAATCGACTGTGTGACTGAACAACAACAAAATGTCCCTACCTCATCTTATACAGAAGAAGGTATTGAAGAATTCTATGAAGAATTTGAAGAGGTACTCCGTAGATGTAAGACTGGCTACACTATTGGCATGAGGGATTTCAATGCAGTGGTTGGATACAGTAGGGAAATTAAATTCCACATGGGCTGTCATTGTGTAGGAAAAAGAAATGAGGCTGGAGACCGCTTGGTGGCTTTTTGTTAAGTCCATCATTATTGTTTTGGTAACTCCTTTTTTGAGAAGAAGGAAGCAAGGAGGTGGGCCTGGGTCTCACCAAATGCAAGAACAAAAAACGAAACCGACCACATTATAGTTAATAGAAGACATGCACATTATCCCCTTTAACATGGGAAGTGACGACCATCTCATTCACACTAAAATAATATTTGACAAGAAAGTGGAAAGTAAAATGAAAACCACCAAAATCCTAAAGAAAAACCCTGGCATTGATTCCAGTCTCCTTCGAGAAGAGCTGGAGAAATTGGACTGGGTAAGCGTAACAGATGTTACAGAAGAGTATGAATTTATCATAATCCAGATCAATGACTGTTAAAAAGGTGGAAGTTGCTGATGGAAATCACTCCCAAAACAGAATTTCTGAGGAGACTAGGCAATTACTTATGAAAAGAAAGGAAATAAACGAGATTGCTCTAATGATCTAGAATATTGCCTGCTATGTCATCTACTTAGAAGAAAGCTCCAAGAAGACTACAAACTATACAGAAGAAAAAAACTCATGGAAGTAGCTGAACAAAAAAGGAGCATTAAAAGATGCAAGAAAGATCTGCCCCAATACTATAAGCAGTTTCCTGCACTGCTAAATGAGAAAGGGGAAAGAATAAGGAGAAGATCAAGGACAATATTAAATTTTAAAAAGGCAAATCATGAAGAGATCAAGAACTATAGGCTAATATGTCTTTTGTCTCAATTGTATAAGTTCTTCATACAGGTTATTCTCAACAGAATTGCACGACAGCTGGATGAAGGCCAGCCAAGAGAACAGGCGGGTTTCAGGCAAGGATACAGTACTATAGATCATCTGCACACTGTCAATCAGGCAACAGAGAGTTTATAAATTGCCATTGGTTTTCACCTTTGTGGATTATGAGAAGGTCTTTGACTTTATTGAAACCAATGTGGTGCTGCAAGCGCTCTATGAACAAGGAATAGATCCATGCTATATCCGTCTTCTCAAAGAAGTGTATAAGGGATGTACAGCACAAAACACTTTATTTCAGAAACTGATAAAGATCCTTATAAAAAGAGGAGTTCATCAGAGCAATACGATCAGCCCAAAGTTGTTTACTGCCACCTTAGAATCAGCAATGCACAATGTGACAGGGGAAGAAAAGGAAATTTGTTTAAACAGCGAGTACTTATCTCATCTTCGCTGATGATATAGTGTTAATATCAGAATCAGTAGAAGAAGTGCAGAATATGCTCTAAGAGTTAGACGTAGAAAGTCAGAAGATTGGCCTAAAGATCATTATGTCAGAAACAAACTATATACAGAATGCCTCCACAGATGCCATAGATATGAGATGTAGAAATGAGATAGTAGAAGAAGTTGATTTGTATGTATACTTTGGGCAAGAGGATAACCTAAGGCACGATCTAATGAAAGAAATTTTGAAAAGGCAAGCAGCATGGGCAACTTTTAACAACATAGAGGATGTGCTTAGTGAAGCAAAAATAAGAACATTACAGGCTGAACTCATCAACACCACCATTCTGTCTGCTTTATTATATGGCAGTGAAACATGGGCACCTACAAAAGCTGACATTAAAAAAATCAATTTAACACAAAGAGTAATTGAGCGAAAGATGCTATTCATATGATGGGTTGACCAAATATCAAATGAAGAACTGCGTATAAAATCAGGTGCAAAACAAGTATCAGCGTTGATTGAGTTTGCAAGGCATCAGGCTGGGCATGTGTGCTGCTTTAAAGATGGCAGTTGGACAAAAGGTATCACAGAATGGGTACTACTAAAGTGACCACTAGGAAAGCCAGCAATCAGATGGGAAGACCAGTTCAGGGCAAAGTTTCATCCAGACATGGAAGAAATGGAGGAGTCCCAGTCGGGCAGGGGTGGATGGGAATTACTTATCCTGTGCCCCTCTGTACTTCTTTATGGCCATGGTACCCTCCGTTCTTATTGGGGGACCTCCCATGGGAGTACCACCAGTGAATACCTCCTTGGGCCGCCCGCCCCAGTATCATCGGCAAACTGCACCCCCTTATTATGTGTGAGAAAATAAAAAGGGGGACTGGGGAAAGAAATTGGGAAGGGGAGAGAGGATGGGAAAGTAGGTCCCACCAGCCAGATATCAGAGACAGCACTCTATCTGGGGCTGACGTTGGGGTTCCTGGGGGCCAAATTGGTGTTGTGATGGGCATAGGGCGGTATGGCGGGTACTGAGGGGTGGGCTGCACTCGGGGAGCATGGGACAGATGTCTAATATCTGTCCCCTGTTCTGGCCCCTCGGCTACATCTCTGGTTCCTGAGCAGATGGTCCAAAGTGACCCCTTCCTAAGGCTGCTGCTGCTGAATGCCAGATCAGTCTATAACAAGGCTTCCCTGCTTGTAGATTCTATCCTGGGGGAGCGGGCTGACCTGGCATGCATCACCGAAACCTGGCTGAGACCAGAGGATGGTTTGCCTCTTTCTGAATTATGTCCAGCCGGGTTTGGTATTTGGGATCAGTCTAGAGAGAAGGGGAGGGGCGGTGGCATCGCCATTGGGGGCCAGAGAGTCACTGGGAGTCGCCAAAGTTGCAGCCCCACAAGTTCCGGGTTGTGAGACCCTGCTCTTACGTAAGGGTCGGGGGGAATCTTGCTCTTGTATCTGCCTCCCTGCAAGGTAGCAGATTCCCTACCTGAGCTCCTTGAGGCCATCTTTGTGGTGGCATTGGAGCTCTCAGGACTTATGGTTCTGGGGGACTTCAATTTGCCTTCATTGGGGGTGGGCTCTGAGGTAGCATGGGAGTTCATGGCTTCCACGGCAGTTGTGGGCCTGGTAATTCAGGGCCCTACTAGGAGCAGCGGCCACACCCCGGATTTAGTTTTCTTGTCGGAGCAGTGGCAGAGTGATTTGAAATTACAGAAATTAGACATTGCCCCTGTGCCATGGTCAGATTACTATCTGGTGACCCTGAACTTTCTGGGTACGAGGCTTCACCACAGGGAGGTAGGGCCCGCCCCTGGCGACTAATGGATCCGGAAGGATTCCAGAAGGCACTGGGGTGTTTTCCTCTGGACCAGCAATGCGATT
This sequence comes from Furcifer pardalis, assembly GCA_030440675.1. Classification (NCBI taxonomy): domain Eukaryota; kingdom Metazoa; phylum Chordata; class Lepidosauria; order Squamata; family Chamaeleonidae; genus Furcifer; species Furcifer pardalis. The sequence goes on from CP126896.1 coordinate 38,179,569, forward strand.
CGCCTGAGGCTCCTGTAGGCCTTTGGAACGAGAGGTTTACTGCGGCCTTGGACGTGATCACACCACTACGGCCTCTCTGCGCCCATGGGCATCGGCCCTCCCCCTGGTTTACTGAAGAGCTAAGGGAGCTCAAGTGGGCAAAGAGCGCCACTGGGTGAAGACCCAGAGCAAGTCTGATCGAACACTGGTTAGAGCTGCTATTAAAGCCTACCTTGTGGCGATGGGGGTGTGTGTGAAACACCAATATTTCACCACCCTCATTGCCTCTGCGGATAACCACCCAGCAACCCTGTTTCGGGTGACCAGATCCCTCCTTGGTGGAAGGGGGTCGGGCCCTGGCTGGCAAGGATCTACTAAGGACTTTGCTGATTATCTGATGGAGAAAATCGTTCAGATTTGCTCAAAATTTAATCCCAGCATGGAGAATGTAGAGCTGGGGTTGTCAGGAGTGCAGTCTAGCCATGTTATCTGGGATCGGTTTGATCCAGTTGTCCTTGATGAAGTGGAAAAGCTCCTTGGATCTGTTCATGCTACTGCTTGTGCACTGGACCCATGTCCTGCCTGGCTAGTCAAAACATCGAAGGCGGTGACAGGTGGTTGGGTCAAAGCAATCATAAATTCTTCATTGCTGGAGGAGGTCTTTCCAGCTACCTTAAAACATGCTTTGTTGCACCCCCTCCTGAAAAAAAATCCCTCAACCCAGCAATAATGGCAAGCTTTTGGCGGTGTCCAACCTGCCCTTTTTGGGCAAGGTTTTGGAGAAGGCAGTGGCAAGGCAGCTACAGGGAGTCTTGGATAAAGTGGATTATCTGGACCCTTTCCAGCCAGGATTCAGGCACGGATATGGTATGGAAACTGCATTGGTTGCGCTGGTGGTTGATCTCTGGCAAGAGCGGGACGGAGGGCATCTGTCTGTCCTGGCTCTTCTTGACCTCTCAGCGGCTTTCGATACCGTCAAGCACGGTATCCTTCTGGAAAGGCTCCGAGGACTGGGGATCCAGGGCACTGTGTGGTCCTGGTTTTCCTCATTTCTGAGGGGCTGGACCCAGTCGGTGAGGTTGGAGGAGGAGATGTCCAACCTTAGGCCCCTTCAGTATGGGGTGCCTCAGGGCTCAGTACTCTCGCCTCTCCTATTTAATATCTACATGAAACCGCTGGATGAGATAATTTGTTCCCACGGAGTGAGGTATCATCAATTTGCCGATGATACCCAGTTATATATCTCAGCCCGTGGTGATCCAAGCGATGCAGTGGAAGTCCTTTCCAGGTGCCTGGAGGCTGTCAGGGTCTGGATGGGGGACAATGGGCATCAGCTGAATCCTGGCAAGACTGAGTGGCTGTAGGTCAGGGGTCCTGCACTATCTCGGGAGCTACCATCTTTTGATCTGGATGGGATGGTTTTGCCCCAAACAGACCTGGTGCGTAACCTAGGGGTCCTCCTGGACTCGCAACTACTGCTCGAAGAGCAGGTACACCAGTTACACCTGCTCCTAGATCAGGACTCCTTGCTCATGATCACACAAACTTTAGTCACCTCCAGACTAGATTATTGTAATATGCTCTACATGGGGCTGCCCTTGATGACCATTTGGAGGCTTCAACTGGTCCAGAATGCGGCTGCCTGAGTGGTGATGGGGTGTGGGCAGTATGCACATACCTCGCCTCTGCTTCGGGAGCTGCACTGGCTGCCGGTTTGCCTCTGAGTCCAATTCAAGGTGCTGGTTATTACCTTTAAAGCTCTATATGTTAGTGGGCCAGGATACTTAAGAGACCGCCAAAGAACATCTGCCCGTCCCACCAGAGCAGACCGGAGAGGCTCTCTAGTTGTTCCATCGGCCAGAGAGGCACATCTCTCTGGCACTAGAAGGAGGGCCTTCTCTGTGTCCGCTCCGGCCCTATAGAACCTCCTACCAACTGAGCTACGTCTACAGATGGACTTGCTGTCTTTTAGGAAGAACTTAAAAACATGGCTGGCGGGACAGGTAGTTAGTTTGGTTAGTTTGAGCTCCCTCTCCCCCCTGGTCTTTTAATCTTTTATCCCCGGGATTTAGTTTTTAATCTTTTAATTATGATGGGAATCGGCTGATTTTAAAAAATTTAAAATCTTGAAAAAAATTAAATTTTTATAGTTGGGAATTTTGAAGTTCTGGGGTGATGGGTTTGGGTTGTATTGTGTAGCTTTTTTGTAATATGTAAACCACCCTGGGTCGCCCTGGCGAGGAGGGTGGCATAGAAATATGAATAAATAAAGTAAAGTAAGTTGAGTCTCTCTTTCCTAGAAGTGCCAGGGGTTCTGTCCATTTGAGCTAGAAATATAGTTCATATTAGGGATAAACTGCCTGTATGTTACTCATCTAGATTGGTACTGTAAGTGATTTTTCAGTTAAAAGATCAGGACTCCAGTAACTGCTGTGATTTGCTCTCTACTTAACATAATCTGGCAGAGACCCATATTCACAGCTGGACTCCCTCTGCGTCAGTTCAAACAAAATTAAGCCTTCACTGTTAGACATGACGTAAGGGGATAGAATAAAGGCTAACCTGAGCATCTTCTGCAGACATTAGTGTATATAGCTCAGAAAGCCCATGCCAAAGAAGTTGTAGGGCTCTAACAAGAATGAATCAAAAGCATTTAAATAAATGTTGGCTGGCTTACAGTTTCACTAGGATAGCAAAAGTAACACAGATGTGTCCTCCTCTTCTTCAATGCCTGCATATTCTTTTCAGTATGAGTTTGGGATTCCTCATAAACATGTAGTGACCATGTTTAGACTTTGAATTGAGAGGGTTTGCACTAGGGAGAGAAACTGGATTGTATTTCTCTCAACAGGTCCTTGCATAGTCTTTTTGCCTCTTGCGGCCACTACCATCATGTTCTGCTACTATAGAGCCCTTTGATTTTTCTTGTGCCTGAGTAAAAAAGATGAAAGAAACTTGAACATCCAAGAAACTTGAACACTTACTGGACCCAAGTATGAAGGAGAGAGAAAGCTTCAGGATGTTAAAAAAATGGATTTTTGTATACAGTACATTAAAAAGCGCTCATCATGTTTCAGGCCAAGCCGTAGTTTAGAGGAGCTGGGAATGAGAGCAAAATATCTTCATTACACACAGCTGAATTGTTTCCCCCGGAAGAAAGCCACAGATTTGTTGAGCTGAAACAGTTATTTAAAGTGTATGTAAGGAACTCATTTATCTTAATAAATATCCTGGGATTTTTGTTTCTTCTTCATTGGAGTATAGCATTTCCCTGACCATTCCTTAAAAGTCCAGTCGTGTGGGGCTTCTGAGACAACATAGCTTTGAAAAAGATACTTTTTGGGTCTATGAATTCGAGAATCCCAAGTTCTTAGAGTTGTAGTCTTTAAAAATAGCATTTCAATACCATGATATTGATCTTTTTGGAAAGGCTGCTTGAAAACTCATGGAACTGCCTTTTCTAACAGGCGGGCTTAAGTTGAGCGCTGATCTGAGATAGAAGATTGAGCATGCAGTTTCTTCGGCAAATTGTCAGATTCGGTACAGTATTTGCAAGTGTGTGTGAGAGAGAGAGAGAAGAGAGGGAGAGAAAGAACAAGTTATAAGCATGGTGGTATTTTTACCTCAGATTTGGATTGGAATGCTGGGGTATTGTCCATCTGGGTATTTCAACAATTTGAAAAGATTAACAATTTCTTGCTAGGTCATTGACGAATGTAATAAAAGGGCAGAAGAAATAGATCAGATGACATCGGAGCTGGAGGAGAAACAAAAGGAGTTGGACAGCTATAGGCAAAACATTTCTCAGGTATTGTGTTTGAAGTACTATTGCTATTATTTTCACAGGTATTTTTGGTCCTGAAATAAATACCTATAAATATCAGTCATTGGCACACATGTTAGTGGAGCACAGCTGTAGTCAGAGGGACATAGGTTTTGTTAACAGTTATTAATAATTTGTTTTTCCTTAGTCTCCGTTTTTTCCATGGAAAATAATATACTGTTTCCTGCTGGCCCTATTTGTGGTGGGTTCTTTGTCTGCAGCCTCTTTTGCATGCGAGTTATAACTCTCAACACTCCTAATCTTGTGTTCTCTCTGCCCACCAACTTACTGTAAAATGGTAAATATAATAGAGATAACAATGCAAATACAAATAACCTTCTCAGAAAAAGAGGGCTTTTTGTTTTTATCCTAGTGAGAGTATGTTTGATAGAATGGTTGGGAGAATGTAAGGCAGTGGTGGAAAACCTATGGCACGCGTGCCAGATGTGGCATGTCTAGGCCTTTCTGTTGGCACATGCGCCATCACCCCAGCACAGAGTTCACCCCACCCCTTTGCCCAGCAGCCCAATGGGAGCTCTTCCTCCTTCCCCCAGCACAGAGTTCACCCCACCCTTCAGCCAAGCAGCCCAATGAAAGTGCATCCTCTCTCCCCCAGCGTAGAGTTCACCCAACCCCTCTGCCCAACAGCCCAATGGGAGCACTTCCTCCCTCCCCAAGCACAGAGTTCGCCCCACCCCTCTGTTTGGTCACTCAGTCTCTAAAAGGTTCGCCATCATTGATGTAAGATATGAAAGCCTGAGAATCACCACATTAAGGAGAATGCATAAATGGCTGTTGGCATTATAATGAATAAACTGTAAGGCTCAATACAATCAGTTATCCATTCCTGTGAGTGATGTGTAAATGGCAGGTAGTCCAGGCAATACCAAAAACTGTGGACACTCATTGACTAGTTAGAAATAGCCAGTAAAAAGGACCTGACTGGATAGCTCAGTGGTTTAGGCATTTGGATGAGAAGTCAGATGTTGCGGGCTCGATTCCCCACCATGTCCCCAGGGAGAAGAGCCAGCCTGTATAGTCTTGTACAAGTTGGACAGACCTGGAAGAAGGGAATGGCAAATGACTTTGTGTATTCTCTGCTTTGGTCACCATTAGTCAGAAATGACTTGACAGCACACATACAGTTAGGATTATTTCTGTCACCACCCCTCCAGTTGCTGCTTCAATGCAGACCAAAGAACAGTAGGACAATACATCCTTTGCATTGATCTATGCTGGGGTACAAAGAAAGAGCCTCCTTGAAGATTGTGGTGTTTTTTAACCACAATCTGGTGTACCCTGGTAATCTTTGTCACTAGGACAAGCGAAAGGAACTGCAGAATAAACTCACCAAAAGGTGCCTTCATTTTGGCAGTTTCATGTCTGTCATAGACATGGAAGAAGCTGATCTATGCTAACTGTTCTGGGAGGAGAAGATATTGGTGGTGGACAATCTTGGCAACGTATTGCCATGAAACAGTGGTTTGAGCAGGACAGGCTGGTGCACATTGCAAGTCTGAGGGGCAAATTAGCATGGGGTTGATGGGAACATACATTTGAGAGTCTTTACCTGTAGCCAAAATTCTGAAACTTTTTCACTTTATGATCATACACTTGCCAGGATCAGAGCACATGTGTTGTAGCCATGTGCTGCAATAAAGCAGAGCTGCCTCCTCTGCTGGTCATTTTCCCCATGGAGTAATGAAAATGCAGCCAGCCCATTCCCCCCTTCTCCCTCCATTTCCAGGACTGGGTTACACCTAGTGCAGTGCCCTGCTGCACTTGCACGTTTTCACTTCTGTGCCAGAAAACAAAATAATGATCAGGAACACTATGAAAAAGCAGCTTTTATTGGTTACTAAGGATTGAATTGACTGTGTGACTGAACAACAACAAACACTATTAAGCAGCCAGTGCGGTGTAACATTTAGAAAGTTGACCTAGATTGGCAGAAATTTGGGTTCAAATTCTCACTTCTGCCCCACTGTACCTACTTGATAGGGTTGTTGCAAAGTTCAGATGAGCTGAAAATGCAGCCATGTGCAGTGCCTTTTACTCCTTGGAGAAAAGTCAGGATATATATATATACAGTAATACCTCGGATAACGCTAAGACTTGGTTCCACAAGACTTGGTGTTATCCGATTTTTAGTGTTATCCAATGGATGTTAAAATCCTATGTGATGTATCGGATAACATTAAAGCTCCATAGAGATACATTGTAACCACACAGGCTTTAGTGGTTGTTATCCGATACATCCCATAGGACCTTAACGTTATTCGATCCAATTCTCCTCCCCAGATTACTTAACGTTATGCGATTTTAGCGTTATCCAAGGTAAACGTTATCCGAGGTATTACTGTAAATAACTAGTTGACTTGCTTAACACTTCCGTTGAATGATTTCTAAAGTACTGAAGATGGACTCTCCTGCCGTAAAATCTTGTTAACAAAGCATGAATCTCTTCTTAGGCAAAGGAAAGATGGCTCAATCCTTTGAAGCAGCTGGTCGATCAAATCAATGAGAAGTTTAGTCACTTCTTTAGCTCTATGCAATGTGCAGGAGAAGTGGATCTTCATACAGAAAACGAGGTATGATTACCAGGATTATGTACTGTTTAATCCAGAGAGAAAATCTCTCCATTAAATGGATAAATTTTAACATTTCAATTGAGGAGATGAGGAATAATTTGCATATTTGATTGCTTCCTTATATTTTTTTTTTGGAAATAGTTATGGAACAGTGGGAGCACCTATTTTGGGGACGTATAAACTGTTCTCTTAGAGTGGTGTTAACTATTAGTTAACACTTCCGTTTTATCTGATGCAGTGCAAACAGTGGTACCAGTTGTAGCACCCAAATGCTCGGCTCTCATAAAAACAGGCTCTGTCATAATTCTAGTACAGTATCACATTAAGAAATTGGACCAAGAATTAGTATCTACAGATGGAGAAGATCAGGGCTTACAAAGACAATCTGACTCCGTTTTGAGTTGGCTGAACTCTAGAGGGGAAGGTCAATAATGTTGCAATCTTGGCACACATGCAGTACTGTGTAAAAGTCTTCAGACACCACCAGCTTGTTTGGGGGAAATTCAGTGAGTGATTTATTTTTTTTTTTTTGGGGGGGGAGAGCTTAACTCAGATACTCTTAACGCCAAGCTTCACTGAACTAAAAGTGAGAGGAGGGTCAGCAGAAGACTCTCTCCAATATTGGTGTGTCTACATGGCTCAGGAGCTGAGTTATGCCCCTTTCCTTCAGTCACTCATTGAATTTTCCCCAAGCCATCTGATTGTGGCTTCAGACTTTTACACAGAGTTGTACTTAAGGTTAAGTGCCAGTGAGTTATTTCTAAGCTAAGAAGGTTATTTCTAAGAAAATATGAAGTTTCCAGTGTCAATCTATGATGCAGCTGAGAGGAAGAATAACACAACTAGCACCAAAAACATTGGGTCTCATGGGACCAGGATTATCTTGTGGTGTCCATAAATCTCGTCGTCGTTGAAGGCTGCAACTCTTATTTGAGAATGCACATGAATGACACATGCAGGATTTAACACCAGGACTGCAAAGGATCCCGCAGCCTCGAGGTGCGCCTTTACAGCCAGTCTGTCTGGCATGGCCTCTTCATCTTCCATGACCTTTGGGAATCAGAGTTTCTCCTCCACTCATTTTGCCATTGCGTCCAATATGATGGTTTCCAGTGGCATTTCCTCCACTGAAGGGGACCACCTAAAGGGACTTATCCGCCTGTAACTGTGGGTCCCTTTTGGAAGTCAGGTTAGTTAACCACCGCCCTACACTCGCCGTTGAGTCGCTGGCTATACGATTGACTCTACTCCATTACTGTAGCGGGATGTCCGGCCAGACAAACCATAAATCTACCTCTTTTACTTTCTGACAGGCTCATTCTCCACCTCTACGGGTATACCTAAGGCTGTTTCTCTGATGGAGTAAAGCCTGCCTTCTGCCCTAGATAATTGCCACTGTGAGTCTTGGTAATAGGAATCCTTCTGGAGAATCCTTTGCTAGACAGAAAACACTGCACAGACACTTACACACTTGCATGCACAGAAGAACACTTGAAAGATTTTGAGCCTGCTATCCATCACTATTTCTTTAACTGACAATTTAAAAATGACTTCACTTATCATCCATTCTTTGGCAGAGAGAAAAAGCTGTCCACTTCCCAGTACAAATTCCCTGAATTGCTCCAGGATAAAACCAACAGTACAGGCTGTTGCAACTGATTAAAGTTGAAGGGCTGTGCATGGGCTCAAGAATGATTTGTATTAGATGCCCCTCCCAGCTTCTTTAAAGGCAAACCTCCTACACTAGAGGAGCTATTCTGCTGAAGCAAAGCTTTCATACCAATAAAAGGAGGTCTGTTCTCTCTGCCCACCATCAGAGAGTAAGGCACATTCCTGGACTTCTGAAAGGTCACTCGAAGGAGTACTTATGGACACAACGCTATAGTCAGTAAATGTCCTGGCTAATATCCATTGCTCTTTCTATAGGTACCTGCCTTTGCAAATGCATTTTGACATTCCTTTTGTAAAACAAAAATGTTGGGTAAACACCTTTTTTAAAAAAGTGTTTCACTGCCACACTATTGACTTCCCTGGTTGAGTGCAGAGTTTCCAGTCCATTATATTGGTATAGTAGAACCTAAATGGTGGTTTGGATTGGCAGCTGTATTAACAAATCACAATTGGCCATTGTTGGGGAACAAGAGATCAATTTCTGTGTTTTGAAGGTAGATTTCAAAGGATGGGTTGTGCATAACAGTATTGTCAGGATGAGTTGACTACTGAAGTATAGTTTCATTTATTTCTCCTTCAAAAGCTCTTGCAGGATAGAGGCAGGAAGAAACAACAAAAGTCACATTCAGGAGGGTGAAACTCAAATGTAGTCAAGCTGCTCTAATCCATAGCCTGCCTGTTACATATTTGTAAGCTTAGCATGTGGTTGGGTTCTAAACAATGGTTAAGGTAAACACTGATTTGATGTGACATTTACATTTGAACCACTGGTTGAAACCCAGTAGTAAATTAAAACTAGAGCAGGCCCACCAAATCAATAAGAATTTGGTCAATCAACTCTTATATATGTTCCATTGGTTTAAATGGCTTACTCCAGTTGCAAGTTACTACTGAATTTAGCCACAGGCTCCCCCCCCCTTTTTTTTTTTTTTTGCATTTATTATCAGTGACTTTCTGCTACTTTGCGGATTTCTCACATGGATGTTCTGTTCTCACAGGAAGAATATGATAAATATGGGATCCGCATCAGAGTCAAATTCCGCAGTAATACTCAGCTACAGGAACTGACTCCCCATCACCAGAGTGGAGGAGAGAAGAGTGTTTCAACTATGTTATACTTACTGGCTTTGCAGGAACTCAACAGGTGTCCTTTCAGGGTGGTAGATGAAATAAATCAGGTATGTTTCCTAGCAAAAAGAAAGAAAGATTTCTTCACCTTTGCTTATTTTGTAGGAGGGAAGAAAGTATTGATGCATTTCTCTCTCTCTCTCTCTTATAGGGAATGGATCCTGTTAATGAAAGACGAGTCTTTGATGTGGTTGTAGAAACTGCCTGTAAAGAGAGCACTTCCCAGTACTTCTTTATTACACCTAAGGTGTGTAGCTTAAAACCATGTATCTTACATGCCTGTTATTTTGGGATTTATTCATTTAGAGAATTAAAAATATTGATGAATACCTGATAGGGTAGGTTCCCAGGAACATATAACTAAATTATTTTGTTAGTCCCAAGTAGAACACACTGACTGAATCAAGGAGAACTTGTTAAATCAGTGCTTATGTAAATTCTATAGATTCAGTGGCCCTAACCATAAATGTTGTTTTACCTACTGCCGTGTCTGGACAATTGATCCTCCTTGTTCTAGCAAGTGAACAAGGTGATAACAAGGCTTTCAGAGTTTGCGATTACTTGTGACACAGTAGCAATGACAAAGCTGGAGAATGAAGAAAATAAATAGCAGCTAAATCTGTTTCTCTCTGCTCCTCTCTCCTAATCTCTCTCTCTCTCTTTATGGTATGAGGTTTCCACTCAGAGCAGCACTTCAAATGGTGGGATTTCTTTGCCTTTCTAATGAAAAGATGGAAGCTTGTGTTTCAGCTGGTTGAAGATCTTTTTTTTTTAATATGGCCACCATTGGTGCTGGTTTTTCTCCTCACATATAAGATATGTGACATGATGTGCACCAAGGAGAAAAACCAGCGGACTTTTTAACTGGTGGAAATTTGTTCCTGAAATTTGCTCTGGTGGAGTTAATGACAGGATGTTTATTATGTTATAGAATTATGTAATGTAACAGAAATAAACGCTGCTGAGTTTTGTGAAGCTTGGAAATTGTGCAGCTTTGTGGTTATGCCCTTTACACTTCATTGTGCAGTATATTATCTCCTTGAATGCAAATAATGGAAAAGCAGCATTAAAACATTTGTTCCTCTCTCTCTCTCTTTCTGTGAGAGGTGTGTTGGTACAGTCCAGAATTTATTGCTATGGCATCGATCACACTGTTGACTTTCTGGCGAAACTAACGATGTTGGATATCCACATATGAACCTTCCAAGCAGAGATTACTTAAGTAGTGATAGAGTGGTACTTCAGACTGTGCCATTTACACTATGTTGGAGAAATTTAAACAAGAAGAGTTTGGCCACTGGCTTCAGATTCAAAGGCCCCCTTCTTCTGGAGAAGGTGCTTTTGTAGGGATGGTCTCCTTCCACTGAAATTGGGACCTCAGGAGCCACACAAACTCCTCCCCTCATGTCAAAAATGTAGCAAGCAAAGGCTAGAAGTCTCTTTTCAGCTTCAATAAATGACTACTTCAATAATGCAGAGTGGGGCTGTGACCTATTTGAAAGAAGAGACGCCAAGGAGCTTCATATCAGAGAGTAAACAAAATAAAAAGACAAAAATGTTGTGGCAACTTAAAGACTAACTGCTGTATTTTAATGTTATCTTTTGTGGATCAAGTCCACTAAGAAACCTAACATTAAAACACAGCAGATAATTTTTAAGGTGTCACAACATTTTTGTTGTTTTGTTTATGATTGGAGATGCTTGCACAGGATAACACAGCTACCAGTTCAAAAATTTCAAGGACCTTCAGTTTATTTTTAGTTTTTATGTTTATGCCTAAAAAAGAGGGGACTTGAAGAGGCTGAAGGTCCACAAAAATGGCTTCTAAAAAAATTGGATACATCTGAGCAGCTACAGTACTCTCTGGTTTTTTTTGTTCACAGTTAAACTTGGCTTCTCCACAGATCGCAGTGGGACTTAAGAGTACATTGGTACCTTGAGATATGAAATTAATCTGTTCCTCGGGGTTCTTCATATGGTGAAAATTTCATATTTCAAAGCACAGTTTCCCATAGGAATGCATTGAAAACCAAATAATCTGTTCCGGATGTCAGAAAAAAAGCCAAAGCAACATTTTTTTTCCTGTTCAAAACACTTTATAAAGTGCACTTTGGAGTTTTTTGCTGTGTTTTCTCCACTTTATAAAGAAATTTGAACAGATAAAACCTTTTTTTTCCCCTGATCTCCAAAAGGAATTACATTGGCTTCAATGCATTTTCAGCACTTCCGACAGTGACCTTTAGTGGGCAGCTCTGGTAATATGCCCGACAATCAGCTGTAAGCTCTCCCCTGCACCTGGAATTGCCCAATCGCTGCTTTTAAGTTGCTGAAACACACTGAAAATGTGACGGAAAATTCCAAAAACGGAGCGGGGATGGGTCTGGCACATTACCAGAGCTGGCCACTAAAGTCTGCTGTCTGAAAAACCTAAAAAAAATCTGTTTGTATAGCGGGGGGGGGGGGGGGAGTAAGTCAAGGCGTCATTTTCTTGGGATTTCCTTTTGTATCATGAGTTTTTTGTTAGTTGAGGCGTTTGTAACTTGAGGTTTTACTGTATTAACTTCTGACTGGATATACGGTATCTGTATTATTGTAAGGCACTGCTGGCAACTTTAGAGATAGGTTAGCCAGGGTCTGCCCATGGGTCTTAGAGGCTGGGGAGGGGGCAGATTCCATGCCTGATGTTGGTCTCACCTTTAAAAAAAAATACAGCCTTTCAAATGTCCTTGTGTCACCTAGAGCTACAAGAGAGGCTCTGATTACAAGACAGCTTCTACTAATGCTAAATTTCAAATTCTCAATGCCTGTGAAGAAGTTACTTTTTTGACTCACTGCTCCAGAATCCTTTGAGCAAGGCATGTAGTAGTCCAGACAACTGAATTTTCTAATCCCTGCTTTATCTTTGATGCGTATGGTATGGCCAGAGTTCTGTGGCATTAAAAAATAAGGCTTTTAGCTCTGGCAACCTTGTATGCTTCCCTTTATGCTGATGCAGCATCCATCTACCATGGCTGCTAAGAATCTGTATTGCCTAGAGCTTGGCAGTAAGGACTATTGTGATGGTAGTTTTAGTTGCCTTGAGCAACTACAGAAAAGCTCTTCCTTGAGGCAGTAGCAATTACCATTGGCTTCTTTATTACCAGAGATACTGTCTCCTGTCTTTGATTATATTGGGAGTCAGGGGCACAGAGCTCTTGAGAGCATGTTAGTGATGGCTGCAGTTGTCTTCTGTCCAGTGTTAGCTAGAGAAAGTAATGGGTAGTTGGGGTATATTACTTTCTTTTGTTGGTAGTCTCCCTTCATTCCCAATAAACTTTGCGAATGGGTGGAGGCTTACTACATCTGCTTCCGGGACCCTTCAGTTCTGGTCCTGGCCATCATGACAGTCTTGCACATTATCTAACTCAGGGATTTACAACCTATGTCCCGTGGGCCAGACCCAACCCTCGACGCATTTAATCTGGCCCTGACGCCCTCACTGCTCCTGGTAGCAGAAGTAAAATGCATGCCTTGCATGTGCAGAACGCTGCTAAATGCATTCTGCGCATGCATGGCATGCATTTTACTTCCAGGTGGGAGGAACCATGCGACCAGCCCGACCAGCCACCCAGGAGATGTGGTCAGGCCCACAGCCTGAAAATGCTGAGAATCGCTGATCTAACCTATGACTGATTTCAAAGCATATTGAGTATTGTTTATTGCGGGAGTTCTCAACCTTTTTAAGCTGGGGCCTGGGTCACGTTCCCTCAAACAGCTTTGGGGGCTGGATGGCCATTTTGTCCTTCCTATACCACATGACACTTTCTGGTGTGGTGGAGGTGGTGGGGCGGCCACATGAAATGGTGCCACTGGCGCATCTGGCCTATGGGCCACAGGTTGAGAATCCCTGGTTTATTGTCTACCCAGCATTACGTGGGGAACCATATTTTTAATGGGTATTTTCTTAACTTTTCTTTTTCTCAATAGCTCTTTTATTTTTTTATTATTTTTTATTTTGTTTCTTGCCCTTTAACTGTCACTCTTTGCTTTGCTGCTTAGACATGTAGTTTTTCTTCTCTTTCTGCTGTTACATATATAACGTTGGGCCCTACAGACATGCCAGTAGGAGAAATAGGGTGGGTTACACCCATTAATTACCTTGATGTCATGATGTTTATGTGATCAATGCAAGATTGATGAGTGCTATAGAGATTAATAAAAATAAAATAAACTGAGTTCATTATTTATTCTGCATGTGTTTTCTTGCCCACCTGACAAAACTGCCTGGATTTTATAATCAAAAAGGAGAACGTAGAATAGTATGTTTTTCAAGGGAGTAGAATATAGATAAAGGTCGCCCTTGCTCAAAAGCCACTCGTATCCGACTCTAGGGTTCGGTGCTCATCTCTGTTTACAGCCAAAGAGCTAGTGCTGTCTGCATTTGCAAATGTTTTCATGGACATGTGGCAGGCATGACTAGACACTGGCGTGTACAGAACTCTTTACCTTTTCACCGAAGTGGTGCCTATTTATCTATTGTGCCTATACCAACTGCTAGGGGAAGAAGCAGCCAGGGCAGGATGAGGACCTTGCCACCCCTTCCCCTGTGCCTATACCAACTGCCAGGGGAGGAAGCAGCCAGGGGAGGATGAGGACCTTTCCACCCCTCCCCCTGTGCCCACCCCAACATTTATTTATTTATTTATTTATTATTTATACCTCACACTTGCTAACCCGCCCCAATCGGGCAAGCCCGACTCTGGGCGGCTTACAGCCCAAATTAAAACACATCAATAAAAAGTTAAAAGTACGAACTAAAACAATATCTGGGGGTGTTGTCAGAGGGGTAATATCCCTAGACTAACCACCCCACATGGGAGCCCACATCCCTGGAACCCCACACATGTCCTGCCAGCCAGGTCTTTAAGCTCTTCCGGAAGGACAGGAGCTCTGTCTGTGTGCGCAGCTCAGTTGGAAGGAGGTTCCAGAGGACCGGGGCGAACACAGAGAAGGCCCTCTTCCTGGTACTAGCGAGGTGAGCCTCCCTAGCCGATGGCACAACAAGAGAGCCCCTCCGATCCGCCCTGGTGGGACGGACAGATGTTCTTAGGGTGACGCGGTCTCTTAGGTATCCTGGCCCACTACCATATAGGGCTTTAAAGGTAATGACCAGCACCTTGAATTGCACCCGGAGACAAACTGGCAACCAGTGCAGCTCCCGAAGCAGTGGTGAGGCCCGAGCATAGCGCCCGCGTCCCATCACTACCCGGGCTGCCGCATTTTGGACCAGCTGCAGTCTCCGAATGGTCACCAAGGGCAGCCCCATGTAGAGCGCATTACAGTAATCAAGTCTGGAGGTGACCAAAGCGTGCGTGACCATAAGCAAGGCGTCCCGGTCGAGGAGCGGGCGTAACTGGCGTATTACCCGAAGTTGTGCAAAAGCCCTCCTGGCCACGGCTGCCACCTGCTCATTGAACAGTAGCCGTGAGTCCAGGAGGACCCCCAGATTACGCACCGGGTCTGTTTGGGGCAAGGCTGCCCCATCCAGAACCAAAGCTGGTAACTCCCGAGATAACACAGGGCCCCTTACCCATAGCCACTCAGTCTTGCCGGGATTCAGCTGTAGCCCGTTTTCCCCCATCCAGACCTTAACAGCCTCCAGGCACCTGGAAAGGACTTCCACTGCACCGCTTGGGTCCCCACGGGCTGAGATGTACAACTGGGTATCATCAGCGTACTGATGATACCTTACCCCGTGGGAACGGATGATCTCACCCAGCGGCTTCATGTAGATGTTAAATAGGAGAGGAGAAAGTACCGAGCCCTGAGGCACCCCATACTGCAGGGGCCTAGGGCTGGACTCCTCCTTCTCCAGGCACACCGACTGGGTCCTGTCCCTCAGGAATGAGGAAAACCAGGACAGCACTGTGCCCTGGATCCCCAAGCCCCGGAGCCTTCCCAGAAGGATGCCATGATCGACAGTGTCAAAAGCTGCTGAGAGGTCGAGGAGAGCAAGGACAGACGGCTCCCCTCCATCCCGCTCTCTCCAGAGATCATCCACCAAAGCGACGAGTGCAGTTTCGGTACCATATCCGGGCCTGAATCCTGACTGAAACGGGTCTAGATAATCCGCTTCATCCAGGACATCCTGTAACTGCTGCGCCACAGCTTTTTCCAAGACCTTACCTAAAAAAGGTAGATTAGACACTGGACGGTAGTTGGAGATTACCATAGGGTCGAGGGACGGTTTTTTCAAGAGGGGGAGCACTAAAGCGTATTGTAATGTAATGTATTGTATTGTCTGTAAGCCGCCCTGAGTCGCCACGGCGAGTGGGCGGCATTATAAATTTGAACTAATAAATAAATATTGCAATTTCTTGCTTCTGAACTGCTAGGTTGGCAGAAGCTGGGACAGAGACATAAGGTCACTCCATCATGGAGCACTCGGTTCTTGAACTGCTGACCTGTCGACCTTCCAGTCGTCAAGTTCAGCATCGTAACCACTAAGCCAAACAGAATATAGCTGCTGTATATTAAGCAATAAACAAATGTGACTAGTGGAAGTGAACTATTTTTAACTGAGTTTTCTTTTTCTGTTTATAGCTGTTGCAGAACCTTACTTATGGAGAAAAAATGACTGTGTTGTTAGTTTACAATGGATCTTCTATGCTAGAATCAAAAAAATGGAACTTGGAGGCATTTCAGCGGAGACGGAGACGATTTCAGATGTGACCAAGCTATCAATACCTGCGTAGTGCCTTTTGAAAGCTGGAAGAGGCTGAAGACCTTTTTTTAAAAAAAAAAATTACATCAAAGCACAACTCTCTTTCAGACACCATTGGTGGCCTGTATTTTAACTGACTAGAATATGTATTCTGCGTTTTATGGCTTTTCTCTGGAGGGACTTGAAGACAATTTTGGGGGAGAGATTGGGGAAACGTTTTCTTCCAACCCATCAGCTCTCTTTGGTGGTGGATGATTGGTGGGACAAAACATCCCTGTAGTCATTCACAGCTTTGGAGTTTAATCTATTGAAACATTTTAAAATGTCTTATAGATGTCCTGCTCCAGCTTTTGAATTGCTGATGGACTGGTAAATATTTCTCCCAATTTGTTGAGCAGAAAGTTTTTAAACTGTTCCTCTGTCCATAGTTGTCAACTCACAAGAGATCATATGATCTGAAGATATGTTGTATGGGTAACTGTTTTGTAAAAAGTATCTTTTCAGGTGCTGCTAAGATTCTGTCTCAGTCTAATTGTATTCTAGAAGATCACATGGCTTCTGATCCTGGCCAAAGGCCTAAAATATGCAATGTCTTTTTATCTTTATTTCAAAAGGATATTTTTTTAAACCAGTATTTGTTAATTTTATAAAATGCACCATTCTTATGAGATGGGACCAGTTTGAATTTTACTCTATATGTTTTTTCCTAAGGGAAAAAAATTACTAATCTCTACATAGTCATTCTTTGAAAAAACATTTTATATAATAAATTTATATTAGATGCTATTTCATATTTAGTTCTTCAACTGTTGGGCACATTCCAAATAGGAAGAAGACTCTGTTTTGAGATATGAAAATCAGCTGCGGCTGCTACTCGTATCTGAGTACACATCCCCCCCCCCCCCCGGAAATCATTTTCGCAGTTGACAGGGAAAATGCCATTGACATGAATTTGTTTAAGGTGGATCTCAACATGCTACGAGGTGACCCACACACTGTCATCACAGAGCCATCTCCTGTGGCATGAATGAAATAAGACATGCAGGATTTAGCACCAGGACTGCAATGGACTGCTGCAGCCTAGAGGAGATTAACAAGGTGCACCTTCACAGCCAGACCATCTGGCATGGCCTCTTCCGCCTTCATGATCGTTGGGAATCAGTGTACCAAAGCAGTTCCTCTTCTGCTCATTTTGCCGTTGGGCCCAATATGATGGTTTCCAGTGGAATTTCCTCCACTGAGGGACCATCACCCCACCTAAAGAGGCTCATCTGCTCATAGCCATTGGCCCCTTTGGGGAGGTAGGTTATTTACCGTTGCCTAACACTTGGCATTGAGTGTCTACTCCATTACCATAACGGGCCAAACACTTGGATAAAACCCCTACTTATGTAAAAAGTCTGTTCTGTAGGCTTTTATGTAAATCGGTTTTTTACTATACTCGAAGCAAATCCATTGGAAAAATGATTTTTTACATAACTCGAAGCAACCCTATAGGAAAATGATATTTATGTAAATCAAAGCAACCCCATAGGAAAAATGAATTTTTTACGTAACTTGAAGCAAACCCATAGGAAATTGTGTTATGTAAACTGGGAGATTTATGTAAATCGGGACATGGTTTTAGTGCAAAAATAATTATATAAGTCAAGTTTTATGTAACTCAATGCATATGTAAGTCAGGGTTTTACTGTAGTACAAGCAAAATACCACACATCTCAAATCATACATGAGGAGAGAAACTTGTTCAACTGGTGGAGTCTAAAGCCTAAATCTAGTATTATCTAGTATTAGTCCCAAATAGAGAACCATAGAAATAAACCCAATTGTTACTCCAGCTAATGTACATTCCATTAAGTTCT
Source organism: Furcifer pardalis (assembly GCA_030440675.1). Classification (NCBI taxonomy): domain Eukaryota; kingdom Metazoa; phylum Chordata; class Lepidosauria; order Squamata; family Chamaeleonidae; genus Furcifer; species Furcifer pardalis. The sequence goes on from CP126896.1 coordinate 38,197,326, forward strand.
GTGGGTATATTGGGACTGACATTGGATTTAGCCTTATGATTATTTTGATCAACAGACTTCATCAAATATTTTTTTCATTAAGATAAGGTGCAAAGTATGTATGTCTTATAACAATGGGACATGTTTCTGATTCTTAGAACAACAATGTAGTTTGCAGTATTAAAGATAGGGATTTGCAAAGGCCCATTAACTAAAAGGGATACTCGTTTGATGAATCAGTTAATTAGCACTTTATGAAACATATTCCCAGTTGTTGGTTGTATACATTGCTCATCCTTTTGTTTTTAAATCTTCCTGTGCAAATATTAATCAAAAAAGCCAATATTTTACATCCTTATACCTCTATTGTTCAGGGGGTTTACAGGTTGATAATAACTTTTTAAAGCAATTTTTGTTCCAATTAGATTTTTAAATTGGATTTTTAAAATTTAAAATGCCTTTCTAAAGGCCTATCTGATGATAGTTTTACTTTAAAATGTGTCATAGATCAAACATCTCACTCTGGAATTATAAATTCTGAATTTGTATTATGAAATAGTATTCATATAATCTTCCCCCCACTTCTTCCGTATCTAGGCCAGATGTGAAACTGCCAAAATGAAGCCACCTTTTGGTGCCTTCATTCTGCAATTTCTTTTGCCTGACCTAATGTGAGAAAGATTAGCTGGCACGAGGTGGCCGCTGCCCAGGATATGCCCACAATCTTTGAGGAGGCTCTTTCTTTTCTAAAACTTTTTGGAAAAGTTTTAAAAATAGGATCCATAGTTCTTGGATCCTATTTGAACTTCAGTTTGAATGGAGTTCCTTAGCCTTCTATGAATTAATTTAAACAATTTTTCTGTCGTCCTAAAATTCAGTCTAGTACCCTGTCTAGAAGATGCCATCAAAATGTTTTAGAATTTATAGCTGGGTTTGTATTTCCAGATATACTTGTCAATAGCAACATATGGTTATCACAATTAACAGACGTGATCAGCCCTATTTTCCAACACAGACTGAAAACTACACATGGAGCTTTTTTCATGTCAATGTGATATAATACTGGAAATTCTGGGAAGCCCAATTAAAAGTTCAAGGTTCTAATAGAAGTTCTAATAGTGTCCCAAAGTGATGTTGTTCCTCTGCAACTTTGTGTGTTCAGACTTTTCTCAGAACTGTCCATGCTCAGACACTGGATGTGTTGATGAAGACAGGAGTCTTGGAACTGGAATGGTTCTGTGCAGGCCGATAGTGAAAAATATGTGTTAAGGTTATAACAATCAGGAGTACTGTATACCTTTTTGGGCAAAATTACATGATTGAATCAGGTTTTCTGTAAATGTGATTTAAAATACTGTAATACAATTTCAATGAAATCTATTCTATATTTAACCATATAATTGCATATTGCAGTGATGGGATAGGGGTAAGGCATGCTTCTCTGTATTTGGGCTGTTAGTGCATCTTTCTTCAGTACCCATCTATTTCTGCAGCTGATGAAACAACAAGTACTGTATAACTATGAGGAGAAGAGTTGGGGTGATGGCCAAAGAGAAATCCCCTTCCCACCTCCGTTGGACTAAACAGCACCTGCCTTGGCAAAAGGCACTTGCATTTCCAACTGGTGGGCATGGGGGTTTGAAGAGGGATGTGGAACTCATGCTTCTTTAGGTAAAACTAAAGGTTGACCTTGCTTGAAAGCCTGTCATATCTGACTCTAGGTTTCGGTGCTCATCTCTGTTTATAGCTGAAGAGCCACCACTGTCTGTGTCTGCAGACATTTCTGTGAACATGTGGAATGCATGGCTAGACACCAGAGTGCACAGAATGCTTCAGGCTGCCCCTAATGGTACAGAGGCCAAGGGAGTGGGGGAAGGGCACAAAAAGCTTTAAAAGGGCCAAGGAAAATATGGGACAAATCCAGCTAGGGACATGCCATAAAGATCAGGGCTTGATGGTTTTCCACAGTACTGTACTACAGTCCATCGGTGTAGGTGTATTTTCATACTCATTATTTGGTTTTTGTCAGAGCAGTCACTGAATCAAGTGCCCTACTCCACTCTAAAGGACTAAAATAAGTTGGATCAACAGAAGCAATGGCAGGAAACTGAGTAGAGTCAACTGAGGTGAGGGTGAAGCCCCTCAGCCAGGTGTCAATGCCGTCAAGATGCGGTGGGTGGGATGTAGGAGAAGAGGAAAGCAAGGTAATGGCTGTGTCAACAGAAGTTATTGGATAGTTCCACTGGTGATGGTAGTATCAACTACTGGACAGCAGTATAGCTGGAGATAATACTGATGGAAAAGCCAATGGTGGTGACGCTCAAGTTAACTTTTGTTAGTATTGCATATAAGGTGGCAATGGCGAACCCTTGCTAAACCTTTCTTAACAAGAAAACCCTATAGTGAGAGAGTCCAAAATGAAACAAGACAAAGTGCTGGAAGATGAGACTCCTAGATTAAAAAGTACTCGTGCTACAGATGATGAGCGAAAGACAAGTACAAATGGCTTTGTTAGTTACGACACAACTAGATTGAATCCTAAAGGATGCCTAATGGCTGATGAGCAGAAGTGAAAGAAACGTCTGATGCTGAAGAACAAATACAATTGGAAGATAGAATGTAAGAAATATGAATCAAAGCAAACTGGAAACCAGATAGCAAGAAATAAAATACTGTATATAAAACATTGCAGTGCTTGGTATCAATGAAGTAAAATGGACTGGAATTTGATATTTTCAGTCAAACAACTACAATGTTCAACTCTGGAAGTGACAGACTCAGAAAAGAATGGAGTGGCTATAATACTAGGGCTAGATGTAGCACAGGGAGGGTCTATAATGCAAAGTCTGGCCAAATAAAATCAAACTGGAAAACCTATCAACATAACCTATCAGTATGACATCTAATTCAAATATATGTTCCAACAACCAATGGTGAAGAAAATGAAATATCCGTAGTATGGATGAGATGGAAACCACGGCTTCCCTATTCTATGGTATCTATATACAGTTTTCCCCATAGAAACGCTCGTTATGCGAGTTTTCCATAGGGAAAGTCCGACTCGCATAGCGAATATTTTTGCTATGCATGTCGGACTCACATAGCGAAAACGAGTTTTTTGCTAAGCGAGTCACTCGTTAAGCGAGGTTTGACTGTAGTTAAAATTACTAATTGTGGTACTTAGCAGCAGTTCAGAAGTATCATTCTATAAAATAGATCCAAACCAGCCAATCATCCTAAGAATAATTAAATAACATTATTTGATAGTTTATTTACTGAGTATTCTAACAAGCTTATTTTAATTTGTGTGTGATTATAATGCCACAATGGGGAATAATTACTATGCAAAGTCTTTAGTAATTGATGATGGACTGAACAGTGACCACCATTTTCCCCCAGACTGACAACAACCCATCTGGAGTTCTAACAGATTACAAAATTCTGGGTCTAATACAAGGAGAGAAATGACTTAAGAGGGAAATGAGATGGTAGAAAAAGAACAGAGGGAGATGTTGAGTGGGACCACATGTGCCGGGAAATTAGGAGGAGCTTGAAGCTCTCAAGAAGCTCTAGGACCATGATGGCGTACCTTGGCACTCTAGGTGTTCTTGGACTTCAATTCCCAGAAGCCCAAGTCAGCACTCTGGCTGATCAGGGCTTCTGGGAATTGAAGTTCAAGAACAGCTGGAGTGCCAAGGTTCACCATAACTGCTCTAGAAAGTTCCAAGTCATCTGCACATGCACAGAACTAACCCATGTAAAATATGTGAATTTATAGGGACCACAAAGAGAACACGTTATTCTTCTCAGCTAATGAAAAACAAGCCCAGAGCATTTTGGCCACAGAAAGGATGACACAACAATGTATTACCTCATATTCTATAATTTTTATTAAACATTAACTTAATGTGGAACCATGTAAAACTTATTCTCACATATAACATTTTAAATAAAAATTGCAGCACATTCCTTCTGCCAAAAAACTATTACTGTATTGTCTACTCCTGCAATTCACAGTGTGCAAACAAATAATATGTAGTGGTTTTATAGTGATGTCACCCCCACCCCGACATCCTCAAACTATGTTTTCTCCTTGATTTTCAACTATTGACAGATGGGCAACATTCACTGTTGGTTTCATCACTTTCCTGGAAGCCTAGGATGCTTATTAGCCACAACAATACCAAAATATGAAATGGCTGAAATCCAGTAGGAAGTTGCAACTAATGTAGACCCATTGAATCAGTGAAGATTTTGTGTGCCAACTCTTCAATAAGTTCCATTGATTCAATATTGTAAACACAATGGGCACAGAGCTGAGCGAGTTGAGGAGGATGGTGGAGGACAAGTTCCTGGAGGACAGCAGTCCATGGGGTCACAGAGGGTCATCGACTGTGCGAATGAACAACAAAAATTTTTTAGTTGTGACTTACTACTGGATTTCAGCCAATATCTCTTTGCAGCGTATAATGTGTACCATTCCACTATGGATTTATTTGGGTCTTCTTTTTTCATGCAACTACAGAGTTTATTTTTTTAGGAAGGAGCTTCCGTTGAAAATAAGAAACACTTACTTGCTCTACACACCATGAAATTTTATCTCCAACTCTTCATCTTTACCACCAGAGGCCACTGTGATACCAGCTGCTTGGAGGTTGCAATGCCATGCAGGCAATATAGTGCACGGAAGGGAGGAGGGAGAGATGCCCTTTGCTTTCAGTTTGATGTGATCCTTATACCATTTCTGAAAACTATTTTGGATTGCTCTGTTTCTCCATAGCCAAAAATCTGACCACTTGGTACAGTGAACCCTGCATCCATTTGACTTGATCCCTTGACAACGGTGACAAAGTAAGATGTTAGAAGTCGACCCCTATTTCCTTTACAAGCCCAGGGTTGAAATAAGAGCTTTGTTCCATGAAAACATTCATATATCAACACACAATTTCCCTCCCACAATCTTTGCTCTCCCTTCTTTTGTGATTTTCTCCATTCTCCCTCCAATCTATGCTTAGTAATGTAAATATGCAAGAGTCACAATGGTTGTGAAAGCAAGGATTTGGACTCGCAGGCTACTATTAAAACAGTCACCATAAGTGGTATGTTGTAAGCATGTGTATGTCACAAAGCAATCTGTTGCAAGTTAGGAGCTCCTTGTAACACACAGGAAAGTAATGGGCTCAATTATTACCTGCATGAAAGTGAGCCAGGAAAGATGTAGACACCAGAGTTGTGGTTGTAGTTGTAGTTTTAGTTGCCCTGTTAATAAAGAAGAGGGAAGCTATCTTGCTTCAACAACTGAACCTGTACAGAGTTTTCCACGTTGTTCTCCTTAAGCCAGATAAATAATGAATGTGCTTCTTGAATGCAACTCAGCAGACAGGTAGATGAGCATGGAGTTCAAAAACCAGCCCTGTAGGAAGCAATCTACCTGACCTGCGTTGTATACAAACTCTTTTTTTGTGCATAAGAGTTTCAGAGGTGGGCCACACTGCAGCTCTATAGAGTTATCTTCTGCTGCTATTTAATCTGTTTCTCTTAAAACTTTGCCCCCCCCCCCATAGTACTGTTTGAAAGCCAATCTGCCCCAGGAATTTTCTTGAAAAGTGGAGTAGGAATCTCTCATTTAGATGTACTTATGTCCACTGCAGGAATGTTCAGAGAATATAAGTGAGAAAGTGTTCAGGACTAGCTCCAGTGCTATTCCAGTAGATCTATTGAAATCAATGAGATTTAACAAATCTCACTTATTTCAAAGGACCTCGTCTAAACAGAACTAACATTCACTTTAGGTTACAATTCTATGCCCCACTTATCTAAGAACTCATGAGATTTATAGTCATGACTGAAATGAGATTTTACAGTCTTCTGTGTAGTTATGCAGAACTGCAGCATGTTTCTACAGTACAAAGTTACAGGCTGATAAAAGCACAGAAGCATATTTATTGCATATAAAAGAGGATTTAAACTTAGATACTGCTCAGTAAGGGAAGTTTTATCTCAAGAAGATGGACAACTGAAAAGAGAATTTAGCCAGTGCTATGAATAAGAGCTTGTTTAGACAGAAAGTGAAAGAAAATGTAAGTCTGAGAAAAGAAACAGCTATGAAAATGGTGATGGAATTGTAAACAGTCTTTGGGTATTCCTGACCCAGAATTGGCTGCTTAAGAAAAATGAAAACACTGTGGTCAGAAGTGTCTTTTTCCTCTAACACAGGGATTCTCAACCGGTGTGGCCTGCAGCACCATTTCATGTGGCCCACCACTGCCTCCACTACACCAGTAAGTGCCATGTGATGGAGGAAGGGCAAAATGGTCATCTGAAGCTGTCTGAGGGAGTGTGAACCGGCCTTTGGCTTAAAAAGGTCGAGAACTGCTGCTCTAATACATGAGCTTGCTTTTGGGTAAAGGGAATAGTCTTGCCACCTTAAACTTTAGGACTGGAGTACTTCAGGTTATGTTGGAGCTGCCCTTGAAGACAATTTCTAAAGCACAACCAGGAGAACACACTGCAGCTTACCTCACAGAAATGCATAAATCACGGTAATATTTTTTCTGTAGGAGCAGCAGCTCCGACTTCTTAGTCCAACTCAGGATAGATAACTTTAGCCTCCCAATCCTTTTGTGGTCTGAGAGGCCTTATTTTTTCCAGGAGTATCTTATTCCATCTACACAGGTGAAGTTGGAGTGATCTGGTTCATGCTTAAAAGGATCTTATCTTCTGTGTGACCTATTTTGTCTCACACCTGAGTGATCCTTCCAGCCACATGGGAAATATTTCTTTTCCTGTGTGAAGGATCCCGAAACACTGCAATTTCTTCCCCTTTTGGTTATTGATGTCCCCTTCCCTGCCTTGTGTCCCCAACTGGCTGTGTTGACTTCCTCCATTTTTTGCTTTTCTAATTTTCCTCCCAATGAGTCATTAACTACAATGTCCTCAGCAATTCCAAAGTTATCTAAAATTGTGCTGCATCAGTAAGGGAAATATTTTTTTTAAAAAAGTTAAAGACAAAAATAGAGGAAAGGGTTTCTCCATCTCCCTTTTAATCTCACAACTGACTGCATATGCCATAGGGTTATTATTACCATAGATAACACTCCTTGCAGCTCTATTTGAGAATAGATTAATGAACTGCATGGACTGTAGAAAGAGATAATCAAGAATGCTCCTGATCACACAAAATAATAACAGTCATAGCACAGTTCCTGGAAAGAGTGGGACAAGATCACTGTTAGTCAAAATAAGTGGTGTCTGGGAAAGGGGACAAACCCAAATTACACCAAAAGTGATCCAGATAGCAAGCTACATGCTTGTCTGATTGCGTTCACTCCCCCTTTCCACATTGTAAGGCCTAAGGAAGAGACCCTAATGAGAGTTTTATCGATGAGCCAAATGGGAATTCATTCAGGACTATCTCAAGTTCCATCCCAAGGCTATACAAGGCCGTTTTATTTAGGACCAAATTATAGGTAACATTTCATTAGAAGTTGAAATCCACAGACCTCAAACTTGTAGATGAAAACTGCTTAAGTTCTGAACTACCCAAAACAGAGCCACATGACCTCCTCACCCATCCACCCCCTCAACATCACCCCCAAGTTATTATTTATTTATTTATTCAAATTTATTATCCCGCCTCCATCGGGCAAACCCGACTCTAGGCGGCTTACAACTGCAAAATCTAACAAACGAAATTAGACAATCCCACTATACCCACACATTTGGTTTAAATTAAATAAAAGATTCAACTATGATTAGCACAATACAAAAAACAAATTTAAAAGTTAAAATTAAAATTAAAAAGTTTAAAACAGCGAGAAGGGTGGCTGTCCTATCAGATCAGCCACCCAACATGGGACCCCACATTCCCGGAGCCCCACACCTGCCCTGCCAGCCAGGTTTTTAGGCACTTCTGAAAAGGCAGGAGCTCTGTCTGTAAACGTAACTCAATTGGTAGGAGGTTCCAAAGGGCCGGGGCGTACACGGAGAAGGCCCTCCTCCTAGTGCTAGAGAGATGCGCCTCTCTAGCCGATTGAATGATAAGAGAGCCTCTCCGATCCGCCCTGGTGGGACGGACAGATGTTCTTGGGGTGACGCGGTCTCTTAAGTATCCTGGCCTACTACCATATAGGGCTTTAAAGGTAATGACCAGCACCTTGAATTGCACTCGGAGACATACTGGTAACCAGTGCAGCTCCCGAAGCAGCGGTGAGGCACGAGCATAACGCCCGCACCCCACCACTACCCGGGCCACCGCATTCTGGACCAGCTGTAGCCTCCGAATGGTCACCAAGGGCAGCCCCATGTAGAGCGCATTATAGTAATCAAGTCTGGAGGTGACCAAAGCATGTGTGATCATGAGCAAGGAGTCCCGGTCTAGGAGTGGGCGTAACTGGTGTATTACATGAAGTTGTGCAAAATTCAGAGATTCAGAGAAGTTGAATTCTCCTGTAATGCCAGTGAGAGTCTTACAGCACTCAAAGGATTCCTTCTTATAATGCCGTGTTATCTATAACATATTATGTGAAAGTGTACATCATTAAAGGTCTCACTTGTTCAAAAACCAGTCGTATCTGACTCTAGAGTTTGGTGATCGCCTCCATTTATAGCTAAAGAGCCAGTGCTGTCTCCATCTGCAGATGTTTCCATGGTCATGAATCAGGCATGACTAGACACTGGAGTACACGGAACGTTGATTACCTTCTCACCAAAGTGTTACCTATTTATCTACTTGCAATTTCTTGCTTTCAAATTGCTAAGTTGGTAGGAGCTAGGATAGGAGACTGGATCTCAAGCCATTGTGCATCACTTGGGTTTCAAACTGCCGATCTGCCTACCTTCCAGTCATCAAGATCAGCATTTTAACCATTAAACCACCACAGTCCCTCATTATGCAGTACATCATTAATCTCAAAAGACCATTCCAAGACTTAACCTTTTTCGGGAGTGGTACTTTAAACTACAGTTCTGAGCAGAATTATATAGTAGCTGTATTTTAGTGCAGTGGCACTTACCTCTGAGTAGACATGCAGAGGATTAGTTGGTTAGCTCTGGCAAACATGGGCCTTGAACTGTGGTAATTTAAAGGCTCCTGTTGATTTCCTAGCTGATGAAGCACGAAGATTCTTGCTTGTTCTATATGTATTGCTTGGGAAATTAATTGCTAGTGTTTGTCTTTGTGGACTTTTATTCTTATCTGTAAACCATCTTGTACCTGAGGGCAGAAGTCAAGTGACAAATTCTGAATGAAAGAAATCTGCCTTATGTGACCTCTGCAGTGGGATAAAGAATAAGGAAAGTGAAAAGTAGTAGAGATTTATTTATTTATTTAGCGCATGGCAAGTAGTAGAGAGCAGTGGCTCAAGTGGCTAAGACACTGACTGGGAGACAGAAGGTCAGCAGTTCAAAACCTGAGTACTGCATGATGGAATGAGCGCCTGTCTCTGTCTCAGCTCCTGCCGACCTAGCAGTTCGAAAGCAAGAAATCAGATTGGATTTTGGAAATTATAATTTGTTATAATCTCCTGGACATTGTATATAGCACAGGGGTGATATTAAAAGAGTGATTTATAGCAGTGTAGGAAGCAGAGTATTCAATAACGGTATTAGAAATTTGGTTTAGTATGAAAAGTTTCGATATTAATGATGTATCTTTTATTCTTGTTATTTTTGTTTTCTTTTATATATCTATATATCTCTATCTCTATCTATCTATCTATCTATCTAGATATAGATATAGATATAGATATAGATATAGATACATTATGTGTGATATGTATGATTTTTTGTTGATTATGGAATTGTATGATTTTCTCTATGTATGTTCTTTTTTTTTTGAAAACCTATAAATAATTTTTTTTTTAAAAAAGAAAGCAAGAAATTGCAAGTAGATAAATAGAGACCACTTCAGTGGGAAGGTAAACAGTGTTCCATGCACTTCAGTGTCTAGGCATGCCTGCCACATGTCCACGGAAACTTTTGCAAATGCAGACATTGCTGGCTCTTCGGCTATAAACAGAAATGAGCACTGAGCCCTAGAGTCAGATACAACTGCCTTTTGAGCAAGGGTGACCTTTACCTTTACCTAAGTAGTAGAGAAAATTTGTTAAACGTGGAGTCTAAGGATATGTAGCAATCACAGCGTTCATCTTTGTTAAGTTATTTTCACATTTGAAGCAAAATCTCCCCTCCCATTTTCATTCTGTTTAAACAACCGTTTGCAGCCATGTTTTATATAATGTACAAAACATTACTTTATCTTATGTGCGAAGAGGGAATTTGCCCAAAATAGCAAAGATCAGACATTGAGGATTGTGCACATATTTCCCACTCAACCTCTTGTCCAGCTAAAAAGACAAGGTCAAAAGTGGACTAAATGAGGTCCATAACTTGATTAACTTCATTAAAGCATTTACAAGTAAATCTGCAGTCATGTTATGCAACTGTGTGGGCTGGGTCATTTCGGGATTTCCTCTCCATTGGTAATCCCTGCCCCCTGAAGGACAAGCCAGATATCTCCAGTTTACATCCTGCCAGCTTCCTTCTAGGTGAGGGGGGGAAACACCTTGTCTTAGTAACCTGAAGGCTTCTGGGCCTTAAATATTCATTGCAGAGTCACTCAATGTCCAAAAGTTTCTTGACCTTGTCCTCTGCTCCAAAAGACAAGTTTCTCCTCTGCCCCTCCATCCAGTTGTCTGTAAAGATACATGTTTAACGGTCTTTCTCTGTGACTGAAATTGCTTAGAAATGATGGGATCAGAAGAATGCAGTGAGAGTGGGTATCTCTGAGCAAGGATAGGTTGTGCTGATAAGAGTTATTCAGAAGATTAAGGAGTTTTGTTCAGGCTGATTACTAGAGTGGGAGTCTATAGATAGATAGCATATACACCGAGCCCTGGTGGTGCAGTGGTTAGAACTACTGTACTGCTGCCCAACTTGCTGATGTTGTGAGTTCGATCTTGACAAGGGTTAAGGCTGACTCAGCCTTCCACCCATCCAAAATGGGTAAAATGAGTGCCTAGCATGTTGGGCAAAAATGCTAATTACCTTGTGAGCCATCCAGAGCAAGGGTCCTCAACCTTTTAAAGCGGGGAGCTAGATCACACCCCCTCAGACTGTTGGCGGGCCAGATAGATGCTGCCGCCACCGCTGCCTTTGGTGGTGGTGGCTGGTGGTGGGTGGGGTGGTGCATGCTCCTGCTGCTGCCACCATGAACCCCCACCACTCCCCCATGCTGATTTCCTGCCTGGAGAAGCTGCATGGCACCAAATCATCTGGCCCACGACCTCGCTCCAGCAGCCACTTTTGCTTCCACCACTTCCACCTCAATCCTTGTCTCCTCTGCTTGGCTTGGAGTGTCTCTAATGATGCTCCGCAGCAGGGCGGATGTTGTAAACTTATAACATCTGCCTGTTAGGGACACGCCAAGCCAAATGGAGGAGACAAGGATTGAAGTGGAGGCAGCAGCAGAAGTGGTGGCTGGAGTGAGGTCATGGGCCAGATGATTTGGTGCTGCATGCTGGATCCGGCCCATGGGCCATAGGTTGGGAACCCCTGCTATATACAATGTTCATCTGCAGTGCTGGCCGAAGGCATTTTGCTGCCTCAGGTAAAGAAGCAAAATGGCACTACTAATCCACCCCGAGATCTGCTTGCCTAGGCAAATCATATTGGCATTTGAGGGAGAAAAATCTCACCAGTGCTTCTTTCTCTCTTCCCGACAAGAAAAATGCAATGAAAGTCTAAGAAAGGCCATGTTTATGAATGAGAGATATTATGCTTCTGTAACCACAATTCAAGACACAAGGAAATGGCCCAATATTTCTGCCTGCTTTGCCAGCCAGAAGATTCTATATGCTGCTGCACAAAATCTTGCAGCCTTGGCTGTAATTTCACTTGAGGAATCAGAAAGGAAAGGAACATAGAATTTGTCAGAATCTGTCTGAACAATGTTTTAGAACTGGTGAAATGACTAAACTGTGGGAATCCTTATAAAATGAGCAGTACAATAGGAACCATTCCACAAACTGTCCCAGATTGCCAGGGGCAAGCACATCGGTCATAATGATGAAACACATTGGCTGACCTAGACTGAGTCACACCTATTCTCTGCCTGACCCATTTCACCTGTTCTCATGAAGTTAAAATGGGGAAAGATGAAACATAAAAGTAATAAAAACAGCTTTCGCGCGAAGCAAAGAGGCAAGTCACAAATACAACAGCAAGCTCTCAATCATGTTTCTCAGCAACTGATGAAACCTTTGTTTACACTGTATAAATAAAGACAAACTAAAAAACCTAATGTGTGAACATGGAAGCACTGCTACTCCTAATGCTTCTCTTTACTAACATGAAAAACAGCAAGTCTGGGTGCATCTTGGTTTGGAAAAAAGTCCACATTTGCCTCCACTTTGCCAGGTTCAAAATCTATTTAAATACCGAGGAATCCATGATGCGCAGCTGAGCCATGCACAGGGCCGTAGCCATGATTCTAGATGTGGGTGGGTGGTTATTTTTCCAGGATGGGCAACAAAGCCTCTTTTCAATGCATTCCTATGGGAGACTGTGCTTTGCCAGGGTGGGCAAAGTGCTAACGCAGGGTGGGCCAGGCCCACCCTGGCCACCCCCTGGCTATGGCCTTGGCCAGTTACTATCTTGCCAAAATGTGGTTTATTTTATTTGGACTGATTCCTAGATCATGGTATCATTCTGTGTACATGCCAGTGTTGGAGCATATTGTGTACTGTATTGTGCTTCTTGTCCTGTAAAAGTTGCAGGACTCTCCCCAGGCAGAAAATGTGATTTTCCTCCTCCATTCCTTACTGTTACATAGCTCTATAACTGTTTGATGGTCAGCTGTCATTGGCAAAGAATTGTTGTAACCCTACACCCCTAAGAGATGATGACAACAATGACAACAACAACAAATTGCAGCACGACTAAAATACAGCAATAGCAAATGCCGGCTTTGTAATAAGAAGGATGAAACAGTAGGTCATCAATGGATGCAGCAAAATTTCACAGACTGATTATTTGCAAGACGATGACATGGTTGCAAAAAATTGTTCATTGGAAACTTTGCCAGAAGTTTAGATTTGAATGTAGTAAAAATTATTGGGAACATAAGGTAGATAAAGTTTTAGAAAATGAGAGAGTCAAGATCTTGTGGGGTTTTAAAATTCAAACAGATAGACTCACAACAAACCTGATATAACTGTTGTGGAAAAGAAGAAGGTTAATTCTCACTTGCAAGTTGTTTTGTGTTTTAATAATTAAACAATTAACAGGCATGTAGGAACTATCTCTTAGATATTTCATCAATATTTAAGCCAAACTTCTTGCTTCTTGAAAAAAGCAATAAAGAAAACAGTATCCAACAGAAATGTAAATACAGATTTAATAATGAAGAGCTATTTTTATTTCTCAATTCTGAAATGATGTATCTAGAGAGGTAGCCATAGAGTGTTGTGACATCTTAAGGATTGATGTCTTTAATGTAGGTTGAGCTTTCATGGATCTACTTTTAGAGTCTACTTTGTGAGATACATGAAATGTTATCTTCAGTTAGTGACTATGCACAAATGCATATATGCACACATGTACGTGGAAGGAATTAAAGATGATGAAGTGTAAGACGACTAACAGGTCTGTAAATGTTGCCAGAATTGTTGGACTTCTTAAGTGGCATGGCCTTTTGACCTCACAGTTAACAATCTGAAAAGATTTGAAATCCATGTGTTTATTGGTATCTGTCTTCATGTACTTAACCAAGAAAGGTTAAGATAGTCTAAGATCTAATGCATAAAAGTTTATGTCATTATACATCTGGTTGTCTGAGGAACTATCCCAGTTATTTGTTAAATAAAGAATATGCAGTATAGAGTGTGAAAATATTATTTAAAATGCAATTCATCAGTATATGTTGCTCATTTGGAGAAGGAAACATAATGGTACGCATCAACAGTGCTACTAACTCACTATTTCTTGGTGTTTAAAAAAAGAATTAAAATGTAAAAATAATAATAATGCTCTCCATGCCCATAAATTCCTCAAAATGGCATTCCAAAATTATATTAATATTACTAATGAGATAATACTTTAGAGTACTAACTCTCCTTTTGTTAAGGGAAGACAAATATACCAACTGCCAGGGGAAGAGGAAGCCTGGGCAGGATGAGGACTTTGCCGCTCCACCCCCCCGTGCCTACCCCAATATATTGTATTGTAATGTATTGTCTGTAAGCCGCCCTGAGTCGCCACGGTGAGTGGGCGGCAATATAAATTTGAACTAATAATAAATAAATACAGTACTGTAATGAACAATAGTGTTAACTTTTATTGCATTACTCCCAAGTTCTGGTAATAGACCACCTCTCCCTGTTCAGATCAGGAATCACTTTGTTATTTTGTTCAATACAGTATTGGGTTTCTCAGACATTTTTAGCTATTGTTTCTCAAACCTTTTGTCTCTTACGTGGTACAAAGACTAGGATTTTTTAACAACAGGGATATGTAATGGCCATCACCTAATTTAGCCTTTTAGGGTGCGACCACACTGCAGTTTACCCTCTGATCTATACTGAAGATGGTATGGTTACCTCTGGTACATTTTTTTATCAACTACTAGATCTCTAGCCAATTGTGAGTAAGCCTGGTCTTTATTGTTGCTTGTAGTTCACCTGGCAGGAGTTAGTGTTTTTTGGTAGTAATTCTGCATGAATGTTTTGTTTCATTTCTGGCATGTGGTCCAAAGGGACAGTGACACAGCACTATTCTGGAAAAGCATATTAAAACTTTCCTTCAGAGGAAAGATAAGAGGCAGACATTCCATTGTACTGCCTTATGCCCCTTACTGAAGTGTAGGGCATTAGAGCGGGCAAGTGAGCATTTATTTCTCCTATGGAAAAAATACATTCATTGTAGTGCTACAAGGTCAATCTTAGAAGAAATCACCCCTGACTGCTCCTTAGAAGGTCAAATAATAAAGATGAAGCTAAAGTACTTTGGACATCAAATGAGAAGAGAGGATTCACTTGAGAAAGCCTTGATGCTTGGAAGGGTCGAGGGCAAAAGAAGAAGGGGACGGCCCAAGATGAGATGGCTAGATGGTATTGTGGAGGCGATGGGCACAGAACTGAGCGAGTTGAGGGGGATGGTGGAGGACAGGAGTGCCTGGCGGACAGTGGTCCATGGGGTCGCAGAGGGTCGGAATCGACTGTGCGATTGAACAACGTAGTGCTACATCAGATAATCACTGCAGTTTCACCTATCAAGTCAGTGCTATGCTACTTGTCCAATTAAAAAGAGAGAGGGAGGGAGGGAGGAAGGGAGGGAAAAGGGGAGAAAGGGCTCTAGTATTTCAGCCGTGGCTTGATAGTTTTCATGTTGATTTTCATTGCTACTTAATTTTCTACTTTTTAAAATTTGCACCCGTTCTTTTTAGAACTCAGAGCTCTTTCAGATTGTTACCTTTATGAGCCTGTTATACAGAAGTCAGAAAAGTTATTTGGTTTGTGTGGGCTACAACTACTATCACTATTTCCTAGCCAGGATTGCTGATACTGTTATGTCTGCTAGCTGGAGGATGCTGGGATTTGTTCAAAAAATTAATTTTTGCAGCCTCTGCATATAAATTACTTTTGATTCTAGTTTCCCCCCATCTTACCATCTCAGTTAAGAACAGACCCTCTCCTCAGAGAATATCTACCATTGCTTCTTGCAGTATGTGATGGCCATTCTAGCTGAATTTTGTGCAACCATATGCAGACCCAACACCATTCCACACAACAACGTATCTTTTTATTGATTTTTTTTAATTATTTGGACAATTTATATACATATGTACAAAAACACCTATGCCTACTTTTTTCTTTTTTTACAATTTCATGTGATTTACAAAACAGGACAGCAAAATAACTTAGAAAGGATACGAATACTGTACAAAAATAAAATGGATTAAACTCGTAAAGATTGGTATTTTACAGTGTTACAGATTTGCTAATCTGTAGTAAAACAGCATATTGAAGAGCATTGAAGGTCTGGTGCATACTGGGCTAAGTCCATCAGCAAACAGAAGAGAGACCTGTATAGACGCCCTCAAGATTTTTCACAGAAAGATGTTGTATAGCTCTAGATTTAAAGCCATGGCTTCTCCAGGAAGGTTTTTCCAAACTGAGGAGAGGAACTGCCTTCATGTCAGCACTCTTAAGGATTTCCAGAGTAATGTGGCAAATATATTCACAGAGAACTTTATTTTGTTTTCTCTTTGACGGCTGTAATCGTCCCTTTCCAAACTCCCTTTTGTTAACATGATTGTGCCTGGTTTTACTGCACTGTGAAGTTTGCGCTTGAAGTTCAACTGCCTGCTTTTACATCAAGAGAATCTTAGTTTAATTGTTTTGTCATTAGTGGATAATCAGCTTTGGGCAGTGCCTGGTGTTACTTTTGGAAGACTCCTAAGAAGCATGACTTACACCTCAATGCTTTTCCTGTCAATCTGGAAACAAGCACCCACTTGACTTCTGTGAAACTTGTCTTCAGATACGTGTGCTGAGAATTACAGCCAAAGAATCAAAGCCTTCCCAGAGACTTGGCCTATACATCTCTTTTCTGGGCCATATGACATGTTCTTTGGCAATCATGGGTTTGGAACCCTGGTCACCACTTCTCTGCTGGAGAAAAGCAGCCTCAGGAAGACCCACGTCCTGTATCAGATTTCCTTTCCAGACCACCTGAGCTATTTCACCCCTGGTTGGCTCAGTTTAGTTATCATAGGCCAGCTTGGACAGAAACAGAGCTTGGAAATGTTAGTGTTTCACACTGGTTGAAGGATTCCAGAAATTATAATCCCCAGAAGTAGTATTACTAAATTTGGGGGCGGGGTGTGTGTGCTGTGTTGGGAATATTTAAGCACCACCTCATTTAGAGTTTCTTCTGCCCTGCCAATAGTTCTTTCCTTCCTTGACTCATCCCACCACCACCCCCAGCACAGAAGTGGCATCCAAAATTCTCCTGAAAATGGTTGCCATTGAACATGTAGCTCAGCCATTGAAGACCTGGTTATGTACACCTTTGTCGACTCAGTATAAGGTAGAAAGCAGCCCAGTTTAACTTTATGTCCCAAAGAGTGGCGCTGTTGAAGACCTCTGGGTAACGGCTTTTCTTCTCCCACCACAAAACAACAGAGCCATGTGTCTGGTTGTGAGTGGGTTACCTGGTAACAGTTCATGTTAGCAAAACTAGAAATTATTGTTGTCACTGCCCAACACAATTAGCAAAGACATGCAAAAACAATCAGCAACAAGTCAGACAACCTACCCGCCACAACAGCACTGAAGATGAACACTGCCACCATAAAACAGAATAGGCCTGCACACTTCTCTTCTGTGATAATTAAGAGCAGCCTTTTTATAACCAGGCACCCTCCAGGTCTGCTAGACTACATTTCCTATCATCCTCAGCTAGAAAGGTGCTGTAGTCCAACATATGCAGAAGGAACCCTGCTCAGCAAAGGCTGATTAAGAGTTATTAAATGATTTTGGAATTTTTTTTTTGGCTGGGTTTTTTATTGGGGGGGAGAAATTATTGGATGGAAGATCATTAAGAGAGAGTAAACCTAAGCCTAAGGTTATACATTTCATGATAGCCTTTGCACATGATTTTTTTAAATGAATAAAACAATTCATGTGACCCCCCCTCCCCCTTTTCCTTTGAAGGTCTATTCTGCCTACAAGCTGTGCGTAGATGCGTTTTAGGGCACAGCTAAGTCTTAAGTCAGGCTACTTGGTTGGTGTGGTTAAGGCAAAGCTATCTCTGGCCACCTTAGATAGACCTTGAAGCTCAAGCGGCTAGACGAATGATAACCTCCTGGTAGTGTGGAGGCAGGTAGGCAGTGTAAAACTGCATCCAAATAGACCGCAAGTCAGCACTTTAACCAGCCTGCCACCAAACCTCAGTTTCTCATGTGCCTGTGTGACTCAATTGTTTTTTATTATTACCAAGGAGATGCCTTCCAGTGCCTCTGGCTTGCTGCATAGGAAAGATGGCAAATGATTCAGCACCCAGGTTTTATTCTGCTAACACTGCACTCGCCTTACCTCAGAGCAATGGTACAGCACTAGTGGCTGTTCTGGTTGGTAGGGCTTCCCCGAGAGTTTATGCTCTGAAGATCTGGTCTCACAGAGGAGAGGACAGTTGGAATGACATATATATTTTTTGAGTTGCTGGCCTACCTCATGGTCCTCACCCTAATCATACAAGGCAGCATTAACAGTACTGGTAAAGCAGAATAGAAATAGCCAGGCTATCTACTTTTATAAGGAAGAACAAATGTCCCTACAATTTATTTTGGACACCAGAAATTAATTTTGGTTTATCATAAAACAAACGTTTCATGAAGCTGAAACGGAGGTAGAAAGTGTGCTTGGTTTCCTGACATGTCTTCACTGAAGAAAACTCATCCCTTTTCCCTTTTGAAATGCCATAGATTGTTCTTTGCCCCTAATATGTTTATTTAGAAGTCGTTCTTTTCGCATAGACAGGGTTTTTTTTAAATAATGAACCACACAGGTAAAAACGCAAGATGCATACTGAGTTCTAGTGCTGGAAGCCACGGACAATTGTAGAATACTCTACTCTCTGAGATGTTGTTTTATTTTATTTTTTCTAGGAAGCTAGCTTTTTTAAAATCAGGTGAAAGGAGATACTGTCACTGCAGGTGTACTTTACAAGAGTGGTATATGTACAGATTCTTTACAAATATGGGGCAAATAGACCCTGGTATAATCCCACTGGCTGCACTGTGATTACCTTAGGGATGAATGTAACCCTATATATATATATATACTGTATATATATAGGACAGCTGCACCTATTCTTCCTTCATGCGAAGGAGAAGTAAAGAACATAGAACCAGGAGAATGTTTCTGGGATTGGCAGGGTGTCTGTAAACATAATTTCCACCATAAAAAGAGACAGGGGGGAAGGATCATGCATTTAACATCAACAAAGATGACAGCTTGTCTAGATGCAAGAGGTCCCCCCCTCCCCAAAGATCTGTTTGCTCCGACTTTAAACAGATGAAATATTGCCATTGTCATTAAATGTATCACACCTGCCACAGAGGGTAAGACTGAAAGGTACATCGTGGCAACACTTCTTATGAAACAGTTTACATACCTCCTGCGTGGTATATATATTTTTTGATTACTTAATTGTTGTTGCTTTCTTTCCATACTCTGTACAACAAGTTATGAAAAGGTAAAGTCTGCCGGGAAGGAGGTTTTAAAACCAATGGTCCATTTGCACAGAGAATGGTTCATGGGTATAGGGTGTTTGTGAGAGGGAAGAGGTCTGTTCCCTCCATAAATGCACATCGTTCCCATGGGGAGGGGTGGTGGTACAGGAATCTGGCAAGTGGATGAAGAGAATGCACCATTGAGAGAGAGAGAAAGAGTCGTAAAGAGTGGGTGGAGAAAAACCTTTACAAAAGTGGTAGCTTATCAAGATGGTTGCTGCTGTTATGCATTCATTCCAACGAAACACAGCAGAATAAAGCACTGTTAGTGGTATTCATATAGTACAGTATGGTATACGATCCTCAGATGAAACTTGAGGAGCAGTTGAAAGAGGAAGAATGTTCAGATCTTGTACTTCTGCCATAAGCGTTAGGGGTGGCATGTGGTCACGTTATTTCATCCCTCCAATGGCAGGTGAATAGCAGAGCCACTTTATGTGTAATACAAGCTTATTTCTTCTTTTCCTTTTTGCTTAGTGATTGGTTTATATGCATCTGTTCAGTGGGGGGAAAGAGCAGCTTATATTCAAAAGTGTAGCTCTTTTTTTTTTTTAAAGGACCCGGTAACACCAAATAGGCCTTCTTCAGTATAAATTTCAGCTTCCGTCTTTCATTGTGTTTTTGTATACCAATCAGGAAATACGAACAACAGATGTAATGGTTTTTTTCATCTTAACAGTCTTGAACAGGATAAATCACTGAAGAAGAGAAGTGACTCTTTTTTACGATGTGCGATGGAGCCTGGGTTTACTGAAATACTGAGGTGAGTTGGAAAGTGGTTTTACATTTTTGTGTGTGGTTTTGTTTTGTTGTCGTTTCAAATACAAGCAGCATTACATTAGTCAACAAAACATGTCCATGACACAGCAATCACAAAGAGCTTGGAATCACTACAGTGGTGTCACAGGTCAAGCCACCCAGTCAGAGACATATATACACCAGTGTTGATTCTTTAAACTATATATATAAAAAGTTGCATTATTTCTGCTGATTCCCACACACTCCCCCACCCTCCACTCCCACCCATCAGCCACTGATTTAAGACTGTTGTTGGTAGCATAGCAGGGTGGATGGGACAAAAATGTTGACTCTTTAACTTCCAGCTACATGTGCTTTAAAATGCCAGTAGGGGAAAATCACTATACAGTGGTGGATGGTTGGTTGTTGGTTTTTTTTGTGCTGATCAGTTATGCCTTTTTTTTTCCAAGAGGGGTCACCTCTTTCCCCACTTCCTCCAGTTGCAGTCCATCATTCAAAAGGAGGCAGAACTGGCCTTTTTAGATCGCTTGATCATGCTGGGGTGGAATTCAGTATGGCGGCGAGCATGTTTCGTCAGGTGGTCACTCCTCATGAACCGCTTCTCACAGAGGGGGCACCGGAACTGCTTCTCCCCGGTGTGGGTTCGGTAGTGCCGTGTTAGCTCATCAGAGCGGGAAAACTTTTTAAGGCAATCTGGCCATGTGCAGGGGAAAGGTCGTTCACCTGCAAGGAAATAAAAGAATGAGAAGGTTATGGGGAAGAAACAGAAATTTCACCTCCAAGGCTAGTGTGTGGTAGATTAGAAGGGTTGGAAGGTTCAGATTACCCTGAGACATTTCAGTAGAGAAAATAATCTGAGAAAGGTTGAGTAGTGATGGGAACAAGACAGAATGAAGGATCACTCAATATAGTACAATTATTTCAAAATGTGTAAATAAAGCCAAATTTTGTAATCTGAATACATTCATGCAATGAGTAGGAAACCCTCTGATGAAAAACCAGTGAAGATACATGGAACAGTATAGCAAACAAATTCTGCCAGTAGATTCTGTCTGTCTGGCCAGGTCATCCTGCTATGATAATAGAGTAGAGCATACTGCAAGCAACTCAACTCCAAGTGTCAGGAGGTAGTTAACTAACCTGACCACCCAGAGGATTAATGACCTTGGGTGCCAAAGTTCACAGGGAAGGGTGTTGAAAGTAAGTCCAATGGCTAGGCTAGTCTGTTCATATACACAGAAAGAAAGGAGTACAATTTAAATGTCTCTTGAGGAAGTAATTAGCATTTTTGTCCACAACAAAAGGATGGAAGGCTGAGTCAACCTTGATCCCCATCAGGTTGAAACTCACAATACCAGCAGTTTTACCTGCAATACAGCAGTTTAACCTCTGTACCAGTAGTTTCTGAAACCTCATCTATGTGTTTGCAACCAAGAAAGTCTGCCATATAAATCCTCCCATGTCCTACTGAGTTTTATGGTTTCATTGTTCACACAAACAGATATATGTTTCCCTCCATCTCTGCCAAAGATGACTGTTTTTTGTTTTGTTTTGTTGTTAAATGCAGAAGGAGAATGGAATGCTGGTTGGAATAGCATTTACTGTTAAAAGTCTTCAGAATACAGTTGTACCTCGCTTAAAGAGCATAATGTGTTCCATAGGATTGCTCTTTAAGCGAGTTTGCTCTTTAAGCGAAACACCATTGTAAGTGACCAGTTGTGTGTGTGTGTGTGTGTGGGGGGGGATTGTGAACCCTGATTTATTTGTTAAGCAAGTTTTTGATTGGTTTTATTTGTCAAGCGAAGCGAACATTCACAGAAAATTCTGCTCTTTAAGCGAGTTACTCTTTAAGCGAAGCGCTCTTTATGCAAGGTTTGACTGTATTTCACTACAATGGTTGCCATGCGGTTATGATCCAAGGACTGAGAACAAGGACAGCTCAGTTTTTTATGAATCATCTCTACAAACCTATATCAGTGTTCTTTCCCTCTTTCTTTTCATGTGCACCAGCAGCTTGTAAGATGTGATTAATTATTTTTGTATGTACCCGTCTGCTAAATCTCCCTCACTTGGCATCTTAATAGAGTCAACTGTAACTGTGGGGAATAAGACTGAGAAGGACTCACTTTCCAAATAAATAGAGAAAAATAAATCTGCTCTAAGTACTACTATGGTTGATTTGATTAATAAAATTTAAATCCATTCCCCTCTACACCAACCAATTGCCTTTAAAACACCAAGAAGGACTTGATATGATTGCATGTCAAAACCCACCCATTTTCCATGTAAAATGTAGATAGCTCGTGACATCTTCTATCACAGCCATTTTACCACGAGT
Source organism: Furcifer pardalis (assembly GCA_030440675.1). Lineage (NCBI taxonomy): Eukaryota > Metazoa > Chordata > Lepidosauria > Squamata > Chamaeleonidae > Furcifer > Furcifer pardalis. The sequence goes on from CP126896.1 coordinate 38,219,696, forward strand.
AAACAACTATAGGGAGGTACTTTTACTCCTACAGACTGCTCTCACAGAAACTAACATCCACATTACAGATCTGTGAAGATGACATAACCTGCCAGATACTTGTACCCACACGCAACTCCCAGTCATTTCAATCCCACCAGACAGACTAAAATTGTAGTAGAAAGTGTTGGTTGCTATGTTGAAACATAACTACAATGGAAGTATTGATACTCAAGCACTTAAAACTGTCCAGTCCCTGGGGGACTGCAAGACGTGCATGGCAGAGCGCAAAATTCATTGTGTAAATCCCAAACGATGCACATATGCTTCTTTGTAAATAAAACTGGTATTTGAGCATAAGTGAAACTTGTGAAAGAATGCATTTATAACAGTGGGTTGAAAAAGCATGAAAATGAATTGAGCAGTTTGCAGTTCATTGAGCTTGTACAGAATCCTTCAGTTGAAAAATCTGAACGGACCTTCGGCCTACATAGGATTCCCAATTAAATCAAAGGTTGACATCTAGAAAGATCGGGGCTTAGAGGCACCTTCTGATGAAGGGAACAGAAAAGTTAATATTGACAAGTGGGTGGGGCTCCACATGAACTATGAACAGAGTTTGAAAAAGTAACTTTTTCTGAGTGCAATGATCATTTTGCATTACACTCCTTGGATTCCCAAGGATGGACTACATACAGACAACGATATGATATGAAAGAATGCTTAAGATTCTTATGGATTCAGATAGGACTACAGTATTTTGACTATTAGCACTATAAGTTGCAATTAAAGTAGGGCCATTTAAATAAACGCAATTGAAGGATGAGTTCACTCATTAATTCCCCATTGATTCAAAGAGCCTCCTGTAGTGTGATTTGCTGCACTAAGCAACAGGACGTTGGCCAGTTAGTCAACCTGAATGGCTTGTAATTGTCTAGTTTAAATATAATGGAAAATCTATATGGGATATGTTCAAATAGTTATTTAACCAAATTCAAACAAGAAACCCAAGTTAGGACAAAGTACTGTACCTACTTATAACTGACAAGTGTTATAAACCTTTGCTACTTTGTCATACATGCTCCTGTGTTTATTTATTTATTCTTGCTATTTGTGTTTTATCTACAATAGATTTGGGTAATGTGTGGGCAGAAAAGTCATCCCCCCAAAAAACATCAGCCCCAGAACTTTGGAATTTTCTCCTAGGACAAAGTTGGTATTGGTGTTACTTCTAGGAGACTGTAAAATCAATACTATTTCAGCAAGACTTTAAAGGAGGATTTAATTTTTCTGAGACCATTGTGTCTTATACATATTCCATGACCTATACTTGTGTGTTTGGGGATACAGGAGTAATTATCTATTCTTTCATAATAAACAATGTTATAGAAGATTAACTGCAATGAGAAGTAAAAGATCAAAGAAAATACTAAGGCCTTTTCTTAACAGGGGCAATTACATGGTTGCTTTTGATCACTAACGCTCTTACAACAGGGGTTTGCAACCTATGGCCCACAGACCGGATCTGGCCCATGGCACCAAATAATTTGGCCCCCGACCTCACTCGACCTTCTCCCACAGCAGCAGCCACTGTCGGCACCAGCAGCAGCGGAGTCGGCTGAAGACTCATTTATGGCCATGTAAATGCATTTACGACAGCCGTAAATTAGTCCGGGGCCGTCATAAACACATTTATGACAGCTGCAGATGGGTTTTATGGCACTAGTCCGGCCTGCCCAGCTGTCTGAGGGAGCTTGGTCCGGCCCATGGCTGAAAAATGTTGAGTACCCCTGTCTTACAAGACTGCTGGACTGTAGCTCCCATTAGCTCTGAGTCACCACAGCCACTGGTGATATTGGCAGCTGCTTCACATCAGGACTACAAATTATCTGGACATTATGAAGGTTTGAACAATTTCACAACTACAGCAAAACCTCATATAACACTAAAACCTGGTTCCACAAGTCTTGGTGTTATATGATTTTTAGTGTTATCTGATGCATGTTAAAATCCTATGGGATCCATAGAGATACATTGTAATCACACAGGCTTTAGCGGTTATCTGAAGCATCCCATAGGATCTTAATGTTATCTGATGCAATTCTTCCCCCCAGATTCCTTAATGTTATGCGATTTTAGTGTTATTCGATACTAATGTTATATGAGGTATTACTGTACTGTACTTGGAATTGCTGGAGGAGAGAAGCTTGGTAGAACTATAGATGCAACTTTCCAATAAAAAGGGCTTGAATCAAATCTTGAATCAAATCTCACAACCAATCACCCATTTCCACATGACAGGTTCAGATTTAAATCACCTAACACTACTTTCCTGATGCTCCATGATCCACTCATGCTGTTTTTTAAGTTGTCCCCCCGCCTCCATTTGCTACTCGTGATACAAGTGACATACACTATAACTCTGGGTTTAGCATTTGATGCTGACAGCTTTTAATGTTATTTATTTATTATTTATTACATTTCTATACCACCCATTTGGGAAATTTCCCACTCTGAATGTTAAAGTTTTTAGCTGTTGCTGAATGGGAACAAGAAACATGGTAGTGATTGCCATTGGCTTTTTGGTTAAATACAATTACCAGAGCACATCAGGAAAACCTCAGAAGGCTGTTTAGTGGTTTTCTTACAAAGAACTATACACACAATACAACTAGGCTAGGCATCCTCCGAGACCCTGGCACTCAAATTTTATGGACAATCTCAAGATTAATGTTGCTAGGTGTTAAGAAAAAGGGTGGTAAAGATGTAAGTCTCCAGATGTGTTAATCTGCATCTCCATAACATATTAGCACTGCCTATCTTGTCTTAACCTGAAGGGAGTGCCAATCCAGTGGCACCTGGGAAAGCACACAGATTGTTATTGTTTTGTGAAAGACATTAATTTAGTTTGACCACAGCTTAACCACTAGTTTATATATATTCTTTCTTGTTATATGTTGACTCAATGTATACACGTGCCATACGCTAAAAAAAAATAGCCACTTAAGATTATTCATATTTGGAATGTATGACCAAAGTGACCTGACCTGAAGATCATCAAAGCATTGGTGCATTCAAGCCTCAGTACATACATAAGCAAGAAAAAGGACTATGTATACATACATTCATTCACACAGGCAGTAAAAGAACCGTTTACAATGTTATTTATTCACTAACTATTAAAGCAAGGGTAGGGACACAGTAGACAGGCTGATGGGATTTGTAATCCTAAAATATTTGGAAGTCTGCAGGTTCCCCACATCTGAAATTAACCAAGTGTTCACTCAGACAGAAAGCCCCATCACAGTTAGCACTAGGGGAAGCCATAGGTTAATAAGAAAAAGCTACATTATGGGCTTCAATGTACTATTCTTTATACATAGAAGGATTTTCTGAAGAAACAAAATAACCCTTTCCCCCCAAAGTCACAAATTACATGCCAGTAACTTAAACCTTATCAGATGGCAGTTGAAAAGATGTTTCCACATAAGCTCTTTTAGTGGACAATGTAGGACAGTGATGTGATGTTCCTGAAACAATGAACATGGCATGCACCAGCAGTATCTCTTCACAGGTGTCGGGACAAGCTGGCAGAACCTGATGCCCTGCTTCTCTCATATAGCTATTATTCACTAATGTTAAACGTATTGTTTTGCCATGCTCTGAAATCTCTCCCCTCCCCCTCCTCTACTCAAATCTTAATTTAAAAAAATTAAAATATAGTCTTACTTTTGCAGGCAAATATGCCTATGTAAAATAAAGTAGACCTTGAGTGATCCACTAAAGCAGAGGTGGGCGAAATGTGAGCAATAGGCCACATGTTTAACAAAATGAGAAGTATCTAGTCATCCTTCCTCCCTCTCTACTTTAGTGTGGTTCCCTCTATTTCCATCCTGTGGGGGTTGCTGGAGCTGAAAATTTGGCTCTGGGCCCACTAAAGTTGCTCACTCATCCAGTAAAGCAGATTGCTAAAGAATCCACATCTACAAGTAAAACAACACTGAAAAATCTGTATTTTGGCTCCCACTATTGAATGCATCTGATTTGCACCATATATTTCATACATGGAATCTGAATTCTGTCTGTCATTACACCTAATGCATTCTGCTGATTAACAGCTATAAGGTTAGTCTGTTTTCAACCTGGCACCATTGGCAGGTGCTATACCACAACATTTTATCTGTCATTTCCAATCAGCAATGACTATGTTGGATAGAGTAATGTGTGTTCTTGTCAAATATTGGGGACCAACCAATTTGTGAATACTTTGCTCAACATTTCAAATGAAATGCTGAGGTCATCTGACAGGACCTTGACTCCACATTGAATACAGTTATTCTGGCTGGGATGTCCAATGATCCATATTGTTAAATTTTGTAGGAACAGTTTCAGGTTGTGTCATCTGAGGAGGCGGAAAAGGGACTTGAGTGGGCAAAGATTATTAATTCATCCTTGCAGGAGGTTAACATGTCCTCCTGCCTCGAAGAAACGTTGATTCATCCACTCTTGAAGGAGCCAAATGCAGCCACAGATGTTCCTGATAATTATAGGCATGTGGCTAACATCCCCTGTCTGGGCAAGGTCATTGTGAAGATCATGGCTGACTAGTTGTGTTCTTCACTGAAAAAACTGTTTGGATCCATTCCAGCCTGGGTTTAGACCTTCTCATGGCATTGAAACCACATTAGTTGCACTGCAAAATAACGTTCTCCAAGAAGCAGATGGGGGGCTTTATCCCTCATGATGCTCCTGGACCCCTCAGCAGCTTTCAGTACCATCAACCATTGTATCCTCCTGGGAAGGCAGTCTGGTGCCTTGATGACTGTGTAGCTCTGATGATTTGAGAATTGTGTTTTTATTCTTTTTGTATGTATAACTTTTGTAGTATTGTACACAGGCCAGAGTGGGAAGAGCATCCAGATGAGTGGTTGGTAAGTAAGTAAGTAAGTAAGTAAGTAAGTAAGTAAGTAAGTAAGTAAGTAAGTAAGTAAGTAAGTATAGATAGATAGATAGATAGATAGATAGATAGATAGATAGATAGATAGATAGATAGATAGATAGATAGGATATGTTGCCCTAGCCAACTATATGGGCCTTCAAAGACACAAGAAGTCCCAGCTAGAAATGGAGCACACACATTTATTTTTACACACATCAAACAGGGCATTGAGATGAGTATTTTCATCTTATAGAAAATGGTGGGTGAAGTGAAGAGCATTGCTAAAGCATGAAATGGGAGTTGGATAGTACAAAAATTACTGTGGGGGGCAATATATTTAGCAGTGGTGGTTTTCACAGATGAAGCAGAGGACTGTAGAAGAAGCATTGTTCTAGTAATATGAGTTTGAAGTATGAAGAGTGGGCAGAAGTAGTGGGTGCATACTGTGAGTAGTTCAGTTGTAACAAATTTACAAAGATGACTAGTGACACATGAAATCTTTATTTTACAGCAGATACATTTAAATGGGCTAGGTCTATAAACTGGTAAAAAAAATTAGTGACTGCTACTACCAATGCAAACCATGCGAAGGATAAGAGGTCCCAGAAAATAAAAGTAATAATAATAAAGCATCATCAAGTTGATTCTGACTTATTGCAGCCTTGCTGGGTTTTATTATAAAATATTCAAAAAGGGTTTATCACTCTCTGCTGCAGCCGCCGTCACCATCCTCCGGGCCCCGCTTGGCCGGAGGGTTGAAAAGACGCTGCGGCCATGGGCTGGAGGACCTTGCCACTTCCCCCTGCAGCTCATACCACTGGTCAGGGATGAGAAGCAGCTGCAGTTGCCGTCGTCATCCTCCTGGCCCTGCCTGACAGGGGGGTTGAAAAGACGCTGGAGCTACCGGGGTGCCCTTATATTCTATATCCTCTTTCCCAGCCGGGAGGGGATAAAAGAACTGTCTGGCCACGTGATCGGCCTAAGACTACTGTTGCCACTGCCGCAGCTGCCTGAGGCTCCGCCATCCCCTGTCCAGGGAAGGGACAGAGAGCCGCCCTATTGTATTGCATTTTTATTCTTACGTTAAGATATATCATTTGTATCAACTGTATTGTATTGTATTATAATGTTGTATTAATATATATTGTAATATTGTTGTTTCATGGAATGTTAGCTTCTCTGAGTTGCATCGTTGAGTAGGGCGGCATACGAGTCTAACAAATGAAATTAAATGAATGAAGGATGCCCTGGGACTCAGCAGCTTGACCAGGATTACACAGAAGATATGCTGTGGAATCAAACTCCCAACCCCCGGTTTAGCAACAAAGTACTCTAACTCGCTGAATCACCAGTTTTGCTCCTAGGCATGGGAGGAAAGTCAAGCTGTGATAAAAGTAACAGCCCAATGGGCAAAGCAGCTGAATCAAAACTGCTACCGTACTGTATTTACATGCATATCCAGTGGTGGGCTGTCAAATTTTTTACTACCCCATCGAGGGCGGAGCTGATGTCGTGGGTGGAGCTGACATCATGATGTCATGGGCAGAGCCAATGTCATGATGTCATGACATTGTGGGCGGGCCAACGTAAAAAAAATAAAAAAATAAAAGAAATAAAATAAAAATAAACACACACACACCTCAACCCACCTACCCACCCACCCACAACACAAACCTGTCACTTACCCTGGATCGTTGGGGAGCAGCAAGCAACAGCGGCAGTGCAGCAGCAAACTGCATCAGTGACAATCCATGGTGGCAGCAAACCGCAGTGGCGGCAAACTGTTGCAGCGGCATGGCGCAGCAAGGAAAGGCTGCTGCCGCTTCTCCAGGTGCTGCATTCACCTTTTTTGGGCAGCCAAAATGGCTGCTGGGAACTGCACATGCATCAAACCTCCATTTGATGCATGCACACTTCTATTTTTTAGTGTGCATGCATCAAATGGAGGTTTGACACATGCGCAGTTCCCGGCAGCCATTTTGGCTCCAATTTGTTTAAAAAATTGGGCTGCCAGTGAGGCATCCGAAGCGGACGCCTTAAAAAAAACCCTGGGTAAGTTCTCCCCCCCCCCCCGGAGAACCACCCGGGATTGTTACCACCGGTTCTGGCAAACCGGTGCAAACCGGCAACAACCCACCACTGTGCATATCTACAGAAGTGGCTAACACATAACCTATGCAGTTATATTGTAGGGAGAAAAGACAGTTAGCTGCCTATGCTGTTCTGTCTATTTTCACAAAATTTCTATGGAAACTCCTGCTCTTAGACATCAGATTGGGAAGATCCTGTCACTCTGTTCTAAAGGCTCTTGTGAACACAGCATTATGTTAAAGTGTTCCTGTCATCATTAATTACACATTAAATTCAAGATTTTCTACTTCCTTCCACTAAACCTTCTCATATATTTGGCCATTAAAGCCAACCTCCACTTTCTATTATGAGAAGTATCCTGGAATGGACCTTTTCTTCCTGTATGTTGCTGATGGTACATGGTTTCTAGAATGAGAAATAGAGGCAGTTAGTAAGACTATTAATAACACTCACAGTGTAGCAGGGAATCCAATAAAATGCAACAACTGATGTTCACCTTATTTTAGAGCCTTTTTGCATACATAAATGCTTGGAAAAACAGGATTCCATTTGAACTGTAAGTTCAGACTTTGTAAAGGACCACAGAAGAAAGATGACAGACTAACAAGAACTCAATTAATTTAAGCCTTACTGACCGAACAAAACTGGAAAAATTACAGAGGATAATAAAAATAGAGCTACATCATTACAGTTTTGAATTGAAATAAAAGACATTGAGACTCTGGAATAGACTAAAAAGGTTCCTCAGGGGGAAGCTAAAAACAAGTATTGGCTACGTTGACTGAGAAGTGCTATGACTAAAAATTTACAGAGATTACTCCAGAGGACTGAGGTAAATGACTGGCTAAGAAGATCAGTTGTTCCTCTTAAACCTTCCTGTCTTGCACTTGCTGGCAAGCCTTGTATCTTCCTACTTGGCAGTGGTTTGAACAGATCAGCAATGCTTATGCTCACAGCCTTCCCATTAAAATACAGTAAAGAGGCATCACTACAATCATTATAGCAATCAAATGGCTGGGCTGGCAAATGTGATGCGTTGGGTATGATTGTACTAGCCAACAATGTTACAAGAGAGTCCTATAAGGGCTAGGCTCATAGGTTTTAGATAAGAGCTGGGGCAAAAAGCACTTCCTATTATGAGAAGTATCCATTCTAGATTTTTTTCTCATGTTGCTGATGTTACATGGTTTCTAGAAAGAAAAATAGCCGCCTAGAGTCAGGTTCGCCTGATTAGGGCGGGATAATAAATCTAAATAAATAAATAAATAAATAAAATAGAGGCAGTACCTAGATTAGCTACTCCCCTTCGCATCCATAAAATAGCCATTAAAATGCACTGTACAGTAAAATGCCAGCTTATGAGTGCCTTGGGTTATGTTTGCTGCAGCTTATGATGGCAAATTCTACGAAAATGACGTCCCAGCTTATGAATATTTTTTTTGCTTACGACTGGGAATTAGACCACCACTGCCATTTTAGAGTCTAAAATGGCAGCACCATGCCATTTTAGACTCTAAAATGGCGCCTGCCCTCCACTGCTGGACGTCATGATTCGTACTTTACTGCTGCAGCAGCAGGAGACTGTGGGGACCATATTCACTTCATTCCAGTCTTCATCCAAGGCCCTCCATGGTGCTACAGCTGGGAATGTGCGCCTTGACACCCAGCGCATTACCAGGAAGTTCCAGACTGGCATGCGTTCCCAACTAGGGTTGCCAGATGTCCTGGTTTTCCAGGATTTTCCCGGATTCAATCTGTCCCGGCTGTTTCCAGAAAAAACATGTAAAAGTCCCGGATTTTTAAATTTGAACAAAGAAAGCAAGATCACCCCTCACCAAGGGAATTTTGCATAGAGTTAATTCACTGCCTCCTTCCTTTCTTTCAATTATCCTGCTTGAAAGTGGTGAAGGCAAAACAGCACCACGAGAAGCCCGCCAGGGAGAGGAGACACTTGCAAGTGAGATAACTGAAAGAAAGGCACGGAGGCAGTGAAATAACTCTTTGCAAATATCCCTTGGCTCACCTTGAAGTTTGAGGGACAAGGAGCCATCCTCAGCCCTTTTCCTTGAAAGCTGGCAGGAAGCAAGAAATACCCATATCTAAGAAGCCAAACCTCCACCATACACTGGGAAGGATTCCTTCTTCACGTGACCATAAAGGGTTAATTGCATAGGTTCGGTATTCCTAGAGAGGAAGAGGACAGGGTAGACAGAAAGTGAAGAGTCCTCCATCGCAAAGATTCTCCTCCAAAATAAGTCAATTCCTGTCTCCTGCTTTTCTCCTTCCAGAGGTAAATGGAGGCGCCATGGACTGCATTGCCGTTCAGTGCCCCTCTTTAGTACTTTCTTCCACGGGATCCTTGTGTGATGTTTGAGGGTGAGTCTATTTCAATGTTGTGTGTGTGTGAAGGGGAGGGTGGGGTGACCTCAGGGGAAGGAAGGGTGGTTTCAAGAGTGGCCCAAGACATTTTATTCAAAAAAATAAAAACAAAAATAGAACCATCAAGAATAGTCATTTGCAAGAAGAATCACATGGGGGGGGGGGAATTCCTGACTAGTTTATTTTAAATTGACGAAGGCTGTCTGCCCTGGACGGGGATTCTGTGGGGTCTTAGAGCTGCAGTCTCTCTGACAGCTCCATCAGACACATGCGCAGTTTGAAGAATGCAATGACATCATGTGGCTGTGGTTTGGCGGCAGAGAATTATGGCAGCCCTATTCCTGGTTGAAGCGCCGCCGGGGGGGGGGCTTGGATGAAGACTGGAATGGAGTGGATATGGGCCCCGCAGTCTCCCACCACCACCGCCATCTGGCCTCCCCTGGAGAAACCACTCAGGAAAAAGCAGCAGCATGTAAAAGGTATGGATATGCTTTGTCGTTCTTTTTTCCTTTTACTGTTTGTTTTGGGGTTTTCCTCCCTCCACCTCCTGCACCTAGATTGATTGATCTCCACTTCTGGAGGTCAGCTGGGGGGGGGGGAGGGGGTGTTTTTAGGGACTTTCCATTTCTCTCCCTCACCTCAAGCACTCCCCCTTTTCTACCCCAGGTGTTAATCAGCTGGGGAGTTCAATGAGGTGCGGAGGATCGTGTCTGGCAATTTTTTTGTGTGTGTGTATCTTATCATTATTATTTTTGGTCTGGTCAGGACCTCCCCCCCCCCATGCATTCCTATGGGAAAACTTGCTTCAGTTTACGATTTTTCTGGTTTACGACGACGGCTGTTGGAACAGACCAACGTCATAAACCAGGGTTTTACTGGACATACATTTGTAATACTGTAAAACACCGGATAACGATTGGATCGGATAACGCTAAAATCGCATAACGTTAAGTAATCTGGGGAGGAGAATTGGATCGAATAACGTTAAGGTCCTATGAGATGGATCGGATAACAACCGCTAAAGCCTGTGCGGTTACAATGTATCTCTATGGAGCGTTAACGTTATCCGATCTATCCCATAGGATTTTAACATGGATTGGATAACACTAGAAATCGGATAACACCAAGACCTGTGGAACCAAGTTTTAGCGTTATCCGGTGTTTTACTGTACTTTTAAATATTTGGTGGGCAAAATGCAATCCACAGACTACATAGGTCCCCTTAGAGGCTCAATGCCATTCTATTGAACCATCTCAGATCATCCTAACCCTTTCCCTTTCAAATCTGGAAATCCCCCCCCCCCGACCCAAATCATCTCTCCCCCCCAAAAAAAAATGCCATGGGAGCAAGACCTTGCACTGTGCAGGCCCTAGAAGGGATGGATTTAGGGCTGTAAGTCGCATTTGAGGGTATTTTCTCGAGCCCCAAACAGTAGCAAACATGTATGGCCTTCCAGGGTCTAGGGCAGTGGTTCCCAACCTTTTTTTTTTTTTTTTGGGCCATGTGCAACCTAAGCATCTCTAAAATCCTGATGCTCCCACCTATGACATATTTTTATTATTCAAAAGTGAACTCCTATTCACATGGATGAAGCCTAAAAAGCCATTAACTTGGTCTAAACAAGCTTCCAAATCCCTCCTCCCTTCCCCGGTGGGACATATGTCCCTCATTGGGAACCATGGTTCTATAGCAGGGGTGCCCAAACTTTTGGGGCCGTGGGCCAATCATGTGGTTCAGGAAGCCGGTCACTAAGGCCCGGGGGCCGGGTGTGGCCCCTGACGGCAATTCATTAGGCCCACGAAGCCCTCGTCGCTCCTGAAAGTGGAAGTAAAATGCGCCCAAACGGGCACATTTTACTTCCGCTTCCAGGAGCGACGAGGTCTTCGCGGGCCGGATGAATTGCCATTAGGGGCCGCACCTGGCCCCCAGGCCTTAGTTTGGGCACCACTGGTCTATAGGGAAAAAGCAAAAGTCCCCCCTCACTCTGATTCTTGGAAGAGTCCTGCTTTAAATTACTGAGGTGCTCAACATCAGAGATAGGGAAATCATCTGTTTTGGATTATAGCTCCCAGTGACAGCGCTGGTTGATGTATTTTTGAGAAATATAGTCCAAAACAGTCACTTTTCCCATTTCATATTCTGTATATGTTCTATATCAAGGGTGCCCAAACTAGGGCCTGTGGGCCGGATCTGGCCCAAGGCACCAAACCAGCCAGCCAGCACCCTTGCCGCTCCCAGAAATGTTAGTAAAATGAGTGTGTTCATGTACATAACGCTGCTGTAAATGATCAGCGGCTGTTGTAAACACCTCTATGACAGCTGTAGGTCATTTATGTCCGTGTTATGCACCTGTATGGGTGTGTTATGTGCATGCATGGGCACATTATGTGCATACACATTTTACTTCCGCTTCTGATGGGAGGAACCACGTGACCGGCACACTCAACCACATGACTGGCCCACAGCCCAAAATGTTTGGGCACCCTGTTCTATATGTTAACATCATGAGGTAGTATGTCTCAGAATGCCAGTCACTTGCGGGGTGGGGGTGGGGGATACGAGAATACTTTTATCCTACTGCCCTGGTTATGGTCCCCTTCTAGGCATTAGCTACATCACCTAAAAAACATTTTCAGGAAGGGAAGGCTGACATGTTGGGGAAGGGGTGACCAGGACACAAGCTGGACATAAATCACCGATGGCTGGCAGTTGGGGCATAAATAATATTTTAAAATAAAATGGCCACTTTATGGAATCCACTTCACAACAGGAATACTGTACAGCCATTAGAATAAATTACTTAGGAAAATATTAGCTACATGTAAAGAAATAAAGGCCTCTCCTTGCACCCACTGTTCATTCGAACTAAATGAAAACTCCATATTGAGAAGTACTTTATCTGAATACTAGATGCTAGGAGCCATTGCACCATGATCTTATCTGTTGGTTTCCAAGAGAGATCTGTCTGACCACTGCTGGAAACTGAAAATGGGATTAAATGGACCTGCAGTGTGCTGTTGAAGAAGAAATTACTAGGGTGTGATTTACTTTGGGATTTCAGGAGGCTCTTGAGTAGACAATTGGGGCAAATGGACCGAAAAAACAGGAAAGAAAAGATGGGGTTCTTTTGAAAATCTGGACCTACTGCATAAACAAAGAGAGAAAGTTCAGCAGGGGATCCAAGTATGTTTTCACTATCTCAAAGACTGAAAATCCAATCCCCTTGCAAACAAGAAACCCAAAACTATGAAAATTCAATCCTTGTGCAAACAAAAACTCCAAAACTATTTTAAAATACTTTGCATTCCTCTATGTCTCCCAAGCCTCCTGGAATTTGTGTCACTTCTGCTCACTTCCAAAAGCACTTAATGTTTTATGCTCTCACATGGTCCATCCAAATGTCCACAGATTTGCCCCAGCATGGAGTTATTTAATTCTCATCAGAACCTCTTTTAATGCCTGCCTCTTTCGGCCACAGATTTCCATGAATTGTTCAGACATCACCATAAGCCTCTACAGATGGATGAGAAATATCAAGAATGTGCTCTGATTTGTCGGGGTAGAGGTCTTTTTTTTTTTTAAGAATAGCTTCAGTTCTTTCTGGGGCTTTTAAAACTGAGCCTTCTCCCTTGAATTTTCCTTCTGGCATTATTCTGAGCAAGGAATTAATGGCTGACCAACAGATATGCCCAGTTCTAAAGACTTGATCTCAGAACTTTCACTAAATCCAGATGTTCACAAGTATTTTGACACTTGGTGGCCAGCTGGCTGTAAGCCTGCAAAGCATCCCTTTCTTTTTAATACTCAACTAAAAACAATATTGTAATAGTATATAGGCATGGAATTTTCAAATGCATGGACTACAGCTCCCAGAAGCATTCAGAAAACCACTTAAACAGACTTCTGGGTCTAGCTCTAATCAGGAAATGATTAGACAGATGTTTTCTGTTTCTGTACTCTTGCAGCCAATCTCATCCTGTGGAGAAGTAGATAGGCAGGTCTGAATGTTATCAGAACTACAAGAGATTGCAGGCCTGGTAGGGTTTTATTTTTTGAGAGGCTTTTGGGCACACCCTTAAAGGGCAAAGAGTATCATACTCATGATCCTTTGCAACTTCCACAGAATTTAGCCCTGCCTACACATTTTCCCAGCCTTCTCCACAGACTTTGCAAGAGAAGCCTGTCATCTATAATATTTCATACATCCCTAAGAGTTTAGTTTTTTCCAGAAGCGTAGCTTACCTTGCCGGGGCCCCATATAAAAATTGTTTGGGGGCCCTTTAGATGTGGGGCGGAGCTAACGTCATGACATCATGACGTCATGGGGGGAGCCAACGTCATGACGTCATGATGTCGTGGGCGGGGCCAAAAATAAAAATAAAATAAATAAAAATAAAATAAATAAAATAGAATTAAAATGTAAAAAAAAAAAAAAACCACACACACCTCAACCCACCCACCCACCTACCCGAAACACAAAAACCTCACTTACCTTAATCCTGGGGCCTCTTCTTCCTCCGCCTCTGCTGTCACCGCCGCCGCACCGCCGCTGCTGCCGATCGCTCCCTCGCCGCGCACGGCGAAGGCAAGGGGCAGTTGTGGAAGGCGAGCGGGCGAAGCGAGGCAGCCCTGAGGCCCTCCCCCCGGTTGCCGCGGGGGCTCCCTGGCAGGCTGCGCCAGCCCGGGCGGGGCTCTCCACCTCGACGCTGGGGTGGGAGTCCACCAGCTGCAGGACCAGCTTGCGCGCCCCATCCCGCACGCAGGCGGCAGGTGAGCTCCAGGCGCGCGCGGCAGGTGAGTTCCAGGCGCGCGCGGTAGGTCAGCTCCAGGCGCGCTCCAGGTGACCTGCCGCCTGCCGCGGGACGGGGCGCGCCCGCGAGCTGGTTCTGCAGCTGGTGGACTCCCACCCCAGCTGCGACTGTGGAGAGCGCCGCCCGGGCTGGCGCAGGCAGGGAGCCCCCGCGGCGACCGGGGGGAGGGCCTCGGAGTCGGGGCTGCCTCGCTGCTTAAAAGCTGCGGCTCTGACTCCGACTCTCCGACTCCGGCTTTTTTAAAAAAATTGGAGCCAAAAATGGCTCCAATAAAGTGCGCATGTGCAGAAACTCAATCTGACACATGCGCAATGCATCAGATTGAGTTTCTGCGCATGCGCAGTAAATTTTTGCTCTTTTTTATTTTTAATTTTATTTTTTGCCGTTGGGGGCCCCCGTAGCCCGGGGGCCCCGTATAATTGATACGGCTGATACGGCGGTAGCTACGCCTCTGGTTTTTTCTGCCTTTTCCACAAGATGAAAATGGCTGCTGAAGTCTGATTTTACTTGCTGAAGAACTTGAAAATACCTTTCATGATCTTTTCCCCCTTGATTCCAGCCCTCAAGGTATCTGGTTGCGGGAATTCCTCCAGATGTCTATGGACTGTAGACAACAAACTCTGCAAACTCCATGCCTAAAGCTAAAAATGAACATGGGCAGCAAGGAGGGACCATTGCCTGTAGGCAATGGGCGGTATTTGTTTGGATGGTGCTAGGACACAGAATGCTGCCTTTATGGATTCTTGCACCAGACTCTATGTGAATGTGCCAGGCACAGTTGGCACGGCCAACAATTAGTTTCTTTCACTAGAAATGAACAATAGTAATTTGAACAAGTATACTAGTCGAGCTTCAAGAATATATAGATCACCTGATTAAACCACTGTAAAGGAAAAACATCTTCCCATCCAAACACGATATTTCTGTTGCTCTATCTTGCAATCTATGCAAGTAGTCTGGAAATTCCTGTACTAAAAAACAAACTCTAGACCAGATGTATACATTGGGGAATATGTACTTTATCTTACCATGAAAAAATTGCTTTTAAAATTATTTTACTGTATAGAGATCCAGGAATAGAAGGTCTAGGAAGAACCTTGGCACTCCAGATGTTCTTAAACTTTAATTCCCAGAAGCCTTGATCAGCAGGAGTGCTAACTTGGGCTTCTGGTAATAGAAGCCCAAGAACACCTGGAGTACCAAGGTTTGCCATCACTAGTAGGTACTGGATTCTCTTCGTGTGGTTTCTATAGCCCAGTGCTTTCCAAACTTTTCATCATCACACACATCTTTTTGATTTCCCCCCGAAAATCCTTATTCCCCTCATCTCTTCTTTACAAACATCCAACCTTCCTTTAACAAAAAAGTCAATTTGTAATGTATAATAAAATATAAGCTATTTACACTGATAAAAAATATTTCCCTTACAAATACAGTATCTCAACCTCTTGTACCCCATCCTTTGAAATTTCTTCACGCCTGCCATGGGAGAGTCATTCCCTCAGTTTGGGAACCAGTGTCCTGGCCATCTGAACCAGGGTATAAGCAGCTCTCTTCTGTATGAGAATGTGCAAAATGGATGAAAGTACTTGTTTGATGAGATACACCGTGTGTCGATTTCCAAGAAGCACATGCTGTTGCAACACATGAAGTACAATTACTATTTTCCATCGCCATTAATTAGAGCTGATGGGAATGGAAGTTAAACAACAGGAGAGGTCAAGAGTTCCCCAGCCCAGTCCTGTTCTGTGCTAAGGCACTGTGTGTAGCAATAAGTCATTTTAATGCAGGAGTATTATTATTATTTTGCAATGTCCATTTCTGATGAGCAGAGCTTGTTGTTGATGGATACCCCTAACTGGCAGGATACCCTGTATCAACACATCAGTTGGGTGAGAAAGGAAAAAGTTGATGAACAAACTCAGTAAACTTATTAACTTCTTGTCCTCCTCTCTATACATGCATTTCCTTCTTAGATTGTAATAAATTCATTTCCGATTTTAGGTGAAGATATAACAAACATGGGGGGGGGGGGAATTCAGTGTGAAACAGGCCTATCTGTCCCATCTTGCCATTCCTTCAGGTGTTAGGCACACAATATTTATAGTCAAACAGAACGCATGTATCACTAACATACACCTTAAATATAAAAATAAAAGAATTATTCAAAAAGGAAGTCCTTACTGTCATGCCAGTCATTCAAGCAGCCATTGTGTTCACAAGATTAAATCCATGAGATCCATTCTATTCACACATTGTATTTCTCCCTGTGAGTGAACAATAGGGGAAGGTTGGGACTTTGGATGTGAGAAACACATATGTTGTGGGATCCCTCACTTTAATGTATTATAGATCTTAAAACCATTTACCATAACTGTCACACTCTCATATTAATTGCCATTATGGATTTGGAGTTAAGATGCTCCTAAAGGGGTCAACATTGTTACAATTTGTACTAGAACCCAGAATTTCACATGGTAATCTTGAGATATTATGTTACCTTCTTCTCTATTATATTTCATGTAGTTCTCAAATGTCAGATGTACTTAAATACTGATTTTTGACCCTGAATGCAGAAATGACTGTAATTATCTCATTATTAGGTTTACAGATGATGCATTTTGTGTGCTGTCTCATCCTGATCATCCCTGTTCCACACTTACTGGTTCATATAGCATGGTTCATGCTATACTGGATTGCTGGTACAAAGTTCTTTAAAAATATACATTATTCTGAGTTCATGTGGATTGTATAAAAACTGCCAGGTCTCCTGTCACCTCCCCTCATATGGGGTTGAGGCAAGTCTATCTTAAATTTGAGAAAGGGCTCATCCTTCTGGAGGTTCTGTGGCTTCTGGGGAATGCTTAGTAGAATCCATGTTCAAGCTATCTGGGAAACTCAAACTGCTCATCCACCTGTAGTCTTATCAAATCAGAACTCACTGAAGGCTCAGTTAACGGGGACAGTGAGTACAAAGATGAACAGAGGCACAAAGGGCAGAAAGTGTATGGCAGGGGTTCCCAACCTTTTGCTGCCAGTCAGCTGAGGGGCCCGTCACGTGATTCTTCCCAGTAGCGCATGCATTTGCACTGCATTTCTGGGTGTTTTCCCCAGCTCCTCTGCTTCGCCTGGAGGAGGGAGCAAGGGAGGAACATTTTTTATTTTTTTGCCACATTTTTGTGGCGTTTCAGTGCAAAAACGTGGTGATTTTAGCACTTCCAATTACATTGGGCCACTTCTGGTGGGTTGGCAGCAATCCAGCCCAGCAGCCCTAGGTTGGGATCCCCTGATGTATGGTATGAATTTTTAAAAGTAAGGCAAGGGAGTGGCTAGAGGTGACTACGTATTTTCCTTACAGTGATATCATGAAAGCCAATGTAGTAATTCAGATTCCTGGCCCAAAAAGTGTGCAAAAGTTTCTTTTTTAGACTGCAGAAGAGAGATTCTGGGGGCAGTAGTTCAAAAACTTAGTTTTCTAAAGCTTTGTCAGAAAGCATATTCAGATGAAGAGAGAGCATATTATTTCAAACAGATCTGAAAAGCTGAAAATAAGGGGGAAGGTATGCTTAGAGAAAATGAATGGGAATGCATAACACTGGTCACAACAATATTATCTGATGGGAAAACAGCACTGTTTTGGAAATGCCACACTAGAGCTGTGCAATGCACAAACCATGTGCTCCGAAGTTGGATAATTCAAGTGACTTGTTTGCTAAGAGTGAAGCCATCTTGTTATTGATTGGCAATGATATAGGAAACATTCTTATTCTGAACAAGAGTCCAGTATTGTCAACACCGACCAGGTTTCAGGCAGTGATGCCTGCCCTAGTTGAAGATCCCACAGGTGGAACCTAGGATTTTTTGCAACGAAATCATGTGCTCTACCACTGAGATACAGTCTGTCCCTTCCCCAAAGTGGGATTAGTCTAAAGCAGGGTTCCTCAAACTTGGCTCTCCAGATGTCCTTTGACTTCACTTTCCAGAAGTCCTGATAAGCAGGTGTGCTAACTTGGGCGTTGGTAATTGAAGTCAACCCTGGTCTAAATGATCAGAGTATAGAAGACTTATTTGATTTTTCTCATTTGTAGTCTTCTACCTTGTTCTTGCTATAAACAACAGTTCTGGTTCGCACTAGAACAGTGGAGCAATTGTGGCCTTCATCGTGTTATTGAACTACTGTACAAGTCCATAGTTTCTATCCATTGGCCATGCTGGCTAGTGATGGTGGGCAGCACCTGGAAGGATAAAAGTTTCTCTCCTTTCAGTCCAGACCTCTATTACAAAATGCTGTGATTTATTAGGCAAGGAAGTAATTTTGTATTTGTAGTTTACATTGCAAGCTGTCATCAAATAACGAAGTTTCTTGCAATAATTCAGTGAGAGAAAGGAATTTCTCCTCTAACTTCTAGAGATGAACTAACTCCTTGTTGGGATTTGTAAGGTCACAAATTATTTGAAGTAGAATGTGAGCCTTATACCAGGAGTCCTCAATTTTATTATGCTGGGGGCCGGGTCACGCTCCCTCAGTCAGCTTCAAGGGCCAGATGGCCATTTTGCTTTTCCTCCACCACATGGCACTTCCTGGTGTGGTGGAGGTGGTGGCGGGCCACATGAAGTGGTTCCACGGGCTGCATCCGGCCTGCAGGCCCCAGGTCGAGAATCCCTGCCTTATACAATGAGCATGGTAGGTAAACGAATAATGCAACTGCATTACCAGTGTTGCAGAAGGACTTTAATAGTTCTCAGAATATTGAACACACATTGTTATCAGCAGAACATGTTTCTGACAAGAATAGGGAGACCATACAATGGCATTTCTGAAACTGCCACTCTTTTAGATTAATTGGAATCTGTTTTGTATTGCTTTCTCTTCATTCTCATAGGCCCACTGCTAAACAGAACCTCTTTTCCTCTAAGTGGCGAATGAATAATATCATAGAATTTGTCATTGTGATTTAAAAGATGGCTGAGAATTCTCACTTAGTAGAAATTAATGCATTTCTAGCCCTTTAAGAATGATTCTCTATTCTATCTGCTATTCTATCTGTTGAGATCATTCTAATGACTTACCACTTATCCTTAATAAAAACATCTGCTGACTTGGTGTTTAATATGGGCACATATTGCTTCTCTGTCTTTACAAAGTCGCTGGGTTTCTCCATACCAAGAGAAATGGTTAATGCTTACAGCCTTTTCCTTCCTGTGTTCTGTATTCTAACCACAGGAATCACTGATGAGTGACATGAGACACTCCATCCTTTTCCTGTTCATCTTCTGTCCTCCAATGCATATGATGCCTGTTCTGTGAGTAGGAAAGTCGTTCTGGGAACTCCCTCCCAGAGTTTTTTTTTTCCAGTGCAGGAAGAACTAGGCCAGAAAGCCACTTCAGTGGGAGTTCAGCCAGAATCCATGTTTCGCCACACCCTCCTGGAGGCGGATGTAGTTTAGTGCATATTTACAGCAGCAGCATTTTGTACTGGTTCCTACAATGAACATCTTCTCATCTCACAATTACAATTTTTAGGAAAGGAAATCTATATTACAAGTATTAATAATCTGGACTGGTATAGAGTTCTCTTTTGCTTCCTTCTTCCTCCACTAGGCCAGCTTCTGTGTATGGGGCTTTTAAAAAGCTGTGAAGATTATATGCATTTTATACTGCTCCCAGCCATCAAAAATGCATAAATTCAAATGCAATACAACTGTTCGTAAAACTCTCCATTTTGTGGATCCAATATACTTCTGTATTACTAGATTAATAGTCTTTCAAACTACTGTATTCTCACTTACATGGGTTTCATAGTTACGAACAAACATTCACATCTATTTTGTCTGTCCCATTTTTAATTTAAAAATTATAGGAATTATTTAGAAATCTACATTCATATAATTTTTTTAAAAAAATAAAGCCTTCTTTTTACACAGAATATATGCCAAAATGTTGTTATAAATTTGCACCATGTCATGTCAGCTCCAAATATGCCATCTCTAGAATACGAGGATTAGAATCATCCTGTTTTTTTGTTGTTGTTATGGTCTGGTCGATTCTTTCTGGACAAAGACCAGACGAACACAGGTTTATACCTACAGTATCTCTAAAATATAGACACATACTTTTTGGCACTTGAAGAGCAATAGATAACTACAGTCATCAAAAAGTTATGTCAAGATACTAACCATGTTCTGCATTGCTATGACAAAAAGAGAGAGAGGATATAGGTCACTGACTCCCCCTCCCCTTATTACCAGTCTCATCTTGAATCGTAGATCGCACTGCTAAATACCTCCTCCCCAACAAATGGATATTTTGTACCATGTTCGAAAAAGAACCATTCACCAACCTTTTGGTCCACTACAAAAGCAACCCTTAGATATGTCCAGGTGAAAACAATCTGTTTTATTACAATCGCTTGTGGTGCACATCCTTGACTGCAGAGAAATACCAGATGTATTCAGTAGCAAAGAAGGCAACCCTTCATATTGGA
Source organism: Furcifer pardalis (assembly GCA_030440675.1). Classification (NCBI taxonomy): domain Eukaryota; kingdom Metazoa; phylum Chordata; class Lepidosauria; order Squamata; family Chamaeleonidae; genus Furcifer; species Furcifer pardalis. Next base: position 38,240,381 of record CP126896.1, read on the forward strand.
TTGGCTTTTGGACTGGGAATAAACCATTATCTCCTTGGAAACATCAGTTTATTGAAGATACACTTGGCATCAGTTTCAAAAGCTATATGTTACGCACGATTCAAATAGCCGAATAAAGATTTTTTTGCCATAGTGCTGAGAAGTAACTGAAAGCCTTTGTAAAATGACAGTTGTTACCAGTTCACACCGGTAGTTGCCTTCTGTTCACAGGTACATTTTCTATGCAAAAAGAGAGCGAAAGCAACTTTCCCAAGGAAGGGATCTGACTGTCTTTCGCCCTGCTTTGGGGCGTATGTGTGAGTTCTGTTCCCCAACAAATCTTACATTGCCACACATTATAGGCCCCCACAGGGCAGTGGTGCTAAACCTCGGCACTCCAGGCGTTCTTGGACTTCAATTCCCAGAAGCCCAAGTCATCGCTCCTGCTGATCAGGGCTTCTGGGAACTGAAGTTCAAGAACATTTGCAGTGCCGAGGTTTGCCACCACTAGCATAGGGTTTATTTTCAATAATTTGGAAAAGACGTCATCAACCTGCGACATTCATTAAAACCTGGCCACGCCCAGTGGCTTTTTATGAAACCAAAATATGCTGGGGTGGGTGGGTAACCAATGGCAGGTTCAAAAAATGCAACCTGAGGACACAGCCAATTTTTTAAATAAGTTCACGGACCACCGACCCTGAATAGCCAAGCAGAGGGCCAAGCAAGCAACCCTTGGGCTGACATGAAACCATCCCACCAGGAAATTGTGTATGACTAGATGGAAATCCCAGAGAGCGCCGTGCATGCATAATCTAAGCATCCAGGCAGGTGGCGGACACCCCCCCCCCCAGCACATTCCTTCCCACCGCAAAGAAGCCTTTCTGGACGGAACAGCTCCTCTGCTGGCCCGACCTTCTCCGTGTAAGCCTCTCACTAGAGAGGCGAGGGAGGGGGGGAATGTGAGGCATGACAAGCAAGCGAGCCACCCTTGGCTCTCGCTCACCCACCCACAGGCTCGGCGTGCCATTCCCATTAACATCCTGTACCCTCCAGAAAGCTCAGCCTCCTCCAGAGAAGGCGGCGGAGAGGGGAGGAAGGAGGCTCTGGCGCTGCCCGCCGAGGCGGCGGCGGCGGCCAGGGGAACAGAGAGAGGCTGAAATAACCACGCGGCCTCTGCTTTCCGAGGGGTTCACATGAGGACAGCCGACATACTTTGAAAGGGAAAGCAGGGAGAAAATCATCATCATAAAAAAAGGGGCGGGAGGCGGAAGCAGCCACGCCGCCAGGGCAAAGCTCCTCTCCCCCCCCCCCTTTTAAAAGCATAACGGAGGAGGTTCCTTGGTGGGGGGGGGGTAAACAGGGGGTGCCCCCCCGCAGAGCCCTCCCCCTCTGGGGGCTGAGAGAGAGAGAGAGAGACAGCGGGAGCTCACCTGTGTGCACTCTGTAGTGGGCTTTCAGGTGAGACGACTTCCCGTAGACTTTGCCGCAGCCGCCGAAGGGGCACTTGTGTCTTTTCTCGACGGCCAGCTTCCCTTTGGCGGCGGGGCCCCCTCCGCCGCGCAGGTGGGCCAGGGGGTCGGGCACGCCGCCCGCCTCGACGCCCTCGGCGGCGGGGCTGCGCGACGGGCTGGAGCCCGACTCGGTGGTCACGTCGCTGTCGGAGCCGGCGTCCTCGTCGGGGCTCTCCACGCTGTCGCTGCAGACGGAGGGCGCCGGCAGGGGCCGGTACTTGTTCAGGTCCAGCAGGCTTTTGGCAATGGTCACCAGGGTGCAGTAATCCTTCCAGGCGTCCCGGGGGTCGCCCATCTCCTTGGTCACCGCCGCCCCGTCCTCCTCCTCCTCCTCGGGCATCTTCAGCAGCTCCGCGCCCCGGGCCGCGTCCGGCGGGGCCGCGGAGCGGTTGGAGATGGAGACCAAGCACTGGGCGGCCACGAAGTCCACGTAAGCCACGGCTGACATCCTGCCGCCGAGGGTCGGCCACCGCCGGCTCCTCCGCCCACCCCCGCCCGGAGCAATGGAGTGAGGGGCCAGGAAGGCGGGACACGAGGGGAGCAAACCCCGGGGGGGGGGGGGCGAAAATAAGGTTTTAGACAGAGATAGGTAGATCTCCTGGGGGGGGGGCGCCTCAAACTTCCTCGCTGCCTGCCGGAGAGTCTGCCGCCGCCCTCTCCCTCTCGTGGTAGGTAGGTGGGGCGGGTGGTGGGGCGTAGGAGGTGTTGCAATCGCTCAGGGGGGGCGGGGGGGTCGTCTCCTCCGGCAGCCAAAAGAAAGGTAAAAATAATAATAATAAAAAACCAGGCAATCAAGCATAAAAAATGAAATCCTCCTCCGCTCCGACGGCTCCGGGCGCTTACATAACCTCGACCAGGCGCGATCCTCCCCGGAGAGCCGCGCGGCTACCTTTGTGACCTCGTGGCCCCGGTTCGCAGGAAGGGCCGCCCGAGGCCGGGTGGGCGCCGGAGGGTCGTGCACTTCCGATGCCGCTGGATTAGGAGGGCGGGGGGGAGGGTTGGACCGGTCTGGCGACGTCGCCTTTTCCTCCTCCCGCTTCGGTTGCTGCTGCCGCTGCTGCTCCTCCTCCTCCGCTTTCTTCTTTAGGGAAAATAAAATGAAAATAAAAACAGGGTCACAAAGGGGGGGGGCGATTTCAAGTAAGCACCCAAGGAGGGGTGGGTGGGTGGGTGGTGTTCCTTGCCCTGCCCTGCCCGCCTTCTTCTGCTTCGCTTCCCTTCACCTCGGAAGTGAGACGGGGTGGGGGTGGGGGGGTGTCAAAGGACAGGCTCGGGAAAAAGGAGCCTGAGAGAGGAGTTCAGGAGTTCGCTCACCCGAGCCGCCGCGGCTTTTCCCCTCGTAGCCTTCGGGAGGCTTCCCAGCGCATTCACACGTTCGTCGGAAGGCGCGGCGCGGGAAAACACACAGCAGCAGCCGCCCCCGGCGCGGAGCTCTGCGAAAGTGGCGTCGGCGTCGGAGTCACCGACTTGGGCTGGTTCTGCCCCCCGCCTCGCCTGACTCACTCCCCCTTCGCCTCCGGCTCCTCCGCGTTCCCGTCGGGTCTTGCTCAGGAGGACCGGTCTCGCAGAAGCCCATCACACCGAAAGGCTCCGCCGCCGCCGCCCCCCCGACGCCCAATTGGTCACCCGAGTGATTCAACTCTGTTTACCTTCTCTCTCCCCCCCCCTTTCACCTAGAAGGGCCCTTTTTGCAGGAGAGGTGTGTCCACCGACGGGGACCGCGGCCAATCCTAAAGTCCCCTCCCGATGCCTCGTGTTACTCCTGGAGCTCCGCGGGCCCCCCCTTTTAAAAGGGCGATGGAAGGAGAGATTCAGACCTATGGAAGGAAGGACCGCCAGGGGCGCCCTAATCCTCGTCGGCGCTCCTGGACGGCGCCCCAGCGTGCAAAGGAGGGCGGTCTCGCTGCCCCCCCCCCCGCGCTTCCTTGCCCTCCAGGCGCAACTCTCTGGATCCCGGTGCACTCGGACTCCCAAGTTTGCACCGACGGCAGAGACGGGGTTAACGGGCTCCCTCGAAGTTCTGACGGTCCCGGCAACCAGCCAGCCAATCCAAAGTGATTGGACTGATGTCACTAACATCGGCTCCGCCAATCAAAAATAAATTCCGAGTAGTTTTTCACTTGTGAACCTAGAGAGGTATTTGGGGGGGGGGGGGAGAGAGACGGGGAGGACGTGTACCAGGAACAAATTGTAAACTTGAGGAAAATCGAGTAGATGAGGATGATGTCATTTAGTTTGAAATATTCGCAATCTGTCTCTCAGGCACTCCAGGCGGCTTACAACAAACAGATATTTCACAATGTATCGACTCCCTTTGTGTAGGGATAGACCTAAAGAAGCTCCTGATTAGGTTAAAAGAAGAGAGTGAAAAAGCTGCCTTGAGACTCAAGATCAAGAAAACCAATGGCAACAGGTCCTATCAGTCCCTGGAAAATAGATGGGGAAGTAGTAGAGGCAGTGACAGACTTTACTTTCCTAGGATCAAAGCTCACTGCAGATGGGGATTGCAGCCATGAAATAAAAAGGCGACTGATTCTCGGGAGGCAAGCGATGAGAAACCTGGGGAGCATAGTGAAAAGTAGAGACATTAAATTGCAAACAAAGATTCGCATAGTCAAGGCAATGGTATTCCCTGTGGCAATGTATGGTTGTGAGAGCTGGACCATTAGGAAAGCGGAGCGCAGAAAAATAGACGCCTTTGAGATGTGGTGTTGGAGGAGAGTTTTGAGAGTCCCCTGGACAGCGAGGAGAACAAATAGGTCAATCTTAGAAGAAATCAAACCTGACTGCTCCTTAGAAGGTCAAATAGTAAAGATGAAGCTAAGGTACTTTGGACATCAAATGAGAAGAGAGGACTCACTTGAGAAAGCCTTGATGCTGGGAAGGGTCGAGGGCAAAAGAAGAAGGGGACGGCCCAAGATGAGATGGCTGGATGGTATTGTGGAGATAATGGGCACAGAGCTGAGCGAGTTGAGGGGGATGGTGGAGGACAGGAGTGCCTGGAGGACAGTGGTCCATGGGGTCGCAGAGGGTCGGAATTGACTGTGCGACTGAACAACAACAAAAGGGATAGAATTATATACTGCCCTATAGTGCTTAGTACACTCCCTGGGTGGTTTCTGGGTAATTAACATTTTGCCCCCAACATACTGGGGCAAGCCTCAGAAGGATGGAATCCTGAGGCAACCTTGAGCCCTGTCAGGATCAAACTCTCAAAGTTTGGGCGGCAGTACAGCAGTTTAAACATGGTGGATAGGAGACCCAGATTCAAATCTTCACTTGGGCATATAAACTTAATAGGAGGGGGTTGAACTGGTAGAGCTGTTCCCTAAATATCCCATTTATCTTGAAAGTCCTATCAGGGTTGTTTTATGTCAATTCTACCTTCGTCGCACATAAAGGAGGCACCAAGATGTTAATTTGTGTGTGGTCAAAGGTGCAGTTAAGACAGATCTTGGTCAGGTAGTGATCTGTTCCTGACAATGGATTTATGTTAAGGTCCCTCATGCACAGTTTGCTTATATCCCATCCGGAAGCGAAGGCCAAACCAAACCAGGTACTAGTTGTGTTTTCCTGCCATGCAGAAAAAAAGTTTTTTATATATTAAAAAAGCTTATAATATAGCTTAGTGGTTCGGATGTGAAATTGGGAGTTTGATTCCCTACTGTGCCTCTTTGACATGGGCTGGACTCAATGATCTGTGGTTTTAAGCTGATTATAGTTCTAACTATTCTTTGGATGTATATTATTTTTTTTAATTATATATATTCCCATTTTATGTCAACCCCTCAGTTGACATATAGTGTTATGTAAGTTTTGTAGGTTTATATATATTTTCCTTACCTTGAGGGAGTTACTGAACATAATTATTTCAAATATTTGGAATTGCTGGAATGGAATTGCTACAGTAGAAACTTAGCATAGAAAAGGGCATTTGTTCAGGTTTCTATTATTAAAATGAATGACATTTTACAACGTGTAAGAGAGCAGTTTGCTGGCCCAAGCTGTTTGTAGTGTAATACTGTATTCACAACATGGTAGGAGTAGGGATGAATAAAGAATTATCTGACAACTGATAAAAGAATTGGGGAAACAGAGTTATCTGAGGGCTGTGAAAGAAACTAGTTTTGAAACCCCTCATTTATGCTGTGTAAATAAGTATCTTTACTCCACAACACCACATTAGAACATGGTCGTGGGTGGGGTTGAGGCAGGATGAGTCTCTTGTACTCAAATGCACAGTTATAGATTTGTGCTACTAGAACTCATTATAAAGTTATACTATTTTGAAACACTTCTGAAAGTCAATCCAATAGACCAAGTACAGTACTTGAAAGAGTAGGCAATGATTGTGCAACCATGTCTTGGGCAGAATAAAGAGGAATATAATGCAACAGGTATAAAGATGTTTATCTTAACATTAGGTATTTAATAAGCAGTGATTGGGAAGTGACAAAGATATTGTAGCATAGATAAGGAGATTTACATGTCCATTGCAATTAAAAGTCTTCCTACAATGAGAGACAAAGAGAGATAGTAAGTTAAGGTTTAACCTGTAGTGAACTTTATGGGCTGGGAATTGTAATCAAAAGGACCAGGAAGGATAGAAATGTGAACACTACAAGCAATCAGACTCATGATGTGTTTCACATTAGAAGACGAACAAGTGTATGAACACTTAAAAGTTGTGGATGACATAATTAGATCTTCTGACAGTGTCCCCAGAATAAATCTGGGGATAGAACTGGTTTCGGAGTCTGCCTCAGGGCCTGTTTCCATAGTTGTTATCTTTACCTTATTAGTATATTTTTATAAGTCATAGAAACAGACAATTAACGTGTTCAGTGGTCCAGAAGGAATAATTCTGTACTCCCAGCATAGCCTTCCTTATCAGTGTTATGTACCAGAACTGAGGATATTTTAGATCTCATTTTGCACAACTGAATATCCTGGGTGGGGCCGAAGGGAATTATATGCCAAAACATCTGGATGCAAAGGGTACTCCATCCTCATATTAAAGTGGTGAAAAACCATACTTTAGGAATATACTGTTACTTCTACTAAACAAGCTTATGGAAAATTAGCTGTAGTTCTCTCTCATATAAAATACATCACTGTAGGCCGTAGTTAGTCAACAAGCCAAAATAATCATGGTCAAAGACACCCATAAAATCTTCCCATTATCTTTATCTCAGGGGTGATGGTGGCGGTGGTGGTAATACTGTTGGCATGGTCAATATCATTGTGGGTATCACTTCATAAACAAGAGGTCCTCGGCTTTAATCTCTTTCCCATTTCAATTTCCACTTCATAAAAAGTTTTGTAGGTTAGAATTGTTTGCTTACAGAACAAGGGAATGTAAAATGGTGGTGCTGTACTTTGCATAGGAAGCAGCAGTAACTGGAGACATGAATCAGCAAGTTTTCTAGAAGAGGATTCAGCAGAACGTTAAACAAATAAGTGGCATATTTGCCAATGTTGAAAACAATATTTTAAGTAGAAAGTACAGGAGTTAGTCTTTAAGGTGCCACAACATTTTTTGTCTGGTCAGTAGCATTTCATCATGCTACTGACCAGAATTCTGTTGTTGTTCACATATGGTTTAGATAACTTGTGGTGACAAATTGAGGCTAATTTGTGAGGATTCATATCTTAGTCATGTGTGATGGGGCCGGGCACCTGATCAATGAACCACCACAATTTGCCATGGCATTTTATACAGGTGTTATACAAACACCATTAGGATTCTTACTATTACCCTTAGGTCAATATTGGTAGGTAAGGTTGTCAAAATGCTGTATGTTTATTTCCTATAAATATTTTTTCTTTGTTTATCAATCACCTGCTAGCAAGCCACTCTGGATGGTGTACAAAACATGATTAAAATCCAAACAGCCATAAATGAAATAAGTAAAAATAAACGTCGCCGTTGCTCAAAAGCCAGTTGTATCCAACTCTAGGGTATGGTGCTTATTTCCTATTACAGCCAAAGAGCCAGCACTGTCTGCATCTGCAGATGTCCCATGGTCATGTGGCAGGCATGACTAGACACCGGAGGGCATGGAATGCTGTTACCTTCCCACTGAAACAGTACCTATTTATCTACTTGCAATTTCTGGGTTTTGAACTACTAGGTTGGCAGGAGCTGGGATAGAGACAGGAGCTCACTCCATCGGGCAGTTCCACATCTGGCCTAGATATGGAAGAAGCAGCAGCACTTGATCTTCCAGTCATCCAGATTTGTTCGAGATACTTTACTCCAGTGTCTCACATGTCAGTTCAGACACAGGACAAGCCAGAAGCTGGCAGAATGCTGGTCTCCGTGTCAAAGGACTATCCCTTTAAGATTGGTCTTAAGAAGGTGCAGTGAGCTCTCTGGTGATCTTCTGACATCTTCTCAAACTGTCAAGCTGGTCTGTTTTATCATCTGTCGCTGTTTAGAATTGACATCTTCAGCTATCGTTGTGGGTTTTTCTACCTACTTGTTTTATATTCTGTTTTACTTCACAGCATTGTACTATGTCATATTTCATTCAGTCTTCTACTAGTGATCATCAACACCCCTTGAGAAGAAAGTCAAGAGAAAGAACTAAATAAGTGTGAAGGGGTGGTGCCTGGGCAGGGGAGGAAGCCATGTGCATTGAGCTAGCCAAGGTCCTGCAATTCCAGTCTGAGGCTACCTGCTTGGTGAAAAACAAGGAGGAGCCCTGTGGGGGTCATAATATCATAATAATTTCGTGACAGAAATTATTCTGGGTTGAAATGATTTTTTTGTGAAGAAACTCCACTCAGGGAATGCCCAAATGAGTCTCATTTCATTTCCCCAAGAGCTGGGACAGAGAAAGGTGCTCAAACCCAATACCCTGGTCTTGAACTGCCAACTAACAAGGTGAGCTTCTTAACCACTGAGCCACCACAGCCCCTGGGGTCATAATGACTAATGACTTTAGAGTTTCAAAAGCTGTATTTGCAACTGGCATTAAAGAGGTCATTATGGAGCAAGGACATTCTAAAGGGAAATTAATGCAAGAGATGGTTAAGTTACAATTCCTCAAGAAATTATAATCTGTCACCAGAGATTTGAATCAGTAAAGTGGTTTCTTATTACACTACAGGTATTCATTGACTTAGTTATGGATAGAATGTTTGTTTAATCGGTGGTATTTTTATGAATAGCTCATGTTAACCATGAAATCACCACTGTCCATTACTTCTTCATTTAATATTTCTCTGGCTTCACTTTCCAATCCAACCAACAGTGATATAGATACAACTGGATCTGCTTGTAACTCTGGACAAGACTTCATACATGAGAAGGAAGTGGGCTGTAGCCCACTAAAACTTATGCTACAATAATTTTGCCAGCATTTAAAGCTCACTGGAGTTGTGGAACTGATTAAACTACTCCTTAAATATATCACTGAGCTTGAATGTCCTATTAGGGTTGCTGTAAGTCAATGTTGACTTGATAACATATAATATGCAAAGTTTAAAAGCAGTATTTGTTTGAAAAGTAAAAAATAAAAAATGTGGTGGCACTTTAAAGCTCACACTCTATTTTGGTGAGAGCTTTCATGGATCAAAATCCATTTCTTCAAACATGGGAGTCCAAACACACACATTCTATATTTATTTCTTGCTAGTTGTATTACCAGTCTGGCCAGGTTATCCTGCTATGGTAACAAAGTAGACCATATTGCCAGCCACTCAATGCTGGCAGTTAACTAACTTGACAACTCTGAGGACTAATGGCCTTGGGTGGCAAAGTCCACAGGGAAGGCTGATGGTCCCCAAATGGATTAAATCCCACTTGACTCCATCTTGATGGGGAGCAGCAGCTTCATCAGTTGTGCCCTGGGGCTGAGGAGGGCCAGAAAGTGACTTGTGGAGTTGGGTCAGTGGTACGAGTGTCACGATGCGGAAGGTAAACTGAACACAACTGCATTATATTGTTCCCAGGACAATCTTCATGGCTGATTGCCATGATGATCGCCAATATTCAGAATCAGATATGACACTTAAAGAAGAAGAAGCTAGTTATATTCATGTCCAGATGAGAAAGTAGTAAAAGACAAAGTACCAACAGTTTGTTAACACAAAAACATGATTAGTAAAGGTAAAGATCGCCCTTCCTGAAAAGCCAGTCTTTTCTGACTCTAGGGTTCAATGTTCATCTCTGTTTATAGGCAAAGAATCAGTGCTATGTATGTCTGCAGACATTTCTGTGGACATGTGGCAGGCATGCCTCAACACCAGAGTGCATGGAACACTTTACCTTCCCACCAAAGTGGTCCTATTTATCTACTTGCAAATTCTTGCTTTCGAACTGCTAAGTTGGCAGGATCTAAGACAGAGACAGGAGCTCACTCTGTAATGCAGTGCCCAGGAATTGAACTCCGACCTTCCAGTCAGCGAGTTCAGCATCTTAACCACTTGAGCCACCACAGTCGATTATCAGGCTGTTAATTAGCAGATACTAGTTGGTGTGTCAGGCTTAGCAGACTTGGCTACACAGAGGTGCTAACAGCTGTTTGTGGAGTGCAGGCTGCCAATGAACCAGGTATTTGATATCCATGAGATATTACAGAAAACTGGTTTCTTAATATATGTACAGTACTGTGCTAAGAAGCCTTGCATTCTGTCAAGGCCTTTAGAGATGCACTGGAATTTGTTTATGTAGCTCATGGGTACCCAACCCAGAGCCTGAACTCTTTCTGTGCAGCCTTCCAACCAGCTTGTCCACTGCTATCACCCTCAAGGCAATTTTCCTCATACCCACAACTATTTTTCCTGCCTCATGGGGCACCAACACCTGCTCCATCTGGAGATCTGCTGCTTTTCCCTCTCCCCCTCTTAGAGTAACACAATATTGTTTTTTTCTGGTCTCCATGGTTCCTTCTATCAGCCCCCTCTTGGTCTTATCTTGATCTACTAAAACTTGTTCCACAACTGACAGTGCAGTGAGTCCACAGCTGAACTATCTGTAGTTTACACTTGCTAATGCTCCATCTCTCCTCATTTCTAAGTTTGTTTTTTCTGCAAAATCTGTTTGAATCCAGATAAAGGAATGAACAACAGGGTATAAATATATGGATCTTTCCATGTATAGTGCAATAAGCAAAGTTATTTGAAATCTTAGCTTTCACTCTAGTGTAGAGTCTTAGACATATAGACAGAAATTCTGCTGCTTAGCATAGTAAGATGCACAATAGTGGAGATTTGGTGAAGCAACTCCTCCATAAATTCAATTGATTCAGCTAGGCCTAATTTGATTGAGACTTACTTTAGTGTAGTTAATCACAACTAGAGGAGGGCCACTTGAATCAACAGAAATTACAGAGAAGTTGACCTACTGAATCTCACTCATTTAATAGGCCTAAACTATTGTAATTTATTACACTAAGCAAGATTACACAATAGACCAGTATTTCCTAACCTTTGGTTTTTGGACTTCTATTTCCAGAAGCTAAGTCAATTCCCCAAAGCATTGATCAGCCAATGTACAGTTCTACCTCGCTTAAAGAGCATAATGCATTCCACAGGATTGCTCTTTAAGCGAGTTTGCTCTTTAAGCGAAACACCATTGTAAACGACCAATTGTGTGTGTGTGTGGGGATTGCGAACCCCGATTTATTCGTTAAGCGAGTTTTTGGTTGGTTTTATTTGTTAAGCAAAGCAAACATTCAGAGAAAATTCTGCTCTTTAAGCGAGTTACTCTTTAAGCAAGGCGCTCTTTATGCGAGGTTTGACTGTACTAACTTAGGCTTCTGGGAATTGAAATCCAAAACCCAAAGAGCCCCATATTGGGAAACACTGCAATAGACATTTATTCTGAGATGGCCCAGAGCAGCTTTGTTAACATAAAGAATGTAACATCTAACAAGGATTTAACATTCTCTATATATTCTGGTCAGTGGTGGGCATGAGCAGGTTCGCACCAGTTCACCAGAACTGGTAGCAGAAATTCTGGCTGGCCCTGCCCATCCAAGTTTTGAAATAAAGTACTTTACAGTCCTAATTCAGAAGCAATGCAGGGCTTTCCCCCTGGCCACACCCACCATATCACGTCCACAGTGTGGTAGTAAAATGTTTTGGAGCCCGCCACTGATTCTGGTCTCTGCTATATGGCACAGAATTGTGGATGTAGGCTACTGTAAAAAGAACATAAGAATTTAAAATGTGGATTTATTACAGGAGAGTTTAGGAAAGAAAGCTTGATCAATAAAGAAGAATGAATATACTGTAGTTGAAAATAATAATATTTACTGTGGTTTTCCTTGAGGAGGTCTGCTTTCATTGCCCATCCACCCAAACCTTCTGGATGAATAAATAAAATAAATTTGGATGCCTGTAAATTATTTTCATTCTTTGACTATAGCTTCTTGGCTTGCCTTATGAAATGCTAGGTAGAGTTTGATGGATATTTCCCTTCACAGTGAATGCAAAAATTTGAACACATTGATACATCGGAACTATGATGCAATTTCAGCACTGATATTTGGGCAAACATAAAGAGCATATAGAAATCACATGGTCACAATGGGCTACTATGAATTTCAGATTTTAGGAATACAGATGGTTATTTGAAGTAAACAGTTGCTGTTACAGATTTTTACTTAAAGTCGCAAACTTTCTAATTCATATAGTTAAAAAGATAAGTACAGTCAAACCTCGCATAAAGAGCGCCTCGCTTAAAGAGTAACTCGCTTAAAGAGCAGAATTTTCTCTGAATGTTAGCTTCGCTTAACAAATAAAACCAACCAAAAACTTGCTTAACAAATAAATCAGGGTTTGCAATCCCCCCATAATTGGTCATTTTCAATGGTGTTTCGCTTAAAGAGCAAACTTGCTTAAAGAGCAATCCTGTGGAACACATTATGCTCTTTAAATGAGGTACAACTGTACAGTAATACCTCAGATAATTTTGGCAAAAGATAACACTAAAACCGCATAACGTTAAGCAATCTGGAAAGAAAATTGCATCGCATAACGTTAAAATCCTATGGGGTTCAGTTCGCTAAAGCTGGTTACAATGTATCTCTACTGGTTACAATGCTGGTTACAATATATCTCTATGGACTTTTAACATTATGCAATTTATCCCATAGGATTTTAACGTTATCTGATACATGCATCGGATAACATTAAAATCGAGTAACACTAAGACTTGTGGAACCAAGTTTTAGCATTATCCGAGGTTTTATTGTATGAAGTACTTTGCTCCTATGGGGCCTGGGGATTTTTTTGTTTCCTTCTTGACCTTTAAATGATTTAACTAAAATTGCATGTAGTTCTTCATAGTATTTATTATTAATCAGAAAGAAAAGACAATGTTCTTCAGTTGTTCCCCAGGATCCACTGACTTAGCTGTGGTGGACATTTGCCTGGGTTTGGGAGCATTCAAAATAGGTCAAATGAATCAGAATTCAGAGTGCCTTTAGTGATGTTTAAATACCGATGTGCTAAAGAGCGTATATGCTAAATGAAACTGCCTTTAAAAATACAATACAGTATATACAGTACTCAGTTTTAGTGAACTGTAGTACCACCATTATGACACAATTTTAAAATAAGAGCTGGATTAATAAACTTAGACTTTCTCTCTGCTGGTTTTTATTACACATAATACTTTAATAATCACTAAATCAACACAATATGGATATTTTCTAGATCAGGAGTTCTCAACCTTTTAAAGCTGGGGGATGGGTCATGTCACGTTCTCTCAGACAGCTTTGCGGGGTGGATGGCCATTTTGCCCTTCCTCCATCACGTGGCACTTCCTGGTGTGGTGGAGGTGGTAGTAAGCCACATGAAATGGTGCCATGGGCTGCAGGTTGAGAATCCCTGTTCTAGACTAATTTTACAATATGGATATTTTCTAGACTAATTTTGCATTATTTGTGAAAAGCTATGCCATGTGCTATCAAGTGAGAATTGACTTAAAGCAAGTTTAATAGGGCTTTCAAGGTTAGATATTTAAGGAGAGGTTTTACCAGTTCCACACTGTTTGTGAGTTTCCATGGCCTACTGAGTCCTAGTCCAGTGGTCCCCAAATGTTCTTGGATTAGAGCTCCTTTTATGCAGAAACCTTCACCATTGGCGCTGCTGGCTAAGATTTCTGGGAGCTATAGTCCAAGAATATCTGAGGATCCAAGACTGGGAACTACAGTCCTTGTCTCTCACTTTACGTACTATACCACACTGAGTATCCCATTTGGAAGGAAACTCTTCCATTAAACTGCAGTATTTAGTTAGTAGTTAAATTTTCTGGAATGACTATTCATAGCCACTAGTGCAGTTTCATGTTACAGAAGTAGCTCAAGCAACTTCCTTCTCTAAGCTAATGACATTAGAAATGCAGATCCTGCAATGTTAGACAAAATATCAATACTAATTTAGGTTGCATAAACAGAAGCATTATCCACTGCTTCCTAAGACATGAATTACTACTAAGACAAGCTACTATAATAAAGTTGGCCTCACTTCTTCCTTCTCTACAGATTCAATCAGTCAATTTTACATGCCCTCCTGACTGTAAATTCATTTTAATAAGCCTAATCTTCTAATATCCTGACCCTAATAGCCTCTAAGAATGAAAGAAGTATCATTTTCTGGTTAGCATAGATCCATTTATGCAAGAGGTACTCCTAAATGGTGTATGTTGGAATGAACTAAACTGGCATCAGCTGAACTTCCCTCTTGCATAAGTCACCAAGCCATGATTTCCCAAACATTGGTTGAAGCAGTTGAGTAGGATCATTAATGCAGACAAATGCAGAGTGATGGGCTTTCATGTGAGACATCTGCACTCTGGAATTCATGGTGATGCAAGTGGCAAGATTGTCTTTAAGTCGTGTTTTGTAAATCACACTAATGTATTCTCAGCTTGGAAAACTTACTTCCTGAGAGTACAGCTAAAAAAAAAAATATTGCATATTGGAGACAATGTATTTTATTTGGCATAAGCCTTCTTGAATTTCAGCACCTCTCAGGGAGACCCTAAAGCCGTGATGGCAAACCTTGGCACTCTAGATGTTCTTGGACTTCAATTCCTAGAAGCCCAAGCCCCCATGAATCCACATGAATGGGTTTACTGCAACTCATCTGGCCCGCACAGCCCTCATTGCTCCTGGAAGCGGAAGTAAAACGTGTGTTTTATGATACTTTCCTCTTCTTCAACTCACTTATATGTTAAGTGTCAACATATTGTTCTACACTGTCATTGCAGGGGAGGAGGAATCAAGAGGTAGTTGACTCCACCTAGAAAACAATGGAAAGGGTCATAATTTAAATCAACCAATTTAATGACACACAATTACTTTCCACTGACCATTCTGATCCTGCTAGGTATCAACTACAACTGAGCTGGCACATTATAATACATACAGTAACTGATGGATGGGTATGAGTTTGTGATCAGTGCGGGCATAGGAACTGAAATGGGAAAAGTACAAACTGTAATAATTATCTTAACAGTTGTTGTTGGGAACCAGAAGCTGGGTATTTCAATTTTTGCCTTGATTACAGATGTTGTTGTTGGTATGTGCCATCAACTTGCCTCTGATTTATGATTGCTCTATAAGTGAGTGATGTCTAATCTGTCCTATTATTAACAGCACACTCAGCTATTGCTGTGGTTTCTTTATGAAGTCAGTCTACTTCACACTTGGCCTTTCATTTTTCCTGCCATCTTTGACATTTCCTAGTGCTCTTGTCTTTTCCAGCTAGCTATCATCAACAGCCTCAGTTTCATCATTTTCATCATCTTTCTTGATTTGAACGAGGACCCATTTGTTCATCTTTCTGGTGGTCTACTATGGTATTCACAAAGCTCTTCTCCATATTTCCCCCTGAGGTTTATTCATTGACCAGCTTTCACTCCATACATAGTAATTGGAAATAGAATAACGTTAATGATCTTGGCCTAGATCGTCAGTGAAATATCTTTATTTTTGATTATCTTTTCTAGTGCCTTCATAACTGCCCTTCTAAGTTTCAGTCTTCTTTTCATTTTCTGGCTGCAGTCTCCATTTGAACCAATGTATTCAAAATATTTTAACAACGTCAGTCTCCACATTGTCAACATTAAACTTGGGTGTAGTTCTGAAGTAATGATTTTTGTTTTCCTCTTCATCAGAAGTCATTTCAAATCAGTCCTGTATTTTGCTGGTAACATATTCTCATCAATATATCTTATTATTGATGCTTCTTCCACTAATTTTTACTTAATCTTCATCTAATCCAGCTTTCCACATGATATTTTCTGCACCCAGACTGAATAGATATGGAAAATACAACCTTGTCTGATAACCTTGTGTACAAAAAACTATTTTGTTTCTCCTTATTCTATCCTAACAGTAATCTGTTATCCACAATACATGTTATGCATTAGATTAATGAAGTGTTCAGTCACACCATTTTAAAGAACAATTCATAGTTTTTTTTATTATTTGCATAATTAAAGGCTTTCCTATAGTATTTTTGTGTTTGTATTACGCTCTATTCGCTGAAGCGACTCAGAGCGGCTAACAATATAGATCACAAAATATCACATATCAAAATGTATCAAAGTATTACATATCACATATCAATAACATATCAAAGTATCACATATCACATACATTTCAAGAAATCCTCCATCACAATTACAAAATTAAGATATAAAAAACAATTCAGAAACACTTCAGAAACACTTTGAACAGTTCACAAAACTCACAACTCTACCCCACTTACTAAGTCCAATTCCCTGCTACTTCTTTTCCTCAGCCAAACTGGCTGGGCAAGCATCCATATTGATGGCGGAGGAAGGAAGACCCACACAGCTGTTTCAAAAAGAGCAGTATAAACTGATCTTCTTCTGAAATTCATTGATGTGGTCCATTAGCCAGCATATGTTTGTCATATGATCTCTAGCGCCAATTCCTTTTTGGAATTCAGCTGGAACATTTTTTATTCTTTGTTGCTGTGCCTTGAACATCAATGGGAAATTAATGCAACAGTTCTATAGTTACTGAACTCCTTGATATCTTCTTTCTTGGAGACTAAATTAACACATTGTGCTTTAAAAATATTTCTTCCTACTCAAGACACAGACAATATCTGATGAATGTCTTGATGAAGGTATGGCTTTCTTGCTACATTTGATGAATCGCTATTCATCTCATTTGTATTATAATCTTTCACCTCTTTCTAACTGACCTTTTGTTGCTGTGTATGTTCTATATTCTTTTCCTTTCAAAGAGCTGAGGGATGCATACATGATATTTCTTCTCCCTCTTATCCTTACAAACACTCCAGTGCAATTAATCTGAAGGATAATGACTGGCTCAGACATTTTATAACTGAAGTTGGTTCTTCTCAGTTTTGGAGAAAAACTAACTTCCTACATTCATATTATGGCATAAAACCATGACCCACGTATGGGGACTTAATTTTCGCAGCAGCTGTTCTTTGTGGGAAGGTGTGTCAACCATTTTCTCTCCAGCTGTGTTGCTGATGAAAACTGGACCCCATACATAGAGTCATTTACAACATAAAGCTCCTTTTGGTATCTATGGGACCTTTTTATGGAGGTTGATTCAGGCACTCTGGTCCATTTTCAGACATCAGGACAGGTGTTAAGCAAATTGTCCCTCAGATAAGAAATGTAATTGGCATTTGTGTTTCTGTTTTGAATATCCTGCACAATCTGGATTTTCTAACGCCCTGAATCCTGGGTGTAATCACCTTGACTGCCTCCATCAGCAATACCTTGACAATACAGTGGTACCTCACTTAAAGAGCATAATGTGTTCCATGGGATTGCTCTTTAAATGAGTTTGCTCTTTTAAGTGAAACACCATTGGAATTGACCAATTGTGACTTCTTGGGGGGGGGGGAATTGCTTGTGAACCCTGATTTAGTTGTTAAGCGAGTTTTGGTTGGTTTTAGTTGTTAAGGTGTTGGAGGAGAGTTTTGAGAGTCCACTGGACAGCGAGGGGAATAAATAGGTCAATCTTAGAAGAAATCAACCTTGACTGCTCCTTAGAAGGTCAAATAATAAAGATGAAGCTAAAGTACTTTGGACAGCAAATGAGAAGAGAAGATTCACTTGAGAAAGCCTTGAGGCTTGGAAAGGTCGAGGGCAAAAGAAGAAGGGGGCGGCCCAAAATGAGATGGTTAGATGGTATTGTAGAGACAATGGGCACAGAGCTGAGCGTGTTGAGGGGGATGGCGGAGGACAGTGGTCCATGGGGTCGCAGAGGGTCGGAATCGACTGTGTGACTGAACAACAAACAAAGTTGTTAAGTGAGGCAACCATTCAGAGAAAATTCTGCTCTTTAAGCGAGTTAGTCTCTAAGTGGGGTGCTCATTAGGAGAGGTTTTACCGTACTATCTATCAGATGACAACAATTCTGCTATTTAAAAACCTCATTCAAATATTCACACAATCTTTTTACTTGTACAAAAGTGCCATTTGGATCAGAAGAGTAGCGTGCCTTGGCGGGGCCCCGTATAAAAATTTGTTTGGGGGCCCTTAGGAAGGGTAAAGATTTGTTTTGCTTACGCACGTTGGGGGCCCCCGTATAATTGATACGGCAGATACGGCGGTAGCTACGCCTCTGGTTCGGATAAAGAGAAAGAATCTGAAAACTTGGTTTAGTTATTACTCCTCTTCCCTATGAAGCCCCAGTGAAAAAGGAGGTAGGGTCCTTGGATATGCATAAAAAAATGGACAAGGTCCCATGCATAATGGTTGAAAGAACATTCCGAAGCCCTGGAGGGGTGTGTGGGTGGGGAAGCCTAGGAGCTGTAGACAAAGGAGGAATTGATACAAGGCAGGATGTGAAGGAGGCAAGGCCTCTCTTTTTGCACTCTTCTTACTCCTGGCCAGTTCAGTTATGCACTTTTAAATGAATGCAAGGAATCTCTAGAAGTGGCAAAACACAATTGACGTGTGAAGGGAGAGGTAAGGGGATTTTTGCCCTTCCTAGCAAGCATTCCCATGACCAAGTGGCCCAAGCAAGCATGCACAGCCTTCCTGTGAGCATGGCAATATTTTTTGGGGTCCCTTCCCCTTCCCCTCGTCGGTCCTCCCAGGTAAACTTTGTTTACAGAACTTTAGCAGCCTCCCCGCTTATCCATTGCAGCGGTGGGGCCGCGCCAGCCGACTGCACTGCAGGCTGCAGATGTACGTGCAACGTAGCCAGGCAAAAGTACAGGCGTCGCCCTTTTAACGCCGTTCTGCAGGCAGCAGGAGGGAGGAGGCGGCGGCGAAGGAGCCGGAGTTCATCTGAGGACACAGTCCCAGTTCTCAGAAATCCCTTCGCTGCTGGAACATCGAGCTCCCTTTACTGCAGTTGAACAAACTGCCCTAGATCGGGGGCTGCTGAGCCCGCCCCCAGCTCGTGCGTGGAGCTCAGGGCGCCCAGGCCCCACGTGAGCCGCCCTGAAATTAGCACCTCCACACCTCGGAGACAGACAGACAGACAGACACAGGGAGAAAGTCGAGCAGGGAGAGGGATCCGGAGCGGGGGCGGCGCAGGCAGAGAGAGAGAGGCACAAGTGCAAGGGCTCCACTGACAGCGAAGATTGCTGCGTGACTCCTGGCCTCGGGCCATCATCAGGGCTCATGTCATTCAATGTAAACCCCGGATCACTTGATTCCTCCCCCCCCCTGCTGTAGGCGGGGAGGAAGCTGGTTCCAGACCCTCTTTCTGACCCTAGAATTGCGACGTGTGCTGTACTTATTTTTTTCCCCCCATTTCGTCCCCCCCCTTTTTTTGGGAACGGCAGATATAAGCGCTGACAGGTTGCAACGAGGGGAAAGGCAGGCTTTGCAACGAAACACACACACACACACACCTGCCCCTCCCCGGCATGATGATAGCTTAACATGAAACGCACAAGAGGGTGGCTTTGCAACAGGGTATTTTGGAAGGAGGGGGGGGGGGAATGAAGACTCCACCCTTTCACACACACACACGCCATGGCAGGGTTTTTATGATAACAACACCCACGCTGCCTCAATAAAATAAAAAAGCTGAACCCTCCCTGGTACCTATTTATAAACAGAACGACTAGGAGCATTGCAGCTCACGAGGGGGGGGCAATAGGGGCACCACAGGACCCTTAATTATTATTATTATTATTATTATTATTATTATTATTATTATTATTATTAATAAAATAATAAAATAATAATAATAATAATAATAATAATAATAATAATAATAATAATAATAATAATAATAATAATAATAATAATAATAATCCCTCGCCACTCCCTTCAACTGTGGCATGCCCGCACGTTAAAGGACACACTATCCTGGCTTTTTCCTCCCCCTCCCCGTAGTTTTTCCTCTTGAGTCAGATTGATGCGTTTCCTGTAGCCCCCACCCCACCCCCGCACAGTGTGTTCCCTCTTCCTTCCCCGCCCCACTCTTCCCCCCTCCCTCTCTCATGGGCCCTCACCCCACCTTTTCCGCGGAAATCCAGGACAAGCTGTCCATCCATTATTAATCCCCCCCCCCCACCGCCCACTTTTTACTTGGACCCCCGCTTGGAGTCATTAGATCCCCAGAGTTTCTTTTTCACGCCCCTCTCCCTTTTCTGGAGGTGACCTAAAAGGGGATCCGACGGGAAGCTCGCTTTGTCTGTGTACTCTCTCTCTCTCACATACACGCGGCGATCCCAAGAAAAATCTGCATGGCCGGAATCAATCAAGACTGGCGGAGATCATCGTGTTCAAGAAATACGGGTCAGGCTGTCAAATAATAAGCTTTGCCCTAAGAAATCTGGCACACACGCCCCCTCCCTCTCCCCACATGATCTGTAGGGGGGACACACACACACACACACACACACACACTCTCCTGCGCGGTATGGCATCAAAATCAGCTTCCCCCCCCCACGCCCCTTATCCTCTTTTTCGCTGGTGCCCCCTCCCCTGCCTGCCAGCACCCCCCTCACCCACCCCTCCCCGTGTTCCTTCCTCTCCTCCTGGCCCACCCACATCCTCCCACCGCCGTCCCCCGCCCTGGCAGCGGAGCAGCCAGGCGAGATCCGCCTCCCTCTCCCCTCCCTCGCCTGTGTCTCCTCCCCGTTTCACCTCAAATAACCCGCCGTTCCTCTCCTTCGCCTCCCTCCTCCCTTCGCCTCGTAGGCTCCCTCCTTCCTCCATGATGTTGTACACACGGAGGCCGCTTGCTCTGCAGCCTACGCCGCCGCTCCCTCCCTCCCCCCTCCCTCCCTTCTCCGGGTTTATAATATGATGGCCAGGACGAAGGAACGGACACGCAGGGCTCGTTTAAGCGTCTCTATCGGGGGGTCTCTCTCTTCCGCACACATCAAGCATGCCCCTTCTTTGCACCGCATATTATTTTCCATCAGCACACGCGCGCGCGCGCACATTCACAAGCACACACACCCCCTCCCGCCGCCGCCCCAGTGAACTAATTCTGCGCTCGACTCTCTTCCGGAGGCCACATTCTGGCCCGAGGGAGACGGTGGGGGTGCCTTCGGGCTGCCGCGGTTTTAGCCACCCCGCCTACCCCCCGGGCAGGAAGGGCCGTTTTTGAAGGGAGCCGCCGTGGCTTCCCTCTCCTGCCAAGCGGGCGTAGCAGCAGCCGCCCGAGAGCCTCGGCTGTTGACTTGCTCCCTCGCACGTTGGCCAGGACGCTGCCAAACATTTGGCAGCCAAAGTCCTGAGATTTCCCTGGAAAGGGTGTTTACACACGGCTGGGGTTTTTTTTTCCCCATCCTCCCCCCCCCCTTCCCCGACCTCCCCCTGTCTTCACGTGGGAAGGCTTGCGCCAGCGCTGTGTCACATCTAGGGAGCTTCAGGTTACATGGGCTGAATTGTGTGGGAATTTCCCCCCCCCCCCGCGCTCTCTCACAAACACACACACCAGGGGTGCCCAAACTTTTTGGGCCACGGGGTTCAGGGGGCCGGTCGCGCTTTACTTCCGCTCCCAGGAGCGACGAGGGCTTTGGTGGGCCAGATGAATGGGCGGACTGAGATCCAGCCCCCAGGCCATAGTTTGGGCACCCCGGAAGAGAGAGAGAGAGAAACGCAGCTCTCTGGCCTTGCTGTCCACCCGCCAGCCCAAACGAGTGTGCCCATCTCAATGGGCGAGGGACCCTCCCTATAGGAAGGGATGGGCACCGCTGGGCGGTTGCTAGGCGCCCCCTCCGTTCGAATGGAACGTCCCTCATCATTCCGACACATCAAAGCCTCATAGAACACGAGGGAACCGCCTGGGCCACGTATCGAGTGTTGCATGGAACAGGCTGTTCAGCGCCGCCAGTATGTCCCTTTATCTTGGACATTTCTGGGAGGTGTGTGTGTGTGTGTGTGAGAGAGAGAGATACAAGTAAAACCTCATATAACACTAAAACCTGGTTCCACAAGTCTTGGTGTTATATGATTTTTAGTGTTATCTGATGCATGTTAAAATCCTATGGGATCCATAGAGATACATTGTAACCACACAGGCTTTAGCGGTTGTTATCTGAAGCATCCCATAGGATCTTAATGTTATCTGATGCAATTCTTCCCCCCAGATTCCTTAATGTTATGCGATTTTAGTGTTATTCGATACTAATGTTATATGAGGTATTACTGTACAGCCAAGCGCTTGTAGTCATCGGAGGCCGGGGCTTCTAGGCGGCGCTACTCAATCACTCTCCAGTATCACCTTCCAGGCATGCAGCAAAAATATGTCTCTTATCGGTTGTTTACATGCTCAAAGAGATGAAGCCCGGGCAGAGGAAGGAGAATTGTTATGGCTTGGTTTAACTTTGGGATAATGCCTAGAGATTGCCTATTCTATATATATCGTTGTGCAGTTGCATACATTTATGGGGGAAATATATGTATTTTTTTTTTGGTTTCTTTTAGGCACTACAGCAGGGGTTCTCAACCTTTTCAAATCAAGGGCTGGATCACACTCCCTCAGACAGCTTCAGGGGCTGGACGCCCATTTTGCCCTGCCTGCCACACATGGCACTTTTGGGCGTGGCGGAGGCAGTGGGGGCCCACATTAAATGGTGTCATGGGCTGCGTCCGGTCCCTGGGCCGTTAGTTGAGAACCCCTGCACTACAGAATACTTTGGTGCTTTAAGAAAAACATCTTTTGCACAGACGCACAGAGACAGACAGACAGATGACACACCCTTTAGTCACCCATTTAGCTATAGTCACTTAACACTAACCCAGTTATGGAAATCTTGCACTATTTTGAGAATTTATTCAAGTTTTAGCAGGTCTGTAGGGGAAGATAGTTCAGTTTCCGTGAAGCACTCACTGGGACTGTGTTACCTCGTGCACTTCTCACAGGAGTCTGTCAAACTTATGAAATAATAATGAGGAGTTCTACTAATATAAGTACAATAGCAGGAGATGGTCTTGTTGACTATATGAGTTTCATAATATGTTTCAACAATAACAATGCAGAGTTTATTTATTTATTATTCATACTTATCAAAATACAGTAGTTCACAAAATAGTTCACAAAATAGCGTGCAACGTTCTCTGCCCCCCCCCCCCCAAAAAAAAATCAGACTAGGTAGAAAACACCAATCTGGCCAGGTTATCCAGCTATGGTAATAGAGTAAACCATACCTTCAGCAACTCAATGCTGATGGGCAGGCTGTGGTTAACTAACCTGACAACCCTGAGGACTAGTGGCCTTGGGTGGGAAAGTCCACAAGGAAGGGTGATGGTCCCCAAGTGGATTAAATCCAACTTGAATCCATTTTAATGGAGGGCAGCATCTTCATCAACACTGGCCTGGGGCTCAGGAGGACTTTGTGTTACAAAAGGGTTCAGGACCAGAAAGTGACTCGCAAAAATAGATCAAGGATATGGGTCTCATGTTGTGATGCAGAAGGCAAATGAAAGGCCACTGCATAATATTCGCAGGACAGCCTTCATGGCTGATCGCCAGGAGGACCACCAATATTCGGAATAGGATACGGCACAAGAAGAAAATGAAGAGGTAAGAAACAGAGTAAGGGGGATAAGAAACAATCCACAGCTGAAGCTAATGAGTTTGTCCTTAATTACTGACTTAAGATGGAATGTGGAGGACGGTGTTAACAGACATATATACAGTGGTGGGATTCAACAGGTTTGCCCCAGTTCACCAGAATCAGTAGCAGAAATTCTGGCTGGCCCCGCCCATCCAAGTTTTGAAATAAAGTAGTCCTAATTCTGGTGCAGCACAGGGCTTTTCCCCTGCCCATGCCCACTATACCATGCCCACAGAGTAGGTAGGAAATTTTTTTGTATCCCACCACTGCATATATATTAGACCCTGCAAGATTTTGTGATAGTTCCTGGTAGTAAATAAGAAAGGCCAGAATCCTGTTGTTTACACCTATTTGTGTATGTTGGGTAGCATAAGCCTCAGGAGTGAACTGCCAAAAGTTGGAAGGTTTTGGTGCTTATATTTCTTGTTGTATACGGGATTCATGACTTGGTATACAACAGGGGGTCCTAACCTAAGGCCTGTGGGCTGGATCTGGCCTACAACACCATTCTTGTGGCCCCCACAACTCCAAGGGCATTCAAGAAACAAAATAGCTGCCCCTTTGAAGATGTTAGGACAAAATGGCCACCTCCATTGTGCAGGGAGGGCAAAATGGCCGTCTGGCCCTCGGAGCTGACTAAGAGAGTGTGACTCAGCCCCTGGCTTGAAAAGGTCGGGAACCCCTGGTGTACAACAAGAAGTTCAAGCTTTGACATTTTAACCAATGGCAGATTCACCACTGGTGAGATTTACACCATTGGCTGTAACACTGTTTTAAGTATATAAAAAGATCCTGGCCATGATTAAGCATTCACAATCACGCTTATATACTGCCTCATAGTGCTTAGCGTGCTCTCTGGGCGGTTGACAAGTTAATTAGCATTTTGACCCAAACATGCTGGGCATTCATTTTACTGACCTTGGAAGGCTGAGTCAACCTTGAACCCTGGTCAGGACTGAACTCTCAGCCTTTTGGCTGCAGTACAGCAGTTTAACCACTGCACCACCACAGGCACTGGGTTAAAAAAACAGCGGACAAATCATTCCCCTTTTATAAAAATGTAGAATCCAGCTACAGTATTACCCAGATTGCTTTCTATCTTAGACAAAACACACAGATTCCAAGGTAGGTGGGAAATGAAAAAGAAATACTGTTTTTATAGTTTCAACAACACTGGATATTGCTTTAAATGGTATGCTAAGTTGTCCGACATCAATGGAAGATGTGTTTACTAGTATCATTGTGCATCATTCAATAGTTGGATAGACTGAAAACTCAGAAAATAAAACCTTCACTTCAAGAGGCAAAGAATTCTCTCATCATCACATCACAAGACAATGGTTTTTGTGTCTCTGGTTGCTTTCAAACAAAACTTATTATTCAGAAAAGAATAGGAAAGGGTCATGTGGTTTTAAAGTTACACAAATGCAAGAGTAGGTGGTGACTTTATTAAAGCACATGCACACAAAAAATCAAACACCAAGCTTTCATGAATAAAATCCACTTATCAATTAGTGCAGAAAAACCATAAAGAATTGAAAACGTATGGCAGATGTCTGTGCCTAGTCTGCTTAAGTTGACTTCTGTGTTGGTGCATAGCTGAAGAAGTGGACTTTACTCATGAAAGTTTGCTGATTTTTTTGATATTTTAGTGTTCTAATAAAGGTATCGCCCACTCTTACTTTTATCATTCAGTCATCTTGTTTCGTACTTATAGGTCAGTGGTGGTGAACCTATGGCACGTGTGCCGGAGGTGGCACTTGGAACTCTCTCAGTGGGCATCCATGCAGTCACCCCAGCACAGAGTTCTCCCTGCCTCTCTGCCCAGCAATCCAATGGGAGTGATTCCTCCCTTCTCCCAGCACAGGGTTTGCCTTCCCCCTCTGCCCAGCAGCCGAATGGGAGCGTTTCCTTCCTCTCCTTTTGCTGTGTTGGCACTTTGAGAGAAATAAGTGGGGTTTGGGTTGCAGTTTGGCCGTTTGGGTTCTAAAAGGTTCGCCATCACTGTTATAGGTGGATGAATGTTCAGATATTGTTTGTAACCTTCCTATATTCTTCCACCACAGCTTTAATTGCCCCCCTTTTATACTGAATCCAATCATGTGAAAAATGTGCAAATATGCATATCATCTTTGGACTAGTGAACCTAAGAGCCATCTACATGAAAGCACTCTAAATATGAGGTGGGTTTCCAGCAGCCACTGAAAGTAAAGACATGAGACACTTCTCTAATGTACTTTCTGACAAATACTGCTGAATGAGAACCAGTGTGGTGGATAGACCAGGACCAGAATGAAAGACTAGCGCTCAAGAGATCTGGGTTTACACTTATGCACAGTCATGGAAGTGACACCCCTCCCCCCTTATAAAACTATCCCTTTTTTGTATTCTACAAACTTTGAAAACCCCATTAAGGTTGTTATATATTAGACACAGGGACTACAGTGGCTTAGTGGTTAAGATGCTGAACTTGATGACTGGAAGGTTGGCAGGTCAGCAGTTCAAGACCTGAGTACTGCACGATGAAGTGAACTCCCATCTCTGTCCCAGCTCCTGCCAACTTGGCAGTTCGAAAGCAAGAAATTGGAAGTAGACAAATAGGTACCACTTCGGTGGGAAGGTAAACAGTGTTCCATGCACGCTGGTGTCTAGTCATGCCTGTCACATGTCCATGGAAACATCTGCAAACACAGACAGTGCTGGCTCTGCCTATAAACACAGATGAGCACTGAACCCTAGAATCAGATACGACTGGCTTTCGAGCAAGCGTGACCTTTACCTTTTTTAAACATAACTTAATAGCACACAATATACACAATAGTATTGAACAGTGCTTATGCACCTTTTCTACAGATTTACTGTATGTCTATTTTTTAAAAACTTGTTGGGTAGTGTAGCTCATGGAAACTGAAGACCTCCAAAAATGCCCATTTCTGCATCTCAAGCTTATTAAGGTATTTAATGACTCTAATTAAAATTCTGGAATAGAAATAGTGTTACAGCCCTTTTATCAAGTTGAGTTGATACATACAGTACTCTTAGTGCCACCTTCTGCAGAGTGAGTAATGATGGACACAGAAACATACGACAGATATAAACGTAAATTACAAGAGACAGATTATATTTCTCAATGATGTGAGTTGTTATCATTTCCAGTAAGATCTGCTGACAATTATTATTCAGTGTCTGTTCATTGTAATAACCACCTGTCACAATCACAATCTTCAACTATAGTCAGAGACCAAATAAGATGACAAGGGCTAGGTTGAATAAAAGAAACAGAGAACTGGATTTTAGCATACTGGGGTCACCTCATTTCAGATTTCTGTGCAACTGGAGCCTCATAAACATTTTGAACAAAAGAGGATGGTCTAAGATGTTTTGGGTAGATGCACAAATAAAACAGCTATCTATCTTCATCGGCTAGGATATTCCAGAAAGGGATGAATAGAAATGCTACAACAGCAGCTCATAAATGTTCACTGTTGCCCAATCACTTCCATTTTGTCCTCAAGTTATTTTATCTCAACTTCCATTGGAGTTAATAGTTGATCAGCTAGCAAAGGAGGTGTGGTTCTCTGGGGCAGGTGTAAGGACACATCTGGCTCTCCAGGGGTTGAATGGCTGCAGCTTTCAACAGCCACCACTACCTATGTTGAAGAAGGATGGGTTTACGAACGATTCATCAGTATCTGTTGAACCACATATTTCTCATTCCTGCTCTGGTGACATGAGCAAGATTGTAACTGTCAGCCTGAGATGTTCTTTACTTGGGATGAGCAAAAGCTGAGATCTGCAGCTTCCCAACGCAATCAGGGTAACATACGCCCCCTTAATTCATAAGATGATGTCAAGAGCTCTGTGTCCTTTTGTGACATTCCACTTGATACTTGAGACCCAGTGAGCATCTAGTGTTCTCCCTTTTTGAATGTTATTCTGATGAATTCCAACTACTGTATTTTGTTTTTCTGGGTTGACCCCCTGGTCCTCTTCTGATATATCTTTGGGCCCCTCTATGTTTTTGAGATAATCACCCAGCTTACATTCATGCTCAACACAGTTGTCTCTTCCTTGACATTCTTGACTGAGGAACATATACATCTCATTTCTCAGCAATTCTTTCCCTGCCCAGTTAAATTCTTGGTCCACTGAAATTCCTGCTGTAGCCTAAGACTTTCAGACCTTCTGGTTTCTTTTCATTCTGGTGGCTTCCTGGCAGGCATCAGCTCCTTTTTGGGATATACCTTGATGTTGAAAAGCCTTCTCAAATAGTCATTTTTTCCATTCATCTTTTAATATATATTCACATAGTTAAGGATTGACAGACTTTACCTTCTAAGATCACTGCAGATGGTGATCGCAGCCATGAAATAAAAAGACGCTTACTTCTTGGAAGGCAAGCTATGGCAAACCTTGGGATTTGTAAAAGGCATTATGAGATTCAGGTACAGTAATACCCCGGATAACGATTGCATCGGATAACGCTAGAATCAGATAACGATGCAAGTTTTTTGGAAAAAACTTGCATCGGATAACGATTCTGGATAATGATTCTTAGCGTTATCCAATGCAATGGTCTGCGGGTGTGGGGTGGTTTGGGTAGAACAACCCAATCCACCCCCCACCCGCAGCTGTCTCTGCGACTACAGTAGGGTCGGGGAAAAGCACCCGCCTTTTCCCCATCCTACTGCAGTCGTAGAGACTCCTTGTCTCTTTCTCTCCCTGTATTTAAACTACAGGGAAGGGGGAAAGAGAGAGACATGATTGGTTCTCTAGAGAACCAATCACATCTCTCTTCCCCCCTTTCTGTAGTTTAAATACAGGGAGGGAAAGAAAGACAAAAGCAGTTCTCTCTCTCCCTGTAGTTTAAATACAGGGAGGAAAAAAGACGCGATCACAATTGGTTCTCTAGAGAACCAATCACGTCTCTCTCT
This sequence comes from Furcifer pardalis, assembly GCA_030440675.1. NCBI lineage: Eukaryota > Metazoa > Chordata > Lepidosauria > Squamata > Chamaeleonidae > Furcifer > Furcifer pardalis. Next base: position 38,268,822 of record CP126896.1, read on the forward strand.
TTCCCCCTTCCCTGTAGTTTAAATACAGGGAGGGAAAGAGACAAGGAGTCTCTGCGACTGCAGTAGGGTCAGGGGAAAGGCGCTTTCCCTGACCCTACTGCAGTCGCAGAGACTGTTGCGCATGGGGGGTGGCTTTAAAGGCAGGGAGGTCTCTTTCCCTGCCTGCCTTTAAAGCTGTTTGTCCCTGAAGTCAGGGCTTTTTTTTTTTTTAGCGTTGTTCGATGCATCCATCAGACAACGCTAAAAATCGGATAACATCATGACTTGTGGAACCAAGTCATAACGTTATCCCGGTATTACTGTACATCCATGTATTTGCATGATTCAGGTACATTCATGAATTTTCCTTCAAAAATAGGAAGCTATAGCTAAACAGAAGCTTTGTGGTTTGATTACAGCTCATCCTGGGAACTATATGCATATGTTTAGTTCATAGCTTGTTGGGCAAAGATGTGATCATCTGAAGCAAGCAATGACTGTAGCAGCTATTGGGACTATATGCTGTTTACCAAATGGGACAACATGATGCCATTTGCACTTTCAGATTTTGTACTGCGTTGCTGGTTTGACAATTCTGTAGCATCTTATCTCTTAGGGATTGTTTATTGCTTAGGTCTTCTTGCCACAGCTCAGGCACAAAAATCCTGTTGTGCATGTCATCTCTAAATGAACTGTGCCTTCTGTTATTGTGTCGTCTTAATCAGTCAACAATGAAATGTTGAGGGTTAATCTGTTCTCCTATGATTATTTGAAATCTGGAACCTCATTGTGCTTTAACTGTTCTAATTAGGTCAGCACTGTGTGCTTTAAAAATACACAGCTCCTTTTACTAAGATGGCTGAATCCTGAGGCTTAGTTACAACAAGAATCTTGTCAGGAGCAGCTCCAGGGTAGGGATAGAAGTGCCTCACCACAAATTCTTGAGAACACCCCTTGCCCCTGTCATGAGCCATGCATGGATATTGGACAAACATCCTGAAGGACTGTTATAAAACTGCGGGAAAGACCTCCACAAATTCTACAAGAAATTAGCAAGAAAAGGCAGCGGCTATTTCAAAAGGCATTTCTCCCACACTATCTGTGTTCTAGTACAGTATATAGAATTTGAGAGTTGTATCATGATTACTCCTTGAAAATTAAATAGTTTGAAAGTTTGAGCACAGAAATTGCACCCTAATTAAGGGAAAACATTTTATTATTTGGATTCTGAGGCTGGGCCTTCTACAGATTGGCAAAAACAAAACGTTCAGGAATGCTTTCTTATTGTGTACCACCCGTATTGTGACTACATTTTCACTTTGTTTTATAACTCTGCTTTTGAATCATATCTAAGAAGTGGCTGATGACAGACTGTTCCTGGCCTTTAACATAAACAAATGTGCCCTTTTGCCAGAACGAATCTGGGGTCCAGATTTATTGTTGAGTTTGACTCCCTGACTTATTTGACTTTTCTTGATTGGACTTAAGGTTTGCAGCATATGAGGCAGACTGTAATCAAGTGCAGATAAGATGAACACTCATCCTGGGTGGGAATCTGAAGGAGGATTGTTTGAGTGTACTCTTAGCAGTGGCTCAAGTCACTAAGACGCTGACTGGGAGGCGGAAGGTCAGCAGTTTGATTCCCGAGTACTGCAGGATGGAATGAGCTCCCGTCTCTGTCCCAGCTCCTGTCAACCTAGCAGTTCGAAAGCAAGAAATTGCAAGTAGATAAATAGGGACCACTTTGGTGGGAAGGTAACAGCGTTCCATGTGCTCCGGTGTCTAGTCATGCCTGCCACATGACCATGGAAACGTCTGCAGAAGGAGACAGCGCTGGCTCTTCGGCTTAGAAACAGAGATCACTGACCCCTAGAGTCGGATACGACTGGCTTTCGAGCAAGGGAAACTTTTACCTTTACCTTTACTTACTCTTAGCAGGGAGTGTAATACAGGGAAACAAAACACAAAGAATATGGCTATACTCTGAGGCAACACCAAGCAAGCACTAAAGCACAATTCTATATGTAAGGTAAACATTAGAAACACTGCTTTACAACTGCAGAAGTGAGGGGAAAGGGTTCTTTGTACAGGGCACTAACATGGCCAAGGTATAATTTGTCATACTGTTTTAACCTGCTGCAGTTTTCATTTTGTTTTTGTTTTCATGTACCATATTGGTGTAAACTGCACATTTATCAGCCGAATCATCAGAGAAACTGCTCCATCACAAATGTCACTGATGTTGATATACACAGAAGAGTCAAGAATAATGACATTGGAGAATTCTTACCTGAAAATACAGTGGTACCTTGAGTTACAAATGGATCGAGTTACAAAATTTTCACAATACGAATGAAAATCAATTGAAAATAATGGCTCGAATTACGATTTTTTCTGGAACAGATTAATTGGTTTTCAATGCATTTCTATGGGAAACCATGTTTCAAGTTATGAATTTTAGTTTTCAATGCATTCCTATCAGAAGAGTAGCGTGCCTTGGCGGGGCCCCGTATAAAAATCTTTTGGGGGCCCTTAGGAAGGGTAAAGATTTGTTTTGTTTACGCACGTTGGGGGCCCCCGTGACCCGGGGGCCCCGTATAATTGATACGGCAGATACGGCGGTAGCTACGCCTCTGATTCCTATGGGAAATTTGAGTTACACATTTTTAATAACATGAAAAATGCCTTGGAATGCAGTAAATTAGTAATTCGAGGTACCACTGTAAACAGCATTAACTTGAGCTGACCAGACTATAAGATTTGTTTCAAGTGAGGAAAAGATTGAGATGCAACACATGGTCAGGAGGACCCTGACTTATGGGGCGAGCTGTTATCACCAGCTCCCAAGTCTCAACAATGGTTGAATATATTAGAATGTGGAACCTTTCAGGTGACCAAGTCTGCATAGAGCAGGAATGGGCTGATGCAGAAGTGCAGGTAGATCTGGAAGACTTTCCTATAGAAGGGTGAAAAGGCGTGAAAGAAGAACCAGATGAAAGTCAAAACCATGGGATTGAAGCAGAAGAGGGGGAAAGTGATACCCCTTCAGAAGGAAAAACCCAGTGAGTACAACTGGGTGGAAGTGACAAAGGAGGTCCCTTGGACTGTCAGCCCTGTCAGATTCCATATACAGTACTAGAAAAAGCAGTGCCTCTAGTAGGGAGTGGCTCTGACACCCCCAAGCCTTCCTATGGGTGTGGGGGAAAGCATCAAGAACGACTTAGGCATCAGAGAGTTGAAGATGTGGACCCCAGAGCAAGTACAGTACAAGAATACCAACACCAACAAGGTTGCATGAGGGATTTGGACTTGTCTGTTAAGGCTTTGCAAATGTCCCTGAATTCCCTTTGGGGAATTAAGGCTTCCAAGGAAAAGGACTCTAGAGACAGAGGAACAAGTACTTCTCCCTGTGAAAAGAGCCAGTGAAGTAACATGCCTTCTTTGGGAATGTTATTGTAAATAATTAATAGTTAATAAAAAAAAAGTTTGTTTTGTAAAAGTTTTGTATTATAGAAGAAACAGAGGTGGAGCCATTAATAAACAGCCATTTCAAAAAGCTCTGTGTAACTGGATGTATAACAGGGACTGTGGTGGCTTAGTGGTTAAGATGCTGAACTTCACAACTGGAAGGTCGGCAGGTCAAGCCCTGAGCTTCTGTCTCTGTTCCAGCTCCTGCTAACCTAGCAGTTCAAAAGCAAGAAATTGCTAGTAGATAAATAGATACCACTTCGGTGGGAAGGCAAACACCTTTCTGTGCACTAGTCATGCCTGCCACATGTCTAGTCATGCCTACCGTATGTCCATGGAAATGTCTGCAGATGCAGACAGTGTTGTCTCTTTGGCTATAAACAAAGATGAGCAATGAACCCTAGAGTTGAATACAACTAGCTTTTGAGCAAGGGTGACCTTTACCTTTACCTAACTGGATGCATTTTATACAAGATAGAAAGATTAAGGATAATTTGGATAATAGTATCTCTTCAGGTGCTATTAAGCTGGAACTTCCATTGGACCTGCTGACCCACTGCCAGTGGTTAGGCAAGACAGGAACTTCAGAATGTCTTTGAAAGTGGCCTCTGATCTCATGGAAGGAATTATAGTTAGTGTAAATGAAGATATGAAGAGGGAACTGCTCATATACACACACATAAAAGCACTTGGATATGCTAAATATTACTTGGCTCTGATTTGCAAGACGTACCTAAACATGAGACCTAGATACCTACAATGCTAGCTATAAATATCTTATGGATAATATATGCCTATTCTGAATCCAGTATGAGCAATGTAATTTATGTTGCAGACAAAAGACTGTAGGCTTAGGTAAGGTTTATGTGAAGATAGTTAATGATACAAAATATTGTTCATTATATTTACACAAATCTTATTAGCGAACATAATGACTAATTCATATATGTACCATTATCTTTGAAATGTGGCCAAAAGCAAGATGGATTGATTCCCTAAGGCAGTGATGGCCAACCTTGGCACTCCAGGTGTTCTTGAACTTCAATTCCCAGAAGTCCTGATCAGCAGGTGTGTTGACTTGGGCTTCTGGGAATTGAAGTCCAAGAACACCTGGAGTGCCAAAGTACGCCATACTGTAGCCACAAACTATAACTTGCAGGAAGGGATATTCTGGAGATCTTTCATTCATAGGGTCGCCGTAAGCTGGAGATGATTTGATGGTATGTTCTAACCACCACCACCATTGTCTTCAGCTAACGAAGCCACCCTCCAAAGACCTAGGGCCGTTCCAAGGTAAAAAGTGTGACCAATACCTGCTTATTTACATCAACTGAGGGCCACCTCCATCCGTCATTTCTGTCTAAAGAAGAAACTTTTAAAGTTGGAAAAGGTTGCTTTCTCTGATCCACCTCCAAAGGTGGATGCAGAGGTTTGGCACTGTAGCAGTTGCTTTGACAAGGCAAGGAGGGATATGGCACTGCTCTATGGTGGTTGAAATCAAAAAGGTTGTGAGTTCAATCTTTGCTGGGGTCAAGGTTAATTCAGCCTTCCATCCTTCTGAGGTAGGGAAAATGAATACACAGCATGTTGGGGCCAAGATGCTAATTAACTTGTGAACCGCCCAGAGAATGCATTAAGCGCTATGGGGTGGTATATAAGTGTGATTGCTTTGCTTTATTTCAAACCCACTGAAAATTGAACTCTGCTAGTGCTAGACCTGCCTTTTAAATCCAAGACATTTGAGGTTCCTTGAGCCACTTTTTGTTGCTGCAGAGTCTGTATAGGACTACACAGATATTTTACAACATTGTCACCCCAGTTTTCAGCCACTTGACATGTATAGCTGTTGGGAGCCCCCTCCAATTAAAAACCTGTCCCAAAATTGTCCGAATAAATTGACTGTTTTTGCCACTAGGCTCCTTTTTTCTTCCATCCAAGGTACACACTGGGAGAAAAGCCAAAAATAAACTGAAAACATCATTTTGGTACCCAATCTGAAGGTGATATTAAATTGTAGCATGTTGGAAAATAAAACACAAATAGCTTTTACTTTTAAAAAACCCCTCAATATATTAATCAATTTATGATGTGGCCTTTTCAGGGGTATTCATTCAGCAATGTGTACAAAGATCAATTTCTGTCTGTTTTCAGACTCCACCAGTTGTTCAGAGTAAATTGGGCAAAATGTGGAGACTTGAGCCATACCTTACCTTGGATACCTTATGGTTGTTATTCACCGAGGAACCTGCGTATTGGTCAGGGCCATAGCTAGGATTCTAGATGTGGGTGGGAGAATATTTTTTCAGGATGGGCAACAATGTCATTTCACTTAGCGAAAAACTCACATAATGGGCAAGTTTTTTGCTAAGCAGTCTGACTCGCATAATGAATTTTTCGCTATGCGAGTCGGACTTTTCCCTATGGAAAAACTCGCATAACGAGCGTTTCTATGGGGAAAACTTTCATAACAAATTTTTTCGCTATGTGAGTTTTCCCCATAGAAATGCTCGTTATGCGAGTTTTTCCATAGGGAAAAGTCTGACTCGCATAGCGAAAAATTCGTTATGCGAGTCAGACTCACATAGTGAACTTTTCGCATAGCAAGCAACCTTGCAGAATGAATTAAATTCGTTATCCGAGGTATGACTGTATATGTCATATATATAAACAGCCAGGAGTTTGAGAGTCGACAAACTGCTAACTCAGGGTGGGCAACGCCCACCCTGGGCCCCCTCTAGCTATGGCCCTGGTATTGGTAGATGTCTCCATGATGGTGACTGAGGGGTATGACTGAGGGGGGAAAGCCCTATGTTATTTCCCCCCCCCCCCAGTGATCCATGGGGCTGTCTAGAGAGCCATTATAGCATGAGTTCTCAACCTTTTAAACCTGGGGGACAGATCATGTTCCCTCAGACAGCTTCGGGGGCTGTACGGCCATTTTGCCCTTCCTCCACCATATGGCACTTACAGGTATGGTGGAGGCAGTGGGGGGGGGGGCACATGAAATGGCACCATGGGCCACATCCAGCCCATGGACCACAGGTTGGAGAATCCCTGCATTATAGTACGGTGCAGCTGAGACCTAGGTTCAAATCCCTGCTTGGTCATGAGACCTGACTGTATGTGATAAAAGTAAAACTATTCTTTAAATCTCTCTTTATAACTTGCAAACCAAGGTGCTGTGGTGGCTCAGTGGTTAAGAAACTCACCTTGCTAGCTGGAAGGCCGGCAAGTTGGCAGTTCGATACCTGGGTACTGCATGACAGATTGAGTGGCCATCTCTGTCCCAGCTCTTGGGAACATGAAAGGAGCCTCATTCGGGCATCCCCTGAGAGGAGTTTCTCCAGCAAAAAATCCTTTCAACCCAGAATAATTTCTGATATGAAATTATTATTATTACTTGCAAACCCTACTAGTGTTGCCATAAATTGGATTCAGCTTGACAGTACTGTATATAGTACACGCGAGACTGAGAAGTAGAAGCTATATACTGTACAATAAATACCAGTAGTTTGGCCCCATTTTAGGGATCAGGGATTTGAAATCCTAGTTGATTCAAGCAATGCAATTACAATAAAACCACAACTTATGTAAAAAGTCTGTTCCATAGGCTTTTATGTAAATCAGTTTTTTAGTTAACTCGAAGAAAACCGATAAGAAAAATAAATTTTTACATAATTTGAAGCAAACCTATAGGGAAAATGAATTTTTTTACTTAACTTGAAGCAAACCCATAGGAAAATGATATTTATGTAAATTAAAGCAACCCCATAGGAAAAACAATTTTTACGTAACTCAAAGCAAAGCCATAGGAAATTGTGTTATGTAAATCAGGACATTTATGTAAATTGGGACATGTTTTTAGTGCAAAAATCATTTTGTAAGTCGAATTTTATGTAACTCGAGGCATATGCAAATTGGAGTTTTACTGTAGTCTACATTTAAGCCTAAACTCACCTTTAGCTCCAGGGCAATCCTAATGATAACTCTTAGTGAACTGGAATTATCTTGGGATCAAAAAATACCCAGAACTGAAGATATATGTTGCACATTTAAACATTTTGTTAGTAACTTACATTGTCGTCATCATCATCAGCAGCAATGGCATGCTATCAAGTCAATTCTGACTTATGGTGCCACTTTCCTTAGTTTACTAGGTAGAAAATATACAGTAATACTTTATCATTCCCCTTTCTCTCCAAGGGTATTCCAAAACTGTGCAGTTTTGTCAGGACTACACAGGCTGGTTCTTTTTCTGGGAGGCACAGTGGGGAATCTAACTCCTAACCTCTATTTCCACAGCCAGATATCGTCCTAGACCAGGGGTCAACAAACTTGGCTCTCCAGATGTTCTTGGACTTCAATACCCAGAAGCCCTGATCAGCAGGTGTACTGACTTGGGCTTCTGGGAATTGAAGTCCAAGAACACCTGGAGAGCCAAGTTTGCTGACCCCTGTCCTAGACCACTGAACTATCCAGCCAGCTGTATCTGATTCACTTTCCATGGATTCAACTTGTGACTGCATACTTTCCCCTTCAGATGGGAGAAACTTTCACTGGGTAGATCAGTAATAAGAGAAAAGATCAGCCCAATTCCTTGTACTCATGCCCCCAGTCCAAATGCTACTCTCACTACAGTTGGTTGTCTCTCTCCACAACAGCTTTGAAAGGAAATGATCAAATAAAATGGAATAGTGCGTGGAGATGCTTTTTGGGTTTTTACTTTTTAAAAATAAATTTTATTGATTAAAAACAAAACAAACAACAATTTAAAAAATGAAAAGAAAATTTATACAATGTCAACTCTCTAATTATATTTATTTATTTATTTATTTAGATTTATATCACCGCCCACTCGCCGTGGCGACTCAGGGCGGTTTACAATCAGGAAAAAAACAAAACAAAAACAAAACAACAATAACACACACACAACACAAACAACTAAAATCCATTCCTCCTTCCGGCCAGAGGACGTTAGTCTTTTCCTTCCCTGGGCAGATAAGGCCCAGGATTAGGAAGTGGGAGCTTCCATCTAAAAACCTTAAAACTTTTAAAAATTAAAATCTGAAAAAGATTAAAAACAGATTAAAAACACATCAGATTCTACAACTACTAATTAAAAGTAGAAAAAGAGAGGGGCTCAGATCAACGAATGTGCTGGGGTCATTATACCTTCCACACCCCATATCTGTCCTGCCAGCCATGTTTTTAGATTCTTCCTAAAGGGCAGCAACTCTGTCTGGAGACGTAGCTCCGTAGGCAGGAGGTTCCATAGGGCCGGAGCAGACACAGAGAAGGCCCTCCTTCTGGTGCCAGAGAGATGTGCCTCCCTGGCCGATGGAACAACTAGGGAGCCCCTCCGGTCCGCTCTGGTGGGACGGGCAGATGTTCTTGGGGTGAGCCGGTCTCCTAAATATCCTGGCCCACTACCATGTAGGGCTTTAAAGGTAATAACCAGCATATCATACATAACAGTTTTTGTTATCACCCCATATCTAAGTATATTTTTCTCTATTGCCACTTTTTAAAAAAACTTCTGTATAGTAAATAATAATATAAATTACAAGAAAAAACAACAACTCGTGCCACCTGACCCGTGATGATGGGGGTATCTACACTATTCCATTAATTACTATATAACAAATTCTTGTTAACTCTTTACTTTCCAAAATGACATCACTTCTTGGGGTGGTTTGCTGCCCTTATTATCAACAAATACATATTTTTGGGGGGTTCTGTGGTGGAAAACCAGTGCTGCTTGTAGCAATGACAAAAGGTAATGAGAAATGCATTTCTGCAGCTATCATATAACGATTTTGTCTCCTCTGGTCCTACCTGTTCTTCCTGACTCTCCCATACTCAAAGAGGAAGCACTGTATTTACATATCCATTCCTACCAAGGTTTTTTTTAATCCAGTTGTTCTGAATTTTATTTAACCTCTATTAACCTCTGTTTTCTTAAATCATGAAATATACAAAATCACAGTTTTGTTAAAGCTTCAGGATAACAACAACCTGGAACTATTAATGAGCAGTTCACCATGAATCCTCCAGCTATATGTTTTTCAGCCAGTAGTCTAATGATGGTCTGATAAGCATGGATTGTTCTTTTCTACTTGTTTTGCATGGCCCTGATATTTTTAGTGCTATCTGTAAAGATTTATAGCTTTAAGGGGTAGAGAAGTATATCACTTCATAGATTAGGTTTTGCATTCCAGAAATTCCATTTCTTATTAACAATCAATTTTCTAACTCATGCAGTAATCAAATGGCACCAGTTATTTTTAGGTGCCACAAACAATACAATTTCCTGCTTGGAACCAACAACAAAAATACTACTTGCTCAAGTCCAGACTATTTGTGGAGAAATCCATCCAGTCAATTCAGCATAAACACTTAGGACTATTGTTCTGTGAACTTTAGACCTTGGATAAACTCAACATTTCTGCTTGTAGTAACTGTAAATTGACTTTCTTGGCATTGACTTTGTTTCTTCATTTAGTACAAGCTGGGGTAGACCCAAGAGAGATTCCAGGACGGATTTACTAAAATAAGTTCTATTTTAATGTTAACTTACAGGATCCTTCTTTAATAACAAATTATTTTGATATGCCAAATAACTCAGACCCATAGTTACGAGCAGCAAACAGTAGTATCTGCACAGGTAGCTGCAGTTATCCTCCCCCCCCAAAAAAATTAATAAAAGGCCTGGCCCGTTATGCTGTTTCAAGATTGCATTTGTGGAATTGTGGAATATTGTCCTCTTAGCTGAGAAAATACTGCTGTATTGCTAATTTTGTGGTGGTTTTGCCTGAAGTATACATTGAAGGGAAAAGTAAGACCTGACAAAATAATGTTTGTTAATAATGATGGACTTATTTCTCCTAGAATGGTTGAATACCAATGCCTGTTGGTAGTCTATATAGTAACAGAAAGTTTGATGTTTATGCTTATGGTTTGCATAGTAAACCTCAAAGGTTCTTAAATTTAAAAGAAACCTTGGAAAAGTGCCTCTCCAAACGAGCCACCAGCATGGTCTTGGCCATGTTAGCTGGAGTTTTTTTGGACTGTAGTTCAAAACAGTCATGTTTCTGATCTCTGGAATTTATATCTATTAGTCCTGGCTCTAAAATGTCATACAGCATGTAGGTGGAGAGTGTATAACACCATAAACCTCTGCATGTGGGTTCTGGTCATGAAAAATAGTGTTTTGGTCATTATTTTCTCCCAAGGGAACTAAGCTTAATGGTAAATGTGTGCAGATGAAGTCCGGTGCTTATTTTCAATGTAGATCCTTTATTCCAGCTGCAGAGTCAGTGGTGGGATTCCAATTTTTTTACTACCTACTCTATGGGCGTGGTATAGTGGGTGTGGCCAGGGGAAAAGCCCTGCATTGCACCCAAATTAGGACTACTTTATTTCAAAACTTGGATGGGCAGGGCCAGCCAGAATTTCTGCTGCCGGTTCTGGTGAACCGGGGCGAACCGGCTGAATCCCACCACTGCACAGAGTGCCCAATTCAGTTAAAACTAGCCAGTTAATCTAGCTCTTCTTTGTTAAATAAAGGAGACAATAAACTGATGTAGTAGTAAACCACCAGCATTATATGTAAATAGTCCCTGTCATTGGGAAACATTTTAGAATATGTTTCTTCCATTGTTCTATTTTTGTACATATTTAGATCTTATACTGAATATAGCTGCATTCCTCTGTAAAGCTCTTTTTAATTATTATCTTCTCTGAAGTCTTTTGGAATTTCAGTTCTTTTTAAAACCCTTTTCTTTAACATTGCTAAATGTACTTTTTGAGATTCACCCCAGAGCCCTGCAGTTTCAAAAGAGTGGAATTACCTGGCAGTACATACCTTTATCTGATGCAAGAACATTTGAAATAAACAGCCCTAGCTAAGAAGAATATTTTTTTAAAGGATTTGCTAGAATACAGAAACCTGGAAAAGGCAGGAAGGGAATGTGCATGTATTTTAATCTGCAAGAGCATTCAGCAGTCTCTGTAGAACTGCAGACTCAGCCATGTGTGTTTGTTTCTGAATGTCGGCTACCCTTTGGCAAATTTCTTTTGCTCCAGACTGACAAAGGGCATGCAGAAAGTTATATTAAGTTTGGGTAAATATTGGCCTGCCCAGGTATGGGGGCAGTACAATTTGGAGTGGCCTAAATGAGAATGTGTTCTCTATTCTGTATTCTAAGAATGGTTTAGTCTACAATTTCAACATGTAACTATTTAACAATGCCATATGATTATTTAACATTTTATAACTACAGGCTAAACAACAATAACAGCTAACTAACTGAACATTGGTTTAACTTGAGTTTAGGGCAGTGGTTCCCAACTTTTTTTTTTTGCCCATGCCCCACCTAAGCATCTCTAAAATCCTGACACCCACACACACATGGCATATACAGTTGTACCTCGCTTAAAGAGCATAACGTGTTTCATAGGATTGCTCTTTAAGCGAGTTTGCTCTTTAAGCGAAACACCATTGTAAGTGACCAATTGTGGGGGGGGGGGGATTGCGAACCCCGATTTATTTGTTAAGCGAGTTTTCGGATTGTTTTATTTGTTAAGCGAAGCGAACATTCAGAGAAAATTCTGTTCTTTAAGCGAGTTGCTCTTTAAGTGAGGCACTATTTATGCGAGGTTTGACTGTACTTATTGTTAACATTGTTGGGTTGAGGCAATTATAAATTTATCTCTGCAGGAGGGGTTTTTTCCAGCGCCCTTAAAACATGCTTTGGTGCACCCCCTCCTGAAAAAGCCATCCCTCGACCCTATGGTAAGTACCAACTACCGACTGGTATCCAACCTACCCTTTTTGGATAAGGTATTGGAGAAGGCAGTGGCGCGGCAGCTACAGGAGGTCCTGGATGAAGTGGATTATCTGGACCCTTTTCAGTCAGGATTCAGGCCCGGATATGGTACGGAAACTGCATTGGTTGCATTGGTGGATGATCTCTGGCGAGAACGGGACAGGATTGGGGACAGAGGTCATCCATCCGTCCTGGCTCTTCTTGACCTCTCAGTGGCGTTCGATACCATCGACCACGGTATCCTTCTGGGAAGGCTCCAAGGATTGGGGACCCAGGGCACTGTGTTGGCCTGGTTTTCCTCATTTCTGAGGGGCCGGACCCAGGCGGTGTGGTTAGAGAGCGAGAAGTCCAGCCCTAGGACCCTTCAATATGGGGTGCCTCAGGGCTCAGTACTCTCACCTCTCCTATTCAACATCTACATGAAGCCACTGGGTGAGATCGCATGGGGTGAGGAAGTACCAATATGCAGATGACACTTAGCTGTATATCTCAGCCCGTGAAGATCCAATTGATGCAGTGGTAGTCCTTTCCAGGTGCCTGGAGGCTGTCAGGGTCTGGATGGGGGACAATGGGCTACAACTGAATCCCAGCAAGACTTAGTGGCTATGGGTAAGGGGTCCTACATTAACTCGGGAGCTGCCATCTTTGGTTCTGGATGGGGCAGCTTTGCCCCAAACAGACCCGGTGTGTAATCTGGGGGTTCTCTTGGACTCACAACTACTGTTCGAAGAGCAGGTGGGAGTCATGGCCAGGAGGGCCTTTGCACAACTTTGTGTAATACGCCAGTTACGGCTGCTCCTAGATCGGGACTCCTTGATCACACATGCTTTGGTCACCTCCAGACTTGATTACTGTAATGCGCTCTACATGGGGCTTCCCTTGATGACCTTTTGGAGGTTGCAGCTGGTACAGAATGCAGCTGCTTGGGTAGTGATGGGTTGTGGGCGTTATGCTCGTGCCTCACCACTGCTTCGGGAGCTATACTGGTTGCCAGTGGTATGTCTCCGGGTGCAATTCAAGGTGCTGGTCATTACCTTTAAAGCCCTACATGGTAGTGGGCCAGGATACTTAAGAGACCGCGTCACCCCAAGAACATCTGTCTGTCTTACCAGGGCAGATTGGAGAGGCTCTCTTATCATTCCACCGGCTAGAGAGGTGCATCACTCTAGCACCAGAAGGAGGGTCTTCTCCGTGTCCGCCCTGGCCCTAAGGAACCTCCTGCCAACTGAGTTACGCCTACAGACAGAGCTATTGCCCTTTCGGAAAGGCCTAAAAACCTGGCTGGCAGGGCAGGTGTGGGGCTCCAGTAATATGGGGTCCCATTTTGAGTGATTGATCTGATGGGACAACTACCCCTCTCTCACTCTTTTAAACTTTTTTAACCTTTTAACCTTTTAAATCTTTGAGGACTTTTTTTATTTTGTAAATTTATAGTTTAATTTTTTTTTTGAAGTTGATTTTGCACCTTGGGGTTCGGTTTCTGGGTTTGTGGGGGTGTGGTGGGATTGTTTGGCTTGCACTCATTTGTGTAATCTTTTTCTTTTTTGTGAGCCACCTAGGGTCTGGTTCGCCTGATTGGGGCAGGATAATAAATCTAAATAAATAAATAAATAAATAAATAAATAAATAAATCAAAAGTAAACTCCTATTCACGTGGAGGAAGCCTAAAAGGCCATTCACTGTTAATAACTCATTCTCAAATTGTCCCCAGCTAAAAATCAAATTGCCCCCATGTGGGGCATGTGCCCCATAGGAACCATGGGTTTAGGGTCTGCAAAATTTACTTTGGGTGACCTTTGAGGGTTTTGTGATAAGGCCATGGCCCACTGAAGTGACTGCATGAATAACAAAAGCTACCTGGTCTGAAAACCTTATCTTCCTGAGGAGATTAGGCAGGGGTACGAATCCCAGGTTTGTAAATAATGTGTTGTTCACTGAAGTCAGTAACAGTGAATCAATCATGTAACCACATAGATAAAGATAAACCAATCAAACAGGAACGCTTACCATTTTCTTGATACTTTGTGTAGCAGTATCTAAATGTATGCGCCTGCACTGGCTTGGGCCCTTTCTCACTATTAGAGAAGGCTGCCTGTTGTGCTTTTCTGGTAGCCAGATAAAATTACTTTTGCTTTGTACAACTGGCTGCATCTTGTCTCCATTTTCCCACCAGAGTAAGTCTTAAAACATTAATTAGGAAATATGACACCACACTAGGTGAGAGCCTTGTTGGGGTGCAGGGGATTGAGTGGTTTAAGTAGGCAGAGTTGCCCATCTCTTGCCAATGAGGTTAGGCCGGGACGAAAACTCACCAAAGCATCCTCCGCCAGATCCTTTGGGTAAGGTGAAAGTGGAGGACACACGTCATGGTCCGCTTAGCCAGCGGGTGACGTGATATTCAAATGGCTAAAAAAACCTGCATGCAAATGGACTTGATTTCTCAGGTCCATTTGCACGTGCAGAATGTCATCACAGAAATGTCTACCTCACTGAATAATGACTCCAAGATCAAGATATAAATTCTCTCATTGAAACAAGTTGAACTCACCACTTATTAGCAACTGGATCATGCTATCTGTTTGTTTCCTGTACGCTGCTGCTTGGGGGAAGCCCTCTATTTCAGTAAAATGTCTGTAAAACTGGGACTACGTATGATCAGTGTATGACTAAAAAGAAAAAAAAAGAATAAAAGGGAGGAGAAATCTCCTTTCAAAGGTTCCCTTTGAAGCAGAAATCAAAACATGGATATTTCCAGAGATTAATTATGAATAATTGGATATCAATCCAGTGACAGTATGCATACGGAAGAAAATCCATTCATATGAAGAAGAAACCAGAGGGCGTGGGCGTGGAAGATTCCCTCCCAAATTTTAGGGTGATCAAAGCTTCTCTGTAAATGTGTTAAATTCATGGGAGGCAGATGACAGTCAGTATGAGAAAAAGGATGGCATTTTTGTATACAGTGGATGCAGATGAAAAGTGCAATGAACATACAGTCCTCGAATGATAGAAATTTATGCCAGTCGAGCAGCAAATGTTTGATGCTTCTGTATTGATAAATAACTCTGTATTATTTGAAAGGTGTTTATGTGGAGCCCTTATATAATATACCCCCTTAAATGTGAGAATATCCTCAGTTGCATAGCCATAATGATAACAATGGGGTACACAGAAAAAACCTCATCAAAGATAGTAGTATTTTTTAACCACAATTGGGCATACCCTGAGCCATGGCAACCTTGTGTTGCCAGCTAATCTCTCTCACACTAGGTCAGCTATCACTGAACTATCACTTCAGAGACCCCCCTAATTATGCAGGGGGTAATTCTTTTGTTTTCCATGTGGGTGGTGGACACAGTCTTGCTGACATCGCATTGCCAGCGCTCTGTCTGGACTTGCCAGCAGCAGCCTTCTAATTTTAAAACATCTCAGAAAACTTTCAAGGAAGAAAGTTGTTGTGTCTTTCACGGATTCAGTACATAAGACTTCCAAAATATGAAAAAAGATGTCTTATTTCCCCCTTTATCACCACAGTAATTTTTATTATTACATTTGGCAGGGCAGAGTTTGACTCTCCATTTCTCCTTCCTTCTCCAGAGCTTACAAGTCATAGTTAGCAGTTGTTCTGTCCCATTAAGTTGCCTATGAGTCATGATGATCCTATGGATGAGTGATCTCCAAAATGTCCTGTCTGAAACAGTCTTCCTTAGCTATTGTCAGATGAAACCTGTGGTTTACCTTAGGGAGTAAATCCATCTTGTATCTGGTCTCTCTCTTTTCCTGCTGCCTTCAACCTTTCCCAACATTCTTGTCTTTTCCAGATATCTTGCTTTCTCATTTATATACCCAAAGTAGGACAGCCCTTTTCATCATTTTTTTCCTCCAGATATTAATTTGCTCTAGGCCCCACTTGTTCATCTTTCTGCTGGTCCATCCTACCCACAAAGCTTTCCTCTGGCCCCATATTTTAAACAAGTCATTTTCCCCTGACAGCTTTCTTTACCCTCCAGCTTTCACACCCATATATAGTGATTAGGAATAAATAACGTGGATGATCTTGGTCTCCAGTGACACATCCTTACACTTGATGATATTTTCTAGTTCCTTCATTGCTACTCTTCCAATTCTCAGTCTTCTTCTGATTTCTTGGCTGCACTCTTTCTGTTTGGATTGATGATTGAACCAAGGTCTACAAAACCTTTTGCTATTTCAATTTCTTCATCATCAACACTGAAGTTGTGTAGTTCTGCAGTAGTCAGGATTTTTATCTTCTTAATGTTCAGCTGCAATCCTGCTTTAGTAGTTATCTGTAGTAATATACTTTTGGTAGTGTATAATTGAGTAAAGTAGAGTCATGAAATGAAACTACTGTACTTTTTTTGGCCACAACTGGCAATGTTTTCCGGTTACCTTGCATTTTTGACAGGATTTTTGTTCATGCTTTATAGACCAGTGGTTCACAGCATGGGGCACATGCCCCACAGGGTGACTTCAATTCCCAGAAGCCTAAGTCAGTACATTGGCTGATCAGCACTTTAGGGAATTGACTTAAACTTCTGTGAATTGAAGTCCAAACCCCAAAGGTTAGGAAAGACTGGGTTAGACCATTTGCTCATACATCCTCAGTGCTCTAAACAAGAATTTGGAAAGGCTCCATTCTTGGATCACAGTTTTCAGAATGGCCACACTGTCTGGGTGATTTTGGAAGTAGTTCAAAAGGTCACTGACCCAAGTGTTGCATTTTGGGGCAGGCCAGTTGAAAAAGAATAATTGAAAAGGAGAAATGTCATGCGTTTACAGCAGGGGTTCTCAACCTTTTTAAGCTGGGCCCCCCTCAGGCTGTTGGCGGGCTGGACTGGCAGTGATAGTGGACGACCTCCAGTCCAGTCCACCCTCACCCCTACCCACCAACATTCCCCCATACTCCCTCCCCCATGCTACCCCTGTTGCTGCTTCCCTACTTACTGGCTTGCTGTGGGTGAAGGAGGGTTCCTGACTGTCCTTGTCCATGTTCGGCCAGAGCGGCCCCTGGGAAAGACCTGGACGGCTCTGTGTGTCTGCCGCTTCTGCTTCTACTGCTGTCACCATTGTCCTTGTCCCCTCCATCGGGCTTGGTGTGTCCCTAACACCGCTCTGTAGCAGGGTGGATATTGTAAGTCTTCTTACAACATCCGCCCTGCTATGGAGTGGCATTGGAGACACACCAGAACAGACGGAGGGGACAAGGTTGGTGGGGGTGATAGTGACAGTGGTGGGAGCGAGGTGGTGGGCTGGATGGAATGGTGCTGTGGGCCGGATTCAGCCCGCAGGCTGTAGGTTGAGAACCTCTGATTTACAGAGAAAGAACATAAGATGGGTAGTGAGGCAAAACTTATCTCTTCACTTTCTGGAAAGAGTCTGAAAATAATTGAAGAAGGCACCTTGCTGCTAGAGAATTTTGAGTTCACTGGTGGAGAGGAACATGTTAATACCCTGAATGCATGTTAGGAAGTAAGAGCATTTGTTCCTAGGTCTTATTATAAACAGTTTCTTAAATGGCTAGTATTAATAATATAGTTAAGACTTCAATATTTTCTGCACCCAATTTCACTCAGATCCCAGCCCCAACCATGTAAAAAGTACATCTGTAGCTCGAAAATTATACTGTACTCCCCGCCTCTCATGAATTTGGTTCTAATCAACAAAAGCTCATGATGCAAAAATCCTGGCAATGCCACATAATTATTTGTTGTGTTTGTTCAGTGTCTCTTTGGAAGCATGACAGCCATGTGATCCTTACACTATACAAATGCATGGGGGTGGGGGGACCCCTTTATTGGATCACTAAAAAACCATCAAACATTACTCAAGGTTTCTTGATTCAAGATTATTTCTTCAGGCATGGAAGCAGGAGAGCAGGGCAGCCTGAGGCAAGAGGAAGAGAATGTGTATAAGACTTTTTGTTGCCTACCCCATGCTGGGATAGGTGATTCAGAGGGCTCTTTGTGGGATAGCATTGCATCCATTGGTTCTGACAGCTGAGTGCTGGTGGTAAAGAGCTGCAGCTAACATCATTGGAAGTTAGGACTCTTCAGATCGATTGATTGTTGTTGTTCAAGAAATCTTACCCACCCCTTCAGTGTCACCAAGACTGTATACTTTCTTTGTCAACATACTCTCTTTATTCCTCATACCCAGATTTCAGTTGCTTGTAAAGATAGGAAGGACAGATTAGATAATGAGAAAGAGTGAAAGCCTATCAACTCTTCTGTTTCCTCTATTTAAATCTCAAACTAAATCTGGGGACTGCTGGAGTAATCATTTGTTATCATTTGTGTAAAAAGGTCACAGAAGAGCAGGCACTCCCTTTCTTCTGTTTGAGCAACTTCCTCATTGTATCCTTGATGTTTGATTTTAAAGCAATCACAGTTTAAGGATTACTTCAAATCCTGAAAACACAGATGTCAAAAGGTTACTTTTTGGGGACTATATACCTCTCTGAACCCCCCAGTTATCATCACCATTGACCCAGCTGCTGGCAAGTTCTGGGAGTCTACTCCATAAAATGATGCAGTATGATTCCTACCATGCAAGGAATGGGATGATTTTTTCTGTCAACCTAATGTACACCCACTTTCAAACACTCTGGTCAGTTGCTGGAGTTACTCAGTCTAAGCAAACAGACATGTAATTGAGTTGTAGCTTACTGTTTAACAGCAGTCACAAGTGTCTTATAAATCAACACAAAGGAAACAACATGTGCATTAGCTACATGTTGAAAGTGTAAGTTCTTCTGGCTTGCATAAGAAAAACAAAGACAACATTGCTGAGTCATCTTAAAGACTAATACATTTACAGTGCTTTCATATGAACTTTCAGGAGCAGCAATCCACCTCCTTGGATGCATGCAGCCTAATAGTATGGCCACAGATTTGTAATTAGGCCACAGATTTATGTACAGAAAGAACATGCCATAATGTGTAGGGGGAGGCAAGTGAAAGGGAAAGAAGAGTGCAAACATTTATTTGGTAATACAGTATAGGCTTTCAGAATGGCAAACAATGGTGTTATTAATCAGTATTTTGACTAATCATGATTTATGTAGACATCTTGTTATCAGTGGTCAGATTGTTTTCAGGAATTTCACTGAGGTTAAAAAATTCAAGGAAAGTAACCTTTTGTTTGCAGCTATCTCTAAGACTGTGGACAAGTCTAGTGTTTTAATACTTATAGTGTGTTAAGAATTCTTAGTCCTTAATCACAATAAGTATTGGTACCATCACTGTCAGGGTGCCTGAATATATGTACCGTATACACTCAAGTATAAGTTGAGTTTTTAAGCCTCCAAACTGAGGTCCAAAAATGGGACTCAACTTATACTCAGGTCAACGTAAACACTCAAAAACATACCCACACAAAACTCTAAATTAATTAATTTGACTGTATTTCCATGTATTTTAATTACTGAAACTCACTAGCAGCTGCTGCATTTTTCACCCCCGACTTATACTCAGGTCAATCTATTTTCCTAGTTTTAGAGTCCAAATTAGGTACCTCGACTTATATTCAGGATGACTTATAGTAGAGTATATACGGTACTCAGTCTTCAAACCATATGCCATCCATGTGCTTAACTATGTAATGAACAAAACTTCAATAACTTTTACTCTGTCATTAATCTGAGCATAGAACCGTCTTTATGAAAGGTACATTTTCTGCACACACACCATTGCAGCTAAACAATGAATGTCTAACTATAGCGCTATATAAAAATCCAACTCATCTTCATTAGTATTTAGATGCAGTAGCAGATGCAGGTGACTCCAGTTTCCAGGGTGCTGTGAATCCACTCAGGATTTTAGTCTGCACCTTGTAGCAATTATCTAAAGTGCTGAACCTCATCTGCAGATGGGCTTACTGTAAGTACCTTGTATGCAGAGCAGATAAAAACCTGGATTTGATTTTTTGCATTACTGAAGCTGGAGTCATCACCAGCTGCCACTGCTTATATTTCCCCAAAATTTCCCCAGAATGCGCTACAAAATTTGTTGTCCACAGAGAAGCTCTTCAATATGTTGGCTTCTATAAGACTCACAACATATGGATTTATAGAAGGGATTCTCAACCTGTAGCCCATGACCTGGATGCAGCCCATGGCACCATTTCCTGTGGCCTCCCACCGCCTCCACTACACCAGAAAGTGCCATGTAGTGGAGGAAGGGCAAAATGGCAGTCTGCCCCCCCCCCAAGCTATCTGAGGGAGCATGAACCGGCCCCTGGCTTTAAAACTTTGAGAACTCCTGATTTATAGCAACCATTTCTTGAACCAGAATATTCACTGACTGAAAAGTAACTGTTGTGGAGAAAAGTAATTGCAAAGAAACATTCAGCAGAAAGCTGACATATGCTGTATTCACAGATTCCAATATACAGTATTTCATAAGAATTTAAAAAGCATTAAGGATTGTTAGAGCTCTCTGTATATATTAATACTTTTGATTCACCCATACTAATTGTTTCCTTTCACATAGCTCTTAGAACATTTCCTGAAAACAATGGCTGATCATTTGGTTCATATGGAGAGAATGATGAATTAGCCCATAGGAGACTAGGGTTTAAATTCCCACTCAGCCATGGAAACTCATTGGAGATGACTATGGTAAACCACTCCTTGAACATTTCATGTCCTTGGAAGACCCTGCTGGGGACAGCATAAGCCAGAAGCAACTTAGCAGGACATAACAACAGAAACAGTCAAGAAGTGCTTTGACTGATCATTGCTGGTGCCATTTCAAAGGCCCACTGCCAGTATGTCTGTCTGACTCTTTTTCTCGTCTCACTTGGTCTCCATCCTTCTACCCTGTCTTTGGCATATATAAATCTGTGGCCTGTGTGTCTGGATGAGTTGGATTGCAATCTTTGAAAACTCACTCTAAAATAAATCTATTAATCTTCAAGTTGCAATAACTTGCTTGTTTCTATTTTTGTTACACATGCTGAAACAGACTAACATGCCTACCCCCTTGAATTCTCCAGCTGTACTGAGTGATAAAGATAAACACACCTATAACCCATGGCATGTATGGCTCCGGAATGCCTCTAAAGATATCAATCTTAAGAAAGATGCACCTCATAAAAAAAAGGGTAATTTTCCAAATGACCTTTGCCAGGATCATGCAGGTGGGAGAACGATTCATCTCTGACCATTTTGAATAAGAAAGGTTAAAACGATAGGTTTAATTGTATTGATCAGATCCAGAAGAAACAACAGCAGACTCCATTACTAAAAGAAGCAGCTTCTGGTTAATTTTAATCACAATCCTAATGGATAAAATTCTGTGCTAAAGTATCATGTGCAGTCCCACTGAAATCAATATGATTTAGACAGGGAAAGAGATTTCTGAAAGCCAGCATCTAGGGACCAGAATTGCCAAAATTCTCTCCCACAAAACCGGGACAGAACGATATTTCACAAAAATGGGTGGGTTATCTACAAAATAGCCTTTTTAAAACAATCATAATATAATGACAGCTATAAAACACTTTCACATTAAACATATCAATACATAAATGAATTTATTTACAACAGTTAATTATTACTTTAAGAAGATCTTTATTACTGAGAAGTCACCTCGTGGTCAACTCTTAACATAATCAGTTCCAGGAAACACTCTGGTCACACTTATTGGGCGGTGGTGTGAGGTGAGGACATTAAGATTTGTCTCCAGGTATACTCCAACTCCAATGTGGCAGGAAATCGCTCATTTGATGGCAAGAGTTTGAATTTATTTTAATGGTGTGTTATAATACACAATCAGTAAGTTTTAAAAATCCAGGACTTTAAGATTATTTTTATTGAACTGGCCGGGACAATTTTTCTGACCTTGAATCCGGGACAAACACACACACATATATATATACCCACAGATTCTAGAATCTTGGCTATGCCCTGACTTTCAACAGCCTCGGTACAAAGTACATGTGTGCTTATTGTGACTGGGAGGGTCTATTGTTTCCTTGGGCGTATTTCTGCTTAAATTAAATTGAGGGGGAAGCTGGAAGGAGGTGGCCCTTTCATGCAAAGAGCAACAACCCACTTCCTAGGGCAGAAAGTCAACTAATTCGCTGACCTTGATCTCACATCCACACGTAGCCCTGTATAACTGTGTGTGCCTACGTATGTGTGTGCATGCATGCAGTTTTCTAACGCAGATGGAACAATCTTTTGCCTTGTGTAGAGTGACTGAGAGTATGTCTCCATTGTGGGGCTGCTGCTGCTGCTGCTAAGCTCATGTTGTTGATCTTGTTTTACAGCAGCCTTGCCTGTTGTGCAGAGAACAGAATGTTCTCTTCAGTGAACTGAGAATGAACTTATCCAGCTCACACAGTTGTGGGGTGCGGGGGGGGGGGGGAGAGACAGCTGATTATTATTATTTAAAGCTGTAGGGTTTGGTTTCATTCTGGTGCTCTAGGTAGATCTTCCCCTCTTTGCAGGTAAACACTAACACACACTGAAAATATAAGCAAAAAGAATGCTTTACATACTTGCTGATGTAGCCTACTTGCTGTACAAGAGTATGATTTGTTCCCTTCTCAGCATCAGGTAAGGCTGAGCACTGCAGACTTCTTTTACTTTCCCACCTTCTCCTGCCAGCTCACCTATTTCCTCTGCAGCAAAGTGGAGATTTCATAATGTGCTAAAAGTCACCAGGAAATGTGAACAAGAAGGGAGGTTAACCGGCCTCTGAACCCAAAGAGAGCAAAAGAGGGATAAAAGGATACAACATGTTGTCTGCCTAGTTTAATATCATCAAAGCAGGGCATAATTTAGAAGTCTTTTTCACTTCGCCTACTTCATTTTGCTGGCTTCCCTTGCTTGAAAGTCAGTTGTATTCAACTCTAGGGTGTGCTGCTCATCTCAGTTTACAGTCAAAGAGTCAGCACTGTCTGCGTCTGCAGACATTTCTGTGGTCATGTGGAGCACATGGAATGCTGTTACCTTTCCACCAAATTGGTACCAATTTATCTACTTGCAATTTCTTGGTTTCAAACTGTTCAGTTGGCAGGAGCCGGGACAGATAATGAGAGCTTACTCCGTTGTGCAGAACTTAGGTCTCGAAATGCTGACCTGCCACCCTTCCAGTCATCAAGCTCAGCGTCTTTACCACTAAACCACTGCAAACCCTTGGGATAAAATACAGAGGGGCAATTTAGTTGAACCCCCTAATGAGGTCTCAAAATGGAGTCAATGTATGCATACAGCCTCCCCCCCCCCCAAAAAAAAGCAGGCTATATCCCTGTGTAGGCAGCCTCTAAGAGGCTGGACCCCTCCATATATCTTCTTTGTTCCTGTTTAAGAGGTGGTTCAATCTCCCATTGATTTGAATTAATTTAACAGAGCTACATGATATTACTGGAAACTTGTATCAATCACTCCTATTTCAGAACTATTATCTCTTGCTTCTGAACTTTTTTTTAATAGCCCAGGCCTCTCCTATCTGTTATGCACATCTGTTTACTTGCCTTGAACAAGCCCAGTTCCTATGGAGGCATGTGTAATTAGAGAACTCTCCTGACATCACCTATGAAGTCAGCAGTGGGAGGGCTCTTCTCAGTCCTCCCCCCACTGTTTGTCTCTTTTAGTAACTTCTTCTGGTTTCTTTTTGTCCCCCCCCCCCATTTTGCCACATCTGGGACCCATATGAAATTGACAAAGTTGATCAGTTTCATGAGAGGAACTGACTAACAGGAATTCTCAATCTGTGCCCATGGACTAAATGCAGCCCGTGGTGCCATTTCATGTGGTCCACCACACCAGGAAGTGCCATGTAGTGGAGGAAGGGCAAAATCGCTGTCCGGCCCCCGAAGCTGTCTGAGGGAGCGTGTCCCGGCCCCCGGCTTACAAAGGTTGAGAACTCCTGGACTAACATATGACAGCTCGGAGTGAATGGTTCCATATCAATGTCTAGCCCTTGCACACTCTGGCAGGCAATTTGTGGGACTTCTTTAAATAATCGTCTTTCTTCTTTTTTCTCAATGTTTTATGATTGTTGTGATTTAGTCGTGATTTATATGATGTTGTGATTTATATGATGTTGTGATCCATTTATTATTATGGTATTGTATTCCATTGTACAGTATTGTGATATGTATATTTTCTGACATGATATGTATAATGTGTATTGGATGTTCTATTGTAGTGAGCCGCCCAGAGTCGCGTTGTCAAGTGGGCAGCATACAAATCCAAACATCATCATCATCATCATCATCATCATCATCATCATCATCATCATCATCATCATCATCATCATAATGATGATGGTGATGATGGTGATGATGATGATGGTGGTGGTGGTGGTGGTGGTGGTGGTGGTGATGATGATGTGTGTTGGGGATGGGCTATAATAATTTCATGTCATAGATTGCTCTGGGTAATCTAAGGATTTTTGCTGGAGAAACTCTGCTCAGGGGATGCCTCAATGAGGCTCCTTTCATGTCCCCAAGTGCAGCCCTCAGGTATCAAAACCAGTCTCCAGCTCAGTGCCTTAACCACTAAGCCACATATGTGTGCGTGTGTGTGTGCATGTGCGTGTGCGTTTGCATGTGCATGTGAGTGTGAGTGTGTGCATTCTAAAAGTGAGCCTTGCAGCTGTCAAAGCTGCTTCCTGTGTAAACTTCCCTTCTTGTGAAGGCTTACAAGTTGCTTCAGACTACTGGAAACTATGAACATTCCCTTTATTGTCTACAAACAGTCAAGGGAAGTGAAACAAGTTTTTAATATCTGCTATGGTCACTAATGAGATGCGTCATGTTGTTTAAATTTTTTTTAAAAAAACTGTTACCCACAGCTTTTTGTTGTTCAGTGGCACAGTCAATTCTGACCCTTTGCGACCCCATGGACCACTGTCCGCCAGGTACTTCTGTCCTCCACCATCCTCCTCAACTCGCTCAATTCTGTGCTCCTTGTGTCTACAATACCATCTAGCCATCTCATTTTGGGCTGCCCCCTTTTTCTCTTGCCCTCCACCCTTCCCAGCATCAAGGCTTTCTCAAGTGAATCCTCTCTTCTCATCTGATGTCCAAAGTACTTTAGCTTCATCTTTACTATTTGACCTTCTAAGGAGCAGTCAGGTTTGATTTCTTCTAAGATTGACCTATTTGTTCTCCTTGCTGTCCAGGGGACTCTCAAAACTCTCCTCAAACACCACATTTCAAAGGCATCTATTCTTCTGTACTCAGCTTTCCTTATGGTCCAGCTCTCACAACCATACATTGCCACAGGGAATACCATTGCTTTGACTATATGAATTTTTGCTTGCAATATGATGTCTCTACTTTTCACTATGTTCCCCAGGTTTCTCATCGCTTGCCTCCCAAGAATCAGTCGCCTTTTTATTTCATGGCTGCAATCTCCATCTGCAGTGAGCTTGATCCTAAGAATGTAAAATCTGTCACTGCTTCTACTTCTTCCCCATCTATTTTCCAGGTACTGATAGGGCCTGTTGGCATTATCTTGGTTATCTTGATATTGAGTCTCAAGCCAGCTTTTGCACTTTACCTACAGCTACGGGCAGACAAACCAAGAACAATAGATTTAAATGAAGTGATACATCATGTCAGCAATGATCTTGCAGATGTAAAAAAATATTTCATCGACGGATCGGGGAAATTCTGAATTAAGACTCAAAGGCCAGGTTCCCAGTCATATGGGAAGAGCGAGCCACATGGCACGTCACTCCGCCTCTCAAGTAGGAACCGATGTTTTCCCAGTTGATCTAACCACACCTAAATGGGCTGTCTAGACAGGCCTTAACTTTTCTTGCATTCAGGGGAGTCTACTTCTGAGTAGGCATGGAAATAATGATCTCCAAGTGTGCTTATTGTTGTTCTGTTATTTGCCAGCTTTTACAGCCAGCTATTGTTCTTCAAGAGGATATCCCACTTAAAAAGAAGTTAACAGGAACTGCAGGGGTACTTCAGACCTTAAATGCAACACTTTAATAAGGAGTCTTAGCCCTATCTTCACCATTCTCCCATGCCCAAACCTATTTTAACAAGGATACCATGGGATAACCAATGGCTTCAGGCAAGTTTAATTGGGTACTACTTCTTCCATGTCTAGGCGAGACGTGAAGCTGCCAAAATGAAGCCACCTTTTGGTGAGTTCATTCTGCAATTTCTTTTGCCTGACCTCGTGTGACAAAGATAAGCCGGCACAAGACAGCAGTTGCCCAGGATATGCTCAATTGTGGTTCAAAAATACCCCAGTCTTTGAGGAGGCTCTTTCTGTGTATCCCAATTGGGAACTGAAATTGTGTGTGTATTTCCCCTTTTCTTATACAGTAATTGATTTTGTTAAATTTTATTTATTTATTTTATTTATTGGTCACATTTATATCCCACCCTACTCACAACATAGTGACTCAGGGTGACTAACAAGGAGTCATAAAACAACAATAAAACACAACAATCTAATCATAAGATTTGTCAATATAACCCTGACCAA
This sequence comes from Furcifer pardalis, assembly GCA_030440675.1. Lineage (NCBI taxonomy): Eukaryota > Metazoa > Chordata > Lepidosauria > Squamata > Chamaeleonidae > Furcifer > Furcifer pardalis. The sequence goes on from CP126896.1 coordinate 38,295,582, forward strand.
TACTTAAATTAAAAAGATTAAAAATTTAGAAAACTTAGAAGATTAAAAAGATTAAAAGAGGGAGGAGAGTTGCCATATGAGCCAGCAGACCGACCTAACCGTGTGACCCATACCCCGCACCTGCTCCACCAGCCATGTTTTTACGCCCTTCCTGAAGGGCAGCAACTCTGTCTGGAGGCGCAACTCAGTTGGTAGGTGGTTCCATAGGACTGGAGCAGACACAGAGAAGGTCTTCCTTCTGGTGCTAGAGAGATGTGCCTCTCAACTGAAGTGACAACCAGAGAGCCCCTCCAGTCTGCTCTGGTGGAATGGACAGATGTTCTTAGGGTGATGCAGTCTCTTAAAGTATCTTGGCCCACTACCATGTAGGGATTTAAAGGTAATAACCAGCACCTTGGATTGCACCCGGAGGCATACCGGCAACCAGTGCCGCTCCTGGAGTAGTGCAACACCCACACCCCGTCACCACTTGGGCAGCCGCATTCTGGACCAGTTGCAACCTCTGAATGGTCACCAAGGGCAGGCTCATGTAGAGCACATTACAATAGTCAAGTCTGGAGGTGACCAGACTTGATCATGAGCAAGGAGTCCTGATCTAGGAGCGGGAGTAACTGACGGATAATACGAAGCTGTGCAAAAGCCCTCCTGGCCACAACTGCCACCTGCTCTTTGAGCAGGAGGCACGAGTCCAGGAGGACCCCCAGGTTACGCACTGGGTCTGTTTGGGGCAAAAAAATTGTTATTTGGTTAATTTACTATGTGTTTATTTTGTTACACTATTTATTTAAAATATTCATACCCCACTTTCTCTTCAAGAACATCCAAGGGATCTAAAGGTGTTAAAGGTGTACATTTTGAGGGTGTGTGTGGTTTTTTTAAAATGTGGAATGTTTTGTTTCCCTCTATGGGGGAAGGTGAGTCAAGGGGTGGATTCTGTGACTATGGCATTCTGCCAATGAATTGTGATGTTAGTTGGATGCTCTTGGTTGGGCATACCTTGGATCATCTTTCCTTATTCTTCGTATTTTGTGGTTGTTGGTTGGTTTGGGGTCAGGGGCGTAGCTACTGCCGTATCTGCCGTATCAATTATACGGGGGCCCCGGGCCACGGGGGCCCCCAACGTGCGTAAGCAAAACAAATCTTTACCCTTCCTAAGGGCCCCCAAACAAATTTTTATACGGGGCCCCACCAAGGCACGCTACGCTTCTGTTTGGGGTGTGTGTGTCCCTCTGTGTGCCAGGAAACCAGTGTTTGCCTGCTTCTCTGTCTTTTTTTAAAAATTGTGCTGTCCAATCTGTTCTGCTGGGTGGTAGCGGCACTAAACTGATACTCTGTTTTCTAATTTTGGGATGCTTTACTGTTTTTTAAATCTCCCTGCCCTCAGCTGATTTTTCTGTTTCATGTGCTGCTGGCTGCTTTTGGAGCAGATTGATTCTTCATTGGCCTTTGGCCCTTCTTTTCTTTTAAAGTACTGTACTGTAGTTTTTAAAGGTTCTTTGGTTTTTGTAGTGCCTAAAACATGAATGAGGAAACATGGAATTAATGCCCCAAAGAGGCCTTCCCTTACATGAAGCATGAAAAGATTGGTGCATGAAAAATATGACAAAAGGAAAGAGACATCTCTGAAAAACCTCAGAATGAAACAAAAAAAGAAAAGAAAACTACACATGGTTAAGTACCTGTGCATTTTGATTTATACTTGTTGCACTTGTGCGTGCAAAATTCTATATTTTTTAGTGATTAAGTTTAACATCCATTTTAATTGTAATACACAGGGTGTGGTTCTAAAGTGTTCCACTGTATTTTGCACCTGGTTTGAGCTTTTCAACCTTTTATTTCCATGGTTACACAGGTGCATGGTAGGAATTAGGGTAGGCATGCAGAGGTAAACACTATTTAACTGGATCAGCAATGGAAGGAACTTTATGTTCCAGATGTGTGTGTCTGATTCCTTTCATTTTGCATTTCCATGTGATTTGCTGAGTTAAGAACAATGTTGCTTCTTATAGATTTATAGCTTCCTTAACCATGTGCTAATATTATCGCATAATGATGTTTTACGCTATTTTAATTTTATTTCTGTGGGAGAATCCTGAGAGGCATGACAGAGCATTTCTTATGCTGAAGAGCAGTGTAGCATAGTTGCTGAATAGGTCTTCTGTCTTGATGGGTGGCAACAATCATGTAATGCCCGCATTTGCTATCATAATTGTCTTTTTGCCATAAGTCTGCCCTCGTTGGTTACTATCCTCTGCAGTGCCTCATCTCTTGGTATCTATAGACACCTATTCATCAAGGGTATTGAACTGGCATGCTATGAGCAATTTAGCATATGATTAGAGGATATTTAGTAATTGTTTTTTGTTTAGTTTTTTGCTTTTGTATGTGTAAACTGAACTGATACTAGAAGTTTGATTGTTGTTTGATATTGTTGTTTAGTGAATTTTGATGCTGTAATGACTTATATTACAGTATTTTTGATTATTTCTTAGGATGTTTTATCACATGTTTTGTAATTGTAACTGTTATTGGAGATATATATATATATATATTAATCTAATGTTTTGTAATTGTAACTGTTATTGGAGATATATATACTGTATAGTCGATATTTGTAATTTACTATGGGATATCTGTAATTGCTGTGTAATTGTAACTGTTTCTTCTGTAAGCCGCCCAGAGTCGCTCTGCGAGTGGGGCGGCATATAAGTCGAAAATACAAATACAAAAAAATTTCTCTTGTCTAATTCTAGTATTTTATTTTTAAAAAATTGAATTTAGGGACACAAAGGGAAATATGGTGGACCAAACCAAATACTTAGCCTAACACAGTGTTACCACAGAGCCAAACAGATGCCTGTGGGAGACCCTGAGCAGACCAGAGAATATAGTGCCATGTACACCTCTGGTTTTTGGTAGTAACTGGAATCCAGTGTACAGCGTTTCTCTTACTGGGAGTAACATGGAATGATCATAACTACTATTCCTTGATAGTTTTATCTTGCCTAGCCAGTATCTTCTTTCTTAAGTATGGAGCAACTGTGTCACTATCATTTCTCCTGTGGCAGGTTCCCTGTCATGCACCTGTTCTTGCACTAGTTGCAAGTCTGTCTGTACAACGGGGAGGGGGGCACTTACATAACTGTCCTTCTCCCCCAAAATTAGACAATAAGATACTGGTGTGTGAATTTGTCTAACTGCTTTTAAAACCATATAGGATCAAACTAGATGTTAAGAGAAACCTGTGTTTCCTTGTGTAACATCTTTCCCCTCCAACAGTAAATTTCTTCAGAGATCAGTGCCTTGACAATCAGACTTCCAAGTCAAGCCTAATCACAAAAAAAAGCAGGCAAAAATCTAAGACGTGCACCAGGAAAATCAGACAGTGCAGCAAACAGATTTCTTTTACCATATGAGGGAGCACCTCTTCTGAAAAACAGGCCAGGCATGCATGTCAAGCAGTTTATATCCTAAATTTATGCCTATTACATTGTACCATGGTAGTGAATTCCATAGTTAACTCTCCGCTGTCTGAAAGAATATGCCTTTTATCTGTGCCAAATATCCTGCTCTTCAGCTTCATTGGAAGGGTCCAAATTCTAGTATTATCCACTTTTTCCTGAGTGCCCAGTTTTATACACCTCTATCTTGTGCTCCCCCTCGCTTTTGCACTATTTCTAAAATATTATTTTAATGTTAAGTGACCAGAGCAGTATGTAGAATTCCACATGTGAACAAAGTATCGGGTGGATGTGTGTGGACTGTGAATTATAAAACACAAAAAGGGGAGAATAATTGGGTCGTGTAATGAGAAATGACAGATTATCACAGCTGATAATTCAAAGCAAAATGAAGAGGAAAAGATGTGTAGAAAGGAGAAGTTCTTCTTGTATAAAGGTCCAAGGAATGTGGTTTGAATGCAATCCAACATCCCGGTTTAGAGCTGCCTCATCCAAAATCAGAGTAGCCATAATAATAATTTCATGTCACAGAAATTATTCTGGGTTGAAAGGATTTTTGCAGAAGAAACTCCACTCAGGGAATGCCCAAATGAGGCTCCTTTCATATCCCCAAGAGCTGGGACAGAGAGGGGCACTCAATCCATCATGCAGTACCTGGGTCTTGACCTGCTGACTTGCAAGCCTTCCAGCTAACAAGGAGAGCTTCTTAACCACTGAGCCACCGCAGCCCCAAAATTATAATAATTTTGTGTCAGAAATTATTCTGGGTTGAAAGGATTTTTGCTGGAGAAACTCCACTCAAGGGACACCCAAATGAGGCTCCTTCCATGATCTTTTCCCACTGAAGTGGTCTTTGTTTATCTACTTGCAATTTATTTGGAGTAGACATGAAAATGTTCCAATTTCTGGTAGAAAAGGAAGAAGAAGCGAGGAAGGGGGAAAGTCAAAGGTTCACCACTCCAATGTAAGGGAGCTATGATGTTACCATCTTTTACTTTCAGTTTCTCTTGTAATTATGGATTTTGCTTTTTTTCATGGCATAAAAGGGTGAAAAAATATTAATGCCTTCATTGAATCAGCCACCATTAACTCATATCCCTGCAGCATATCTATGCCATCAGGATTTCTTTTGCTCAATATATTTCCAGTTCATGGGAACCTTGTGAATTAATTCCTTCCAAAAGGTTTATCAAACTAAAGCATATGGCTTGGTTGCTGGATTCTTGCTGTTCCTTCCCCTGAATCTGTTTCTACATGGGTTGTGGGTCTTTGGATACCCAGTGTGATGGAGTGGATGGAGTGACAGAGTCACAGTCTGGCAAGCAGGATTCAAATCCCCTACATCAGTGATGGCAAACCTTGGCACTCAGGCTGTTCTTGGACTTCAATTCCCAGAAGCCCACATCCCTGTGAATCCACATGAATGGGTTTACTATGCATATGTCCAAGAACAGCTGGATTGTCAGTAAACCCATTCGTGTGGATCTACAGGGACTTGGGCTTCTGGGAATTGAAGTCCAAGAACAGCTTGAGTGCCAAGGTTCACCATCACTGTCCGACATGGACAGAGAAACTCAAAGGTGGGGGTGGAGGAACTGGTGAATCCACTCCTTAAACATCTGTCTTATCTTGAAAAGATCTATTTGGATCACTATAAGCCATCTAAACATTCACTAGGAGATTTGGCTGTTATCTCTTGTAGCCTAATTTTGATAGGATTTCAAAGGGATTTACATTCAAATAAGGCTGCATTCTTTTATACTCTTACCTGAAACTCACTGCTGAGCAGATATGTATAGGATTGAATTGTTTATCTGGATCTTACCTCATATTCTGAGTTAAACAATGTTGCATTTGCATGCCTTTAATAGGTTCATTTCACATTTCCCACACTTGGGAAGCCCAACATGTAAACTTATTTAAACATTTACACAATGTTAATCCTATTTACAAAGTCAAATTAATTTACTGCAGTGACTTGGTTTGACCTGTTCATTGCCTCACAATGTAATCAATGAGCATTCTCATCCTATAGCCTGTTTAAAGTCCTACAGCTAAATTTCAAGAACAAATGGGGGAGGGAGGAGAAATGAGAAAAAGAAAGAAAAAGAAGGCACTGTGGTCATCCATAGAAAGAAAATCCTGAGCTGAGTAACCCAAAAAAGGTATTTACCAACCCAAAATGTAAGTTGCTGACAGCACAGATACTTCCATGTGGCATATGGCCAAAATTCAGTACAGTTGTACCTCCTTAAAGAGCATAATGCGTTCCACAGGATTGTTCTTTAAGCGAGTTTGCTCTTTAAGCGAAACTCCATTGTAAGTGACCAATTGTGGGAGGGATTGTGAACCCCGATTTATTTGTTAAGTGAGTTTTTGGTTGGGTTTATTTGTTAAGCAAAGCGAACATTCAGAGAAAATTCTGCTTTTCAGCGAGTTACTCTTTAAGCGAAGCGGTCTTTATGCGAGGTTTGACTGAGTAATACCTCGGATAACACTAAGACTTGGTTCCACAAGTCTTGGTGTTATCCGATTTTTAGTGTTATCCGATGCATGTTAAAATCCTATGGGATGTATCGGATAACGTTAAAGCTCCATAGAGATACATTGTAACCGCACAGGCTTTAGCGGTTGTTACCCGATCCATCCCATAGGACCTTAACGTTATTTGATCCAATTCTCCTCCCCAGATTACTTAACGTTATGCGATTTTAGCGTTATCCGAGGTAAACATTATCCGAGGTATTACTGTATTTTTATCTGAAATACTCCTTCCAAGGCAATAGGAAACCCCCTTCCCATGTCTTTTTACCTTCTTGCTAATTTACAAAACATTTAAAGCTGTTCTATTTGGAGGGGAAAAACTATCTCTTTATTTTGGTTAATTCAACATAACGTTTAGCAGAGCAACTAGTTCTTTGACAAAACTGGGTTTATCCTCTGAACTTTTACCAAGAATGCAGTTTTATTCTGAGGTTACCTAGCAACAGAACATCACACTTTACTTGAACAGGTTTTGAAAGGCTGTACTTATTGCTGAATTCCCTGGTCCATGGCATTCTGAGGCTTACTATCTAGGCACTGCTAGATATCAAGATAATGTCAGGTTTTGTAGGCGAGATCTGCAACATCAATACAGCAAAATAAAATGGGAATGTCAGTTTCATTGTTCTTATAGTGCAGTGGTTCCCAATCTTTTCAAGCTGGGTCATGGGTCATGCTTTCTCAGCCAGCTTTGAGGGCCAGACAGCCACTTTGCCTTGCCTGCATGATGGGGATGGTCATTTTGTCCCAACAGCTTCAAAAGGGACAGCCATTTTATTTCTCAAATGTCCTTGGAGGGGTGTGGGCTCACATGAAATGATGCTGGAGACCAGTGGTGTCAGTGATGGGATGTAACAGGTTCTCACCAGTTCTCCAGAACCGGTAGTAACTTTTCCCAGTGTCCCAGAGAACCTGTAGCAGCTTTTGGGGGGAACCACCTTCTGGGCTTACCTTTTCACTGGTTCTCCCCACTGCGCATGCATGCCAAGCACTTGGTGTGCATGCACGCCTAGTGCTTGGCACGTATGCACAGCCTCCTTGCTGTCCTCCCAAACGGGGAGGAGGAAGAGAAACTGCTAGCCTGAAGCTCCCTATAGCCTGAAGCTCCCTATTTTTATTATTTTGTATTTTTTTTCCTTTGGCCCTGACCATGACATGACATCATGACGTTAGCTCCGCCCACACTGTAATGACATCACGGTGGGGTAGTAAAATTTTTGACATCCCACCACTGAGTGGTGTGCATCAGCAGGTTTGCACCAGTTCACTAGAACTGGTAGCAGAAATTCTGGCTGGCACCACCCATCCAAGTTTTGAAATAAAGTACTGTAGTCCTAATTTGGGTGCAACACAGGGCTTTCCCCCTGGCCACACCTACCATACCACACCCACAGTATGGTAGTAATTTTTTTTGGAGTCTACCACTGCTGGGCCCCCGATCCAGCCCATGGGCCATAGGTTGGGACCCCCTGCTATAGTGCTTTTATGTATATCATGAAAGTGAAGGTGTTAACAGTTTGTTTCTTATTTACCTAATGATCTCATCAAAATGACTGATAGTAATAAAATTTTATCTAATTCACAGACTGTTTAAAATAGTGATGAGTTGAGTGCAGGTCAATTAGTGCTTTTGGACTGAAACTGTCAACACCCCTAACACAACCGGCACTCCCCGAAGGACCAAAAATAGGAGCCCCCCCCCCGGGCAATGAAAGAATATAACGGCTAGGACTGAGAGATGTGATAAGGTGTATACAATTTTGTACAATATCAAAAAAGTTTTTTCTCCAAATAATTTTCCCCCTAGCAGGGCCCCCATGACAGAATGGTCAGACCTGGGACATCAGACTAAGGTGTTAGCAATCCTCTTCAGAAAATGTTGGTCACCTCAGCAAATTGCATCAATTTGCTGTTGGTTCAAAAGGGGTGGGTAAATTTATGGAGAGCAATTAGATAACAGCAATAGTAGAAGGAAACACAGATGGGCAGTTTTTCATAGATGGCAGCAGTGCTAGCCATTTACTTCTGCTTCCAGGAGCGACGAGGGCTTTGTGGGCTGGATGAATTGGCATTGTGGGCTGGATCTGGCCCCTGGGCCATAATGACCGGCCCCCTGAACCACGTGTCTGGCCCACAGCCTGAAAATTTTAGGCATCCTGCCTCAAATGATAAATTAACATGGAAGATTAACATTAAAAATGGTTTGATTAAAATTAATCAATGTTAGGAAATATGAAAATACTTTATTGAATATGCAATAAAAAAGACTTTTGGATATAAACCTCTCCAAGAAGATTTAAAATTTTGGAAAAGTGAGAATGAAGGATGATAATCATATCATTTTTTAGGGGGGGGGGGAGGTAATAGGTTCCCCCACACTGGTGTAGAGGGCACTTGATTGTTTTATATTAATAGTCTGTTTCTGTCATTTACTCTTTTTTATTTATATTTTATCTATTGTATTTTTCATTTGTTTAATAAAAAAATAAATTAAAAAATAAAAGGAAATGTAAGAATAGTACTGTCACTAATGAAGCAACTGGTTTAGAGCTGAATATACATCTAGTTGCTGGTCTACATGGATGCAAAAGGAAATTCTAGTGCTACATAACACAAATGGAACATTTGTTGTTCAGTCGCACAGTCGATTCCGACCCTCTGCAACCCCATGGACCACTGTCTGCCAGGCACTTCTGTCCTCCACCATCCTCCTCAACATGGAATGGGAGAAATATAAATCATGGCAAGTTTGAAATTGTGAAAAAAGAAATGGCACATTTGAACACTGTAATAGTTAGGGTGGACAAACTGGAATAGTCTTATTTCAGTCAGATAATTGCAAATTATTTAATCTAAAAACATAAATTCAAAATAAATAGTGTGCTCTATAGTAAAACTGAGGAACAGTATAAGCAGCTGGGGTTTATAATTCAAAGCGGGATGATATAATATCAATCAGCCTTCATTGAAAGCCTACTAACAAACTACCATTCAAATATACACCCTACCTGCACATTCAGAAAATGAAGAAAGTAAATGCTTTTATGTAGCAGTCCAGCAGGAAATGGCTGGAATGCAAAAGCAGGAAATAAAACTAGAAATCAGGGAGAAAAAAAAGCAAAAAGGTAACACACGGAATTCCGTGAAGGAAACAGTTATCCAAATTCTTGCTTCAGGAAAACAACAGATAATTTTACACATGGGTATCACCAAGTGGCTGATATAGAAAACAGTGTGGACTATCTAACCAACAGTAGAAGATAGAAAAACTCTGTTTTTTTCTTCATAGCCAAGACCAAGGGTGGTCTGTGGTAGAAATCATGAATGATTAACATCAAGAGTTAGAATAAAACTAAAGAACACTGAAACAACCATAGTGGTGAGACATAATTTAAATATCATTCCTGAAGAATTCAAGGACCATGTAAAGAACAGATTTGCATTACTAAACTTGGCTGAGCATGAACCAGAAGAGATGATGATGATGATGATGATGATGATGATGATGATGATGATGATGATGATGATGATGATGATGATGATTGTTATTGTTAGGGAAGAATGCAAAAAAAAAAAAAAGCTTTTTCTTGGAGAAATAGGAAAATTTGTATGGATTATTGATGAAGCTCTTCAAAAAGTTAACAGTTGAGAAATGACAGTGAAAGACAACAGAAATACTATAAAGTCAGAATCCTAAATGTAATTTACAGTGACTGCCATGAAGGGACCAAGAGAACTATTACAATAATTGGTGCAGAGAAATAGAAGAGAATAACAAATGAGGGGAAAGAAGAGATTTCTTCCATAAAATCCAAGAAATCAAATTGAAGATTAGAGATGCTGAAAGATCAACATGGGAACATACTATCTAACCAGCATAAAATAAAGAAATGATGAATATTAACAATATAGTATACTGTATTGTAGAGATGCAAAGTTGACAAAGTCCTTTGGAAAAAATTACTTGTGATAAAGATCTTGCTATTTTAGAAAGTGAAGCAAAAGCTGTTCTCCAAGCAAAATCCTTTAAAAAGCCCCAAAATAAGGGAAAAAATGGTGCACAGATTAGAAAAGCCCAATATACAGTACAGTACTTTCCAATCTCCAAGGAAGGAGATGCCAAAGAGTGCATAACTGTAGGATCATTAAACTAATTTCCCAAAGTGATGCTCAAAATTTTATAACAAAAACATGTACTGTAGCATATATAGATTGAAGATGCCACATCCTCAGTTTGGTTGAGGAAGGGAAGAAGTGCAAATATATATTGGCTACTGGAGTGTTCCAGATAATTTCAGAAGAAAATATGGCTATTCAGATCATGAAAAACTATGGATTGTTTTAAGGGTTGCCAAACGTTTTGAGTTGGGGGCCAGGTCACACTTCCTCAGACAGTTGAGGGAGCCAGACTGGTGCCCCCCACCCGCTGTTTACGGCTGCTGTAAATGCATTTGCAACAGCCAGAAATGAGTCCGCGGCTGAGTCCAGCAGCAGCTGGAGTGAAGGCAGGGGCTGGATTATTTGGTGCCATGGTCCAAATCTGGCCCATGGGCCATAGGCCATAGCAAATTGGTGGCACATAACATTGCTATAGAACAGTGATGGTGAACCTTTTTGAGATTGAGGGTGAAACGCTGTTGCCCATAAACTCTTTATTTTTTTTTGGGGGGGGGGGAGGAAGCGTTCACATTGGACTGCTGAGCAGAGGGGCAGAGTGAACTCTGTGCTGGGGTGATGATGGGACATGTGCCCACAGAGAGGGCTGAGAGTGCCAACTCTGGCATGGGTGCCACAGTTTCGCTACCACTGCTATAGAACATGAGACACTGGGTACTGATTACTTTCATGTCACACTAGCAGGGCCTACATAGGTAGCTGATGGGCCACTGTTGTGATCAGAGTGTTGGACTAAATAGGCCGAAGGTCTTTTCCAGCCTGGCCTTTCCTACATTCTCATAGTAGGAGTTGCAGTTCAACAGCCTTTGGGGCGATACACATTCCTTATCCCTGCTCTAAAACGCTTGGCGTCTTAACATCCCATCCTTCTCATATCTACCTCACTCCCTTCAGCTTTCTTTTACGCAGGTTGTGTTGTAACATATCCTGCTTCCTTTTCCTTTTCACATAGCATCTGTGTGCGATGTAGCAACATACTGGGGTTGCAACTCCTAGGCTGGGTTTTCCCCCAACGCTTCCTCACTACATTCTTGATGTATCACACTGCAAAATTGCTATCCTCCGTCAGGAGAAAAGTTGGCAGTAGTGTTGACAAGTGGTATGAGGGAAAGAAAGGGGGCACAAGTAGTCCCTCCCTCCAACAATAGTCCCATTCCCTCATGGGGCCCTCCCCTGCAGCTATTCACTTAAAAGAAACAGTGGTCAGTCTTGGGGAGGGCAGGAAAAGAAAAGCATATTTAGGTATCTCTGATCAGTTGTCTTGACTTTATTTAAACTTTAAAGCAATCCACTGGGCCCCCAATTTAATGGCCATTGTGGAGTTGGCAAAAGTGAAGTGGACTTTCCCCCTGGTTTCTTTTCCAGTGGTGGGATGTCAAAAAATTTACTACCCCACCGTGACATCATCAGTGTGGGCGGAGCTGACATCATGACATCATGATGTTGTGGGCAGGGCCAAAGAAAAATTATAATAAATAATAATAATAAAATAAAAATAAGCACACACACCTCAACCCACCCACCCACCCACCCACAAGACAAACCCGTAAATAAAATAAATAAATAAATAAATAAAATAAAAATTACATTAAAATACATCCACCCACCCACCCCAGACACACCACATCCAAAGGTGAGTCATTTATCCTGGGGAGCAGGCTATAGGGAACTTCAGGCTAGCAACTTCTCTTCCTCCTCCCGCTTGGGAGGACAGCAAGGAGGCCGTGCATACACGCCAAGCACTTACCAGTGAAAAGGTAAGCCCCAAAGGTGGTTCCCCCCAAAAGCTCCTACTGGTTCTCCGGGACACTGAGAAAAGTTACTACCGGTTCTGGCGAACTGGTGAGAACCTGTTACATCCCATCACTGTTCTTTTCCCATTCAGTTTCCCCTTTCTGTTGCTCTTTGCTTTGCTTGGAAAACAATACAATAACATCCCTCCCTCTCTCTTTTCTGTCTGTCTGTATGTGTGTGTGTATATACACACACACACATACACACAGAGCGAAATAGAGAGAGGGAGACAATGCCATAGCTTGGCTGTCCCTAATCTGGCCTCTGCAAATGTGTGAAATTGTAACTCCTGCCCTGTCTGCTTTGCACAGCTGTTGATTCTTCTGTCTGGGGATAATGGTTGCTGTAATCTGGCATGTTCAGATAGCGCCAGCCTGAGGAGAGGTTGATGCAATTTCCTTTTCCTTCAGCAGAAGTGAGAGCTCTAGAAGGAAACAGCTAAGGTGGGGGGGAGAGGCCCACCTGGACTTAAAAGTCATCTGCACAGCTGCTTGGTAGTAGATTTTTCTTTCTTTGACTCTGGGGCAGCTGGTCTCAGAAATATCCTGCAATGCTTCTCTCTTGCCCTTAAAGCTAAAAGGAAAGATCAAACTTTTAAATCAGGAGTTGATTTGAGTTATGGGATATACCAACTACTGCAACAAGCAAGTCTAGGGTTAGCAAATGTGATATGAGGTCTTTGAAGGGGTTTGTGTATGTTTGAGAGAGCGAGAGAGCTGTATTATAGTGAGGATTCTCCCTCTAATTTACACGCATGCACTGATGTCCCACACACAAAAAAAGCTTATGCATGAAGAGGACTCCTGCACATAATGGGGGAATTTTGCAAAGGCTCTAGAATTCGTGATCATGTGTCAAAAGTCCCTGATGTGACATCAGGCATGGGAACAATATATAATGGCATATTAGAGGCACCGTACATATAAAAAATAGATAAATCTAGGATTCGGGCAGGGTAGCAGCATCTCTTCCCCCCCCCCCCAACTGACACCCAGTTTTAGGTATGCATGCAGTCTAATGAATGTCCATTGGCTTGGCTAGGCTGCTCTTTCTGAATTATGATTGCTGTCAAAATGCCTGAAAAGGGTTCCTTGTAGTCAGGAATTTTGGAAATCATGGAATAATAACAGACATGGTAAATATATTAGTTCTAGAACCTTGTCTACCATTAGGTAGAATGAAGCAGCTGCTTTAGGTTTGACATGAGTGCCAGAGAAGGGCAGCTAATGGGTAGTTATTTAATTTTTTATTATTGCTTTGTCTTGCCAGGTTATAGGAGAGGTGCCTGTGGGATTTTTCTATTTGAGGAAGCAAAATAACTTGACCAACATCCAGTCCTGCACATCTTGTTTCAGGGTGTGATCAGATGAGGAAAGTTTGTATTTTTGACTCACTCGTGGTACAGTTTGATGTGAGCTATTGCCTATCGATCATGCAATGTACGGACAACAGTGGTTCGGACCTGTCCCAGATCCTTGCCCAAGCTAGACCTTTATGGAGCTGGCCTGGAGTGTTTGCTGCACAGATGGAAGAATTGCTTTCCGGGAGATCGCTCCTTACAATGTGGCCCTTTCCAATGCACTTGGACACTATCCTTTCTTGCTTCCTGATTGTTCTCTTATACTAGCAGCATTTCCATCTTAAGGAGAAAGTTATTTCCACCAGAAATTCCTTTTTTAATTTACAAAGCAGCTCTGGGTAGCATCAGATATGGGTGACAGATCAGCTATGGGAGTTCTTCTTCTTCTTCTTCTTCTTCTTCTTCTTCTTTTCCTTTTCCTTCTTCTTCTTCAGGATGTGAAACTGCCAAAATGAAGGCACCTTTTGATGAGTTCATTCTACAGTTCCCTTTGCCTGACCTAGTGTGAGAAAGATTAGCCAGTAACACAAGGTTGCTGTTACCAGGGTACACCTGATTGTGGTTCAAAAATACTACAATTTCCAAGGAGAATCTTTCTGTGTACCCCTGGCTGTGGGAATGAAAGGGTTGTGGGGAGGGGAACTGCTCAATTCATTTGTTTTCAGACATGTCCACTCAAGATCACAACAGCTGCTTTTCTTCCGATGGGATGGAGTAGCAGATCCACATGCTATGGTATGCAAAACTCAAGCCATCTCTTAGGCCAGAGGTTTGTTTGAGGGAATATACAAACTTGTCCATAATTACAGGAGTCTTTGAACCACTCCTTTGGTCCCTAAAGGTTATCTGTTTGAGAAGCAAAATGGTGAAACTCATAAGATGAGAAAGCACCATAGGCAAACAAAATTGTTGTGAGGGGCCTGTTGCTGCAACAAGGGCTTTTTAGGCAAAAGGAAACCAGAAAATGAGCTTGCAAGATACAGCATTTGGAATTTAGGAGAGAACTGAGTAAAACCCAAGGCTCAAAATGCTGTTGGTAGTCTTAGTTAGAGACAAGCTGCTGGTTCACTTACTCAATGGTGTGTCAATGCCTATGTAAACGGCATTGATTTAATGGCTCTACACTGTATGAGACTGTTAATAAGATCCTGGCCAAGAGGGAGATGTAACATGATCGCCCACTGGAAATTAGTTCCAATTTCTGACAATTATGGTCTGTTGCCATAATTCTCTATAGAGACAGATCCCAGACATTAACCAGTTTCATGTTCATGTGCCTTGTGCAGGGAAGCTTTAACAACTTCTGCCTGTGTAAGTAAACCCAGAACTGTATTTGTTATCTGTTCACCATTTTCCTTGAAACCATGTTTAACAGCAGGCTCACAGTCCAGTGATAAGTATTTTTAATTTTGCTTTTCTGTTGATCCCCAGCTCTTTCTTTACCTGTTCAAAGGCTATGTTAACTCTGTAAAAATACTAAAAAGCAGCATGCTTTCTGAGTAATCCCTAAAAAGCCAATTTATAAAAATCTGGTAACAGAAACCCATACTTCTGCCCTACCTCTAGCTTTTCATCCTCCTGAAGAAGCTGGCACATACGTGAATTATTCAGCAAATAGTTGTGATAATTTGAGCTGCCTGCCCCTTTAATCTTTTAATTTGTGAATTGTAAATTGTTACTGGGCTTTTTGTGCCACCTAAGCGTGTGTACCTCTTTGATATTTTCTATTATGGTTTCTGTATGTTTAATTTTAATTGATCTGTTGTGTTGGTAGTTGTATTTGATGCTTGTTAGCTGCCCAGAGTAGCACTTGTGTTAATTGGGGTGTGATAGTAAACAAGCAAGCAAAATGAACGAACAAGTGAATGAACAAACAAACGAATGTGGATGGTGGGGAAGGGTATGGTAGAATGCAGGAGTGTCTTCTTCTTTCTACTAAGCTGGGGTGCCCAAACATTTTGGGCTGTGGGCTGGTCATGTGGTTCAGGGGGCTGGTCACTATGGCCTGGGGGCCAAATCCAGCCCCCGACACCAATTCATTTGGCCTTCGAAGCCTTTGTCGCTCCTGGAAATGGGCCCATACGGGTGTGTTTTACTTCTGCTTCTGGGAGCAATGAGGGCTTCATGGGCAAGATGAATTGGCATCAGGGGCCGCCCCTGGCCCCCGGGCCATAGTTTGTGCACCCCTGAACTAAGCAGACATGGGCATCACACATGATGTCCCCCCTCCGCCTCTCCCTGATACTGCTACCATGTTGCTGACACTGGTGACTGTACAGTAAGAAATCACACACTGCTGAAAATAGTCTAAAATATTTGTCTGCCATAGAGAGTGCCTGCAGTTGCTACAGAAGTTTGGAGGTTGTTGTAGTTGTGGCAAGATATCTGCTGCTGCTGTGGCTTCCCAATTTCAGCATTGCAATGGGAGTCAATACAGTTTGACCCTGTTCTAATCCCTGACCCCAGGAACATATCTGCCTAGACCTGTCATAGAAAGTGGACGCCTCTCTCACTATTTCCCAAGGGACAACAAATATTTTTGCTCACTGACAAGACAGAGTTTGAGATGAAGATCACATACACCCCACACAAGTCTCCATGGTCACAACTTGAACAACAGAATCATAGAATTGGAAGGGGCTAAGAAATAATTGGGTCCAACCTCTTACTCAATGCAGGGATTCAATTAAGATCAGATAGATAGTTATCCAATTTTCTCTTGAATGCCTCAAACATTGGTGCTCACCACCTTTGGAGGAAATTGGTTCCATTGTTCTTCTTTCATATCCAGGGCAAATTTTAGACTGCCAAAATGAAGCCACCTTCTTGGCTTTGTCTTGGGCAATTGTTCCATTGTCATACTGCTCTAATGGTTCCCTCCCACTGCCTAGTTTTAATAAACATTTAAAGAGACAAGAGATAGGGTAATGGATTTCTGTTCTTTTATCTTTGGCCAGTGATTGGATCTGCTGTATGTTTTTTTAATTTTAAAGCAAATTCAGCCAAGAAGACCCCTGCCCATTTCAAACCAGCAGTGGACATGGGGAGTGTCATCTATGTTGGACTCTATCCATTCCTGCAGAATCAGCAACAGTTTGGGGAATTCCTTAGTAAATCATTGGGAAATGAAGCATAAACCTACCTCCTCCAAAAGCTCAGAAGTCTCTCTTCACCCTGTGGTGGTTGAAGAATAGGGAGTGTATTTCATAAGTGACAAAAGCAGGGTTTTCCTGCTTTCATGGAATGGAATGGGCAACCCATGTATACCACAAGAATGGGACAAAACAAATGTAGAGTATGGAGATAAGAGATGCATTTTTCCTTAAGTGCTTGGTATCCTCTAGGCATGGGTAGGTTATACTGTGTATCGATTGGTTGCACCAGCAATGTGAAAAATCCCAAGTCTCCGTTTTACTGTGTTTATCCAAATCTATGGCCCATCCTTGAATTGTGTCAGGTTCTGAGAATTTCTTTTCTGCCAGGTTAATTCAGTCCCATTGCATTTGAAAATGGTTGTATTATTTCAATTATGCACAGTTTCAGTTATCCTCCTTTTAAAAGTATTCATGGTTTTGTATTTCACTGCCCCAGATTGGAGCTAAATTTTTGTTACCATATGTCTTGAAAGAGGCAAACGGTATTCTTCAAATGAGAATTTTGCACCACCAGCCTGAACTTAGGTGAAGTGGCAGTACATGTTGAAGAGGAAAATGTCCTCTCTTTCAAGGCCTGGAGATTCCAGCTTGACTGGAACAGAAGGTCTTATCTTAAGAGAGTGGTTGAAGCAACTTGACCTGAGGCCTTCTTTGATAAGCTTGTAATGCATGGTGGTTAAGGAAGGGGAATGGCCTTCAGCTGCATATTACTGGAGGGAAAATTCCAGATAAGGCAAAATTAAGATACAGAAGATGAAATTAAGCATGTCAGGGACATCTGTCTGGGTGGAATTAAGTTAATAAGGATGAATAAAGTATTGAACCCACAAAACTGTTCTGTAGGGGAGAGTTGCTTAATTTAGACACTTTGTCTGAAGGAGTTCTTCCAGTTTCTACATTGGTTTTATGTTATTTTGAGTGTGCGCATGTGCATGTGTGTGAAATTCTGCCAGTGTGTGTCTGTTTAATTTTAACTGAGTTCATATGCAGAATTTCCAGTGAAATTAAAAAGCAGGCCTATAGATTACCAATATACAGTGCAGGTATTTGGAAGGATTACTTATACAGTACAATATATTTTTGTTCAGAGTTTTAATTTTTTTTCCAGGTTACAACCAAACATACTGGTTGTCAGGTTGGGTTTGGAGGGTGTGTGTGTGCAGTAAAAATATGTTACATTTCCAAATTCTTCCCACTTCAAAGCAAGGGGAATATTTTGTTTCTAACTGACATTTTACCAGAACCAGGTAAACATTTCTGGTGGTGAATTTCACAGTGGAAAGAGTGACATCTGGTGGACAAGTTTGTACAAAAATATCAGCAATATCGATAATAATTTCGTGTCAGACATTATTCAGGGTTGAAAGGATTTTTGCCCTCAGGAGATGCCTGAATGGGGCTCCTTTCATGTCCCCAAGAGCTGGGGCAAAGATGGGCACTCAGTCCATCATCCAGTACCCGGGTCTTGAACTGCGGACTTGCCGGCCTTCCAGCTAACAAGGTGAGCGTTCTTAACCACGGAGCCACCACAGCCCCAGGAGCGATAGAGATAATAATAATAATTTAATGTCAGAAATTATTCTGGGTTGAAAGGATTTTTTTGTGGCAGAAACTCTGCTCAGCGATAGAGATAAAATTACAAAAGTAATTTGAGGGATTGTAACCAAACTAACGTAACACAAGGTACTATTTACTACTTTTAAATACATATTGAGATGAAAAATCAAATGAGGTGCTATAAATTTCTTCCATGAAGGGACATGAAGGGCATTGCTCATTCTACTGCAGACCAGAAACAAGCCAGCCTTAAAAAGGCAAAGAAAGATGGATAGTAGTGACAGAGCTGATATTGCAGATACTGTATAGCATAACATCATTGAATACCTTCTTCATGGCTAGATTGGCAGATTGGTGTCGGAACGAAATTATATTGTCGTCTTTGCTGAGAAGCATGGATCATCAAGCTGAGGCAACAGATGCAGTTTTACAAGAAGAGATTTCAGGTGGGGGATAAGCATGATTAAGGCTAATTCTTACATTACAACTATGGAGAGTGTGAAACCAAATAGCTTCAGTGTTCTGGGAGAGCTGAGAGAAAAACGCATTATACAGTACAGTATGTGTGTTTATTGGCAGTACGTACTGTATTTGGAAAGTATTTATGGTGTGGGGGCCATCTGGTGGCAAAAGTTTCAAAGTTCTCTGGGAAGTATAGCAGAAATACAGAAGCATAGCCTGTAATCGACTAAACTAGCAACAAGCAATTTCCAGCAGTTGTGCGCAGAACATCACCATATAGAAATATGGGCCGAAAACCTGTTGCTTTAACGTAGTATGTCACGCTTAAGGTAGGCCCACTGACTCACTGGAGATCTGGTGCGTCAGCTTTTCTGTAAGTACTGTACCACTGAGTCAAATGTGCCTATTCTGGTTATGATTAAACAACAGGATGTCCAGACAATGTGGAGGTAGTGTTGATGTGTGGGTTTCTCTTGCAGACATTGCTGAGGGAGAAATGTATAGTCTGCCCTAGAAGGGGTAGTATTCCTTTCCTTTGAAATACCAGTCATTGCAACTTGAATATCGTTCCGTATCTGATGCTGCTTTTCTGAAGGTCAGGCATCAGCTGCGGTCTGTTCAAGAGTGACATTTGTCCTGCTTTCTCTGCGTGTCAATTGCAACTCATTTTTGAGAAGGAGGATCTGATCACAGTGACTCATGCTTTAAATACTTCTCATTTGGGTTATTGTTATGGGCTCTATATAGGGCTGCCGTCCTTGAAAAGGCTTGGAAACTGTCGTCACAGAAAAAGAATATAGTAGCTAGAGTTATGTCAGGAGTGCATTTTGAAGACCAAATTGCACTAGTTGTGGAATAACTTCACCTGGATCCAATTTCTTTCTGGGCACAGTGAAAAGTGCTAAGTTTGTCTACAACCCCCGCAAAGCTATATTACAATAATAATTTTGTGTCAGAAGTTTATTCTGGGTTGAAAGGATTTTTGCTGGAGAAACTCTGCCCAAATGAGGCTTCTTTTATGTCCCCAAGATCTTTTCCCCATTGAAGTGGTCCCTATTTATCTACTTGCAATGTCCAGCTTTTGATCTGCTAGGTTGGCAGGAGCTGGGACAGATGACAGGCACTCAAACCGTCATGCAGTACCCTGGTCTTGAATTGCTGGCTTGCCAGGCTTCCAGCTAACAAAGCCCTGATGCTGGAAGAACTGCCTCCTTCCATATGAACCTAACTATAACTTATTATTATAACTGGGGGTCTTTTCTCACCACACATAAATCTTTCCAGTGGTTTCAGCTCTAATCACAGAATATTTATGTTTCTGCCCCATGAAGAGCCTTGGTAGTGCAATGGTTAAACTGCTGTACTGCAGCCAAAACGTTGTGAATTCAATCCTGGCAGGAATCCGGGTGGACTCAGCCTTCCATCCTTCTGAGGTTAGTAAAATGAGTAGCCAGCATGTTGGGGGGCAAAATGCTAATTAACATGTGAACTGCCCACTAAGTGATGTGGGATGGGATAGAAGTGTAATTGCTATTGCTATGATCCCTGTAGTTAATTACCAGAATCTCATTTTTCCTTAGTGACTGGAGGCATGCTTGTACTGTAATTATATCTGAGATATACCTGAACAATGCAGTGGTTTTGCTCCCCAAGCAGTGGCAGTTTCTTCTGTTTTGATCTTGTAGTGACTTGAGTTAGCTACTGGAGCTTGTGAATTATCATCATCAAAATACTGGAGAATGGAGATGTAGTTATTTTATGGTGCTTGCTGCTAATTATTTTTTCTTTGGTTTACTTGTTACAATTATGTTTTCTATTTTCTTTTTATTTTCTGTCATTTTATTATGTGATTTAGATTTCCTTTTACTCTGTATGCCTTTTCTTATTATAATGTAGACTACTCAGAGGAGTATTTATACTAAATGAGCAGTACATAAATTGAATAAATAATTATTACCTTGTTACAGTTTTGTTGTCATCTGCCATCAAGTCAGAATGGACTTTTAGAAGCCCTAACAGGGCTTTTACAGGTAAGTGAGGTATTTAATGCATTAAGATGTTGAACTTGACAAGTGGAAAGTTGGCAGGCCAGCAGTTTGAAAACCAAATGTTATAGGATGGAGTGAGCTCTGTCTCTGTCCCAGCTCCTGCCAACTTAACAGTTCGAAAGGAAGAAATTGCAAGTAAATAAAGAGGTACCACTTCGGTGGGAAGGTAAATAGAGTTCCATGCACTCCGGTGTTTAGTCATACTTGCCAAATGTCCAGGAAAACGTCTGCAGACACAGACAGTGCTGGCTCTTTGACTATAAACAGAGATGAGCACTGAACCCTAGAGTTGGATACAACTGGATTTCAAGCAAGGGTGATCTTTACCTTTATCAGTTCCACCTGCCCCCAGTGAGTATCCATTGCTGAGCAGGGATTCAGACCCAGGGTCTTAGTTGAAGTCCATCATTCTATGTATACACGGAGTACTTCACTTGTTTTGATTATTTGACCTCTTTTCAACTTAGAGCAGAGATAGGCAACTTGTTGCCTTTCAGATCTTGTTGGATCACAGTTCCCAGCACTTTTTGCCAAGAGTTGTGAGTACCATATATCATGGAATTTGCACAATATTCTACCAGTATTGCTCTGAAATGGTTCTGAGCATAGCCATCTGGTTTTGACTGGAGATTATTTCTTTCTTCACTATTGCGCATCTTTGATGGCATGACCATATATTACCTCGGAAAGTTGTTCATGGGAACAATTTATGCACAACCCTTTGACTATGGAAGCTATACTGTGAGGAGACATCAGTAATGCTACACTATGAACAACTGAGTTCATTATTTGGTAGTCTAAAACTGATGGATTTTGTGACATGACCTTGAAGAAAATTGGAACCAAGTTTTGCTTAACCTAATTGTATAATATTGACATGAAATTAAGAGTGATTATTCTGAAATTTTTTTTAAGTCCTTTGTGACAATACATAAGAAAACAATCTCTTGCTGTGCAGTCTCAGAAAACTGAACAAATGTCCTCCTTGTGACATTGCTCATCCTTCCACTTTGGCAGCCCACTAGCAACCCAAACTCCATAAAAATGAGCTGTCGTTTATGTGAGGTCATTAAGTGTTCTAGCTTAAAGAATATCAGAGTATAGGATCTTTCTTCTGTTGCCCGCACTGGTTGAGCTTGATGTGTGTCTTTGTTGTTCTGGAAATTTGACATTTAACTCTAATTTTTAATTTAAAAAACATTTTAAACATCTAAATGCTGATTCATTTGTTGCCTTTTGAGCACTCTCACACTGAAACACTATCCTTACTTTTTGAGGAAATTGCTGTAGAGTAAATGTCAGTGGTTGTTCACCGCTTGCCTTGGTCATTGATACATTTTCAATCCAACTTGTACCATGTGAATGCCTATAGCTGTTGAGCCGGTGCAGGGTGCCATGTTAAGATGAAGATTGCTGAAGGAATAATCACTTGAGATGAAGGGTTCGAAGGGTGATTGTTTCTTTGAAAAGAAAGAAAACAAGTGGAAAAGAAATGAAAGGAAGAAGTGGAAAAGTGAACCAAGCCATGGTCTTTATGAACTGGTGGTGGTGGTGGTGGTGGTAGTGGTGGGGCAGAATCAAGAACAAATTCAATCAAAAGAGGTTCTCCCCCTTACCTCTGGGCCATAGTTCAATTTCATGCAAGCCTCCAGGTGACTTAAATAGCATTGTACGTGTTGCTGTGGATCACACAATGAATATGAGAGCAGAAGCAGCTTTTACAGATGTGGGCCTCCAGTGGGTGGGAAGATTGTCATCCTTGTTTTACAGTGTGGGCTTTAGCTTTTATAGAAGGAAAGGTGCTACCTATCAAAATTAAACTGAAGGCTGGTGGGGCACTGTCGTGCACATATAGGTACAGTATGTTATGTGTGCTCTGAAAAACAACCTCCTTTAGCACTCCCATGACTTTCTCAAAGCCTAGCTTTTAACTGTAGAAAATTACAAGAAGAATGTCAGAGGACTGTCAAGTGAATGTAACGTCATTTCCACAAGAGGTTATATTGAGGAAAAACAAAATAGCACAGAAAATGTGGAGAGATTAGCTCAGACTCATTATTGCCCCCACTCCTTGGTTTCCTACATCTGAACTAGCACTTTGTGTGATAAAATCACTCTAAAAGCATTTAAAGTAGGAAAAAGTATATTTGCATATAGTAACAATTTGTAATTACAGTCAGTAGAGTATAAAAGGGGGAAATTGAGTCCTCAGCACAAGGAGAGAACCTCCATCCTTGTTGCTTGGTCAAAGGAAGAAGAAAAGACTATCAACAAAGCAATTGAAACAAAGAATAAATAGGAAGAGGACCCTGGGGCTTGTCTCAAATGCCAGAGGAGGGAAATAAACTTTACTAGTCAAATGACAGTAAAACCATGATTTACATAAGAAGTAAGTTCCGTAGGTTTTTACATAATATGGTTTTTTACATAAACCGAAGCAAACCCACGGGAAAATGAACTTTTACATGAATCGGAGCAAACTCATAGAAAAAAATGAATTTTTTAGGTAAACCAACTTTCCAGTTGTCAAGTGCAGTGCCTTAACCACTAAGCCACCAGAATCCCTTCAACCAATGATAGTCTTTTCTTGAATGTGTTTTTCTTGAAAACCTGATAGCACAGGTATTCTGTTCTACTCCAATACTCAAAGCTGCTCTGTGAGTGAATTGAGAAACCACAATCTTATTGGCTGCATGAATGAAAAGAAAGAGAGCAACACATAGTAGCAATTTTACCAATACTGTACTGATTTTGTGTACATATAAAAATCAGACTCACAAGAACATTAGAGTTGGATTGGTGTCAATAGAAATTTCCATGGTTTGATCAGTACATTAAAAACTGACCACAAATAAAGATACCTGGAAACTGTATGCATGTTTTGAACTATATTCCCCTTTATTGCAAAACATTGGTTACAGAAATTTCAAAATTCCTGCTGCACCAATTGCTAGTTCCTGCTTTTAGTTACATATCTGAATATATAACCTAAAAGTACATTGTGAATCCATTAGAACTTTACAAAGACCATTCTGAGAGAGAGAGAGAGAAAGAAAGAGAAAGAGAGTAAGATATTTTATGGACAAACAAATGCACCAAATAACTTAAAAAGTATTTTTATTAGGTTTTAAAATAAGGTATTTTAATATAATAGTAGTAAATTATAATCTTGGTAATATATAACTCCTCAGTTAAATTGCAAAGACTGCTCTAGACAGCGATAGCAGCATAGAAACTCAAACTCAGCAGTGGCTGAGAACATTGCCCCCTCCTCTGGGCCCACAACAACGGCCTGAGGGGAGTTAGTCTGTATTCTGGTTTGGTTGTATTTTGTATTTTGTAAGGTTATATTTTATAATTTTTATTGTACTGTTGCTGTTTTGACTGTAAGCTGCCCTGAGTCGCCTCCGCAAGTGGGCAGCAATATAAAACTGAATAAATAAATAAATACTGGGCAGGTCCAGTGATCAAAAGAAAACATCCTTGCAATACCTTTAACTGTTGCATATATATAGTGGTGGGTTTCAAAAAATGTTTACTACCACACTGTGGGTGTGGTATGTTGGGTGTGGCCGGGGGGGAAAGCTGTGTGTTGCACCCAAATTAGGACTACTTTATTTCGCTAGTTTGCAGAGGATTTCAATCTCATTTAGCCTAGTTTAAGCTATCATTCTCAAACTGGCAAACAGCCAGTCCCCAAAACTACACTGAGACAAATTGACATAACAAAAAATTAAATATTTTCTGCTACTTGGTCTAATCCACGTGTTCTGTACTAAATCAAGTGCACTGAATCCAAATCTGAAGTCCAATTCTGCTTAGGACATCAGGATCTTAAGTAAGAAAATTTCACCCTGTTGGTTAGGTTCTTGCGTTGATCACCTGGGGTATATGTGCCACAAATCTAGCAAAAATTGTCCAGTTTATTAACACAGCTGCGCCTACTCATCTTTAGCTCAAAACAGACTCACTATGGTCTAGCTGTACTATCCAATAAGATGGTTTCACACTAGAGACAAGCCCTTGGTCCATCTTGCCTTATATACCTATTTCTGACATCAGCTCATTGACTTGCCCAGACATGTCTGGCCGCTGCTGGAACACGCATGCCACTAGGGGACGTGATACATCTGAGGCAGCATGGGAACATTACTGAGTTCAGATTTGGAATCAGCATACTCAAGTTCATGTAAATCACGTGTTATTCCCAGTAGCAAAATCGTTGTACAGTGCATCAGTCATTTGTTTCAAGGCAGTGGTGGGCAACAACAGGTTCGCACCCCCCACCCGGGAAGGGTGGAAAGCAAAATTGGGTGGCCTCTGGGCAGAGGGTGGTGAAATTGGGTGGACTTTGGGTGGGGTGGGGCAGCGAAATTGGGTGGCCATGCCCACCTCCCTGCCTTGCCCCATCAGGTTTTGTCCCTGCAAGTTGTTCAAGGTCTCTCTTGCTCAAAAGGCAGTCATATCTGACTCTAGGGTGCAGTGCTCATCTACATTTACAGCCAAAGAGCCAGTGCTGCCTGTGTTTGCAGATGTATACATGGCCATATGGCAGGCATGATTAGATCGCCCATGAAATACACTCCGCCCATGACATAGGCTCTACCCACAATGTATGCTCCGCGCATGACATAGGGTCTGCCCACAGTGTGGTAGTGAATTTTTTTGCTGCCCACCACTGTTCCATGGGCAGTGATTCTAAAAGAGCTTCCCCAGTCAGAACAGGACTAGCCCCAAATATTTTCCTTCCTGAAATGGGGCAGCAACTGGTATTCCCACCACACTCAAGGCAATGTACTATGGTTAAAAATTGGATATTATTGTTCAAAATAGTTATTTTATCAGATGATACAGAAAATTACACAAACATCTCTCCCCCTTTGAGAGGAACATGTCTCTGAGAGGAACATGTCAAATGAAATAACTGGTGGTTTACTGCCCCTTTGCAACTCTTATTGCTTGAGGTGGCTACTTTGGCCTGCCTAATGGTGGTATTGACCCTGACCCAGAATAATTTCTGTTCACTTAATGCAAATACACATTGCGTTCCAGATTAAAGTATGTATCAATTCGGGATGCGTTCTCTACACCTAACAGATCAACTTTGTCCTAAGAAAGAAAATGACCACCACAGACAAATTTCCAGAAACCTTAAAGAAATTTAAAATGATGTTATAAATCCAGGCTTCAGAATAGTCATAAATTTTGTAGCTACAAATAATTTGGATTTAGAAGGGGAAATGTGGATTCTAATACAAAGGTGAGGGTAGTGATAGAGTAAAACTTAGCACATTATTACCTTCATTGTTCCCTCTTCCATTTGAAACAGAGAATCAAGATTACTAGGAAAACCAAGTTATTAAAGCAAAATACGAATACAGACCACTTTAAACCTTTAGGTTATTTTCTTTGGGAGTTCTGTGGCCTTCAATACTCTGGGATTCCAATAGTCTTGTTAACAAAAAAGGCCACCTTACAACATGTGTTAGAAAAGCATTCCCACATGAATGTTTTCAAAATATTTATACCTTCACAAAAAGTAGATTAATTCTGATGTAACTTTTAATTCAAAAGCCAGAGATTGGGTCAGTTTGTGTGTTTGCTTTTTTGTTTGGACTCAGTTCCAGGCTCCCTGAGCCTGCGGCTTTTGTCTTTGTTAACTGGGAGATTTCAGGCGTTGCCATCCAGGATAGTTTTGGCAATTTCAGCTGAGAGCTTATGCATCTCTTCTGTCAAATACTTGTTTGTACAAATATGCTTTTGAAAATGTTAAGTGGCCCAGAGATTCATAAACTCTCACTCTCATACAAAGTTTGATATTTTGGCTGTTGGAATCTAAGAAGGCCTTTTTGTCCTGGTCTCTGAACCCATCCAAAACAATAACTTGAGTCTATGAACCACATTTTTGTTTGTTTAAATGCTTAGCTTTAATAGTTTTCACCAACTTTTAGAAATTACTTCTTCCAGCTTGTCATACTGTTAATACTTAGCTTAGGGAGACAGATCAGTTGGCTGGCTGGAGATGAGGAATGGATGAACCTTCCATCGTGGGAATCAGATGCTTTTCTTTTCAAACATTTTCTCCCATAAAGGTTCCCCTTACATCATGGGAGCCTCTTTAAAGCAATTCCTTGGAAGACCCCATCCTTATTAGCAGTCTTAACCATTGGCACTGCTGAAAACCAACACTTGCTCTGGTGAGCTCAGTACAATATTGGGTTTTCTTGATGCAGCAAAAAATATGATTGGGTTTAAGGCTCTGTGCTATATAAGGACTCAATTTACTGTACAAGCATTGGTTCGCAAAGCTGAATATTTTTCATTCTTATGTTTATCGTGACCTACATAGTTATGCAATCTCAAACCACCACCTGCCTTCTCTCTTACAACAATTATGTCTCCTAAACCACCCAAACCCTGAGAAAGCACACATCCTACAAACAGAGACACACAGACATATTCCCCAAAATGTAAAAAAAAAAAATCATATGAAAAGTTACTTTCCAAAGTCTGTAACAGTTTTGCTATGTGGATTTATGGATTTTATTTTCTTGTGACAACTGTTTCATCTTCAGCAATCTGTAGCTGGTGCCACTGGATAACAGACCTATTTTAAAACTAATAATGAAGTCTCTTGTTTCAGCCAGAAATTCTATAGGTTTGAGACCTATACTTTTCAGTACTTCATTTCACATCATATTAAAGTGCTGTTAAAAATCAATCTCATTTAAATGAACACATTTGAAAAGAATGTACAAGTTAAGAACTGTTAATTCATTCTAACTGGATTCATTGTTACAGGCAGGCAATACTGATATGTTAAACCCCATTATAGTCCAAAGGAATTAATGGAACAATGCATGCATTTTCATCACCACAAACTAAGACTGAACTTTAAAGAAGAAGAAACTATTTTAATCATTATCACACTGTTATTGTGAAAGAATAATGTGCTATAATTCAATATTTAGGACATGTGTATACCCAGCTATAGAATAGTGTCACTTAAACTGGAAACAACAGAATGGATCACTATATGAAAATATTTTAAAAATACTGTACACGGCTTCCTTAATTGTCCAGCATATGTAAACAAACAGCTAACTCAACAGAGTTTTAAAATATTATTTTAAAGTTAATTATCTTATCTTTTGCATAACATGCCAATTTGTTCTTTCACACTATCACAATGTACCTATCACACAGCTCACAGTGGCTCATTAGAGAATTATATGCCAGTTCACATACATTGACGGTGGAGCTATACAGAAGAAAGTGAAATATATAGCTGTTACAGATTGTGAATCCTTGACCAAGAAATGCATATTGTTTTATATATATTTAGATATATCTCCATATATGCCAACAATTTGGCTGTTATCAGTGTTAACATGTGATGTATTTCTGAATGTCATATGTGTTATAAACTTGACTACACACTGCATCAAATGCTATTCTATAACATTCATTAATATCATCACATATTACCACCATATTGGATTCTACATGGGAAATTTAATTTATAATAAAGCAGCCAATGCATAAAATAGAGGGGGCCCTGCTTATATATGCAAACTTGACAGTGCTATCCCGTTTCATCTAGTCATCCTGTTTCCCCTATATATCTCTACTTTTTATTAACAGTGATCTAGACCGTGCTGCGACAACTTAATAAATCAGAACTGAACTTATCTAGACATATAGGAGCTCTCTCACAAAATAGCCATTTGGATGAGGCTATACCTTATGAAATACAAATTATTTTTGCCTTTATGTTAACAGCTGATGCAGTGGTTTATACCAAATAGTCAATACAGACTCTTCACAACAGAACTTGAAATACAGGAAATATTCACAGCAGGCATCAACAGAAGCATCATGATATTGAGTCAACTGAAACTATTCATGTAGCTTGTTTCAGTGTGTGTCTATCTAGCTGACATATTTTTTTAAAAATAAGAGTACAGTGGAACCTCATACAACAATCGCCCGTATAACAATGAAATCACATAACAATTAGGTTTTGGGGGGAAAATGGCATCCCACATAACAATTTTCCCTATGTAAAAAATCTTACAACAATTTTTCAATGGGAAAATCACTATACGATGCATGCATCATACAGCAATTGTTTTGTACAACAACGAGCCCCGTGGAATGGATTGAAATCATTGTATGAGGTACCACTGTACTTTCAACCTGGAGAAGTGGATATTATATTACTGAATGGCTGTTTGGGTGAATTACGGCTGCCTGATAGTAGAGATATGAACAGACACCCAAATTTGTTGTTCTGTTGTTCTAAGACTCAAGCTCTGGTTTAATAATGTGCCCAACTAAGGGATCTGTGAGGCAATTTTGTCACATTTTTACCTTTCTTCCCCTGGCTCCTCTCTTCCAAAATGGTTTTTACTGGCAGAGGAGCTGTCTGGTGGTGGTGGGGCACTGTTAAGAAAACTTTTTTGGTTCTTGAGAAAAATAGGAGTAGGCTGCTGGACCTTAGAAGTTCTCAATTTATATTGGAAGGTGCACAGAATTTTTCTGTAGATTTGATCTACTGTTTATTTCTTAAATATGAAAAGGGAGCATCAGCAAACACACGTTTACTACAGAGGAAAGGAGTGATTCAAGGAAATCTGGGTGGGGGACACACTAATAATTTCTGTCATCATCTTTTTTCCTGCTCCCCACTGTTTTACCACAGTGCTTTTTAAATTAAAAGACAGAGTTTATTACTTGTTCTCTTTCTCACATACATATACTGTATACAGAAACTTCAGGGTTCTAGCAGGGATCATATTTTCCATGCATTTGGACAAGTCAGAAATTCTGCTATTGCTGTGGGGCAAGTTCACACGACAGAAAAGCACATCCTGCAGAACAACTGGGATAATTCCAGAAAAAGAACTGGATTAATTAAAAGGTGGAGTGACACTCAGCTGAGGAGGGGAAGCTGTATTGCATTACATAGCAGAAATCACCACACCATTGTGTCAACTGTTCACTTGCTTCCACCCTAGCGTTAGATCAAATCCTGACTGTCCCCCCCTCCACCCCCCCAGTACTGGTGGGTAGTGGACAGTGGTGGAGGATGTCCTGGGAGCCACAGGAAACCTTGGCTGTATAATTCCCATACTTGAACTAGAGCTATGTTGACTTGTGTGCTTCTACTAATGCCCTCAAAATGTTTTGCACACCTCTCATCTTCCCTGACAATTGGCCACAATGCCTGTTGGTTTGAGGGAGCTTGTATTCCTGTACACTTAAAAGCTGTTAGGCTACTGCCCTATTCAGAAAGGAAGGAGAGCAGCACATGTGTATGATGGGTAGTAGACCAATAAGTAATAATTATAATCTTTCTGGAAAAATATGTCATGATTAAGATTTTCTTCTGGAGGACACTGTGACCTACTTACTGTATTATCCTACCATGAATCACCCTTTATTCTGCAATTTAGAAAGTTAATGAATATATTGTTGCATGGTAGGTTTCAGTATGCTCTCTACTGGTGCTTTTTCCACTCAAAGGCCTGAGGGAGACATGATAGATCCAGCTCTTGCATTTTGGGACATGTTCTTCTTCTGTCTCTTTTGGTACAGTGGAAGCATACTTAAAATCATGGCTTTTACAGTTATTGGAAACCTCAGTTTCACTTTGGTGCTTCAATAAACTCTAAGTATAGTCATTCATCATCTTCAATTGTTCTGTGTTATTCTGAGATCAGGCCACATAATTACAAACATAGAGTACTGTAAATACTGAAATGGTCAGGTACCACATACTTTGAAATGAAACAATGGTTACTTAATGATGAAAAGCTAGAAGCAAATGACAGTGAGAAATAAAGCCACAATGGATGCAAACACTGGGAAAAATAATGAGATTAATATATTGCACAGTAAAGAGAATATGGTGTCAGTTCTGCTCTTGTTACTCTCTCACATTTTAACATTTTAACAAAAATTCATTAAATGCCTTCTAAACTGATGAGGTGTGTAATTAAAAAAATAAATATTTTCTATTCCACTTAATTACATTCATCCTGAGCTTGCTCAACTGTGCTAAAGTGCCTGCATAAAAACAGGACACCACGTGATTACTTATTAAATAAATTGTTCCCTTTTCCTTATGCTGCTGTACAAAAGGCATCTCTTTTCTTTCCCTTCTTGAAAATATAAACATCTGTGGCACTATAGGTTAATACAAAAAAGAGGCCAGTGAACGGTGAGGGTATTGATCTAATTTCTCTTTACAATGGTCAAGGGTTGTGAAAAGAAGGGGGAAAGTTGGGGACTGATTTGCTTTTGATTCCAGTAGAAAGATACAAAGATTTCTTCCATCAGCTATCAAAATGATACTGATGTAAAAGTCAACAGAACCCAATTTCAAATATTAACTTTGTATCCATGTTTTGTTTTCACTTCCCATTTTGAAAGGCAGGCTCCCTAAGCAACTCACCTAATTATGCATGATGTCATAAAGAAATTTAAAAAATAATCTCTCTCTCTATTTTTTTTCTCCCATCCCCCACCCCCATTAAGTGCAAATGCCAACTAGGTCAAGATACAGAACCTCAGTGCTGACACTGAGATAAGCAAAGTGCTAACTAACTTGTCTAGTGGCAGATGGTCAGCTATTGCTGACATACAACAGTCTGAGGTTCCTTTATTCTCCTAAAGAAAAGAACTGGAGAGCAGATAATTCTCAGACAATTCTCTTTGTTATATGCTTGTTATCTTTAACTGTGCTTGCTCTCAAAGCTGGGAAAGGCACCTGTTCTAGAGAGTCTTCTCATTGACAAGGTGTCCCCCCTGTCTTCTGGCTTGGATGACTTGCTCCGCTGGGACGTATTTCGGAGACTTGTTGCATTGCGTTCCCGGTCAAGTTTATCGCTGATAGAGTAGCTTTTCTTTGTATGTCCATACAACAAGTTGGATTCATCTGCAGAATAGCTGTTGGCCCGCTCAATTTTTGGCAGAGGGATATTGTTGGACAGTGTTCTTGTAGTATTGCTATCTTGAGGTGACAAGGATACTGCTTTTTTGTCTTTGGCTTCAGTATCCTCATTATCAGAGCTGGGGTGACTGAGTTCCGCTTCCCTTTCTGGGTGGCAGCATCCTAAGTCATCCATTTTGTCTCCAAGAAATCCAAGGAAGCTGGACCTTTCTGCGACGGTTTGAGGAGCACTAACACACCTTGTGTCAATGCAGTCTGTAATGCTTGTGTACTCTGCTGTTTTGACAGGCACTCCAAGGCTGCTGAGATAACTCCGAGAAGGAGAGGACATGAAACTCTGAGATTTGACTATTGGTGCTTCCTCCAAAACAAATGGGGTTGTAGCCAGGTATCGACTGCTTTTAGAGCGCTCTAATGTTTGATACAAAGGAGGGTCAGATTCCCATGGGTTTTGGCTGTCTGTGATTTGTGAGTAGTCTGAAGAAAACATTCTTGTTTCCATTGAAGAGGGGTCTTCATAATCAAAACTCCTGCCTGAAATCCTCTCTCCGAGAGTACCACTGATGTAAGCACTGCTTGAAATAACACTGGAAGCTATCTGAGCTTGTAGAGCTGGGTCTCCTGTCCCCAAGATGTTCATTGAACTATCCAGGGGTTCTATGGCTGACTGCAGCTCATCCATAGCAGAGACGTAAATGTCTATGCAGGAGGAAGGCCTTCTGGAGTCTGGGGCAATCGACAGAGTGCTTATAGGCACTAAAGGTGCTTTTTGCTCTTTTGAAACTGAATGAGAGCTGCTAGCACGATGAAGGTTCAGAGACCTCTCTTTAAAGATGCTTTCAAGTTTCTCCAACCCACACTTGTCTTTCACATTCACTGCATAAAAGGAGTGGCTTCGCAAGCGGGATGTTATTGTTGGAGAGGTTGGGGACATTGATTCTTCTCCTGTAGGATCAATACTCTCTTGAAGTTTATAAGTATTTCCTTCCTGGCTGTTGAAACTACTCTGCCTGACAATGTAGGCTGTGTCAGTACAGTCAGAGGATGTTCGAGACCGTATTTTAGTGGTCTCTCCTTTGTCCAGTCCTGTCAATTTATCTAGTGCTGTAGCCATTCGTCCTATAATGTCTTCCAACTGAGCAAGACGGATGTCTACAGTCTGAAGTGAAGCCTTCATACAGTGCTCTCTTTCATTAACTTCCTCTAATCGCATGGCCATATTCTCCACCCTGGGGGGAGGAAGACAGAGAAAAACAGAGTTAATTCTAAACAAGACAAACATATTACAGTATATAGATTTACTGACTGATTCAACAGATTAGGAATGTGGATAACATTATTCTTATGCTGATAGTATAATGATAATCATGAGGCCATGCATAAGGATAATGTTTCAATATGTTTGATCAAACTATTATCACTACAGTGGTGACGAGCCTATTTAAACAATGATTTCTTCCGAAGTAAATAGTTCCATTTACCCAATAAAACCACATTTTAAATAAATAGTTTGTCATTTTCTAATAGTTTTTTTACTAGAATGCTACAATTAAGGATGTAATAGCTGCTGGAATCAACAGCTCTGATCAAAGTCATTTATAGACCTCTGAAGATTTGTTGTGGGGAGAAAAAGGAGCTTGCATGAGAATTCACATTTGAAGGGTTTAGAGATCATTCCAGAGAAATAGAGCGAGCCCCAGACAATTTATTCATTATAAAATGTGAGCAGCAAAAAAGTGTGCAAATGGAAAAAAAATCACACAAATGTTTCAGTCAATAGGGATTATGTGTATGCTTTAGATAAAATGTATACATAAATGTACACATTAGTAAAATGAATTAAAATGTCTATAAATTTGAATGCTTGAATGAAAAATATTTTGCAACTAATATGGAAAAAGGTTTGGAAGAAAATATAGATGGGACTGAAAGAAAGATAATAAAACCGATGCAGAGATTCTTCATAACAAAGGTTCTATTTTAAAAACAAAAGTCATACATCTTTTAGAGATTATAGCTCAAAATATTGTATTCCTTTACAACAAACTGTTCTGCATAACCTCATTCTTTTTCTAGTGCAAATATGTAAAATACATTAGAAAAATAGGTAGGTAAATTTCAAAAATTGGAAGATTGACTGATGTATGTTTCTGAAACTCTGCCTTCAGAGTACAGTACTGTATATGGACTTCTTTTTTTTTACAAAGAGATTTCTTCTAAGAGGCATATTCTAGTTACATTCTTTAAAAAAATTGCATTTTCAAGTTTTGTAGTTGAATTATTTATTTAATTTTGGAATATGAGTCTTTTTGGAAGCTTGACGTGTGTGAGATATAAGGGCGGGTCCGTCATGTTTCTGACTGGGAGACTAGGTATTTCTTCAGCTTCAAGGGAATGCATCTTCCACCACACTTAAGCAGCAGAGCCACTATCAAGGTCTCTCTCTGTTGACATCCAATATCTGCAAGGACACATGTTTCTCGATCTCTTGGCTACATGCAACAAATTCTCTGCTTATGACTCAATCTACAGAAGACACCAGTCTGATTTATTTTAAAAATACAGAAGAACATACAGTAATACAATGTAAGATTTCAAACCTTTTGGAAACCTCAATTAACCTGAAGCAAGGCCCAATCTATATAATTTTTTAAAATGAAAACTGTTCTTCCTCAGAGAACTACAGCTTGAAAAAGCCATTCTATCTACATTGTAGGTACTACTGATCAGTGGTGGGCTCCCAAAAAATTTACTACCACACTGTGGGCGTGGTATGGTGGGCGTGGCCAGGGAGAAAGCCCTGCATTGCACCCAAATTAGGACAACTCTATTTCAAAACATGGATGGGCGTGGCCAGCCAGAATTTCTGCTACTGGTTCTGGCAAACTGGTGCAAACCTGCTGATGTCCACCACTGCTACTGATGATATGTAATGTTGCACATGGGGAAGGCATACATATCTCTTCCCTTCAAAATCCAAATTCCCTCTCCTGTATAGCTATAATACTTAAGGAAAGAATCCACAATAAAATTAATAGAAACATTTCCACTAAGTAGTGTGTGTGTGGGTGTGTGGGTGGGTGTGAAAGAGAGCGGGGGGGACAGATTTAAGTTCTGAATACTGGGAAGTTAAAATAGAAAAACTACTCTGTTCTGTATTGCTAGCCTACTCTTACAATTAGGCAATGAGAAGCTTCAAATGTAGCCCTATATGATACAACATGTGAATATCTAATCTGGCTCTAAAGATCCTTTTATGATTGCAATTTAGCACTTTTATTTGGATTCATGAGTTGCTAAAAATATCCACCAGAATATCCATTTTCAGCATAAGTAATTTAACTGTTGATAATTGCTTCTGAACATTATACATCTAGTTTTTGAGCAGTGAAACATTCATTGACAGTACAAAGCCTTCTCCCTCCCAACAACCAAAGAGAATAAAACCAAAACATCCTCCTTCTAAAAAAAAAAAGCTAGTAGATTAGAAATACTGAACTTCAAAATATATGCTGTGTCATAAACCAAATCCAAAATTGGGTACCTTTCAGAGGTAACACGGATTCTTTCATCATTGGAAGAATTAAATCTATCCTCTTTCTCTCTGAAATATTCTTCTATGCATTGTTCTTCAAAATCATGAACTTTCTTCAGTTCATCATCTGTTATGAAAAGCTCTGCAGAAGACATTGGAGGACATGACAAAGCAGAATGAGATGCAGTTTGTTAGCTATTGTTACAAGGTATTATAAATACAGTATCTCCACAAGACCATTTTAGTACTTCCTAGATTGGTAACTCTGCACTTACTGTTCATTTTAAGTGTCCTATTTTATACATTGCACTGTGGCTCTCAGTGCATGCCAGACTCTCAAAAGCAGTTTTATATAACCTCTGTGGGTCAAATCTGGTAGCATAATGGCATCCTTGCATGTTTATTAATGTTGGGTATAAGTGGGAGGGACTTCCTATGGGCAAAAGTGACTCTGTGTTTTTGCTACTAACCAAGTACAGTAGCAGAATTCATTTCCGTTGCCTCTAGTTCTTGAGGCAAGACTACAAACCTTGGTCCCTCCTCTTTTTGTTTGCTGTTTTGCACCCTTCATTGCACTTTCTTTGTTAATTGCTTGCCAGCATCTGTCAAAAGAGGTAGGTAGCATGAATCTCTTTCTCTTCAAAGCTCTGACCATGCATGCCTGTTCTACATAGAGATTGTGTTGCCTTCTTCTTTTTCATCCTTGAAATTGTATCTGAACAAAGGAACAGTCAGTAAAATGCATTTTTTCTACTTAAGCTGTATTTACACTGATATGTAAGACCTGGTTAGCATAAGGGACAGTTTAAAGGAGATTTGTGCTGCTGTCTCTCATGTTCTTCCCTTCCAATTGTGTTTTTCTGCTTTCTGCTCTGCTAAGAAAGGACTAACCAAATTCCAAAAATATATACAGTAATATTCCGGATAACGATTGCATTGGATAACGCTAGAATCGGATAACAATTCTTTTAGCGTTGTCCGATACAATGGTCTGAGGGTGTGGGGTGGTTTGGGTAGAACTACCCAATCCACCCCCCCACCCGCAGCGGTCTCTGCCACTGCAGTAGGCTCGGGGAAAAGCACCCGCCTTCCCCCCCCCGACCCTATTGCAGTCGCAGACACTCTTTGTCTCTTTATTTCCCTCCCTGTATTTAAACTACAGAGAAGGGGGAAAGAGAGAGAGTAGTTTACCTACAGGGAGGGAAAGAAAGTCGGAAGCACTTCTCTCTCTCCATGTAGTTTAAATACGGGGAGGAAAACAGACGCGATGGCGTCTTTTTCGTGATCGCGTCTTTTTTTTGTATTTAAGGGAGAGAGAGAAGTGCTTCCGTCTTTCTTTCCCTCCCTGTATGTAAACTACAGGGAGGGGGAAGAGAGATGTGATTGGTTCTCTAGAGAACCAATCACTTCTCTCTCTTTCCCCCTTCCCTGTAGTTTAAATACAGGGAGGGAAATAAAGAAACAAAGAGACTCTGCAGTAGGTTCGGGGGAAAGGCGCTGCTCGTGGGGGATGGCTTTAAAAGCAGGGACGTCTCTTTCTTTCCCTGCCTGCCTTTAAAGCGGTTTGTCCCTGAAGTCAGGGCTTTTTTTAAAGCGTTGTTCGATGCATGCATCAGACAACGCTAAAAATCGGATAACGTCATGACTTGTGGAACCAAGTCATAATGTTATCCGGTGTATTACTGTATTCAACAGCATCTGATGCCATACTGGCATGCCATTGGAACAAGAAAACATGTGACCATTTCATCATTTCCCAGTTTTACATTTGAATGCTAAGAATGCAACCTAAGCTAGCATTTTATCACCTGACAACATTTGACATTCTGCTGTCAGATATACAGCAGCAAATGGCAACCCCTTCATCTAGCTTAGCATAGAGTACTCAGAACTAATCACTTTGCTTTTTCAGAACAAGGCAGAACATCCCACAGGTATCTTTCTTGAACTTGGCCATTAAAACTACTGCTGTAACAAATTAGATAACAATTTCTTAATTTTTCATGACACCACAAATCTCCTGACCTGAGACGCCCCTACCCTCACTCTGACCAGCCATTTTCTTAATGACCAACCAGAAAGCAAGACAAGCTAATTGACAAGTACAAAAGAGCAGAGAAGCAGATCACAGCCTCTCACATGGAAGCAGTTGTGTCAATGTGAAGGGATGCTTGGGTAGCATGTGACTGCAGTGCCAGTCATTCAATTAGAAACATTCAGTGTGGCTAATAAGCTGTTTGAAACAACAGCACACAACAAATAGAAATGTGCTGGCAGAGAAAGAAAATGGATTGCAAGGAAAATCACTGAAATATAAAAGTGCCAGGGAGGTAAAGACTTGGCAGTTCATTGGGTCAGCACCTGCTAAAACAGGAAAGTGCAAAGACACAGCAACCACAAATAAAACAAGACAGAATCAAAGAGAGGTCCCTAAGAGAGGGAGCTCTCTCACAACAAAGAGGAACAAAAACTCAGACATTGGTCATATAGTAATTTAAGAAAACGGTTATCATTCTATGTGGAGCTGCCTTTGAAAAATATTTAGAAATTATAAGCGGCACAGAATGTGGTGTTCATGGTTCTCATTGGAATAAACTATACCCATGGAACGCTATATTGTACAGTAACAGTATAAAATTATGTGTGCCATCAAGCCAATTCCAACTTATGGTGATATTTTTCAGGGTGTTCTAAGCAGAGAATACACAGAAGTGGCTTACCTTTCCCTTCTTCTAGAGGTGTGTTGGGACTGTGCAGCTTGGCCAAAGCCACATAGTCCGGTTTTTTTCCTGGATGGCATAGAGGGGATTTGAACTCATAACCTCTGGCTACTCAGCCAAACCACTGACCTATTTAGCCAGCATGTAGTAACACTAGAACTGTGACAGTTTTATTAGATCTCAGTTTTCCTCCTAGGCCTGATATAAACTAGTGGCATTGACTTTAATGCCCTAGAATGATGCTCTGAGATTGGGGTACTTCACGGACTTTCCCCATTTTAAGCTTTCAGTGGACCTGTGTAACCTAATTTTTGGAAATGCTTCTTTGGTGTTTGTTATGCAGTGGGAAAGATGGCTCAGCAGCACCGTATTATTTAACTCTTTCCTGCAGGAAGGCTGCATGATTTTATCCAATGTGGGTTTTAATTTACAAATTAAGAGAGGTTTTCAAGATCATCTGAGAAAACTAACAATTATCCACCCCATTAAAGTGTTGTGCTACTGCTACTTGTTTCATTGCCATATTTTATTTAATTGATTCACATATTACAATTCTCTTATTGTTTGTTAAGGGTTTGGGAAGATCTGGGTAGCAGATAATGGGTAGGATGCACTTCCTTAGACCCCAGAGAGAAGATGCTTCCTCTAAGAGGAGACGTTACAGGGCTAGTTGAACCCTGTGGATCTTGTTGAATATAAAGATCACATATGAAAAACCTAAGAGGATTTCTCAGCCTGAGGTTTCTAAACCCCAGTTCATGTGCTACACTGATAGAACTGCTGCCATCACACTGCCAATCTGCAAGACATGTTATAGTATCATCAGTTGGTTGTAAACACCATCATCCTCAGTACAGAGATGCACTCTGTCCCAAGTAGTGAAGTTGTAATCTTCTGCAAGTATCCAAATTGTAATCCACACTTGCTCTTTATACCCACCAAGGAATTAACAAGCTTTTTTATATTTTCAAATATTTCCCGAGGCTACATGACACTTACTCAGTCCATAGTCTGTTTCATCTGGGTCACTGTCGTGTTTTCGCCACCTACAACATATGTGCTGAAATATCATAGTCATGTGGCTGAAGATGATTAGGGGAGGTGGCAAGACTGGTCTTTCATGGAACGTCATAATGAGCTGATATCTCTGAAACTTCCATACTTGATTAGATATAGACTTCACTTCAAAAAACGTATTGCTAAAACAGAAAAGAGGGAAGGAAATTGGCCCTTGACAAAAAGAATTGCCATCACATCTCTGATATTATGGCCACTCTTCACAATGCATGGCAGCACAACAGAATTTACATGCATTAGGGAACTGCTTTGTATTCTGGCTCTATAATTTACTAGTAGCAGTGTTTTCAAATACTTGTCTCCTCAAAGATTATGGTGTTTTTGACCCACAATTGGGAGTACCCTGGTAAAGAGAACCTTGTGTTGCCAGCTAATCTTTCTCATATTGGGTCAGGTGGAAGGAACTACAGAATGATTTCCCCAAGAGGCGCCTTCATTTTGGCAGGTTCACATCTGGTCTAGACACGGAAGAAGAAGATGCTGTATAGGAAAATCTTAGTGGTACATTTAAACAAATCATAGGTAAAGTAGCCTTCTGAAGTTGAAAGAACCAGAAATGGTTCAAGTATTAATAAACCTCCTCAAGCATAGTAGATGATCATCTACATTCTTCTTGTTAACTCCTGGTATTTTACCACCATGGGAGTAATAATAGTACCACTGCTTCCCATGCTACCAAGATAACATGAGAAATGTGGAGTGAGTAGAATTGGCTTATAGAAAGTCTATAAAAAGCTGGGATGAAGCTATAGAACAGCATAGAGCTTGAAAGGAACATATTGCAACTAACATAGAATGGCTGAAATCCTATTGTGCAGTTATGCAAACTGGGTAACATTTGGACACAAGTTAAGAAATCTCTGTAGACATTATTTGTTGCATACTGAGTTGTGTGACTTGGTGTGCAATGGTAATGCCTATGGAGATGTCTTGATTTATGGCACTTTGTGTCCAAAAGTTAAGCCATTTGTGTACAACATGATTTCAGGCACTATATGAAAAAGCAAAACCAAATTAGATGATGGAGGAAGGAGCTCAGAATAACATTAAAGAAGGATATGTCTGAGGAACTCAACATCCTCTACATCACTTGGATATACCGAGGGTCAGAGTGCCCAAATGTAAGAACAATATGCAGAAGTTGGGGATGCTGGCACACAAGGACATGCTGTGTGAATGTGGAGAGATACAGAATCTGATGCATTTGCTGGTCTGTCAATTACTACCGGAAACATGTAACAATGGGGTCTTAATTTTGGCCAATGACAAAGCCAAGAAAGTGGGTTCATTTTTCTCACTTCAAAGTTTGATCTGGATGTGAAAGAAAAAGATGAATCTAACTTGGTCTTGAGAAATCAACCATGGTGCATTTTTCTTCCTGAATTACTTCTGAACTACTAAAAACTTCCTTGAATAATAAAAAAAATCAAACAGTCATCTCATTTTTACTTATTTTGAGTTTAACTTCTGGGCTACAGTTTGTCTGTAAATCAGTGATGGGATGATAAAAAATTTAGTACCCCACCCTGACGTCATCACAGTGGGGGCGGAGCTAACGTCATGACGTCATGGGTGGAGCCAACGTCATGACATCATGACGTTGTAGGCGGGGCCAAAAATAAAATAAATAAAATAAAAATAAAACACACACACACACCCCTCAAACCCCCCCCCCACAAAACCGTTAATAAAATAAATAAATAAAATAATAATTAAATAAAAAT
The DNA here is from genome assembly GCA_030440675.1 of Furcifer pardalis. Classification (NCBI taxonomy): domain Eukaryota; kingdom Metazoa; phylum Chordata; class Lepidosauria; order Squamata; family Chamaeleonidae; genus Furcifer; species Furcifer pardalis. Next base: position 38,336,152 of record CP126896.1, read on the forward strand.
ACACCCAAACACCCACCCACCCCAAACACAAACCCCTCTTACAATGGGGACCGTTGGGGCTGGCCCCGAGCCTTGGTGCCCGGCGGCGCGCCTAGCCGGGCGGCCCAGCGCTCCCGGCTGCAACTCTCCATGGGCGGCCCCGAGCCTTGGTGCTCGGCGGCGCGCCTAGCCGGGCGGCCCTGCGCTCCCGGCTGCAACTCTCCATGGGCGGCCCCGAGCCTTGGCGCCCCGCGGCGCGCCTAGCCGGGCGGCCCAGCGCTCCCGGCCGCAACTCTCCACGGGCGGCCCCTAGCCTCGGCGCTCCGCGGCGCGCCTAGCCGGGCGGCCCCGAGCTGCCCATGGAGAGTTGCGGCCGGGAGCGCTGGGCCGCCCGGCTAGGCACACCGCCGAGCGCCGAGGCTTGGGGCGCCCGTGGAGAGTTGCGGCTGGGAGCGCTGGTCCGCCCGGCTAGGCCCGCCGCCGAGCGCCGAGGCTTGGGGCGCCCGTGGAGAGTTGCGGCCGGGAGCGCTGGGCCGCCGGGCTAGGCACGGCTCCTCCTCCTAAGCCCTCCGCCACTGCCAGAGCCACTTCAAAATGGTCCGGCTCCGGCAAAAACAAGTGCGCATGCGCAGAAACAGAATCTGACGCATGCGCAATTTAAAATTGCAGCACGCATGCGTCAGATTGACTTCTGCGCATGCGCACTGAATTGGAGCCATTTTGGGTCCAATTTAAAAAAAAATTTTTTTCTTTTTTTCAGGCGTCCGGAACCGGACGCCTTAAAAATAGACTACCCTCTCGGAGAACCCTCCGAAATTGTTCTTACCGGTTCCAGGGAACCGTCTGGAACCGGGGACATCCCATCACTGCTGTAAATCACATAGATGTGTCACTAATCCCATCACAAATATAATCCCATTTGATCATGGGACTATTATCTCATTACAAATAGAATGACCTCATTGGATTCTGAGTAAGGTCATCCTTGCTCAAAAGCCAGTCATATCTGACTCTAGGGTTTAGTGTTCATCTCTGTTAATAGTCAAAGAGCCAGGGCTGTTTGCATCTGCAGACGTTTCCATGGACATGTGGCAGGCATGACTAGACACCGGAGTGCACGGAACACTGTTTACTATCGCACCCAAGTGGTACCTATTTATCTAGTTGTAAATTCTTGCTTTTGACAGTGGCGTAGCGTGGAGGGGCAGATTCCCTGGGCAACGCTTTTCAGGGGGCGGCAAAATGTCTCCACCACTTTGCCCTCCCTCTGCCTGGGCTTAGGGAGCAGGACTTCCCAGGCAGAAGGCAGCCCATTTGCTGCGCCGGCGGCCAGGCTGCCCCCTCTTTGCCTCCCGCCGGCCATGGCTGCCCTTGCTCTGCCTCCTCTGCCACCTACCCCTGACGAGCGCCCCATGCACACGCGCGCTGCTCACCTCCGCCCGCTCACCCACCCACCCAGCTAGCCGTCAGGGGCTCTCCCTGCCCTACCGATGCAGCGAGCCAGGCAATTGGGGGGGGGAGGCGGTTTTGCCCGAGCCTAGCCTGGGAATGCAGGCAGGCAGGCAAGCAGACCCGGCTTGGGGGACGCTACATTGAGGGCACCCTGGGCACGGCAGCAAGGCAGGAAGGGTGGCGGCAGCAGGAGCAGCGCTCTGATTGTCTCCACGTCCTCCTCCGCCTCCTCCCCTCACCGCTGAGCCCCGTCGTGTGCCTTGTCCTGGCCACATCCCTGATGCTGGAGGTATAGCTCCGCAGGACCCGGGCTTGCCTAGCCTGCTCGCCCCTGCCTGCCCGTCCAGCTGGCTGTCGGGGGTTCTGCCTGCCCTGGGTTCGGCCCCGGGGACCTTGGCACAGACAGCGAGGGGTTAACTGGGTCCTGTGGGGGGCGGCGGTGGCAGTGGCGGTGGCAGCGGCAGCGGCGAGCCGGGGGGAGCGAGTTTGTTCTTTGCCCCAGGCGGCTGAAGTCTGTGCGACACCACTGGGTTTTGAACTGTTAGGTTGGCAATAGCTGGGACAGAGATGGAAACTCACTCCTGTCATGCAGCAGCACTTCAGGTCTTGACCTGCTAACCTTCTAGTCATCAAGTTCAGCCACTGAGTACTTTCCTACAATTTAGCTACAAGAAATGCTACAATTTAGTTACTCCCCTCCCAGCAAAATACAGAACAAGTTGTGAAACTCACTTAAAGACAGCAATGAGCAAATTCACCAGCAGGATGTTTGCAACCAACAGGTAGCAAGCCATTATGGCTGGAACAATCCATGCTCCTGTTTTGCAGGGAGGTAGTTGGATTATTTTACCATCTTCTCTGGTTTCATTTTGGCCACAAGGAGCTGAAAAGGAACAAGGAAAAAGACGAAGGAAACATTAATGCTAATTTGCAAAAGTTTAAACTGTAGCTATTAAACATCTAAACACACAGTGGATTCCAAAAGATTAAAGAATACCGGAGGAAGATTTGACATACACATACGCCTAACAGCCCCAGCAAAAATTGGGATACCAAGATCAAGCAATTTTCAGACTTATCACAGAATCTTCGCTCCCATGGCTCTCAAAAGTTACTTCTTTAGTTTAGTTCTTTGAACCAGGTCACTAAAAATATTAGAAAGCCTTTAGAATGAATGGCTTTGGGTAGAATTTCACTGTTTCTACATCTTTCCACATATGCCCAGTTAAGTAGGACATTAAAATATTCACGGTCAAATATCTTCCTAGTAACTTTGGCTTTTTGGAAGCAAAATGAGAAAGTGCTCATCAAGTACAGTATAAAGCAAGGTGCTGTTTGGCAATGGCCATCATGTATGAGCAAGATATACAGTGACATTATAGGATGTTTATTGAAACATTATAATTTGATTATGGGCTTGGAGAGTGTTCTTAGAAACAGAGAAACCAGGCAGAGAAGACACAATAAAATATTTAAATAACCAAGTATATGATATTCAAGCAACACAGCATACCCTATTTGCTGGCATATAAGATGCATCGGAGCATAAGACGCACTCCATTATTACCAAAATAGTCCACTATAGTCCATTATACACAGTACAAGATGCACTCCATTTTCCCAGTGTATTTTAAGGGGGGAAAAGTGAGTCTTACAAGCCAGTAAATAGGATATACCTGATTTTATTTTGAATTAATGTACAGTAATACCTCATATAACATTAGTATCGAATAACACTAAAATCGCATAACATTAAGGAATCTGGGGGGAAGAATTGCATCAAATAACATTAAGATCCTATGGGATGCTTCAGATAACAACCGCAAAAGCCTGTGTGGTTACAATGTATCTCTATGGATCCCATAGAGGATCAGATAACACTAAAAATCATACAACACCAAGGCTTGTGGAACCAGGTTTTAGTGTTATATGAGGTTTTACTGTACTGGAATTTATTGGTAGGAAGGAGAAAGGAAAGTGGGGTTTAGTTTGGCTTACTGATATTTTACCAAAGCATTTAATTCAGGGGTGCCCAAACTATGGCCCGGGGCCGGATCCAGCCCCCAACGCCAATTCATCTGGCCCTCGAAGCCCTCATCAGTCCTGGTAGCAGAAGTAAAAATGTGCCCGCATGGGTGCATTTTATTTTCACTTCCAGGAACAATGAGGGCTTTGTGGACCAGATGAATTGGCGTCGGGGGCCAGCTCTGGCTCCCGGGCCATAGTGACTGGCTCCCTGAACCATGTGACTGACCCACAGCATGAAAAGTTTGGGCACCCCGATTTAATTCTTCTAGTTGTTTGCTAAATGTGAGCTTAACTTTGGCTAGTGCTGACTATTCTCTACAAGTTGTCAGTAGAACAGTAATTACAGAAGGTCAGAAATGATAGACGCATGGTGTGGGATGTTTAGAAATGATTCCAAGTCTGGTAGACCCATTTACTTCTTTCAGGCAAGTTCTTTTATATATGGAATTCCACCATTTGAAATCCAAATAGATGAGAAGAACAAGTAAGGTGACCAGTGCTTAAGAAACTTGTGAGACTAAAATCTAAAAAGATTTTGGCAAGTGCCACTTGTTGCTGAATAGATGGTGAAAATGGCACCTCCTGAAATAAAGTTTTCTTTCAGGCAGTTAAATATATTGAGGATATAATTTCATTTGGCAGAGGGGAGGAAGTAGATTGGCACAGATTTCAGATTTGATGAAAGGTAGAAACAGACCCATTGGATTTTCATAAGCCACAGAGCAGTGAAGTATGAGCAAATAATTTGTTCTTCACCAAGGAATCACCAACTAGTTGTGGGAAAGTTGTTTCTAGAGCTCCAGAACCAATAAGCCCACTATTATGCTTGTTTATTAAATCTACCTTAGACAAGATTAACAGAGAGGTTATTTACATATTTGTCTCCCAGTTCCTGTTCCCCAACCCATATTTCTTTTGTGTTATGTTATTCAGTGGTGGGATGTCAAAAATTTTACTACCCCACCGTGATGTCATCACAGTGTGGGTAGAGCTAACATCATGACATCATGACATTGTGGGTGGGGCCAAAGAAATGAAATAAAATAAAAATAAGCACACACACACTCACACACACCCCCCTCAACCCACCCACAACACAAACCTGTAAATAAATTAAATAAATAAATAAAATAAAAAATACATTAAAATACACCCACCCACCCCAAACACAAATCAACCAGAGCTTTTAAACCAGAGCTTAAAGCTTATTTTGGCTAATCTTTCTCATACTATGTCAGATGGAAGGAACTACAGAATGAATTCACCACAAGATGGCTTCATTTTGGCACTTTTCAACAGTTAAAGAAGTTGGGTACTAAGTCTTTGCCTAACCAGTTTTCTAGAATGTAAATGTAAATGCACAGTGGGGGAACCAGTGAAACGGTAAGCCCCGAAGGTGGTTCCCCACAAAAGCTGCTACCGGTTCTCCAGGACACTGGGAAAAGTTACTACCGGTTCTGGCGAACTGGTGAGAACCTGTTACATCCCATCACTGATGTTATTTTGATTGTAACATTGTTTTTGTTAAAGAATGGTCAAATGTAGACTGTTTTGGAAGCGTTTTTAACTGAAGAACAGGGTTAAAAACACTTTATATAGGTAAATAAACAGCATGAAGTATCAAACTTGGGTCTTTAGCATCATAAAGTTGTTTGTAGGCTATATTATTTTATAGTGTCTGCCCCTGAAATCTGTTTCAACCAGACTTGGACAGCTGCTTTTTACTTGCTTACAATTAGTTCTGAAAAAACATGAATTTCCAAGTGAGACTTGATATCATTAGACAGAATTACAGTTGCTCCTTGGATACAATTATAATAAAATACAAATATAAATTGGTAGATTGCTTAGTTAAAATGGATAAATTCTCCTCAAGGAAAGTTTGCAACGAAGGATAAATACCAAATTCTATACTGGCAAAGGAGAGAAAGTCTGCATCCAGGCACATGTCCCTCTCTAATGTAGCTCCATAATCATGAAACCTATCTACATCTGTAACCTGAGATCATTAATTTTTTTTAAAACTATAATTAATTTAGATGGTCTGTAGTCTTAACTGTGGACTGCACTGCAGGAACTGTGGTGGCTTAGTGGTCAAGACACTGAACTTGATGACTGGAAGGTTGGCAGGGCAGCAGTTTGAGACCAGAGTGCTGTATGATGGAATGAGCTTCTGTCTCTGTCCCAGCTCCTGCCAACCTAGCAAGAAATTGCAAGTAGATAAATAGGGATCATTTCAGTGGGAAGGTAAACAGCATTCTGTACACTCCGGTGTTTAGTCATGCCTGCCACATGTACATGGAAACATCTGCAGATGCAGACAGCACTGGCTCTTTGGCTATAAACATAGATGAGCACTGAACCCTAGAGTTGAATACAACTGGCTTTCAAGCAAGGGTGACCTTTACCTTTACCTAGTCTGCACTACCAACTTGAGTCAATAAGTGGCAGGCCATGAAGCACAACAGAAACTGCAGTCAGGTTTGACATACATAATTGTTTGGTCAGAAGGCCTTGAGGCAGATTCACGTAGGGCAGAACCATGGTAAAGAAAACAATATGATGGATGCAACTATTATTTTCCGCTGTAAGGCTCCCAAAGTATTTCAAATGTTAAATAGAGGTAGACACAATGTCTTATTTTCTAGTAAGTACAGACAGAGGAAACAGAAGGAAAAGTTGAACAAACAGTGGGATGGGGGTGGGGTGAGAAAAACTAGTATAAAAGAAAGCAAAATAGTGTGTGTGTTTGTGTGGGAGACATTGGAGAGGAAAAAGAAAGAGAACAAAGTGTGTGTGTGTAGGAGAAGGCCATCTGTGAAAGTGGATGAGGGAAGGGGGAAAATCTGAATGGTTAAGAGGAGGATTAGAACAGTAAGGCCAAGATCTTGTTGGTGAATCATTCATGCATTGAGTTGAATGGCTTAACTTACAACAGTCAATTGCAGCTAACTAATGAAGTACTGCTTTCATTGCAAGGAGTGTGGCTGATTGTGCAATCACCATGTACCTAATAATGATACTGGGGTTGCAATGAATTACTCATTTTAGCATGTGAATCACCAAAAAGAGTCTGACCTGAGTAAGAAATCAAAAGACCATGACCCCTCTGTTGTGGTGAAATCATTAGATACTGTAGTTTGAGCTTGAGTTGGCGGCCACACTCTGCATAGAGCAAGGACCAGTGGGGGGGCTCAAAAAATATTTACTACCACACTGTGGGTGTGGTATGGTGGGCATGGCCAGGGGAAAAGCCCTGCATTGCATCCAAATTAGGACTACTTTATTTCAAAACTTGGATGAGCGGGGCCAGCCAGAATTTCTGCTACCGGTTCTGGTGGATAAATGATACACGGAGATCTACAGGGCGATTGACACTATTGCTCCCAAATGCTTGATCCAGCTGACAGGTCGCCCAACTCCATGGTTTGATGAAAATCTAAGAACTCTGAAGTGTAAGAGGAAGTGAATAGAGAGCAACTGGAGTAGAGCTCCCTCAGATGACAACCTTAGGGAGTGAAGGAGTTTTCTAAAAAGTATGCCAATGCCATTAAAGTAGCAAGGAAACATTATAGCATCCAACTTACATATAGCACTGGCAAGTATCAGATGGAGCTGTTATGTATAGCTTCTGAGTTGCTTGTGACAGAGCAACTGAAAGGTCTACAGCAGAGGTTCCCAACCTTTTTTTGGCCATGCCCCACCTAAGCATCTAAAATCCTGATCCTCCTATGACATATAATTCTTATTATTCAAAAAGTGAGGAGGAAGCCTAAAAGGCCATTCACTGTTAATAACTCATTCTTGAACTGCCCCCTGTGAGGTGTGTGCCCCATGTTGGGAACCATGAGTCTACAGACTACTGCTGCCAAGTGTAACAGGTTGGCAACATATTTTAGATCAAAAGCAGATGACATCTGTAATGGCTTCAGTGCTGTGTTTTCTGCAATAGATCATTTGGAGATGTCAATGCACCATCTAGTCTATGTTTATTGGCTCAGTTTTGGCCAGTGTCATCTCAGGAATCCTCCAGGGTGCTTGCTGGTGTACCACCACTATATGCTGTGATCCATGTCCATCTTGGCTCGTGAAAACTGCCAATGATGGGATAATTGGATGGGTCAAGAAGATCATTAATTCTTACTTCTGGGAGGGTGTATTACCTCATTGGCTTAAAGAAATGATCATCTGACCTATCTTGAAAAAAAATCTAATTTGGTTCTGGACAATCTTAACAACTATTGTCCAGTTGCCATTATCCCATTCTTGGGTAAGGTGACAGGGAGGGTGGTGGCAGATTAGCTGAGGTCGTTCCTGGAGGAGACTGAATACATCAATCCATGTCAGCCTAGGTTAAGGCTTCACCGTGGTACCAAGACAGTATTGGTTAGGGCAAACAGGGCGTTAGATGGCCTTCTAAAGGAGGTTGAAGGGCACATTGTTGCTGTTTGTCCTCTTGGATCTCTCGGTGGCCTTTGATACTGTCACCAATGGTATCCTTTAGGACAAACTCACTGGGATGGCTATCAGAGGCCAAGCCTTGGCATGGCTCCAATCTTTCCTGGAGGGGCGTATCCAGAGAGTATAGTTTAGGAAATAATTGTCTGTTCCATGGATACAATTGTTTGGGGTGCCTCAGGGGTCAATGATCTCCCCAATGCTGTTCAACATCTATCAGGCTATTGGGAGACTCAGGGTCTGCTATCATCAGTATGCACATTATCTTGTTGTTTTTAACTGCTTGTAAGCCACCCAGAGCAGTCTTGTTACCAGATGGGCAGGAAACAAACAAACAGTATTTGGCTCCATGGGGGAGAGACTGATTGACAGAGGGGTCAGTGAGAGGTAAAGGTAAAGGTTTCCCTTGCTCAAAAACCAGTTGTATCCGACTCTAGGGTTCAGTGCTCATCTCTGTTTCAAAACCGAAGAGCCAGTGCTGTCTGCTTCTGCAGACGTTTCCATGGTCATGTGGCAGGCATGACTAGACACCGGAACGCACAGAACGCTGTTACCTTCCCACCGAAGTGGTCCCTATTTATCTACTTCCAATTCTTGCTTTCAAACTGCTAGGTTGGCAGGAGCTGGGACAGAGACAGGAGCTCATTCCATCCTGCAGTACTCGGGAATCGAACTGCTGACCTTCCGCCTCCCAGTCAACGTCTTAGCCACTTGAGCCACTGCAGAGGAGAGAAAGAAAATATCTGAGGTACTGGGTGAAGAAGAATGTGGCCATATAAATCTAAATAAATAAATAAATAAATAAATAAATAAATAAATAAATTACTCATGCACATGTTTAATGCAAGTTACTCATGTAGACATATTCCCATGGCAAGGAATACGAATACCTGTACTTATAAAATGTTTGCTTTGGAGCCAATGTAGAATGTTAACGTTTATATTTGTTTTGCACACCAGACAGATATGCAATTTAATTTACAAACTTCATTTTTCAGTATGCATAGGATATAGGATTTCATTATGGGTTGTAGCTGGGACAAGTGCACTGAAACTGAATGAATTTTGTCTGTTTTAAAAACAAACCCACACTAAAGAAACTCACATATTGTACTAAAAGTATATAATAGCATTAGTTGAAATATTGCCGTCTGATAGCAGGAGAAAAAATAGTTATAGTGCATGCTATATGTCAGTGTAGGCAAATGTTCTTGCTAATTTTAATTTATACAACATAAAAAATAGAGACCTCTCTAAGGATCAAATTTAGAAGAGGCATTTCTTCAACCAGACCTTTATTTGTATATTTGTTAAATTAGCTATCTATTTTAGATGGGTTAAATGTTCCAAGATATGGTTTAATTTTGAAAATCAAAGAGTTTGGTCTTACTCAACTGAAAAATTTAAAAAAATGAGGAAGTACAGTATCTCTTATTTCCATCAGAATAAAGCTTTTAAAATATACTATTACAACAAATCCTGATTTTGAAATAAAATGCAGGTTTACTGTAGCCTTTTGCTCCCAAACATCTAAAAACAGAATCAATCATGTTTTTTTTTTTAAAAAGGGGGGAGGAAGTAGGAGGGAAAATTAAGAGGGAAGATTGATTTTTGGCATAGGGATAAGAACATTTTGGATATTTATATACACACACACTAGCTGTCCTGCAAGGAACTGAAGACAACATCTGTGGTTCACGTAACTCAATTTTATTCTTACATTAAAATTATGAAGCTGGTTTAGCTTAGAATGAATGGGGATCTTTCGGTCACTCACTCTTCATGTCGAAATGGGCTCTTGAACATTCCAATGATACAGATGCTACACTTGGTACTCCAGGTGTACTTGAACTTCAATTCCCAGAAGCCCTGATGAGCAGGAATATTGACTTGAGCTTCTGGTAATTGAAGTCCCAAAACACCTGGAGTACCAAGGTTCGCCAACGCTGCACTAGATGAACATTCATAGAATCTTTTACAGGTACAAAACTCTGATTCCTGACACTGTATCTGTAGGACATAAGGCAAGGTTTCCCAACCTATGGCCTGTGGGCTGGCCCCAGCCCGTGGCACCATTTCATGTGTCCAGCTGTTGACGCCACACCCAGAAGTGGAAGCAGACATGTTTACAACAGGTGTAAAATGTGCCCACGTATGCATAAACATGGTTATGTCCACCATAAATGTGCCTGTGCCTGTCATAACATGGAAGCGGGTGCATTTACTTCCGCTTGTGGTGGTTGTGGTCCAGCCCACTCAGCTGTTTGGGGGGCATGGTCAGACCCACAGTGTAAAAAGGTTGGGAACCCCTGACACACGGTTTTGACTTATGATGACTCTCCCCAAGAGTGGCTGTGGGTCGGGGGTCTCGTGTTAACTAAGGAGTTACCATCTTTGGTTCTGGATGGGGCTAGTTTGCCCCAAACAGACCTGGTGCGCAATTTGGGGGTCCTCCAGGACTCATGACTCCTGCTCAAAGAGCAGGTGGCAGTCGTGGCTAGGAGGACTTTTGCAAAGTTTCATGTAATAAGCCAATTGCGCCCACTCCTTGACAGGGATTCCTTGCTCATGATCACCCATGCTCTGGTCACCTCCAGATTACATGGGGCTGCCCTTAATGACCATTCAGAGGCTGCAGCTGGTCCAGAACGTGGGTGCCTGGGTGGTGCTGGGTTGTGGGCATTATTCGCATGCACCCCACTGCTCTGAGAGCTGCACTGGTTACCAGTTTGCCTTAGGGTCCAATTCAAGGTGCTGGTTATTACCTTTAAAGTCCTATGTGATATTTTTAAGGCCTTTGATTCATTGCAATAGGTTACTATCAAGGAAATCATTAAAAAAGGTGAATTTGGGGAAAAATTTAAAAATGTAATTAATCAGCTTTATAAATGTAGTTATGCTAAAGTAAACTGATTCTTTTACAGAGGATATTGAAATTAAAGCTGGAATGAGACAAGGATGTCCCCTTTCTCCCATTTTGTTTATTATGGCTATGGAATTATTGGCCAGAGCTATAAGGAGTGATTTAAATATAGAAGGGATAGAAGGCACAAAAATAAGCTTGTACACAGATGATACTTTGATTATAATGAAAAATCCTATAAAAATATGGAAAAGATTCAAAATCATTTGCAAAAATTTGAAGCGGTAACAGGCCTGAAAATAAATTGGGTGAAATCGGAAGCAATTTTCAGTAAATTAAATAAGGAAGAGATAGGGAAAATCAAGGAAAAATTTAAAATTCAAATTAGGAAAAGTATAAAATATTTGGGTGTTAATATTGCAGATAATGCAGAGGATTTGAAAAAACTAAATTATGATAAAGTGAAAGAGGAAATTAAGAAGAAAATTGTTCAATATCGGATGTTGAAGACCTCTTGGTTTGGAAGGATTGCCATTTGTAAAATGAGTCTTTTTTATTTGAGGTCCTTCCAATTAAACAAACAGAAAAAGAACTAGGAGTTTTTCAAAATTTATTGAATAATTACTGCAATGGAGGAAAAAGAGCAAGAATACCCAAAAGTTTATGGTATAAGTCACAGAAAGAGGGTGGTTTAGGGTTACCTAACATTAAATCGTATTATAGGGCGTTTCAAATTAAAGGTTTGGTAAAAATTTTAACGATAAAGGATCTTATATGGAAGGATATAGAAATGAAAGATAGTGATGTGTGTGTAAATGGAGATTTTTTGGAAAATACAGTTTTTCATTTAAAACCAAAAAACAATGTCCTAAAATCTATGATAAGTGTATGGGTAAAATTAAAAGACAAATCGGCACCAAATACTTTTCCAATATTAGAGTTGCAAGATCGTAAGACATTCCCGATTAAAAATTTAGAGTTGCTAAAAAACATCCATAAATATGATATAATTTTATTAAAAGATTGGTTGAGCCGGATCGAGAATGAAAATACTAAAAAAGAAATGTACTGTATAAGGAATTAAGGTTGAACTGGCTTCAGATACTAACGCTGGATAGGTGGAATAAAGAATATAAAGAGGAATTACAACCTACAAGACAGTTGACAGACTTTGAGGAAATGTTATACAAGATAAGAAAAGGTTCAATGGGGATAAAAGGAGTAGTAAGCAAGTTATATAAAATGATAAACTGTACTGAAGAAACTCAGAATGTTCTCAAAAGATTGTGGGAAACAGATTTAAACATTAATATTTCCGACAAAAACTGGAATAAAAAGTGGGAAAATAGGGTTATGCGAAATCTGTCCACAAAAGTTAAAGAACATAACTACAAAATTTTGTGGCGGTGGTATATGACGCCAGTTCGACTAAATCAAATAGATAGCAGTAACTCAAAGAGATGCTGGAGATGTCAACAGGAAATTGGGACATACAAGCATATGTGGTGGGATTGTAAAATTATTTCCAATTTCTAGCATAAAATGGAACAAGAAATAGCAAAATTTTTAAACTTCAATTTAAAGCTGAATGAAAAAATTGTTTTATTGACAGATTTAGAGGAATTGAACTTAGAGGAAAATATAAAAGAGTTACTAACTATTTTTTTAACTTTGGCAAGACAACAAGTGGCCAGAAATTGGAAAGGTGCTATGAACTTAGAACTCAGTAAATGGTATACCAATGTTTGGGATATGGCACTTAATGAAAAACTTACATGGGAACTAAACATAACAAGGGGGTTATTAAAACAAAATAGATTTTGGGACATTTGGAAACCTTTTTTTGCAAAATACACTGAGGGAAAATAAAGGTGATAAACCTGCACCCAATACAATGTGTTTTTGGCAGAATAACTGAGTTGTAAAAGGGATGGCTGGCAGACTCAAGGACCTTAGTGCACTTGGGTGATACATGTATTATGTTTTTTTTTAAATAGTTGTAATACCATGCTGAAGAGAATATTATATATGTATATAAATAGTATGGTTAAGAGATTGATTGTATTGAAAACAATTGAATTAACTTTTTGTTTTTTGTTTTTTCTTGTACTGTTATATTTGTTCGCTTTTTTTGCTTTCTGTATTGTAAGATGTAGTTTGTTATTGCTTTCTGTTTTCTATTTTTAATATTTCTTTTGTCAAACTTTAATAAAAAAATAAAGTCCTATGTGGTAATGGGTCAGGATACTTAAGAGACCGCATCTCCCCAAGGTTATCTGTCTGTCCCACCAGAGTGGACAGGAGAGGCTCCCTAGTGGTGCCATCTGCCAGAGGCACGCCTCTCTGGTACTAGAAGGAGAGCCTTCTCCGTGTCCGCCCAGGCACTTTGGAACCGCCTGCCTTTAGAGCTGCCTCTCCAGATGGACCTGTTGGCCTTTAGGAAGGGTGTGAAGACTTGGCTGGTGGGACAGGTGTGGGGCAGTGATGGTTCATCGACTCCACCCCACTGGTTTATCTAACACCTCATACCCACTCTCTCCCTTTTGATGTCAAGGAATTGTTTTTAGTCTGTTTAATTGCTATTTTAACTGTTTTTAGATTTTAATCTGGTTTTTATGTATTGTGACTTTTGTGACTTTTATGACTTTTTGTAATCTGCCCTGAGTTGCCTGTGCGAGTAGGGTGGAATAGAAATTTGAATAAATAAATAATAATAATAACCATCATCCATTTATTTTATACCTCACACTAGCACTCAGAAGAGCCCATTCATTATAAGCCAGCTACTCTTCTGAGCCTATTTCTGCTGTATTTCTTCATCAGGAATGGTGGAATGTTCTGGCATGCAGGACAAATTGTGAAGCTGGAAGTTTTTCGCTGCAAATCTTTTCAATTTAGGAGAAAAAGGAGGACACTTGAAGATTATTTGGGATAATCCCACCACCATAAGGGAAAGCAGGCTTGCAGTTTTGACTCATCCAAAGCCCCAACGTCCCCAGACTAAGCCTGTCTCATTCTTCAGGAGCAGAATCTATGCTTGCCTCTCCTAAAACTAAATCAAAATTGCTATAGCATTTTGATTTTTTCTTCCATATATTATTTTAGTTGTCCTCTTGTTCTCACCCAACCTATTAGCTGTAGGCTTTCATATTGGTGAGGTGCTTATGCTTTCCCATTTCTTTGTGTCGGAGGCACAGCCAAGATAAAGGGTGAGTCCCACAATAGCACAGCCATCTGACTCATGGGGTTATTTTGTCCCTGCCCCATAATCCAGCCATCAAGTCACACTGGCCGAACAAGAGAGATGGAGGAGAGGGTACTTTTAGAGCACGTAGTTCTTTCCCTCAAATATGAGCCAACAAATGTGCCTAATATGATTACCAGGTCAGCAGTACTCCATTCCCTGAGATATCAGGGCCAAAATCAGAGAATGGAAGGCAGCAATTGGCCTTTGTGATATCACATAGGGAGCAAGAACTGCTGATTATGGAAACAGAGAGAAGGGCACCTTTGAGACAGCGACTGTTGTTCGAGAAGGGTCTTTGCCGCCCCGCCCCACCCTGGTGGTCAGGTCGGAAGACAACTGTGTGGAAGCTGGGGATTGGTGGTTTTGATTTTTGGGGGAGTGGCATGTGTTGGGGATCTGTGTTCTGTGTTCGAGTTAATTCTTTGTGGGTTGGGATTTGGTCGGGTGCGGACGTGTTTTGTTTGGGAGAATAGTGGTAGGCCATGTCCAGAAAGCGTGGGCAAGCGGCGGTCAGCTCGGAGGAGCTGGCTTCCCAGCCAAAGGGAGCCAGGGAGGCGGTGGAGGAGTCGTCTGAGGAGGAGTATGAATTGGGGACCTTTGACGACAGGATGAGGTCCCTGGAGGAGGAGGCGGGGGGCGGAATGGAGGTTCCCCGTGCTCAAAGCTCAGGCACCCGACGAGGAGGCAAGAAAGGAAAAGGATCGTGGAGGGAGGCCTTCAGGCAGCTTGAGGAGAGGCTTATGCTTATTGAAGGAAAGAAAGGGCCTCAGTCGCAGGAGTTATTGGGGCCTGTGAGTGTAGAAATGGAGGCGGAGGCCGGCGGGGCGGTGGGCCCGGTGGGGCCTAGCCGTGGCGAGTCGGGCATGAGGGATTCCTCGGCGGATACGTCGAGCGATATGGGAGGCGGAGTGAAAAGTTCGGCCGAGGCGACAGAAGTGGGCGCGCTAGCGCCGAGCCAGGAGGTGTCCGTGCGGGGAGGAGGTGAGTCTGGGGGCTCGGGGACTTCCAGAGCAACTCAGAGTGATTGGGGGTGGCCGTGGGGTTGCTCCTGCGGCCCTCAGAGTTATGGGAATAGGGAGGGGGTGGGTAGGATATCGGGGGAACGGGGGTTGGGCGTGGTACTACCAGGGGGGGCGGGTGCGAGACAAACAGGAACGGAGGCGGGTGGGCCAGCTACTAGTGAGGGACAGGACAAGGGGGATGGGGCCCGGTGTCCTGGACCCGTGGCGATTGGGGGACAGGAGAGTGGGGCCGGCAGTAAGGGGGTGGAGGCCCCGGCTGTTGCGGTGGCTGAGAAGAGTGGGGGGGGGGGTTGGTGCCGTTAGGCGGGAAGGTTTTGGCGGGAGGAGATGTGGGGTCAGGCGCGCCTGCGCGCAAGAGGCGCTGCCCGTTTGGGGATCACTTGTCCCAAGCTACAAAAGACAAGATTTTAAAAGGGGAATATGTGGATTTGTTTTCCTTGCTTAATCGGGAGGTGGATGTGAAAGAAGCGGAGAAGTTGGATGAGAGGGAGAAGGAGTTGGTGAAGAGAAAGAAACCTATTAGAAATTGGGGGAGTTGGCTGCCGGCTTATTTGATTTACATGGGGGTCATTATTTATGAGAGGCCGGATAGGGCGCTTTCGTTGTTGAAATATTTGGACATAGTGTACAGGGCGTACACGGATTTTGCGGGGGGGTCATGGATGAAATATGATGAATTCTTTCGTTCTTTGGCTCAGCAGGAGCCGGATATTAGGTGGGATGAGCCCCATTCCATGCTTTGGTTGCAATATCTGGCTCCGGCCAGGCCGCTGTTGGGGGAGAGGCACGACAGTGGGCATATGGTGTTACGTGGACCTCCTCTGACGCCCCCCAGGGTTTCTGGGGGGCAGCTGGTTCAACCCAGGTTGGTCTGCTGGGAATTTAACTCGCATGGATTTTGTGCCCGCAAGCAGTGTAGGTTCAAACACGGGTGTTCGCAGTGTGGCGGCACACATCCGGTCACAGCTTGTGGCCGGGGGAGAGGAGGGCCGGCGAGAGGAGGACAAAACCAGGGTAGGCCTGGAGGGCAAGGGCCTCCTGGGTTCAATTTACCCCAGCCCAATTAACTTGAAGAGCTTAGATCATTGGCTGGCGTCTTACCCTAGGAGGCAGGACGCAGAGCTGTTGGCAAACGGTTTTCGTTTTGGTTTTCGTATTCCGGTGGTTGGGGGGGTGAAGGGTCCATCGGCTGATAAGAATCTGAAGTCGGTTAAGGGTAATGAGGAACATGTGAGGGAAAAGATCAGAAAGGAAATGGTTTTGGGTAGGATAGTGGGGCCTTTTAGGTATTGTCCTCTGGAGGGGCTTCACATTTCGCCACTAGGGTTTGTGCCGAAGAAGGTGCCGGGGGAATACCGGCTTATTCATCACTTATCCTACCCGGAAGGGGGGTCGGTGAATGATGCTATTCCCGTGGAACTGAGTTCTGTGAAATATGCTTCTTTAGACGAGGCGGTGGCTATGATCAGGAAGGCGGGAAAAGGGGCTTTTCTTGCGAAATGTGATGTGAAAGCGGCGTTTAGACTGTTGCCTATTCATCCGGAGGATTTCAGATTACTCGGTTTCGTTTTTGAAGGGGGATTTTATGTGGATAAGGCATTGCCGATGGGCTGTTCGATTTCTTGTTCGTTGTTTGAGAAGTTTAGTACGTTCATACAGTGGGTATACGCTACTAAGGCGGGAGGGGGGGGGTTGTCACTCATTATTTGGATGATTTTTTGATATGTTCGGGAAAAGGGGAGGAACATTGTTTGGGGCAGCTGAAGTTGTTTCAGGAGGTATGTGAAGAGTTAGGGGTACCGCTGGCGCATGAGAAGACGGAGGGGCCGGCGCGTAAGCTTTCCTTTTTGGGAGTAGAGTTGGACGCGGAGCAGCAATGCTCCCGGTTGCCGGAGGAGAAGCTGGTGGATTTGAAGGACAGAATCAAGGTAATGAAGAGTAAGAGGAAGGTGTCGTTGCGGGAGTTGCAGGTCTTAGTGGGTCACCTTAACTTCGCGTGCAGGGTGGTAGCCCCGGGTAGGGCATTTTTGAGGAGGTTGTGTGATGCCATGGAGGGGTTAAGGAGACCTCATCATAGGCTTAGGTTAACGCAAGGGATTAGGGCGGATTTAGGGGTGTGGGAGGAATTTTTGGTGGGTTTTAACGGAGTGTCTTTTTGGAGGGAGAGGTTGTTGCTCCGGGATGAGTTTCAAGTGCAGACGGATGCGTCAGGAGCATTGGGTTTCGGGATATTCTTTCGGGGTGAATGGTGTTGTGGGACGTGGCCCCTTAGGTGGGAGGAGACGGGGGTGACGAGGGATCTGACGTTTTTGGAGCTTTTCCCGATAGTGGGGGCAGTATGGATTTGGGGTCACAGGTGGAGGAACAGGACGGTTATTTTCTGGTGCGATAATATGGCGGTGGTGACAGTGATAAATAGCCTGACTTCCAAGTCTAAACGGGTGATGTTTTTGGTCAGGGCTTTGACGAAGAGATGTTTAGAGTTAAATTTGCTGTTTGTCGCAAGGCACATCCCGGGGGTTGACAATTGCATTGCGGATGCTTTATCCCGACAGCAATTGGACAGGTTTCGGGAGTTGGTGCCTTCGGCGGTTCCTCGGCCCAGGAGGTTGCCGGACGAGGTGTGGGCTCTTGGAGAATGCAAGTAGCGGAGGCTCTCAGAGGGTCCATTGCCGAGAGTACGCGAAGGTCCTACGCGGCGGCGTGTAAGGAGTTCTGTGAGTTTCGGCGGGAGGGGGGGTTGGGGGAGGTGTGGCCGGTCCCGGTGGAGCATACGCTGCAGTTTTGCGTGTGGCTGCACAACAAGGGATTGGCTTCCAATACGATTAGGGGGAAGCTGGCGGCGGTAGCTTTTTATGCCAAGTCGCGTGGGTTTAGGGATGAGTCCGGAGATTTTAGAGTCAAGAAGGTATTAGAGGGGTGGGATAGGATGGCGGGGAGGGGGGGGATAGGCGCACCCCCTTTTCCCCGGGCATATTACTTAGGCTTGACGGGGTGTGGGGGACGGTGTGTGAGGATGGATTTGAAACGGCGTTATTTAAGGCGGCGGCGTTGTTTGCCTTTTTCGGAGCGTTGCGGATTAGCGAGCTAGTGGCGCGTGCGAGGGAGGATTTTTCAGGTAGAGCCTTGGGATTGGAGGACGTGGTGGTAGCGAACGGTAAGGTGTATATCTTTGTAAGGAGCTCTAAGACGGACCAAAGAGGTTTGGGTAAGTGCTTGGTGCTGGGGACTTGTCACATTGGGGAGTTGTGTCCGGTGCGAAGGGCTAGTGAATACTTGGCTCTGAGGGGGGCTGGTGGTGGTTGTTTCTTTGTGCATGAGGGAGGAGCCCCTTTAACTATGTTCCAGTTTAAGGCTGTCACTAATAGGGCATTGGTGGCGGCGGGGATAGTGGGCTGGAACTTTGCTTCTCACTCTTTTAGGATCGGGGCGGCTTCAACGTTGGCGGCACTGGGTTATAGGGTGGAGGATATAAAGAAAGCAGGGAGATGGACCTCGGACAGGTTCCGGTCTTATGTTCGGGACCTGCCGGGGGAGTGTTAAGTTATTGATGTTGTTATGAGTTTATGTTTTACAGGTTGGAGACCGCCGTGGCGGGGCGACGTGTGGATCATGGGGGATCAGCACGTAGCTGGGACTGCGGAGTGGGCCACCCGATCCTTCTGGGGGAGGCGCATCGGACTCTCCGATTGTGCAGTACATTGGACCGGGTTGCATGGGATTGGTTTTGAGGGGTTGGATTGGAGATGGTTTCCCAGGCCGTGGGGTTTTTGGCCACGCGTTGTGGTTCTGCACGTGGGGGGGGGGGGGATGAATTGGGCAGGAGAGGGGTGGAAGACATCGTGGAAGGGGCGGTCCAGGCTGTTTCCCGGCTGGGAGAGGCTTGGTCCGGTGCAAAATTTGTATTTTCAGAGATCCTGCCGATGTGCGAGGACTGGGACGAGGAGGACAGATTGGAACCCGGGTTTGAGACCAAGGACCAAGTCAGGATGTACCTGAACTACCGGCTGTCCAGGGTTTTCTTGAAGATGGGGGGCCGGGTGATTTCACATCCGGCCATCTTGAAGACGAATACAGCGTGCTTCGTGGACAATTGGAGCTCCCTTTCAGATGAGGGTTTTTCGTTTTTTGTTAAAGACATTCGCCGGGGGGTGGCTGCCTGTTTTTCCTAGGGGGGGGGGGGGTCCGGAGTTCCAGCGGAACCCGAGTGTGGCGGAAAGCACGGGGGGTGGGGGTGTGATTTTGGGGGTGTTTGAGCCCTAGGGGAGGGGGAGGAGTTTGGGTTAGGGCGGGGTTATGTTAATTTGGCCCAACCCAAAACTCCCCCCGGAGTTTGGCCCCCCCGTGCTTTGATGGCCCATGCGGTTAGGGTTGTAAAGTTTATGTCACTTAATAAAGTGGCCAATTTTATTCCACAGAGTTGTCTTGTGTCTTTGTTTGAGGGGGGGGGGCTGGGGTGGCAAGGACAATCCAGGCCAATAGGGACAGAGTCTGGCACAACCCAGCCTGGTTAATACCTGTTATTTTGGTGGCCAGGCAGGAGAAAAAATGGGACCAGCTTTTGCAGCAATTCTTCGAATTCTTGATACATGGGATGTTGGCTTACCTACAGTCACGTACAACACAAGGAGAGTTTTTCCAGCTTTTCAAGCCAGGGGCCGAGTCATGTTCTCTGTCAGCTTTGAGGGCTGGATGGCCATTTTGCCCTGCATGCCCATTGGGGGTGGCCATTTTGTCCCAACAGCTTCAAAGGGATGGTCATTTTGTTTCTCAAATGCCCCTGAAGCGATGGGGGGGGGGGAGGTCACATGAAATGGTGCTGTGGGCTGGATCTGGCCTTAGGTTGGGAACCCCTGCTCTACACTTTTGCTATGGCTTGGGTAAGACCCACTGTCAGCCCATGGGAAATCTGTGCTGCTCCAGAAAGGATTTGCGCAACACAAAGACATGAGTTATGATGCTGACATGCTTGACACTCCCACCATGACTTGCTCCTAATGACTCAATAGGTCTAGGACAGTGATGGTGAACTTTTTAGAGACTGAGTGCCCAAATGTGGGGAAGAAGGAAGGAAGCGCTTCCATTTGGCTGCTGGGCAGATGGGCAGGGCAAACTCTGTGCTGGGGTGATGCCATGTGCATGCACAGAGAGGGCTCTGAGTTCCCCCTCTGGCACGCATGCCATAGGTTTGCCACCACTGGTCTAGGAGCATTTACCCATAGGTTTCTTCTTAGTCTCCTCTGTCCCTCCTGCCTCTCTGACACATGAATGTTGCACAAACTCATCACCCCTACAAACAGCTTCATGTACAAAAACCATATAAAATGCCAGAGACTTTTGTGTACTTTCTGGCATGCTGTTGGTGTTCTTCTGAGCATTATCACAGCTTAAGACCTGGACAGGTGATCCAAGCAGACAGAATGTCAATAAGTTCTCCAGATCTGAGACACCTAGTTAATAAGCGGTAGTCTCTAGAAGAGCAGTCTCTGAGATGGGTCAATATATTGGGATCAGAGGAAACTTCATTTTTGTATTTGCCATAAGCCAATGAGGTTCCCTTATAGCGCTCAGTCATATAGTAGCAATGCAGAATTGATTGAATGGAATTGATTGAATGAATGAGACAAATTTAGAGTAGTAAACAAAACAAAAAAACACCCCTATGTTTTCACTCAAACTGAAGCTCTTTCAATTGCTTCTTAAAACTACAGCAAGTCAGTAGTAACAGCTACTGATCAGAAGCCTACTTTCAGTCATAGAACAGCATCAAAAATAGTACTAAATTCTGGCTCTATTGACATTCACTTTCTCTCTTTAAGGATTTAAATTTCTCTTGAAATGATTGCTAGCCAAGGAGGATTTAGCCAGCATTCTTCTGAATAGATGGTCTCTCACAGAGGATTTAAAAAGGAATTAATCCAAGTTCTTTGATGAACTTGGTACACTAGCATGGAAATAATTTATCAACCATTCTCTCCAGAAGTATTAATAAGGCTTTGGTCTATCTCTCTTCCCCACTACCAGACTTATACATGTTTTTAAAGTTACAATAGTCATTCTCTCATATTTTCTGCAGCAATAGTTTATTTTGCATTTCAGCTGACAACACACAAACTGCCAATGTATAATATTGTTGCCAATATAATTTTTTTTAAAATGTATGATATACGAATGGTGTAGGAAGCTGGTGTTTTGTCCGAAATTATAGCAAAATGTAAATTCTTATAGCAATTATACTTATATAACACTTAGTGCCCTCTCAAGATGGTTCACAGGGTAATGCTGGACACTCATTTTACCAACTTCAGAGAGACAGAAGGCTGATTCAATCTTGATACCCTTCAGGATTGAATTCAGATTTTGAGCATAGATTTGACTGCAGTACAGCAGTTTAACCACCTGGACACATGGGCTCTAAGTCTTTGAACATTATGTAATTTGTTTTTAAAGTTTTTTTAACTAGGTGATTAAAAACTGTACTGTATGTCCAATCTTCCTGGGTTCCAACATTATCTACTTTGCTGACAGGTTCTCTTAATAAAACCAGAACTTAAGAGACACACAGGCTTTGTTTAAACAATGAAGCTACATCAATAAGCGATGATTTCTCAGAGAGAAACCCCCCCCCACTTTTATGTTCACATGCTCTGCCGTACCCTCCCATCTGAATGCAACACAATTCAGGTACAGTACAGTAATACATCGGCTAATGTTAAGACTTGGTTCCACAAGTCTTAACGTTATGCGATTTTCAGCCTTATCCGATGCATACGTCTCTTGCTGCCTTCGCAACCATTCCTCTCCATTTTCTGATCTCTTGCATCGGCGCTCGGCTGCCTCTGCCTGCCATGAGGCATAGCTCTGTGCTCTGCAACTGGCTGGTCAAGCCTGGATCAGTAGCTAGGCTGACTCCACATGGGCGAGGACGGCTTGATCGTGCACGCTACCCTTGCCTGGGCCAGCCATGAGTTCCAGTGCAAAGGGCTGCCTGGGGAACCTGGTGGGAGCAGCAGCTGTGGTGGCTTGAAGGTAAGCAGGGCCAGGGCTGGGCTGGATTCTCTCGGCAGTACGGCACCCCATTGCCGGGGGTGGGGGGGGAGAAAGGAGGGAAGTGGTAGGGAGAGGAGCTTTGGCCTCCTTTACTTCTTTATTACGATCCATCGGATAACGCTAGAAAGAACGTTCTCCGGTGCAAATCTTCCCCCCAAATTTGTCGTCATTATGCGGTTTTAGCGTTATCCGGTGCTATCGTTATCCGGGGTATTACTGTATTGTTAAGCTGCAGTTTCTTATTATAACAATATTTTCTGACTTCAAACCTCTAACATGCCCCCTCATTAAAGATTAAACTACAGGGTCCTGGTTTTGAGGTAAAGGGAAATATTGATGGGACAAATCTTAGACATCAGGAAGGAGTTGCAATGGCTCAGTGGTTAAGAAGCTTGCCTTGTTAGCTGGAAGGCTAGCAAGTTGGCAGTTCGAGACCTGGGTACTGTATGGCAGTTTGAGTCTCTGCCAACCTAGCATATTGAAAGCAAGAAATTGCAAGTAGATAAATAGGGATCACTTCGGTGGGAAAAACTTTTGGGAACATGAAAGGAGCCTCATTTGGGTATCCCCTGAGTGGAGTTTCTCCAGCAAAAATCCTTTCAACCCAGAATAGTTTCTGACACTAAATCATTTATTTATTACTTATCTTAGACATTTAGCATTACAGTCTATAAAATTTGAAAAGAAAAATAGAGTCGAGAGAACATGTGGACAGAACATTCATTTTCCATCTGACAAAACTTGGTTTATATAGGACTATCACTTGCTACATCTAAAGTAGGTCATAGCACGCTTTAATGTGGTGAAGAGATTTGCGTGTGTTAGTGAAGCAATGGTATCAAGAAGCCAGAATCCATTATCAGCCTAAACTACTAGAAGAGACCACCCATGGTCTCAGGTGAGATGCCTAGCAAAGATGCATCCACCTTCAAGGGAAATGGCCACATTAGCAGAAGAGGATGGAGAGTTCCAAAAGTGATGGAAAGGGTGACAGCTACTGGACAGATGATGGTGACACTGATCGAAGAGGCAGCAAAGGTGACCCTTAAGCTAACTTTTATCAGTACTTCACAGAAGGCAGCAACAGTAAATCACTACAGAACTTTCCTTACCATGAACATTTTATGATGAAATGAGATAGTGCAGGTCAGAAAGTATTCAACCAGCTACAGGGAGAGGAAAGGACAAGTATGAATAACCTTGTTGCTAATTACAAAACTTAGATTAAAGCCAAAAGGATGCCTAGTGGATGATGTGCACAAAAGGAAAATCCAATGCTGCATGATGTGTACACATGAAACACGGAAGTGAGAAGTATAAAGGTAAAATGGAAACTGTAAAGCAAGAAATGGAACCTATAAACATTGCAGTGCTTGGTGTCAATGATAAACAGTGGTTGGTGGGCAAGACAGCAGTCCCACTGTCATCCAGACCTCCCAGAAAGACTTCTTCTCAGGCCAGGGCTATTACCTCCTGTAGGTAAAGAGTAATCCTGGCATTTTTGGTATGCAGAAGGCCTTTTCCCACACCCTCCAAGCTTCTCCGGGGTATCCTGGATCTTATTCTTGAGATGCAAGTCTGGCATTTACTGCCTCCCACTATTTACCCATTTATCTCCCTGCTTCCCAGGCCTGATGGCTTTGATGACATACTCCTCACAAGAAGAATGCCACTTGCCCCCACTTTTGCTTGCAGTAATGCCCTGTGCTGAGTCTTTGGATGCCTGCTACTATTGGAGAAGTTGCCATGCTTGAGGACCTTGCAGAACAAGCTCTCAGCCATATGAGCATCTGTTGACTTCTCAGGAACACCAGATTTTGGCTGCATGTTTCTAATAGGAATTGCTACCTTGTCATTGCTACTAGTTCTAGCAACTATGAGGCAAGTCCAATTGGAGAGGTAGGAGTGATTTCAGTGTCACATGCCTCTGGAAAAGTGCCCGCCTGAGTGCCTTCAGTCTCTTCTTCCTCCAATTCAGATGTGTATGTACTTGAAGGGGAGTTTCCACCAACCACAATGCTGCTTTGCACAGGAAAGATGTGCTACGAATGGGGGCTGGGGGTAATCCCCACTTTTAAAAAATACAATAGAGCTCCATGGGATGAATACGGAAGGCAATGTCTGGTGCTCTCCATAAATCATTTCCTAACCACAAATCCAACAGTACAGCTGCTGCCCATGCTGATAGTTGTCAGTCTTAGTGCTGATGCCATCCTTCTCCAGCACATCAGCATTTTTTTTTGGGGGGGGGGGGAGAAAGTGCCTTATTCACCATCTTTCTTTGGCCCCTTACCCTGGCTTCCATGATTGAACTGCACAGATATCCTTGTAACATGTCTCACCTTGGATCATAGACTTCTCTGCCACCTCCTTGGCAGAGAGCCCCCCCCCCCAATTGCCTGTTGGTGTTTCATAGTTTCAGTGCTGAAGAGGACAGCTGGATGACAGATTTTGTTTGGGCTGTGTGCCTGATAACAGCTGTTGTAGCGGTCTTTTCTACCTTCCTCCTCTTAGTAAAACTGCTACAGTGGATGCAGGCAGCATTCCTGCAGCATTCCCTGAGTGCCTAATAGTTTCTATAATATAAGATGTGGAGAATTTAAATATAAGTTGGAGATTCAGAAAAAGACACAGAGAAAACTGCTGCAGTGCAGGCTTGCACCAAAGCATATCCTAACAGCAAATGCTCAGGGTTTTCTAAGTAGTTATGACACCTTGCAAATACAAAGAACCAATGTGAAAAAGTACTTTCTGGTGTCTCTACCTACTTCTAAATTTCACTGGTGGAGACAGACATTATTTAAAGGTTTTGATTTTATTCCATCTCCTTTCCCTTGGTAACCCCACAGCAACTCCAGTCAGGAGACATTGAGTTCTCTGCCTTTATTACTCTTGGTGCCAAAGAATCTGAGGACCTTAAGTTTCATTTCTCAAGAAATCACTCCAGGATGCCTGAGAAATAGGTTTCCCTTTCACTTCTTACTCTAGCAAGCAGAAATCTCTTCTTTTATTTTCTAAATCTGTAGGAATAAATGGAACTCTGAACATTTGGATTATTATTAAAAAATTGGATCTGTATATTTTTGGAAATATCTGAATATGGCATTAATTGATGAATTCCAAATATTTCCACATCCCTACTTCCTGCTCTTTTGTTTTCTATTACAGAAACAAGAAATCTCTAACTAGAGTTCCATCATCTGGCCCACTGAGGCTTGGCTGATGCATTTCCTCTCCCTCCCCTTAGCCTTTTATCTGGAAGCTACTGCTATCTTCAAGCACCAGTTCTTAAAGGCTCTACTTCCCCCTTATCAATTCTGTCAGAAAAGCCAACAACTGAGCAAAACTGACTCAGTTAGGAGCTATCCACCCAAAGACTCACTTGGTCTTTTACTGTTCATAGTGGCTAGAAATCCTGCTTTCTCTATGGTAACCTTCCTTGTGGTTTCTAGAAAAACACTTAGGAGTATAGGAAAGATGGCTGTAGAATCTGACCCCTCAGCCCAATCCCCTCTCCAACTGTTTCTCCTGTTGTTCTGTGCCTGTATGTTGAATGATGCATGTCTAGTATGGGCTGGTTGTCCTAACTACTGGCATGGGACCCTCCAAAAAGGTTTCCATGGAGGCAATGAGGCTCCTTGATTATATCCACTTTGAAAGAGGTAGAAGAACTTTGCAGAAAATATACTGTCAGTGTGATCAGTCAAGACAAATAGGCCTGCTGCATTGGGTAGGCCTCATGAAAGACTGGACTGTTAAGTTACAAATGCACTGAAGACATACTCTTCTTGAAGCTAGGATCTGAACTATAGTAAAGCAGATGTTAAGCAAATGTGAATTGATTTTTGTTTCTTGACGGGACATGAAGATCTTTTACCTTTTACAGATGCATAGGATATGAAGAAATCTTAGGTTGAAAAGGACATATACTCTATCCCAGGGGTGGCCAAACTACTAACCATAGGCCAAACATGGCCCACTGCACCAAATCATCCAGCCTGCCGTGCCCTTGCTGATACCAGAAGCGGAAGCAAAATGCACCTCTGCATGCGTAAACACTGCCGTGGCTGTCATAAATGCTTTTACGACAACTGCAGACACATTTTACGGCGGGAGGAACCACGTGACCGCCCTACTCAACCATGTGACCGGCCCGTGGCACAAAAAGTTTGGGAACCCCTGCTCTATCTTGGCTGGCAGCAACACTTAATTAAATCTTCTAGAAGTCTTGTCAGGCTAACTTTCCTATTTTATAAGAGATACCAGAAGCAGTACCCAAGACCTGTTGCATGTATTGCAGATTATTTACTTTTAAGTAAGGCTTGATCAGATGGGAGTTTAGGTTGTTTTTTGGAGCCTTCAGGGCACAGTCTAGTTCTGTCTATTTTCTGGTGACCAAACAACATCCAGGTGATCATGAACTAACCTGATCCAGCTGTTTGTTTTGGGAACTGAGCTGTGTCGTTCAGAACTGGTTTGCTCTGATGGACCCTGAGAGTCTCTTCCAGAGTCAGGGCCACAGACATAGGAGGCTGGTAAGATTGGTAGGGTGGGGCTCAAGCAATAAAATGCCTCCTATTTCACAAAATTATTATTGTACTCTTTTCAGTTACATTTTACCCTCAAATCCTACTGTACAACCAGAGCATATCAATCCCATGCATACTTAGTTCTTACCCCATGCACGAAGAATTCAGGCACTTATTTATTGATGCATTACTGACACAGCTAAAATTAAAGGGACATGCAGTAGCTTGGAATTCACTGTATAAATTTGTTTCGAGGACACTGAGACAAACACTGAACACATCCATTGAATGGACAGGCTGCCAGCTGATGAGAGGCAGGTTGTTCACTTGGTCAGCCTGCTGTCATGCAACAAAAAGGAAAAAAGCTATTTGAGAGTATGCGTAGAGTCTTTGTATGTTTCTCAAATTCAGTGGAATCTTTTACAAAGTGCAGGTCACACACGTGAGTTTTTAAAGATTTGGAATTTAGAGCCATCAAAAGTTGTACAAATGCAAGTAAGAAGGGCCGAAGAAAAAGTTAAATTTCACAAGACACCATTAAGTTCTAATTGCTTTTAACAAGGAATACCAAGCTGTAAGATAAACTGGCTGACATTTGAGAAAGTACAAACACTCCAGAGTACTCAAACTAGTAATTTGTGGCTGATTTAGCTTAGTCCAGTGTGGAGATGCAAGGAAATATCTGACTCTTGTTCAGGGAGCTATGTCTCATAAAGCTGATGATATCATCAGCTCTGGTAATTATTTGGAAATAAAATAATTCCAATCTCCCTGAAGATCCTTCACCTTCTATGGGATCTCTCTTGTTGTGTAGAAGCTCTTTGGAGCTATGGTATGTAGAAGGAGTTTTTAATTTCCAAAAGTTACCCCTGGAATAATTTTACTGATGGTGGCAATTTTCAGAACTTGAAACCTTCTCCATAGGCTTCCCCAGGATGAAACACGTAGCGTGGAGGTCTCAGGACCCAGAAGTGGGGACTGAAAATGTTTTATTTCCAAAAATTGCTGTGGTGTACATTGTGGGACAGGATTTCAGCCCATTTTTTAAAAAGATTGTGGCAAAATAAATACTGCTAAACATTAACACAAAACAGTGTATGGTTAAATCATGGTGTTCTGTCTATTATTATTATTTCACTTGATTTATACACTGCTGTTCTCTTAATTAGTTCAGGTTAATAATTGCATGACAATTTATGTACATGCCATGTATCAGAAATCAAATATAATTTGATAATACGATATGTTGAAAGGGCATACTAAATTGCCCTGTCTATAAGAAGTTTTCTTGTGACATTATTGATTTCAGCCAGATTCCCAGGGAAAAGCCAGACTTTTACGTTCCTTCGGGTACAAAAGGTGTCCTTTTAATGTTCAAATAACACTTCTTTTTCATAAGTGCTTTGCTTTGGATTTCTTTTATGTGCGGAAATCATGTCAGCAGTACAAACATTTCTCTCTGGCTGTTCTGCCAAACAATTAGCCAAAAATCATGGTGGTGTAATAGATCCAACCGAAGTGTTTACACAACACCAAGGCTGGCAGAATTGCTTTCACTGTCAACGTGGTGAAGTTTAAAACACCACTGAGATCTGCTGTAAACTATAATTAAGTTCTTCAAGGGAAGGAAAACAGAAGATTTTCCACAATCTCACTAGTGACAATAAGATGAATTGGATAATGTAGAAATCAGCTTTGCAGCTTCATTCTTCTGCAATAACCACTATTTGAAATGAATTTCTCTCTGTGCATAGGGCCATAGCAGTTTATGCTCTTGGTATATGTTTTTATATATATATATAAATACAGCTGCATTAGGCCCTTCTTCTTTCTGCCCTCCATTTCAGTGGTTCTAAACTAGAATCAGCACAGCCCTTAAGAGAAAGCGCGTCCCCCTCCCCAGCCAAACTGCTGCGGAATGCATTGCGCTTATGCCAGATTCTTAGTACGATGTCAATAAATGGCCACTTGTAGAGGAATTGGCAATTATAAAAGGGAACCTCCCAGTTTGTGACTTTACTCCTTGACCTCATGATTTTTCTACATTACTGGGCCTTCTCTAACACAAGAAGGTTGCTAAAAAGGTGCAATATATTATGAAATATGGGGTGGGTGGGGAGAAAGGTGGAACAAACCAGAAAGTGAAATTCAGGATGAAAACTCCATGGAGGTCAGACAGGTTTTTTTTTTTGTTCACTTGTGTGCCATGCAATCACAGAGCTAAAAAGAAAGTTAACTTGCAAGGGGAAAACTCTTTTCCAAGTTATAGCTTTTTATAACCTTGGGGGAAGAAAAGAGAACTCATGATTTTTTTAAAAGCAAATTTCCAATCAAGTGGGAATACTGAGAAGGAGATTGCACATGAATTCATTTTTATTCAGATTCAAACATCACAGAAAGCCAAGTTGCCTCTTTTTACATTCCATGTTCTAAAATTTGGAGAACTGTATCAGAGAAGGACATGTATTTCTTAAAGATGCACCTGGTATTACAACAGACCTATTAGCACAGATGGAGGGGATTCTTTCTAAATGATGGGGCAAGTTCTCATTTTAAAGTGCCACCTCTAGGTATTCACGCAGAAAAGGCAAGTGAACTGGAATTCTCTTCCAGGCATGTCTTTATTAAGGATGGGATTTCTGCTCCCACTGCTGTGCTTCTCTAGTTCCATGATTTCATGCTGGCACTGATCTGGCCTGACATGTTACACTGGGTGACACTAGGGAAATTCATTAAAATAAAACATTGACCTTGCAAATGGCCAGGCAGATGAATTATTAGGACAACATAGACGGCGACTGGTGTGGTTTTGGAATGTTTGCAGCACAATAATTTGTAACATGCCTGTAACACTCTCAAATGTTTAAAGCCTTTAGTTTAAAGCTTGCCTAAGGTCTCCAAATGAATTCATGGCAGGGCTGAAATTTGAGCAAGCAATCTGTAGTTGATTCTGATCTTTTGGGAAATGCCATGATAGATGAGATGACAGTGGAAACTAAGTGCACAGTTGACACCCAGAATCCTATTATCCTATTACAGTACTTAAGTCTGATGGCTAATAGGGTTTTTGGATTTTGCCATTCGGAGTTTTGGGACTCCACCTTCCAGCATTTTCCAAGAATTCTTCAGGCAGAAATCTGGGAGCTCCAGTTTACAAACTCACACCATCAGACACCTGTATTTTGATAACTTGGAGTAAGGTCTACATTCTATGGCTGATTTCCTGCTGCAATGCTTCCTAGGTGTGGCAGTTCTTTGGGGAAGCACCTTTATAGAATCTCAAGGACAGCAAGAGTCCCAAACTCAGAAAGCATGGGGCCTAGAATACAGCTTTTGAGGTAGACTAGTGATGGCAAACCTTGACACTCCAGGTGTTCTTGGGCTCCAATTACCAGAAGCCCAAGTCAGCACTCTTGCTGATCAGGCCTTCTGGGAATTGAAGTTCTAGAACATCTGGAGTGCCAAGGTTTGCCATCACTGAGGCAGATCTTACTCCAGGTGAAGGAAATTCAGATGTCAAAGGTGTGGTCTGTGGATTAGAACTCTCAGAATTCTGCCAGGGGAATTCTTGGAAAATTCTAGGAGTTGGAGTTCAAAAACACTGAATAGCACATCTCTTCTGGCTAATCCCTCCAGACCAAGTTCTTGCTAGCTAAAAATTGGCATAGGCATTTGCTGTTAAACAGTGTCACATGACTTGATGTATAGTAGCAAATACTCACACTGATTTCTTAACTTGTGCCCTTTTGCCACTGAAATTTAAATTGGTGGACTGGTTTAATTTTTTATTTTCATTCTGGGCCAATAGATAGATTCTGATGTATTGCTGAGTCTTTGAGCCACTCTACATCAAACCAGTTTTGAAATAATGTACACCATGAATTAGGTTGGGAGGAAAAATCCATTTTTTTGTTGCCACTCCCACAAACCCCCAAATAGCAGTGTCGTGGGGGATTTGAAAATTTATCACTTGTCACTTTACCAAGCTCTGTCACAACTTTTCTTATTTGTTGGGCAAAATAGCATTCATTCAAAGAGTATGAGTTGTTTTCTCTAACTCTAACCTATCATAATCTTTTAATGAATGCTTTTCTGCCTGTGTCCCAGGGTCACCCATGGGCAATGAATAGGTTTGTATATATTACTTGACTTGACAATGAATGTGGAACTGTTGAACATCTTGTCTGATAACTTCTAGTGTTATTAGCAAGCTGGAGCTGATGCATATTAAAAATCAAACAAATGAATGGTGAGGGGAATGAAATGCAGGTATAACATATACCAGTGATGGTGAACCTTTTAGAGACTGAGTGCCCAGACAGAGGGGTAGGGCAAATTCTGCTGTGGGGAGGGAGGAAGCGCTCCCATTGGGCTGCTGGGCAGAGGTGCAGGGCGAACTCTGTCCTGGGAGGAAGGAAATGCTCCCATTGGGGTGCTGGAAGGAAGGGTGGGGGAAACTCTGGTCTTGGATGCCCACAGAGAGGGCTCTGAGTGCCCCCTCTGGTATTTGTGCCATAGGTTCACCACCACTGATCTATACTATACACATTCCAAGGGTTCTCTGAGGAATGATGTGACAGTTAAACAGCCATTAGAAACAAAAAAGATGTTTAGTATATAGGTATAACTTCTGATTTTGATATACCAATGAACATATAATGGATAGTTCAGATTCCCCCATAATCTGGATAATTAAAAATTAAAAAATTGTTAGTTTTAATGTGAACTATATTTTTTTTACATAAAAAGAACAGTTCAGCAGAGATATGAGTACATTTCAGAAAACATTGTTGATCTTGTAGTCTGAAATTAACAATTTAAATGGAAAACGTTAACAGAAGTATTTACTTCATACTTTCCTAGATGTTTTGAGTCCTCTATCTTGAGCCATTTATTGAAAGGGCCAAAAATGATTCTTTTAAGACATCACCTGATCAAAATGTGATACCTGACTTTGGAGTATGAGAATCATAAACTTGCTTACGGTCTATCTGGTCAGCAAACACCTCCCCATAGATCATCCAATACGGCATGTAAAAAATATTTTTTGCCAGTTTCCACGAAGGCTGTTCGTTGGGGAAAAGTATTGCCTGCCTTGCAACCCCAAAGCTCATCAGAACCACCAGCATAATAATAACAAAATACATCATATCTATCATCTGAAAGAAAAGAAAGAAAAGAGAGAGACAGAGACAGAAAATAGATCTTATTTTGTTCGGTGAGGTAAATGGATGATGTTTGTAAAACATGTGGATCAAATTATCATTCTTAACTGTGTCTTTGTTGTAGCATTCTTTCTTCAAAACATATTTTGGCTATTCATGCTAGCCTTCCTTCAATCTTAGTATTCTTTGTCTGTTCAAATACCATGTTTTCTGGCTGCTAAAAAGCTGAGAGGTCTTAATGTAGAAATTGTTACATCCCAGCTAGTTCCTGGACGGGATGCCCTAACCTTCTGTCCTTGCCTATTTTGTGATTTGGAGCACCCTCTTATCATCCTTCCTTTATTTAAAAACCTTTATATGTCACTCCATCTTTCTTAGATTCAAAATACCTATCGGAGATGGCATGCACTTAGAAGAGAAAATTCCTAAAGAGTTGAAAACCATCTGGTTTGATAGCATGGCCTTTTCATACTTTGCTGCATTTTATCAAATTAAATTGCTTTATTTTGTTACTGGTTATCTGAAGGTAAACAATGGTTTGTTTATAAGTATGATTGTTCAGGTACAAGGTTCAGTTGGAATCGCATCTTTAGAAAACTTCCATGATTTCTGCTTCTAATGATCTGCTATCTGTAGCAGAACATCTTCAGTTGTTTTCAAAAGGACCATAAAGTGGAAGCAGATATAATTTCCATTGGCAACTTATTGCATAATAAAGGAGCCACATCAGAAAAAGATCTTGATCTAATCACCAACTTTTTGATTAGATTAGCTGGCAACACAAGGTTACCATTACTAGGGTACGCCCGATTGTGGTTCAAGAATAACACAGTCTTTGAGTAGGCTCTTTCTGTGTACCCGTACCATGAAGAGTGTCCTGAGAACATAATGCAATGGCCTTTCATCTGCCTTCTGCATCACAGCATTGCACACACACACACACACCCCAAAACCACTGATCCAGTTCTGCCTTTCACTTTCTGGTCCTGAGCCCTTTTGATACACAAAGTCCTCCTCAGCCCCAGGCAAGTATTGATGAAGCTGCTACCCTCCATCAAGACGAATTCAAGTGGGATTTAATCCATTTAGGGACCATCATCCTTCCCTGTGACTTCAGCACCCAAGGCTGTTAGTCCTCAGGGTAGTCAGGTTAATTATCCACCACTTGACACTCAACATTGACTCGCTGGAAGTATGGTCTACTCTATTATCATAGCAGGATAACATGGCCCAACAGTTGGTGCTCCAGGTACTAATTTAAGAACCTTGCAAGAAAAATTGTGAAAGTCATGCCATCAATGGTCTCCATGCGGGACTGGTCTTGAGGCTGGTATGGAGGTTACAATGGGTACAAAATGTGGTTGCCATATTGATATCAGGTATTGGTCATTTTGATTATATTACCCCAGTCTTGGCTAGTCTGCTTTGGTTAACCATGTAGTACCATGCCAGATTTAACATTTTGATGATAACATACAAAGCCCTATATGGTTTAGGATCATGTTATCTGTGGGAGTGCCTCTTCTGAAGAAATTATACTCATAAGTTATATCTGACAATTTGTGCTGTCTGGCTTTGTTTTAATGTACATCAGAATTGCAATTTTTAAATAACAGGACTGTAGATTGGTAGTTTTTTCTCCAATTAGGTTTGTATTTTTATTAACTTGTTATTGATAGTATTTATTTGATGTTGATTGGTTTTAATTTGTGTTGTTGAATTGTTTGTGTTGTATTGTCTTTGTATGCTGTTCTTGTATACTGTGAGGGTTTTGAGTTTCTTGGGTTTTCAGAAGTTATAAGAAACAAGTACTGTATCAGATTCTACTCAATAGAAATCATTATTGTTTGAGTCAGGACATGCAATACAGAAAAGAAAGACAGGAAACATTTCTTACCATTTTCCCAATCATCATCACATAAGGCCCCAAATACTTGTTCACCCCGAAGATGTCTAGCAATCGGATATACCAGTAAATGATGTTGACACAGTAGATTACACGACCATTGCTCCTGAGCGGCTGGTCCTGGAGCCGAAGTATCATGCCCACAGAGAACAGGAGAATAGCAATGAGATCAGTAACATTCCAATACTCTTGAAGCCACACTTTCACCTTCTGCAGGAGCTTCCCAGGTTCTGACATTAATATCTAGAGAACATGAAAGAGGGATGTGGGGAATGTGAAAGATGAATGCACCAGAAAGCATAGCAAGTGTTCTTAGGAAAGACCGCAATCTGATATACTCCTTTCAGATCAGGCACAATCAAACAGTTAAACAGAAGGGAAGCAGTGTTCAGAGTTGTGCTCTGATTTCTGGGATACCTGAAGCCCGCCACATCGTGGGATATATATGCCTTACTCTGTCTTATTGATTCACTGGTCTACCATCCCAGGAAAGCAGATAGAACAATAATTGTCAAGTGCAGTTGTTTACAGTGGTTTCCTGGAATCTGTCACATTCACACAGTTGCAAGATCTAGGGAGCCACATAACAGATGATACAACTTGAGGCTCTACATCCCTACACCTTGACCCATTGGATGGGTGAACCAGCCTTGGCTATGGAAGATGCTCTAGAACAGGGATTTTCAACCTGTCGCCCATAGACCTAATGCAGCCCACAGTGCCATTTCATGTGCCCCCCACTGCCTCCACCACATCAGGAAGTGTCATGTGGTAGAAGAAGGGCAAAATGGCTGCCCGTTCCCCGAAGCTGTCTGAAGGAGCGTGACCTGGCCCCCGGCTTAAAAAGTTTGAGAACTCATGCTCTAGCACAGTGGTTGAGCACATGATATAACACAGAAAATTTCAGTCCCCTGTATCTTCCAGAAACTTTTCTGAAGCCCTGGAGAGTTGTTGCCAGCCACTGTTACAAGTTATACAGACAGACAGGCTGAACTCCTGTTTCTTAGTGTAGCAAGTCTCAGTAGATCAGGCCCATTGAATTAGTGGCAGTTGGGTCAGTCAACTCCTCTACAAGTTACACTGATTCAAGGTGGGAGGGGCTATTGTACTTTGTGTTTAATCACCCTAAAGTAGGTCACAATCAGAGTAGGTCCATTGGAATCAATGGCATTTACAGAGGAATCACCAAATTACTATGGATTCAATAGACTTGTTCTAATTTTTCTAAATCACAGATTTCTCTCCCCTCTCCGGCTGTTGGTGGGTGGGTATCTTGAAAAGTTGTGAGAGTCATATAATTACTCTTAAACCATGGTTCAAACATAGCTCCCCTGGTAGGGCGGCCAACTATCCCGCATTCTGCGCGGCAATCTCATTTAGGGAGGGGGAATTTTGACTTACCCTTGTCTCGAAAATGGTACCGGACCTCCCCCGTTGCGTCACGGAAGCACCGGTTTCCACTCCGACCGGCAGGCAGTTAAAGAGAAACGGAGCCGAAAAGGCTCCAATAAACTGCGCCTGCGCAGAAACCCAATCTGGCGCCAAACTGGGTTTCTGCGCAGGCGCAGTTTATTGGAGCCTTTTCGGCTCCGTTTCTCTTTAACTGCCTGCCGGTCGGAGTGGAAACCGGTGCTTCCGTGACGCAACGGGGAGGTCCGGTACCATTTTCGAGACAAGGGTAAGTCAAAATTCCCCCTCCCTAAATGAGATTGCCGCGCAGAATGCGGGTCGGTTGGCCGCCGTGTCCCCTGGGCCTCTGCGATGTCAAATGGTAGTTGAGATCTTGGTCGCCACCTCCTTCCTGCTCTTGCACCAGGGTGTGTGTGTGTGTGGGGGGAAATGGCATGATGTTTCACAGACTCCCCCCTGGGCCTCTTTGATGTCAAATGAGATACTTACTACACTAAGCATACCATTCTCTTCATTAAGCTTCTTGTAATCTTGTACATCTTTCCTGTGCTAGTAATTTTATACTTAACTGCCACAAACATTTGACTTGTTTTCTTTTTTCTTTTAGAACAAAACATGTGTTGTGTTTCCATCGCTTAAAATCTGACTGGAACTTTATTTGAATTCCAGAAATGCATTGTTTCATGGACCATTCTGGAGTCATTCTCTGTGAATGCTCAATATACAGGCACTGACATTTCAAATTATTTACAAACAGAATGAAATAAAAATATGGGAATCATTGAAGGGAGGGGCTGTGGTGCTTCAGTGGTGAAGAAGCTTGCTTTGTTAGCTGGAAAGCCCGCAAGTCGGCTGTAGGGATTAATTTTATAGCCTTAATCAAGATTGTATTCCTTTATATACTTGTGTTATAGATCATATACTTGTATTAGGTTTTTTATGCTAGATTTCAATACTGTATGTAGCTGCTGGAAATGGGCCTCTTGAAGGAATGCATACTGTCCTTGAAATGCCTAGCTCTGGCCGGCGTTAGAGATAAGAATGCCTCTTCAGTCAGTTATAAAAGGCACTATATAGTTGTGTTTTTTACTTATATCTCACCCCCTCCTCCTCCCTCCACCTTCCCCCTCCTTTTTTCTCTTGGCTGAAAAATCTCTTTGTGTGTGTGACTGTATCAGAGTATGCCAGGCAGTCAGAGAACAGGCAGTCTGAAAAAGAGCAGGAGAGCTAGCTAGCACATATGATCACAGCAGACACTTCGTAGGTTTTCTTCAGACGTGAAGAACCTAATAAAGACTTTTTTCACTTGGAACCAAGATTGCTGACTCAATTTCTTCAGCGTCGATTGTTGAGGCTGGTTTTCTCAAAAGTTGGCAGTTCGAGACCCGGATACTGCATGATGGCTTGAGCACCCATCTCTTTCTCAGCTCCTGTCAAACTAGCAGTTTGAAAGCAAGAAATTGCAAGTAGATAAATAGGGACCACTTCAGTGGGAAAAGATCTTGGAGACATGAAATGAGACTCATTTAGGTGTCCCCTGAATGGAGTTTCTCCAGCAAAAATCCTTTCAACACAGAATAATTTCTGACATGAAATTATTATTATTATTATTATTATTATTATTATTATTATTATTATTATTATTATTATTATTATTATTATTATTATTATTATTATTATTATTGAAGGGAGTCCCTGTTACAGGAAATTGCAACATTAAGTATCATCCTTAATAATTATTTCAATTCTCTGAAAATCTATGAGCCCTCTTGTGGTCACAGTAAATATTATTTTTTCATAGACTCCAAAGGCTTTTAGCTTTGAAGTCATACTGTCATATGTGGTATAAAACCAATTTTATATACCCTTGTGGAGAACAAGCATTTCCCACTCTGGTGGTTTACAACATTAAAATATAATAATATGTGAAAACAATAAAATACAAGCCCTGTGTGAACATCAGGAAATAAACTTCATTTTTGATAAACCTTAAGGCCTGAATTTTTACAACAAAATGCCTAATTAGTTTAGATTGTAGTTAAAGGATCCCAAATCAAATGTAACATAAATTCATATTAGTTGGTGAAGTTTTAAATTCAATAAAGTAAACTTCAAGTGAAACTTAAGGTTATTCAGTAACCTTAGAAGAAAATCTCTTTTTAAAGGGTAAAGGCATAAATTATAATATTTGACACTATTCCTTAGAGTGGCATTTTATTGCTTATTCCTGCGGGTTGGCTGTTTTTGTAGGTTAAACTGGGTTCCCAAATGGTATTTTGGATTGCAAATCCCACAATTCAGATCCTAGCCAGACATTACAGTACAGTACTTGACTTTCTGGAAGTCACATCTGGAAAGTGCTAGGCTAGAGAATTCTGCTCTGCAACCTAAAGCCATCATTCTGTCCAATTAAGCTTTGCTGCTGAACTATACCTATCTTCCTTCTCCCCCTCCTCACCCCACCAACTCTTAGGTTGCTCATTTACCCTTCACACACTGTGGACTGTTTATCTGAATTGAATAAGGTTAAAAAAGAAGAATGTCTTTACTCCATTCAGGGGACTCCAATGCAGTGCAATATTGGAGAGCAGCACAAGGGTACCTTCGAGGCAGCGACTGCTGTTAGAGAAGGGTCTTTGCCACCTCGCCCCACCCTGAGTGGTCGAGTCGGAAGACAAGAGCGTGGAAGGCTGGGATTGGTTCACTGTATTGGGGGGGGCTTGTCTTGTTGGGGCGTTATTGTCCTGAGTTCGAGAATAATCTTTGTGTGTTGGGAATTGGTCACCCGCCCGCCCACCCTAAAAATCGAGGTGGCAATAGTGGTCGCAATATTTTGGTCCGGGTAGGAATTTTGGGTCACGGCTGATTGGCTTTGCTGGTGGCTGTTTTCGCCTACCTCATCTCAATGAGTAAGGGTATAGGGGCGACAGAATTGTACGGGTTGGACGGAAAGCACGGGGGAGTAGTGGGGGTGTGGTGAGTTGTAGGGGAGGGGGAGGAGTTTGGGTTAGGGCGTAGTTTATGTTAATTTGGCCTAGCCCAAATCTCCCCCCGGAGATTTGCCCCCATGCTTTGCTGGCCCCTGCGTTTAGGGTTGTATATATTTTTACTTGTCACTTAATAAAGTGGCCAATTTCTATTCCACGAAGTTGTCTTGTCGTCTTTGTGTGTGTGTGGGGGGGCATGGTGTGGCAAAGTAGCAATGGCTGTAACAATCAGTTGGTAAACAAATGGTAGAATATTCTTGAGCAGAAATATATTGAGTGTCTCTTAGTGCATGCAGAACATTTCTGGAACTACTGAACAGCTGCATCATCTGCATGCCTGTCCACCTGGAACCAATTTTGATTGAGAGTGGAAAGCCAATCTCATTGTGCAAAGACAAAGGAAAATGTGTTCATATCTCTCATAAAAGCACACCTCTGCCAGGAAGTGCTGCATAGTAACATCTTCATATTCCCCTTTCTACTTTTCCCCTTAACTAATCCTCTGCATCTTTTTTCCTCTCCTCCCATCAACTTTCTAAAGGTGATTCTGATGTCCTCTTGCACATCTTCTCCTCATCCTGTGCTTGCTTCACTCACTTCTAGTTACTTCTTCCTGGCAGGGGCAATTTTATACTGCAGCTAAGGAATCTCTACTCTTTGACTCCCACTGCTTCTGCTACTGCAACAGTTAGTTCCTCTTCCCTTGGC
This sequence comes from Furcifer pardalis, assembly GCA_030440675.1. NCBI lineage: Eukaryota > Metazoa > Chordata > Lepidosauria > Squamata > Chamaeleonidae > Furcifer > Furcifer pardalis. The sequence continues at coordinate 38,374,956 of CP126896.1, forward strand.
TGTGGGTCAGACTCTTTCCTAACTTGAACCGTTAAAGGTATATTCTATGGAGAGAAGTGTAACTAATTCAGATCTACCTGTGTTAGCTAAATTACTGCAATTACTTAAAAGTATATTTTGTCTACTCCCAAATTCCAATTAAAACTTAGATTGGTTTTTGATGTTATTCTGACAAGTGCCATGTAATGCACCTACCTGACATTTGGAAGTAGTATGAACTGTGATTGTCATGATCTTACGATGCAGGAGACCTGTGCTGAAAATCTCTCATATTTGTATGAATAAAATCAAGACACAATTCTAGGCAGTATTAAGACCCATCTCTCTGCCATCTTCTCAATTATATTTCCCCACTTTCCTCACAGAATAAAAAGTACATGTAAAAATAGAATAATTATTTTTAAAAGATGAGTAAGAAAATTCACTGTTAAATTCTATTATTCTAAATGTTTTTGTTTTGCTTATAAAAAACCGGGACAATTCTCCTATGTATCCTTTTCCATGGATAGAACTTCCATTCCAGCAAATGTTCCCACTTACAGAAGGGGGAGCAATGCTTTCTGTAGCCTTTTGAGTATCCCCAACCAATGCCCCATCAACTTTTATGGGACACAAGAGATTGTAAGAGAAAGGGGGGAAGCAGAAAAATTACCCCCTTCTGCTATGCAGCAGTCTCATGAGTGAAGGAGTGTCATTCAGAATTCAACCTCTTTCCAAAACTGCAATTTAGAACAACAAGTTGTTCTTATCGTGAAAACAGGGTCATAGAAAACAATTCTATGTCTCTGTCATTCATGATAATATTACCTCTCTCATCTTCTCTATTCCCATTGTAAAAATATAGGCAATGACAATCCATTCCTGTGTGGAAGGCCAGCGTTCCATCTTCACCAACACAATATAATTGAACAGCATCAAGTATCCAACATATGCCATCTGTAAAAAAACCAAACACACACACATATATATCAATTTTTTTCTATGTATAAATCTTTCTCTCACACATTACTTAATCTAATTACTGGTACAGTAAAACCTCATATAACACTAAAACCTGGTTCCACAAGTCTTGGTGTTATATGATTTTTAGTGTTATCTGATGCATGTTAAAATCCTATGGGATCCATAGAGATACATTGTAACCACACAGGCTTTAGCGGTTGTTATCTGAAGCATCCCATAGGATCTTAATGTTATCTGATGCAATTCTTCCCCCCAGATTCCTTAATGTTATGCGATTTTAGTGTTATTCGATACTAATGTTATATGAGGTATTACTGTATATCATTTTTCTATTCCTAGACATTACCAAAGCAAAACAACAATGACAACAAATTCAATCAGCCAACATCCCCAGTCAAGATGATCCAGTTGTTTTTAAGGACCATAGTTCCAACACATAGCACAGAATCCCTCCCATTGCAAACATTTCTTCATTCACTCCAGAGGAGCGCAAAATTCCTTCTCACAAGGGCAAACCAAACTTTGCCTGGTTTCTTGAAGTGATTAAGATCTAGTCCAAATTGTAGTATTATCCCTGGTTGCTCTAGAGGTCATTCTGGTATTTGTTGTTATTGTCATCAATCATTTTGGTACTGGCATCCACACAAGGGGAGGATATTTGTTGCTGATTGTACTGGGTGCAGTGGTTCATCATGCTACTGCCTGTCTACTTATATCTAGAATAGTCCCCTGAAGTCTCACTCAGAAAACAGACTACAGAATTTGTTATCCCCTTTTACTTATTTTCACTACCTATTTCTACCTACTTTCTACCTACTTCACTCTCTTTTCAGAGGAAAAATACATTTCAATAGGTCAATGGTGGGGGAAAAAAAACTACCCTGGAAAGGAAGATTTTTAATGCCCCTTTGAATGCGCTGATACTAGTTTCAGCCTTGTGTTGTGTGGACAGTGTAGTCCAATGGTTTATAATGGGTGCAAGTAAAGTTGAATAAAGGTTCAGCATGGCAAGACCCTCTAATAAACAAATCCCTTGTTCAGATGAATGTTGGGAATTTGCTTTAGTTTTTAATTAACCCAACCTACCGAGCACTTCAAAAATTTCTCTGAAATTCTGAGACAAGGAAGGATTATTTAATAGACATCTCCAGTTTTTTGAACTTCTTTCCATTTTATTTCTGCAAAATGGAATAAGTATATTGCCTTAAAATATCCTGCCTATTCCTGGTTACTCTTCTATAATATAGAAAGTGAGATGAGTTCTGCAATATGTCACTAATATTTACAGCATTATCTATTTGTACCCAGACATTCAAATTAGTGCTTTACTTATGCAATGCAAACATATTGACGAAATAAACCTTTTGGGTCATTAGAAACAGCTGAAAAAAAATGAAAATTGCTCCTTACAGTATAGAACCAAAATTTAACTATAGGGGCATTGTAGAACTCATATATTTTGCGTCCAAATGGAATCCATCTGTGTCTGTTCTGAACTTCCTCTTCTTCCTTCTTTCGTGATGATGGTTCTCCATTGCTACGTCCCAACATTGCCTATAATGAAATATATATATATATATCACATAAACAGCTATAGTAAATTAACTTTCATTTGCCAAATACAATTTCACTGGATCATGTGATGTGTCAGCATCCAACAAATATAATTAGAAACTGATTTTCAGTCTTAAATTAAATATCAAGTAACCTTGCCTTATTTAAACACCTTGAAAAATAGCACTTTAATTATAACAAGTACGGTACTTATATTATTATAGTATTTGTATTATGCACTGACTTTCCCTCCAAATGTTGCCTTCAAACCACTTCAGCAGACGTTATTAACATAAAAACAACCTGTAAATCTCTTTCTCTTAAAGAACAGCAACAACAAAAATTCCATGATTTGTTTACTGGTTTTTAAAAATTCTCCTAACAATTGCTTTTTGTAGAACAAAGTACAATGTACTGAAGGATCACAGAACCAACAAAGGTGATCTTGGGGCAGGAACAAACACACAGGAAAGATAGCAGAAATGATAAATACTTCTTTTCTACTTTAGCATCTCATTCAGATTCTGACAGTGAGCACAATGCATTGACTTCCCTTAACATTTCACAGAGAATAAAGTTTCTCCCCAATAAAACAACATAATAGATAAGGACACACAGAATGATTAAGTTCAATTCATAGCATAACATGCTAAGGAATTTTGAAATGCCCATCTGCAAGTAAATGATAGTAAATTTGTGTTCCTGCAAAAATAGATTAGAAAAACATATCAGGAATGTGTTTTAGGGTGCAAGCAAGCTCTCTAATGGATCTTTAAAAGAAATGTATTACTTATGTGCTGAGGAAGTGTTTAATTTGTCATTATCCTAACTCTCTTCTTAAGTCACTTCATGGTACTGACAAATTGACAAGGGGCTGATGCAGACCATGTATGGTTGTTTGGGGTCCATATGCCATTTGGTCTGACATTACTTGTCTGGAAGACCATCTGAGAACATGAAAGAATCTTCATGTAGGATTAGGCAGTAATGCTGCCTGAAATCCTTGAGGATTCCTCCATTTTTTTCTTTCTCTCTCATTTTGTTATTGAGGGGTGGGTAGGGAGATGGGAGTTTAGAGCAAAGATTCTAGTTTTCAAAACCATAGCATCCTGGTCAGAATCTTTTTGTTCAGGTAGGCACAAAAACCAAAGGAAATCTCCAGAAGAAAATCATCACCAGGGAGCTAGCTCCCTGTTACACAAAATATTTCAACATATCATTAGGAGAGAGAGAGGCATTGATGCTTATTTGTGTTGTCAAAGTCCCAAGCCAAAATCTGTCAATTAAGTTCTGATCAGATTTGTTTCTTGGAGATGAGGGGATCTCCCCCCTCACCTCCTACCCTACATGTTCCGTTAAGCCCACCACTTCCTGAAGCTTGTGTTTTCTAGCATACTCCTTCTGGCTTTCTTTTTAGCGTGCCTTTGATTTGATCTCCCTGGTTGCTCAGTGTACTTGTTTCTCCACTGCCTCTTTTTCCAGTCAACAGAATACGTTTTCTTTTTTTCTCTGTTAAATGTACATTTTGCTTGTTTTTGCATGAGGTCTGCACTTATGCCTTGGGAGGCGGTGATATGGTAGATTCACAACATCAGACAGAACTATTGGTACCTTTGTTAGAACTGACTGTTCCTTGAAGTCTTTTACTATGGACGGTGCAAAGTTTGAACGAGGACAGGCTCTGCAAAGATACTTTTTGCTAGCAAGATGAGCATTGGGTGGAGGGAAAAAAAGACCACAGGTAGAGTGTGGAGCAGAGTGCCCAGAGGTTGGAAAGCAGGGAACATAGAAGGTAAGATTAGTTCTGCGTAGAGAAGACAATGTATCACAGTCGCCTGTGCTTCTACATTGTCAAGCCGGGAATTCACTAGAGGAACATAAGGTATGTGAAAAGGAGAGGGATCAGAAAATTATGGTGGGGAATTACTATTTGACTACATTGTAGTCCCATAAAACAAGCTGTGCTTCTTCGATTTGAATAAGCGCTTCAGTTATTGTTGCCCTTGCTTGAAAGCCAGCCATATCCAACTATAGGGTTCAGTGCTCATCTCCGTTCACAGCCAAAGAGCCAGCACTGTCTGCGACTGCAGATGTTTCTGTGGACATGTGGCAGGCATGACTAAACACAGGAATGCACAGACTGCTTCCTACTGAAGTGGTACCTATTTATCTACTTGCAATTTCTTGCTTTCAAACCGCTAGGTTGGCAGGAGCTGGGACAGAGACGGAAACTCACTCCATCATGCAGCACTTGGGTCTTGACCTGCTGACCTGCTGACCTTCCAGTCATCAAGTTCAGCATTTTAACCACTAAGCCACCACAGCCCCTTATTGATCAGAAGCCAGTAATAATTAAGTACAATTAAAGTAGCTCATTTCAGGGGAAAACAACATGCCAGACTTATGCTGGCTCATGACTGTTCTTCTCCTTTTCCCCCTCGTGTCCAGGGTCTTGCCTGCACAGGGGTCCTGAAGAGTGCTCTTGCAGCTAGGCGGGTCTTCTGCTTCCCTGCACTTGGATTCTCGTGGCAGGCAGAGCCTTCAGTTTGCTCGCAGATAAGGTCTTGGGGGCAGCTCTTGCTGAGCGCCTGTAGGGAACAGCCTCATTTTAAACAAAATGTAATAAATCAAACTTTTTTTCAATTAAAAAAAAAGCTGTTTCTGGAAAACGTAACAGAAATTATGATGCTTTAATAATAGATATGAAGTTTTATGCCAGTAGTGAGCCTGGAACGAGACTTTAAGTTGTCTTGATTCTCCCTTTCATATACCATATATTCATTTCAAATTAGAATTTAAATTAGCATGGCAAAACCTTAAAGGGTCTTTTCATTGACATTAAAGAGGTTTTTTTTAAATAATAAGCAATAATTGTGTAATGTATGCTTCTGCATGTTTGGAAAGAAAGCAAATAAAACTTGAGAAAACTAAATGGAAGGAAAAAATATTCAAGTGCCAATCATATGAGCAAAAGTCAACCTGCAAAACTGCAAATTGATCTTCAGGAACAGTAGCAGTTAGAGAAATCCCTAGTTTCTGTAGACTCACTAAAATGGAATTGCTTCAGAAGGGCTATGTAGTTCAGCTTTCAATCAAAATCCAGAGTACTGTATTTTAAATCTCACCTAACAAATGATTCTGTATCCTATTTGTGAAAATAATTTCCATGGTGTTTCATAAATAGAACACGGGATGCAAGTCCTGAGTAGGGTGACCCCCCTCCCAGAAACTGGAAATGAGGAGCCCCCACTTGCTCAGTCAACAAGCTGCAAGGGGTAACCAATGTAGGTATTAAAAACATTTTCAAGATTTAAATTACCCAGATTCTAAAATATTAAATCTTAAACAATCATAAAATGAAATATTTTGTCTGGTACCTTATATGTATTTATTACTTTCTCCAGTTTAAGTATTTTCACCTGAGTTTTCACGCAGGTGCCAAATTTAGTTTGCATCTGAATTACAAAAATTGGATGGAAATAAGAACAAAACATGTATTTGATAAGGACCACTGTGGTAACCGGGGGTATATTTGCTTGACTGAATAATGTGCACTTTCTTTCGTGATTGTGTCAGTAAACAGGTTTAACAGGCAGTTGACTAAGAATGGATTCTTGCATTTTAAAAATATTACTCGGTAATGAAATAGGCAATGCTTCTAGTGTTTTGGTACTATTTCCCCCAGTGCCTAAATAAGAGTCCTTTAGAAAAGTATGACACACCATCACAGTATCTTCTAACATTACTGTTCACATGGTGTAACCAGTGGTAAATCTTTCTGTTCATCTTGATAAGAAAAGGATTAATGTCTTCTAAAAATAAAATAAAATAGAAAGGCTATGACTAGAGATTTGTCTAAATCAAGGTATTCTTCCTGGACACAGACCACTCAGCACTGCTTATGCTCAGCAGTGGCTGACTTTACGGGGTACTGTCAGGAAAATGCTTGATGGATTGTACTTCCTAGAAGCACTGAAATCCTTAACTGTAAGTAGAGGAAGTCAGGACAATAAACACTCCCAGCCCTGGTATTCTCTTACTGTGAGCTCCATGTCCTCCTCTTCTTTTTCTTTCACAGGCTTTTCCGGTTCCTCTGGCTCTTTCTCTTGAAGCTGGACCTCTTGAGCTTGGGACATGTAAGGCATGTCATCTTTATTTTTGAACTCCAAGCTGAGAATTGAAGGAGGAAGTAGAATTCCTAGAATTACCTAAAGCAATAATAATGATAACAATAATCACCACAATTAAAAGGTTAGGGTTATGCCAATTGCTTATTTAGATTCAAATTACACATAATATTTCTGATGTTCGTATCAGAATGATACGATGTTCGTATCAGATGTTCGTATCAGAATGATAGCAAGTGGCTATTGTACCCAGTGATTGGATAGTGACAAGGTTGATGAGAATACTGGACACAGGGTGCTCCCTTAACTATTGGTATCCTTAAAAATCTAAAATGTCTTTCGAAGTGGGAAAATACATAGTATGCATATTTTTTATGGTACAAGGCATGATGCTTTCACTAAACCCATTACTGCTAATTCACAGAGATAGTCCCCTCAAACATGAACTACTCTTTGATTTTTAAAAAAGCAATCCTAACCTTTAAACTTGAATTTTTACGCATCCGGAGCCTCCCCATCCACATGTCTGTGAGTAGCATTTGGCTGCAAGTGTGAGCAATGAAATCTCGATGCTTGGCTGCTACTGCAAGTTGCAGGCATGTGGCGTTACTCCAGTTCTTCAGCTCATAGGTCAGCAGTTTCATTGCCAGCTGCTCATCCTGCTTGTAGGATTGGTCCAACAGCTCCACTGCCAGCTGGCCAAAATCCCTGCAAGATAATGGTGGTTGTTACCTTCTGCAATCTGTTACATGGAATGTAAATGACTGTGAACACCTTCTGTTGACAGGACTAGATCACCCCCTAGTAGCCAAGTTGCCCTGAGAATTCTTTTTCAGTCAGTAAGTTGATTTACCCTTTTGAGGGAAAATATGCTACAGGCCAATAGCTGTCAGGTTGCTAAGAAAGCAACCCACTAGTTCTCCATCAGGTGCACCACTTTTCATTATTTTTAGGATACAATTCAAGGTGCAGATTTTAGCCATAAAAGCAGTTTATTAACAACTGAAAATGACCATTCTTTATGTTAACAAGGACAACCTAGAATGCTCCTATCATGGCTTAAGAGGAAAGATGCTAGGAAAATGTTTTCAGTAGATCTCTCAACAGGATAATAATAATCACTCTTCAGCCACTGAAATCAATAAGTCTTTTGGGGTGCCACCATAAGACTCTTTGTCACGTGTGGCTGTGTTTTAATGCAAAGTAGACTGAAGGAACTATATATAAATCCATTAATTGGTCAACCTGGAGTTGTGATTTAGCTCCTGTGAGATGTCATCCACCATATCATTCTCAGAAGCTTCATGGGCCATGGCTTTGCAAAGCTTACAGGCCACTAGAGCCTTAGCCATGGCTTCTTCTCCATGTTGCCAGAAGAACAGGGCCATCTTCTGACGCTTCATCAACACAGCCCACACCATCAACTCATGAAATGGGAAAGGGAAGTGATTAATCTCAGGATCGTCTAGGTCAATATCCACTTCCTCCTCACGCTTCTTAGTTGTTTTTCTTCCCCTCCGCATTGGGACATCATCCTATCAAAAATGGAAAGAATATCATTAGACTATGTAATGTTTGGAAGACTTTAAGCTGTTTTCCCTGAGACAGTCATATACAGTATAGTCATGCCAAGCCTTCTTTCTTTAGTTTACCTGAATGACTTAAGGTTCAGCTATACAGGGATGTTGTCCCAGGTTAATTTGGATTGATTTGAAGTTTTCTATATATGTCCCATGCAGTTTCCATTTCTGAAATCATTGTTGTTATTTACATACAAATATTTAATTATTCTGTTGTTGGGCTGTGGTGGCTCAGTGGTTAAGAAGCTTGCCTTGTAAGCTGGAAGGCTGGCAAGGCGGCAGTTCGAGACCTGGGTACTGCATGGTGGAATGAGCGTCCATCTCTGTCCCAACTCTTGGGGACATGAAAGGAGCCTCATTTGGGTATTCCCTGAGCAGAGTTTCTTCCGCAAAAATCATTTCAAAACAGAATAATTTCTGACACAGAAATTTCTGACACAGACAGATTGAGAAAACCAGTCTAGTTTATATTGGGCTGGTGACTGAGGGAAATGGAAGAGAAAGAGAGAGAAATCTGAAAAATCCAATACACTGAATAGATCCCTTGATACTTCTCTCTAGCTAGTTTCCTCCTCCATCTCAGCACCATGGCTACACTCTCTCTTTAGCACCAGAAGCAGTGGTGGGCATCAGCAGGTTCGCACCAGTTCGCCAGAACCGGTAGCAGAAATTTTGGCTGGCCCTGCCCATCCAAGTTTTAAAATAAAGTAGTCCTAATTCGGGTGCAACGCAGGGCTTTTCCCCTGGCCACACCCTCCATACCACACCCACAGTGTGGTAGTAAATTTTTTTGGAACCCACAGCTGAACAGAAACCTCTTGTTTCCTGCCCCCTGGCAAACCCAGTCAAATCCAGGGTGTGACCATGGTTCTCCCCCTGCCTCCATCTATTTTCTATTGTAGGGATCAAAGTGGAGCAATATTCTAGCTGATGTGACTCCTTCCTGGTGATCATGTGAGCATATAGTGTCCACATTAAAACAGGATATTTAATTTAAAAAAACCCACTAAGTGAAAGCCTTGTTGGGGTGCGGGGGATTGAGCAGTCTAACTAGGCACTATTGCCCGTTTCTCATCAATGATGCTAGGCCAGGACTAAAACTCACAAAAGCACCCTCTGTCAGATCCCTTGGCCCAGGTGAAAGCAGGGAGCATACGTCATGGTCTGCTCGGCCAGTGGGTGATGTGAGATCCAAATGGCTAAAAAAAATGCAAGTTGTGTGGAACATCATTGCAGAGATGTCTACTCATGCAGGGACTTCTCACTGAATAACGACTCCAAGGTATCCAAGGTATTTAATAAACCAGAATAACTTCAGATGACTACTGCATGCCCTTGTTAGGGTTTGACACTAAGATTCCTCACAAATAAATGCAAAGTGCCTGCAATCCAGAAAACTATGAACTTCTCCCTGTACTGGCCACAAAATATTCCCTCTCCACAAAATAACTTGGCAAGACACTACTGCAGTACTGATGTAGTACTACACTTGACAATCATTTTAAAAAAGGTAGAATTTTTTCACTAAGGAAAGAGAAGTCCTCACTAGAGGACATCAACATCAACCTATCTAGGCTACACCCACTGCTGCCCATTTGGACTGATATAGGCTATCACACATGCCAGAAACCAAAGCAAAGAGATGTATGTGAAATCAGCACAAAAATTGTTGTCAGCCCAACAATATGTATCAGATGACCATAGAAAAGAATTGAAATACAGGCAGTTAACTTTATGCCATGGAATCAATAGACAATAATACAAAATTGACAGGGGAAACTGCATCGCAAGAACAGGACAAAATACAGCATAATTTTGCTCTTATTCACTCAAACAGCTTGATCTCTCCAGCATTTTCTCACAGTGATAAAATTTATCACCTAGATTCTACACCCTCAAACTATTCTAAAATTAGCCCCTAATTTATTTCAACAGAGTGCAGAGAAAACAACAATTAATCACATTAAAATATACCTGTTGAGACAGCATTTCTAACTCCTCTGCTGCTTTAATAACATGTGCTTATTTTAACCCCATAGGAAAGTCACTGTTAAACAAGCTGGTCTACTAAACATTTGATTTTAAATACAGAAAACTATGTGATATAGATTAAACAATAATTTTGCTGTGATGTACATGAGGAATATTTTGCAAGAAGATTGGCAAATATTTCTGATATTTTTATGACTGCTTCTTTTGTAAGTCTGTGCATGTGGGCGCTTCCACATTTCCCCTCAAAATTTATGAAGAAATTCTAATGTTCTTGTAGTGTCCTTTCTCTATATATATCACATAAAAAGTCAGTTAATTCATTTAAAGAGAGGGGAAACTCAACAGAATATGTGCAGAGCATTTTTATTGGTGGTGCTGGGGTACGCAGAAAGAGCCCCCTCGAAGATTGTGGTATTTTTGAACCATAACCAGGCATACCTTGGTAACTGCAACCTTGTGTTGCCAGCTAATCTTTCACACACTAGGCCAGGTGTAAGGAACTGCAGAATGGACTCACCAAAAAGTGCCTTCATTTTGGCACTTTCATGTCTGGCCTAGACATGGAAGAATAATAATTGGTAGTGCTAGGAACGGTCTCTGGAAATGTTCCATATGATTCATTTGGATTTATCTTTCCAATATTGTCACATCTATCTTTTTATTTTCCTTGATTCCTGCATTATTACCATTTCACACTGCTCTGTTACACAAAAGTTTATTAAAAGTAATGGTTTTCAAGCCCACCATTCATTTGATGGTTACTCTGCAAAGACATTCACAGCCTGAAATTTTGAACATCTACTATAGGTTATAACATATTGCGAGGAAGTACTGTATGTGTCTAACATTTCCTTTTACAAATGTGTTTGGTTTTGAGCATATTGCTGGCCAAATTAAACCATTTTGAAAATATCTTGCTTTAGAATTCAATGAATTGTGTAAGTAACATCTGAGGATTAATTAGTGCTGGTTACATAATTAGCATGAGACAAGGTATGCAACTAGCAACTCATTAGTCAGCTGCAGTTTGCTGGTGTGATTTAGGTAATTTCAGTTACTCCACCCTTTTTGCTGTTGAGTTGCTTTAGAACTATTGAGCATTTTTATATTTGCATTCAATCATCATAGCCTCTGTCTGCATATTGGGATAAAGCAGTATGTCTGCCATTGTCAAGCCCCTACACTGTGGTGGGCTCCATTTTTTTAACTACCACACTGTGAGCGTTGTATGATGGGCGTGGCCAGGGAGAAAGCCCAATGTTGCATCCAAATTAGGACTACTTTATTTCAAAACTTGGATGGGCAGAGGGGCCAGTCAGAATTTCTGCTACCAGTTCTGGCGAACTGGGGCAAATCTGCTGATGCCCACCACTGACCCTATATGATTATCTTCCCACTGCCCTTGGCTCAGTAACATCAGTTTGTACCCCTTCCTTCCCACTCATAACTCATCAACTTGTACACCGGGACTGAACAATTTTGGCAGACCCAGCAGCTGTTGCCTAGGCTTCATCAGCCTCGAAAAAGAAGGGGAAGCCCAAAAAGTAAGTGTGTATGTGTGGTGCCATTTCTAGTTTTGATTTAGGTTTTTTTTTTGGGGGGGGGGGGAGTTGAAAGGGAAGGGTGTGTGTGTGTGTGTGTGCACACGTGTGCTCGTGTGTGTGTGATGCCATTTCGAGTTTTGATGTTGTTTTCTGGGGGGAGTTGGAAGGGAAGGGTTTGGGAGACACCTTCAACCTCTCTAAGGCAAAAACTGCTGTTCCTGTATGTATTCAGGAGCAGTAAAACCTGTATTTGTTCAATATTTTCTTGATTGAAACAGTGAAAGCGTGTGTACAATACAAAGAGTCAGTAAAGTTGCCTGAAGGTTTGGGGATAGCTAGTGGGATATCTGACTTCCTTTTAAAAAGCAGACCTGTGTCTTACGTCACAGGAAGTTTGGAGAATCTTATTGGGATAGTAGGTAAAGGTATCCCTTGGTTGAAAGCCAGTCGTATGTGACTCTAGGGTTTAGTGCTCATCTCTGTTTCATAGCTGAAGAGCCAGTGCTGACTGCATCTGCAGATGTTTCTGTGGACATGTGGCAGGTATGCCTAGACACTGGAATGCAAGGAACACTGTTTACCTTCTCACCAAAGTGGTCCCTATTTATCTACTTGCAATTTCTTGCTTTCAAACTGCTAGGTTGGCAAGAGCTGGGTCAGAGACAGGAGCTCATTTAAAAAAAACACTAAAAAAAATCCCACAGCTGAAACTCAAAAGTTCATGCAACTAACTGAGAGCATAATAAAATGTATTGTGAACCATAATCTGCCATGAATGTTGTTCATGATATGTTCTGATATGAATGTTTATGGAAGTACAATCAACTTGCCACTCACCTCCATTCCCAGAAGTTTCAAGGCTTTGGGCTGTGGGCAGAAAAAGAAAAGAACAATACAATATATACACTGTCTCATAGGCATGCATATAATGGTTACTTTCTCAATATTTGATTATAGCATTGAGAAAGTACAGGTTCTATTATCAGTATGGGATCCAATCATATATACATTAGTACCTCGGATAACGTTATGACTTGGTTCCACAAGTCCCGTCGTTATCTGGTTTTTAACGTTGTGCGATACATTGATCACACAATGTTAAAAAAAGCCCTGTTTCCCTGGAGGCTGCAGCAAGCCAGAGCATCGGGATTTAAATCCTGACATTTTGGCTTGCTGCAGCCTCCAGGGAGGTAGGGGAACTTTGGAAACAGCTTGGATCGGGTCTCCCCACCTCCCTGGACCCACCGGGGGGGGGGGGGGAGGGTCAGAGACCCCCAAATTGGTAAAAAAAACATCTGGTTTTTTTTACCAATTTTGGGGTCTCTGACCCCCCCCCCCCCCCGGCTGGGTCCAGGGAGGTGTGAAGACCCGATCCAAGCTGTTTCTGGGCTTCCCCAACGTCCTCAGCCAGTGCAGCAAGCCAGAATGTCAGAGTTCGAATCCCGACATTCTGGCTGCACCAGAGAGATCAGAGGACCCAATCTACAGCTGCAGGGTGGCTGGGGAAGCTGACGGGGACTCCCTGTCGGCTTCCCTAGCCACCCACCCTTGCCTCCACAGCTGTGGGGTGGCTGGGGAAGATGACGGGGGAGCCCCCCGTCAGCTTTCCAGCCTCCCCACCCCTGCCTCTGTAGCTGCAGGGTGGCTGGGAAGCTGAACGGAGAATCCCGTTCAGCTTTCCAGCCACTCTGCGGCTAAGAACGACTGTATCGGATAATGTTAAAAATCGCGTTATTCGATACAAGATTTTTCCGAAAATCTTGTAATGTTATGCGTTTTTCACGCTATACGGTACTTGCATTATCCGGGGTATTACTGTATCGGAATTTGATAGTTATTGCTAGTTCATGCAGAGTAGTAGTGCTCATAGAGACTCAATGCTTTAATTTCATTTAGTCTATAGAGGAACAGATGCTGGTTTCTCGTTAGTCAGTTACAATTTACCCTGGCAGACGTTTCAATAAAGATACCAGCCCCATGCAGGCATTGAGAAATTGTATTTGTGAAGAGGTCATGGATTTTATCCTGACCTCTTTGCACCTGTCATTCCTACACTGAATGTGAAAGTCTGAAAGGCACATTTGTCTGACAGCTGGAATACATGTTGCAGATAGCCAGACATTCGAAGAAGGAATTTCTTAAGTGAAGGTTGTATATGATGGTTGTAGTGGGAGCTTTTCTCACCTCCTTTAGTTCTAGCAATGGATTGTATGTACTGTAACATAATTTGGACTTGAATGCATTTACATTCAAGTGCCCTCTGTGACAAGAAACTCTGATCACAAAGGGTTCTCAGCTGTAGTGAGGACAGTAACCATGTCCAGCTGCTCATACTCCATGTCTTTCCTCAAATATTGCTGCTCAGTAGGGAAGGTGGGGTACACAGAAAGAGCCTCCTTGAACATTGTGGTATTTTTGAACCACAATTGCGTGTACCCCGGCAATGGCCAGCATGTGCCAGCTAATCTTTCTCACGCTAGGTCAGGCGGAAGGAATTCACCAAAAGGTACCTTCATTTTGGTAGTTTCATGTCTGGCCTAGACACAGAAGAAGTAGGGAAGTAACAAGTATGACCCTGTGACCACTCAATAGATACAATCTTTAAAGGCTTACTAGGGGATCATAAGCAGGATAAAATGGTGTGTATCTACTGGAGGAAGGCATTCCTTTATCAAATCCAGAAACGGGCAACTACCCTCTTCATCCTTCTGTCTATCTGCAGTAGGAAATTCTTCATCTCCAGTTCTCCATGCTAACCAAAGTTCTGATTTGAGGGACATGTTGGATCTCTGGAAAAGATATGAAGGCATATGGGGACTGTACCTGGAGAAGACATTATCTCCTCCTGGATCTGCTGATGGGGCTTAATGTAATGTAATGTAATAGATTTATATCCCTATCCAAAGGACTCTGGGCAGTGTACACAAGTTAAAACTAATATTACCCCCCACTGTGACATTTAGAATCTAAAAACAAATATATAATCTACAAAACATTAAAAAAATTAATTACGGGGGGGGGGGAGCCTCAGATGAGCCAGAAAGGGGAGTTTTTGACAATTCCGGCCCCCAGACCCATTTTGCCAACCATGTCTCCAATTCTTTCCTAAATGGTAGCAACTGGGCCTGGAGGCATAGTTCTACTGGGAAGAGGCCCCATAGTGTGGGGACTACAACTGAGAAAGTCCTTTTCCTTGTGCTGGATCTTACCATCTACAAAATGCTGACTGGGAAAATGCAGTATATCTGATCAAATGTATACATTTTAACTGATAGTTCTTCAGAATCCCACTTACGAAAGCTAACAACCATGGGAAAGTTGTGTGTTGAACAGCAAAAACTTCCCCCTTAGATTTTTAGGTAATTCCTATTACCTTGGGCCCATGAATCATCACTGTTAATATTTACAGAGAATGTATCACTAGATAAGTAATTTTTAAAAAAAATAATTTAAAAATTTAAATTAACAATAATAAAAAAAGAAAAAAAGATTTTTTTTGTTTGAAATACAGTTCCTCTTACGCTTCAAAATCATCAGACTCTTCTTAAACACGCCTCACTCTTATCAAGTTTTTGTCCTATCTGTTTTTCCATTAATAATCTTTTCTTGTTGGACCATTATTACAAGACACTCTCTAACTAGTCTTCTTTTAATCTATTTCCTATCCATTGGAGAAGAAAATTGAAGTCCTTATCAAGTGGTAATGAGGTGCCTTCAGTACTGTCTGAAGGGGCTTTTTTATGTTTTGGTAAAACACCTTTAATACTTGCTGTGTGTCTTTAGATATTTTGCTCTGCATTTCATGTTTGTTCCCTTGCAGAATGTACTGTATAGTTGTAACTAATGAAGGTTCATGTTACTGGAGGCAGTACTCAGTTATGCTCTAATTCACACTGCACTGTCATCATTTGCCTTACTGCCCCAAAAGGCAAGTTTTCTCTCATTCCATCCTGTCTCCTCTTACATCATTACCTCATTTTAGGCCATTTTTCATGAAACAGTTTTTAAAAGATCAGCAATAACACTCCTTACTCTCTTGGGACCAAATAAGTTGTGATAGAGGGTTCGGAAGCGTTTTCGAGTATAGTTACAGCGATAAGCTCCTCCCATCAGGTACTCAATCACCAGGCCAATATCAATTAGACTTATCCTATAATCTGGAGGTAGGTTCCCCTAAATTTTCCAGTTGAACAAAAGATACACAAAACAAGGGAGGGTAGAGAGAAATGGATTACATTGATTATTATGTCTATAGCACACACTTTTCTATGAGAGTTTTAAAAAAAATCAAAGAAAATGTTAAGAAAACATGTAAATAGATTATTATGCTGGTTAATCAATTCACCTTAAAATAGATCCAACCGAAACCTGGATATTCACGCTTGGAGAGAAGGCATAAATTAAATAAGAAGATACATTAAAACATAGCAGTTAATAGAAGATAATAAATTTCAGAACACAGGACTCAAGCTCTTCTGAGAAGGAAAATAGGAGACACCATTGCAAAACCAAATAGCAAATGGGCAAAGCATTTTCTAGAGGCTTCTATGACAGCTGGACACTTGCTGTGGACTGTTCTTTGAGCCAGCCCAAAGCAGGCTGTCTCCTGTTGACTTGATGACACACAAATTATTGTTATCTTGTAGCACACCTCTTCAGGGCTGCCTACCTGTCTCTGTCAGACCACTGACACCATTTTCCCAGACTTGATCCTGGGACACAAGGAGCACTTCAGTGTATATACAGTATAGAATAATAATAATAATAATAATAATAATAATAATAATAATAATAATAATAATAATAATAATAATAATAATAATAATAATAATAATAATAATAATAATAATAATAATCCAGCCTGGGGAGAGGGAGCCACAGCTGTGTCGGGCTGGTGGCTTTGAAAAGACTTTACTGCCGCCTGGCTCCGGACGCCACTCTTGCCCAGTCCGGCCAGGGGAGAGGACTGTACTTATGGTATTGACATTAATTTTTGTGCTGTGCTGACAACACTGTGTATCTGCATAATTGCTTGTACTATTCTATTGTATATCTGTATTATTATTATTATTATTATTATTATTATTATTATTATTATTATTATTATTATTATTATTATTATTATTATTATTATTATTATTATTATTATTATTATTAGACTGTAAGCCACCCTGAGTCAGGTCCCCTTGATTGGGCGGCCTAGAATTTGAAATAAATAAATAAATAAATAAATAAATAAATAAACATTATTATTATTATTATTATTATTATTATTATTATTATTATTATTATTATTATTATTATTATTATTATTATTATTAGTAGTAGTAGTAGTAGTAGTAGTAGTAGTAGTAGTAGTAGTAGTCAGAAATTTTTCTGGGCTGAAAGGTTTTTTGCTGGAGAAACTCTGCTCAGGGGATGCCCGAATGAGGCTCCTTTCATGTCCCCAAGATCTTTTCCCACCAAAGTGGTCCATATTTATTTACTTGTAATTTCTTGCTTTTGAACTGCTAGGTTGGCAGGAGCTGGGACAGAGACGGGTGCTCAATCCGTCATGCAGTACCTGGATCTTGAACTGCCAACTTGAGGGCCTTCCAGCTAACAAGGCAAGCCTCTTAACCACTGAGTCACTGCAACCCCCTCACATAAATAGTCTATAAGTGTTTTAAATTCATGTTTTTGCTCTTTTATTCAATATATTTTAGAGTGTTCAGTAGTCTACAAAATGAAGACAAGAAAGGTTCCTTTCATATCACATATTTCATTTTTTAATTTTCTCATGGGGCAGATGAAGTTTTCATTTATTCTACTAGTAACAAAAAGTGAAGAACATTTGGCCGTTGATTGTTCATCTTATGCATGTTTTACACCCTAGAAAACACCACCACCTATCTGCAAACCAAGTCATCACCAAATGGTTTCGGAACTTAGTCAGTTGTACTGTTATTTTCTAGTTCTTTAAAGGCAAACTGTATACCAGGGATCCCCTTCCCTCTCACATGTCCCTTCAATGTCCTCAACCATATAAAGAATTTATTTTAGTCATGTCTGACACAGAGATTTCTCAACATGGACTACTATAGTGCCTGGACCAATTAGCCTACTGCCTCATCAGAGGGTACTGAATGGATCAAACAAATGACATTTTGTTCAGCACTTCACAGTTATTCCACTGACTCTGAACATGATGTATCTTGAAGTTATCTTTATAGTACAACTATGTTATGTTTCTGTATTATGACAGGTTTGATAATGCAAAATCAATTTACACCCCCACCCCCATATAAAGAGCTAATGCTTATTCACAGCATAGGATAGCATTGGTAAAGGTCACCCTTGTACGAAAGCTAGTTGTACCTGACTCTAAGGGGAAGTGCTCATCTCCATTTACAGCCAAACAGCCAGTGCTGCCTGAGTCTGCAGACATTTCTGCCAGGACAAGTTTGGGGATCCGAAAACACCGGATCTCATGTTGGGTGGCTTATCAGATGAGACAGCCACCCTTTGTTCTTACCTCCTTACCCTGGTCCTGTTTTTAAATAATTTTTGTAATTTTATAACTTGGAAATGTTTAATTTCTTTTAGCTCAACTTTTAATATTGTATTAATTCACATTTTTAACTGTTAACAGGGTAATGTATATTGATTTGTGGTCTTCAGCTATGTATTTTTAAAATTGTTTATGTAAGCCGCCCAGAGTTGGGTTTTTACCCGATTGGGGCGGGATAGCAAGTTGAAGAAAATAAATAAATCATGTAGGCATGACTAGACACTGGAGCACATGGAACACTGTTACCTTCCCACTGAAGCAGTACCTGCTAGGTTGGCAGGAGCTGGGACAGATATGGGAACTCATTACGTTGTGCAGCATTTGGGTCTCAAACTGCTGACCTGTCAACCTTCTAGTTGTCAAATTCAACATCTCAACCACTAAGCCACCATAGTCCCTTTAGGATATCACAAATTCTCATATATACTAAATGCTACAATAGGGCTATTTTGTGTAATCATGCATTTCATTGTCTGGGACTCCTTTTCATTCTCCATATGACATTGGGTATGAATACATTCAGTTTCTGATTACACAAGAAAAGATCACCTGCGTACAATCAAACACCTTCTGTTCAAACTGGGTGCCTTCCAAATAATGGGGTGGGTGGGGGTGGGGAAAGAATGATGGAAGTTGTGATTCAACATACAGTAATACCTCAGATAACGTTTACCTCGGATAACGCTAAAATTGCATAACGTTAAGTAATCTGGGGAGGAGAATTGGCTCGAATAACGTTAAGGTCCTATGGGATGGATCGGATAATAACCGCTAAAGCCTGTGCGGTTACAATGTATCTCTATGGAGCTTTAACGTTATCCAATACATCCCATAGGATTTTAACATCCATCCGATAACACTGAAAATCGGATAACACCAAGACTTGTGGAACCAAGTCTTAGTGTTATCCGAAGTATTACTGTATCTTGATAGCACCATATTGGAGAATGCTGATTTTGCATATGTTCTCAATGCTAGGAGAAGAAAACTGGTAGAAAACCATGCCCTGGCTGCAAGAATTTGGAAAGGATGCTCAAATCATTTGACTTGTGTGATAAACTTCATAATTGATGGTTCCATGGACACTGTATTCAGGGAATCAGCCATTAGCATGAAATGTACAGTAAGAACCATTCTCCACACTGATTCTCTTGTTCAGAGTAGTGAAGGCAGTTGCTTATAATGCTTGATCCAAGCTTATCACATTGGAATCTGCCTATTGTAATTGAGGAAGCCCCAATTTGGGTCCCAAGAAGGTCTGTTCAGTTTAATACTGTTTCTGCATGACAACAGCAACATTTTCTTGCTGCAGAAGAAAGAAAAGTGAAAGTACAATCTTATAGTGTTTGTGTTGTTACTGGTAAGGTTGTCTGGGAGGCAAATGCTACTATTTCTTCTAAAACTAGCTGCTTAGAATGAAGAAGTAAAATAGTGAAAATCTAGAAACTGTGGTGAGCACCACATATGCTTTATTCAATATATTCCTAACATATCATATTAGGTCAGGGACACAGAGTGTTAAAATCAAGAACTGCAAAAAAAATCCACTTCCTGTAATTCATATATAAAAAGAAAAACAGAATTTAAGAAAATGGAAATGTTTATTATATGAACATTAGAGGGCACTGTTTATCCATAAAATGCACCACAGTGAAATGCTTTTCTTGCTTGCTATTTGAGACAATTAATGTCAAAAATTGTCTTAATTAAGGAAACGAAGGGGAAATTTAAAAGGATGCACCTCCACCCAAAAACCAATTGGAACAGTATATATAACTTAGTCAAAGATGGAATTCAAAGGTGCTTCCACATGGAAGCAACTGGTTTTAGCATACATACCAGACCTTTGACATTAAAAAAATTGTTAGTTTCAGTGAAGACTATTTTTTTCTTTTCCTCCCCATATAGCAACACTTTGTGAGGTCTCATTTTACCTCATTCTTTGAAACACTTTATCAACATAAATGGACCATGCATACTCCCCAAAACGAGATCTAGAATTATGGCATTAACTTCTGCAAATAAAGGCATTGCAGTTTATTCACAAATAACATTTCTGATATTTTGCTTTTTATTTATTTATCACTTATGTTTGTGTAATTTGTATGTCATGGAGGAGAAGAGGTATGTGCAGATAAACAATGTGTGTAACTTTAATGCATTCACTACTTGCTTATTATAATGTGTTGACTTTCTAGGACAAAGAATTATTCACCGAGCCTTCAGCTTTATAAAGCTTTGTGTTTTCAAAATACCACAGAGATGTCATATTTAAAATATGTCTTAATATTTAAGCACCTCTTCACTTAAATCAACCAGGCACAGACAATTTATGCCTGCTGCGTGGCACATTATAAGTTTGACATCTTAGGTCCCAAGAGATTACGGCAAAATTGAAAAGTTAGGTATGGTGCTTTAAAATGCATTGGAATTAGAATGCGTGCTTCAGAATATCAGAAAACTTCAGAATAGTCATCTGTTCCTGTCATATATAGTGAACCAGCTGACTGTCAAAGAAATGATATGTATCATTAAAAGGCTATTTTCTAAGAATGGCATGTCATTTAAATGGATGTCAGGCTGTTTGATAGATTGACTGAGGAAAAACAATCTTTACTGCTTTAGGACCACAGGGAGCCATCCAGTGTCTGGATAGCTCAGTGGATTAAGTATGGCAGGGGGTTCAATTCCCCACTGTGCCTCCTGAGAGAAGAGCCAGCCTCTATAGCTTTGGGGGAGCTGCATAGTCCCAGGGTGTCCTCTGAAGAAGGGAATGATAAACCACTTTTGTGTATTGTCTACCTGCAAATCCAGGAAAGGGTCAGCATAAATTGACTTGATGGCACACAATTACTGTTATCTTGTACACAGCACACCTTTTATAAAATGAAAACAGTGGTTCCTAGTGGGGTACCTTTCTTACTGAGGTCAATGGAATATTACTCTTGGTGTCTGTATTCATGGCTCAGGCATCACAGCCAGAGGTGACTCTTCTACTTATAAAGAATGCTTCAAAGAAAAGAAGATACTTGGGCAAAATGATTTAGATTCACCACCATCATCATACCAGCTGATATTGTACCCAAAAGGGAGTTCGCATTTTTTTTTTAAGTGATGCTCATAAAGGAGTGGAGGTAGAGAATTACTATCTTTCCAAACTAATGATTACATAGTAAAGGTAAAGGTTTCCCTTGCTCGAAAGCCAGTCGTAGATTACATACATGACTACAAAAACTGTTTTGTTTGTTTACAGCTCACAGAGATGAATAAACTGTTAAATGATGATCTCTGGCACTGAATCAGGTACCAGTAGGCTTATGCTTGTGAAAAAATGTGTGATGCAAAAGATTTTTCAGGCTTCCCATCTGATACTCCTGTTTTTGCGTGATTATTTATTTATTTATTTATTTAAATTTGTTTATCACCCTCCTCCCCAAAGGGACCCGGGGCGATTCCCAACAATCATCAAGACAACAATTTAAAAACAATTTGGAAATTATCTCAGTAAGTCAGTTTTTAAAGAGATCTGTTCTACCTTTTCAACAAGGATTTCTCATTCCACACACCACCCTAACATCAGCATTGATCCTATTCTTAACCTCCTTCCTTCTTTCCTGTTACTTAGATTTTATTCCTGAAACCAAAATATGTATTTTGCATTTTGTTCATTATTCTATATGCATCTATGTATAAGGTTTTTGAAGGAAGTGCTCTAATGTTGAAAAATGGAGATGTGCAGTTGATGAACAAGGATCATTTTCCAGGCTGCCACATACTCAGTTATATATGCAGGAGAGGGCTCTGGTGCTGGAAAGGCAATAAGAACTAGGTAGCTCTGCTACTTTGACAAGTCTTCCCCCCCTCCACTTAATTGCTCTTCCACTGCTATATATGATCCACATTACTACCTGGCACTTTGTAAATTCCCTGGGAAAAAGAAAAGAGGATCAGCTGTCATCTGAATCCTTATCCACCAATTCTCTTCAGGTTCTCCCCATCACCACCATCCATATCGCATGAGGAGGAAAACAATGATGGATGAGCCTATTAGTCTGCCCCAGTCAACCTGATTACTATGTCTGCAGCCTGCCTACATTTGGATGATGAACCACTGGGCTGGGAAAACTTTCCTACTTGAATAACCTTGCCATGTAACTGAGAATTGAGGATTCAAATAATGCACCAGGCCTCCTGAATTAGGAAAGGCTCCCAACAAGTAGAAGGGTGTGGCATCATGGACAGTGAAAGAGATGTGAGATAAGAGAGTGGGATGGGCCCAAGGCAAAAAGAAAGATTTCAATTTTTTAAATGAGTTTTGAAAAGTAGATTTGCTTTTTTACTCATTAATTTAATTTTCTGGATATCATGTCAACTTTCACAGTCATCTTTCAACTAGATTAAATTCAAAGCACATTCTTAATTAAGCTCCCCATGTCTTTTATTTTTTATTTCTCCTCCACTAGGCGAGAGTCTTGTCAGGGTGCGAGGGCTTGAGAGGTCTAACTAGGCAGTGTTGCCCATCACTTGTCAATTATTTTGGGCAGGGACTAAAACTCACCAAAGTGTCCTCTGTCAGATCCCTTGGGCAAAGTGAAAGAGGAGGGCACACGTCATGGTCCACATAGCTAGTGGGTGACGTGATATCCAAATGGGGAAGAAAAAGGCATGCAAATGGACTTGATTTCCCAGGTCCAGTTGCATGTGCAGAATGTTGTCACAGAGACATCTACCAATGTGCAGACTCCTTGATGAATAACGACTCCAAAGTATCCAAGGTACTCTTTTATTTTTACATGAAGATGAAGGATTGAAAAGCACATCACAAATAAATTCAAACTGTTGCCATCATTTAAGATCCATCGCAACCAACCAATAATCTGCAGTGTCCAGTATCAGTCCAAGCTATGGAAATCAATATCCAAAATAGTGGTGAATGTTAAAATAATACATCTAACAGCAGAAATCCACATAGCATAAAGACTCCTACATTTCTGCTAGCGAAAGCACTATACCCAAAGCATCTAAAACCACTGAGGCAGCAGCCTAGAAACCAGTTAGCTGCATTTTACACAGAAGGTTGAAAATTGGCATGAGCACACAATATACAGCTGAAATGGCAGAAGGCAGGAGAAGGTTCTCACTGAAAGCTCATGCAAAACAGGATCTGTCTCTAATGACAAGAAGCCACCACAACATTACCTTCAAGCTACTGTCCATGTGTCGGACTCTTACCTTTTTGACATCTCTGACAAGATGATATAAAGTGTTGGATGGTCCATGTCTCTGAAAATGAACAACAGCAGAAAATTAAGTAGTTTCAATCTAATCTGGAGGAAAGCATTTGAAACTAAATACAGATGTGTCAAAGAGCTCAATTACTTATGTGTGGTTCCTGAGACAGACAGGTGGAAAGACAGACAGACGAGAACTAAAATATAAATCATCCATAGCATGGCAATTTTGTTTTACCAACATTTCCCAAGAATTCTTTGGATCTTCTAAGCTTTCTATTACACAGCACCAGAAAATCCCTTTCCCCTGTCATTACGCGACATTACTTTTATTCTGGATTAAATAAATTTAAATGAATTCTATCCTGCAATCCATTCTCAAACGCTATGGTCTGAAGAAATAGTGAGCAAAAGTGTCCTGAGGCACTCTAGCAACCTGCAGTAATACTCTAACCAAGCCCTAGAAGTGGATCAAGTAAGTAATTTTGCCTAGTTCTGTCTTAAATGCTATTAGGTATGCTTACATATAGATCAAATGAGCAGAAGCTGCTGTAAATACTGGTCTCGATGCAGACTACTTATGTGATACCTGTCTTCAGATGTGTGATGGAACAGTTCATGCCCACGTGAAGCCTGGGACAGGTTTAGGACTACCACTGTTATCTTTTGTCTCTTAAAAAAGGTAGAAATACATTTCCTTTCCCATCTGGAGAGGAAATACCCTCCTATTGAATTTTTCTCAACTTTCCATCTTTAGATCAGGTGCTTTCCAATACTGAACTATTGTAAAACTGCTGGGTGAACATTTGAAGAGATATTTATTGTCTCATTTGTGTTAATTGCCTTACTTGTTGCTAAGATATTTGGGATGCTACCAATAATTAGGGCTAGTGTTAATAATGTAATTGTTGCTTTCTACATTCAATTTCATTCTGATCCCAATGCCAGCTATGCGAGCTGTGTCTTGAAGCTCTAAATTCATACTCAGTGTATCCAAAGAAGTGGAGCATAATCCATGGAAGCTCCAGGTATAATAAACCTGTTAGTCTTGACAAGACCAAGAAAGAACCTCTTCAACCAATATTCAGTTGCTGATCTTAACCAGCATAGACTTACCCTCTGAATCAACAGATGAACAGTGGGTTGACTGCAATGTAAATCTCAGTAATTCAGTGGGGTCTATTCTAGTTGAGATTATTAACTGAATTCAGGATTCTGATTGTTTTTTTTAAGACTTTAAAACTAGACAATCTGCAGCAACAACTTTGAAGAAGAGTTCACAAAAACAGTGCAACATTTTATATTGGGAACAAATTATTTTTATAACAGGTATTGTAACAAAAAACAGCAACAACTAAGCATCTGATAGGCCTTGGTATTTGTATTTTCAGAAAAGGTGATTTTGAAAGATCTTACAGGATGCAATTTAAATGAAGCAGGTGAATCATAGTGAGCTTTTCTTACAAGGCAACCGTTAACTCATTTATAAAGAGGTTGTTGGGTGGATTTCTGTGCATTGTTCTAATGCCTGGAGGAAGATGAAACAAAGAAACAGAAAATTTGCTTTTGCTTGGCCCTACCGTATTGTACAATTCTTCTAGTCTGGAGATGGTGAGAAAACGATGCATGCTTACTCCATTCTCTATGAGCAATTTCACAAAATCCACTCTGTCCAATACCAAGGCATCCAACATTGCTTGTTCAAGTGATCCTACCTACAAGGGAAATAAATGGTCAGATGGTCCAAGTGGATGGAAGTGGATGGAGGCACAGATGGATGATGCAGAAGGAATATGGAGGTTTCTTTTCACATTTCTCCTGACACATTCAACATAGCACCCAACTGTGCATTTCATGGTTTTATAATGATTTCAATATACAGTGGAACCTCATATGCCACGTATAACAACATAATTGCATAACAATTAGGGTTTTTTTTTTGGGGGGGGGGGAAGGTGTCCCGCATAACAATTTTCCCAATGGAAAAAAAATCATACAACAATTTTTCAATGGGAAAAACGACTTAGCAAAAAATAAATAAATTGTTGTATGATGCATCCCATAGGGAAAATCGCTATACAATGCACGTATCATATAGCAATTGTTTCATACAGCAGCGAGATCCATGGAACGGATTAAAATTGTTGTATGAGGTACCACTGTATTAGCAGGGCATTGTGACAAAATAATATGGTGTCTCTTATAGATGGTTAATAAAATCAATTTTGGTTCTCACCAAGCAAAAGGTTTTGAAAAGAAGAAAAAGAGAGAGAGAAATGGAAAAGGATGAAAGGCAAAGCAAAATAATTTTTAAGAAAGTGCAATGATATGTAAATATCAAATATAAATAAAGTAATGGAACAAAAAAAAAAACCACCCTTCTACACTCCAGCTAAGAATTTTCACTCAGCTACTATAGCTGAATGATTTATAGTCTAGACCAGTGATTCCCAAATTACCCCCACAGGGGGTTAAATTTGATTTTTAAGGGGTCCAATTCTAGAATGTGTTATTAACAGTGATTTTTTTTGCAGTGTCCTACTATTCTTTTATTTTTCACTTTCATGAATGCCATATTCTTTGAAAGCTTGTTTAGGCCAAGTTAATGGTCTTTTAGGCTTCCTCCACGTGAATAGGAGTTCACTTTTGGAATAATAAGAATTATATGTCATGGGGAGAGGGGTCATCAGGATTTTAGAGATGCCTAGGTGGGGAGTGGCCAAAAATATTTGGGAACCACTGGTCCAGATGTTTTATTTAGTACTGTTTCAAAGCTATCTTAGTTAGCTAATTCACATCTTGTGGCAACGAATTCCTTATCATTATGTCACTAAGTCTCATCATTATGTAACTAGGAAGACATATTTCCTTCCTTCCTTCAGTTCCTTACCTCCTTGCCCTTTTTCAAACCAACAGACTGCCTTTGAGTTTCTCTTTCTTTGTCCATTTAGGTCAGGAGTCCTCAAACTTTTCATGCCATGGGCCAGTCATGTGGTTGAACAGGCCAGTCATGTGGTTCCTCCTGCCGTAAAACACGTCTATGGCTGTCATAAATGGCATTTATGACAGCTGGGGGTATATTTACAGCAGCATCTGCAAATGCTTAGGCATATTTTACTTCTGCTTCTGGAGGTGAGTTATTTGGCGCCACGGGCCGGGGCCGGCCCACGGGCCGTACTTTGGCCACCCGTGATTTAGGCAAACCTTCTTTAGTCTCCTTGCCTCTAACCTTATTTTGAAATCTCTTTCTTTCTCCTTTCTTATGCTACCCCATATTGTAGCATTAATCTGAAATCCCTCTTGACATAGATTTTAAATGGTTTTCTTTTCTGGCCAGGTTCACATTCTCTGGCAGTAATAGGTACTGTATCTGCCAACACTGAATAACATACCTGTTAGGATGAATTTTCAAAGGGCCACTAGATGGCAACAGATCCTTTAAGAAAACTAACAGACGAGAAAAACATTCTTACATCCAACTCAATACTCTGGATCTGCCTTTTAAAAATGACTCCCCAAGTTTTACTGAATATTATGTTAGCAGTGATGTAGATACTTTACCGGCCACTGTTGCCCATAAATAAAAATCTGGCTGCGAGCTATGTCTACTCTGTTCCAGGCTAATGCTAGGCTCAGTTGATCTGGAGCAGAGGCGTTCGCTCCTGTACAAAGAGATAGGAAATAATAAGGACACTTCATTAAACACAAAACACATAAAGACTATAGGGAAAGAGAATACAAAAACACAGTGCAGATACCACAACATTGTCCACATGTTCTTTTACCTGTGAGAAACAATTTCCCTATATACAGTAAAACCTTGCATAAAGAGTGCCTTGCTTAAAGACTAACTCGCCTAAAGAGCAGACTTTTATCTGAATGGTCACTTCCCTTAACAAATAAAACTAATCAAAAACTCGCTTAACAAATAAATTGGGGTTCACAATCCCTCCCACCGGAAGTCACAATTGGTCACTTACAACAGTGTTTTGCTTAAAGAACAAACGTGCTTAAAGAGCAATCCTGTGGAACACATTATTCTCTTTAAGCGAGGTATAACTGTATATTGCACTTTACAAGTTCTTTCCACTAATACTTTTTTTTAACCTTTATTCCATTTTATGCTGTTTTTATCCTGTACTGGAAAAAATGCATTTCAACATTCAGAGAAGTGTGACACTCAAATATTATAACATTTCAGTTTGTATACTGGCTTGGAAAGTGTGAATTAGGAGAGGCTCACATTTGTAAAATTAAATTTCTTACCTATTCTTAACTTTGGGGATTCAGGGTAGAAGCTTTTATCAGTGCTGTGGTATGGATTAAATTAGAGTGAGAAGCAGGCCTCTCAAAAGTCACTATTCCTTCTGAGAGCCAAATGTTAGAGATACCAAAGACAGCTGAGGAAAATAGCTTATGTTTTTTTTTAAAAAAAAAGCCATTAGGTGATATCACTTGAAACATTGTGTATAGCACTTATTTAGAAACTGCTCCTAGCTGTGGTTTCAATTGGTATTTGACATAAAAATAAAGGAAATAATTTTTTAAAAATTAATCTAAGTGAATCAGTGATGCCGTAGCAGAGTAAAAAAAAATTCTACAAAGGGCGAGGGAAAGTGTTCAATTTGTTGATATCCTGAGGTGGTTTGATTATGAAGGAACTTCACAATACAGTAATACCTCGGATAATGTTTACCTCAGATAACGCTAAAATCGCATAACATTAAGTAATCTGAGGTGGAGAATTGGATCGAATAACGTTAAGGTCCTATGGGATGGATCGGATAACAACCGCTAAAGCCTGTGCAGTTACAATGTATCTCTATGGAGCTTTAACATTATCCGATCCATCCCATAGGATTTTAACATGCATCAGATAACACTAAAAATCGGATAACATCAAGACTTGTGGAACCAAGTCTTAGCGTTATCCGAGGTATTACTGTACTGGAAACTGATACCAGAAAGAGCCTTTGACAGCTGCAAGGTTCAATTTTGTCATTTCCCAGAGATCTTGAGATGTAAATACACACAAAAAGTAGAGCCCCCTGACAGAGGCTCAAAAAGGTATGGACAGGGACTTCTATAGTCAGATTGGGTCACTCATGTGAATATTTCATGTTTACTTGGGGGGGGGGGGGGAGAATGGACCAACCACAGTACACCAAACAGTGGGACAAAGGCCCATCTGATCTAGTCCTGAATCCAACCTGGTGCTTCTTTTTTACTGTTCTCCAACCTCTTCTCTTTCTGTACCAAAGGCCCCCCCCATAATAATAATAATAATAATAATAATAATAATAATAATAATAATAATAATAATAATAATAATAATAATAATAATAATAATAATAATAATAATAATAATAATAATAATAATAATAATAGTGACTATGGCTTGTTCTTCTGTGTGCTTCACCAAAGCAAAGAGCCTGGGGGCACAGAATTAGGCTATACCAGTCATGATGAACCTTGGCACTCCAGCTGTTCTTGAACTTCAATTCCCAGAAGCCCTGATCAGCAGGAGGGCTGACTTAGGCTTCTGGTAATTGAAGAACACCTGGTGTGCCAAGGTTTGCCATCATGGGACAATACTATGACCCTAGTAGTTGTCAATGTCCTTCAACAGCTCTCTATTTGCCAAAGAAATGTTTTGGGTGGTGGATGTAGGACAAATGACTAGGTATGATTAAACACTGTCAGCATTTATTAATTTAAAAACAAACAAACCCAAAACCCAAATCCTAGAACTGGAGCCCAGGAGGAATCACTTCATCAGAAATATACAAAGATTATTTGGAATCATCAAGTGAAATCAAATGAAAGTTGGCAAGAGTGTTGATGTGTATACAATATTGTGTTGTAATGGGCCTATGTTAAATATCTAGTTTTCCTAAAGCAATTATATTTCTTCAGCAGTCTGCAGAGAAGAATCAGACTGATTTTTTATGAAACATATTATTTCATATACACAAACATTTTAAAAATTCCAAACTCTGGGTATCTAAAAATCAACCCAAAAGACTTTAGGTATACAATGGTGGTTAAAATATGAAATGTATTGTCTACAACAATTCTGCATACATCTGAAGCTTAAGATCTTCTATTACAGACATTTCAATTTGCATACATTGAAGCTTTACATGGCATGGTATGGGCATTTGGTTTCACTATTTACATCTCTCTAAATATTTATGTGTGACAAGCATTTATGAATCTAAGGAAGTCTATGGAATCTCAAGTCATAAATAAATCTAAGAAGGACAAGATGGGGATAATCTAGTGAAAACTATCAGCAGGGGAAAATAGTGAAGAAATGCTATAAAACATTTGATATGTACCTTTTTATTGACTTACCTTTATACCTTGCAAGTAGGATGATGTCATAAGCCCATGAATAATTGTATTGAATTGAATTGAATTGAAAGCTTCCTATTCTCCATTCAGATTCTGAGGCTTCTGAGGGCTCTGTTTCAATCTGGGGAAGCTAGACTTTGGGAGGCTCAGGATTGGTGTGATGATAAGTTTTGATTGCCAGACTCATTGCTGAATGAGCTCTGTAGTGGAACCAGTGTTGGCAATTTTTGGCTATTAGGGTCTCTGGCCCTCAACCCAGCCTGAGGCTTCAAAAAGTTTCTCCAGGTGAAAAGAGGAATCCTGGGAACTTCACAACCAGTAAGGGGAGGAATAGGAAGCTTCCAGTTAAATTAAATTGTAAGTAGTAGCATCATGAGCTGATAATATATAATAATAATTTCATGTCAGAAATTATTCCGAGTTGAAAGGAATGTTGCTGGAAAAATTCTGCTCAGGGGGTGAATGAGGGTCCTTTCATGTCCCCAAAACCTTTTCCCACCAAAGTGGTCCCTATTTTATCTACTTGCAATTTCTTGCTTTCAAACTGCTAGGTTGGCAGGAGCTGGGACAGAGATGGGAGCTCAAACCATCATGCAGTACCTGGATCTTGAACTGCCAACTTGTCAGCCTTCCAGCTAATAAGGTGAGCTTCTTAACCACTGAAATGAATGGGGAATTTAATTGGTGTCTGTCTACTCCTGCTCAAATCCTTAATGACCACACCATGTTGGCTTTCAATGATATTGAATGGAACATCTGTATGCTGCCCTTCTTCAGGTTTCTGGTTCCAATGAGACATTCAATCAATGGATTTATAAAGAAGTTGGTTCCTCAAATCTACATGGATTCAATAGACCTACTCTAATTTCAACTTGGATTTCAGTCATAAATTTAATAACTTGAAATACAGCTCCAACATATTTAACCAGGATGGCACCTTGGAGAATAAAACCTGGAAACACCCATGAATGGATATTTGAGAATACTATTTGTATGATAGGAAAAAAAACCTGTTGAAGTAGATTTAATTAGTAGCTAGTTGTCTAAAGAAAAAACCAAAACAAAACAAAATAAGACTTCAGGTAAAGGGAAGCAAAGACTAGTAGAATGCAAATCCCCTCTTCATATTTTTCCATCTAGTACTCTGTAATCCAATAGTATAAGTACAGTCAAACCTCACATAAAGAGTGCCTCGCTTAAAGAGTAACTCGCTTAAAGAGCAGACTTTTCTCTGAATGTTCGCTTCGCTTAACAAATAAAACCAACCAAAAACTTGCTTAACAAATAAATCAGGGTTCGCAATCCCCCCCCCCCCAGAAGTCACAATTGGTCACTTACAATGGTGTTTCACTTAAAGAGCAAACTCCTTTAAAGAGCAATCCTGTGGAACATATTATGCTCTTTAAGCGAGATACAACTGTACACAAGAGTTTGCAGATATCAACTCTGCCTTATTTTGCCTCTCCATAAATTAGTCACTCAGCTGCAAATTCTGTCAGGCATGAGACTCTTTGATATCATCCTCAATGTTCCTTTTAGATTTCAAGGGGAATGGAACCTGATCAAGGGAGGAAAAATTGCTTTCAGAGTTATCACATGGTTTCTATGATGTTGCTAAGATACCACCTTCATTTTGTCTATCAGAGTTAGAAAGCTGCCTGTCTACCTTGTGACTTTGAAGTGAATTTACACCACAGCATTGTTACATCCCAGTAATGCATAATTTCTTTTCTTGCATTTTTCTGTTAAGTATCAAGGCATTATGAGTGAATTTTAGTCTGATCTCTGACTTAATCCAATCTACTGAAAATTTCTAACATCCAATTCAACTGATGACACAAAATAAAACAAAGTGCTATCATCCAGTAACAGTGGGTTCATACCAGTGCCTTCTCTGTGGAACATTTGTTCCCTAAGAAGGACATGACTGTGCCTTGATGATGATAATGATGGGATTTTTCATGCTATCCAGAGGATAAGAGTCTTGTCTTAATACATTCTTCTTCTTCTTCTTCCATGTCTAGGCCAGATATGAAACCACCAAAATGAAGCCACAATTTGGTAAGTTCATTCTGCAGTTCCTGACCTAGAATGAGAAAGATTAGCTGGCAACACAAGGTTGCCATTACTAGGGTATGCCCGATGGTGGTTCAAAAATACCACAATCTTTGTGGAGGCTCTTTCTATGGACTGTGTCTTAATACATTGAGAACAAGTGACAAAAACTCTGCATTCCCATCCTTTTTAAGATCATTAATATTTAAGGATTCTTGTTTGATTTTGTACTTGAGAAAGAATTCATGTAGCAAGAGCTTCTCAACTCAGTGGCTTTCAATCTTAACACAAAACCACTGCTAAACAAAACATTCAGCAGAGAATCATTTTGCATGGGTTTTGTCAATACTGTATTTTAAAAAGAACTGTTCATTAGGCTGCTGATTTCCAAAGTAGATTACTAGTGGATGTTTGCTACCAAAAGCTCTGATTTGAAGGTTAGTTGAAAAACAAACAAACACACACACGGACGGATGGACGGACCAACCGACCGACCGACTAAAAGCAGAGAATATCATTTTCAAAAGGTTTCATCAAGATTTTCTAAGGATTTGTTTTCAAGATAACTTGTTTCCAAAGTGGATTAGCTATGGCTATCTACTGCTAATGGCTCTTATCAGAAGCTTTTAATCTTAGCACTCTACCAGTGATGGGATGTAACAGGTTCTCACCAGTTCCCCAGAACCGGTAGTAACTTTCCCCATTGTCCCGGAGAACCGGTGGCAGCTTTTGGGGGGAACCTCCTTCGGGGCTTACCCTTTCAGTGGTTCCCCCAATGCGCATCTGCGCCAAGCACTTGGTGTGCATGCACTCCTACAGTGCTTGGTGCGTATGCACAGCCTCCTTGCTGTCCTCCCAAGCAGGGAGGAGGAAGAGAAGCTGCTAGCCTGAAGCTCCCCATAGCCTGCTCCCCAGGGTAAGTGACTCACCTTTGGATGTGGTGTGTCTGTGTGTATTTTAATGTGTATTTAATACCTTTAACTATATTGATGTACTACCACAGGTCCTAAAAAGGCCTGGCGGCCAGCAGGCCTGGTGGCCGGCAGGCCTGGCTTGGGGTTTTTAAGCAAAGTCTTGGAGTTACCTCATCAATAAGCTACACCTGGGCTGTTCCAATTGCTGCTCCAATTGGAGAACCCTTAAGAAGGTACAGCTGTTTTACATTAAGGCATATTATCCTAGAGAAATGGTACAATAACCATATCCATCTTGCAACATGGTGCTAACCAGGCACTTATACTAACAGGTAAGTGAGAGGTTTGTGTATGGTGTGTGTGTGTGTGGGTTGATTTATATTTGGGGTGTGTGTGTGGGTGTTTTTTGATGTAATATTTGTTTATTTTATTTAAAGGTTTGTGTTGTGGGTGGGTTGAGGGGTGTGTGTGTATGCATATTTTTATTTTATTTTATTATTATATTTATTTTATTTTTCTTTGGCCCCACCCACAATGTCATGATGTCATGGTGGTGGCTCCGCCCATGCTGTGATGACATCACGGTGGGGTAGTAAAATTTTTGACATCCCACCACTGCACTCTACCACTAAAACATGTGACATCCAACACAGAAGATCATTTTGAAGAGTTTCTTCGAGCATTTGAAGTACCTTTGAATGATAACTTAGCGAGATGATGAATTCTTAAAATGTTGAAAAGTGAAATTTTACAAAAAGGTTTGGGCAGAATCTTTTGGATTCCATGCTCATCTAGCAACAAGTGGCACCACATATCACAAAGGGGAAGGAAAAATGCTCAATGTAGAAAAATACTTAGTTCCATCTGGGATCAAAGGTGGAAAAGGGTATCACCTTTACCCTTTATCAGTTATAATAAATCAGGCATTTGCAACCTATGGCTGATGGACCAGCCCCAGCCCCTGATGCCAATTCATCCAGCCCCGACATTTTCACCACTCCCAGAAGTGGAAGTAAAACACATTCTGTGCATGCATGGCATGTGTTTTAATTCCGCTTTCAGGTGGGAG
Organism: Furcifer pardalis; assembly: GCA_030440675.1. Lineage (NCBI taxonomy): Eukaryota > Metazoa > Chordata > Lepidosauria > Squamata > Chamaeleonidae > Furcifer > Furcifer pardalis. The sequence continues at coordinate 38,408,892 of CP126896.1, forward strand.
GAATCACATGATTGGCCTGATCAGCTGCCCAGGAGGTGTGGTCAGGTCTGTGGCCTGAAAATGTTGAGAATTGCTGTAATAAATACTATCTGTCTTTTTGTTTACTATCCACACATAGGAAGCATATATTTGGGTGTGGCACGCACTATAGAGTTGGAAAATCTATAAGGTCAAATTTCAATAAACACGGGAAAATTACAGCTAACACTCAAGAAATTCTATCTCCCAATCCACACACCAACTAATAGCCATTATTCAACCGATTTATCTTCCTATCTTCTAGAGGTTTACCCTTTCACTATCTGTTTTTGTCACTGTGCAAACTAATAATACATGGTGGGCAGAGGGAGGGGCTGATATCTTTGTTGATCCAAGCAAGCTTTACAGAACATGCCTTCACAAACTGCATGCTTTTCTGTGAAACATAATACACTAAGCTATTCTCCACATTTTAGCTTCAAAGTGAATGTACAATCATTTCATGGTTGATGCTCATTGGCCTATGAATTGGAGTAAATCCAACAGCTGCTGGATGGATGCTTCCTGAGCATGAGTCATGGCACATTTACAAGCTGGAAGGAAAACAGAGGCATCAGGCTCAGGTTAGTTTAGCAATATGCTTCACTGAACATGATGGATTGGGTAGCATCAGTCATGGAAATGAACATACATCAGTTAAAATGCTTCTTTGCAGATATTTAACAGTTCAGATACAAAAAGGCTCTGGACAGTCCCACAAACAATATGGTGGGAGAGACTGAGAAATAAATTAACCAAAAGCTATTGGAATGGCCATCAACCAGCAGGTCCCATCCTCCTCACTGTACATAGAGAATTATGACATGAGGAGTAAGTTAAAAGTAAAGGTCGCCCTTGCTCGAAAGCCAGTCGTATCTAACTCTAGGGTTCAGTGCTCATCTCTATTTATAGCCAAAGAGCCAGTGGTCTGCATCTGCAGACATTTCTGTGAACATTTGGTAGGGATGACTAGACAGTGGAGTACATGGAACACTGTTACCTTCCCACCAAAGTGGTACCCATGTTTTACTTGCAATTTCTTGCTTTCAAACTGCTAGGTTGGCAAGAGCTGGGACAGAGTTCATACACTTAAATAATGATATATAGCCTAAGGACCAAATAGAGTTCTGTATTTTTTTTAAAAAGCCAAGTCAACCTCAGAAGGCTGTAATTCCAAATGGAGGAAAAGTGGCAAAGAGAAAGAAGCTGACAACCAGCTTGAAAGGGATGAATAATCACCTCTTCCCATCCCTGGACTCATAGCCTTCTGAGGCTGATTTTGGTTAAAAACACACACAGCAGGACTTAGAAACAACAATCTGGAAGTTCCTTTAATGTGTTGGTTGAGCTGAAGACATACTAGGTCCAGGCATTTGTAGAAGAAATCACAGTGGGTTGCCTTTGGTCCTCCTGTCACCTATATCGTATGTAATGAAACATCATCTCTGGCTGTAAAAGGTTTTTTGTTGCTGTTTGTCCTTCTGTTTTGAAAGACAAGAAAACAGAAACTGCTATCTACTGCAGTTAGAAAATCCCCTTACCACATGGTACTTTTTTTAAACTGCCAATCTTCCACATACCAGTAGGATTCCTGAAAGACAGAGTCCTATAGAGTTTCTCACTCCTCTTTGTTTTAACAATGCATATTTTGACATAAGGTTTATAGGACAATACTGTATTCTGTTTAGCATGAAGGTTGAGAAAATATTCAGAAAACATATGGAAATTCAAGCTCTAAGATGAGATTTCTAAGAGCAATATACTAAGCTGATTGTTTAGTATATTTATTTATTTATTTGTGGATCTGTATTGCCGCCCAATTCCAAAGACTCTGGGTAGCGTACAGACATTAAAACAATCACTTTTTTTTTTTTAAAAAAATCCCAATTAAAACCCCATTAAAAACTAGCTCCAAAAAAATTTCCCCTACCCTCCCACCAACAGCTCCATAAAAGCTGCTTGGTATTTAATATATTTGTTGGTTTTTAAGGGGTGAAAGGGCTATGTTGTTTCTCTTATAACAGACTAACATAGTCTATGGTCATTCATTCATTCATTCATTTAATATTGCCACCCCCTTGCCAGAGTGACTCCGGGTGGCTCCCAATAAACATTACAAGATTCAAGCATAAAACGTCACATAGTAATAAAATCACAAACCCCCTTAAGCTTAAAAAACATTAAAAGCCCTTAAAATAACCTCCTGACAATACAACAGTTAAAACTAACTAAAAACACTAAGAGACCCAGACAGTTTTAAATAAGCCAGTGGGAGGGGATTGTCCCACCGGCAGTACCCCACATCCGCTGTGCAAGCCAGGTTTTTAGCTCTTTTCTAAACAGCAAAGGTGGTAACTCCCAGGATAATGAGAAGCCCCTAACCCACAGCCACTCAGTCTTGCCAATATTCAATTGTAGCCCATTGTCCCCCAACCAGACCCTTACAGTCTCCAGACACCTGGATAGGACTTCAACTGGATTGCTGGGATCACCACAGGCTGAGATATACAATTGCATATCATCTGCATATTGATAATACTTCACCCTGTGGGAGCGGATGATATCCCCCAGAGGCTTCATGTAAATATTCAATAAGAGAGCCGAGAGCACTGATCCCTGCAGCAATCCATATTGAAGAAGCCTAGGACTGGACATCTCGCCCTCCAACAATACTGACTGGATTCAACCCCTCAGAAATGAGGAAAACCAGGACCACATGGTGCCCTGGATTCCCAATCCTCGGAGCTGTTCCAGAAAGATACCATGGTTGAAAACTACTGAGAGGTCAAGAAGAGCAAGGACAGATGGATTACCTCTGTCCCACTCACGCCAGAGATCATCCAACAGCGCAACCAATGCAGTCTCGGTACCATATCCGGGCCTGAATCCTGACTGAAAGGGATCCAGATAATCCGCTTCATCCAGAAACCCCTGTAGCTGCCTCGCCACTGCCTTCTCCAATACCTTCCCTAAAAAGGGAAGGCTGGATACAGGCCGAAAGCTAGTTAATACTGTTGGGTCGAGTAATGGCTTCTTCAGGAGGGGGTGCACCAACACATGTTTCAGAGATGCAGGAAACATGCCCTCTGACAAAGAAACATTAATTATCACTCTGACCCAACCTGTCACTGCCTTGGTCATTTTAACCAACCAGGTGGGGCATGGATCTAAAACACAGGCAGTGGTGCAAACAGATCCAAGGAGCCTGTCCACTTCCTCAGGGACAACTGGATCAAACCGATCCCAGGTACCTTGGAGAAACACTCCCTAAACTGGTTTCATTCCCATACTAGAAGACCAGTTTCACTTATATTATGGAGCTCTTGACTAGTCAGCTGTCAATTCACTCAATGGACAACCAAATGTCCATGCCTTTTAGTTTAAACAGATACTGTAGTGCTGAAGTTGACATTATTACCATTCATTTCAGTGGGCATTTAAATAACATGAGAGCCAATGATGTAGCAGATGTAGTGTCACACTAGGACTTGAGAGACCTGGGTTCAAATCCTTGCTTAGCCATGATGACAACCCTATTGAACCTCTCCTTGAACATCTCATATAGTTGGGAAATACTGTTAGTGTCTCGATATGTCAGAAGTAACCTTACAATACATAACAATAACATTTAATATTCTAGATTTGGAGGAAGTAACGTACGATTGAATCAAGAGTGACAGATCTATCAATTGAGCAATTCTGGAGTATCTTTAAACAGTGCTGTTTAAAAAAGAATTTCTGAGGTTTTGAGAAAACATCAATATAGATCTTATGCAATGGACAGTACAATTGAAGGAAGACACTAAAATAAAAATGAAGGCAGGAGTACTACACCATGAGAATAAGCTGATCTTTGAGAGGATAAAAATACTGTATATTAAAAAAGTGCCCCTGGTCCCCACTGCACTGTTGGGCCTGCACCCTCCCGGCGCCCTCGCCCAGGGCACTGGCAGTGGTGGAGGGTTCCAGCACCCATCCCTGCAGCAGACTCCCCGCCCCAGCTGCCAGAAAGTCCAGGGCAGCAGCGCCCCCCACAAAGTGCCGCCCGGGGTGGCCCCCCTTGCCCCCCATTATATGCCAGTGTTACCTCAGTAAAGTGTTTCACTTTGTGCACAGATAATAAAATGAAAGGATTTCTTCCAAAAGGAATAACGGCCACTACTGTTAATTAGTCATCCTTTAAAAATTTGACCAGATGAAGAATTTTTTCTAGATGGTTATAGGCATCTTAAAATCCAGTCATGCTTACTAGGTTATAGACCAGGGATTGTCAACCTGTGGTCTATTGGCTGGATGCGGCCTGTGGCACCATTTCATGTGGCTCCCACCACCTCTCCCATACCCAGAAGTGCCATGTGGTGAAGGGGAAAATGGCCATCTGGCCCACAAAGCTGTCTGAGGGAGTGTGACCTGGCCCCCGGCTTTAAACGGTTAAGAACTCCTGCTATGTACTTTGCAGATGCAATACACCATATTTATGTTTATATTCATTGAAATTGTATTTGTCACAAAATGTAAGCTAGTTAGATGAGAAAGGAAACAGATTTCTGACAGCTTGCCATTGTAGAATGCATTTCAAACAAATAACAAACCTTTAACCTATCCTCATTACCATCTTTGATGAATGGAAAGAACCCTGCTACCACAGAGCATTTAAAACAGCATTACCATGACTATTTGACAGTAAATACTACTTAGTTAGAGAGAGAGAGAGTAATTTGTCTAGTGATAAGGTCTTGTTGTGAAGAGAGTTCTTACCTTTTAGCAAAGCTGTTAAAATGGCCAGATCAATGTCCTGATGACCTTCTGACCCCATGCGAAAAACTGTGATCTGAAATGCAAAAATCAATGGCCTTGGTTAGAGATACAGAAGTTTGTTCTTAACATGGCTAAAAAGAATTCTCTCGCTCTCTCTTTCTTCTCCTTTAATCCCAATGCCTGAATTTTTCTTGAATAGAAAGATGCTGAGAGCAAACAAAACAAAGTATCATTAACTTAAATTAGAATTTCAAAGCCTAATAATTCAACAAGTTAAGGAGACACTAAAGACAAGAATAATTACATGCCAGTTCAGACTTATGGTGACCATTTTCAGTTCAGTCAGTTCAGACTTATGGTGACCATTTTCAGTTCAGTCAGTTCAGACTTATGGTGACCATTTTCAGGTTTTTTCAATGTAGAGAGTATTTAGAATTGGTTTATTATTTCCCTTTGCTGGGGACTATGCAGTTTGCCTAAGACGACACAGCCTGGAATCAACTTTTCAACCTCTTCCTAATTTAATGAGTTATTATAGCTATAATAAAACCACAATAAAGCAGGAACAATGTTGCAGAAGTGAAACGGAGAATCTATATAGAATCTATGTTTATTTAATTTCTACCTAGTCTTTCTGTCAAAAATTAGCCAGAATTTTTTTTCTTCTTGTGCATAATACATAGGGATTCCCTCTCTTTGACAACTGTTGAGATTAAGATGGTAGAAACATGCAAAAAGAAGAAGCAGTGACCTACTTTCACAATGGAAATGTGGTAATTGCATTGGTTTTTGTTCCCAATATAGAGATTACACAGTTTATCACCACAATCCATCACAGTGACATGGTCAATAATGGTGGATTGATTCCCTTAAAATAAGTGTTAATATCTTATTTTTAAAGTTGAACAATTCTGTAACAAGTAGGACGAGAGAAACATACAACTCCATATTGTTGGAGGACCAGAAAATAAATCATCAGGTGCCTGCTCATAAATTATTTTTAGCACAATTGAATATACTCTATATGATTGCAAAATATCCACTAACCATATCAAAGTTAAAGGCAGAACATCGATCCTTGAGTCAAACACAGAATAATTGTTATCTAGTAGGACAGAGGCATGAAATATAAAGATTGTGGGGGCTAATAGCAACTCTGTCATGTGTAGCTGGCACGTAGGATTAAGCCTCAAAACATAGGATCAACAGTGTTACCATGGCAACAAGGCTGATTTCTGTTCTGACAGCAATCAGAGAAATGCAGCAGCTTAATAACTGCAAGTGATTTCCTGCATGTAAACACAAGCAATAGAATGGCCTCACCTATACATGCCTTTTTGTGTGAGGGAAAGCCCTCTGGAAGCTGGAGCCAAAGAGGTGTTTTGTCTGCTTTTCAAATACACAGAAATCCATATCTCTGTTCTTAGATAAGTCTGTTTTTATGTCGATCTGAACCAGAATGGTAGGGTAGGCTGCAATCACTTTCTTTTTTCATATTCTGTTGAGTACAGTTTATCACCCCAAAGCATACGATGGTTAGAATACAGTTTTATTCTACACTCTTTCACCTTCTGTCAGTCTTTATTTCATCCAACCAATCAGTATTTTGTTTTGAGTGAACATGCTAAATGCGGGAGAACAGATCATGACAGTGTGAAGCAAATGTTCTTAATCACGCATAGCCAGACTGGTCCTGATGCTACTGTACCACTCATTTTTCTGACATGATTGCTCAGCTCAAAATAATGCAAACGTGTGTGTGTGTGTGTGTGTGTGTGTGTGTGTGTGTGTGTGTGTGTGTGTGTGTGTGTGTGTTAGGGTTGTGTGAAAGAGAGTGTTTGCTTCTTTGCTTTTGCTTGGCTGAATAGTACTTGCTTCAGTTAAAGTGGCTTGAGAGATACCTGCTGGAACAGAAGTATTCAGTATACCTCGGATAACGTTTGCACCAGATAACGCTAAAACCGCATAACATTAAGCAATCTGGAAAAAAATTGCATCGCATAACGTTGAAATCCTATGGGATGTATTGCATAACTTTTGCTGAAGCCTGTGCCAGTTACAATGTATCTCTATGGATTTTAACGTTATGTGATTCATCCCATAGGATTTTAACGTTATGCGATGCTATTGCATATTGTTAAAAATCGGATAACACTAAGCTATGTTTTGGGGATTACATATAATATGTGACTGCTGAGAATTCATAGTGAAGCCTCATTCAGAGAACTACATCTTCCAGGAGTCTGTACTGTAAACACCAGGAGAAACTCAGAGGTATGGTACAATAAAATTAGTCACATGCTCTGAGATTACACAATCAAATTTAGAGTATGCCCTCAATCCAGAAAGTTACTAGTGTAATAGCTCATGCTTCACCACTTTAGTTTCTGCATTTATCTATGTTTTTAATAAAAATGTTTAATCTTGTTTTGAGCTCCTTGAGAGCCATTTTTGGTAGAAAGACATGATAGCAAGCAAGCAAGCAACCAACCAACCAAATAAATGTAGTGTTGTATCTAAACTCAATGACAATTCACTTTTGAGTTTATTTAGTTTGCTACAGAACACAGTAAAATGTGGAAAGAAAATGGCTGTCTTCTTTTGATTTCCCCCACTATAATTCCCATTTAATTCAAGCAGTTAGCTACTGTTTCAAATATGCTTTCTTCCGTATTTTGTATATATGCAAATGGCACTAAAATAGTTAGGATGGGTTTATTAAGGAATGCATTTAATCAAGCTTACTCTTAGATATATATTGACCAGACTTGTAGCTTTCTGTTGTGACCTGGGATCCTGGGTGCGAGGAGGAGGAAGAGGACTTTCAGCCAGCCCAGTTGCTTGCTGTCATCTCCGACTTGGAATCTGAGCCTGAGGAGGACCCCTTGCCAGTCCTCCAGGCCACGGCCAGCTCAGATCAGGAGTCCGAGTTGGAGGACATGGACATGGCACTGGCCTCGCAGTCAGTTGTCACTCCAGAGCCTGCCTAGAAGGGCTAAGCCAGTCTGGAGGACCAGAATTTGACAGCTAGACCAGGTGCCAGCAGGCAGGCTACTCAGGAGCATGTCAGCATGCCTGCTCGTTACAGGGTTTCATTGAAGCATCGGATGCAGCTGAGAAGGAAGAGGGCCGGGCACACATCCTGAACAGACCCTCAGCTGTGGGGTCTGACTCCCCTTAAAGGAGAGGCGTGCTGGCAGGCTCTTGTCGGGTCAATTTGGTGTGCTCCTGGCTTCCTGACCTTTATTCCCTGGATTCTGAACATCGGACTGTGACCTTGACCACCCTCTTGGACGACCCCAGCACCTCTAGTACAACTCCACTGGCTCCTGACCTTCGGACTGGCAACAAAGACTCTGCTCTGCTCTTTCTGAAACCTGAAGTAAGAAGAAGCTCCCCTTCCCCCATTGTAGCTCTAACCAGCTATAGAGCTCTGCTGGTGCCGGGCTCTGACCCTTTCATAGTATTTTCCTCCCTCCTTCCACTTTCTCCCATCTCCATCTGTTGATCTGCTCTGTAAAAAGCTGCCTCCCAAATCCCAAGATAATGGTAGGTCATTGTGTTCAAGCCAAAAAACATTTTTAGTGAGCAATCAAAAATGATTCATTGTGGGGGTAAAGAAGGTTCTGTAAATAAAGTTTAATGTGCAAAGTTCTCCAAGAACACCTCAAAGAACAACTCAAAGGCAGATGCCTGTGCACTGGCAGCTTTTGTCTTCACAAAGTTCAGTCTAAGAATTTATGTGGAGGAGGACAAGGAGTAGAGAACATAAACTATAATAATATGGGGAATAGAACTGAGAGGCAGCCACAACATTTCAGCAACTGTACTGAAGTTTGATTCATATGAACATTCTGGAAAACAAAACTAGAAACCTTTCATTTTATAGCAAAAATTTATGGTTGAAACCAAACCCCTTCAAAACAAGAACATTCAGAAATTCAGAATGTCCCCTTCTTCACGCACACATGGAAACAACAATGCACACGTCTAGTTTCCATTCAAAGTAAACCCTACAACACAATCCAACTAGCATCCACCACACAAATGGCACAATATACATACTAATATAGCATACAGTCAAACCTCATATAACACTAAAACCTGGTTCCACAAGTCTTGATGTTATACGATTTTTAGTGTTATCTGATGCATGTTAAAATCCTATGGGAGCCATAGAGATACATTGTAACCACACAGGCTTTAGCGGTTGTTATCTGATGCATCCCATAGGATCTTAATGTTATCCGATGCAATTCTTCCCCCTAGATTGCTTAATGTTATGCGATTTTAGTGTTATTCGATACTAATGTTATATGAGGTATTACTGTATTGCTAATCCTGTGGCAATGCTGAAATGAACCTTGCTCTCTGATAGTGTCAACATCTGCAATAATCAGATTTTCAGTACAGTTCTATCCACCTATAACATTTAATAGTTACATGACCTTTCATAATCCTGCCTGTTTAATTCACATTGAAGATATGTCTTTTGTAATGGGCTTAATCCTAGAGAAATTGAGGTTTTAATCTTTAGGGGCTCAAAGTATGGAGTTTACGTCTTGTGTTTACTTAGAGGGGAAGAAGGGACATTGGTATGTCAATGTTTTGAGTAATGGGGGAGTGGCTGATTTGTTGTTGTTGTTATGTGCTATCAAGTGTCCTCCAATTTATGGCAACCCTATGAATGAAAGATGTCCAAAATCTCCTGTCCTCAACAGCCCTGTTCAACCCCGGCAAGTTAGAGTTTGTGGCTTTTCTGAGAGAATCAATCCATCTCGCATTTGGCCTACATCAATCTATCTTTCCCAGCATAATAGTCTTTTCTGGAGGGTCTTGCCTGATGGCAACTTTTACACTAGAACAGCTTCAAATAATTGCAAGTATTAGTCAACTGCAAGCAGCAGGCTATTCACAGGGTCACCTGATTAATTTACAAAATTCCTAATCTCTTCTCCAAATTTCAAGCAAACCCTGTTTAATGAATTACCCCATTAGTCAATCATCATTACTGCTTTAAATTCAAAATTTGAAGTTGTACAGCCACAATCAGCTGACGCCAAGTGCTGTGAGGTATGGAATGTGGGAAGAAGAGGTAGAGGACAGAGGTCACAGAAGAATATTATGAATAAAAGTAAAAAGAAGAGAGAGGAAGTGAGGGAAGCTAGCAAGGAAAAAATTATCTTATGTTTGCAGGAGTAGGACTCACAACTTTGGGAGTGGAGGTCAGAGGTGAAGGATGGAGGAAGGACAGAATGGGAAACACACACACACCTGGAAAGAATAATGACAAGCGGGATAATGACTGGTGAGTTTCTCCTTTTCTCTATTGCAGTTTCTGAAGCTCTTTCCATATGAAGAGAACTTGTGATCCTCCAGAGCTCTAGCAAACATACAGATACAAAGAGTAACTGGAATGACTGTGTATACAGTGGTATCTTGCTTAAAGAGCATAATGCGTTCCACAGGATTGCTCTTTAAGCGAGTTTGCTCTTTAAGCAAAACACCACTGTAAGTGACCAATTGTGACTTCTGGGGGGGGGGGGAATTGCGGACCCGGATTTATTTGTTAAGCGAAGTGACCATTCAGAGAAAATTCTGCTCTTTCAGCGAGTTGCTCTCTAAGTGAGGCGCTCTTTATGCGAGGTTTGACTGTACTGTATTTTGTTAATTCTTCTCTTTGTCACTCTTTTTGTGCCAACCAAGGTTTAACAGACAGACAGACAGACAGAGGGCAAATGTGGTGTTTCAGATGTTTTTGCCCAACAACTTCCATCAGTCCTAGTAATTAAGGGAGTTGCAATCTGAAGACATCTAGACAACGACAGAAATACACACAACGACACAAATACACACAACGAAGAAGGCAGAAGCAGCACAGAAACAAGATAAAAGACAAGATGTTTAACATGTATTTAGCAGTTGTGGTGCCTAAACTGGTAAAAGTCTGTTTCTCACAGCATAGGTGATGGAGAACCTTGGCATTCCAGGTGTTCTTGAACTTCAATTCCCAGAAGCCCTGATCAGCAGGTGAGCTGACTTGGGCTTCTGGTAATTGAAGTCCAAGAACACCTGAAGTGCCAAGGTTTGCCATCATGGGATATGCTTTTCCTTGGCATTTGTATATTTTGTGAGGGCAATTGGAAGGTAAATACAAACTTACTCTGTAAGCTTTGAGTATCTTCTCTCTGAGTGCTACAGCAGAATGCAAGGAGATATATAAAGACCAAGGGGTGGGTGGGGTGGGGACAATGTGTCTTTTCTTACAACATACACAGTTTAGAGAAAAACTCTAGTTAGTTTTAGTGGAAAAATCCCTGCTCCCAACTTTACTTATCATGCTGGAGGAAGGAAGGCGGCCAGCAGAATAATGGGAGGATTTGCTAGTGGGGTTTTGTGTGAATGAATAATATATGAGAATATAGCTACCCAATGCAAGCTTAAGGCAACAGACAGGTTGTACATGGAATAATACCTGTAAATAAGGCCTCCCCACATAAGGGCAGGAAGCAGTTTCTGCTGAAATCTGTTTTATCTATTAGTTCTAGCCTCAGGAGGTGCTTACAAAAAAGATGCTCCATTCCTTCCTCTTGTCCATGTAGCTCAGAGGCTTCACAACCCTAACAGCATAATAAGTGGGGTTTCTTCTGGTTATGAAGAAGTGTCTATATTTTGTTCCAACATTTTGTTCACTGCACTAATATAAAAAGAATTGATATGAAATACATTTTGAAGTCTTCCTCAAACCAGAAAGTGATAATGTACCAGCAATAAGTACGCAACTATAGAACTAGGCATTTCATTCTATCTGTCTCAACAGGGCATGCCCAGGGGGAAAGGAAGCAAATTCATTCTTCACAGCAAAGATTGATGGAATAGCTGTCAACAAAAGAGAAATTCAAAGATGCAAGATAAGCAATAGCGATCAGGCAGCAGCAGTCCCAGTAGGAGATGAATTCTTCAGACACTGTGGGTGAGCGAACACTCTTTTTGGCATACTTGTTGCTTCTGCAATATCACTTTGACTTGTAGGAACAAGAAGTATTTAAAATGATCAAATTTCTGGTTCAGAATTACAATTGTTGATGTTCATTAAACCTGTTGATTACTTTGCCAGTGTCTCATAAATGTAACACTGACTTATACAAACTGCACACAGAACACGTGTCTTTTCTGTTTGCAAGCATGGTTATTAATATATTACAGTCCTCTTGCTATAACAACCACATCTATACCAGCTTTTTTAGCATTTATAATTTAGCTGGATATGCCTGAATATTTTAGAGTCAATTTCTATTGACAGAAAAATAACAAAAAGAGATTGTGCAAATGCTGAAGGGTAAAGTGTTCAGAGGAAGAATTTAGTAAGTAGCTATGCAGATGTTCTTCACTCATTTTCTGCTTCCACATCCAATGTAAACAGAAGGGACCATGCTGAAATAGTTTTTAGTTGCCTTCAGATGAAAGAACATTGGAGGCATATGGTATATATCTTACATACCACTGAAATATTATGGAATGTTTGGATAAATGATTCTGAACCATGACTGTAACGACCTAACATTAATCCATAACGTGCATGGCTAAGCACAAACCATACAACATTTCCCAAACTCAATTAAAAATTGCTGGTTGGTACAATTCATGTTATTACATTTCTTGGGCAGCTTATGTTAACAAAGGTTGCGTGAAATAGGTTGGATTCAAATTGAACAATTTGTGCTGCTGGCCACATATCTTAATGGCAGAACATAAGATGAGATACCCAGAATGCTCTAGCATAACTCTGCTAAACTCCTTTCCACCAGCGGTTTTCAAACTCTGCATTTTCACAGACCTACTCACATGGACCTGCCTTGCCCTAGTCTTTCTATATCTGTTGTAGTATTTCTGATGGAAGTAGGAATGTGAATTTCATAGGCTTTTGCTGGCAGAAGGTAAAGGTCACCCTTGCTTGAAAGCCAGTCGCCAAGAAATGAAAGAAACTTCTCACCATGAAATTTCTCTGCATGAGTTTCGCCCTCAAGAAATCTCAGATGTAGTCTTCTAAGATTTCTGAGAAGGTTTGCAGTGATTTTTTTCTTTATTTCTTTTCTATTTCTCTTCTTTTGGAAAAAAAAATGCCAAACTATGCAGGATTATTACAATTACTGTCCACAATGGAATTCTTCCTGTGTAGGATTCACCTGCAATGAGCAGAAGAAATGGAAAGCCATGGAAGATTGTTACAATTTGTGTGCTGAACAGGCATTTTCTGTGTAGGATTCAGTACACAGAATGCTGAGCTGCTCAGAATTTGGCTGTTTCCTGTGTAGAACAGTGGGTGGAAATGAACACCCCCTCCCTCAACATCCTGGGTTTTGTTGTCATGGGAAGCTAAAGAATCTAATTAATGAAGGAGGAAATTTTGATAGGAAGTCCTGGACAAATATGCAGAGTATTTGGCAAGATCCAGAAATTGACTGAGAAATTTTGTGACTCATCATATCCCTAATTTCGGGACATCCGCTGTTGGTAGATGTATGGAAGCTGGTGTTAGAAATTCTCCAAAAAACAATATTCAGAGAGAAAACATTTCTTAAGATGAATGACAAATGTAGGAGAGAGATAGGTTTGGGTCTGCTTCTATTACTTAAATGATTAAGAGAAGATGAAGGGCTTCCCGGAAATTGTGAACTAGATATTTCCCTCCATAACTGTAAACTGTACGTGAATAATGGTAAAATTAGACAATACAGTTCACATGTCATTAGAAGCAGATGTAAACGACTGTATGCTTATTTTAACATGAGCATGCCTCAAATCATAAAAAAGCCTTGTCCTTGTTTTATAATGGATCACTTGGGGATAAGCAGAGCTTTGTTTCTGTGTCTGATTTTTCAGAGTTGAATAATTTACACTGTAAGTGATAGAAATATGAGTTCCCCTTAATGTGTGATGGGATCTCTGAGAGAGAAGAGTAGGAAGAAGGGAAAAATCAAACCTCACAATGCCAACCTATTGACAAGAAAGCAAAAGAACACAAGAGAATGCTGTGGCAGACCCTAACCCTCTACGTCTCTTACCTCCTAATGGCACATGATCACGTGTGCAAATATGGTTGCCCCTTTCTTCATTTCCACTTTGTTCTAAGATATGGATTCCATTGGTGCAAGCCCTGGTAGGGGTTGCTGGGTCTCTCCATTGCTTTCTGTAAGCAGAAAACACACTGAAGACACACTTTGTAAAACAAGATGGGCAAATATGTAGCAAACTGGCTTAGCAGGCCTTGATAAGCTTGTGAGGATCCTTAGGTTTTCTTGAACACAATAAGGTGATGATGTGCTAAATAGTTTATTTGAACAGCTAGCACAAAATAAACAATACTCCAGATCTTTATATGTGGATTCTTATTTGGGAAGTTTGAGAGGGAGGCTAAAAGTGAGGTGCCATCATTTTTATACAACTAAGACAGGCTTTATCAATGCTTTCAGGTTGTGGGATGGATCACGCCCCCTCAGAAGGCTGAACGGACCAGTCACATGGTTCCATGCAAGTTCTTGCACGTATTCTTGTGCATTTTTGCGTATTTTTGGTATAGTTTCACATGTTTTCACTGAGTTCTCACTCATTTTTGCCACATTTTCTGTGGGAACAAGGGCAAAGGGGCACATGAAATGACTCTGTGGGCCACATCCGGCCTGCAGTCTGTAGGTTGTGAATGCCTGAGCTAAGAGATAGGGATGATGACAGAGCTGCTCCAATGACTTGTAACACCTGAGCCTTGTCTATTATTCTGTCTGAACAAGTAGGAAGCTCTGCTTCTGTTGCCCTGCTTGGAAGAGAAGGTCCAGCAGCCTGAGAGCCCACCTATCCAGAAGCAGAGAAGACAAAGAATTTCTGGACAGAGCAGAGGAGGCAGTTCAGGAAGGGCAACAGTGGGAGGATATATTTAGAGAGGAAGGAAAATGTGTAGGAGAAAAGCACTAGAAATAAAGTGATACACAGAAGTAGCATGATCAGGAGCATGTTATCTCTTTGGAGCTTTCCAGTTAACTCCATTGATAGTGATTCTGAGCTACTAGAATTCAGACAGCAGTCACAGGCTTCACATAGAAATGTCTGTAAAAGGTTCTAAGGATGGAAGGATTTCTGCCACTTCAAGTGGAGGTGGTAGGCGTCTCTTTGTTGAGGGGTACCGAGACATGTATGTGCAGATCTGAGAAGATGTCCTGAGACTTAACATCAAAAAAAGCCAAGATCATGGCACCCGGCCCCATCATTCCCTGGCAAATAGAAGGGGAAGAAATGGAAGCAGTGACAGACTTTACCATCTTGGGATCTAAGGTTACTACAAACAGTGACTTTAGCCATGAAATAAAAATACACTTATTCCTTGGGAGGCAAGTTATGGCATACCTAGGCAGCATAATAAAAAGTAGAGACATCATCCTGCCAAGAAAAGTCCGCATAGTTAAGGTGATGGTCTTCCCAGTAGAAATGTAATACAGTACCACAAAGAGCCACATCAATGAATTCTACAGTGACTTTGAACACCAGTGCAGCAGGACCACAGATTTGAAGGACTTTCACTAGGTAATATTCCCGTTTGACTCTGATTTGGACTAATTTGGCATGCCTAGTGGGTAAAGTAAATTTGTTGCCCAATTCTGGAGGGCACTGGGTTTGAATTGCACTGCCCCTGGCCACAAAGGAAGCTCTTTAGCTTCGAAGAGGACCATTTGGGGAAGGTAATATACAAATCCCTGGCTTCCTGTTTTTGGACTGTAAAAAGATATACAGTAGTCTGCTCTTTAGTTTCCCATGGAACACCTAAGCAAACCAGCCTGGCTTAAACATCATGCCATGAAAGTCTGCCTGATGAAATGACCTTTGAGTCACGAATGTTTGAATTTTTAAAAGTAATTCTATAAAAGGTATCACCTTCCTCCTGCAGTTGTTTGATTCCAGTAGTAATGTGTTTCTGTAAGAGCTGGACCTTAAGAAAGGCTGAGCACAGAAGAATAGACACCTTTGAACCGTGGTATGGTAGAAAACATTTGAGAGTCCCCTGAAGTGCAAGGAGAACAAATCAGTCAAACCTAAAAGAAATCAACCCTGATTAATCCTTGGAAAGACTGACACTGAAGTTGAAGCTCAAATACTTTGGCCACCAAGCAAGAAGAGAGACCTCACTTAAAAAGACCTGATGCTGGGAAACATTGAAGACAAAAGGAGAAGTGGGTGGTGGAGGATGAAATGGTTAGGTCAGGAGTTATCAACCTTTTACAGCCAGGGGCTGGGTCACACTCCCTTAGACAGCTTTTGGGGGCTGGATGGCCATTTTGCCTTTCCTCTACACATGGCATTTCAAGGTGTAGTGGAGGTGGTGGTAGGCCACATGAAATAGTGCTATGGGTCTCATCTGGCCCTGGGCTGCAGGTTGAGAATGCCTGAGTTAGATAGTAGTGTTGACATGGTAGGAGGGCAGATGGGAGAAGAGCCTGTGTGCTGTGGTCCATAGGGTTGCAAAGGGTCAAACTCAACTGTGTGACTGAACAATGAACTGCAGAGACCCAAGAAGATGTCCCCAGATGAGGGCTGTGTAGACCTAGGATATAACAGAGACATTGCAAAGATATATCAAGTCAGTTGGCCATTAGCCATTCCATTTGGTCCTCCTGGGTCTGATAGAGGCACCAAACTTTACTAAAGCTTCCATTGATGGAAACTGGCAAAACTTATCTGGCAGTGTGACTGGAGGATACTCAGAAAAGTAGAAGGATGTTTACTCCAGATGTTCTGGGGCGAGAAGCTGGCTAGTAATAAATAGCATCAGAGAAAGACAGTTTTAGCAGGTGTTTTGATTCCATTGCTGCTAAAGTCTGATGCCTCACGCTGTTATCAGCTTACTCGTTAGTAAGATGCTCTGGAATCAGCTTGCCAGTCAGTGAAATATAAACACAGAAGAATTTGGTTATTATAATGTGCTTAATAAACAGGTGCATGCTCTGAAAAGGTACATAAGGGCCTTAGCATAGACTGGTCTCTCTCTTTCTCTCGCTGATCTCCACCTGTCACTCACTGCTGTTTTTCCAGGGCTCCTGGCATCAGAAAGGGACTGTTCCACTGCCTGTGTTTTCTGTTTTACACTCTCTTTAATTAAATTCTGTGCCTTTCCCTCCCTGATGTGTTCATCATCATCCAATCTGAAAGTATCTTTTGTAAGCCTTGACAAGATACTTGATCAGGAGGGCTTTAAACTGAATTCTCTGGGGGAGAGCAGTACTCTGTGCCATTACACCAAAAGCAGCAACTTAGCACTATAAATCATATCATCTCCCTTGAGGGATTTGTAAGAAATGAACCCACCACAAAAATAAACCCAGGAGGGAAAGGCAAATGAATGAAACTGAATTTTGAGGACTGCTTAAAGGAGTCTAGACAAAAATGAGGCTCTTGTCATTTGATAAAAGAAGTAGCGAGAATGGAAGCCCTGGAGCAAATCTGTATTACTTTTGATTATATTAAAAAACAACTACTTGGATGGATGCAAAATACTGATTAGCTTTTCTAATGATTTGGTGCTGAAGATATGACTAATAGATGCAACCTCTCTGAATATTTTAAATGCAGAACAAAACTGTCATTATTGAAAGAAACACGACTCCTAAGATGCTTTGGCAACAGGCAGGATCGAGCTTCCTTCAGATTTCTCACTCAAAACAAACACCGATATAAGTGGGTTAATAGAAAATGAGAACTGAGTGGCATATTGAATTAAACAGTGAATCAGTACCTTTTGAGTGTCAACCTGAATTCTAGGTAAAAATCTTATAGATTACTATCTCTCTGGAGAACACCCACTGCAATACTTATTCTAGTAGGAAAAACATTATTTTAATTACTGCTGGCAGAGTTTTCAAGAAGCATATACTTGAACATGTTTTCTCACATCAAACGAGCTCTTGGATTACTCTGCTAGTGTGAAATTTTGGCAAAGTTGAAAGCAATTGCAATTACACATATATACCACCCCATAGTGCTTAGTGCACTCTTTAGGCGGTTCACAAGATAATTAGCATTTTGCCCCCCGACATGTTGTTATTCATTTTACCAACCTCAGAATGATGGAAGGCTGAATCAACCTTGAGCCTGGTCAGGTTCGAACTCAAAGTTAGCAGTTTTGGCAGCAGTACAGCAGTTTAAACACTGCACCATAAGGACCTTAATAATATTTGTAAATAATTCATTTTTACTACTCCTAAGGCATAACTAAGTTACTTTATGGTTGCCTTAATAAAGGGATGTTATTCCTTTTGTTATGTAACTTTTTGTTTACATTTACATTGCATATTTTAATTTTCTTGTGTTTAGTTTTTGTAAAAAATGAAAATTTAAATATTTTGAAATGTTAAATGTGCCACATTCATTTTTCTGAAGTAAACATGAGTACAGTATGTTAAAATGGAAGAGGCATGACTTGTGATGAATGTAATTAAGATAATTCATTTTATAAAGCTTAGCTTTTGAAACAGAATTAGTAGGAATACTATTTTAGGAAGGACAATAGCTGAGAGACACAATGTATGGGTGGCCTGCAAAAAGTCTCAGGTCCAATTTTTGACCTCTCTGGGTAGTGCTTGACTGAAGTCCAAGAGAACTTCTCTTGTCAATGTAGGCAATACTAAACTAGATGATATAAGATACATTTCTATATGCTCTTTACTGGACCTTTCAAATATATGATGAGAGACTAAACTAGCTAATACCTGTACTTAGTGGAACCCTGTGCTGGGAAGGAAGAAGAACAGAAGTTTGTGAGCCTGTTACTGTTTCATTGCATCAGTGTGTTTTATTTATTTGTAATAACATTTATATCTAACCTTCTCCCAAAAGGCACATGGGGTAGACATTCAGATCTTAGTTATGAATTCTCCTCTCCCTGTCACCTATATTCAAGGCTGTACAAAGGCATTTTGTTGTCTGAAGCACATCAGCAAATGTGGCACTTCCCCTGCATACCAAGAAAAACTACTCAAACCAACAAAACTAATTTTTGCAAATTCTGCAAAAGAATCCTATGAGTGCTTCTCCCCCATTCCTGACAGTTAACAAGTGTAGTAGATTGCAAAGGAAAGAAGTGTTGCTGTTCTTACAAGACACTTTTGGTTCAAAGTACAGTCAAACCTCGCATAAAGAGCACTTCGCTTAAAGAGTAACTCGCTTAAAGAGCAGAATTTTCTCTGAATGTTCGCTTTGCTTAACAAAGAAACCCAACCAAAAACTCGCTTAACAAATAAATCGGGGTTTGCAATTCTCCCCCATAATTGGTTACTTACAATGGTGTTTCGCTTAAAGAGCAAACTCGCTTAAAGAGCAATCCTGTGGAACGCATTATGCTCTTTAAGCGAGGTACAACTGTACATAGAACTGCCTCTGCTCCTATGCTTTCCCAGCAGTTGTGGTGAGGAAATTTAGGTTCTAAAACATCTCTTGTTACACAGCGACTTAATTATATAGACCTATATGTCAAAATACAAGCCTCAAGTGGTATGTTGTGAAGAGGTGGACAAACAGAGTTCTCATATCAGACCTATGCACATAACACATAACTTAGACACTCATAATTCTTTCTGTCTGCTTTCACATTCATTTACAAAGAAGCAGAATACAAACCGAACCGAAAAATCCTCAGACATAATTAGAGCAAGCTGTCTTACACGTCTTCTTCCATGTCTAGGCCAGACATGGAACTGTCAAACTGGAGCCACCTTTTGTTGAGTTCATTCTGCAGTTCCCTTCGTCTGACCTAGTGTGAGAAAGATTAGCTGACAACACAAGGTTGCCATTACCAGGGTATGCCTGATTGTGGTTCAAGAATATCACAATCTTTGAGGCAGCTCTTTCTGTGTATCCTAAAGTCTTGTCCACTATGCCTGGCAGTGGGACAATTTTTTCTCTCTCTGAGCCTTTTCTAGATATGGATTTGAGGCTAAGGTATTTTATATGTCAACCCTTCACCCACTCAGTCACAACCTTTCCTTTACATTGAAACTATTATTTATGGACAGAGCTTTTATTAATTATATTACTAATTCTGAATTCTAAGGTAGCCACAACATCAAGCATGAATATATGAATAATGGTTGCAGGAATGTGGAGATAGGACTGCTTCAACAAATCTATTCACACATCCTTTAAGTTCCATTTTTTAAAATTAAAATACCCATCATTTAGCAAACTTTTTCCTGATTTAGATTTCTATTTATCTCTCTTTAGATGTATTCAGCATTTTCAAATTTTGATTATTCCATATTATATCTTGGGAAAACACTCACTTAACTTCATGCCACCCTTTTATTTACTTATACATGGAAGAGATGAATGATATTTTAAAGTAAAGTTTAAGCAAGAAATAGAACTTCTTGTGCCAAATCATCCAGCCCATGCGCCCACGGCTGTCATAAATGCAGTGTTGGATGCATTTTACAGCAGTGTTTATGGAGGGGGGAACCACCAGTCTGGCCCGCTCAACTGTCTGAGGGAGTGTGACCTGGCCTCTGACTTATAAAGGTTGGCAACCCCTGCTCTAGGAGTTACCAAGAAGCAAAGAACTGGGGATGGAATTTAGGATTTCCTGTCAGCTCGATCAAGATTGTGATTACACTACAATTTATGCTACGGTTTGTGCCAGAATTGGCTCAGTTAAATTGAACACTTTTCCCACTGACAACATGATATATCGTATATCCAGTGTGATGAGCAGATAGTGCATGGGACTAGGATGCAGGAGACTTGGTTTTGAATCCCCAGAGTCACAGAAATTCATGGGCAGGATTTGGAATTGGTAAAACCACCTCTTAAGTATCTCAGTCCTTTCAAAGACCTAATAGGTTTGCTATAAGTTGGTTCTGACTTGATGGCACATAACCACAACTAGCTGTATATTGTGTGTGTGTGTGTGTGTGTGTGTGTGTGTGTGTGTGTGTGTGTGTGTGTGTGTGTGTGTGTGTGTGTGTGTGTGTGTGTGTGTGTGTGTGAAGCCCAGTCCTTCCTCATGGGCATTCATTGATGACAACTAGGACTTGTTCTGTGCTGAGGAATAAGAGCTGCTGGGTGCTCTCTCTTTGGGTTCACAGGAGCTGAGGACTTTAGCCTCCTTCTTCCCCTTCTGTTCCACTCCAAGCACAGCATAAGAAAGGCACAGTGGTGAGATGACTAGCAGGGTTGGGGCTGGAGCAGGAGAAGCTGCAGAGCCTGTCTCCTCCTTACGTTTTATAGCTTGCTTCTCAACCCTGCCTTCCAGGACATGGACTTGGAATCAGAGTGGAGCTAACTGAGTCAGTGAAAATGTGCTCAATGGGCCTGTGAGTTTAACTCATCCCTGTGAGACTGTGGGAAAAGAGTCTGTGAGAGCTGGTTCTTCTTTTGTGTCCTGATCAAACCCTGGACTACCAAAATGAAGCCATTTTCTTGGCTTTGTTGTTGGCTAAATTTAAGTCCTCATTGGTGTATGTTTCTGGCAGTAATTGGCAGACCAGTAAATGAGCCAGATTCTGTATCTCTCCATATTGCAGCAGCCTCCATTTGAGCATGTTGTTCTTGCATTAAGGGACTCCAACCCCCAGCCTATTCAGAGTCCTCCAAGTGATATAGGGGAAGTTGAGTTTCTCAGCTATACCTTGAAATCATTATTCAGTGAGGAGTCCACACATTGGTAGAGATGTCCATGACAACATTCTTAGCAATATCCTCCTTTAATGTTGTTTCTTGCCCAGTGAGTTCCTTTTGCCATCTTCTAATTTGGTTTTGTTCTTGTGTACCTTCAAGAATGTTTGTTCTTGCCATATATCTTTTCCTGAGCTGGTGGACTTGAGGTTCATATCCATTCAGAGGATGTCAAGGGTCATTCCCTTGCTTAGTTTTCTCAGTGTTCACTGCCACTTCTCTCCTTATCTTAGGTGGAATGATACCAACAATAGGGCATATTTTCTCAACTGGTGTAGGTTTTGTTAGGGTTTGTAAGTCTTTGCCCCACACCCTAACTGGATTGCAAGGCATATTGTGACTATGATGTCTTTAAGGTTCTGCTGCAGGAACACACAGGTGTTGGGACTTTATCCTGGTGTGTTCTGTGGGCCACTGTATATAGATGGGAGCAGGATCACAGGCTCTTTAGCTTGGACTCACCAGGGGCTTGGCTGAGCTGCTTTCCAAAGCTAGCTTCAATGCTGCTTCGCTCCACTGATGCCAGCTCGTATACTGGACTTCCTTAAGCTTCAATGCTGAACTTGACTGAGCGTTCTCTGCTATCAAGTCTGGACAAAGGTTCCTGCGCATTCCACTTGAGGACTGAATCCTGATGATGGCTTTTGCCTGACAATCCATCTGTGTCGGCCGAGCAGAGAAGGACTACTTTGGGTAAGCCTCCATCAGGAAGATAGAAGCTGTAAAACTCTGTTGCTTGGTCTGTGATTACAGCTTGTACTTACCCTACTGGACTGGACTGTATAGACTTGTATAGACTTGTATATAAAGCAACTGAACTGTCTCAGTGGGCTCAACTGAGAGAACATTTCTGCTTTGTGTTGCACTGTATATACTTGCACCTTTTACTTCCTGAGTAAACCAACTTTGTTTGCCTTTGAACCAAGAACTGTCTGCCTATTTTTGCCACAAGGGGCCAACCTTGCCAGGTGTCCACCTCTTGCTAGCCGCTGCACACCACTCCACTACCATTGTACACCAACAGGTTTGAGACATCCTGTCACTATACGCATGGGTTCATTAACAGTGACATCAACTTGTTTTACATGTGTGGATGCACTCCATCCTACAGCAGCATATTCTGCTGTAAAGACACTCAGAGCCAAAGCTGATGTAAGCAGCATGGATAGTTGAGTTCCCCATTTATAGTTTGTGAATTTTCTGATTATGATGTTCCTTGTACAAACTTTGGTTTTGGTATTCTGTGAGAACTGGTGCTGAAACTGTAATAAAAGTTGAGAGCAAGCAAAGCAGGCCTTCACCCACAGAGTTTGCCTTGGGCAGGCAACTGGCAGGGTGCAGACATAGGAAATTTTGAGTTGATTGAAATAAATCCACAACAGCTTCACTATTTGGAGACTATACGTTGTTTCCTAGGTTGAATGGTGTGTGGTGGGCAGGCAAAAGACCTCTATTCTAGATGCTTTCAGCTTGGCACTAGACAGATGAAACAAAAAAAGGAAAGAAAGCTGTTCTCCAGGTTCTACAGGTAGAACAAACAGCTAAAATTATTTAGCTCTGTATTATGAGTAATTGTTTGAATGGAAAAGGTCACAAGTTGAATTCCTGACATCTTCAGGAGAAAGAAACGCATGCAGTAGTATTGGGAAACATTCAGTGGGAGTCATCAGAGGACTGCTACAATCCAAGAGTGGACTAGGCCATAGGAAATTGACTCCATGGTCTGGTTTGCCTGTAACACTAAAATGTAGTCTAGTGTTATGTGTATAAACCTCAGCTTCATCTGCATCTCCTTCACTTATTGTCTCCAATGTGGCTATGGGAAGAAAGGAACCAGAGATAGACAGATGTTTAATTTCCCAAAAAAACCTGTCCCGGTTGATGATATTTTTAGCCTTCTGCAGTGTAACTTACATGAACAGAATTTCAGCTACTTTTTCTATTGCATGTTGACATCTAAATGAGGGCTTATATATTTAGAAGTTTGTTTAGAAGGGGATAAATGAACCCTTAAGGAATAATAGCAAAACCAGAGAAATTACCTTTCCTTCATTTTTCTTTTCCTTGCCCTTTCTTTCTTTTCCATAGCAAGGGACCACCTCTGAATTTATGGATGGTGTTTCACTTGACAAGAATCTTTTCCCCATGACTATCAAGGTTACCCAGCATCCTTAAAAGGTTGGTTGGAATAAGATAAGATCGGATGCATTGATCCAACAGAAATGCCTGAACAAGATAAGTTCTGTAGATAGAGTCATTGTGAAGGACAGAAAGGAGTGTGTGTGTATGTGTAAGCAACCAGATAACTAACTTGAATTTAAAAGTGATGGACTAAAACTCAGGAGGCCTGGGTTTGAATCCCCACTAGGGCATAAAATCTCACTATGGGTCTAGAACTAGTTAAACCACTGCTTAAACATCTTGGAACGTGGAACAGGGACTGTGGTGGCTCAAGTGGCTAAGATGCTGAACTCGCTGACTGGAAGGTCAGCAGTTCAATTCCTGAGTACTGCAGGACAGAATGAGGTCCCGTCTCTGTCCCAGCTCCTGCCAACCTAGCAGTTTGAAAGAAAGAAATTGCAAGTAGATAAATAGGGACCAGTTCGGTGGGAAGGTAAACAGCACAGTTGAGGCATGCCTGCCACATGTCTACAGAAGTGTCTGCAGCCGCAGACAGTGCTGGCTCTTTGGCGGTAAACAGAGATGAGCACTGAACCCTAGAGTTGGATATGACTGGCTTTCAACCAAGGGCAACCTTAAATTTCTCAATTACTTTGAAAGTCCAATTAGCGCCAGTATAGATCAGTTCCAACTTGATTAAACATAACAACAAAAGGCTGCTTATAGTGTTTCATTTCATTAGCAAATGTATGTGTAAAAAACTCACTAGATGGAGCTTTGCAAATGCTAGGAGCTTCAGAGAAATACACATGATTTCTTCAAGTGTGAGACACATACTTTTAACATGAGATTTTCCTTTTTCTCCTGCTCTGTTGCCTGTTTTGATTGAAAAAGTGACACACACACACAGGTCCCACCAGCAAACACTTTACACCAGGGGTGCCCAACCTATGGCCTGGGGTCCAGATCCAGCCCCAGACACCAATTCATCTGGCCCACAAAGCCCTCATCACTCCCAGAAGTGGAAGTAAAAGCTCCCTGTACTTCTGCTTCCAGGAGCAACGAGGGCTTTGTGGGCTGGATGAATTGGCATCGGGGCCGGATTTGGCCCCTGGCCATAGCGACCAGCCCCTTGAACCACGTGACCAGCCCACGATCCAAAAAGTTTGGGCACCCCTACTTTATACAGATTTTTTTTAAAAAAATCCAATGTTAAGAGTATTAGTTTAAAGTGAGGTAGAAATTGGTACATTCTGTCCTCCACTGTGATGAGTAAAGAAATCCTCTGCAGACAAATTGAATTTTCTCAGGTCTTTAAATCCTTAGGCAGCCAGAATCTCTAAAAAGCTGCCTACAGAAAAAAAAATAACCTGAAACATGTGCTTTAGGCCACCATATATTGGGAGAATGTGAATTTGTAGCTAAATGTACCTTTAGTGACAAAATATTCATTACAAAATCTTACAAATATCACACACACACACACACAAAGTCTTCTCTCCCTTGGCGACCACGTTCCAAGATATCTGTTGTTATGTATGGCCACTTTTGTTACACCCTGTAGATTTAATGACATTCACTTTCTCTCAGCACTTTCTTCCTACCCCATTTACAGTTATAACAACACAGATATTTGCTACAGTACTGTTGTAAATGACTCTCTTAATTTCAGCCCCTACCTTCCTTTTACAATAATAGCAATGAATTACAATACAAATTTGTTGGAGGCCTTTTTCTTTTTTAGCCATAGCTCAAAAGCCTCTGCAAGACACAATTTAAACTTTAACTGGCATGGGAGTTTGTCACAATGCTTAAAAGCTCAAACTCTCCACATTTTCATGTTACTTATGACCTGAGAAAGATCATGAATGTCTCTTTGCTTCTGTCTTCTCCAAGGGAATCTGGAAACCACATGGATGTCTCCACTATTTTCCATCACTTCTGCTGCCTCACCAGCATTGATAGAACTTTATCCAGAAAATCCAATTGGTTGGTGTATTTCAGTGTATGTGTGCTTGTGCATTTTGAGTGTAGTGGCCTAACAACCAGCGGCACCCAAATAGGCACCCCCACAACTCCCTGTCCAGCTACTTCCCATGGTGCCCTTCACGCCCCTGGGTTCGCCCCAGTTAGCTGGAACTGGTAGCAGAAATTCTGGCTGGCCCTGCCCATCTGAGTTTTGAAATAAAGTACAGTAAAATCCCAGGTTACAACAGCCTCAGTTTAAATTTGCTTCGGTTTACAACAGCAAATCCTATGGAAATGCCATCCCGGTTTACAAATGTTTAATGTATTTGTTTTGGGTTATAACGATCAATTCAGGACCATTTTTTATTTTTCAATGCATCCCTATGGACGTTTTGGGTTATAATTTTTTTGGGTTACAATGGAGGCTGTTGGAACAGACCTCCATCAGAACCTGGGGTTTTACTGTAGTCCTAATTTGGGTCCAACAGACAGTGGCTTTTCCACTGGCCACACCCATCAAACCACACCCACAGAGGAGGTAGTAAATTTTTTTGAATCTCACACCTGCTAACAACACACTCCTCCAAATATTATTTGTTGTTTGCCTCCGACAAACCCTACAATATTATCATTACAAATTATAATGTTTCTGATCATTAAAGATAAAACAATGGTTAAAATGGATTGCCTCTTTTTAATCAATGCAGATTTATGACTTCTTGCCAATGTGAGAAGTGGCATATTCTTATCAGTGAGAAGAGATAATGCACAACAATTGTCCCCCCCCCCCCCCCAGTATTTTTGGTAGTTATGAATCATATTTCAAGGAACAGCTGGAACTGGTGATCAGGTTTTGACTTTAGATTTCAATTTTCCTGCGTGATTGCACAAATCTCACAATCATGAGGTTTTAATACAAACGCGAAATTACAACTCCGTTTTTGGCAGAGAGAACAAATAAAAAGCTAACAGGAAAGCTTATTTTATGTATGCCAAGTAGAGATGGGATTTTCTTGTTTCCCTTTAGCTACAGACTAATTAAATAGTTTCCTTGGCTTCCTTAATATGGATGGATGCTCCTGGGATTCTCTGAACATTAGCTAGCAAGCATCTGCCATCAGAATTCCTGTCCTTATATGACCATATCTAATTTAACAGGATGGTGCTTTTAATTTGACCAAAGCCAGCAGCCCTGAAAGGGGAAAACAAGAAAACAAAACCCCACCACCTTAGGCCAGGCTATATTATTTCCATCTAGCTGCCTAGATGTCAAGGGTGTAAGGAGGACTTTTCAGCTTTTTAAATTTCAGCTCTAACATTTGCTTAATATACTTACTTTATTACCATTTACTACAACTTTGTATGGTTCTTTTTCAGCTGTTCAGGAGTGACTTTGTATTGATGGAAATAAAAGTTCCTATATGTTAATGAATGCTTCTTCATGCAGATGAGCACACTGTAGATTGAATTTTGTAGTTTGCAGAGTTTTACCAGAGAAAGTTGGTTTTGGGGAGATACAGCATTGGCATGGTGTCATTTTATGAGC
This sequence comes from Furcifer pardalis, assembly GCA_030440675.1. Classification (NCBI taxonomy): domain Eukaryota; kingdom Metazoa; phylum Chordata; class Lepidosauria; order Squamata; family Chamaeleonidae; genus Furcifer; species Furcifer pardalis. Next base: position 38,436,013 of record CP126896.1, read on the forward strand.
CTTGATCAATTAATTTCATAATGGAAATTGGTTTAGGCCTTTTGAAACAGATAAAACAAAATTAAGCAACTAATCATTTTGATTTGACACCAATATTGCAAGAGATGACTGAGGTTTACTAGCTAATGATGGCTCTGGTGACTCATAACTGTATCCTGCCTTACTCACTTATTTTTCATTGGTGATTCTGTAGTAAGCTATGTAATTGGAAACCTTGCATATACAGTAATTCAGTCTCGGAAAGGTTTACTTTAGTTTTTTCCTGCCTGTTGTCAGCCCATAAAAGAGCTTTAAAAAGCATTTAAAATAGGCAATTCATTGTGAATCCATGCCTTGGTTTTCATTATCCATATACTGTATATTCCACAATTCTTACTTTGACCAATTACTACTTTTTATATTTTTCTTTTTTATTCATCTGCATACATGATCATTATTCTCTTTTCAACAATATTGCATAGAAAATGACATATGCATTATTCATTTTCCCATTAAATAGCAGATTCAGGAAGAAAAACACACCTGCAAGTAAGCAAAATTCCTCATTACCTGGTTGTACCAGAAAACTATTTCCGTGCCCCTGATTATCAAAGGAGGTAACATTCACCTTTAAACTTCTGTGGTGCAAAACATATGTGCAGTTGTGGGAATCTATGCATTTGTAACTGGATTGATTCGGTTCATTGTTAAGAAAATCAATCAGGCACACTAGAGTTTTTGTTAGTTCTCTGTGCTAGGGTGGCATTGTATCACTTGTCAAAAATTGTTTAAAAACAAAAGTTGAGGAGGATGAATTGAGGGGAAAGATGAAGGAAAAGGGTGGGGAAGAGGGTGGTGTTAATAAGATGAGAGGCTGAAAACTTTTGTTATTGGAGGTGTAGTGTGGAGTCTTGCAACGAGATAACATGCAACAATTATTCCAATAGTGTATCATTGGTGCAGTATAGAAAATTTCCAATCAACCTAAATAAACCTGGGACAACCTCCCTGTGTAGCTGAGACTTTGTCTCACTTTAGCACAACTAATAATTTGCACTTCTTCTCTTTACTCACTCCATCGTTCTCCATGTAAGCTCTTATGTCATGTTTTGCATATAACAGGCCCATATGTTACCGAACTGCTTAGTTTCATGTCTAGTGAATGTGCTTCCATACCAATTCTTTCTTCTTCATGCATTCCATGAGGATTATGAAGAGATGCTGGGCCTGCATTCGAGTGTAGGTGAAAGTCTTCTGGATTGTAACAAGCAATTGATCCCTCAGAGACTCATTGATTAGTCTGAAATTCAAAAGACAAAGAAGATTATAATGTATTAACACATAAGCAAGTAAACAATAGTCTACTAATCTGTGTTTAAAACACACACACAGAGGAATTCTAAATACTGCATTGGCATGTGCACATATACATGTTCATGTGTGCGGGTACACATACACAAACCTATTCTTACTCATGTGATTTAGTCTGCTTCTCAGCGTGAGGAAAGGGGATAGGTTGAAGAAGTCACTTAAACTACAAACAACTGATGTCTTGGCCATTGGGAACCCTGACCAATATCTCCCAAGAATAAATCTTTGAAACGTTATATTTTAAGGGATAGGATTCCAAGCATCTCCCTGTCAGCATGGGCAATATCCATATTGGCTGGGGAATTCCATAGCCCAAAAACGAGTTATCCCTAGTTCTGCCTGCGATCTTATGAGAATTTCCCCCACATGCTTTCACAAGCAGATCATTTTCTGTTTCAAAAATGAAAACTGTGCTATAGAAACAGTCCCAATTCTTTATTCTGCATTTTTATCACACTTGCAGAATTATGGCAAATACACAGCCCTGCCTAGCAGGTAAAAAAAAGTGTAGCTAAGCATGCATGAGAATGTTTCAAGTTGTTTTGCTCAGAGAAGCAAAAGAAAGAAAGTCTCTCAAGCTGACAAATGCTGAGTTTGAAAAACAAACTCTGCTGTTGAATCAGGACTTGGTTATAATTTCCAGGGCCATCACTTGGAAGCATATTCACTACAAGGACTTCCTTAATTAATTTAGTGTGCAATTGCCATGCTTGGATCACTTTATGATGCTTTGATGTGCTGAGCATTTACTTCTGTCTGCAGGTAAAGTACATTCTATTGAAGAGATCATTTATTGTGCAACCACTGGGGCATTTCCTAATGTTTTTTAATGAATAATTAGTCACTGTATCTCCTACCTTGGAAACCCAGGTTATTCTCTTACAGTGTTTTCCTAACTTGCTTGCAACATCATGCACTACATTCCTTTTGACTACTCAACATGACATTACTCCCACAGTAAGAAGACCTTCCCATGGCATAATGAGGTGCCTTATGTCGGTCTCTCCTCACATTTTTGACACTATTAAAATTCATTAATGTGTGAAACTAACAACAGTCACAAGAGGCTGTTCTGCACTGGTTTACATCTGTCAGTTCAGCTCTATGTAGGTCCCATCATCTACTGCAGGGGTTCTCAGCCTTTTTAAGCTGTGGGTCGATCCATGCCCCTTCAGACAGCTGAGTGGGCCAGACTGGTGGTTCCGCCTGCCATAAATGCTGCCGCAAAACATGTCCACAGCTGTCATAAACACATTTACAGCAGCCGTGGGTACATTTATGGCTGTTGTAAATGTGTCCACTTCTGTTTCCAGTGGCGGTGGCAGTGACATGGGCCACATGAAATGGTGCCATGGGCCACGTCTGGCCCAGAGGCTGTAGGTAGAGAACCAATGCTCTTGTTGTTGTTGTTTAGTCGCACAGTCGATTTTGACCCTTTGCGACCCCATGGGCCACTGTCCGTCAGGCATTTCTGTCCTCCAACATCCTCCTCAACTCGCTCAGCTTTGTACCCATTGTGTCTACAATACCATCTAGCCATCTCATTTTTGGCCGCCCCCTTCTTCTTTTGCCCTCCACCTTTCCCAGCATCAAGGCTTTCTCAAGCGAATCCTCTCTTCTCATTTGATGTCCAAAGTACTTTAGCTTCATCTTTACTATTTGACCTTCTAAGGAGCAGTCAGGGTTGATTTCTTCTAAGATTGACCTGTCTGTTCTCCTTGCTGTCCAGGGGACTCTCAAAACACTCCTGCAACACCACATCTCAAAGGCATCTATTCTTCTGCGCTCAGCTTTCCTAATGGTCCAGCTCTCACAACCATACATTGCCACAGGGAATACCATTGCTTTGACTATATGAATTTTTGTTTGCAATGTGATGTCTCTACTTTTCACTATGTTCCCCAGGTTTCTCATAGCTTACCTCCCAAGAATCAGTCGCCTTTTGATTTCATGGGTGCAATCACCATCTGCAGTGAGCTTTGATCCTAAGAAAGTAAAATCTGCCACTGCTTCTACTTCTTCCCCATCTATTTTCCATGGACTGATAGGGCCTGTTGCCATGATCTTGGTTTTCTTGATATTGAGTCTCAAGCCAGCTTTTTCACTTTCTTCTTTCAACCTAATCAGGAGCTTTTTAAAGTCCTCCTCACTTTCTGCCATTAGGGTAGTATCATCTGCATATCTCAAATTGTTGATGTTTCTCCCAGCAATTTTGATCCCAAATTGTGATTCCTCCATCCCTGCATTGCGCATTATGTGCTCTGTGTATAAGTTGAATAAACAGGGTGACAAAATGCAGCCTTGTCTTACTCCTTTTCCTATTCCAAACCACTCTTTCATTCCGTATTCTGTCCTAACTGTTGCATCTTGATTCATGTACAGGTTTCTCATGAGGCATATAAGGTCTTCTGGTATTCCCATCTTGGAAATATAACTGTAGCTAAGTAGCCATCTACCTTTAAATCAGTGGTTCCCAACAGGGGGTGTACACCCCACAAGGAGACTTCAATTCCCAGATGCCTAAGTCAGTATATTGGCTGATCAGTGCTTTGGGGAATTGACTTAGGCTTCTAGGAATTGATGTCCAAAAACCAAAGGTTGGAAAACACTGCCTGAAATAGAGATGTCTGTATCCAAATATCAATAAATAAAAAGTTGCTTCTCATAAAAAGTTGTAGTCTTCCATCTCTCTCCCCCCCCCCTTAAGATTCAAGACCAATTGGCAGAACACATCATATTCTGGAATTTTGAGGCATAATAGGATAAATATGAAAATAACAGCTCACATTCTGCTTCTCATAAGACAAGTGAAGCAGGTCAAGTTCTCAACGGGAGACTGAAGTCATTGGTTGACTGGTGAAAATAAACAAGGAAATGCTCAATCCACAATAGAAGACAATATTAGCAGTGGGAGGTAATGCCACAGTTTTGATAAGGCTGTACATTCCCTAAAAGCTTGTTGGACTATTGGTGACCCAAGGCCTGAGTTATCTAAGGTGCCCAAACTTTTCGGGTTGTGGGCCAGTCACATGGTTCAGCGGGTCAGTCATGTGGTTCAGCGGGCTGGTCACTGGGTTCCTCCCACAGGAAGTGGAAGAAAAACACACCTTGCAATCTGTTTTGCAACAGGATGAGATATATTTAAAGCAGCCATTTTCTCTGCTTAAACCAGGGGTACCCAAACTACGGCACACAGGCCATATCCAATCCGCACCACCAATTCATCTGACCCACACTGCCCTCGTCACTCCTGGAAGTGGACGTATGGGTATGTTTTACCACACTCTCAGATGGGGAACTGGGGCTTTAAAAGCAGTTTTTTGTAGCTTGTGGCAATGAACCAGTAATTACAGTTTCAACTAACTGTAACAGGACAGGTATCTTGACTTGCTTTTTGGATGAGTCCTCCTCTTCAGGATGACCCCTGGAGAAAACATTTGAAAGCAATACAGTTAAAAAGGCCATCTTGCTGGTTACTTCCTGCCAGACTACTGAAGGCAGGAACACCTGGAGATTGGCATACCAAGGGCTACAGATTGACTTAGAGCTATTACTAAAGCTCTTCAACAAAAGAGCCCTTGCAAGTCAGAGATTGTCTTGTACAAGAAATAGTTTCTTCAGGACAACTTTTAAAGTCATCCTTGTCTATCATATTTCAGACATTTCTTAACTATATTAGTTTAAAGTTACCCTTTCCTTATTTAAAATCGGATCAATTGTTGTGTAAAGCTTAAAGGATAATATTTACCAAGGGTCATAGCATTTTGATTTATGCCAACTATTCCATGGTATGTACACATCACATGCAAAAGTACACTGAATCATTGTAAAACTGAATATTGCAAAGAAGAGGTAGTTCAACTCTTCCTATTGGTTTACTCTAGCCAAGAAATATTACATTTAAACTACTTTATTTTTCAGTGGGTACTACTATTCACAGAAGTTTAGTGTCAGAGTAAAATGCTTAATATAATATTAGCTATTGGTTTGGCTCCCTGACAATGGAATGGCCAGTCACTGTATCTATTAATGTTTTTTGGCTGTTGAGATTGTGGAACAATCTGTTGTTGGATTTAATAATTCAGATAAATCAACCCTCTAAAGTAGGGATCACCAGGTCATGGATTGGTACTGGGCCATGGGCTGTCCTGAGCCGGGCCATGGGGGTGAATGGGACTGGAAGCTCTGAGGGCACCCTTCTGCCTTTAACATGCTCCACTAGGTCTGCCGGGCAAGCAGAGTGAGAGCATGGGCTTCAGACACAGCAGATAGGCAGATGGCCGGATCCCTCCTCCACATTGCTTAACTGTGGTGGGGCTCTGCCCCCATTTGTGTGCAGTAAGATACCTCATTGCTCAAGTTGAATGGTTATCAGTCTGTGAAAAAATTGGTTAGCATGAAACCAGTCTGTGGTGCAAAAAAGTTTGGGGACCCCTATGCTAAAGTGTGAAAGCCTTTACACTTCGGTCATTATTTTTTCTTTTAAACATTGCAATTCTGCCATCATTTAAGTGAGTCATATTCTATAGCCACAACTAATGTAATCAGATATGAGACACAGAAATTATTAAGAAAACCACTCTTATTGTGTAAAACAAATAGCTGAATGGTGCCATTTATTCTATTATTTCTTTTTTTAAAAAAAATTAAGTGATTCCCCTATTCAACCTGAAGTGCAATGACCTTAAAAAAACAAATTAAAAGTTGAAGAATCAAACTTCTATGATGAAACAAATAAATACACACTCATTTTTGAAAACCAGAATGGAGTTTTCTACCTGCAGAAGACCAAACAGAAAGTTCTTTTTGTTCTTTCCTTAAGATGAAGAAGCTTTTTTTTTAATGGAGGTTCATTTTAGCTCCCTGAACTGCTTGTAGGCAAAGCATTAAACATTTCCTCTCCCAAAACTGCAGTTGCAATAAAACACATAGCTTTTGGGGTTGAAGTGCCCTTAGAGTTAGACACTTTATGGTAAGGAATGTATAGCCCTCCAGATGCTGCTGGAATACAACTACCATTATTCCTAACTAGTATAGCTGGTGGAATGGATTGATAGGAAGTTCAGTGTAACATTTGGAGGGCCACATATTCTTTTTACCTGCTCTACATTGATCACTTTAGCAATACATCTGCCTTACAAATCCCAAGAATTGTTTATAGCTGACAGAGTTTAAACTGTGTTCCTAGGAACACAAGGGTTCCTCATAAACTTGGCAGGGAATCTTCACTGAAAAGATTAGCAAAGGCACACAATGTTCTCTAAAAGAAAGCTTGTCTGGTAGCATTACTGATTTTCCTCTGCAACACATAACCACAGGGTAACATTTAGGTTATTTTAGGACACATAATCAGTTTTCACAGGGGGATATTTTGATGCAGCAACCCTGGCCAATGCTCTATTGCAGCATGCAACTTCCTTAGCAGACAATGGTTGTGGACCCTAAGGGTAGGACATTTAAAAATCATTAAATTACAATAGCAGCACAGCAGGAGATTCTGAAGTACAGGCATTCATTAAAGCCTCCAAACCACACTCTCAAGGCGCACCTGTTGATCCACACCTATATCTGTGCACGTATGATACCTACGCACTCAAAAGTAAGAGTTTACAGCACAATACACAACACCCAGTGGATCATACAGTAGTATGATTTATTAGGACAAGCTGTTAGTCGTACAGTAGCGAGCTACTACTAGCCAGCACTGTAGTGCTTAGGACATTTGATTTTGGCAGGTTTCCTTGAGTGATTAAAAAATCATACAGCTACATTTTCTGTAGTATATGAACAGGATGTCTCACTATTCTTTCTGGGTTTCTTTAAGAATATTTCTTGAAAATAATGGGTGCCACTCCATCTTTAACAATTTTTATTGATTCAGTAAGGAATGGTAGACTGAATAAGAGAAAGTTGCCATGCATTTTTATAATTTTTGGTTTTTAATGTTAAAGTTGCTATTTTATTCATATAAAAAAACTTAATGACAGATTGAATCATAGCATCACTGAGTTGGATTCTACACCTCCAACACACGCCTTCCATTTCTTTTGCATTCTTCATGTGACATTGCAACTACTGTATTATTACCCTGACTTACTTCTCCTTTGATTCTATTGATTTAATGTAGAAGTGTTTCTTTATCATGTGATTACAACCAATTGGGGATTACACAGTAGCAATGATTGCAAATGGCAGAAGGGGAGCTTGTGGGAGCATTTGACTGAGCCGGTTTACTGAGCTCCTGTGACTGGGAACACACTCAACTATGGAGGCCTATAAACACTTGCTCAAAACTTCATGTCTGCTTGCTTGACCTCTGAATGAGCTAATAAGGTTACATTTGAATCTTGCTGAGCCCTATTCATGATTTCAGACTTCATGGATTCACAGAGTTTCAGAATATGCTGGTTCTGTGATTTTTTTTAATGGCAAAAGCATTTCACTTCTCCTTTGTAATGGGAAGGTAGGAGGAAAGGCAATGGTATGAGCATATAACAAAATAATCCCCATTTTAAATGGTGCTTTTTTGTTATCTTTTTACCTACCTAAATGTGTTTTAGTACTTTCAAAATGGCGATTCCAAATCTGGAGGAGGAAGAAGAATGTAAACAATATGTGCCTCATGGAATTGGAGAGATGGAACTTAATGTATGATTGACATGTCTTGCTGTAAGATCATTGGTTGGAATCCCTAAGGGAGAGGGCCAGAGGTGTAACCCAGATATGCAGGCACACATACTCAGTCATTCTCTCTCTGGAATGCTCTGCTTTTAACTTGCCAAGATGTAGTGGCTTGAGAAAGGAGGAGGGGGCGTGGGCTTTCCCTAGAATCCTTTAGCTTGCTTTATTTCTGCTTTGAAATGCTTCCTGAACTTGTGATGGACTGTATCCTGTACCTTGCTATGCTTACAATATATTTCTAAAATTCTTGAAGAGACTTGGAGTGACTACTTGGTACGCTACCTGATTCTACACTAGTTTCCATGGCACCTTTTGTTCACTACCTAGATTTCGGTCAGGATTGGCTGGGCACACTGATAGGAAAAGCTCTGAACTGCTGAGTCCGATCTGGAGAAGGACGGCAGGATCAGGTACAATCCCATCGCCAGGACGTGGAAGGACTACCGGGTCCTACCTGGGAGTAAGCAGATTGTTACAGAGCACATTGTCAAAGTAATCAAGAAATTCCTCTGTTTTGCTATACCATCCTAGTGTTTTCATTGATCAGCAGTGCTGCATGGCACAAACTGTGTAACACTGGCATAGGGATCCTTTGGCCCCAAAGTGCGTCCTGGCGATCAGTTTGCAAAAAGGGTGCAAAAACCTCCATGCTTCCAAAAGAGACATAAATATTTGTGGAACATAGGTATGTCTCATCCTAACAAAATCACATCTCCAATTTGTGTACCAATCAGCGGAGTCATAAAAGTTAGACTTGATTATGCACACTACACAATCTGGTAACATTTCACTCCTCAGGGAAGTTTAAATCAGTGCTTCCCTGTTTTTGACCATGCCCTACCTAATTATCTATAAAATGCTGATCTCCCCTCTGTAACATATAATTCTTATTATTCAAAAAGTGAACTATTCATGTGGAGGAATCCTAAAAGGCAAATAACTGTTGATAATTCATTCTTGAATTGCCCCCAGTAAAATCAAATTTCTCCCCTGTGAGGCACATTGGGATCCATAGCTTTATATCAGGGGTTCCCAACCTATGGTCCATTCATCTGGCCCACATCATCCTCACCACATCTGGAAGCAGAAAACGTGCCTGCGCATGTGCAAAACTCTGCCATAAATGACCTGTGGCTGTTATAAATGCGTTTACGATAGCTGTCGTACTTCCGCTTCCAGGTGTGAGGAACAACGTGACTGGCCTGCTCAATCATATGACCAGCCTACAGCCTGAAAAGGTTGGGAATCCCTCTTTAAATGATAGAAATCTATTGTTTTCATAATTTTTTTTAAAAAAGGAAATGTTGAATATGTTAGGGATCAACAATGCACATGGGGGCATTTTTTAAAGTACAAAATGTTCTTGTAGGTGCCACTGCATTTTGGTATGTGAGGAAAGCTGTATGGGGCAGGCATGGTCTTCTGTTATAGAGACAGTTGTCTTTCAAAATTTGGTCTATCTTGATGGTGAAAGACAGGCTACACAAAGCTGTATTTTGTCTAAAATGTCACTTTAGAAATCCTGCCTACTTGTATGTGATGGGACTTAAAATGTCAGTTTAAATGTGCAGACGATCCGTTTTGAATTTGACCTGAGTATTTGGAGTAAAAGAGAAAATAGCCTCGAGTGTTGGGAGTATAAGACATTTTGAGCATACACTAGTGTCAGAACTAAACTGGAATGGAACTAGGCTTGCCTATGCCCTTGGCTCCTGTTTAGATAAAATATTAGAAATCTCCAGTGTATTTCTCTCCCAACGATTTCCCAGAAGACTCACTGAAACAGGAAGAGAGGAATAAAAAGCATATAAACAAAAGGTAGCAGTCTTTCACAGTGTGGCATCCTCCTGATGTGTTAGGCTGCAATGCCCATAATGCTTGACAATGCTTATGGGAGCTGGTCACAAAATTTCCAAGACGCCATACTGGAGAGGGCTGACACATGAGATAGCTGTATTTTTTATGTACAAAATATCAGGGGAAATGAGGAGTGTACAGTATTTTGTAGTAGTTGGCATGCTGGATTGGGACACAAAGTTCAAGCTATTTAGTCCCCAGTGAATTATGTGTTAATTCATCTTTCTCAGCTATCTCACAGGATTCTTATGAGGATTATGTCAAAAGGAGAAGAGCTAAATATGTCACCTTTATCAGAGGAATAGATGGAGGTAAGTAAAGGTAAATGGCTCCCTTGCTCTATGGGACAATGCTCATCTCTGTTTACAGCCAGTGCTGTCTGCATCTGCAGATGTTTCTTTGGTCATGTGGCAGGCATGACTAGATGCCAAAGTGAATGGAATGCTGTTACCTTTTCCACTGAAGTAATACCTATCTATCTACTTGTAATTCTTGCTTCTGAACTGCTAGGTTAGCAGGAGCTGGGACAGACAATGGGAGCTCAGTCCATCATGCACCACTCAGGACTCAAGCAGCTGACCTGCCGACCTCCCAGCCATCAAGCTCACCATCTTAACCACTAAACCACCACATGTAACAAAAACCTAGCTGATGTACAAGTGCTGGAGCACATTCCCCAAAAGTATCATACATGTTTTCCCCAAAGCAAAATGCATTTTTTGTTTATCCTGATAACAAGATAATGCCAGGTATTTTCTTCCCTTGGTCCAATTGGAGAATCCTACAAACAAAGCACACATTAGAGCAAGTGATTGGCTGCTTTCCTGTAAGTAGGAGATTTGCATAATATGGTATGTGAACTGTCACTTAAGTTTTTGCCATAATGAAATAAATTCTGCTTATATTGTGATGCTTCTAGGCCACTGGCAAGACCTGGTATTTTCCTGTGTGATTTCTTGATGATTCAATAAAGCAGAACTAATTGTTACCAAGAATAGAAGGAAAATAGCCTTTGCAAAATAAATCATGCGTAACTGGCTTCTGCCACCTGTCACAAAACCGAGAGCCACTGGAAGCCTGCACCCCTTGTTTCCAGAAAGAGAGCTGCATGACATTGACCAGAGAAAGAACAGCTGTAGGAAGTTTAATTTGCCTTTCCTGCCAGAATATATACATATATATATAGTTTTCTGTAGTTTAATTTCATTATTTTTAAAGCTACATGAAAACTGCTTTATTGTTTGCTTTCTGATATAGCTCTAACTTAAAATAATAATAAAATTGAAATGATATCTACCGTATCCTTCAGCCAGATTTAAAAAATGATGTAAATTATTTCTTGCTGCAAGATTTGATTCTTACCTATGTTGAACTGGTAGGGATGGAAGGTTGTGTAAAGAGACTGCAGAGTACTAGATGGATATAATTCCATTAACTCTCCTAGGATCTACCCGATTGGGATAGAGTCGGGTCTACCTGATTGGTGCGGGATAGTAAATATGAGTAAATAAAAATAAAATAATAATTGTTTACAAGAACAATGAAAAATGCACACATTTGTATTGAATGAAGTCTCAAAGATAATGCTTAAAACTGTAAAGGAAAATGGATCTAATTATTTTCTTCAATTAAAAATGTTGTAATATATATTCTCTTTTCAGGTGTAATAATGAATTGCAAGCCAAACTAGCAATTATTTTATTTTATTATTTATTTATTTTTATTTTTAGGATTTGTATTGCTGCCCAATTCCAAAGACTCTGGTCTTTTTGCCATAATGAAATAAATTCTGTTTATAATGTGATGCTTCTAGGCCACTGGCAAGACCTGGTGTTCAATTTCACATTTATGAGTGTTCAATTTCACATTTCTTCATGATTGCAATTATAAGGTCAATGAGCTTTTTGAGGCTTTGCATCACTTATCATGGAGGTTTGGAGAATAATACAAAGATGTGTTCTTCCATCTGAACACAGGAATTTAAGAATTCCCTTGTTGGGTGAAACTCTACTTATGAGGAGGCCACACAGGTGATCAATTTCCTCTAGTCTTTGTTTCTAACATCTAATATATAGAGAGAAACTTCCTGGTTCTGGATTAGTAGCCACAGACTGTCCTTCATGAATATCTGTCCAATCTAATAGAGGACTCCATATACGTATAGTGGACATAGGAAAGGTAGCATTTTATTCCCACTGCTGATTTGTTTTTAAATATATTTTTTGTTGGAGACACAAAGAGAATTAGCTGATGCTTTAAAAATTATTGTGTTAAACAGTGCCCCTACTGAAAACACAAATTTAGCAACAATTGTGGAAATCTTTGCAAAATAAGATGCAGTGGTCTCAGGATTCTGGAAATGTCTGGATATGGTTTCTGTTTTATGTGCAAACACTTTATTCAGTTCTGACTACGTAATCAGCACCATTTATGTAAGTGGCCATGAAGCTTTACCAAATGTTCTGCCTCCCCAATATTTTATTTCAGATGTTTACAAAATTTCAGACTGCCGTGTTGGTTAAACTGGCATATTTTGTCCACTACTCATGAGATATAGTGTGAAGATAACAGTCTAATGTATAGGACTTAATGCACATAATTTCACTCTGGATTATGTTTTAATGAGTCCCAGAAGGCAAATAATTATTATTTAAATGCTTGTATGAGATGCTAACTGCAGGACACATACTTATTCAGTTATGGTGATACTGTACCTATGTTCTTTTTTTATTCTCCAGTTTCATTTACAACTGACTACTCATACAATATTTTCATGGATAATCGTTCAAAAAGATTTTCTCACTCTGCTTATGTCTCTTTGTACATCATGTATCTACTTAGCAAAAGATGAGGAACCTGAGCAAATACAGATGATTTGAGGCCATATGTTAAAGTATTCTTGGAATACAATCATTTCAGCATGTGAAACATAGTAAGTAAAGCCTTAAGAATGTGTCCTAGTTGTTACTGAAACAGAAGTGCTTATATGAAGTTTGTTCCAGCAAAGTCACTTTCCAACACAAGCTTGGGGTTGAATGAATTCATTCTCTCATTTGGCAGTCCACATGTATGCCAAGCATGCTGGAGAACAAAAATCCCAGCAGAATGGCTGCTTTCTTTGCTCTGGCAGATCCAGGAGAGACAGATGACAGGGCCTTGGCATCCTTCTGACTGACATGGAAATCTCTTTTGAACTGAGGCCCTGTGTCAAAGTGGATAATGTACACAGCACTAAATTGCATGCAGTCTTTCAGCTGTGAAGCCTGGTACACTACAATGAACAGATGAATTTCAGGATCTGGTCCATAGCCAATGTAAAAATATTGTGACTGACTTCAGTTTTTTAAAGTTCATACTTAAGAGTAGCAACTGCTAGTCCTAAACTATTGTTCACAGTGCTTTCTGCTAATTGAATTTGGGGAATCAGGAAAGATATAACATATAATAGTACATCAGTTCCCCATCTCTCTTCATCCTCCCACTATTCATCTGCTCTTGTGTCAATAATGCTTTAAATTTACCACATGAATCTTTTCTTTATACAGCTTTAGAAGCTCAACTGCTTGCCCTGAAACTGTGGGTATCCTTTGTCACATCAGCCTTCCAGTGGCTTTAAGTGCAAATAGTAAAACAGTTACACAATGGAGTGAGAATACTAAATTGTGCAGCCTTCCTGAGCTATTACTATCCCCAAATTTAAATATATGAACCAACCCCAAAATTTGGTTCAAACATTTATGCTCAAATTAAACCACATGGCAACAGTGCATATTTTAATGATATATTACTCAATATTTTCCATCATTCTTTCTCTTCCAAAATCCAGATGCTCTGAACATTTAGATTTATTATGAGCCCTGGAATGATGCAGAACATATAGATTAAGGATAGATGAAGGGTATCAAACTCAGATGAATGTAAAGAAGCAAAGGTAAAGGTCACCCTTGCTCAAAAGCCAGTCATATCTGACTCTAGGGTTCAGTGCTCATCTCTGTTTATAGCCAAAGAGCCAGCACTGTCTGCGTTTACAGATGCTTCCATGGACATGTGGCAGTCATGACTAGACACCAAGGTGCATGGAATGCTGTTTATCTTCCCACCAAAATGTTACCTATTTATCTACTTGCAATTTCTTGCTTTTGAACTGCTAGGTTGGTTCATTGATTTACTGCTTTTCTATCCCTTCTTTCTTCCCACTAAGGAACTCAAGGTAGCTCACAAGTTAAAGATTGTGACATATGACTGTGACAAATACTCAGAAATTTTATAATCCTCAACAAAGAATGGTATCCTGACATATTTATATACCACATTAAAAAATCCTTGCCATATTCCCAGAGCACCTAGGACTGGCTCTTATGTGAGGCAGAGTAAAGTCATTACTCCGGATAACAGATGCTTGAGAATGGCAGCTAAGTGCAGTAGGACAGGCTGTGGCTATAAAGCTTAAGTACAGCAAAGGATGCTAGCCCAATGCCAGGAAATTGGAATTGCCAGTAAGCTACAACTGCTAGTCTATTAAGTATAGAGAGGGATATAATCGTAAATGAAAATGGAAGGGGCCACCATATTCTCCATCTCTGACAGTAAAATATCTCAGGCCAGTCCCAATACTGTTAGACCTCAGGAGGCAGTCAACCAGTTTAACATGCATGCATAAACAGTGGTGATGTAAATTAGTGGGGAAAATCTGGTTGGCTCTAGACAGCAAGGCTAGAGAGGCAGGGACTGATCAGACATGTAAACATAGGATAATAAGATTTGCAAAGGGTAAGGGTAAACTAGCTGAAGCTATTTTCCACATGAACCCCTAAAATACTAACAATTACTGAATCTTGTGTGTAACCCTAGCATCTTCCTCAAATCCTATTTTAGCAAACATCTCTTCAAACACATTTCTCGGCAATGGGAGCTCTTTTCTCCTTTAGATCTAAAGTACAGTAATACCCCGGATAATGTTATGACTTGGTTCCACAAGTCATGACGTTATCCGATTTTTAGCATTGTCCGATGCATGCTTCAAACAACACTAAAAAAAAGCCCTGACTTCAGGGACAAACCGCTTTAAAGGCAGGCAGGGAAAGAAAGAGACCTCCCTGCCTTTAAAGCCACCCCCCATGCCTCTGCACCTGCAGTAGAGTTGAGGAAAAGCACCCACCTTTCCCCTGACCCTACTGCAGTCGCAGAGACTCCTTGTCTCTTTCCCTTCCTGTATTTAAACTACAAGGAAGGGGGAAAGAGAGAGATGATTGGTTCTCTCTAGAGAACCAATCTAGAGAACCGATCACATCTCTCTCTCTTTCCCCCTTCCCTGTAGTTTAAATACAGGGAGGGAAAGAGACAAGGAGTCTCTGCGACTGCAGTAGGGTTGAGGGGAAAGGCGGGTGCTTTTCCCCGACCCAAGTGCAGTCACAGAGACCGCTGCGCATGGGGGGTGGATTGGGTAGTTCTACCCAAACCACCCCACACCCGCAGACCATTGCATCGGATAACGCTAAGAATCATTATCCAGAATCGTTATCTGATGCAAGTTTTTTCCAAAAAACTTGCATCGTTATCCGATTCTACCGTTATCTGATGCAATCTTTATCCAGGGTATTACTGTATGTACTTTTGTATCTAAGTGGTGGCTTAGTGGTTAAGACGCTGAACTTGATGACTGGAAGGTGCCAGCAGTTCGAGATTTGAGTGCTGCAAGACGGAATGAGCTCTCATCTCTGTCTCAGCTCCTGCCAACCTAGCAGTTTGAAAGCAAGAAATTGCAAGTAGATGAATAGATACCATTTTGTGGGAAGGTTAACAACATTCCATGTTTAGTCATGCCTCCCACATGTCCACAGAAAAATGTCTGCAGATGCAGACAGCACTGGCTTTTGGGTTGCAAATGGAGATGAGGACTGAACCCTATCGTCAGATACAACTGGCTTTCAAGCAAGGGCGACCTTTACCCTACCCTTCTGCAGCTTGCCATTGGAAGGCATTTAACAAACGACTTGAGATTATTGATCCTAAGTGCAGACTCCATTGTTGGTGCTGTGAATATTGTTTATTTAGGACAGACAACCAGAGCATACCAATTAAAATGTGAACTGTCTGTTGTTGCGTCTCACCTTGATTCTTGCTCCTTGAAACCTATCCTTGCCCTGCTCAAGCCTCTGAAGGTATTCTGCCTCATCTGCTTTCTTGGTCATCTGATTTATGGCTTGCTCAGGCTGTGCCCCATCATCCAGACTAATCCTGTATTCCTGTCTACCTCAGTCTTGAGTTTGAACTTGGACTCTGGACTGTGATACAGTTACTGTTGGGCTGATTACCTGGTTCATATTACTTGCCAGCTGCCCTGACTGTGTCACCATCCTACCTACAAAAGGAACACATGCCAGGCTGCCAGTTAAAGAAGTTAAAGAAGTTAGGTACTAAGTCTTTGCCTAACCACTTCTCTAGGATAATATGCCCAAATGTAAACAGCTGTACCTCCTTAAGGGCTCTCCAATGGAACAGCAAAGGTGTAGCTTATTGATGAGGTAACTCCAAGACTTTGCTTAAAAACCCCAAGCCAGGCTGCCAGGACTGCCAGCTGTCAGGCCTTTTTAGGAACTGTGGTAGTATGTCAATACAGGTAAAGGTATTAAATACACATTAAAATACAGACACACCACATCCAAAGGTGAGTCACTTACCCTGGGGAGCAGGCTATAGGGAACTTCAGGCTAGCAGCTTCTCTTCCTCCTCCCCGCTTGGGGGGACAGCAAGGAGGCTGTGCATACCGTTCCAAGCACTGTAGGCGTGTATGCACACCAAGTGCTTGGTGCACATTCACAGTGGGGGAACCAGTGAAAAGGTAAGCCCCGAAGGTGGTTCCCCCCAAAAGCTGTTACCCGTTCTTCAGGACACTGGGAAAAGTTACTACCGGTTCTGGAGAACTGGTGCGAACCTGTTACATCCCATCACTGCCCTTGTACCATTTATGAAACAGTCATGACTTCAAAGGGTTTTGCATTCACTAGATGGGAAAAAAGAACTCATTTCATGCAACGGAATGAATGTATGATGTTGACTCTTTCATTAAACTGACTGTGAAATCACAATCATGAATTAGTACCATGCAGCAGAACACCAGTGGAGTTTCTCTTCTTTGGTGTTGTCCATTAACGATTTAATGGCTCTCTGCAATTTATAACTTCAACACAATTATAGCTGAACAATTATTAGAATGGAAATGCATGCAAAAATTATATTATCTCTACACATTATGCTGACAATAGACTCACCCTCCTTCTTCTGAATACTTGTGACCAAATGCAAGGATGTCAGATGCCCGGCCACTGCCATCACAGACAACAACTGGAACTGGTGGAGTGTCACGTAGATATTCCAAGACAATAGAAATCACATTCGGCCCTCCTTCCACAATGAGAGCCACCACTGGGACACCTTGCCCAATCCCTGTAGCAAAACACATAAAAACAGGAAAGAAAAAGAAAGAAGCCAGCAAATCAAACAAAAACAAACAATAAGAAATGAGCAAACTGATAGCATTGACTGCAATGTTAAAAGGAAGGACCACTTAGAGACCATGGCTAACTGCTGTATGACTCTTGAGAGTCCCTGCAAAGGCAAAAACATATGCAGTAATACCTCGGATAACACTAAGACTTGGTTCCACAAGTCTTGGTGTTATCCAATTTTTAGTGTTATCCGATCCATGTTAAAATCCTATGGGATGGATCGGATAACGTTAAAACTCCATAGAGATACATTGTAACCGCACAGGCTTTAGTGGTTGTTATCCGATCCATCCCATAGGACCTTAACGTTATTCGATCCAATTCTCCTCCCCAGATTACTTAACGTTATGCGATTTTAGTGTTATACGATCCAATCGTTATCCGGTGTTTTACTGTATTCATAATGAAGATTTTACGAAAGATTATGTCATGGGGGATCATTTATTGATTAATTAATTAATTAATGACCAGAGCCCTGTTCATGTAAAATTATGCGGTGGAAGTTGAATTTGGCACCTGGCACTGTTAACATTTATTTCAACTAATTAAAAGCTTCCTATTATGCGCCCATCTCCTTTTAGTCCCCCAAACTCAACTTGAGAAATTTGGAAGTTTCTTAAACAGATGAAAAATTATCTGCAGGGAGCCAGAAATCTTGCTGGTGCAGGAGCAAGTGTCAGAAAGAAATCTCAGCATGGTAATACTCAGAATCAAGTGGCTAGACGCTGACTGGAAGGCGGGAGGTCAGCAGTTCGATTCCCAAGTACTGCAGGACAGAATGAGCTCCTGTCTTTGTCCCAACTCCTGCCAACCTAGCAGTTTGAAAGCAAGAAATTGCAAGTAGATAAATAGGGACCACTTCGGTGGAAAGGTAAACAGTGTTCCATGCGCTTCAGTGTCTTGTCATGCCTGCTACATGACCACGGAAACATCTGCAGAAGCAGACAGTGCTGTCTCTTTGGCTTTGAAACAGATGAGCACTGAACCATAGAGTCGGATACGACAGGCTTTTGTGCAAAGGAAACCTTTTACTAAAATATTTTTGAGTATTTTTCACATGCTTAGCCTTTTCTGTATATTAACAAGAATGCAATTTATTGATGTTTAGAAGTTCCAATGTACAATGCATCATTATTTAACAACTGATATATAAAATCTAAAATCTAGGCATCCCTTCACTCTTCTCCCCTATCTCTTCTCCCAGTTACACCACTAAAACTACACACAGATGGGGTAAAGCAGGAGACAAAGAGAAAAATAAATGTGGGGAATTGGGAAGGGGCTGACCTGAAGTAAAAGACAAGATGACAATCCCATTCCACAGACAACAGCTGACTAAGATGGTGCTCTCCACAATCTGTGCCTTGAATTTCAGACTTAGAATGTCAGCCTGATGTCTTCATGTTTGATACATGGATATGTTTCCACTTCTAAGAGATCAGTCTTTTGACTTGTTTCTTCATCCTTTCCACTGATGTTTAGAGTTTCTGTAGATACTTGACACCTTCTTAAGCCTCAGTGTCATGGAAAATATTGTTTATAGCAAGGGAGGGCAAAGTTATAGAGCCTGAGTTTTCATGGGGTTCCTAAGCTGTTTTTTTTTTTTTGTCCCACAAGATTCCCCCCACACCCCCAATTTTAAACTTTGAAACACCACAATTCTGTGGCTCCCTATCTTTCCATGTTAGGTGCCATTTAAGGTTTTGTGTTTGTTTTTTAAAACCTAAATCAGCTCTGGGAGTCTTTTTTTCATGTGAATATAACTGTACTTTCCAGAATCTCACTTCCTTCTGCATTACTCAGCAACTATCACAAATAAATTCCTTCAATAGATCTCTATGGATTTTGCTCTTCAGAGAACGACAGTTTTGAGATTCTCTGCTGTCAGAGCCGTAGCTGGGGGGCGGGGCAGTGGGGCAAAACCTCTCCTGATCTAACAGCCTACCCCCACCCTACCCCATGGCGCCAATGTTATATATATATATACATGAGTGTGACATTGTTGTCCCTCCCAAAAATTTTTGCCCCTCCTGAAAATCCCTTCCCCAATCTAGAATCCTGGCTAAGGCCCTTTCTGCTGTTCCTGGCTAATCTGTACTCTGTAATGCCTTATTAGAACTATTACAAAAGTTAGAGATTTGGGAATGGATTTTATTTAGTAGATTATACTGAAAGAATACATTTAATTCACCCAAAATATCTAACAAATTAAAACAGTTTTTGAAAAGACATATGATAAACCCGTTCATAATTTCTTAATTTAATTGGAAGATTTTTTTAAACAAGGGAAAATATTTTAAAGGATTAAAAAAAGAGGGGAAATTATTTTCTAGTGATTAGATTTGCTTTTAGTGTTTTTTATATATCTCCTGCCAACCTAGCAGTTTGAAAGCAAGAAATTGCAAGTAGATAAATAGGGACCACCGGTGGGAAGGTAACAGCTTTCCGTGCGCTCCGGTGTCTAGTCATGCCTGCCAAATGACCATGGAAACGTCTGCAGAAGCCACTGGACTTTGGCCTCTGAGCAATCAGCCCATCTGAAAAATGACTCCCAAAACCAGTGAAGGCACTCACTTTGATATATAGGATGTTCCCAACTACACCAGCCAAGGTGTTTAGTTTCTTTCATTTTATTAAGTAGATGGGTATAAGATTTAGTCCTTTTGATCAAACCTTGGGTTTCTTTTTCTTATGTATCCAGATCAAACTTTGAACTGCCAAAATGAAGCCACTTTCTTGGCTTTGTTGTTGGCCAAAAGTAGGTATTAATCGGCACGTGTTTCTGGTAGTAATCAGCAGACCTGCAAACGAGCCAGATTCTGTATCTCTCCACATTCATACAGTGTGTCTTCATCCACCAGCAGCCACCACTTGAGCACATTGGTCTTACATTTAGGCATTCTGACCCTCAGCTTATTAAGGATTCTCCAAGTGACATAAGAGAGGTCGAGCTTCTCAGCCATATTATCCTTTAATGTTATTCTTTGTCCAGTGAGCTCTTTCCTCCCTCTTCTAATTTAGTTTTGCTCTTGCATGGAGATAAGTAGATACGGAATAAAATATGGGCACTCCAGAGAGGCTTAAAGAGAGACTCACTGGTGGGTACCATAAGCAACTAGGATTCAGCAAAACCACTGCATTCTTCCTTGATGGCCTGGGTTTGACTACAAGTCTGAATTACAGATAAAAGGTAGATCAGTAGAACAAAATCTGCTTTCACCATAATAGACAATTACTGCTCATTTCTTATATTAGGTAAACATATATTCTTTCTGCACCTCACAATTACTTTAATATCAAATAAAGAATTATTCACTATAATTTTTTGATTAAGTAACAATTTGGTCTATCATATTGCAGTGGGGTTGGGGGGGATGTCTCAACCTGGAGCTGAATCATCGATATGGCAGAGTAGTATTCCTGTGATGAATTTCTTCCAGCTCGAATAAGAACTAAGTTCTTTTTTGTGACATCTCACACCTCCCTGTTCCATTGGGTGCTGCTATGAATGAATAATGTCTATCACTGGAGCATGTTCTTTAGTATGAAGTACAAGGTGAAGCATTTTCCTGTTATATAACAGCATTATATAACATTAGCCTCTCTCTGGGCATATGTGTAATAGTTCCTAAACCAGCACTTGAAAAAGAGACCTTTTAATTCAGTGTATTAAAATCAATTTTCTAATATTTACATTGTACATATAAAATGTAATATATATATAGCTGTATATACATATTCTTCCTGCTGTAATCTTCCAGCACTGTTAAGCAAAATCTTTTTCAACCTTTGGCTCCATTAATCTGTCTGCCTGTTAATCTTTGCTGAGATTGCCTTTGCATGCATTGAATTAAGAGCCTTATAACTTCAACAGTAATGAGAAGAAGATGCTCTCCTTTCTGCATTCAGGAGTCATTTGCAATTACATTTTCTCTATTCAGCCTGCCTATTTCTCGACATGCTTCAGCTCCCAGCGGCTCAATTGACACCTCTGCAGTGTAAGGCAATCACAATGTTGACAGAGCATTTGCTGAGCTTTTGCTCCTGTAGGCATGGGGCAGCTTCATTCCATGGGTACCTTCAGAGTGACAAAGCAGGTGTACATGATTTTGCAAATGTGTACATGTGTGGCTTTTAACAAAAAGCTACCTTGTCTTATATGAGGCAAATATTTCATGCACTCTTTTGTAGCACAAGTACCTGAGCCTTCAGGATAAACAAAGACATGAAAAGGCTCCCAGAGCCTCGGGCAGCTTTGATATTATAGGAACTTAGGTCTGTTTCTAGCATGAATCAAAATACTTGAGAGAAGACACTTGCTATGAATTCCAGCTACAGTAATCTCCCTGCATCAGCATATTCTGATGAACCACACTTTTTTATTTAGTTGTTAGACACAAACCTTATGGTTAAGAGTTTTCCCCACTAATGTCCCTGAGGTAAGGAAAACAAAGATAAATGAATTTTATTAATGAGTTGCTAGATATGTTTATAACTGATACAGGATTCACTAAGTGGTAAGAAAGGCTGAAATTCCAGGGTGCTATGTGAAATGGGATGAAATGGCTCTGAAATATTTTGTTGAGCATCAAACTTACTTTTAATGACTGGCTGTCAGATTGCAGGAGTTTGGATTAGATTTAAATGCTTTTGGGTTGTAGACTATGGGCCAAAACAGGCAGAAATAAGCAGATTTCAATTTGGCAACCTTAGTCCTTTAATACATTTGCCATTTTAATTTTCCTCCTGAGCATATTCCTGATCGCTATCTAGATTTCATGATTTCCCTTGAAGGACATCACACAATTATGTCAACAAGTTGCGTTTAATTCAACATCTAATCATGCCTCATGGAAAACCTTGATTGAAACTGTATTTGCTTTTTCAGTCTGTTGAAATATATATCATCATCATCTTCTTTTTATGCTCTCATCATAGTTTGAGAAAATGATTAGCGTAGTTTATTTTCAAATGAGATGAATTCAGATTCAACATGGTTCTTCACAATCTGTTCCAAACACAATCATAACCAGTCACCAAGGAAATCCCCCACCAGGTTTGAAAATGCATTAATTAATGAGTTAGAAGGTGAAAGGAAGATCAAGATATAAGTAAATGAGCATTCCAATGCATTTGGTGAGGATGCAATGATTAGAGAAAGATTTAGAGTTTCTTATGTAGATTCTAGGCCTAGATTCAAATATTTAAGTTGAAACTTTCCTCACTTGTATCAAACTTGATTTTTCAGAACAGTACAATACTCAAATGGAAGAGGGAAAATATCAGATAATATATTTCCTATAATGAAGACACCGTAAATCCATGCCATCTCTTACACATTTGTAAATATTCTGGTTTATTCCTACTTTCATACCACAGGAGGAATATCCCTGTAAAATTCCGCTCAGAACATTCCCACTGATGGATGATGGGGAGAAGAGGCACAGTCCTCCTATCTACTGTT
The DNA here is from genome assembly GCA_030440675.1 of Furcifer pardalis. Lineage (NCBI taxonomy): Eukaryota > Metazoa > Chordata > Lepidosauria > Squamata > Chamaeleonidae > Furcifer > Furcifer pardalis. Next base: position 38,458,873 of record CP126896.1, read on the forward strand.
GCTGCTCATCCACAAAACTACCAGCCCCCCCAACAGTTTTTCCAGAATTATGGGAGCTTGCATTAAAATAGGCCATATCAGTAAAGATCTCTCCCCCACCCAATTCAACCAGCAGAACAGCTGTTATGGAGCAAAAGCACCCAACTGGTAGAAAAATACCCTTTCATCCATAGATAGATTTTTCTGGATGCAATATCTGAATGGCAATACATATAATGCATATAATTAATGTGAAAGAAACCCACATGATGGAAATGATGTTTGCAAATTGGAGGCCACTGGTTATAGCAACTACGAGTTCCTGGGGTGATGGCAATAATTTAACTTTAGGTAATTAAGCAATATGCCTAAGGAAGGTCATTTCTCACATGGATAACTCTCCTTGTCTGCTTCAATTATCTTTGGTTTCAGATTCATCATGGTTCTTCACAAACTGTTCTGAACACAATCACAAACAGACACCAAGGAAGCCTCCCACAGGTTTGAAAATGCATTAAATATTGAATAGAAGGTGAAAGGAAGATCAAGATATAAATAAATGAGCATTCCGATGCATTTGATGGGGATGCAATGATCAGAGAAGATGCCAGTGATGACAGTTGAACGTCCCTTTGCCTTCCCAGCCCCCTTCATATATTCTCAGGCATAGGATGACAAAGGGAAGTCCACGGGTCACATGAAAAGGTATTGAAGACATTTAATAGGGTTAGGAATTCCCATTCAAATGGAACTTTCTCTCCTTTCCTCTCCATTCCACTTTTCCCATTGTTCTGGTGAAAGAATAAACTGAGTTCCACAAGTCTATCTGAACTGGACCACAAATTATCAATCCACTCTACTCAAATCATATCAAAGACATTATCATCATTTAACACTGAAAACAGAGAAAAGACAACCACCTTAATGTTAAATTGGCTTTGGTAAACTAATAGTGAATTATGTCAATATACACAATCACTTGAAAAGAAATAAAGCTCGTTTGATTATACAGTATACTGTATCTTTTCGAAAAACGAATGAAGACAAATCTTCACTTTCTGAGCCTTCTCTTTGACACACTGCAATAACAACAATGGGGAACAGTATCAACTCAGCAAACCATTCTTCTAATTGTGGCTTTAGTATAGAGAAGAAAACAAAATACAGTACTCCAAACAAACACTATCTGAAACAAGCATTTGTAGCTGTTCTTCACTAGACAATGAGTAATTCTGTTATTTTAAAGTAGAGGTTTACATGGAGGAATCTATGTTTTTAAGCTCTCGGAGGGGTATACTTCCCTGCTGCCAATTTCATGGTCACACCACTGCATTTCATTATCCATTCAGCCACACAGCAGCAGAAAAACCAAAACAAAGAAGCAATTCCCGCATAGAAAGAATTGTGTGGAGAGCAGATATATTTGTGTTAGAGCCAGCTTTTGTTCCCAACATTTGTATTGTAAAATCATCAACAGCAGGAAGCTGTGGGAATTGGACCACATCTTGCCCACCTCTTCTCGGTTTTAAGGAGAAAGGTAAATCAATTCGTATTAGCAGAGAAATAATAATTAGCAGAGAAATAATTTCAAGGAGCAATAAAAATTTTATAGGGGAAATTTCTTGTCACCATGTTCAAGGCTGGTTCTACTTAAAATATTTGCAGTGAAACAACCTAATCTTGACCTGTGTAAAATTATGTAGAAAACTGACTTTACACATCACTTCCTACAGTCACATGTTTATTCTGCGCCTGCAGACAGAGCTCCTGCCCTTCCGGAAGAGCTTAAAAACCTGGCTGGCAGGACAAGTGTGGGGATCCAGGAATGGGGGATCCCATGTGGGGTGGCTAGTCTAGAGATAATCCACCCTTTCTGATCAAACCCCCGATACTGTTTTAATTTTCATGAATTTTTAAATTTTTTTAAATATTGATATGTTTTTAATCTATGCTGTAAGCCGCCCAGAGTCGGGCTTGCCTGATTGGGGCGGGATAGCAAATATGAATAGTAAAGTAAAGTATTCTCTTCCAGCCAATCATCCTGCATCAGAGAGTTATGCAGGACATTAAAGTTCCGCTCTGTGCTGACTCCTATGGCCACAGACACATACTTGCATGCCTTAAAATTTAGCAACTGGAAAAAATGCTCAGTTCTGCAGTAGTGTAGAGACATGGGGTATGGAATGATGGAATTTACACAACCCAGGTTCTATCCAACTTGTCCTGTTCTATCCAGAAATGGCAACATTCAGCTTTGGTTAACACTGAGATTTTACTAAAGGTACTTTAAGGAGAAGAAGAAATGCAGTCTCGTCCAGGAATGCATTTATTGTGTGAGAAAAGTTTAGAAGAATTGAGAGCTTTAGAAGGCTGGTGGCATTGCTTGTCTTAGATGTTTTTCAGAGTGAATGAGCATCCATTAGGAATGTTTCAGGTACAAAACTGCATGTTTTGGATCAAGATGTCAACCACTTTGGAACCCATGACTCTGAAGCATCTGGAGACTGAATGAGAATTTATGCAAGTCAATTAGTCATAATGAACTGGACAGTTTGATGCTACCCAGATGCAAATGAATGTGCTTTGATTTTTCTTTCATACAGCAGTTTAACTTGCAAATGCATTTTCAAGGTTACTGTGTTCTCTTCTTTTACTTTACCACCACAAAAACAGGAAGACAATAATTTTTTTTGAAAAATAAAAAGCATTATTTGTTCTCTATTTTCTCAGCAGGCTAACTGTATCCCATCAGCTGTTCTAAAGAGAAACATAATAGCCACCTTCCCCTGAGAACAAAGGACAACATTCACATACAAAAACTGCACGACTAATTTGCTGTTTGACTTCTTATTTACAATTGTTTGGATTAGGTGAAAATTTAGATCCATAATTTTACAACCCTATAATTTTGAGATTCACATATCACTCCTCAATGCTTTATTTTTTCCTCTACTGTAGTACTTATATTTCTACACAGAGAGAAAAACTTTAACTATAAATAAAGAGATAAACATTATAAATAGCTCCACAATTCATAGTCACAAGAACTGCGTATCCAGCATGTTGGGGGGGGGGGAAATGCTAATTAACTTGTGAATCACCCAGAGAGTGCACTAAGCGCTATGGTGTGGTATAGAAGTGTATACCAAGAACCAAGTAATAGTACATTTACATTGCTATGGAGCTTTACCACCATGCAGTGAGAGATTTTTGAACAAATATGTAAGATTATGCTATATATTTTCTGAAATTATTAAGCACATTCTCTTACTAAATGACTGAGTTTATTTTAAATGCCAAATAATGTCTGTCCATCTAATTGAAACTGATATGATTAAACACAGAAATCATTATAAAAACTGGCTGTTGTATAATTATGATTAGAATTAAAATTTTGCCATGCACAGAAAAATTGTACAATATGCCCAGGACAGATTAAAACAGTTGTGAGAAGAATACAAAGTTTGGAAACATCTTCTCTTTTCCGATGTTGTCTTTGCAATTACTGTATCATTCTTTCAACTTAAATTGAACATTAAGTTTTGTAGTTAATGTAGTATACAAGTTAATGCCCAGTTCTACAACAGAACTGTGGCAGACCAACTGCAGACATTGTATGGACTCTCCAGCTGGTATGGCGGTCTATGCAGAGGGATGCATTGTTCCACTAACATACACCATGGCTAGTAGACTTTGTCATCCAAACCTGGAAGGTAGGCTTCAGCTAATACTTGGAAATATTACTTATGATGATGACAACTTCTAGAATTTCACCAGGGCAGCTTTGTAAATGGTAGTATAAAGAAATACCACCACCACCCGAAGCTCTGGCCTCAACACATTGGCAAATACACCATTCCATTTCTTCAATTAATTTAAGGTAAAGATGTCCCTTGGTCAAAAGTCAGTTGTGTCTGACTCTAGGGTGTAGTGCTCATCTCTGTTTACAGCCAAAGAGCCAATGCTGTACATTTCTGTGATCATGTGGCAGGCATGGCCAGATACCAAAGCACATGGCATGCTGTTACCTTTCCCACTGAAGCAGTATTTATCTACTTGCAATTTCTTGCTTTCGAACTGCTAGGTTGGCAGGAGCTGGGACAGACAACTCCATCATGCAGCACTCGACCTGCCGATGTCCCAACCTTCCAGTCGTCAAACTCAGTCTCTTAACCACTAAGCCACCATGGCACCCCTTCAATTAATTTACCTGAAAGGAAATAAAGGTGCCCTCAGGAGCATATGAAAGCTATACCTGTTTGAAATCACTGTCAAGAATAATGGGGCACTTCAACTAAGGCTCATGTTTCTATAAGTTGACTTGATAGAACTCTAAATACAGAGTTCACCAAAACACAGACAGAGAGTGCCAAAACTTCAGAGGTTTCTACTCCAGATTAGAATGAACACCATCTGAACCAACTAACAAAGAACCACATACTATACAGTTGCTGTAGCATTACATTTTGCATTGATGTATTATCTACAGTGCTGTTTGTCCATCATTTGACCCAGCAATGGCCATGGAATTTGGCCATCAAAGACATTTTCCTTCAGAGTAAGAAAAATAGAATCTGAAACAAAAGCAACCACACACAATCTCAGGACAAAGAAAGACCTTCTCTAGCATAGCAGAACAATACTTCACTGACATCACATTTTCATGTAGTCTGTGTATTCATCTAATTAACACTCATTTTACAGTGATAAAGGATCAATTACTTGCAGGTGAGACAGATCTGCATAGTACTGAAGCTGAAAGAAAACCCATTATGTTGATTTTCTATTTAAACAACACAAGCTGAAATAGAGAAGTAGACTCCACAATTAAGAAAGGCTAAGTACTTTCCACTCCAGTCTTTAGTGAAGTATTACTTAGGAACAAAGCCAACTTCCAATTGATAGGATCTGATTCTGACTTTAGGGACATTTAAAGTTTACCAAAGAATATGCAACTAACAAATGCATATATAGCTTCCTTTGACATTCACTATCCCAAATTTGTCCCTGTATTTATATGCATGCTTATCTGTCATTCTGCTTGATCACTCTTTACCTCTTTACCTTGTAACCTCTTTACCTCTGTTATCTGGTGTATATAAAACATACAGTACCTGGAAATCTAACTCCTTTGTCTGAAGAAGTGGACTTGATCCATGAAAGCTCACAGTAAAATATAGCAGTTAGTCTTTAAAGTGCTGCAGTGCTTTTATTTTATTTTATTGTTTTTTGATATGCCTTGTCCCTGTGTATTGTTCAAATGAACAAAAATAATGCGGTTTGTTGGAATTACAGAAATCCTAGCTCTCCTTTGCCCAGGGACCCATCATTGCATTCCCACAGTGACAAGGGGAGTGGGGAGGAGGCATCATGCTCCTGGCAAACAGTGGAGGCACCCTGCATCAAGCAGGATGGATTCCTGCTGGTAAACAAGATAGTCATCCCTGCTTCCTCATGTGGTTCACTGAGGGAAATTGGGGATTGAGGCCTGGTAGAGATTCACCTCTCCTCAAGTAGCTAGAAGAATCTATGAATTGTTCTGTGTTCTTGTGGCTCCCTTTATTGTACTATTCTATTCTGCTGACAGGTTAGTGGCAAGTGAGTTAGCCAATGACTCAATCTGCTTATGCTCTGTCAAATGTTATCCGTTGTAACCAATAAAGTTACATTTTTATCCCAATTGTGATGCTCCATACTTGTTTGTTATCTTTCCTGTCTCACTTCCCCATGTCCTTGGATGCTGTGGTACAATGTGGTGCATCCATATCGGATGTGGTTCATGCCTTTCATGATCATATTTTATTGGTACAATCCTGTTAATTCAGGCATGACATAGTTACATCTGCATGAATGAGCTGGCATTACATCGAGCAACAAGAGATTGTACAGTTGCTTGCACAATTCCTATTGTGATTGTTATGCAATGCACTGGTGGAAATGCTTCACTGATATGCTTTCCATCTTGGTAGTATTCTATCTACCCTACGGCTGGCTGGACACCCCACTATGGTAATGGAGTAGACCGTACAGCCAGTGACTCAATGTTGAGTGTTGGGCGGTGGTAAATAATCCCTTAAAGAGATAACAGCTATGGGTGGATGAGCCCCTTTAAGTAAGGTAATGGTTCTCTCAGTGGAGGAAATGCCACTGAAGACCATTATATTGGGCCGAATGGCAAAATGAATGGAGGAACTCTGATTCCCAATGGCCATGGAGGCAGAAGAGGTCATGCCAGATGGACTAGATGTGAAGGTACATCTTGATAATATCCTCAAGGCTGCAGCAGTCCATTGCAATTCTAGTGTTAAATCCAGCACGTCTCATTTCATATATCCCACAGGAGATGGCTCCTTGATCATAGTGTGTGGGTCACTTTATGGCAAGCTGGGATCCACCTTAAACAAATTCACACCAATGGCATTTTAACTGCTTCAGGGGGAAAATGCATTCTTGGATATGAGTTTCAGACAACGATGATGACCCTAAGTGTAATGCTGAGTTACAGCCCTATGGTTACACAATGGGATTTTACTCAGCACATTTCAGATCTCCTTGTAAGCAGTCTGCCTCCACGTTCTGGTCTGTACTGAATGCCGCAGGCAATTTTGAAGGGGAAGATCCTTAACAAAATAGGTATTCGTTGTAGCTTCGCATTGTCTGTATCAAATTAATATAACAAATAAGAGTATGAATGGTGATCACCTCTAAATATATTTCCCTAATTGATCCAAAGGAAACAGATGTTTAGTCCACTGATAGTTTTAGTTGTCTTAATATTTTCCCACTAAAATAACAAAGATATATTTACACTTCACAGGTATAGCAGTTTTAGATGCTACTTTAACAGCCATGGCTTCATCCCATGGAATCCAGGGTTTTGCAGTCTATTTATTTATCATATGATGATTATCTACATTAATGTTGACACAACAGCAAACACAAATTGACCATCTCAAGTTCCTAGCTAGAGTTTCACATCCAAGTTTAAAAGCCACTGAAAGGCTTCATCAGTGACACTATGCAAGTCCTCCAGTGTGCCTCCAAATGCACGTAAAGGACACCTAAATATAATGTGGTCCATGGTTTGGTCTTCTTCTCCACAATCACATTGGGGAGAGGACTTTCATTCCCATATGAATAGAGTGGCTTCACATCTACCACAGCCAGTCTCGGTTAAAAGCTACACAAAAGAAGAAGATATACACCAAAAGATCCTCCATAGGAATCTCAGGTCCGCAACATTGAACCCTCAATTACCATTTGCCAGTTTTTAACATCGAGGGTATAAGCATCCTCAAGATCCATCAGCCTCATTTCATCTCGCTCCAAGAAACTTACACAGAAAATGACTTACAACTATAAACCAGAGGAGAAATACAAGGGTTTAACCTGGTGTCTGTAAACAATCATGCCAAGTATGGAACAGCCTTATATGTGAAAGTTTTGCAGTTTGGTTAGGTTTGGTTAGAATTTTTTGCTGGAAAACTCCAGTGGAGTAATTTCACAGTGTGCATATAAATAATATTTGCTAACATAGAATGTATTGTAAGCAAAGAAAGTATCTTAATACAGTAAAACCCCATTTTACAGAAAAAGTCAATTCTGTCCATTCCATAGCTTTTTCCATAAGGCAGCTTTTTTGTAAAATGAAGCACAATTTCCCATAGGGACGTGCTGAAAAATTAAACAAAGGTCCCGACAGGACCAACCAACACCACCATCCAAAAAAAAAAAAAAATCCCCAAAAAGTCCAGACACAACCCTCTTTCATAGTCCGATTATCTCACCAGCTAGTGAGTGGCTGGGGTGGAGAAGAGGGGGTGTTATTAGAGTTTTTACCATTGCTATCCTGCACCTTGATCAAGGTGTGTGGATGCAAGATTTTTAAAAAAAGGGGGAAGCACAAAGAGAATGATGAAGTGATCTCCCTACCTTTTTCATTCTGCTGCTGCAGCTTCCTGAGTGGTTTGTCCAGCTGTCGAGGGAGCAGTAGCCACCACCACTGTCCCTGGTGCTTCTACCAGCACTGGGAGAGTGTGTGTGTGGGGGGGGCATATCCATTCTGTTGTGCTCTTTGTCCGAGGTCTCTTTGCAGTGCAACGGGAACGGAGCGGTCTTCATCCAATACATGTTCCCGGCTAAAGCATGCCATGGAGAGACCTCAGATGAAGAGCGCAATAGAGTGGATATGCCCCTGCACTCTCCCAGTGCAGCGGCGGTTGTGGAAAATGTGGCAAAACTGCCGCAATTGTCACTACTGCTACCACTGCCTCCACTACTGCCATGGTAAGTGATGTCTTTTGACTTCCAGCAGTGGGGCTGGGGGTGGAATTTTTAGAATCTAAAATGGCAGCCCTGCCATTTTTGACTTATCAGATGGAAGGAAATTCTGGGGAAACCCGTTCTGTAAAATGGTTTTTTTCTAGAAAATGGGACGTGATTTCCCCAGGTTTTTCTTCCATAAAATGGATTTTCCAGAAAACGAGGTATCCATAAAATGGGATTTTACTGTACTTAACTTTAGAAAACATGTTGCAACATATAGTTGAAAAGGCTAACATTACAGGTGATACTGAAAGCTATTAGTAGGAATACTGTAAAGTACTTTAAAATGTCCTTAAAACATCCCATAAATGATAAACAATGGGATACCTATATACATACACATGCTTTTCTTATAAAATGGAACTTTTTGTTTCTTTCAGGTGGGACTCAGATTGTTCACTAGTGTGGTTAATGAGCTGTACAATTCCAAAAACAGGAACCACTGCTCTACCCTTTTGTCCTATAGTTGTGGAGATCCTGATTCAAATTGTCATTCAGCCATGAAACTTAGTAGGTTTCTCAGGTTACATGACCCTCAGCCTGCTTAGCCTCACAGCAATGCTGAGTTAATGCTGAGTCTGTAGGCGTAACCAACTGAGTTACACCTACAGACAGAGCTCCTGTCCTTTCGGAAGGGCCTAAAAACCTGGCTGGCAGGGCAGGTGTGGGGCTCCAGGAATGTGGGGTCCCATGTTGGGTGGCTGATCTGATGGGACAGCCACCCCTCCCTCACTCTTTTAAACTTTTTAAATCTTTTAAAACCTTTTAACCTTTTTAAATCTTACAGATTTTTGTAAATTCATGGTTTAATTCTTTTTAAATTGATTTTAAGTAATTTTGAACCCCAATGTTTTAATTTATGATTTTTCTGTAAGCTGCCTAGAGTCAGGTTCACCTGATTGGGGCGGGATAATAAATCTAAATAAATAAATAAATAAATAAATAAATAAATAAATAAATAAATAAATAAATAAATAAATAAATAAATAAATAAATAAATAAATAATGCTGTGAGGAATTGAGGAGGAGGATCTGCGTCCTGCCACCACCCTTGAGTGGTAAGGAGGAAAAGCAGGATATAAATTTTCAAAAGAAAGACTTGTAGATTAAGGGATACATTATTATAGGGAATATAATTTGGTACTCTCTTTCAGAATAGCAAAAGGAAGTTAGGTCACAGGTAAACTTCTCTCAGCCCTACTCAAACAATCACATTGGAAAACAAAAATACCACAATGCTCCAACTTTGCCCCCTGTTTATGTATGTGTGTGCTTGTGTGGTGAAATGGTCTTGCGTCTGTGCCTTCTCTGCTCTCCCCCCTTCCAGGCAGCCAGTGCTGCAGCTTAAAGGGCATGTGCCAATGGCAGGTGAAAACCAGTCTTAAGGTTAGAAAAGACCTGTTAAAATGAGTAGCACAAATTAATTATTTCTAACAAGATGGTAATCTTAATGATCTAAGTGGGTGCACTCTCAGGAATCTAAGGACTTCCTCACATCAAGGATACACTTTTCCTGAAACTCAGCGAGACCCAGTGACATAACATAGTGTTCTGGCAACTATATAATGCTGTTTGATAAATTTATAATGTGTTCTACCTCTGAAATGTCAACCTGATGCAGTACTTCACAAAAATGTAATCTACAGAACATATAAAATCCAGCCTTTCTCGTTCTCATTGCTTAATGACAAAGTAACTAAGTTTTACTAAACACTTCTACCCAGATTTTTCAGTATGTGCTTAACATAATATATCCCATTACTATGATGAGCTGTTACTATTTAGATTTCGTTTAAGCTTCTTTAGGGTCATACAGAAATGCTCAGTCAATAATTTTTGTAGTACATGTTCTCCCCCCCCCCTATATGTCACGGGTTCTCAACCTTTTCACACTCCTTCAGACAGCTGAGTGGCCCATCCCGTAAACACTGCCATAAAATGCACCCACTGCTGTAGTAAATGCATTTACGACAGCCACGGATGCATTTTACGGCAGCGTTTATGCATTGATGACAGCTGTGGGTGCATTTACAGCTGTCATAAACACGTCTGCTTCCGTGGTGGTGGTGGAGACGATGTGGACCACATGAAATGGTGCCAACTAGTGAAGATGATGTTGTTTCCTGTACCGTAGCTATGTGACAATGTAAAGAATACTCATTGATTCTGAAGCAGGCTGGAGTATTTGGCTACAATTTGCCCATGGCCTGGTTTCAATTCTTCTCAACATTTAAATCCAGATGACTTTTTGAAAGGTATTTTGTTACCATAATTATAGGTAGATGAAAAAAGTGAATTGCTCACTCGTATTTATCTTCTGAAGTGAGATGTGCTTTTCCAATTGTCTGCGAAGTTTCACTTCTGCACCATATTTCCCAGTGGTTCCATTATCCGCCAGAATAAAATGAGAATGCATACTGTTGAGTACTGTCAATTTACTCATTGGATTAGACATGGTTTGGTATGGCCGGACAACCTGCATATGAGATTAAAGTAGAAAACGTAACTGCTGAGAAAACCTGTATGAAATTCACAATATAGCAATAATAAGCTGATAACAAGGTGTCAATTTTTTTTGCCCATGCTTGCTCAATTTAAGTATAGCTGAAGGTTTTAAGTGCAAAAAACCATTAGCAAATATAGTGAAAATCTTAGGTTATGACAAGGATAGTATTAAAAGGAGTTAACTATGGCAACCACATTGAGATACTCTGGAAAAAGAGGATCCCCCCCCCCAATGTTCACAATTTTAGATCCACTTTCACAAGTCATTATGATCATCATAATCCTTTATTAACTGATTAGTCATTTGACAACAAGACAGGGTGTGAATGTGGAGCGACACAAAGTTTGGCTCATTTACTGGTCTGCCGAAATTTTTCAGAGGGATCGTGGTGGGAAGAGAGATCACCCTCTGCCTTATGTTACATTCCAGGGCCATGCAATCAGTTTCCAACACTGGGGTCAGCTCAGAATCTGCAAGCCTGGCTCTTATTTTTGTACGTATATTATATTTATGTATATTACTGTTTGTTTTCATATACTTTCACCCAACACCACTTGTCTCTTATGCAATTATGCTACTGAAATTGTAGAAAAATACCATGGGAAGGGGGGGGGAGAAACAAAACATTAATAAAGCGGCAAGATTAATCACTCCTATCTGTGTACTGTTTGGGGAGGAAAAACCCAGACAGATGGTCTTATTAACATAAATGTTTTTGGGCACTGACATGAAATAAAATAAAGTTGACACAAGTGCAAAAGTGTTTTTATGGTTCCAGGCAGCAAACAATTCCTTCTAGTACACACATACTATTGAAAATATCTGAGATTACTATCAATTCTTGAATAGTTTTTTGAATAATTTTATCGACCAACTCAGAATAAGAGATGCATTTAAATCACTTAATTGATGATTGTACAGAAAAATGAAGGGATTGGTATATATTGAAGTATGTAACAAGCACCACTGTGGAAAAAAGAAGAAAACATTTATAGTTTATAAGGTTATCCTGCTATGGTAATAGAGTAGACCATACTGCCAGTGACTCAACATTAAATGTCAGGTAGTGGTGAACTAACCTGACAACCTTGAGGACTAAAAGCCTTGGGTGCCAAAGTCCACAGGGAAGGGTAATGGTCTCCAAGTGGATTAAATCCCACTTGAATCCATCTTGATGGAGGGCAGCAGCTTCATCAATATTGACCTGGGGCTGAGGAGGACTTTGTGTGCCAAAAGGGCTCAGGACCAGAAAGTGACTCGCAGAGCTAGATCAGTGGTATGGGGGTCATGCTGTGATACAGAAGGCAAATGAAAGGATACTACATTATATTCTCAGGACACTCTTCATGGCTGATCACCATGATGATTGGATACAGCAGCAGCAGCAGCAGCAGCAGCAGCAGCAGCAGCAGCAGCAGCAGCAGCAGCAGCAGCAGCAGCAGCAGCAGCAGCAGCAGCAGCAGCAGCAGCAGAAGAAGAAGAAGAAGAAGAAGAAGAAGAAGAAGAAGAAGAAGAAGAAGAAGAAGAGTTTATCTCAAGTATCTCCTGTTGTAGCAGTGAAGGGAGCCTCTCTCTACTGATCAGTGAATGTGATATGCAGTGGCAGTGGAAATGGTGTCCATTAGCTGGGGCCAGTCTTGACTGACCAGCAGTGGCCTAATCCTGCTACTGACCCCATACTATTATGGACTCACATGCCACCTTGAACACCATGTGACTTGAAATCAGGATTAAAATACTTTTAATTTCAACCAGTGGCGTCGCGCAGTCTTCAGCCGCCTGGGGCGAAGAACAAACTCACCCCCCCAGCTCGCCGCTGCCGCCGCCCCCTCCCCCCGACCCAGGTAGAAGCCGGCCCCCTGCTGACTAGCGGTGCGCGTGCGCCACACACCTCCGTCCGCTCGCCCACCACACACCTCCGTTTGCTCACACCTCCGTCCGCTCGCCCGCCCGGCTGGCCGTCGGGGGCTCTCCACCGCCTGTTGCCCCTGGCAGCGGCTTTCAGGGGGCGGCAAAATGTCCCCTCCCCACCCTTTTGCTGGCGAGGAGGAGAAAAAGTGTTTTTTTTTAGGCGGACAATTCAAGGAGGGGCCCGCCCGCCCGCCCGCCCGCCGGGCTGGCTGTCGGTCAGGGGCTCTCCTGGCGGGCGGCCCGCGGGCGCGCGCACGCTGCCCACCTCCTCCTGCCCAGCCAGCCCCCAGGGGCTCCCCGCCACGGCGCCACCCACCCCCGATGAGCGCCCCGTCTCACGGCAAGTTGGGTGGGTGGCTGGGCGGGCGGAGGCGAGCAGCGTCCGCGCGCACGCGGGCCGCCCGCCAGGAGAGCCCCCGACGGCCAGCTGGGCGGGCGACCGGGCGTGCCCCTCCTTCCCTCCCCACCCTTTTGCTGGCGAGGAGGAGAAAAAGGGGTTTTTTTTAGGCGGACAATTCAAGGAGCCTCCTTGAATTGTCCGCCTTTAAAAAAACCCTTTTTCTCCTCCTCGCCAGCAAAAGGGTGGGGAGGGGACATTTTGCCTCCCCCTGAAAGCCGCTGCCAGGGGCAACAGGCGGCGGAGAGCCCCCGACGGCCAGCCGGGCGGGCGAGCGGATGGAGGTGCGAGCGGACGGAGGTGTGTGGCAAGCGGCGAAGCGCACGTGGGGCGCTCGCCAGCAAAAGGGTGGGGAGGGGACATTTTGTCGCCCCCTGAAAGGCGCTGCCCGGGGCATCCGCCCCCCCGCCCCCCCACGCTACGCCACTGATTTCAACACAGTGTTTTGAGCCTCTGTAGCTGCACTTTCTGTCTTAAAAGCTCCTGCTAGCAAACATCATCAAGTTGTATAGTTTGGAAACATCTGTTTTTGTTTGTTCTTCAAATGCTAGTACTGTACTTGGTTTGCCTTTGTTTGTATTTTATAGAGAAATCAAATTCTCTTTGCTGCTATGTTAATACCACAATGTGCCATCACACACAGAGCAGAGTTTATTTAAAATATTTGCCAGGCAGGCAATATAAGCAATTCAGAAAGAGCCAGCAAATAATTAGCAGAATCACGCAGAAATGCTGCATAATATTGTGAGATGAGATTACACATGGAAAAAATTAGTTTCATTCTTTATCTTTTATGCTAAACAACAAAGATTAGTAAAAACCTGTTAATTATTCATTTATCCCATTACTTCTGTGGCTTGGGAATCGTGATACTTATTGGGGCATCTCTCCTGGTTGAATACGGTCTGGGCCACCCTGTTCTCCCAGACATTAGGGGTATGAATGCCCATGCTGAGAGAGGCTCAAAAGGTTTTGATGAAGAGTTGGGTCTTCTTGATTGTGACCCCATCAATGCTTTACTATCTCAGGTACATCAGACTCTTCAAGGTTTCCACAAGCTGGCAAAAACGGAGCTGTACAAGAAGGCATTTGGTAACATTTTGCTGTTATCTTAATCCAGGCCCATGGTTATTTGACTGCCAATTTATGCTTATGTATTGGTTTTAAATGGTCATTTAGATTATATTGGTGTTATAGTTTGCTTTGATTCTGTTCATCCATTTTCTGGGGTAGTTTTGATTTTGCATGTGAACCACCCAGGATGGCTTTTGCCAAATGGGTGGTATGCAAACAAACAAACTTTTTAACAATAAATTAACAGACAATTATTTCAACCATTAGAGAAGGAAATGGCAACGTTATAATATTTTGCATTGAGTTAATTCACTTTGTTGTTCAGTCACATAGTCAATTCCTACAGTTGATATTTTGCCATTTAATAATATAAAAAGCAAATTAACCATTGACTTAAATGTCTCAGCTTTTAAAGATCAACTACTGTATATAACTTATTTTAATGATTTAATATTAACATGCTGGTTGTATCACTACCTTTTTCTAGCTTTGATAGAGCCATAAATATTTTTAAATGCTGTATTGTGAAAAAAAATTCACAAACTAACAGTCACTTCAGTCTGCCTCATTTTTCAGTTTTGCTTTAATGTGATTTAAGTTTGTTATGAGAAACAGAGCAATAGGATAGTAGAAGAGTGTTAGACTCTGGTTAAGTCACTTACTTACTTGCTTACTTGCTTACTTACTTACTGAAGTACCCAAAAATAGTGCCTGAAATCTATTTTACTTCCGTGAATAGCAAAAAGTTGAGCTGAATGATGTTGCCCTCGTTGTTTACAGAAAAAATGTAGCTCCTGGCAAATCCAGTTTCCTTTCCTATCACATATTGTTAATGTATATGCCAGGTTCAGTTTGTAAGTGAAAAGTAAACACGCTTCAAATGGTTATTCTCAGACAACTTGAAATCATAGAAGAAAGGAGTTACATATTATTATGTAATCATGCCTATTATGCTTTTGTTTAAAAAGAGTCAAATTATTTTGACATTTAAATTAGTTTTGAATTTTACCTATGTTTCATAGATTTAACTTGTACAATGCAGTCATATGAATAAAGAAAGAAAGAAAGGCTGCTCTAATGACAACTAGATATTACAAATTATGTTTGAATGCCCATTCTAGTTTGATTTCAACTTCTAAGAATAAATGTCCCCAGTACAGCTTATGCCAGAGTCTGGGATATAATATATAACCTAACATACCTATACAGTTGTACCTCGCTTAAAGAGCATAATGCGTTCCACAGGATTGCTCTTTAAGGGAGTTTGCTCTTTAAGTGAAACACCATTGTAAATGACCAATGGGGGGGGGGGGATTCCAAACCCCGATTTATTTGTTAAGCGAGTTTTTGATTGGTTTTATTTGTTAAGCAAAGTGAACATTCAGAGAAAATTCTGCTTTTTAAGCGAGTTGCTCTTTAAGCGAGGTGCTCTTTATGCAAGGTTTGACTGTATATAATAAGGCTTGTAAGTTCAGCAGTGGGTCTCAAGTATGTAAGTCCAGATATGCATAGCCTACACGCTTACTTAGAAGAAAGTTACATGAATTCAAGTGAGTGGAACTCACAAGTATGAAACTTTAGACATATATTATAAACATTTAAAATCGTAATGAAAGACACTTCTTTTTGGGTCAGCCTATGGCAATGCTATAATATTTAAAAAAACACAATTCTCTATGTGTCTCTATTTGTGTTTGTGCAAACTGTATAGCTGATATTGTGTAAATGTTATGTGGCCAAGACTGGAAAGCAAAGTCTCTACAACTGTCTTGGATCAATTTCACAGGTAATATGCTAAGGAACATACGGAAAACACATCTGATATTAATGTCATATTTAAAGGAAACCTTACTTAAAATTAAATCCCACCAAATTCTGTAGGCTATGGATAAACATACATTTGTTTAGACTGATATGTGGTAACTGGAATAAGCTGGTTAGAGAAACTTTGAATAAAGTGTGAGTTTGCTGGTCCTAAAATTTGGGACCCTAAATTAAATTTGATGGAAGGAGAGATGGTGCTGGCTGCAGCCAGTACACACAGTAGTGTGATATCCTATATGAATTTGTATGATGAGCTATCCAAAATTTGAAAAGAAAATACTGCCACAAAAACACCTTTGATGCAGCTAATCCTGGGTGCATATCAAAGCATCCTACATTCCTGAACTCCACTGCTACACATCTGCATTTATAAACCAGGTATGT
This sequence comes from Furcifer pardalis, assembly GCA_030440675.1. NCBI lineage: Eukaryota > Metazoa > Chordata > Lepidosauria > Squamata > Chamaeleonidae > Furcifer > Furcifer pardalis. Next base: position 38,475,273 of record CP126896.1, read on the forward strand.
GTGATGCTTAGTATACCCTCAGGGAATTTACATGACTGAGTACGGATTTGAATCTATCAGTTTATCTCAAACACTACACTAGCTCTCTGTAGACTGAACAGTATGGTAGTTTCTTTAATTGTAAACACTGGGTGAATGTAACTTTGAATGAATTGATAAAGAACTTCAAACTTCTACATAGGAAGCATCATTTCCTTGTAAGTGGCTGGAGGATTGGGGTGAGAGGGTGCTGTAGTTGAGGGAGGAAAAAAGACCAGCATAGGGTAATTAGTCAGAGGAAGAAGAGAGACATGGAACTAACATGTTTGTAATGTGGATGAAGATAGATAAATCAAATGAAATCAAATCAAAACACTGGCCAACTTCCTGTCACACAACTATGCAGGCACAACTTGAGGTTACACCTGCAGTGGCTCTGCTGAGGACTCCTGATTGTGTAGTTGTGAACAGAGCAATTCATTCTTGCCAGGTACCATGTTTGGCACATTCACATCAATAGAGCTTTTTGATGGAAGGAGTGACGGTGCTGACATGACATGATTTTGCCCAATAAATATCAGCCCATGGATTTTCTTGTTTTTCTTTCTTGCACTCACTGCTTGTTACTTGTGTTTTTAAAAATACACACCTGACAGCAGAATCTGTCTTATTTTCATTGTTCTGTAAAGTCACTCTGGAAACTCCTCTTAGCTGAAGAAGGAGGATAGAAATGATTTTAGAATTTAGGCAATTTACTTCCCTAGAGTATTCCAAATTGCAATGGCCCCATTCATCAGAGTTTATTTGTTGCACCAGGAATGGGTAATCTAAAAATGTCTTAGACAGAACAATAAAGAGGAGATAGGCTTTCATTTTGGGCTTAGGTGACTGGCACTCTCCAGGTTATTGTAATGACCTGTTGTAATGATGAATTGCCACCATGATCACATTAATATCTGGAAATTGCAAGAGAGGCATGTTATGCTGGATATGAGTACAGTAACACTGAGCCTGAGTGCCATTTGGGAAAATGAACAAAGAACGATATATCACTGGGCTATAGACATCATTGGATTAGGTCCAGAAACATAAACATTGGCAGAGGAAGGAAGGGTTTCAACCTTAGGTAAACTACAGATGCAATCAGACAGTAGCAGTTTGAAACTAAATGAACAAAGATCTAAGCCTGACAGATCAAATGGCAAGGGAACATCATCGGGCATAGGAGGAAAGGGGAATTATTTTTGAGTGAAGAGAGATGCCCTCTGCACGGATGTCACTTGGTTGTAAAACAGAACACACACCCATTGTCAGAGCAAGGACAAATCCAATCATGAAAAGGAGTGGCATATTAATTTTCCATATTTAGTTTTTTCCTGCAATTTCTTGCAGATTTTATCGCAACTTGGGACATCCTCTCTTAACTGTCGATCAGGAGTTCTCAACCTTTTAAAGCCAGAGGTCGGGTCATGCTCCCTCAGACAGCTTCGGGGGCTGGATGGCCATTTTGCCCTTCCTCCACCATATGGTAATTTCTGGTGCGGTGGAGGAGATGGTGGGACCACATGAAATGGTGCAGTGAACCATATTCTACCTGCGATCTGCAAGTTGAGAATCCCTCCTGTAGATTATTATATGATAAACTGTGGTAAGATACTTACTGTGTTAATAGGAGACCTCAAACACTTCTCCCATGGAGGTACAAAATGTAAATACACTAATGCATCAGATAACGTTATGACTTGTTTCCACAAGCCATGACATTATCCGATTTTTAGTGTTGTCCGATGCATTGATTGAACAACGTTAAAAAAACCCTGCTCCCATCTGCGGGCACGTGGATGGCTCCCCAAAGCCCCCCCCCACCCCAGCAATCAATTGTGAGGGCTGAGGGAGACTTCAGGGACCAAACGCGCACCTGCACGGATGGCTAACTGAAGCCCCCCCGCCCCCGCCCCAGTGATTGATCGCAGGGACTGAGGGAGACTTTCGGGGAGGCATCTGCCCAAGGTTCAAGCATCCGGCTCCCTTGGGGCCAGCACCTGAAGGCACAGACTCCAAGGGTGCCGGAGGCTCGAAGCTCAGGCGTCCAGCTCCCTTGGAGTAAGCACCTGCAGGCGCCGACACCAAGGGTGCTGGAACCTGGAGACTTGGGCGTCTGGCTTCCTTGGGGCCAGCGCCTGGAGGCACCAACTCCAAGGGTGCCGGAGGCTTGAACCTCGGGGGTCTGGCTCCCTTGGAGTCAGCGCCTGCACAACAAGGGTGCCCGAGGCTCGAAAATGGGTTCCTCCTCTCCCAAGTGCTGTTGTTGTGGGATCCATCAGCATTTGGGAGGGTTGGAGGAATGGATGAGTTCATGGAAGTTTTTTTTCGCCCAATTCAGGCTCTCTGACCCCCCCCCCCCCGGCCGGCTCAGGGAGGTTGAAGGACCTGATATGCAGCTGCGGGGTGGCTGACTCCCTGTCGGCTTCCATAGCCCCCTGCCTCCACAGCTGTGGGATGGCTGGGGAAGCCAACGGGGAAGTCCCCCATCAGATTTCCAGCCACCTCACCCCTGCCTCTGCAGCTGCATGGTGGCTGGGAAGCTGAATGGGGAACCACCATTCAGCTTTCCAGCCACCCTGCTGCCACGAATGACTGCATCGGATAACGCTAACAGATCGTTATCCAATGCAATTTTTTTAAAAAGAAATTTTGCATCGTTATCCAGTTCTAGCGTTATCCAATACAGTCGTTATCCAAGGTATTATTATATAATAATATAAACTCTATAGGATTTTTTTTCATTGCCCAGGCTTGTTATTTCATGTTATTCATAGTCAAGGAAAACTTCATGAGAACTCAAACACTGTAGAGCATCTTGTAAAATGATGTGAGAGCACTCAAAGGAAAAGATAAAAGTAAAGAACATGATGACAAAATGAAGATAATCATAGATAAGCCAGGGACTTACATCCTTGCCAATGAGGTCCTCTTGGTTCTCTACAATCCCCCAGGGAGCTATTCCGATAGTGCAGATCTTGCCTCTTGATTTTGAGGCATGGTCCTTGAGTGCATCCCCAACATGCCGAATGACCCCTAGGGAGGGTGAAAGAAAGGCTTACAAATATAAGGCAGAGTACAAAAGCTTTACATTTTAATGCCTGTAGTAGTTAGTTCTATCTCACTGTAACACTCTCCAGATGGATTATTGCAAAATGACAACATAAATCCCTGTTACAAATAAAACAGAGGGACCAACTTTGGGTAACAGCAGAAAATTGCCATACCTTTCTTATTGCTAGGAGCATGCAGATTTTGTGCATTTTAAAGAAAACCAAATTGTGTGATAGGGCAGCTCAGGATTTTTGTTTTATGAGCAAATTATTCAATAAGGAAGCAATTACAAATTTTAAAAAAGAAAGAAGGAAGCAGCCATTCTACACTTCATGACTTGCATGTAAAAACTCTGATTAAAACTAAAGTATTAGAATTACAAGTTTGTCTATATTTCCTGCTGTCTTCAGTACCCTGAAGAAAGCAAGAAAATATTTAGTGAGGGCATTTTCAACTGGAAGCAAAAGAGAAGAGAACAGAGACATGAAATATAGGCTCCTTTAAATAACTATTCATTTTTTGATAGTTACTATAATAGAGCTGGATATGGCAGGCAGAAACCAGACTACTTAAAAGAATGAACAGTGACCCAACCAAGAGGACATGGTATGCAAATATAACTCTAAACCAAATAGTACATCAACTGCTTGAGCCAAGGATGAGGAACCAATATATAACAACAATAAAACATAAAATGGATATTTGGAGAGTATACAATGAACTTTCGACTGTCTTCATATTTGCAGAACTAGAGGAAGCCTTAAGAAGATGTAGGAATGGCAAAGTAGCAAGTAGGGCCATAGCCAGGATTCTAGTTGTGGGTGGGCAAATATGTTTTCAGGATGGGCAACAATGTCTCTCGCTTATATATATATATATATATATATATATATATATATATATATATATATATATATATATATATATATATATATATATATATATATATATATATATATATATATATATATATATAAGCTCTCATATATATAAATGAGAGACATATCTAATACAGTAATACCCCGGGTAACGCGAGTACCGTATAGCGTGAAAACCGCATAACGTGACAAGATTTTCGGAAAAATCTTATATCGAATAACGCGATTTTCACGTTATTCGGAACAAGCGTATGCGTGGGGGGGAGTTGGATTGGGTAGAACATCTATCCAATCCAACCCCCCCGCAGCGCCCACCCCCACGATGTTTGGAAAGGGTACGGGGATCCTTACCCTTTTGAAACTTCGGGTGAGCGGAGCGCATCGGTGGGGGTTAGCGCAGGATACGGGGGGGGGGGGACCTCCGTGTCCTGAGCTAACCCCCACCGACACGCGCACGCCTGCAAGCCACCCGATGTTCCGAAAAGATAAGGATCTTTACCCTTTCGGAACATCGGGAGAGGAGAGGTGCCTTTCCGCGGGGTCTCCCCGGCTTGGGAAAGAGGCGGCTTGGCTGAAATTCCCTCCTCCTGCGCGGGGGGAATTCGGAAATGCCGATCCTTGTTTAGGCGCTTTCCGATCCCATCGCAAAGCGCCTAAACGGGCATCGCACGTCAAGGTAAGGTATCAAAGCGGGGGGTGCCACCCCCACTTTGATCCCTTACCTTAACATGGGATCCCCGTTTCGCGCTCCTGGGCAAGGGTCGGTTTTTCCGAATTCCCCCCTCCCCCGGGGGAAGGGGGAATTCAGAAATGCCGATCCTTGTTTAGGTGCTTTGCGATGGGAGTTTGGGCACCCAAACTCCCATCGCAAAGCGCCTAAATGGGCATCGCACGTCAAGGCAAGTTATCAAAGCGGGGGGTGCCACCCCCCACTTTGATCCCTTACCTTAATGTGGGATCCCCATTTCACGTGCCTGGGCAAGGGTCGGCTTTTCCGAATTCCCCCCTCCCCCGGGGGAGGGGGGAATTCGGAAAAGCTGACCCTTGCCCAGGCGCCCGAAACGGGGATCCCACATTAAGGTAAGGGATCAAAGTGGGGGTCGCACCCCCCGCTTTGATACCTTGCCTTGATGTGCGACGCCCGTTGCTATACCCGTTTGGTAGAAGAGGCTCCCACTGGCACGCCTCTTCTACCGATCAATGTATCGAACAACGTTAAAAACCGGACAACGTCATGACTTGTGGAACCATGTCATAACGTCCGGGGTTCTAGTGTAGTCAGAAGTTTGAGGGTGGGCAAAGTACTAACTCACCCCCTGGCTACAGCCCTAGTAGCAGGACTTTACGAAATGGCTCCTTCAACTCTTTAATAATAATAGTTAGACAAACAAACAAATGGGATGGTCATTTCCGGGATCAGCCAGTCCCAGGAAGGAGACTACTTGGACATATCATACATGGCACTTTCTTGGGAGAAAACAGACAGGACATTAATTGCATTTTTATATTCAGCAAATAGATTTTTAAAAAAGTTGTAGTAGTTGATCTCAATCAGGACCAAAACCCTCCGCTTTGGCAGTCCAGGCTACAATAGTAAAGGGGAATTTGAATTCCAGTGTAAATTACAGCATTGCAAGCCAGGCCCATGGGAGTGCCCAATGACTACCATGACTATCTACATCTCAAAGTTACACATGTGCCAATTGCAAACAAATGTATCTAATGCTACCTTTAATTTGAGAAAGGGTAAAAGCATAATATACAGGCACAAGGTGTTTCGTTTATTCAAATGCAGTGACTCTATTAGGATTTTTGCAATCTTGAAAACCCTCCTGTGCTCTTTGGATACAGAAATCCCTTCTAGCAGAGTGCAGTTACCTGTGTTCACTCCTCCAGTGAATATCCACGCTCCAGTTGTCATGGCAGCTTTAATGAGGCCTTTCCCAAAGACTTGCTTGAGCTTTGGTTGGAGTTCAAAATTTTGCAGGCCGCCATGCACAGAGATTAGGAGCTTGGGAAGTTCAAGCTGCCATTCCTTGGTCATCAAGTGCAGAAGAAGATCAGGCTTTGTGTCAAAAGACACACGCACGTACTACAGAATGAAGGGCATTGTTTAAAACAAAAGAATGAGAAAAAGAAAAGGAGTTGACAACAGATATGTCTATCAACCTAAGAGTAAACTACTGTACATCATTTTTTTTTGCAAACAAAATATGAACATGCCACGAAATTACAATAATAATTCATAAGTATTTCATCAAATATTTGAGCAATAGAACATGTCTGGAAGCTATAATGAACCATTGGTCAGAAGAGTTAACACAGAAGAACATGTATAGTTATTTTTATGCTATATTTTACTGTAGTATATAATAGTTTATTACACAACTAATAAAAATATTTTAATTAGAATGCCTTGTCTTGCAAGACTGAATTAAATTAGAAATAGTGGAATCTTACTGGTGTTCACATAGAGATTGCATAGGTTTCTATAGACAATGCCTGCTTATTTAACAATATGCTAGGGCACATTTCAATTATATAGCTGGTATTAGATTAATCTAAAATAGATTCATCCTTGCATTTCAACTGTTAGTTGCATTTACCTGCAGTAAGTTACACAAACATCACTAGAAGACCAGCCTGATTCTGGCCATTGCCATGAAAGTAAAATGCTTTTGCCTTGTTGAGAACTATTTAAATAGCATAGGATCCAAATAATTGTAGGACATACCAGAATAACAAGTAAGGTTTGGAACCTTACTTGTTGTTGTTAAGGCTACAGGATATATAATACAGGTGGAAAGAGCCCCGTGGGCTGGGGGCTTAAAAGCTCCAACGGAGGCAGGACTTTTGCCCTCCCAAGAACACCTGCAGCCAGGCAGAGAGGCTGCCTCAGCGTCCAGCCCCGAGACTCTTTCCACCTGTCACTGGGGGCTCCGCCTGGATTGCCCTCGCCGCTGCCATCACCAACAGAGGCTCCTGGAGCCGGCCCGGCTTGCTGATGAGGAGCAGGAACACCTGGGCGGCAGGGCGGGAGCTTTAAAACTCAGACAGTTTTGTCGTCCTCGCCGCCACCAACAGAGGCTCCTGGAGCCGGCCCAAACAGATAGATATTGTTAAATCGATTACTGTGTAATTTTTGTATTGGGTAGTGATTGTATTGTGATTATATTGTTTATTGTCTATTCTGTACTGGGTATTGTTTATGGATGGTATTCTGATTATATTGTGTTTATATTTATTTTATTATACTATATTTTATGATACTGTGATATTGTATTATTGAACTGTTACATTGTATTTTATTGTTTGTTGTAAGCCGCCCTGAGTTGGTTTTCACCAAGTAGGGCGGCATATAAATCGAAATGAATGAATGAATGAATGAATGAATGAATGAATATGGTATTGGTATATCTTTGAAGGGTTGTTTTGAGTAAGTCAAATACATTTGGTTATCATGATGTGAAAAGTTCTGGGTGAGCACTGTGTTCATGTATTTCTCTTCCATTTAGAAGCTTTTTCTGCTATGGTTTTTAAATTATTCAGAGTTCAGTATCACACTGTGGTTTATCTGTAACTATGGTTATTGCGATGGGGGGAAACCCAACTCATGTAATGTGGTGTTGAAGGAGAACTTTATAAATAGTGTAGCATGAAACACAAAAACGACAAATAAATGGGCTGCAGACCATCTCAAGCCTAAACTCTCCATGGAAGCTAAAATGACTAGAATGAGACTGATATACTTAGGATGTTTCCTAAGAAGACAAACAATGACTTGGAAACATTTAAGACCACAAGTAATGACTTGGAAATCTTTAAGGCCACAGGAAGAGAGAAAGACCAAGATAAGATTAATTGACTCAATAAAAGAAACCATGAGCATGGCTATTAATGACAGGACCTTCTGGGATTTGTAAATTCTGTCATAAGATGGAGGTAACATGACAGCACAAAACAACAAATGGTAATTGGGCAATGGTTTACTGAAACAAAAATCAGTCATGATGGCCCTCCTTCCATGACTCAAACCACTAGTTTGGAAAGATGCCTTGTTTCAATAAACCATATATATATTAACTGGTTTAGGATTGGTTAATGTTATACTAAACTGTAAATATGGAACAGAAATGGAAGGTTCCCATCTCTTCCTCACAGCTGTGTTGGGAGGAAGATAGAAAGTACATGAGTCTGAAAAGATAATATTGAGCAATAGTTTATTGTTTATGTCTCAATCTTGTCATTAACTATGAATTTGTAGCATTGTTATGAGCATAAAATGGGGTTAAATGTGGATGTTTTCTTTACACTGAAAAAGTATCAACGTAGTTAAGAGTAGTTCGGTGCTGTATGAAAACTGAAGAGGCATGGATATGATCAGAGTGCCCAGTCACATGACTCGAAAACAATTCTCTTTTTAAAAATAATTGTGAACTATGGTTTATTTTCAAGGAACTTCCATTAAATATTGCAATGAAAATTAAACATTGCTATTTATAGGAGAAGACAAATAAGAGGCCTCAAGTTTACCAAATTTTACTTCAATGAAGAAAGAAACATAATGCATGTAAAGCTAAACTTCAAAATGATTTTCTCAAATATGATAGCTGTCATGCAGTATTGAAACAAGAAACTTCAAAACTTGGTTTAGTGTACACCAACCATATGCTACATGAACAAGTCATGACTTTGCATTGTTATTTCTGGTACACTACAATCTCTGAAGGCCTGCTGTACAGGCATTTGAAGAAATTGATGTAGCATAATCACCTTCAGGAGAAATGAAGGATCATTATGTTTTGTTGACAAGTAAGAGAAACATATCCTATTTGTTCTATCATATGGCAATGTTTCTGGAGTTGAGAACGTTGTTTTTAAGCCTTCAATTGACCATTAAAACAACTTTTGTTCATTTGCCCAGTTGAGTCTGACCCATTGTAACATCACAGACGACCACACACCAGGCTTCTCTGTCATCTGCCATCCTCTGCAGCCCGGCATGATCTACACCCATTGCATCAACGATTCCATCCATCCACCTCATCTTCTGCTGCCCCCTTCTCCCTCTGCCATCGATCTTTCCCAGCATCAAGGCCTTCTCAAGAGAGTCCTCTCTTCTCATATGTTGGCCAAAGTACTTGAGCTTGAGCTTCAGTATTTGTCCTTCCAATGAGCAGTCAGGGTTGATTTCCTTCAGGATTGACTGATTTGATCTCCTTGCAATCCAGGGGACTCTCAAAAGTCTCCTCTAGCACCACAGTTCAAAAGGTGTCTATTCTTCTTCTCTCAGTCTTCCTTATGGTCCAGCTCTCGGAGCCATACATTACTACCGGGAAGACCATTGTTTTAACTATATGGACTTTTGTTGGCAGGGTAATGTCTCTACTTTTTATTACGTTGCCTAGGTTTCTCACAGCTTGCCTTTCTAGAAGTAAGCATCTTTTTATTTCATGGTTGCAGTCACCATCTGCAGTGATCCTCAATCCCAAGAAGGTAAAGTCTGTCAATGCTTCCATTTCCTCCCCTTCTATTTGCCAGGGAGTGATGAGGTCAGATGCCATGATCTTGGGTTTGTTGAGTTTCAGGCCTGCTTTTGCACTCTCCTCTTTCATTCTCATCAGGAGTCTCTTTAGGTCTTCTTCACTTTCTGCCATTAGGGTAGTATCATCTGTGTATCTCAGGTTGTTGATGTTTCTCTCAGCAATCTAAATTCCTGCTTGTGCTTCATCCAGCCCTGCATTACTCATGATGTACTCTGCATATAAGTTAAATAAGCAAGGTGACTATATACAGCCTTGTCATACTCCTACTCCTTTTCCTATTCTAAACCAATCAATATTTCCATGCCCTGTCCTTACTGTTGCTTCTTGACTCACATACAGATTTCTCAGAGTGGCAATATGATGTTTCAGCAATATGATGTTATTTACTATTCTATTTCAGATCAAAATGTGTATAAATGTGTATAAATCACTTTTGTAGATAGTTGGCATCAAGTTCTCATTCAAGAAAAATAATTTATGGCCACAACAGGATATTATCAGTAGAGCATCAAAGCTATTTTTAAAATGCAAAAAAAAATTTGAGGAGATATTTACAGTGCAGCCATAAAATGCTGACTAGGCATTTATTAGACATTTTATTTATTTACCTATGAGAAAGGTTTGTAGTCTCCTCTTAAGTAAAGCCAGGAAACCAATGTAAAAAACGGAAAGACCATCAATATAAATGCACAATTGAAATGAATACAAAGTTTGACTATCCACACAAAAATTCAAGCAGCCAATTTACAGTCCATGCTGAAATACTTAGAGCAAATGAAAATAGGCAGTGCTGAAAAGAGTATAAAGCTGGAGTTACACATGTGAGTTTCCCCCATAGAAACGCTCGTTATGCGACTTTTTCCATAGGAAAAAGTCCGACTCGCATAGTGAAAAATTCGTTATGTGAGTCAGATGGCTTAGTGAAAAACTTGCTCATTATGCGAGTTTTTCGCTAAGCAAAATGCTCGTTATGCGAGGTTTGACTGTACTGCTGAATGACTTTGGTTATTCTGAATTAAAGAAGCACTTTTTGAATGAACAAAAATGCTTGGTAAATATTTTAAAAATCAAAAATTGAATAGACTTGTACAACTGTAATAGGAAATATTATAAAATAGAGCAGATTTACTTAGCCCGTGTGCCCGTATTCATGTTGTCTGTATGCAGTTTGTTAGTCTTCAAGGTACTAGAAGATATTTTCCTGCATTTTATGTACATTGATTGTGCCATTTAAATAATCAACCTTCTCCCACATATGGCATACACAGAAAAGACAGATACAGTATATCCTTTACAAGACAAGAAAATACATAGAGGTTAATGGAGAATAACAAATATTTTAGCACTCTTTAATTACCATGGCTTTATTTGAATGACCCCCTCCTTGGAACTCAATGGTACCAAAGGCATCCGTAGGGCTGAGTTGAGTGTGCTTGCTGATTGACCACTTCTCTGACTGGATGTCATTTCGAGCAAGCCGACCTTCATTTTTCTCATTTTGAATAATGGAGATGCTTGGCGTCAGTCCCACATGTTGACCTATTAAGCGTCCACAGCAACACCTATGGCATTAAGCAAAAATAACTTGCATTTTATGGTATGACAAAGGAACAGGGTAGACTTAACGAAATGCTGAGCAGGCTGAGATATACTTATAAACACAGTTTGGGCCAGGTGTAGAACTGAACAAACACTTCAAAGCATCTGGCTAAATAGGATTTTAAAGCATGGTCACCATTCATCGTGTATATACGACATGGCACACCATTGATCTCCCTGATGAAATGTATTTACAAGCAAATAATCCATGAGAAACACCCCAGAGCCATCCAGATATCACAATGGCTCTCAGCAGCAGACTTTGTGCCTGCCAAACTTAGCTAAAACCATTCCATTATAGGCTTTTCAATTCTTAAGTATGATGTGAAAAGATGATGTTGAAGACTTTCCAGTAGGCTAGCTATGGCCTGACACAAACTAATTTCACTTTCCGAGTAGCTCTTTTTGTCAGAATGGGACTTTAAAACCCCCCCACAGAAAACAGTTAAGGAAAAATAGTTTTAACACTGTCCCTGCTTTTTCTCAATCTGAAACCAATTCTGTCTGTCTGCCACGGAAACCAATGCGTGCTGGTGAAATGGGTTTTGTCTTCCACGGGCAATCACTGTGGGCCGAAAAAGTCTTTCTCTAGTGAAGGGAAAGTGATGCTTTTTCAAGCAAGTTACCTGAGCTGCACAAATAGACAATCTGCTTATGAGATGTTGGCTGTCACTCATCCACCATGGAATGAAAATATTTTGTTCTGCAAAGTACTCTCCGTTGTTATTATTAACTGGTCCCATATAATACATCATGCCAGTTTAAAAAGTACACCAGATGTGAAGCTGTGTCAGTTTCACTTTACCGCTGCTTGTTAATTATCAGTTTATTAAAATAGAGCTGTCTTGTCTTTAACAGACATTAAATGCCTCTGTTGCAAAGAGATGTAATAAAGCACAGTCTGACATACAAAGAAAATTAATTAACAAAAATCATTACCTATGGGGGTCTTTGGTGCTGGGTATGATATGAACACATTCCCTTTTGCAAAATGCTCTTTCTATCCATGATTTCTGAGCCTGAAAGAGAAAATAAATAAATAATAATAATCAGATAATGTTGCTATTCAATTGGACTTTTAAATAACCATAAAGCATTTTAGTACAGGTTCCTTGGACCAAAAGAGAGCGAGAGAGAAGAGAGGAGGGATTCTATTCTGTTCTAAAAGGGTTCTTTATAGAACTCAATGGACTGTATCATTAATATTATCATAATACACAGTCATGATTGGAAATAAGTGTTATACAGTACTGTATCATGTTTCTTCAAAATGGAAGAAAACCTAACATTTCATTATTTTCACCATTTATGAAATAATTTTTCAACAATTATGTTGCACTTGGATCATTAGCACACTTCCAAATGACAAGATTATCAGGAGCACCTAAATGAATAGCTTCTGTCTGTATAATTTCTAATGGAAGTGTGAGACGTAAAGTAGTGGGCAATTCACAGTGAAAATCTTAGAAGGCAGGAAATAACAAAGGGAGGAAGAAATGACATGCATCATCAATTTCTGAAGAAACAACTCAGAAGATTTGGTAGAAAAAGTTTTGTTCTGCTTGGCAAGCAGAATTTATTCTAAAGTTTTCCAGAAGCTTAGAAATTCTCCTCAACCCCAGATTAACACCACTACTGCAAACATTCCCACACACAAATTGTATCAGGACTTCTAGTTCTTTCTTCACTTGGCATTGATCATGTGATTATGTAAGTCTCAGCTAACTAGGCTAAAACAAGTTGAATGAATTGAAAATACAAATGTTATTTGGGAGAACTATTAGTCTTGTCTAGCTATGTTTTAAAACCAAATTGCTTCTCTGCATTGTACTCAGTTGTGATGCCAAGTAAAAAGGTAGCCATTGTAACTTCTGATTCCAAATTGCACAACTCTCAAAAGTCATATTCAGAAGAGAAAACATAAGAACTACTATTCTCTATGAGATGCCATATAAAGGGAATGTTCTTACATACTGGCCATACACCACACTGGCTGCAGCAAACATTTGTATATTGAAAGTAGCCATTTGTATATTAACAAAAACAAATGATCTCCTCCTGATAAAGAGCAATAATGTTTGAATATGTTAGGTATTGCTGTGTTTTAGACTAACCTGCCTTTTAAACATCAGAGCTATCCCTTGGATTAGTGCAAAGCAATTGTGTGTTATGAGCCATTAAGTCAGAACAGATTTATAATGACCCTAATAGGGCTTTGCAAGATAGTTAAGAAAACTATCAAACCCCAGTGAGTTTCCATGGTAGACCCATTAAAATTACTGGAGTCCATGTTATGTTGTTTTTGGCAAATATAAACCATTCATTTGAATTAGTTTGTTTTATTTGGGAAGAGAATTGGGATTATTTCTCTGATTTTCTTTTTAAATTCACAATTATCTATCTGAAGTAAACAGCTCATCTGAACCATTTAGCATGAGCAGAACCCAGTATCACTTCTCAATACGTAAAGAAGAGGCCACCCCCCCCCCCAAGAAAAAAAAGATAGAGAGAAACAAGCAACATTTTCCTTTTTGCTCCTTCTGGACAAGCCACTGGCAATAAGGAAGCCATCTGAACAAAGAAACAACTATTCTGCCCAAAGAATTTTCACTCAAACACAGAATTTGTATTCACTGGGTCAACTCATATTCCCACTGCAGACAAAAGCATAATATTTAGAAGATCTAATATCTTATTAATTATCAAGCCACCTCATCTAAAATCAATGTTACTCTCACTCAAATTATCCTCATTATAAAAACATTCTTCCACTACAGAGAAAATTTTGTTTTATCATTTCCCAAGAAGAAGTAAATAAACAGATATATTTAGAAAACATACACGAAGAGAAGTACCATGCACCATGGATTTGGTTCTAGCATCATAAGAGCTCATGAGATTTAACACTTACATGAGTAAAGTTAGGTAGGTTTAAGCTCTGCTGTACTTATAATTACAAGTTAAGTCTCACTAAGCAGAATGAAACTTAAATAACGTGTAAACGTCCATGGAACTGCACTGCATTGTGTATCAAAACCCCTCCTCCCCCATCTAGAGACATTACAGTTACTTGTACATAAAATAGCACAAAATTCCCTTGACTATTTTTCTTGACAAATTACACCAGATTGTAACAATTAATTGCCAAAACTCATTTCCTTAACTTGAAGGAGCACTGTGTGCCATAAATCTAGTTTAGGTTATATATCACACACCTTTCATGAATATTTTTTTTCTTTACAAATTTCATTTATAAAAAGCAGATCATGGATATACCAATATTCTCTCTCTCTCCTTTTCTTTTCCTTCATTTGCCTCACCCTTCCTTTTTTTTGCTATATGGAAAACTAATGTAGGAATCTTTAATGAGTCAATCACTCTGATCTTGTACAAATGAAATGAAACTGTGTCAGCACCAGATGAAACTCAATCCTATGTTCCTTTTTCATTCTTCAGAAAGATTGTACTGCAAGCTTGGTAGTGACAGAATACCAGTTTTTGGTATGACAGTGGCTATTGCCAGTAGCATAAAGAAAAACTGTTAATTTATGGAGTCTTCAGTGGGAAGGCAAACAGCATTCCATGCACTCCAGTGTCTATTCATGCATGCCACATGTCCATGGGAATGTCTGCAAACGCAGACAGCGCTGGCTCTTTGGCTATAGAGATGAGCACTGAACCCTAGAGTTGAATATGACTGGCTTTTGAGCAAGAGCAACTTTTACCTAAAGGTTGTAAGTATTCAAAACAGATACCTGAAATATTGGTATATATCAAATTGGCTCACATATATCAGTGTCTTCCTCTCATCTGAAAAATAATGTTCAATTCATTTCAACTAATAATTTGGTTTTGGTGGCAACAGCCCTGTTCTATAATTTGTTAAATTTGGTGAAGCTCAGATTATAAGAGAAAATTGAGTTCCATGGACTTAAATCCTAAACAAATTTGAGAATGCATGGGACTATACAGTTGAATAGAATATTTAATCTGATAATGCAAAATAAATGCTGATAGAACTTTTAACAAATAAATAAGCATTCATTGAGAAAATCCTGGATTAGACCCAGACGAAGTAATTTTGAATTCTCATTAAAATCAATGGAACCTACCTTAACTATGACTAACTTCAGTTTCACTAATTACAATGGGAAGAACCACTGACTTTGTTCAGATCCTCCTCTGTTGGACCCCAATGCCAGCATGTACCATTAGAGTCTATATATATCCTATAGATTCTTTTAAGACAACACATTTTTGTTTCCCTTGGAGGGTATAGTCTCATAACTAATATGCAGGGCAGAGGTAGGGACAGGTGAAGGATTCAGTTTTAAATTTATTTCCCCCCCCCCCCCAAAAAGCTGAACTTCTCTTCCTTTTTTGAATTTCATTTGTTCTCTTATTTATTTTAACATGAAAATAAATTCTGGAAAGCTAGAATTTATTTTGCTTTTTTTGAATTTCATTTGCTAACTTGTTTACATTGATGTTTACATTGAAAACACCTGTTGATATAAAATTGCTTTATGCATCCAATTCCCTTGAATATTCTGTTAAATAAATTCCTACCAAAAAGGCACCCAGGAACTACAGGTTCCAAACTAGCTGGTTCACTGTAAAGCTCATTTTACAATGCAGTTGTGATGTTTTATGGAAATGTAAAAAATTAACATGACGAATATGCCCATGAAGTATTCAGAACTGTCCTTGAAATGTAACTTAGAGAAATTCACTTATCAGACTAGCAAGTGAAATTTTAACAGTAACATGAGAATATTATATTAAGGAAAATGGCCACATGGTTGGAGCAAATACAGATCAGTAAAGTCCACATTTCTTAACACTGGCCAACCAGATGATGCTGGGTATCCCACAAGCAGGACATGAAGCTGTTGACATCATGTATCTCAAACATTGAGTGTTTAACATAGTATTATTAAATGCTAGCCCCCCCCAAAAAAAAAGATAAAGAAGAATCTATAAAAATGTTAAGAAATAGGTTACACACTATACAAATTAAAATCCAGCAAAGTGTTTCTTGTTAGAGCAATGCACTTTGGATTTCTAGTTGCACAATTCACTTCTAGGTGGTAAAGTTGGGCTAAACCACATCTAACTTTTCAGAGTAGCCAGCAAAATTCTCAGTTTTAAAATTTCAGATTAGTATTGAGTGTGTAGCCTCATGAAGATGGCCAAACCCTTTATCAACTATTACATTATATAACATTTTACCTTCCAGTGAAAGAGAAAATATCCCACTTGATTGGTTTAACAATTTAGTGTTATAAGACCATTTGCAGTGAAATGTACCATTACTCACATTAAATGAGTGCTGAATAAGGACATGAAAACAGAAACACAGTGGCTTAACAAATTTATCAAGGCAAATTATTTCATTTTTGTTCTTCACTCCAGCAAATTTTTCTAGCACTATTTAGAACAAAAACACACACTTAAGGAAATACATATACCATTTGTGTGAGTATAATTGATTCTCACTTTAATTCCCTAAAATAAATATTTTGTTATTAATTACTATCACCCAAAAAGAATTTTTTTCAAATATTATTATTACTTACCTGAGCATTTGCATTTGAGCCTGCCTAAAGCTCTCGCCGGTCAGTTTGTGCTGGTCACATTTTGCTGCTGTTGGTCATTCTACTAATAATAATGCACTCATGACCGCCCACCAGACAAGTCATTCATTCTATTTTTTGACCAGGAGATGTTAAAGTAAGCAATGAACTTGCGCCCATTAGCTGCTTGGAATGTGCTGCCCTGGAATTAGCCTCATTAAGAGTTCTACAGACATTCATTCCTAGCCCCCAAACACTGCTTCATTTGAGCATCTAATCTGACGCCAAAAGAAAAACAAATCCCTTGAGAGCTTGGATTTAAGTGGCACAAGCCCTGACAGGCTGTTGGGCTTTTGAAAAAAAGAAGAAGAAGTAAAAGTCTTGTGAAAAGTGTGATAAGGTGTTCTGAGCCCTGAGAGTTCAATTCAGGAAAACAAATCCTTCAAAAGAAACAGTGTACCAAGCTGGAAAGAACCTGAACACGAGATGTTTCTAATCTCCAAAGAATGGAACCAGTATGTTTGTTTGGCAACTGCTGGGAATTTGAATACACTGAAAAAATTATTAAAATTCATCAGAAAAAGGGTATATCAAAACTGCAAGGCTTTTTGTCCCAATCTCCATGTGTAATAAATATTCTATGCAGGAAAGAACTTAAAGCTTTTTATGGACAAACAGAGAGATAAAATGACATTTGAAACCTAGAAGTCGCGTATCTTTGATTTTCATGAATGAAAATTAGCTCAAAAAGTTATAGAGGCAAAGCATGGAGAAACTGGCTTGAAACAACTTTTGCAAGGAGACTTCAGGTTACCACCTGCATAATGTTTTATGGATCCAAACTAACTAGAAAACCTAGAAAATAGCAGTGGAGTGTGTCATGAAGCCCTTTCACAAGCAAAAAGAAAAAGAAAAGAAGAAGAAGAAGTGCGTCTGCAAATGCAAGAATTGGCACTCCAATTTTGTTGACACTTTTGATCTACTAGTCATATCTCCACCTTTTCGTAGATAGCATCTAGCCTTTTATGACAGCTATTTAGGAGGTCTAGATATAAACCCAAGATCATTGTGGGTTCTGAGAGGACAGGTAACAAACTTCTCTGTCCCTTCTGTCTCCAGACTGAAAGCTAACATGGCCTATTCTTAGCCTCCTAGGACTGCCTCTTAAAATGGCAGCAAGTTACATACTCTCTCTATCTTCTTCAGTTTTTTTGGCAAGGATCTTATAGATCCATGCATAAATGTTCCAGTCTGTGGCTGACAAGTGCATGTCATAATAGGTATAACTGGGGGGGGGGGAATCACAGGGGTGTAGGAAAGGACAAAACAGAGTACACATATATAATGCAGAAAAAAGCTACTTTTTTGGACAACACGTCCCAGAATATGATGGTGGAGAGCTACTAGTGGCTAAAACTGTCTCATTACAATGAACTGGAAAATGTCTGCAGATTATACTTATGTCATATTCAAACCACTTGCAAACACTGAGAACTTCAGTGGAGGAGATGGGCTTCAAGCATGCCAGTGTGAAAGTAAACAGCTGATGGTGGTCAGATATCTACATGTGGGATTTGATTACTCCTGTGCATTCAAGTATTTTCTTGTTTAATTACAGGAGGAATGTGATCTGTGTAGTTGCTTGAACCCAACATTGTTTATTGGGCAAAGCAGTTCCTATCCAGAACAGAATGATGTATCCACTTTGAGCTTGGGGCCCAGATATAGCTTAGATGGTTTGAACACAGGGGATGAGCTGGGAATCACTGATACCCACCATAAAAGTGTGCATATAAACTTATGCACTTCCTGATGCTCTTTCACTTCAGCTGGGTGAAAATGACCTCCCATCTCATAAAAACCTGCACTTGATGTTGTCGGTTGAGGAGTGTTTAGACTTCCTGTAGCTCTGGCTGCCTCACACCATTTTGAAATGGTTGCAGTTGCTGAAAAGGCACATGTGCTGGTGGGGTGATAAACCTGGGAGAGTTGATTTGGTGAGGACAAAGGTGACATGAGTGGCAGGCAGCATCATTGAATGAACTGGTGGCGTGTGGATCCATCCCTGTTTATATGAACCCAGGCCTATACATGGACAATGGGGTCCACCTATCTCACTTGGGGTCCATCTCTCTGACTTGTAGGATATTAGGTCAAGACTGTTCAAATGGCTGCTGTGGCAATAGTTTGGTGACAGCCTGTGAATTGGAGCAGAGGGACTTGCTGTCCTATGCCAGAAAATGGAATCCACTCTCCACTTAAGTCAGTGGAGGGAGACAAAGTCAGGTGGGGAACTAAGAGGGGGCATGCTCAATTTAAGAGGGTTGCCCACAGATGACCACAAAAGAAAACAGGGCATCTCTCCCCGCCCTAGTGGATTTGTGGTTCAGGTCACATAACTGACATAGCCCAATATTGTGTTGGAAAGGTGGAGATCGGATGACAGGCAGGTCAACCAGACTTTGGATCTGCTATGTCCATACTATGCTGCTGTGGCTAATCCTGGCAGTGGCCTTTTTATATCTATGACCAATTTCTGTGACTTCATTGACTTCTAATGTGTTTGCATTAAGTTTATGGGGGACTGTGCAAGAAAGCCACCCTGGGTTATCTTGCTTGGGTCAGCAAAGTGTTGTATTTTTAAAAAGAGTCATATTTGTTCACAGGAGAATTTTGCAGGGATTGTTTATCTTCTCACAGGGGATGTAAAGAGTAAAGAAGCACCAAATAGAAAAATGGATGATATGAATCTTGTGTCTACTATAGTTATAACCAAAAGGACACAGCTTCCTGAGAGAATATCCTTGTGTACCTGAAAATGAGAAATCAGGAGGAAGACCAGGCTTCAAAAGATTCAAGTTATATATGAGGAGAAGAAAGTGGAAACATATTAATGTATGTTGGGTAAAGATGATTGTTCTTATTATCCTTTAAAAAACCCTCCCCTGCAGCTTCACTGTTTACTCACAGAGGGAACTGATATCTCATACTGCTATTTGTAAGCGATGTCAATCTGTTTTGGAATGTGCTGCTAAGTTAAATAGCAAATTTTAACAATGACAGCTTTACTTATTTTATATAATAGGAGTGCGGGCCAGGCCAGTAGCCAATGGGAGGGAGTGGCTATGAAGAGCTGAACTCATTATACACTTCTATTCTTCCTTCCCCAGTAGAGATGGGCTGATAGTTAATTTCCTTTCACATGCAATCCAGGTTTGTTTCTGGTAGAAGATGGGAAACTGATTGTGTTATGCTCTATTATGCTAAGACAACAAAATCATTCCTTCTCCTCCACCATTGTCACTGGCCATGAAACTTGTTTTTCTCCGAGACTTCAACCCACTGCACTGAGACTTAGCAGCTTCTACAGACTTGTAGGTCTGTTTTATCATTAAATGCATGCAGCACCTTGTTAATTAGAAACTTTGCTCCCTATAAGCCAGGGTGCCCAAACTATGGCCCATGGGCCAGATTCAGTCCCTGACACCAAATCATCTGGCTGCACCACCCTTGCCAGGAGCAGCAAGGGTGGTGTGGGCTAGATGAATTGGTGTCAGGGGCAGTAGTATCACCGGGGGGGTGGGTGTCTCACCCCGGGTGGCACTTTTTGAGCTATGGGTGTTCTTGGACTACAATTCCCAGAAGCCCTAGCGGGAGCGGGCACCAGCGTCCACCCGGGGGTGGCAAACTTGGCTTAAGCCCTGTGTGGCTAAAATCCACGCGATGCTACTGGTCAGGGGCCAGATCTGGCATGTGGGCTGAAGTTTGGGCACCCCTGCTATAAGTGGTTAAACCCAGCATTTTTGGGGCAAAATGTTAATTACCTTGTGAACTGCCCAGAGAGTGCACTAAGCACTATGGGGTGGTATATAAGTGTAATTACTATTGCTATAATGTAATTTAACTATAATGTAATAATTACTATAATGTAATAATTACAGTAGTAGTACAGTAGTACTGCGGTGATTCGATTCTTTGTAATTGTAATTATGATACTGTACATATATTTTTTGAAATGTTTCTTAAATGTTTGTGAAATCATGTACAATAATTGTGATTTTGTTTCTTTGTTAGCCACCCAGAGTTGCTCTGCGAGTGGGGCGGCATACAAGTTCAACAATTAAATTAAATTAAATTTTTAAGTCTGGTACATAAGTGTCATTGAAAATGCAGATTCAAAAGAAGTCTCTGTACTGGTCCATAAGAGGAAAATAAAATTAAAATTTGTTGCTAAGCAATTTCTTCTTTAGTACCAAATATAGCTCCGTAATAGTGTGCAAAGATTTGACTTCTTCAGAATTATTATTATTATCATTATTATTTATTCGATTTATATACCGCCCTACTCGGTACAACGGACTCAGGGCGGTTTACAGAAACCATACATATAACACAATCAAAAGTAATATAACATGTAGCATAATCAAAGGTCATACAGTATAATACAATAAATATAACAATACAATACAGCAGTGCAATAAAACAAAACCACACTGCAAAACAAGGTTACAAAAATACAATTCTGGTTACATATACATGACAGTCTCAGTAATGCAATACAATATAAAAATACAATAATAAGAAAGAAAGAAAAATACAGTACATGATCCAAAAAATGTCAGGGCTCTCACCCTAAACACAAGCATGGTCTCGAAGCCATGGCAGCAAACCTGAGAATTCTTCCTCAGGTTAACTGGTCAGTCTAACTGGAAATCTTATGGTTCAAATATGTATCCAAATCAAATATGCAGTTTAAAAAAATCATTTTCATGCACTCTACAGTGCTTCAGTAATGATGAACGCCAGTGTTGGCTTCTCAGAGCAGCATGAAAACCAATCCAGCTACATAAATTCCTTGGGAAGGATTGTTATTTGACAGTGGGTTTTAAATGGTGATGAAGGGGGTGGAAACTCAAGGAGGTTCAAATCACATGCCTGCCTAAATAAGTCAGGCATTGAATTCTTGGGTGATTCTGTTAAGCATAATCAATGCTGGAAGCGTCAGATTTGGTAGTAAGAGCTGTGGGAAGGGTCGTTTTTTAGCTAACGGTGTCATAACCTCACTAATCTCTACAGTGCAAAGATTAACTTTACCAAGAGAAAAGAAAAAGCCGGGTTACACTGTTCTTCTGTTAATAATGGGACTGTACAGATAAAAGAACGCTACAAGTTTTATTTCAATCGGAATGGCATTTCTGGCAAGGCTGCCCAAGGGAAAGATGTCAGCTACCAACTGTAGATTGTATATCAACGAAGCAAGGCAAGTGCCACTGCAAGGTCTCCATTAATTTCAGCAAAAGATACACGAGTGTTTTCTGCACTTCACCTTGTTAATCATCTTTATATTTTATGTTCCAGTCCCAAGACAAAGCAGCACAGCTTCCAGTTTCCTTCTTGTGAAAAAGTAAACAGATGGTCATAAAGACAGTTAAGTACAAAGAAAAGTGAACACTGATAATTAAATGGATTTAATTGTACTCTCCCATTCTTTGGTAATAATGGACCCTCTGAAATACTTGTGGGCAGTCTCACTGGGGGTTGCATCAGGATGAGGTACTGATAAAAATTTGATGGGACTTCCATACACAGCTAGAATGGCTTTTTGTTCCTATCAGACACCTTTAAATATAAATATTATCAAAAGTACTGTTTAACGTCTTTAGATGACTTGATCCTGAAGAAGAGGTTGATGAAACAAATCAGTGGCCAATGAATAAATCGTGTTGTTGTTGTGTGCTATCAAGTCATCTCTGACATACAACAACCCAATGAATGAGAGATCTCCAAAATGTCTTGTCTTCAACAGCCTTGCTCAACTACTGCAAATTATAGCTGCAGCTTCTTTTAGAGAATCAATCCATCTTGTATCTGGTCCCCCCCCCCCCCCAGCTGCATTCAATCTTTCTCAGTATTTTTTCTTTCCAGAGAGAATTCAGGCTTGATTTCTGGGACCCACTTATTCAGCTTTTTGGCAGTCCAGGCACCATATTTCAAATGAATCAATGAATCAATTTCCCCCCTATCAGCTTCTTTACTGTGTAGTTTTCACACATATACATGGTGACTGGAAATACAAGAATACAGAGGACATTGGTCACGGTTTCTGGTAACACATCTTTACATTTGATCTTTTCTAATTCCTTCATTGCTGCACTTCTGAGTCACACTCTTTGTCTGATTCCTTGGCTACACTGTCCATTTGAATTCATGATTGAATCCAATCAGGATTGAAAGGTATACAAACCTTACACTACTTCAATGATTTCATTGTCAACATTAAAGTTGTTTGGTTCTTCTATAGTTATAATTTTAGACTTCTTAATGTTCAGCTGCAGCCCTGCTTTGGCACTTTCTTCTTTCACTTTCATTAAAAAATCCTTTCAAGTTATTGAATAATAATAATAATAATAATAATAATAATAATAATAATAATAATAATAATAATAATAATAATAATAATAATAATAATAATAATAATAATAATAATAATAATAATAATAATAATAATAATCAAGTCAGAAATTATTCTGGGTTGAAAAGATTTTTGTGGAAGAACACTCAGAGAACACCCTAATGAGGCTCCTTTCATGTTCCCAAGAGCTGGGACAGAGATGGGTGTTCAATCCGTCATGCAATACCTGGGTCTCAAACTGCCGACTTGCTAGCCTTCCAGCTAACAAGGTGAGCTTCTTAACCACTGAGCCACCACAGCCCCTATCCTATTGATTAGTTACATAAACGTTAAGAGTGATGGTATAAATTAAAAAGTCACTGCTTATATTCCTTGTTATGGACCGGTCATGTGAGTTGCAGTGCAATGAAGGTCACAAGCAGTAATTTGTTAATTTGTGGCAATTTATCACAGCTATTTATGCTCATGCCAGCATAAGTAACCAATAGGTTTCTTGTCTTAATTATCTAGCTATATGGCAAAGGATTACAGCCATGATCCAGCTCTAGTAGGATACAAGCTATGTGTTAATTCATAATTACTGTAATTGCATTTAAATTGGGCAGGCATTCAAATTTATAATATGCATTCTCTTTAAGCAATACAGTGTAGCCAAGCTCTATATTTGAACAGATTTATGTTCATGGTAAATAATTAGCAAATAACAAGATTCTGTAAACCTTATCTGGCTGGATCTGAAAAGAGAATAATTAACATTGCTGATATCTTTGGAATAATGATTGACTGAACCTGGAGATGGACCAGTCCAAGACAGATGCTTTAACACTGAAGAGGACTATAAAGATGACACATAGTATAAATATATTTCTTGACTTCTCTTAGTGATGTGGCATTGCAAGGAAATTGAACGTAAGTAAGTAAGTAAGTAAGTAAGTAAGTAAGTAAGTAAGTAAGTAAGTAAGTAAGTAAGTAAGTAAGTAAGTAAGTAAGTAAGTAAGTAAGCAAGTAAGCAAGTAAGCAAGTAAGTAAGATGTTCCCTTTTGGGGGGGACTCTATAAGTATGTTTGCAGCGAAAACAACTGAACTTTTACCACTTATCATTCACGCTTCCTGTACTTTCTGTTCATTCTATAGCACAGGGGTTCTCAACCTATGGCCTATAGGCCGAATGTGCCCCACATCTCCAAATAATCCAGGCCCCGCCCTCAATCCAGCCACTGCTCCCAGAATCTGCCATGGAATTGTTTACAGACATTGTAAATGTGTTTACAACAACCATAAATGGCTGGGGGGGCCACGAAGAGACAACCAGTCTGCCCCCCTCAACTCTTTGAAGAAGAGTGATCTGGCCCCCTACTTGAAAAGGTTGAGAACCCCAGCTATAGCACTTGATATGAAGGGGGAAATGCCATTTGAGACTGTCGGAGAACAAATCTTCAATTGTCATCTGTGCCCAAAGGCACAACAGGAAGAGATGAGATGTGATACTTTTCAATCACTGGACAGTATTGAAAGAGGAACATAGTGTATTTGATGGAACTTGTTGAACTGTATTAGAAACACAAAGTAGCATGTGAAGAATCTGAAAAAACTCTACAAAAGTAGCGTACAACTTTAATTCTCATGCGCCAGGAGATCCTTTTAAGAATCTCTTTTAAGTTTTGAGCCTTTGTTAAAATTAAGACTAACATGGTAAAAAAAAACCTTCTTCCACTGAAAGATATGAAAGTTTTTGCTAAACTCAAAGGAAATTCTGAACTATTGAGGTTGATGTTTTAGAGCAGTGATGCCAACCTTGGCACTCCAGGTGTTCTTGAACTTCAATTTCTTGATCAGCCCTGATCAGCAGAAATGGATACATGTATACATTTTATATTTTCGGATGCTAAGGAGAATTACTGTACAGTGTTCCACCAGAGTATATTGCTGCTGCTTCACAGCATGGTTCAGAAAAAATGACATACAGTATGCTTTTTGACTCATTACACTGTATTGGCTGGTGTACAAAAAGTACCCTGGAGGCAAAAATCAGGAGACATCTTTAGATAATGCACTAGATTGAGCATGAGAACATAAGAAGAACCATTCTGTTGTTGTTGTTCAGTCACACAGTTGATTCCAACCATTTGCGACCCCATAGACCATTGCCTGCCAGGTACCTCTGTGCTCCACCATCCTCCTCAGCTCGCCCAGCTCTGTGCCCACTGCATCTACAATGCCATCTAGCCATTTCATTTTTGGCTGCCAATTCTAAGTGAGACAAATGGCCATTTAGTTCACTATTTTGTTCACACAGCAGCCCAACAATTGCCCAAAGCATGCAGGAGTGCAAGGGCATTTTTCTCCCTCTGTTTCCCATCAATTGGTTTGATAGATGCATACTGGAGGTTATAGATTCATGACCTACTGACAGGTTTATTTTTCATGTTTTTGTCCACTCCAACAATAATGCTGTGCAAGATGGGAACCATCACCATGACATACTTACTATGTATAACAACACTTATAGCAATATTGGTCTTGGTAAATCTCAAACAATAAAAGCATTTAAAACAGGGGTGCCCAAGCTTTTCAGGCCACAGGCCGGTCACATGGTTCAGTGGGCTAGTCATGTGGTTCAGCGGGTTTGTCATGAGGTTCACTGATAGGCCATCAGTCCTAGCTGTATTTTGAGTTTGCACTGAAATGAGGCCAATGTTGGAGCCAACTGAGTAGCCCACAGGTGGGGTGCCATATCACATTTCAGTGGTGCTCCTTCTTCTAGAAAGCCCCCAGGTAACTCAGGGCTGTATTGTGTGATTTACTCATCCTGTGTGAAGGCGTACTGTACTTGCATTTACTTATCCTGAGTCTTCCATAATAAATATGCCCAGATTAGAGTTGTGAGCAAAGAAGAAAAATGCTCTTTTCCACTTTTGTCACACAGACCCCACCAAATTGTATAGGTAAATTGGGATATAAATTGGGATTTTTGCTTCATCATTTTGTTCTTGCTGAGACTGACTTTCTTTAGCTCCTTGGATGCCTGATGCTTCAGTTTGGAGCGATCTTTTTGCAATTTGTTTTTGTTTTAACCACAATAAATAATTTTGCATAGAGATCTGGGGTAATAGCTGCCATGTCCTGGGTCATGAGGTTAATGCCATTAGTACACCTGGCTATCTTACGCTTTACCCTGAGCGTCAGATGATTAATGAACAATCTTAAAGTACTGGTTTATTATTTTATTTTATTTTACAGACTTATATTTTACAGTCTCCTCAAAGAGACTCAGGGCAGCTAACACAAGCTTAAAAGGATACATAAAAACACAATATAAAATTCAATTTAAAAATTATTAAAATATTAAAACATTAAAACTAAACAAGTTAAAAGATTTTAAAAAATCATACAATGAGAGAGAGGGAGGGGTCAAATGAGACAACAAACCAATGCGTCTGACCCAAACCCCATACCTGTCCTGCCAGCCAGGTCTTAACCCCCTTCCTAAAGGGCAGCAACTCCGACTGGAGACGTAGCTCAATTGGCAGGAGGTTCCATAGGGCCGGGGTTGACACAGAGAAGGCCTTCCTCCTAGTGCTAGAGAGGTGCACCTCTCTAGCCAATGGTACAACCAGAGAGCCTCTCTGGTCTGTTCTGGTGGGAAGGACAGATTTTCTTAGGGCAATGTGGTCTCTTAGGTATCCTGGCCCACTACCATATAGGGCTTTAAAGGTAATAACCAGCACCTTGAATTGCACCCAGAGGCACACTGGCAACCAGTCCAGCTCCCTGAACAATGGTGAGGCTTGAGTATAACGCCCGCACCCCACCACTATCCGAGCAGCCGCATTCTGTACCAGTTGCAGCCTCCGGATGGTCACCAGGGGCAGCCCCATGCAGAGCGCATTAAAATAATCAAGTCTGGAGGTGACCAAAGCGTGTGTGACCATGAGCAAGGAGTCCCGGTCTAGGAGCGGGCATAACTGGCATATTACACGAAGTTGTGCAAAAGCCCTCCTGACCACGACAGCCACCTGCTCCTCGAGTAGTAGTCACGAGTCCAAGAGGGCCCCCAGATCACACACCGGGTCTGTTTGGGGCAAGACTGCCCCATCCAGAACCTAGTAGACTCAGAGTAGGAGAAGACAGACTCATGGGAAATCCCCACATCAGATGAGGATTTTAATTTGGTTCCAGATGACATACTTTTGCTACCATCTGAACTAAATTAAATCTTCAACTCTTCTGATATAGGAAGTGACATGGATCTGACTGTTTCTGGTCCCATTCAAACAAGATATTTTTTTAAAAAAACACAAGGTACCAGGAGGAGGCATGTAGAATAAAGCAACAATGATGAGGAAAGACAGCTCATTTTACTTACGTTGTCTGAGGTGAACCTGATATCTCAAACTGATGAAGCAAATTTGGAGCTTCCATCATGGAAGTTAATGTTACACAGATTCTAACACTACAACATCAGGACAATTCAACAGATTTCCCCTTTTTTCTTTCTATTCCCTGAGTTTGTGGAATTTCTAGCCCACTGTTTCCCAACGTGGGGCTCACACCCCACAGGGAGACATCAATTTCCAGAAGCCTAAGTCAGTAAGGTACATTGGCTGATCAGTGCTTTCGAGAATTGACTTCGGCTTCTGGGAATTGAAGTCTAAAAACCAAAGGTTAGGAAACACTGCTCTAGCCTATATAAGGGTCCTGTTAGACCCAAACGCTCACCAATTTTCAACATCTTATTGATCCAAAAATGTATTATTCATCCCTTTATGTATTTTATCCCCTTATCTGTTCAATCTGTATGCAGAATACATACAGAAAATTGGACTCGATTCAAATGAAGGAGGTGTAAAAATTGGAAGAAACATTAATAATAATGTTAATTAATAAAATTTAAGATATGCAGATGATATCTTAATGGTAGAAAATAGCAATTATTTGAAATTGTTTTTAATGAAAAAGTGCCAAACCAGGGCTACAGATGAACATTAAGAAGACAAAAATTGTAACTTCAGAAGAACCATACAACTTTAATGTTGATAATGAAGAAATAGAGATACAGTAATACCCCGGATAATGATTGTACCGTATAGTGCTAAAACCGCATAACGTTACAAGATTTTTGGAAAAATCTTGTATCGAATAACGCGATTTTTAGCGTTATCCGGAACAATCATGTGTGTGTGGGGGTTTGGATTGGGTAGAACATCTACCCAATCCAACCCCCCCGGGCCCGCCCGCCCGATGTTTGGAAAGGGTATGGGCCCCCATACCCTTTCCAAACATCGTGCAGGCGGCGCTTGTCAAATGCGGCTTGGGGAGCATATCGAGAAAATCTCTGTATCCTCCCCAAACCGCGTTTGGTGCACGTGCGCCAATGCGCCCGATGTTTGGAAAGGGTATGGTCCCCCATACCCTTTCAAAACATCTTGCAAGCGCGCGCCTGTCAAACGCGGCTTGGGGAGGATATGGAGAAAATCTCCGTATCCTCCCCAAACTGCGTTTGGCGCGCGCGTGCCAACGCGCCCAATGTTTTTTAGCATTGTTCGGTGTATACCCCGGACAATGCTAAAAGCCGGATAACAACATGACTTGTGGAACCAAGTCATAACGTTATCCGGGGTACTAGTGTAGTGAAAGATTTTGTGTGCAGGTTCAATCATGATTCCGAATGGGAACTGCAACCAAGAAATCAGAAGCCCTCAGTCAGATTCAGAAGGGCAGCAATGAAGGAATTAGAACAGATCATCAGGTGTAAGAATGTGTCACTGGAGGCAAAGACCAAGATCAACTACACTACTTTATTCCCTGACTACATATATGGGTGAGAAAGCTGGCAGGGAAAACTTGATTTGTTTAAAATTTGATGCTGGAGGAGAGCTTTGTAGATACACTGGACTGCCAGAAAGACAAGCAAATCAATCCTGAACCTACTCTAGAGGCAAAAATGATGAAATTGAGACTGTCCTTTTTTGAGCACATCATGTAAAGGCAAGACTCTCTGGGTGAGAAAGACAATAGTGCTGGGTAAGCTGGAAGGCAGCAAGAAATGAGGAAATCCAAACATAAGATGAATTGATTCCCTAAGGGAAACCGCAGGCTATAACTTGCAGGATTGAGCAGGGATATTGAGGAGAGGACATTTTGAAGATCTCTCATTCATAGGGCTGTCATAAGACAGAGATGACTTGACATCACATAACAACTATCGCCACTGCTGCGACTTTAATGGAACAGGTATAATTTCTTGTCCCATTAGTCATCCAAGACTGTTTGGGGGAAAAAATGGTATTGGACATTTTCAGTCTTCTGGTACAGAGGATGTGTTTGTGTATTTTTTTTAAAGATGGATGAGTTGTTTGTTTTTAATTTGTCAGCAAGGTCTAAACTCCATCTTTTGTCACCTATACTTGCCTTACTTTCTCATGCTATTTCCCTGAAAATTTCAGACATGGATATCTGCCCCAAATCTACAGTGATGGCAGATGAAAGAAACTAATTTAACCTCTCTACAATCCTCTTGTTCTTCTTCAATGCTTCAATTCCAACACTGCAGCACTCCAATTTTCTCTCTAGCTAGGTGTGCATATTTGCTGATGTATTTACCATGCGCTGTCCCAAGTCTTCATGCATAGCTATTGAAATGGCATTACTTCTGGAAGCCAATTGAAGAAGCTAAGAAATCACCGTAGACATTGTCAATTGCACATTGAGCTGCAAAACTCAGTATGCAACTGATAATTGCAGCAGTTTCTTAAGTTGGGGCTATTAGCTTGCAAGTGTTACACTGTTTGTGCTATGCCAACATAGTTAAATAAAAGTACAGTACTGCTGTTTTTAAAGATTCCTAATTAATAGTACAGTACTAAGTAATCCCTGGCTGTTATGAATTGGTTCCTTATGTCTCCTTTTAAAAAAAAGCAAAATTACTTAGTATGTCAGTGTCCCCCCCCCCCCCCTAAATGTTTTGAAGCAGAATAGTGATCATTTCCATTAGTCCATAAACTAGCTTTTTGAGTGGCAGTTGATTGTGGATAGTATCACATGCTTGCATATGTAAGGTCAACAAACTCTGCTCCAGTTATTTTATGCATTTCAAAACAGCAATCTTTGCATCCTCAGGTTTTCTCTTAATATGAATGAATATAGCTACCTACAACAACTGTGCATAGCTCGAGAATATAGTTCATCTTCCTCTATTCTTATCTCAGCACATTGATTATGCATGAATTAATGTACCTGTTGTAATTCTCCTGGATGCATTCTTATTCCGCACTAACTCCTATACTAAAATAAAATGTGAGGAGTCAATATTATTGTAGGTCCTAACAAGAGATGTGTAGCCTGAACCCCACCCCTGAATCTGACCCACATAAATTATATTCAAGATGAATAATAGATTCACCAATTTGACACAGATGCCTTTACCAAATTATGTGAACCATTTCTCATGCAGCCCAAACCTAGCAGAAGCTGCCACTCTAAATTGTTTTGTTCTCAGCAAGCCAGAAAAATAATTCTACAATGATCAACCCTCACTGCAGAGAGAGAGAGAGAGAGAGAGAGAGAGAGAGAGAGAGAGAGAGAGAGAGAGAGAGAGAGAGAGAGAGAGAGAGAGAGAGAGAGTCCAATTGGTGTGATATGTGATAGTTAAGTGGCTAAGTGATGCATGGCATAGAAATCATGTCATCTCAATATTGAAAGTATCTGAACTGGTTGCTAACTGCTTTGCAGGCCCTATTCAGGGATCTGGTTTTAATCTTTAAAGCTCTAAACTGTTAGAGTCCTAGGGACCAAAGGTACTTGCTGTCTTATTGGGAACCTGTTATGGCCTTTGGGAGATGTACTCTTCTGACAATACAAGACCACTCAGTGGGAACAAAAAGGAGGGATTTAACTTCTGTTACTTCCAGGTTATGGAAGGCACTGTTCACACAATAACAGTTTCTATTCTTGCTACTTTTAGGAAGATGCAGCTTTTCAAAAATTTTAAACAGTTTACTGAGCATTGCAGCAATTTTAACAACTTCTTCTTCTTCTTCTTCTTCTTCTTCTTCTTCTTCTTCTTCTTCTTCTTCTTCTTCTTCTTCTTCTTCTTCTTCTTCTTCTTCTTCTTCTTCTTCTTCTTCTTCTTCTTCTTCTTCTTCTTCTTCTTCTTCTTCTTCTTCTTCTTCTTCTTCTTCTTCTTCTTCTTCTTCTTCTTCTTCTTCTTCTTCTTCTTCTTCTTCTTCTTCTTCTTCTTCTTCTTCTGTATACAAATCTGAATATTAACTGTCCTCATGGTGGTCAGCCATGAAGATTGTTCTGGGAACAATATAATGTAGTGGCCTTCCATTTGCCTTCCTGACTGCAGTGTGATATCCGAACCACTGATCCAGTTCTGCAATTCACTTTCTGGTCCTGAGCCCTTTTGGCACACAAAGTCCTCATCAGCCCCAGGCCAATATTGATGAAGCTGCTGCCTTCCCTGTGGACTTCAGCACCCAAGGCCATTAGTCCTCAGGGTTGTCAAGTTAGTTAACCACCACCTGACACTCAGAGTTGAGTTGCTGGCAGTATGGTCTACTCCATTACTATAGCAGGATAACGTGGCAAGACTGATTATTGCTATCATAGCAATTTTATTTTTAAAATCTGTTTATAAGTTTAAACTTTTTAAAATGTGTTTGAAACGGTCTCTATTTAATCTGTTTTAATGAGGCTTGTTAGATGCTTTGAGCTTTCCTGTTTTGTGGAGAGGTGAGCTAGAGCTACAATAATGTTTTAAAATGACATCAACAGTCTCATTCATAATAAGACAGGATTAGTTGAAGGGCACTGTGTGCATTGTATCATAATGGTGATTGTTTGCTCTTCTCCGCATTCACACAGGCTACTATCTACAGGGGAACCCCACTTTCTCAGATTAGCCCTTGATCTTCCTACCCCAGCACAGTCTGTTTAAAGCTTTCCACACAAGCCATGGTTGTTTGTGGCCAGGTGGTAGAAAATCATGTGGGTCTGCCCAGTTATCTGATAGCTCCTTGTTTGCCTTCCAAAGTGCTAGGATGGTCTGTGGGGACTGGTTGTTCTAGGGGACAGAAGTTATGAGCAAACTGTGCCTTGATTTCAGTCTCTGCTTTGGTAGTTGGTGGTCAAATAGCAGGTGTGTTTCCGAGGATCTTGCATTTACACACTCGTTCTGAGTAGCACTTTCTTGGTGAAATGTTGGTGGAGGGATGCCAGCTAAGTAACCAATCTCACTGTTTCATTTACGGCCACATCCACCTGCTTTGTATGCATTGATCTATACCACAGTGGACTAGAATACTCTCCTGCAGAGTTACATAAAGGTAGTGCACAAGTTCTTAATGTGTGTGGTTGGTCACCCCAAACTGTGCCTGTTATTTTCCTCCAAATATTGTTCCTGGCAAAAACCTTCTGTTTGGTATTTAGGCAATAGGTTGTGAAAGTGAGAGTTAGATCCAGGATAACTCCCATGTATTTGGGGGTGTTGCAGTGTTCGAGTCTGGTACCATTCCAGTTCACCTGAACTTTCTTGATGCCTCACGGTTTTTCAGATGAAAAGCACAAAGTTCAGTTTTTAGACAGTTTGGTTTCAGTTACTTATCCCTAAAATATATAATCATTAAGTTCAAAGCCTCAGTCAGTTTTTTCTCAACAGCCTTGGAGGTTATGCACTGTGCCAAATGCAAAGTCAGAGAAAGCTCCTAGTGGCTTCCGGCAGTCATTGATCATTGGTATATGTGTTAAACAGTGTGGGGGCTAGCACACAGCCCTGCAGGGGGCAATTTCTTTGATTTCTCCAATGGCTGTGTTGTCCTTGGAAATCAACCAAAAAAAATTGTGGTTTTCCAGTAAATAGCCTATGGTTTTTGTAAATTTAACATGAAAGGAGCCTTCCCGAAGATTGCTACTTCAGTGATCAGGCATTCCCTGGGAACAGAGATTTATCACTGGCAACAAAGATTTTTTACCAGCTAATCCTATCAACCCAGAAGCTTTGTTAGAATTCTCAGACCTTGTCATGCCACTTTATTTGGCATGACTTTATCCTGAATAAGAACAAGTGAAACTGGATCCTACGAAACCTTCAGATGGGTCTTAAAAACTCAGCAACAAAATCAAACTGATTACAAAAGCATGGGGTTATTATGAACACATATTTCTAGAAATATTAAACTATTTATATTGCTATGTACAGTACTATAAGGAAGGGGTAATACTTATAAATTAATCATATGAAAATAGTTTTATCCGATATTAACTTCTTGATTTTTAAAGTAGTCATGTAGCTGGACTGCTAAGGAGAAAGCAAAGCCACACTCAGTGTGGTTGCTCTGTGATATGCAGGCCAGGTTTGACATTATTGAAGCTATTTAAGGTTATTAGGCACAAATTGGGTCTGCCTGCCAAAAATGCTCACTTTCTGCTCTAGAGTGCAAATATGCATATTAATGGATCCCTTACTGAAGGGATAGGCAGAGAAAAATTCCATAATGTACCTATACTATGAAAATAATTCAGATTTTCCTTTTAAGATCTAACTCTCAAATATTCAGCACACTGGGATATTTCTAAACCCATAAATTGCTGTACAAAGCTTCAAATTAAAAAAAAAGGGCAGGGAATGGAGAAAACAGTATTTTAAAATACTGCCCTGAACACTTGCAGACTTCAGTACGAGTTATGAAGGAAGCTGAAGCAAATAACAAATGCTAGAATACATTCTCATTAAGGCCTTGAAATAAACTTATTGATTGATTGATTATATTAAATTTATATACCACCACCTGGAGAAACAGGTTCTTCACCTATGGCAGTTCAGAACATAATAAATAGACATACAGTATAAACATTCTGAATACTACATAATAAAACCAAACATAAATAAATAAATAAACAAATAAATAAATAGCAGGGCTAAGAATAAAAAAATCCAAAATATGTTGACATTAGGTGGTTCAAAAGGACAGACCAGTTGATTAAATGTAAAGGTCACCCTGTAATAAATTCATTTCAAGCAAACGACCTAACAAAAGATCTACCATTAAAAGCCTCATTATGCAGGTGAGTTTTAAGGACCTTTTAAAAAGCTGTTGGAGAGGGAGTTTGCCTCAATTCTGCAGATAATTTATTGCATAAAGCAGTTGCCGCCACTCTGAAGAATAAATGAAAAACAAACAGGATAAGGACATGAACTACTGGAGTGAGAATGAGTACATATAGAAACGAAATGCAAATAATGCTCATAGAATGGGTAAGAACAATTTGATTCAACTTTTGGCAAATCACATGTGTTCAATTAATACTGACTACACTAAGTTTATGAAAATCGGTACTGAAGAACCACTACAAGGAAACGTAGGTGTTTCATTATTATTAATAAGCACAACTTTGTCAGTAGGTATAACATACTCAACAAAATCAAGCATTACAACAAAGCAATATGCCTGTAGTAACAAGACAGTCCACGCCAGCTGTACTTAGGTTCTTTAGGGAACTGGACGCAATAAATTCTCAGTGGATGGCAAGGAATAACACCTTATTAGACACATCTTATTCTACAAACTGACAGTTAATACAGAACAGCAAATAAGTGTTTATTGCCTCCAGGTCCCAAAAGAAACTGAGTCCAGCTGGCCTGGACTGCTTTGTCACTACAGTGCCCAGATGCATGAATATGATGAGGGTGAACAGAGGAAGGGTATGCAGATGTGAATTCCATCTATCCCAGGAGTTCTCAACCTTTTAAAGCTGGGGGCCGAGTCACGCTCCCTCAGATAGCTTTGGGGGCCAGACTGTCATTTTGCCTTTCCTCCACCACATGGGACTTCCTGGTGTGGTGGAGGTGGTGGTGGGCCATATGAAATGGCCCATGGGCTGCAGGTTGAGAATCCCTGAACTATCCGCCCAACACAGTACCCTAAGACCTTGCAATCCTGTTCCTTGTACTAACTATTATGATAAAAAAATAATCAAAACCTAGGAACAAGATTCACTCATATCAGGGGTGCCCAAACTTTTTGGGCCATGGGCCGATCATGTGGTTCAGGGATCCAGTCACTAAGGCCCAGGGCCCAGGTGTGGCCCCCGATGCCAATTCATCTGGCCCGCAAAGCCCTCGTTGCTCCTGGAAGCGGAAGTAAAATGCTCCTGTATGGGCATGTTTTACTTCCGTTTCCAGTAGCAATGAGGGCTTCGCAGGCTGGATGAATTGGCATCAGGGGTCACACCCAGCCCCCGCGCCTTAGTTTGGGCACCACTGACTTATATTCTAAGGAGTGGTGAACTTTCATGTTGGCTTTTCCAGAATTCACCAAGTATTAGACAAACTATAGGAGTGTCTCAGTGTCATTTTATTTTTTCCATCCTTTGAATACATATATAGGACCTTTGATGTATCCCAGCCTGTAACTAGACACACTGAGAAATGCAAAGTGAATTCTCAGTGATGTCAGTTGCCATGCATGGTACAGGCCCAGGTATAGTTTAAAAATATGGCCAATACACACTTTTAAAAAAACATACCAGCCATCCAGAGCTAGGAGGCTTCTCAGCTACTGACAGTGCTTGGGTGAGAGTTCAACATGCAGCAAAACTGGAATTGCTAAAATTGCACCTCAGTTAAAAAAAAAACCCCAATAAAAACAGCCAATGCAGTGAGGATTCCAGGCTACCTTGGAAGGTTATTTCAGATAACCCACAATAAAAAGTGGGCTACTGTATCTGAGATGTGCAGTCCCTTCTTCTACCTTTTATTTCTGATTACATTCTATTTGTGAGTTATTGAGGGTAAATGTCCTAATGTGCTTGCAAATGTTGTATGGTGTTAATGAAAGCAAATCTGCATATTATGAGATTGTGTCTGAGTAAAACACAATATATGTTGTGTCTTTCCTTCTAAGAAGCAGGAGAGATTAAATGAGGCAAAACTGATTTGTCATTCTCAAATAATAATATTTGTTATTTTGTATCAGAAATTGCAAATGAAGTTGCAGATAGATTCTTGTGCTGCAGAAGAATTTAAATGACAAACCCCCACATCTTTGTTTCTTCTTCTTTGTCTTTTGTTTGATGAGTAGCAAAACAGCTGCTGGAGTTGCCAAGTCTCAGGGCTGGAGTCTTAGTAAATGGCTATGCTTCTTCTGTGTCATCTACTTCAAATGAAGGGCTGGATCCCCTCATTTGAAGTTTAAGGTGTAGACTGGGGTGGGCAACCTTGGTGCCCCAGGTGTTCTTGGACTTCAATTCCCAGAAGTCCTGATCAGCAGGTGTGCTTACTTGGGCTTCTGGTAATTGAAGTCCAAAGCCACTTGGGGCACATAAACGAGGTGACAAGTTGATGTCCCTGTCTCTTTATCCTCACAATAGCAGACTACTTGTTCCACCCCAGGTAGTGCAAGAAGCCTGCTGAATGTTTGTGGACTGTCTCTGCATGACATAATACCTCTGCATGACCCACCTGTCTAGTGCAGTGATGGCCAACCTTGGCACTCCAGGTGTTCTTGGACTTCAATGCCCAGAAGCCCTGATCAGCAGGAGTGCTGACTTGGGTTTCTGGGAATTGAAGTCCAAGAACACCTGGAGTGCAAAGGTTAGCCATCACTGGTCTAGTGTTACTTTAGAAGACTGGAAAGTCATTGGAAGGCTGCAAGAGAAGGCAGAAAGGTCAATTTCTACCAACCACAGATGCCTGCATAAATATCCTACTCAATGTATAGTACTGGATCTTGCTGCCTCTCATTTTTGAAAAGAAAATAAGAAATCTTTCTTTTATCATCACAGGAAGATTTATTTTCATAAAATTTCCTCTGCCCCTGAAACTTTCTGGGCAATCTGTGATACCCCTCCCCACATACATTCTGTGATAATCCACACGCACCCTTGAAAGAAATGCCCAGCTGCACAGATTTTTTATAATTCTTGCTCAGAATAGCAACTTTTCTATACAGGATCCCCTAGAAAAGATGAAACAAAAGCCACAATTATTGCACAGAACAACATCTTTCCTGTACAGGACTCACTGAAAAGGCAATAATGTGTACAGAATTTGGCTGTTACTGGCAAGGAACAAGTGAAAAATACAAACTAACAGGGAAAATTAGACCAAGGTCTTATATTTGCAAGGGAAGCAGGAAATCTTGCTGGTGCAGAGATTTCCCACCTATCAGTTCTTTCAGATTCTGTCATTTTACCACTGAATCCTTCCTTTATGAATAACAAAATATGATTAAAAATATGAATTATTACAAAAAATTAAGCAAAAAATGAATATCCTTGTGGAAACTCATTACAAAAGAAATGAACGGTTAGTGCAGTGTTTTCAGAATTTGCTTGCCAAAGTAAACTAAAAGAAATACACTTACGGTAAATAGCTTAAAATAACTTGCATGCTTTGACTTGATTCAACACTGATTTAATTGCTTTTGGTGTATTACAAAAAAAAATATTCCACCTTCAGTACACAGGCCCATTTGTAACAGCTATGGAAAATTATTTTAAGCCTTTGGCTTATTCTGACATTTGTTTGGTCTAAATCTTGTGGAATTTGATTAGCCAGTGCGTTCCAAATATTTGCCACAACAAGGCTCTGTGTTAAAATTGCTGATTCTTATTTAAACATTGTTTCTGTGTGTTTTGCTGAAGGATTTCATTAATACAGATTAGTACCTTTATTAAGCTGTGGTTAATTGAAGTCTCTGAGCTTTGCTAAGTACCTTCTGAGAAGTAGATTAGTTGGTTCAATTTTATATTCTCTCACAGAAAAAAAAAGGCAAAGCAAAGCAATTACTTTTCTTTATGGCACCAAAAGGGGAAGGATGACCATAGAGCTCCTACTTTGTATGTTTACTAAACCATTTTCTAGTTCAAAGTACTTAGAGTAGTTTTGCCTTTTGAGTTAAAATGTGATAACCAGCCCAGGTTGTGCAAAGAGGGAGACTGATGGGGGTCACAGAGGTAGACCTCTTGCCAGTAGTGGGCAGATTTTTTTTCGCTACCACACCATTGGCAAAGCCTACGTCGTGGATGGAGCCTACATCGTGGGCGATCTAATCATGCCTGCCATATGGCCATGTATACATTTCCAAACACAGGCAGCACTGGTTCATCGGCTGTGAATGGAAATGAGCACTGTACCTTAGAGTCAGACATGACTGGCTTTTGGGCAAGGGAGACTTTGAGCCACTTGCAGGGACAAAATCGGATGGGGCAGGGCAGGGATGGGGGCGTGGCCACCCAATTTCTCTACCCCCACCTGAAGGCCACCCAATTTCACCACCCCACCCCCATGCCCAGAGGCCACCCAATTTTGATTCCCCCCCCCCCAGGGGTGGTGGTGGTGTAAACCTGTTGCTGCCCACCACTGCCTCTTGCTGGAGAAAAGGCTTTCACCAAATTGACAGAGCTTATGGGCATTAAAAATTGTGTGCAATGGCTCTGCCATTGAGCATGGAAAGACAACTCCTTCAGGCAGTATACATATCTTTTTGTGCCCTGAGAAATCAGGTGATTAGTTCTTTTATCATTGTTGCATTTTTACTGCCAGTGAAGGGAAGAGGTGTTTACATGTGTGTGTTTTTTTTAATCTCAGGTGCTCCAAATAATTTGGTATCTGAGGCAGACAGTTTGGGCCAGTCCCATAAGCACATGTATGCACGAAATATGCAACTTGGAATTCAGCAGAAAAGATAAGTAACTTACTGTACTATCAAGTCCCTGTGCATGCACAGTTTGTTCTCAGAAAGGCAAGAAGGATTCCATAAGGGGCCCTTGTTCCACTTTATAAATCACAGAATCCTCCAGCCAGTCAGTCAGCAGATTTGCTGGCTATAGGATTTGTGAGAATTGCTGGCCCAAAAGAAGTCATGCTTCCAAGAGTCCATTCTATTCTAGTTGTACTTATCCAGCAAATGGATAGTGTATGCTAATTAATTTGTAAACCACCCAGAGAGTGCACTAAGTGCTATGGGGCAGTATATAAGCATGATTGCTTTAAGTGTGATTGCTTTACTTTTTGCTTTACTTAGTGTTCCAGCAAAATTCCAGGGTTAAAATCAAATCATTCTTTTTAAAAAAATAATTCTGGTCTCTCAGATAGTTATATATGTAGCACACAGAAAAGCAAAGTGTATGACAATAAAGTTATGGATTATCAGCAGCCATTCATTAAAATATACAAGTAATAACAACAATATGATTTGTGGAATAATACAGTCAAACCTCGCATAAAGAGCGTTTCGCTTAAAGAGAAACTCGCTTAAAGAGCAGAATTTTCTCTGAATGGTCGCTTCGCTTAACAAATAAAACCAATCAAAAACTCGCTTAACAAATAAATCGGGGTTTGCAAACCCCCCCCCCCCCACAATTGATCACTTACAATGGTGTTTCGCTTAAAGAGCAAACTCGCTTAAAGAGCAATCCTGTGGAACGCATTATGCTCTTTAAGCGAGGTACAACTGTATATTGTATCTCATTGTTGCAGTTCGAACAAAAAAAATTGAGAACAGATGACAAGACAGTCTAAGTGTATCTTTTTCTCATATCTCTCAGAAATTATCACTACCAAATATTATACCTGCAAAGATATGTAATCCGAAGAAAAGCACCACCCATGTTGTGAGAACAGAACACATTTGTGTACTTTAGCTGTCATTTTAACCAGACATTGTTAAGTGCCATTTTTGCTGTTTTGTTATCTCACAGAAGTTAAAGGGAGAAAAGAGTGGTAGCCCAGATGACAGTTCCTGGATAGAAGTGGATAACTTTTGTGACTTACAGAAAAACAAGACTATTTGGGGAAGGAAAGATACAGAGTTAGCCTCTTTTTTCAGTAAAGCTAGAAGTAAAATGGGTCACAGCAAAGGCCCTGCAAGCTGAAGTAATTGCAACAAGGAACAAAACCTTCCAAATTAGAAGATAAAAGTAGCAAGTAGCAAGGGCACAAATAGTTTTCTGAACAGTTGAGACAAAGCAAGAGTGAGGCAATGACTTGATACTAGTCCACAGTTAATGGGTGTTGTTAATTTTGATTCAGACTGTTATGTCTGTTGGAAGCTATATTGCGAAAACTCTTAGTTTAGCAGAGTAAAAAGCACAGTGTCCCCCTCAGCTTTTAAATCCACCTTGTTGTTCTATTCTCTGGAGCAATAAAGCTAGCAGAAGTCAAATGAAGACTTCCAGGTTTTATTTAGGAAACATTTGATAGAAGTCCATGTCTCAAACCCTAAACACATGGCCCAGAGTGGAGGGGGTTTAGTCTACTCTGAAAAAAGAGATGCTAACAGCGGGAGATGCTTACAGCCTATTCTTAGTACAGTCATACCTCGCAAAACGAATTTAATTCGTTCTGCAAGGTTGCTCACTATGCGAAAAATTTGCTATGCGAGTCTGACTCGCATAACGAATTTTTCGCTATGCAAGTCGGACTTTTCTCTATGGAAAAACAAGCATAACGAGCATTTCTATGGGGAAAACTCACATAGCGAAAAAATGCGAGTTTTGCGAGTTTTTCCATAGGGAAAAGTCCGACTCGCATAGCGAAAAATTCGTTATGCGAGTCAGACCGCTTAGCAAAAAACTTGCTCGTTATGCGAGTTTTTCGCTAAGCGAAACACTCATTATGCGAGGTTTGACTGTACCAGAAAATCCCTAAACACAAAAAGAAAA
This sequence comes from Furcifer pardalis, assembly GCA_030440675.1. NCBI lineage: Eukaryota > Metazoa > Chordata > Lepidosauria > Squamata > Chamaeleonidae > Furcifer > Furcifer pardalis. The sequence continues at coordinate 38,516,026 of CP126896.1, forward strand.
GAAAATGTGATGTTCCACCAGGTGCAAGTTCTTGTAAACTTTTACAACTTCAGTTTGGGATGGGTGAACTATGAGTTCTCCCTGAGAGCCCAAACAAAGGCCAAGAATACTAGTAGGTATATCGGACATAGACAAAAATGATAAATCTTGGTCACCCAAGAACAGAATAAGTTGTGGCCCATGTTTCACCCTAAAGTCCAGAAGTGAAGTACCCTTAGCAAGCTGGAATGTGGAGAAAGTTTTCCCATTCAACTGTTGGCAATTTTCTAGTATGAAACTGAATCAGTTGAAATAAGTCTGTTTTCTGTGACCATCTGCTAAAGTGTCACCAAATTGTGTTCTTACTCTGCCATCATGCTGCATGAAAAGAAACTGGTTGCAATATAAGCTTGAAAAATCGGTGACATGCCTTAACATCTAATAACCCTTGTAGGTAGGAGTATAAATCTTTCCTCCCCACCTTTTTTTTCTCCAGGTAAGGACAAGAAATTGCAGATTTTTATTCTTCCTTGCTTTGTAAAAGGCCTACAAAAATTCTGGTGCCATTGACGCAATATTTTAAATAACTTGTTCCACAAATGACTCAAAACTAACACCTGCTACTTCAGTGTGGGGACATATCACAATCAGAATCACCAGATAGAATGTTTGCATCTGTTTTTTTTAATGCAATGCTTCTTTTTAAAATAGTTTCATTAAAACTTCCCAGTTATCTGAGAAAAGCATGTGAAGATACTATGCAGGTACAAAAAAAGCAGATAACAGTACAATAATACCTCGGATAACGTTTACCTCGGCTAAAATCGCATAACGTTAAGTAATCTGGGGAGGAGAATTGGATCGAATAACGTTAAGGTCCTATGGGATGGATCGGATAACAACTGCTAAAGCCTGTGCGGTTACAATGTATCTCTATGGAGCTTTAACGTTATCCGATACATCCCATAGGATTTTAACATGCATCAGATAACACTAAAAATCGGATAACACCAAGACTTGTGGAACCAAGTCTTAGCGTTATCCGAGGTATTACTGTATCTGTAAAATTATTCATGAAGCATTAAGAATATACTGTTCAGAATTCCTTTATCACATACTCATATGCAACAGTGGAAAGCATTTGTTGTGGAGACTGTTATATCTAGCAAGGGAGATAAAATTATAGCAAACTGTATAAAAAGTATTTGTACTTGACAGACCTTTTACTATCCTGACTCAGCAGTTATTTATCTGCAAACATTACATCTCAGATCCTTTCACACTATTCATCTATTCAGATGTGAATGCCCCCTTCACACTTTTAAAAAAAATTCAGTCTTGCTGTAGTTTACAAAAAGATGATTAAATCTTTATAGAATGTATCTTTGGAATCTATTCAGCAGTGCCAGAGAGGGATTCAAAGTAAGATTTCAATTTACGATTGTTTCTATATCCCTACTATGCACGAAAAGCAGGCAGTAATTGAACAGCATCGCCGTAGATACTTTGCTTCTTAACTAATAGATGTTAGTTATTTAAAGTTATTTAATATGCCATGCCATAGTGTATTAATAGTCAGCAAAGGAATAAAGGTATACACTCACATTCCCAATCCTGCTTTGCTAGTTGCCACAATGCTTAGAAATAAAGCTAGAAATGTGCAGATTCTGTGATAGAGCTAGGGACCTGCAACTCCTATCACCATTAGATATTGGCCATGCTGGTTGAGGGGTATTTAAGTCCAACATTAGAAGGACATAGGTTTCCTAGCTATTGTCTAAGGTGAAAGGGAAGGGTATTACAATACATCTGTTGGCAAATGAGGTTTACAACCAGTGGCCTGTAAAATTGCACTTCTATACTTTTTCTTCACCTTCTCCCATTCCATTCAATCTGTCTCTGCAACTGAAAGAAACAGATTGGATTAAGACATGTACAATTGGATGTACTTTATAGGAGAAAAATACACCTGGCCTATTGCCTACAGGGATGAAAAATATGGGACACAGAACTCAATTGCTGCGAAGTGGAAAAGGAAATCCACTGAGGCAGAATATATATATATATATATATATATATATATATATATATATATATATATATATATATATATATATATATATATATATATATATATATATATATATATATATATATATATATATATATATATATATATATATATATATATATATATATATATATATATATATATATATATATATATATATATATATTGAGGTAAAAGAACAAGAAGTTGAAACATTGCTTTTTAAAAGTAATTTGTTCTTCTCTTTCATTATAATGTTTGCATGTAATTCATTTCTTGCTACTTATTGCATTTCCTATGTTTTACTGTTTCATTACTAACAAATATATAAACACTGAAGAACTGTATTAGCAACATCCCATTCTCTGATATTCCAGTGCTAGGATTTGAGATTGGGAGCAGGTTCTAGTGATGTCACAGAGGTAGGACACTGGGAAGGGCAAAATGCCTTGGAAGCCAGTTGAAAACCCTCTCATCCTTGTGCCAAGTGGCCCTGCAGACCCAACCACAGGCATATAGGTCCTCATTCCCTCGGTTCCTCCTGGCTTTTAAAAAATGCTGACATTGCACAAACACAACACCCATGAAAATGCCTTAAAGTTGACATAGGACTGAGACTACAAATGCCATAATTCTCCATTTTAGGAGATCTGCCTATCTTGCAGACATTTTCCAAATCTGTCTGTCTGTCTGTCTGACACTGTCTGTTTGTGACTTTGTAACTTTTCAAATGTCTGCATGTGATACACCTGGATAGGCCCCTCTACCATATGTTTAGGCATTTGGAAAAGGTCTGCAAGATAGGCAGAACTCCCAGGGTAGAAAATTATGACATTTGTAGTCCAGAAAATCAAATCCCTGTTGGCTCTTCTTCTTCCATGTTTAGGCCAGACTCTTGCTGAGTCGGTGGGTGAAACTTGGTCCCAGTTGGAAATGCACAAGAGATGAGTCCCGAGGATTTAAAATTATTTCATTTATGGGCTAATGAAAATAATAATATCTGTGAACATTGATACCAGTATTGGTATCAGCACTAACACTATACAGTACCATTGATTTTAGTGGGTCCATTCTAGTTGAGATCGAAACTGGATTTAGCCCAACATACCTACCATTTCTTATTACCATTATGATCATGGATAGTTATATTCTTAATGCTTGGAATTATTTGGAGTTTAGCATTATCCAATAATTCATTAGTCTGCTAATCACTGCTTCATCCAAGTACAAAGTACAGTACTCATTAATGAGTGTACAGTATTGCACTTTAACCCATGTAATCAGCTGACAATAGCAATTGACTGGCTTTGCCAATATAAACAAGACACACAAATAAAGTGCATACAGTTAGATTACGTTTTTTTTTTGTTTAGCAATTAACTTTCCAGTAGCAGAAAAGACTCAGAATTATTGTTCTGATACAAAAGTTTTCCATAAACAGCCCCTCTGGTAATTATACAAGTTTCTGGATTTCCACATTATGTAACATAAGCAGACTGTGCAAAGCAGAGCACACTAGTAACTGCTTTCTTTGAGGACAAGTCTTTGGGGATCTGCATCTGTTACACCTAAAAATGTCAGGTATAGGGGGAAATGTGTTTATGCCAATCATGCCTTTTAAGTACTGGAGAAAGAGAGAGAGAGAGAGCTGCAATAGGAGCTGCAAATAACTCAGTGAGTCAAAAAAATAGGGGGGAAATAAATAAAGGAAAGTTTGTTGCTCTGACATCAATCTCTTGTTTAACACAATTAATGTTTCAGTTGTATTACCCTTTTTTGAGCTGCCTGGATAGCTCAGTGGCTTTAGAGATCTGGTTGTGGAGCAACAAGTTGAGGTGCCATTATACCTCCTGGGAGAAGAGCCAGTATGTACAGCCAAGGGCAAGTTGCACAGTCCTGGGGCTCCCCCAGAAGAAAAGAAGGGTTAACCACGTCTGTGTATTCTCTACCTAGAAAACCCTGGAAAGAGTCAACATAAGTCTCGTTTGACTTGATGGAACACACTAATTTATTTATTATTAGCCTATGTCAGTGATGGCGAACCTTGGCACTCCAGGTATTCTTGGACTGCAATTCCCAGAAGCCCAGGTCAGTACTTCTGCTGAATAGGGCTTCTGGGATTTGAAGTTCCAGAACACCTGGAGTGCCAAGGGTTGCCACCACTAGCCTATGTAATTTTTTTTGCAGGGACATAAATTAGAGACAGCAGGTATTACATTTAGAAACAACTTGGAGGGGAAGGGACAATTTTCAAATTCTTGCTTGATGGTGTTTTCTGAATAGTCATGAAGAGCCTTAAAGGACAAAGACAGTCAATCACTATACCACTATACCAAGGCTGTTAGGCCTGAAGATTGCAATTTTAATTTTTTAACATCAGAATGATATTGAATCCCCCCCCAAATGTGATGATGTTTACAGCTGGAATCCAAGATATCCTTCCACAGATAGAAGATTTCTACCCCATATGGAGGGTATTTCTTATCTAGGACAAATTACTGTGTGTTTTTTGTACAACATCTGACAGCAGAAGGCGTACTCCTAAGTGGTTTACCATCCCTTTCTTCTGGGGGTATTCTGGAACTGTACATCTTTCCCAAGATCACACAGTCTGGCTCTACTTGCAAGAGGCACTGTGGGAAATTGAACTCCCAACCTCTGGCTCCACAGCTGGATACCTAAGCCACATAGATAAGGCATCAAAATAAATTATTAAAACAACCATGGGAGCACAACAACACAACAACACAACGTGTATCTTCTGAATATCTGCAAAATACAGTTGGTTGTGAACAAAACATGCTGAATTTTCTCTTTATCCTATTCAGTCGTTATTAAATTAAGCATTCTTATCATGGGTAGAAGCAAGTGCACTAGCTCAATCCCTCAGTTCTTGGTTTTGTAACTTTTCTACATATGGAGAACAAGAAGTCTGAAGGCAAGGGTCTCTACTTGTGAGGATGCCGATTTTTCAGGTTCCCAACTCAGGTGGTGGGTTTCCAACAGAAGCAGAGGATGTCCTCTTTAGTCATCACTTTCCATATGTAGAACACAAACAATGACAAATACAGAGATGGAAGAGCTTGAGCATTCCTCTTTGCCTGGTAAGTATGTTCCATTTAATAAGAACTGAATAAGGACTTGTCTATACAGGTACATCGGTATGGACTGGATTGGACTAAATAGGGTTGCAAGAAGTCATGGAGAGGGCTGGTATGCCATTTGGTGTGATCCTCACAACCAAATAACATGCACACTTCAAGGAACTCTATTTGGCTTGCAGAGGGGCAGAGGAAGTGAATTTAATTTTGAAAAAATGCATTAGAGCAATGCTGATGCATTTATCCCTTATAATTATAAAAAAAAGAAATAGAAAACTTCCTCCTGGAAGTGGATGAAACAGGAGGGGGCAGTGAGGAAGAGTTTGTTCTTTTCTTTAGACTTGTCTTAAAGGTCAGGTCAAGAACTTGCTTGCGGCTGAATCTACCACTGAGTTTCAAGTACCATATAAAGAGATGGAGTACCATATAAAGAAACGCTCTGAGGGGGGGGGGAGATTTCACCATGCGTTAGACACCAAGGCCCATGGGACCCTAAGTAACCAGGATGCTTACTTCGAATAGATATATCACACCAGACAAGTTATTTAAAACAGAGAATGTTGTGACTTAGGAAAAATAATGTATGATAATAGAGAAACACTGGCTTAGCTCATATACAGAGTGCAGATATATTCCATGCAGACAGCTACAGGAATCTTTGTTCATTTTAGTTCATGGTAAGTTATGAACTCATAAGCTTAAAATATATAACCATAATCACGATCATTGTCATCTTAGAACTACAAAATTATAAAGGACTCTATGGATCATCAAGTCTAGTCCCTGTCAAGGAGGCACAGCAGGGAATTGAATTCCCAACCTCTGGCTCCACAGCCTCATACCTAAACCACTCAGCTAAAATGCACATGAGTTTAAACTGCTACTTTTGAACTGCTACTTGAGCAATCTCAGTGTGCGCCATTATAATTATAAATCTGCCAGAAACAGACTAACACAACTACTTCTCTGAAAACTGCACTGAAAGTGTGCTTTTTGACACAAAGCAAAAACCCTAATTAAAAAAAAACAGAAGATGAGAACCAGCAAAGAACCTCATGTCAAAAAGAAAACTTGTTGACATGTTTAAGCATCTAAATGTACAATATTTTGAGTTTATTAGTCACCCATCCTCTTAATCATTATGCTATCTTGCCAAGATAAAATTTAATATGGACTTGCTTTTTTAAATTTAATTTCTATACATCAGCAAGATTCCATGGGACATATATTTGGTCTTGAGGTATTTGTAATTTCTCTGGTTCTCCTCCTTATGCCAAGAGATTGGCATTCCTTTGGGTCACCATGTAAGCATATGCTACTCCATGGTTTCCTGCTACTTAAGGGGCATGGCCAGGTTGCTGTCCCCCATATAGGTCAGGGCATGACTCTGTCCCACTGGTACCCTTAAGGGAATTTCACTACAGTATTACCAAGCCCACTGCCTTTCTACCAGCCCAATCCTCACAACCACCAACAAAGTTGTGACAATAGTACAGAACAACATTTCCCCTCATTATAGACAGTGACTAAACCAGGGGTGGGTGGTCTCTAATGGCACTCTGTAGCAGGGTGGATGTTGTAAGCCTTGCAACATCCACCCTATTATGGAGCGCTGTTAGGGACATGCCAAGCCAAACAGAGGGGACAAGGATCGAGGTGGTGGCGGCAGAAGTGGCAGCTGGAGTAAGGGTGCAGGTCAGATGATTTGGTGCCATGGGCTGGATCCAACCCATGGGCTGTAGGTTGAGAATCCCTGGACCAGACTGTGTGACTGAACAACAACAACAAAAAGTCCACCAATTTCAGTGGCGCTTACTTCCAAGTGAGTATGTGCACTACATTTCTATTAAAAAGCAGATCTCTTAATTTAAACCCCAAATTATATGTTATACCTAACTGGTCGATCGTCATATTTTGACCAACTTCCTGCATTGAAAAAATCCTGCTGTTTGAAGTCTTTGTTGAAGTAATGTTGCTGTCACCAGCTGCTGACAAAGGGAAGGACTGAATGGAGTTTGCAACAGAGCTATGCTTTCCTCTTGAAAACTATTATCAAAGAACTTTTGGCTGTTTGAATAGTGCCCCAGTCATTAGCAGACTGACTTAATTCTGCTTCCACTGTTACAATGAAAAATGACTGACACATTTGGTTATAGGGATTATTGTCATTGTATGTACATGACAAATCAGCACCATCCAAAGTAGGAAAATAAAATAAACACCCTGCAAACACTATACTAGCACAATAACAAATGCCAGTTTGTTTTTCTTTTCCTGGCCTTACTGCCTAGACAGAAAAAGACAATAAAACTTTATTGTCTTTTGTCAATTTGAATAATTTTTATTAGAAGTAAAAGCAAGACTAATGCCCAGTTGTTGTTTTTCTTTTACAGATTTAGACATGAATGTACTAAAGCATCAAATATTTTTCTTGTAGATTATTTCTACCTAAACTCATGAGGTAATAAAGCAACCATCTGAATAAGGAGTTTTTTTGTTTCATTGAGTCACTAAAATCATGGGTTTAAGCACTGAGCAGTACTCCCACAGTGTAGTTTCAGCAGCCACTGTGCAGTAAACCATTCCCATATAAGCAATGTAAGAAGGAAAGGATGAGCATCGCTGCTTATTACTATTTTTTTTTAAAAAAATTGCACATTTGTAGGCATTGGCTGTGAGAGAAGAACGTGTAGAATTTCTGAAGAAATGGCTCAAGTAGTTAAGATGCTGAACTTGAAGACGGGAAGGTTGCAGTTCGATACCCGAGTACGGCACAATGGAGTGAGCTCCTGTCTCTGTCCCAGCTCCTGCCAACCCAGCAGTTCAAAAGCAAGAAATTGCAAGTGCAGTAGATAAATAGGAACCACTTTGCTGGGAAGGTAACCATTGTTCTGTGTACTCTGGTGTTGAGGCATGCCTGCCACATGTCTAAGGAAATATCTGCAGACACAGACAATGCTGGCTCTTTGGCTATAAACAGAGATGAGCACTGAATCCTAGAGTTGGATATGACTGTCTTTTGAGTAAGGGCAACCTTTACCTTTACCTAGACTTGAATCACAAAAACTAACATTAAACTATAGCAGTTAATCTCCAGGGTCCCACAACATATTTGTCCTATTTATTTATTTATTTATTTATTTATTTATTTATTTTCTTGTCAGCTATGCTTGCATGGACCAAGATGGCTACCCCTTTGAATGTCTGTAGAATGTTGGTGCATGTTTCAGCAAGCCGCAACTTACCTAACATGGCAAATGGCTGCAGTTACTGCTTTCATCAGAATCAGTGAGAGGAAGCCAGGAAAGACATTTTGATTAAACTTCCTCATGACATTGGAACAGGCTGCCACAGGAGTTGGTGAGTCTCCATGCTGCGGGCATTTAAGCAAGCCTGCATGACTGCCTTTCAGGGATGTTATAATTGCTTCCTGCACTGAGGCAAGAACGAGACCTGATTATCTCCAAGGGTCTATTGTGTCCCATGACTCTCACTTATCCCCATTATAATGTGTCAGCGGTACACAAAGTGTTCAGGAAAAAAATGCAGACAAATGTACAGAAGACATGCCTTTATAGCACAGTTCTATGCATAAATACAGTATTTAGCTGTAGGTAAAAGTGTAGGCTTCTGCCTTTGCATTCAATGGTATCTTTGTGTAGAGCAGTCATCACTAATGACTGTATTTAATGAGCAAACACAAAGTAAGAGAGCAGTAATTAAATTTGACTTTTAAGTTTGAAGTTATGGTGTCTAATGCATATTATGGTAGTTGGGGGACCCTCCCTACTACACTCCTCATTTTTGGAGCCATAATTCTGAAAACTACTATAATTCATTATGAATGGAAAAGCTGGTTAAAACCCATGAAAGCATTGTAATAATGTATAATTCACTTACTGGAAATTTGGGATTCTAGGCTGAGACTCTAGTGGGCTCCAATTATTTTTCACCAGGTGGCACTAGAGCATCAGTGTTGTAATTTACTAGAAAGCCATTTTCAATCTCTGACACAAAATTATTATTATTAATTAAACAACTTATATATGGATAGGAAAACACTAGCATTTTCTCTTCTTCCATGACGCACAGCGGCAGACTATATATTTCAAGATTCCTAATGGTATTTAGCCAAATCCCTACATGATTATTATTTTTTAATCCTAATAAAAAATTTTATCATAGCAAATTCTAATAATTTCCTTCAGGGAAAGATGCCACACTGCTTTGAATTATGTTTATAAAATTAAGTCGGAAATGTACGTGATTACATGTTAATAATACTTGTCAGTAATTGTATATTGACAATAAAAGGATGATAGTACCTTACAACTCATAAAGAAAATCTCTGTAAGCCCCATACTATTGGTGCTGTGTTGTTACAATCATGAGTAAAAACCAGGAACAAAAGATGCATGATTATTTTCAGTCATACCTTGCAGAAGTAATTTGTATCGGCCTTCAACCCTTTGGATTTCAAGGTAGTGTACAACAAAGTGTGACTAATAAATTATTTGAATTTTTTGGAATAGTAGCCATGTTAGTCTGTGGTTCAGGCATCTCAGAAAATAAATTATTCATACCCTACTGCAAAACAAACAATAACAACATCCACAATTTACAAACCAGAGAAGCTTCCAAAGTAAGTCACCAATGAAGCTATTAGTTGTACCTCGCTTAAAGAGCATAATGCTTTCCACAGGATTGCTCTTTAAGCGAGTTTGCTCTTTAAACGAAACACCATTGTAAGTGACCAATTGTGTGTGTGTGGGGGTGCAAACCCCAATTTATTTGTTAAGCAAGTTTTTGGTTGGTTTTATTTGTTAAGCGAAGCGAACATTCAGAGAAAATTCTGCTCTTTAAGCGAGTTGCTCTTTAAGCGAGACGCTCTTTATCAGAAGAGTAGCGTGCCTTGGCGGGGCCCCGTATAAAAATCTTTTGGGGGCCCTTAGGAAGGGTAAAGATTTGTTTTGTTTACGCACGTTGGGGGCCCCCGTGACCCGGGGGCCCCGTATAATTGATACGGCAGATACGGCGGTAGCTACGCCTCTGCTCTTTATGCGAGGTTTGACTGTACAAAGTGCCACTCCAAAAATGCCCTCACTCTTGTAATGGGGAAAGAAGACAACATTTGAAGAAGTTTCTCATCAGAAAATTGTAAGGCCTGGACATGCCAGCACGAGAACAGACACTTTAGGTATTTGGGCTCAAAGTCTTCCAAGATTTTAAAGATAAGTATGAATACACTATGTTCTCTCTTGGTGATTAAATTTCTATTTATTAAGCCTAGAATTTTTGGCAATGGATTACAAAAGCTGAAATATATTGTTGGCACTACATCACAAAGGCTGAAACATATTTCTAACAAAACACCACAACAATCATTGTGCTTAATTTGCATGAAATGCATATTTGCATAATATTTGCATGGATTTCAAGTCAGGCCAACCAGATTTGGAGAATTAAAATATTGTAGGCCTATACCAGTATTCTATCCCCACATGGCATTTGGTATCTGCATAGACTATGTTCTGTATGAAGAAGGCTGTAGGCAGAAAGGTGAGGCCATTCCCTCCTCCAAGTGTGAGAGTAATTGGGGAATTTTGCTTAGTCCACAGCCCACCACTGTCAAGACCCTTGACTCCATCCATGGTATCCCCAGGAAGAATCGAAAACTAGTATGCCTGAAAGCTTGTAGAGCTGCTGGCTATCAGTGTGAACGCTCCTGCCCTCCCTCTGGGCCCTGCTATCTTGCCTGGAGGAGAAAGAAAATGTCCGTCAGCTGCGGGTGGTGAGATGCTGCTCCCTCCCTCCCTCTGGGCCCCCCCATCTCGCCTAGAGGAGAAGGAAAATCTCCGTCAGTTGCAAGCAGTGAGAGGACGATGACCTATGATATCTGACTATATTACTACATTGTATTGCTGGACTGTGTTTTCTTGACATTGTATTACTTTATTGTTTGCTAGATTGTATTGTTGGATTGTATCTCTACATTGTATTGTTGGACTGTACTGCTATATTATTGCTTGATTGTATTGCTGTTCTATGATATCTGACTATATTATTACATTGTATTGCTGGACTGTATTTTCTTGCATTGTATTACTTTATTGTTCACTAGATTTTATTGTTGGATTGTATCTCTACATTGTATTGTTGGACTGTACTGCTATATTATTGCTTGATTGTATTGCCACGTTATTGCTGTTTTTCTGTGGGGTGTTCTATCACAGTATTATTATGCCCTAGTATTGTATTGTATTATTATTGTTATTGTATTGTTATTGTATTGCACTGTATTGATGATTATGTTCTATTTGTCTTGTACACCGCCCTGGGTCTGTTACACTGAGTAGGGCGGTATATAAATCTAAATAAATAAACAAATTTTAGGCAAGTTATTTTATTTTGTATAGCAGTAAATTAATTCCTACATTAATCACTAAGTGTGTGTAGCCTTGGGAAAGATATATAGTGTCCCTAGAAAAAGTGAAAGTTAAAACACTAGGAAACTTTCAAATAATAACCATGTTATTATTGACTTGATGGTACATCATAATCAAACAAACAGATTAAAAAACAAAAAGCCTTAATGAAATTGAATTCCTCTATTCCTGTCTCAGCCAAATCATGAAAAAATAATATGGGGATATGTGGTCTGAGGTCTATGACACAGGCACAGCATGGAAATACTTGGGGTTGAGTTCAGTCATACAATCCCTGTGTTCTTATGAATCAGAATTATTGAAGGAAATTGGTAGCTATTGTGTTGTGCCAGCATTTTCTTCCTCACTTGGAATATACAGTCAAACCTTGAGATAATAATAGCTTGACTTAAGAAAAACTTGAGATACATTCGGGAATCTCGGGGGGAGGGGGGGGGTCAGGTTCGAGATAAGAATTTTTAATAGGATTTTTTCAAGATAAGAAATTCAATACATTCCTATGGGAAGTTGCATTCAATGCATTCCTATGGTAAATTCAAGATAAGAATTATTTTAGCTACAACCAACCTCGAGGAATGAATTAAATTTGTATTTAGAGGTTTGACTATATTGCAAAATGACTGTAAATTAAATTTCAAAGAGAAAGGAAAAGTTTCACTTGGATACTATGGTTTCTAAACACTTTACAAGGGAGTTATGCTTATTGGTACCAAGGCCAACAAGTTCATCAGATGTCACCAAGCATCTTATTCTTTTGCAATCATGGAGGAAGAACCACCAGAAATCTGACAATGCAAGATGCATAAATCTGATTAAAATTTCCATAGCAAATTAATTAATACTAGTTTAATAATTTGGTGTGTAAAGAGTTCATTGTGTATATAATTACATGGGGAAAATGATAAAATACAATTTGGAGACCTTATTAACATGTAGGTATATGCTAGCCTGTTTTCAAAGCTAAATGTAATGGAAGTGTTTTCCCTGCTGGTTGATATAAAAAAAACAACCAGGGGTATATTCTGGAAAGAAGGGAATCCTGAACTTTTTGTATCAGGACAGAAGCAGAAAAAAAAGCACTTTAGATTTTCCTCTCTTATATGAAGCTCATAAGAAATATCTCTCTTTCATACAATGGTTTAGGGCAGCAGTGGCTAACTTCGGCACTCCAGATGTTCTTGCACTTTAATTCCCAGAAGCCCAAGTCAGCACACCCGATAACCAGGGTTTCTGAGAATTGAAGTCCAAGAACAGCTGGAATACCAAGGTTAGTCATCACTGGTTAAAGGTGCTCAAGGGAAGGAGAACATGACATGGAGCAAAATGTCCTATTGCACTCACTATTTGTAAACATCCCTTCAACCCACAGTATATTGGCATTAATATTAATAAAATTATTAATTCATTAATGTTAATTATGAGAAATTTCTAAAATACAGTAACCAGTTATGCTAATTGTCATTAATGTGTTGCTTTAGTTTTTTGAGGTGTGCATGTGTGAGTGCTGCTTCTTACCTTATGATGAAGTGGCCAGAGGCTTTAGTTTAATGTTAAACATTTAAACATGAGTACTGAGCTGCACAGCAACATAAAATCAAGCTACTCTGATTCCTTTTTTAATAGTGACAGTTACATTTCCTGAAAATACCTAGATTATATTTAGAATTGCTTATATTCCCAAGAAAGTGTGGGTAACTGTAGCAGCCAGCCTCACTTCCTGGACTTTTTACCTAATATGACCTTCTAGGCTTTCCCAGGAAGTGTGGCTAGTTGAAACATCATGGCATGTTTTAAGAAGGGTTGAAAATTTATTCAAAAGCCCTAAGTACAATAGGGGTCCAATAAAGTAGTTATTACCATTAATAGTAGTAAACATGGGATTGGAGAGGATTGGATTGGAGTTTATTAACTTATTACTTCTGTAGGCATAAATGTACACAGTTAAATAGATGTGTCAGATTTCTTGGTGTGTTTGCTTGGCATGCCTTTTTGGCTAGCTGTTTAATTGAGAGATCATGACATGTGATTTAATGTAGTATATTGCATTTCTGAATAGGTATTCTGAATACTGTACCAAAAAACACTTTCTGATCCAGTGTGGGTGTGTTTCATCTTGCCATTTTGTGTGAGGTGCTTCTTTGGTCAGACCATGAACCACCCATGGTTTACTTTGATTAAGACTAGGAAGTGTGAGTGGAATCAGTGGCATCGCTAGGGTGGCCTAGGGGTGAGTGTGTGTGTGTGTGTGGGGGGGGGGGGGCGGGCAGGCGGCGCTTTTTGGTCTATGTGTGTTCTTGGACTACAATTCCCAGAAGCCCTAGTGGGAATGGGCGCAAGCATCCACCAGGGGGCAGCAAATTTGGCTTCAGCCCCAGGCGGCTGAATTTCATGCAACGTTACTGGGTGGAATTACTTAATTAAGAGAAGAGTGTTATACTGTATCATCAGTGGGAGCATATTTTCCTCAGAGAGACTGCCACCCTGTGAATGTGGAACATCAGTGTAATTTCTTCTATTTTTACTCATTGTATTACTAGACCTCATTAGGGCTCTGAGACTAAACAGAAGGGTTTAATGTGTAAGCTAGAGGCAGTCTTTTCAAGGAGAATGCCTTGAGCTGGGAAGAGAATTCCTGCCTACCACATTCAGTGCATGTAAGTGAAAAAATTACTGTGTGACAGTAATAAAAAATGGGAGAAGGCAAGGAGTGTGCATGCTGAACAACCTTTCTAATATATTAGAAATTAAGAATAATTTTCTTGATGTTCCTTTTAAATAGGACAACTCTCATCTGAAAACATGACCGTCAATAACTATTGATTTCTCAGTGAGTCTGTCTAACCAGCTTAGAATGTACAATATTAGTCTTAAAATAAGGTATTCCTCAGAATAAGATTTGATAAATTTCTGAAATTAGGTAGTAAACTGTTTGTTATGCTGAAGTCTCTTTTGAAAGCTAATGGAATTTACACTGAAGTTCTACAATGTAAACTCATGTTAACACTGAATTGCTTTTCTCTAGAACTACAAGCATCTTTCACTAGGATGCCAGGACTTTCCTTTATTTCAGCCCTCTGTGATGTGAGAAAATTGTTCTGGAGTGCTTCCCAAATCTCCACAACAGTAGTCCGCCCCCACCCCCCACCCCTGAAAGAGCACACAGAAGCTGTGTATTTGATATTGATACTACACTGTATGTGTTTTTGTTTATTAAGTCATGGTATTAAAAATACATTCATCTAACACAAGTTTCCTCAACCTTGGCCCTCCAGCTGTTCTTGGACTTCAGTTCCCAGAAGCCCAAGTCAGCACTTTTGCTGATCAGGGCTTCTGGGAACTGAAGTTCAAGCGCAGCTGGAGGGCCAAAGTTGAGGAAGCCTAAAATCACCACATTTGGGGGAGTGGATAAAACTTTTAATATTTATTTATTAGTCAAACTTATTCATCACCAAATCCTAGTTAGTAAATCTTCTTCCCACTTTTCTCACACAAGGTATATGCTGTTTCTTCCTCTCCTGGTGTTCTACAAATTGTAGGAGGCAGCTGTGACAAGACTGAGGAAGAAATTATGAACTGTGTATTTGTGAAGGGCAGTTTTATATTGATCTCTCTCAACAAGCTCAGACAATAGTGTTGTTCATTTTCTTGAATGACATTTCATAGCTCAATGGGAGCTCATTGTCCCGTCTTTAAATGAGATGTATCTGGAAGTCTTTCAGTTTCACCAGGTATACTCAGCCCATTCCTATTGCAATTGTCTTCTATAAAGAAAACGGAAATTACCTTAAGTGCCATTCTTTGTAGCATTTTATAAGTAGCATTTTGTTAAATGGGGGAAATTACTAGTTTATGTCTTGTCTGCTGCACAAGGATAAATAACATCTTCCTTTTTTAGTTAACATAGTACTGGTCCAAGAGCATCCATGCAGAACTTGAAGATATTAAATTGCTTGTAACAAGTAAGTTGTGGAAGTGGAGGTCGGAGAATGTAAGGAAGTTGAACTTTAACAGTAATAAAAGATGCGAGAACCATGTTATTTTATTGTTGTAACAGCGAAGAAAACATTTTAGAGAATGCTAAAGTTGGTCAATCTTAGACGAAATTAACCCTGACTGCTCCTTAGATGGTCAAATAGTAAAGATGAAGCTAAAATACTTTGGACATCAAATGAGAAGAGAGGATTCGCTTGAGAAAGCCTTGATGCTGGGAAGGGTAGAGGGCAAAAGAAGAAGGGAGCGGCCAAAAATGAGATGACTAGATGGTATTGTAGACACAATGGGCACAGAGCTGAGCAAGTTGAGGAGGATGGTGGAGGACAGAAGTGCCTGGCGGACAGTGGTCCATGGGGTCACAAAGGGTCAGAATCGACTGTGCAACTGAAGAACAACAAAAGTTACTTTAGTAAGATGAGGCTGCATTTTGTCACCCTGCTTATTCAACTTATACACAGAGCACATAATGTGCAGTGCAAGGATGGAGGAATCACAATTTGGAATCAAAATTGCTGGGAGAAGCATCAACAATTTGAGATATGCACATGATACCACCCAAATGGCAGAAAGTGAGGAAGACCTAAAGAAGCTGCTGCTTGGGTTGAAAGAAGAGAGTGCAAAAGCTGGCTTGAGACTCAACATTGAGTAAAATCGAGATAATGGCAACAGGTCCTATCAGTCCTTGGATAATAGATGGGGAAGAAGTAGAAGCAGTGACAGATTTTACTTTCTTAGGATCCAAGATCACAGCAGATGGAGGTTGCAGCCATGAAATACAAAGGTGACTGATACTTGGGAGGCAAGCGATGAGAAACCTGGGAAACATAGTTAAAAGTAGAGACATCACCTTGCAAACCAAAATGCACATAGTCAAAGCAATGGTATTTCCGGTGGCAATGTATGGTTGTGAGAGCTGGACCATTAGGATAGCTGAGCACCGAAGAATAGATGCCTTTGAAATGTGTTATTGGAGGAGAGTTTTGAGAGTCCCCTGGACAGCGAGGAGAACAGATAGGTCGCTCTTAGAGGAAATCAACCCTGACTGCTCCTTAGAAGGTCAAATAGTAAAGATGAAGCTGAAGTACTTTGGACATCAAATGAGAAGAGAGGATTCACTTGAGAAAGCCTTGATGCTGGGAAAGGTGGAGGGCAAAAGAAGAAGGGGGCAGCCAAAAATGAGATGGCTAGATGATATTGTAGATGCGGTGGGCACAGAGCTAGGCGGGTTGAGGAGGATGGTGGAGGACAGAAGTGCCTGGCAGACAGTGGTCCATGGGGTTGCAAAGGGTTGGAATCAACTGTGCAACTGAACACCAACAACAAAAAAGTTACTTTTAAATAACATTTTGAGATGCCTTTCAACTTTTAAATTTTTCAAGTTATTCCTCAGGTTTGTAAAAAATTAAGTAGGGTGTGTACTTTTAATATAACAATTTATGTTTTAACATCATAATGGATTGGCTAATATCTTAGTGTTTGTGCAAAGCTTGTTCTTCTTACAGTGGGTAAAAGTGGGTAATAGATGAGGTGGTGAGGTGTGTCCCAGACATATGCGTGGAGTTGTACCCACTTGTGCCACTGAGATGTACCTGAGCACATTGATTGTTAGCTGCAATTAGCCATGGCAAGTTATTTAAACCTAATGTAATCAGCAACAGGATTCTTCCATTGTGGTATTAGTACATTTATTTTTAATTATGTTGTGAACAGACTTGGGGGAAAAGTGACATATATATTAAACAAATATACAAAAAGTGATGGGAAAGATAATAGTCAACACCATGACAGTTGAGCACTGTTATAAGCAACAGGACTGATGTACTATTCACAGAGGTTTCAAGTTCTGTGCTCATATATGCACATAGCAGCAACAGACTCACCAAACACAACAAAATAATTGATATTAGCAACAACCCAACTATTTTCAAGCTACAGCATAGCAAAGACCAAGGCCAAGAAAACAAGTCATGTATGAATTCTGCCAAAGCTTTATTTACAGTTTGCCCAGAGCAGTACATCCTGCCGAAGAAATGTGCTGCTTGATTTTTTTGGGGAAAACTTTCTTGGCCATTTCCAAAAATTTTGCAACGTCAAGATTTCTTATTAGGACATCCCTTTGCACAAGTGAGGGTTGGTTTTTTTCTTCTTATTGAAAAATCAAAGGGCCCTCTTTCATCTTTCCCATCACTTTTCTCATTTTTATGGATGTTCTTTTGTGCAGAAAGCTTCAAACTTTTGTGGGGCTCAATATGCTTTGCGGTGAGGAATCTTGTTTAGGAAAGACACCACTATTTATAACTGGGCAACCTATAGCCCATGGGCCGGATGAAGCCCATGACACCAAATCATCTGGCCAGTGCTCTCGTTCCAGCCGCCGCAGCAGCTACTCCTGCTGCTGATGGAATTGGCTGCAGACTCATTTATGCCAGCTGTAAACACATTCATGGCTGTTGTAAATTCAGTCGTAAATGGTGGGGGCCCACCAGTCTGGACCCCTTAACTGTCTGAGGGAGCGTGACTTAGTCCCTGACCTAAAATGGTTGGCGACCCCTGATATAGATATAGAAAGAGTAATATGCAGATAGGCATTTCTTCTAGGGAAAAAAAAAGGTGAAACATCCAAGATATTGCATAAGATGCCTCAAATAGAGACATCTCAGGATAAAGTGAAAAGAGGGATCTTTCTCTCTTGGTGAATCCTTAAAAGTAAGAGGCTTCATGGTTCATATTCCTAACTCTTTATTATGCCTAAAGTCTCTTTTCAGAGGCAGACAATGATGTACTTTCTGTATGTTTTAGACTCCAACTGATATAAACTCCAACTGCTTTGGCTGATGATCAAAAAATGCAGGACTTGTAGTGTGAAAAAGCCAAAAGACAGCTGGTATTAGTTCCATCCTAGCCACTCCAATGTACCTCAGCAATTAGGATTTAAATTGAGCTCACTTTCCAACTATCATTACATACTACTGTACAAGTAATAAATTTCATCATTGCACCATTCTATTTGAAAATGATCTTTGTTCACTCTGTTCACTTAAGATATTTCCTTGCAAGAAAGAACTTTTTTGCTTTGTCAATATGTGCAAAAATGAGGGTAATAAAAGTATGAAATTGTTTTGTGATAAACTAGGATGTCAGTTATTTCCCCAGTTAGTAAATGCATTTCACGATGATGTTTATCTAGAGCTTTAATATCAAGAATGATAGATTTTTTTTTGTAGTTGTAAAGCAATAAAAATCTGCCCCTTCTGGCCATCTAAATTTGCTGTAGACTTTTATTTTTCTAAGGAGTCATCCAGAACAGAAAATAAAGGACTACAGTCAAACTTGTGCTTCTCATTAAAGACAAATGAAATGCATCACTACAGAGTGACAGAATTCCTGCTTAAGGAAACCTGTTCTGTTTATTAAGGATAACTATTTTATTTGTAAATTAATGTGTAGCACCCATGAATAGGTTGCTACATGCAATGCTCCTTGACTTAATGTACAACAATGTAAGGATACAACAACTTGCAAGCACATGGCAATCGTCAAACCCTTGAAAGGCTTCCACCTATTCCCTGGTGTTGCAACCCAAGGTAACTTAATATATCCACTCAAAAATGTCTTCACATCAGAACATGTAAAGAAGAACAAAGAAAAACAGTTGTGAATCATTCTAGACCTGGGAATTCATTACAAATAATCAGAGCTTGGAATGGGTTTAAATCCCGGTCTCCTTTTCCTTGCAGAAAGTTTTCATTTTCAGTTAGATTATTATATCTATTTGCTCAGCCTTCTCTCTCACCAGATATCCTGGATTCATCACTGATCCTGTTATGGCTGCTGTCAAAATCTCCTGGCTAACCCCCTCCTTAAAATATTAAACCATCTGCATTTACTCAAGAAGCAGGCTGTTATCAGCTTGCGTGAGCTCTGGGAATGGCTCCCTACAATGTTACTTACTGAAAATGCATTGCCTTTAGTTATTGTCATTGTACCTCTGAAGAAATGCAAGAAAATGTTCCCGAAGAAAATGTCTGAAACAGTATCTCTATCTCTAGCACTAGAAAGTACAGGTATTGCATTAATAACATCAGCAAATTGAATAATAAATATTTTTTCTCTGCCATAACAACTAAAATCTGTTACCCCAAGTGAGGAAAGAAACTCAGCCTCCATTCAGTAACAATTTTCAACAAATTATGTCACAGATTTTACAGAGACAAGTCATCAGACCAATTGCTGCTGTACCTTCAGAGTTCCCAGGATTCTCTAATTCTCTAGAAATTCTGGAAGCCTGGTATTTTATATTTGTGTGTTCCAGCACATGTGTGTGTGCGCGCACACATGCATGCATACAGATAACCCATTGGTTTCCTATAGGAAGAGATGGGTTTTAATCTCACTATAAGGTACAAAAATTAAATGTCTTGAATAGGGAATGAATTGATTATATATTGATCTTATTGATACATACTGTCCCCTAATCAGGAGACATGGAATTCTTCTGGAATTCAGATTGCTGAGAAACAAACCACATTGATGGAACAAAAGGTATGAAGATGATCCTACTGAATCATCTTAGAATGACTATGCTTGCCAAGAAATGTATTGAAATTTTATGACTGTGTTACTATACTGCTGCTGTTTTGACTATAAGCCACCCTGAGATACCTGGGTGAGTGGGTGGCAATATAAATCTGAATAAAATAAATAAATAAATAAATAAATAATTGATTGTTGTGAAATGTGCCTTAATTTACTTCACACAACCTTGTCTGTTAGTCTGGCTTTAGCGTACGTTCCATCCCACTAAGCCTGCACATAAGTGAATCTGTGGAAGTCTACTGTGGGGATAAAACGAGCGATACAGCTGATAAGATGGGAGGGAGTGGCATGGACGAAAAGGCTACAGGTAAGTGAGGAAGGACAAGAGGAAATGCAGAAGTTTAAAAGATCTTTTCATGCCACCGTGGGTGCTTTTTGGCCTTGCAAATGGAAAGATCTCACAAAGGCAGAAGAGGGTCGCTTTTCATCTGCACCACCTGTGATTGACTCCCTCTTCCTTCACATTCCCTCTTAGTCACTCTCTCAATCAATCCATTTCCCCTTTCTTCTCTTTCACCTCTAGATTTGACTTTTATGTTAGTTGGCAGCTTATCTCAGGGTGTATCTACATTGCTAGAAAAACCCACTTGTGTTAGATCCTGATCAATTTAAAGACCAGGGTTTAATGACACAGAGTCAACATCTGTGTAGTTTGGCCATCAAGCCATTTATCTTAAAATGGCTCAGGGTTACTGTAAAGTAAATCTATTTTAATTGTGTGCCTCCTTCCTTTGTTGTTTACCTGGGTCTCCGAGATAAACTTGTGGCAGCAGCTGTGATCTGCTCCAGCTAATTGGCTGAAAAGGCCCCAGTTGATCTGTGGCATCTTTGCTGTATATTAATAAAATTATTAATTAATGTTAATTATGAGGAATTTCTAAAACAACCAGTATGTTAACTGTTATAAATGTGTGGCTTTAGCCTGTGTGTGTGTGTGTGTGTGTGTGTGTGTGTGTGTGTGTGTGTGTGTGTGTGTGTGTGTGTGTGTGTGTGTGGAGTGCTGCTTCTAACCTTATGATTAGGTAGCTGGAAAGTTCAGTTTAATGTTGTTAAACATTAAAACACAGGTACTGAGCTGCACGGCAACATAAGATCCTGCTGCTCTGATTCCTTTTCGATAGTGTGAGTTACACTTCTTGCGAATACCTAGATTATATTTAGAATTGCTTAGATTCTCAAGAAAGTGTGGGTAATTGTAATAACCAGCCTCACTTCCTGGACCTTTTACCTTATATGACCATCTAGGTCAGTAGTGACCAACCTGGCACTCCAGGTTTTCTTGAACTTCAATTCCTAGAAGTCTTGATCAGCTGGTGTGCTGACTTGGGTTTCTGGCAATTGAAGTACAAGATCACTTGGAGTGCCAAGGTTGTCCACCACTATTCTATGCATTCCCAGGAAGTGTGGCTAGTGAAAACATGATGGCATGTTTTATGAAGGGTTGCAAATTTGTTCAAAAGCTCTAAGTACAATAGGGGTTCAATATTAATTACCATTAATATCAGTAAACATTAATATCAGTAAACATGGGATTAGAGAGGGAGCATAGTTTATTAGCTTGTTAATTCTGTGTGCCTGGTTCCCTTGTTGTTTATCTGGGTCTCCAAGATAAACATGTGGCAGCAGTTGATCTGTGGCATCATTTCTGTTGCTGCTACAGCTCACCACTGGGGACAAGTTGGGCCTGTCTCCACCACTCAGCTGGAGCCCTCTCCTCTGCAGCCATGGAACAATGTTAAAAAATAGCTATTAGAAATAACATAGCGATATGCCTCTTTGAATAAATATTAGTACAAAATGATCTGCAGGCACCAGGGACAGGCTCCCCTGATCAGTTGGACTTGTTGCTGCAATCTGCCATGGCAGTGGAGATGGGCTCTAGCTGATCAGGGAGGAGAGGCTCCAGGTGATCTGTTGAATCTCTGCTTCCACAGCAGATCCTCTCCACCCATCCCCACGGATCAGCTGATTGGCAGCAGGGGAGATGCTGTGGATCAGCAGGGAGCAGTCTTCTCCAATCAGCCAGAGTAAATCTCTATTGTTGAGGCAGATCATGGCCATCCACCAGTGGAAATGGGCTCCAGCTAATCGGGTGAGTCTGCAATGGATGGGCACATTGACTTGAACATGACCTGAAATCAGGGTTTTAAAAATGCAACTTTAGCACAATGTTTTGGGCCACAATAGATGAGCTCTAACCTCTTGTCTTGACCTGCAAGTGTGGCTTGCTTACAATAACAATACCTTCCATTCCTTTTGCGGTATGCAGCTTTTAAATTATTCTTCTTATTGCAGAGGTGTGGCCTCACAAAATTGTGCAGGAGGAATATTACACATTCAAGTGCTGGATTGTGCTCCTGTCATGTGACTTAATGACATGGGAGACATGGCAGTGTCTTCTACAGGTCAATTATTTGTAACATTTAGTATTTTTAAAGAAGTAATTTTAAAAAGTAAGAGTTAGTGTTATGTAGTGAACAGAATGTTGGATAAAGACTTAGAAAACCTGGTTCAGGTACCCACTCATTTAGGGGTGGCAATGGTAAACAACACTGTGATCATTTTATGTACTTCAGTAGTTTGACTAGCATTGACCTAACTCAGAACTGACTTGGCAGCACAAAACAGCATTTAAAAAGAGCTATTTCAGTTGCTTTTACTGGGAAAGCAAGGAGACTCTTTTAAAGAAATGTGACCATGACAGCATTGGATTTGTGGGTCTTGGCACAATGACTGTAACTAAGGACTATGAGCAGTAAATGTTACTAATTCTGCTCAATAAGGATATCTCATACGGACTGATGCATGGCCCTGGATGCTCTGATTATTAATCCAGACAAACACTCACATCAACAGGCCCTATATCTGTTTGCCCTTGCCCATATAGGTCTCGTTCAAATTTGAAAATCAGTATTTGGAGAAAAGTGGGTGGGGAAGGAGGCCACAAGTCTAGTGTAATAAGACAATCAGGGTCAACTTCCTTCCTTCTCCCATACCTTTAAAAAGGAGACAAATCCAGTTAATATGACTTGAGAATCACCCAACACAGGGGAGAAAGTTATGATCAGAATAAAGGGATACAGTGGGGGAAAACACTGCTGTTAATTTTGGCTGTCAGCTTAATCAGGTGTTCCTTAAATGCCAAATTATGCTGGATAAATATACTGAATTGTAGATATATGTAATCAAACCATTAAGCAATGTCATTTTTCAATTCTGATTCATAGCCAGTTCAATGCCTGCATATAGAATATTCACAGCTCTATTTATGATTCTTCTAACACTTGCAAGTTAATATAAGCAAAATTAAATCACACTTTATTTTATGGCTTGCAGATAGCAACGACAACTTGCAAATACCTGTATGCAATTTCCATTAGCTACAGAATTAACGTCCCATCTATACACCGATACTAATGTTTTATGGACATCAATATTTTAATAAATTCCATGATATTTTCCCCCATTCACCACAATACCACAGCTGTTCCACTGCAATTCTTACAGTGCCAGATTCTTATCAGACAGAATTTCTTCCACTGTGGTCTTTTTCATCCTTTTCCTATTATTTTTGATATTAAAGCATTTCAGCGATTGAAGGATTTTGATTACCTTTGGAGTTTTAAGATTTGAGTTTTGCCTCTTGTTGCTGCTTTTACAATCTCATTAGTTTTTAAGGTGTTATTGCTCCATACAGTCATTTTATATGAAATTGGTTTTATTCACACTGTAATCTGGGTCTGTTTGTGCTACACAAACTTTCTGTAGAATAAATCAAATAGTCTGTAAAAGTGTTCAAACTCAGCCAGCATATTAAATCAAGAGTTCTGTTTAGTATTGCTTAAATGACTGCAGTTCAAAGAAGAAATATTACAGCAAGCAACTTATTTCTGCTTGTGGTATCACAGATGTGGGTAAAAACTAGTGAGCTTAATTCCAGTTCACCCTTCCGAACCTCCAGAGCCAACACTGAGGTAGGTAAGCATCAGTAGTCCCTGGAGCAGAGCAGAGAGCCTTTTATTCTCTAAATAAGCATCCCTTTGAGATCTGGTGTCAAGAAGAGAGTGTCAGAAAAAGTTTAATAGTGGTGAAAAAATGACTGCTTGATAATGTTCAGGAGTCTCCTTTTAAGAAGGCAATTGAAATAACCATTTTTAAAAATCATGTCAGAAGCACACAAAGGTACTTTCTGGCTTGAAAGGATTTTTGCTGCAGGAACTTTGCTTAGGGGACGCCCAAATGAGGCTCCTTTCATCTTCCCAAGATATTTTCCCACCAAAGTGGTCCCTATTTATCCACATGCAGTTTCTTGCTTTCAAACTGCTAGGTTGGCATGAGCTGGGACAGAGACGGGCACTCCTTCCATCATGCAGTACTTGGGTCTTGAACTGCAAACTTGTCAACCTTCCACAAGATGGCTTCATTTTGGCCCTTTTCAACAGTTCTTTAACTGGGTTCTCCAATTGGAACAGCAATTGGAACAGCACAGGTGTAGCTTATTGATGAGGTAACTCCAAGACTTTGCTTAAAAACCCCAAGCCAGGCCACCAGGCCTTTTTAGGAACTGTGGTAGTACATCAATATAGGTAAAGGTATTAAATACACATTAAAATACACACAGACACACCACATCCAAAGGTGAGTCACTTACTCTGGGGAGCAGGCTATAGGGAGCTTCAGGCTAGCAGCTTCTCTTCCTCCTCCCCACTTGGGAGGATGGCAAGGCGGCCGTGCATACGTGCCAAGCACTGTAGGCATGCATGCACACCAAGTGCTTGGCGCGCATGCACAGTGGGGGAACCAGTGAAAAGGTAAGCCCCGAAGGTGGTTTCCCCCAAAAGCTGCTACCAGTTCTCTGGGACACTGGGGAAAGTTACTACCTGTTCTGGTGAACTGGTGCGAACCTGTTACATCCCATCACTGGTCCAGAAGATCCTATCCTTAAAAGTTCTCTTTCTAATATAAATGAGATTAAGACAAGTAGGAAAATTTCCTGAGGGTAGTAAAAAGCTGGAACAGATTTAGGTAGGAAGGATAATGGATAACTCAAAGCTTTTTTCTACTGTACAGAGATCTCTCGTCTGACATGCCATGATAATAGCTATAGGGAAGTCTGCTTTGACCAACAATAAGTTGAAATATACTGTAGCTAGAAGGTAAAAAAAGAAGGTTTTGTGAGTTGGGTAATTACTAAGGACAAACTCCAAGATAAGTAGCTGGTTTCCTTGTTTCTTGAATAGTTTATATCACTAAATCTAGGCTTTGATCCTTCATACCATGAGCCTGAGGGTGGAGACATTGAAATGAAACAAGAATACTGAGTCTCTTGAAACAACAAAGGGCCTGAAGGTGCATTGATAGAAGATATGATGTGACAGACAGAGGAAGAAAGGAAACCGTATCATATCAACACAGTGTCAGTATAATGTCAAAATGTTGTAAAACCCCCACCAAGAACTACATTGAGCTGCTGACCATGTCTTTCAGTTGAGCTGTATGTAGGTGAAGTGTGGTACAGTATTCATCCATTACTAAATTGATATCAAGGCAATGGAACAATATTCAGTAAGTAAGCAAGCAAGAAAGGACAACAACACACATTGTTAATATGGAGAGATACAGAATCTGGCTCTTTTATTGGTCTGCTGATTACTACCAGAAACATGCACCAATGAGGACTTAAGTTTGGCCAATGACATGTCCAAGAAAGTGGCTTCATTTTGGCAGTCCAACCCCCTGTTCCCTTTCCTAATCTGATTTACTAATACAGTCATTATTAGAGGGGGGAACTAATTACAGATTCACTATTTGTAGCTGGTTACTTAAAAGCCTTTCGAAACATTTAAGAGCCATCCAATGTCACGGTGAAAGAGACTCTACAGCAGTGGTTCCCAATGTGGGGCCCATGCCCCACAGGGGGACTAATTCCCAGAAGCCTAAGTCAGTACATTGAATGATCAGTGCTTTGGGAAACTGTCTTCGGCTTTTGGGAATTGAAGTCCAAAAACCAAAGGTTGGGAAACACTGCTCTATAGCAACTACACAATGCCACAGCCCTATCACATTGCCAGAAGATTAGCAGTCTACATGGTCAGCCCTTGGTCTCTGACAGGGTTTTCAGGGGGAAACTCTTCCAAAATATGCACCATTCTTACAATACAGAAAAGTATATTCATAGCAAATAAAAGCAGGCACATTATTTTTCAGTGGACAATCCAAGTGAAAACAAAGGAATATCAGAAACAAGTCTACTTCTGTTTCATTGACTACACCAAGGCCTTTGACTGTATGGACCACAACAAAATGTGGCAAGTAATTAAAGAGATGGGAATACCAAAACACCTTATATGCCTCATGAGAAATCTGTACATTAGTCAAGAGGCAACAGTTAAGACAGAATATGGAATGACGGAGTGGTTTGGAAAGGGAAAAGGAGTAAGACAAGGCTGCATTTTATTACCCTGCTTATTCAACTTATACACAGAGCACATAATGTGCAGTGCAAGGATGGAGGAATCACAATTTGGAATCAAAATTGCTGGGAGAAGCATCAACAATTTGAGATATGCAGATGATGCCACCCTAATGGCAGAAAGTGAGGAAGACCTAAAGAAGCTGCTGCTTAGGTTGAAAGAAGAGAGTGCAAAAGCTGGCTTGAGACTCAGCATCAAGAAAACCAAGATAATGGCAACAGGTCCTATCAGTCCTTGGAAAATAGATGGGGAAGAAGTAGAAGCAGTGACAGATTTTACTTTCTTAGGATCAAAGATCAGTGCAGATGGTGATTGCAGCCATGAAATAAAAAGGCGACTAATTATTGGGAGACAAGCTATAAGAAACCTGGGGAACATACTGAAAAGTAGAGACAACACCTTGCAAACAAAAATTCGTATAGTGAAAGCAATGGAATTGCTGGTGGCAATGTATGGTTGTGAGAACTGGACCATTAGGAAAGCTGAGCGCAGAAGAATAGATGCCTTTGAAATGTGGTGTTGGAGGAGAGTTTCGAGAGTCCCCTGGACAGCGAGGAGAACAAATAGGTCAATCTTAGAAGAAATCAACCCTGATTGCTCCTTACAAGGCCAAATAGTAAAGATGAAGCTAAAGTACTTTGGACATCAAATGAGAAGAGAGGTGTCATTTGAGAAAGCCTTGATTCTGGGAAAAGTGGAGGGCAAAAGAAGAAGGGGGCGGCCAAAAATGAGATGGCTAGATGGTATTGTAGATGCAATGGGCACAGAGCTGAGCTAGTTGAGGAGGATGGTGGATGACAGAGGTGCCTGGCAGACAGTGGTCCATGGGGTCACAAAGGATTGGAATCGACTGTGCGATTGAACAACAACAAATGCAAGTGAAATGCAAGTGGGTGTTTGAATGAATTCCTCTTACTTAAATATTAGGGCTAGCAGTACTTATATCTCTTTCATGACTGATTGAACTATATTGTACACTCTTTTTGAAAGTTTGCAGTCTGGTTGTATAGAACTTAAATCATAATTTATTGGTTATTTGTGGACTATGATGTTAACTTTAAAAGCAAGTGCAATAGATCAATAAGTTGTGACATGGAAAATTACAGTGAATGCTGAAATAAAAATTAAAGTGCCTGAGATGATTAACAGACTGTATACTTTGCAGCCAATCTGTCCTTAGTTTTGGAGCAAAATGATTTTCACAGTACTATTAATCAATATCCTTCACCTGCTTCTGTGTTTAATACAGAAAATTTCTATCACAGTGTTTTTTTTCTTTCACACTAGTTTGTATTTGGTGCATTGTGTCCTGGCATAGTGACTTGGTTCTGCATTAGTGCTTTAAGTGTAAACCAGTCTTCAGTCTCTCTGTATGCTTTTCCTTCTTCCCTTGGCAAAAGAAGTTTAGTTCTGGGAACTGTCAAACCCAAGTGTTGAAATTATAATAATTTCGCATCAGAAATTTTTCTGGGTTGAAAGGATTTTTGGTGGAGAAACTCCACTCAGGAGATGCCCAAATGAGGCTCCTTTCACATCCCCACAAGCTGAGACAGAGACGGGTGCTCAATCCGTCATGCAGTACCCAGGTCTTGAACTGCCAACTTGCCTGCCTTCCAGCTAACAAGGCGAGCTCCTTAACCACTGAGCCTCTGCAGCATTTTCATTCTTCTAATACTGAAGGCAATTAACTGCTGCCAGCGAGGTTGAAGAGAGAATGACACAACTAAGGGACGAAAGGGAAAGTGTCAGCATATTTGTGCTTTGCACAGGTACAAAATAACAAGGGGACAACATACTCCCCCCCTCCTGTAACAAACTGGAAAGGGAGTGAAAGCAACTATGTGCTTTTGCTTTCATTAGTGTGAGGAATGTCCGCAAAAGGAGCATGAAAAGGTGATAATATTTCTGAATGGCAATTATTCTCGTTATGGTGTTTCAGAGTCTGAAGCACTGACAAACTGCTGGCTGGAGAGAAAATAGTGAAAAATTAATGAGCACACTAAGCCTTTCCTCTATGTGTGCAGGGTGGGGCGGAATTATGGCTTCCTTGGGGTATAGCTAGAAGTGACATTGATCTAATTAGCTCCAGGTTCTCAGGAAAACATTTTCAAAGAGCATGCTCAGGGAACCGATCTGTGGCAAAGCCTTTGTTCCCTCTCAGAGTTAAACAAAAAGAATGAGCTTCTCTTCCAGGAAAGAAAATACTGTACAGTAATACCTCAGATAACGCTAAGACTTGGTTCCACAAGTCTTGGTGTTATCCGATTTTCAGTGTTATCCGATGCATGTTAAAATCCTATGGGATGCATCGGATAACGTTAAAGCTCCATAGAGATACATTGTAACCACACAGGCTTTAGCGGTTGTTATCCGATGTATCCCATAGGACCTTAACATTATTCCATCCAATTCTCCTCCCCAGATTACTTAACGTTATGCGATTTTAGCGTTATCCGAGGTAAACGTTATCTGAGGTATTACTGTATTTGCTGGTGTATAAGACCAATGCCCTCTCTTAAAATACACTGGAAAATGGGGTGCATCTTGTACTATATGTAGTGGGCTATAGTGGGCTAGTTTGGTAATAACGGGATGCGTCTTATACTCCAATGCGTCTTATACACAGGCTTGGATAGGAATGTATTGTATGGGTTTGTGGGTGTGTGTGGTTGTCTAACATCAGGTAAACATTTGACTGAGGTATGTTTACAAGGGTAAGATTTAAAACCCTCAAAATGTAGATAATATGAGTATATAAATATCTATCGACTCAGGCAACACTCCATACCTCTGACAGATCAAAGTGGTTTGTCTTTAGGGTACTACAGTACTTCGTTATACACCAGGGATGCCCAAACTACAACCTGGGGGCCGGATGATGCCCCGATGCCAATTCATCCGGCCCACGAAGCCCTGGTTGCTCCTGGAAGTGGAAGTAAAATGTGCCCGTATAGGGCTTCGCGGGACGGATGGATTGGCATTTGGACCCACATCTGGCCCCCAGGCGATAGTGACTGGCTTCCTAAGCCATGTGACCAGCCCATGGCCTGTAAAGGGTTTTTTTGGAATATTTTTATTAGAATTTTACAACAAAAAAAGTATTAAAAAGAAAGAAACAACAAACAATTACAAAAAAACTACAAACTACATCTTACAATATTGAAAATAAAAATAAAATACAAACCAATATAACATAATGTATTAACATATTAATTCAATTATTTTCAATGCAATCAATGTCTTAACCATACTATTTATATACATATATACTGTATACTTTCACAATTTGTATCAATTATCTTCTTCAGCATGGTATTACAACTTTGTTATGTTTTTTTAAAAACATAATACATATATCACCCAAGTGTGCTAAGGTCCTTGAGTCTGCCAGCCATCCCTTTTACAACTCGGTCATTCTGCCAAAAATACATTGTATTTCGTGCAGGCTTTTCACCTTTATTTTCCCTCAATGTATGTTGCAAAAAAGGTTTCCAAATGTCCCAAAATCTATTTTGTTTTATTAACTCCCTTTTAATATTTAGTTCCCATGTAAGTTTTTCATTAAGTGCCATATCCCAAGCATCGGTATACCATTTACTAATTTCTAAGTTTGGGCACCCCTGTTATACACTTTGTTATTTGGCTGGAACAGTGTAACATAGCTATCATTCTCAACATTTAAGAAATTACAGTCAAACCTCACATAACGAGCGTTTCGCTTAGCGAAAAACTTGTATAATGAGCAAGTTTTTTGCTAAGCGGTCTGACTCACATACTGAATTTTTCGCTATGCAAGTTGGACTTTTCCCTATGGAAAAACTCACATAATGAGCACTTCTATGGGGAAAACTCACATAGCAAAATTTTTTCTCTATGAGAGTTTCCCCCATAGAAACGCTCGTTATGCGAGTTTTTCCATAGGGAAAGTCCGATTCGCATAGCGAATTTTTCACATAGCGAGCAACCTCGCAGAACAAATTAAATTTGTTCTGCGAGGTATGACTGTACCTAGTTGAGACAACATGCTACATGAATCAAAATCAGCTAGGATCACCAATACAGTAGTGTGAATTCAAAAGGGAATTTGTTTTTCAACAAACTATGCATTTCGCAAGCAGAATCAAACTTTTTAGAATGGAAATTATTATTACATATAAATTACTGTCTCAGCCTTCTCAAAATAATAAAAAAATGTTTAAAAAACAGCTTGAGCTATGGAATTTTAGAAAGCATGATCAACATTTTGTTTTAAACCTTTCATTACTTTCTGAAAAATCTTGGAAAGTTTGCATCTGAAAGACCAATTAAAGTTACACTGGTAATAAATAAACCAGCCTAACTGTAAATTAATTAACTCAAACTGTGATAAACAAACAAACAAAATCAAAGCCTTCATGAAGCCTTCAAATGCTGTTACAGATACAACATTCTGATGTCTCTATAATCATCATGTTGTTTTCATTATAACCAATATAGCATTATTAATTTTTATACATCTTGGCAACGATTGAAAATTGTTTACTTCTTTAAGTTTAAGAGATGCTTGAAAAGTTGGAACAGTATAGGCCAGTGGTGGCAAACCTATGGCAGCGTGCCAGAGGTGGCACTCAGAGCCCTCTCTGTGGGTACCTGTGCAGTCACTCCAGTACAGAGTTTGCTCCACCCCTTTGCCCAGTAGCCCAATGGAAGCACTTCCTCCCTTCCCCTAGCACAGAGTTCATCCCGCCCCTCTGCCCAGCAGCCCAATAGGAGTGTTTCCTTCCTCTTCGATAAATAAGTGGGTTTGGGGTTGCATTTTGGGCACTCGGTCTCTAAAAGGTTCTCCATCACTGGTATAGGCCCAGCATTTGTATAATTAGTTTGCACACTTTAGCAAATTATTCTGGCTACATAAGTAATGTAACAAAAGGAATTAATTTGTGATGAAAATGTCTTCTGTGTAAATATAGTATTTTGGCTTTTCCATTAATTTGCATAAGTACTGTCCATGAAATGTTACTTTATACATTAAAGGTAAAGGTCTCCCTTGCTCAAAAGCCTGTTGTAGTAAACTCTAGGAGGCAGAGGGGCATCATTTCTGTTTACAGCCAAAGACCAACACTTTACTTATACAGGTACTTAATTAAATGAAAATTTACAAACCTTCAGGGAGGGAGAGGGAAACGAATGCAAATAGAGAAGGCAATCTGAATTTCATCCTTCTAAAAGGTTTCCCATTTTCAGCATGCTGTTGTGCTTAAAATTTTGCATGATAACTCACTTTCAATTCCCCATTTGGCCACTGAAACTCACTGGAAGATGAGGACATGTTACAAATTCTTCGCTTAATGCAGATTAACCTGCCCATAGAGTAGTTGCAAGTAAAAAATGGGGGAGGAGAGTCATGTGTGCCACCTGAAGCTCTCTGAAGGAACACGTGGACTATGAATGCTATCAACAAAAAGTAAAACACAAATTTAAATGTAAAAGAAAGTAAAGGTAAAGTCCACCCTTGCTCTGAAGCCAGTCATATCCAACTCTAGGGTTCAGTGCTCATCTCTGTTTCATAGCCGAAGAGCCAGCGTAGTCTGCTTCTGCAGATGTTTCCATGGTCATGTGGCAGACATGACCAGACACCGGAGCACATGGAAAGTTGTTCACTCTCCCACCAAAGTGGTCCCTATTTATCTACTTGCAATTTCTTGTTTTCAAACCTAGGTTGGCAGGAGCTGGGACATTATTATTATTATTATTATTATTATTATTTATTAAATTTAATACCCCGCCCCAATCGGGAGAACCCGACTCTGGGCGGCCCACAATCAGAATAAAACAAGAATAAAACAAGAATAAAACCATCACTAAAACGTCAGAATTAAAAAATCGGAAGATTAAAAACAACACAGGGATAGATACCAATAAAATCCCATGATCCAACCCAGGGGGGGCAGTCCTTAAATGAGCCACTTGGTATGGGAGCCCATGGTCCCGGGTCCCCAAATCTGTCCCGCCAGCCAGGTTTTCAAGCCCTTTCGGAAGGGCAGGAGCTCGGTCTGAAGGCGCAATTCGGTGGGCAGGAGGTTCCAGAGGGCTGGGGCGAACACGAAGAAGGCTCTCCTCCTAGTACAGGCGAGGTGCGCCTTCCTCGCCGAGGGAATAACAAGGGAGCCTCTCCGATCCGCCCTGGTGGGCCGGGCAGATGTTCTTGGGGTGACGCGGTCTCTTAGGTATCCTGGCCCACTACCATATAGGGCTTTAAAGGTAATAACCAGCACCTTGAATTGCACCCGGAGACATACTGGCAGCCAATGCAGCTCCCGGAGCAGCGGCGAAGCATGAGCATAACGCCCACACCCCACCACTACCCGGGCCGCCGCATTCTGGACCAGCTGGAGTCTCCGGATGGTCATCAGGGGCAGCCCCATGTAGAGCGCGTTACAATAATCAAGTCTGGAGGTGACCAACGCATGTGTGACCATGAGCAGGGCATCCCGGTCTAGGAGGGGGCGTAACTGGCGAATTACACGAAGTTGTGCAAAAGCCCTCCTGGCCACGGCTGCCACCTGCTCTTCGAACAGTAGCCGTGAGTCCAGGAGGACCCCCAGATTACGCACCGGGTCTGTTTGGGGCAAGACTGCCCCATCCAGAACCAAAGGTGGAAGCTCCTTTGATAACACAGGACCCCTTACCCACAGCCACTCAGTCTTGCCGGGATTCAGCTGTAGCCCGTTGTCCCCCATCCAGACCATTACAGCCTTCAGGCACCTGGAGAGGACATCCACCGCACCGCTTGGGTCCCCACGGGCAGAGATGTATAGCTGGGTATCATCAGCATATTGATGATACCTTACCCCGTGGGAACGGATGATCTCACCCAGCGGCTTCATATAGATGTTAAACAGGAGAGGAGAGAGTACCGAACCCTGAGGCACCCCGTATTGCAGGGGCCTAGGGCTGGACTTCTCCTTCTCCAGGCACACCGACTGGGTCCTGCCCCTCAGGAATGAGGAAAACCAGGACAACACCGTGCCCTGGATCCCCAGACCCTGGAGCCTTCCCAGAAGGATGCCGTGATCGACCGTATCAAAAGCCGCTGAGAGATCGAGAAGAGCAAGGACAGACGGCTCCCCTCCGTCCCGCTCTCTCCAGAGATCATCCACCAAAGCGACTAGTGCGGTCTCAGTACCATATCCGGGCCTGAATCCTGACTGAAACGGGTCCAGATAATCCGCTTCATCCAGGACCTCCTGCAACTGCTGCACCACAGCCTTCTCCAAAACCTTACCCAAGAAAGGTAGGTTGGACACTGGACGGTAGTTGGAAATTACCGTGGGATCAAGGGACGGCTTCTTCAAGAGGGGGAGCACCAAAGCGTGTTTAAGCGGTGCTGGAAAGTGCCCCTCTTTTAGAGAAGCATTGATTATCGCCCCGATCCAACCACCTGCATAGACAGGAGTTCATTCCGTCCTGCAGTATTCAGGTATTGAACTGCCAACCTGCTGCCTTCCAGTCGGTGTCTTAGCCACTTGAGCCATTGCAGTCCCCCAAAACAAAGTAGGTAATGACAAATAATCTGATCCCGCGGGAGTTAGTAGCATATCTCCATTGCCTGCTTCTCCCACTGTTTAGTTACACTTGGTCAGCTCATGTATTATTGAAAGCCTGCACACAGTTATATACTCGTGGTAGACAACTACATGTAGAAAAGCTGAGGTCTGCTACTCTGATCTGGTGGCTGTCCCCCTTACCCAAATGGCAGCATTTTTATCAGGTAGCAGAAACTGATAACCACAACATATGCAATGCTTTCCCTACCGGGTGAACTACAAGGCTTTAGCTAGGTTGTAAAACAGAGGCAGTGTTGGTGCCAACTGGGTTTCCAATAGGAGGGTATGCTGCAACTGAGATAGTGACCTCCCATGTCACCATATCATGTGCTGGATGCATAAGGATTTTTTGATGATCAGACTGCATACTGTTGTATAGAGGAAATGTACAACTTAAACCAAGCCATATTTTGTTTACTTTATTTTGAATGCATTTAGCAAGGCACAGGAATCATTCTGGGTCATTCCATATCAATTCAACCAAAAAAAATTAACTTTCTC
Source organism: Furcifer pardalis (assembly GCA_030440675.1). Taxonomy (NCBI): domain Eukaryota; kingdom Metazoa; phylum Chordata; class Lepidosauria; order Squamata; family Chamaeleonidae; genus Furcifer; species Furcifer pardalis. Next base: position 38,550,751 of record CP126896.1, read on the forward strand.
ACCCAACATCTCAGATTTTGGTGAAACTTGGCTTATTTGTTCTACCCACAAAGATAAGTACCCATGCCAAATTTTAACACTCTAGCTCAGTTCGTTTCCATTTTATAGGCTTTTGAAGTTTTGTATTTTTGGCAATTGTAACCAACGGATGTCACGAAATGAAGGTCGCTGACATTTTGAAAATAATTTATAACTTTTTTATTTACCATCCAATCTTGATGAAAGTTTGTAGTCTTTTTCTTCAGAAAATGAGGATTCTAGAAAAAAATACATAATACCTCTTAGAAAACCTACTAAGTCTGAAAAAATATTTTCGTTTACATCTTTCTATTTTTTAAAAACCAAAACATAGGTCAGCGTAAAATTCCATATCACAGAAAGGGTATGTGATAATCACAAAATCTTTTTTTCAAAATGATCCTTACTAAATGGGCTATCAAATGCAGAAAAAAATTGATGGGGTTTTGATACCTTTGTTGTGTTTCATTATGTTATATATTAGTTTTTCAAATTGTTTTATTCACCGATTTTACTGAGTAATAAGGATTTTAAGGGATTAAAATTCTCTAGGTTTAGACTATTATGAAGATTGGACAACTACCTATTTTATCATCAGTTGATAACATAATATTTTAACCAGAATTGTCTTCTTCAATAACTTAATTTTAGACTAACTCAACAACATAAAGAAACGATAAGGTCTGGAAACTTACCAATGTATTTGATATTTCCAATATTTACATTCTTCAACTTCTACAGTAACAAATTTAATGGAGGTTTGACATTTTCTCTTCAATTGACCACATACATTTTTCAGAAAACCTATAGGTCCTTCCAGTTGAAGTGTCAGGAGGATCAACAATTGAGAGTACATGAGGTATAGGCACAGCGCAAATATCCTCTCACTTAGGCCAATAAAATGATGGGGATGGCCCTGGAGGATGTAAAAACTGAACTGTCACATCACCTTCTTCTTTGTTCACTTCAGTTATGATTCCAAAGTACCATAGATCGTCATATTTACAAGCCACATAGCACAATGGGTTCAAATTTTCTTCTCTCACAAATGATGTTAATTTGTTCTTTAAGTCAAACGTGAGGGCGGGTTTCTTGTCAGTACTGATCCTTCTTGCTTCCAAGTTCCCCAAACAGTCTATTGGCTTAAAGTTATGGAAACTTCTGGTTCCTGGAACTGTTTGTATGTCTACAAAGCGTTGCTCCAAGTCAGAGCGTATCTTCGACATGTCATCTTTAGAAATAAAATAAAAATTAACTTTCATAATGTTTGATTTACAAAACTCGAACAAATGTAATGGAGACAGTATTTGATTTTCAAGAGGTCGCTGTAGAGTTTCCTTTCTTGCTAATCTTTTCACAGTACCCCCAATCCCATCACATTCAGTTTTCCCGTGACTAGACGCAAAAAACGACCACTGGTCCTTGAATTTAAAATCTTTTTCATGCAGGCAAAGATTAATAAAATTAAATTTATTTTTATATTGGCCTGAACAGCCATCACTGAAGTAGTGGATCTCTGTTACATGTGAATACTGTTCTTTAATGAATTCTGTTACTATTTCTTGGATTTTGTAGACCATAGAAACATCATGTTTCATGTTATCTGATATAACACAGAGAGACGAGACTAATCTTTCACCTGTTACACTGCTTAGGTTAATTATAATAGGATGCACAGTGCAAGAGTCTGATGTCCAGTGGTATCCCTGGGCTTCATCCTGGATAGTGAAAGAGTAATTTTCACTAAAATCCATTGATACTGCAGCAATGTTTGTATCAGATGATTCCTTCAGTGTTTTAAAAAACTGTGATTGTGACTTTGCTATGAAAGAGTGGGGGACAAGTTTTTCCAATTTAGATGACAGGTCTTCTATGTAGTCTTCAATTTTTGCTGTTTGTCTTATCATTTGCGTTCTATCAGTTGAAATCCACTGATAAAATTCAATGGTGTCATCTTCGTCAAAATCTTCAAATTTTGCTAGTAAAAAACTTGTCAGATTTCCTTTTGGTGGGCAAAGGTTGCAATGTCTTAACATACACTCACGACTTGGGTTTTCACATACCAACATTTTTGTTAGGTCTTTGTAGCTTTCTTCCAAATGTGCAGCATGAATTAATAAAATGACATTCTGAACAGGCCAATAGACTGTTTGGGGAACTTGGAAGCAAGAAGGATCAGTACTGACGAGAAACCCGCCCTCACGTTTGACTTAAAGAACAAATTAACATCATTTGTGAGAGAAGAAAATTTGAACCCATTGTGCTATGTGGCTTGTAAATATGACAATCTATGGTACTTTGGAATCATAACTGAAGTGAACAAAGAAGAAGGTGATGTGACAGTTCAGTTTTTACATCCTGCAGGGCCATCCCCATCATTTTATTGGCCTAAGCGAGAGGACATTTGCGCTGTGCCTATACCTCATGTACTCTCAATTGTTGATCCTCCTGACACTTCAACTGGAAGGACCTACAGGTTTTCTGGAAAACGTATGAGGTCAATTGAAGAGAAAATGTCAAACCTCCATTAAATTTGTTACTGTAGAAGTTGAAGAATGTAAATATTGGAAATATCAAATACATTGGTAAGTTTCCAGACCTTATCGTTTCTTTATGTTGTTGAGTTAGTCTAAAATTAAGTTATTGAAGAAGACAATTCTGGTTAAAATATTATGTTATCAACTGATGATAAAATAGGTAGTTGTCCAATCTTCATAATAGTCTAAACCTAGAGAATTTTAATCCCTTAAAATCCTTATTACTCAGTAAAATCGGTGAATAAAACAATTTGAAAAACTAATATATAACATAATGAAACACAACAAAGGTATCAAAACCCCATCAATTTTTTTCCTGCATTTGATAGCCCATTTAGTAAGGATCATTTTGAAAAAAAGATTTTGTGATTATCACATACCCTTTCTGTGATATGGAATTTTACGCTGACCTATGTTTTGGTTTTTAAAAAAATACAAAGATGTAAACGAAAATATTTTTTCAGATTTAGTAGGTTTTCTTAGAGGTATTATGTATTTTTTTCTAGAATCCTCATTTTCTGAAGAAAAAGACTACAAACTTTCATCAAGATTGGATTGTAAATAAAAAAGTTATAAATTATTTTCAAAATGTCAGCGACCTTCATTTCGTGACATCCGTTGGTTACAATTGCCAAAAATACAAAACTTCAAAAGCCTATAAAATGGAAACGAACTGAGCTAGAGTGTTAAAATTTGGCATGGGTACTTATCTTTGTGGGTAGAACAAATAAGCCAAGTCTCACCAAAATCTGAGATGTTGGGTGAGATAGCCTGGTTGAACTGACACGGAATTACCCTTATATGATTTTAAGGCTAGGATTGGTGATTATTATTATTTTTTGCCGATGACCTTAACATTATTTGATCCAATTCTCCTCCCCAGATTACTTAACGTTATGCGATTTTAGCGTTATCCGAGGTAAACGTTAACCGAGGTATTACTGTATTGTTCATCTAAATCTGTTGTTCCCATAGGGGGCAATCTGATTTTTAAGGGGTACAATTCAAGAATGAGTTAATAATAGTGAATGGTCTTTTAGGCTTCCTCCATGTGAATAGGAGTTCAATTTTTGAATAATAAGAATTATATGTCACTGGAGGGGGGCGGGAATCAGGAATTTAGAGATGGTTAGGAGGGGCATGGCCAAAAATAGGTTGGGAACCACTGATCTAAATCTATAATGTGCCTGTGGATGTAAAAAAATCTGTGATGTGTTTTGTTTTGTCTCTACAACAGGTCGAATACTTCTTAAACTTTTCTCACTTTAGTATTAACTTGAAAAAAAACAAGATAAGAGGCTACATAAATGGCAGTTTGCATATCATAAGCAAACATGGAATGCTACTTTGTCTGTTCCTGCTTCTGCAATGTATTTAGGACGCATATTTGAGGCTTCAAAGGACTACAAATACCTTCTGCTTTGGAACTGGCCCCATGCCCATTCTTTTACATAGCTGTTATATGCTGCTTTGCTAAATGCTGCAAGAATTGTCTGAAACATTTATCTTAACATATTTTATTTATTTAAATTTGTTTATCGCCCTCTTCCCCGAAGGGACCCAGGGCGATTCCCAACATGATAACAATTTAAAACCAATTTAGAAATTAAAAGTTTTAAAAGTTTTAAAAGAAGCTTAAAAACTTAACATTAAAAACCAGGCATTATAGCTAGGTATTATAGCTGGGAGGCACTGGGTGTCAAATCAGCCAGCCAGCTGGGGAAATGGATTGATCCATTCCCCAGACCTGACCTGCCAGCCAGGTTTTCAATCCTTTCCTGAAGGACAGCAGCTCCATTTGCAGACGTAGTTCTATTGGGAGGAGGTTCCACAGGGCCGGAACGGATACAGAGAAGGCCCTCCTTCTAGTGTCAGAGAGGTGCACCTCTCTGGCCGATGACACAACCAGAGAGCCTCTCTGGTCCGCTCTGGTGGGATGGACAGATGTCCTTGGGACGATGCGGTCTCTTAAGTATCCTGGTCCACTACCATGTAGGGCTTTAAAGGTAATAACCAGCACCTTGAATTGCACCCGGAGGCAAACTGGAAGCCAGTGCAGCTCCCTCAGCAGCGGTGAGGCACGGGCATAACGCCCTCACCCCAACACCACTCGTGCAGCGGTGTTCTGGACCAGCTGTAGCCTCCGAATGGTCACCAAGGGCAGCCCCATGTAGAGCGCATTACAATAATCAAGTCTGGAGGTGACTAAGGCATGTGTGACCATGAGCAAGGAGTCCCGGTCTAGGAACGGCCGCAACTGGCGAATCACACAAAGTTGTGCAAAGGCCCTCCTGGCCACGACTGCCACCTGCTCTTTGAGCAGTAGTTGCAAGTCCAGGAGGACCCCCAGATTACATACCAGGTCTGTTTGGGGCAAAGCTGCCCCATCCAGAACCAAAGATGGTAGTTCCCGAGATAACACAGGACCCCCTACCCACAGCCACTCAGTCTTGTCAGGATTCAGCTGAAGCTTGTTGTCCCCCATCCACACCCTGACAGCCTCCAGGCACCTGGAAAGGACTTCCACTGCATCGCTAGTGTTCCCACGGGCCGAGATATACAATTGGGTATCATCTGCATACTGATGATACCTCATCCCGTGGGAACGGATGATCTTGCCCAACGGTTTCATGTAGATATTAAATAGGAGAGGTGAGAGCACCGAGCCCTGAGGTACCCCGTATTGGAGCAGCCTAGGGCTGGACATCTCACCCTCCAACCACACCGACTGGGTCCGGCCCTTCAGAAATGAGGAAAACCAGGCCAACACTGTGCCCTGGATCCCCAATCCTCAGAGCCTTGCCAGAAGGATACCGTGGTCGATGGTACTGAACGCCGCTGAGAGATCAAGAAGAGCCAGGTCAGATGGATGTCCACCATCCCGCTCCCTCCAGAGATCATCCACCAGTGCGACCAATGCAGTTTCCATACCATATCCGGGCCTGAATCCTGACTGAAATGGGTCTAGATAATCCACTTCATCCAGGATCTCCTGTAGCCACCATGCCACTGCCTTTTCCAATACTTTACCCAAAAAGGGTAAGTTGGATACAGGTCAAAAATTGGCCATTATGGTTGGGTCGAGGGAAGGCTTCTTCAGGAGGGGGCGCACCAATGCATGTTTTAGAGATGCCAGGAAAAACCCCTCCCGGAGCGAGGAATTAATAATTGCCTCGACCCAGCTGCCAGTCACCAACCTGGCCGATTTAACAAGCTAGGCAGGACAAGAGTCTAATGTGCAGGCCGTAGCATGGACAGCTCCCAGGAGCCTGTCCACTTCCTCAGGGACAACTGGATCAAACCGATCCCAGATAACATGGCCAAACTGTACCTCAGGCAACCCCAGCTCTACATTTTCCATGACAGGATTCAACTTCAAGCGAATCTGAGCGATTTTCTCTGTCAGATAATCAGCGAAAGCCTCAGCTGACCCCTGCCACCCGGGGCCCGGCCCCCCCATACCAAGGAGGGATCTTGTCACCTGGAACAGTGTAGCTGGGCGGTTATCTGCAGAGGCAATGAGGGAGGTGAAATACTGGCGTTTCACCCCCTCCATCGCCACTAAGTAGGCTTTAATAGTAGCTCTAACTAGTGTTCGGTCAGACTCACTCTGTGTCTTCACCCAGCGGCGCTCTTGGCGTCTCTTAGCCCGTTTGAGCACCCTAAGCTCCTCAGTAAACCACGGAGACGAATGGTGCCCATGAGTACAGAGAGGCCGTAGTGGAGCGATTACATCCAAGGCCGCCACTGCCCTCTCGTTCCAGACCAGTGCCTCAGGTGAATCGCTACGCCGGTCCAGAGGAATATCCCCCAGTTCCCTTTGGAATCCATCAGGATCCATCAGTCGCCGGGGGCGGGCCAATCTAATAGGCCCCACCTCCCCACGGAGAAGCCTCACCCCCAGGAAGTCCAAAGTCACCAGAAAGTGATCTGACCATGGCACAGGTGTAATATCTAATTTCTGTAATTTCAGATCACTCTGCCACTGCTCTGACAAGAAAACTAAGTCCGGGGTGTGGCCACTGCTCCTGGTTGGGCCCTGAATTACCTGAGTCAGGCCCACAGCTGCCATGGAAGCTATGAACTCCTGAGCCACCTCGGAGCCAATCCCCAATGATGGCAAATTGAAGTCCCCCAAGACCATTAGTCTGGGGAACTCCAACACCCGCATGGTGATGGCCTCAAGGAGCTCAGGTAGGGAACTTGCTACCCTGCAGGGAGGCAGGTACAGGAGCAAGATTCCCTGCCGACACTTAGAGCCCACGCGCAGGAACAGGGCCTCACAACCCGGAGCTTGTGGAGCAGTGGCTCTGGCAACTCCCAAGGCCTCCCTGGCCACTATGGCGATGCCCCGGCCCCTCCCCTCCTCCCTAGGCTGGTGCCAAATACCAAACCTGGCTGGACATAGATCTGACAGAGGCACACCGTCCTCTGGTCTCAGCCAGGTTTCGGTGATGCATGCATATCCTAATGCAGAGCTGGTTTCTCTAATCTTGGGAAGGAGGGAGGTCTTTATATTCGTGCCAAGACAATACACTGTAGGCTGATGAGGTGCAAAACAGCATGTTTACTTTGCTCAGATCATAATAAAGTTGCCACTGTCCAACATAAAGGCAGAGGAAGGAAACACACAGTCCTCTATATGTTATGAGACTGCAATCCACTAAATCCCTTGCCAGTGACTATGTTGCTTTGGGCTGATAGGAGCTGCAACACATCAAAATCAACTGAGCTGTTTGTTCCTCATTCCTACAGTGCGGACTTTGCTTCTGTGGAGCATGTACTACCTAAACATTGTGCATTTCTGAAAATGCATATACACTCATATTGCATCAGCCAATTTACTGACTTAGGCTTCTGGGAATTGAAGTCCCCCTGTAGGCTTGGACTCCATGTTATGAAGCACTGTTCTAAAGTATTCTGTGTTCTATTCATGGGGTTAGATGTTTATTTGGACCTGTGATGTACCTGTCTGAAATTTAACAATATATTGGAAGCTCTCCATGCATCTCTTTTTAAATTAATTTTAAACTAATCACTAAATTTGTAGGGATATAGTGGGATTGTTTAGTTTGTTTTGCACTTATGTGGGATTTTTGTATTGTTTAAGTTTGATCTGCATTTATGTTGTAAGCTGCCTAGAGTCGGGTTTGCCTGATTGGGGCGGGATAATAAATCTAAATAAATAAATAAATAAATCTCAGTCATGTCTTTCAGCATAGTTAAGTTAAAACTGTTGGTGGGAACTCTGATCCAGAGAGGGAAAACGCTGTAATGAAATTAAAGTTTTGAACCATCATTAAGCAAAATAATTTGGTCTGTAATAAGGAAGGCAGGGATTTGGTCATAATTACATGCAAACCAATGAGGCGACTATTCCCATTAAATGACAGAGCACTATGGCAAAAGCACCCACACAAATCCATTTAGGTTCTCTCACGATTTCTCTCTCACACATTTATCAAGCCATGGTGTCTGACATGAAAAGAGAAATGTTAGAAAATATTGCCCTGTTTTCCATAGCAGTTGTCTTTTAAGGAAACCCCATTTTAGCAGCACACCATTTGTCTGCCAAACTGTTTGAGTGCATACATATTCTTGAGTGCCCAAGGTATATCTGGAGGTGGTGTATCCACTAGCATATTATCAGTATATTTCAGGGAAACTACTTGGCATCATCTTTGGGATTGAACAATGTGACTTCTCAGCAGGCTTGGCATAAACAGATGCTAGATAAAAATGGCACATAGCTAAATATATTTAGCATAGATATTGTAGCTCAATATGTAGGAGAGGAAATACTAAAGGAATGTTGAAACAGATTTACCTTCAAGTAAGGCAGAGCCTTGAGGTCATAAGACCACGGCGGCCAACCGTCCCGCAGTCTGCGTGGCAATCCCATTTAGGGAGGGGGAATTTCGACTTACCCTTGTTTCGAAAATGGTACCGGACCTCCCCCGTTGCGTCACGGAAGCCCCGGTTTCTCTCCGACCGGCAGGCAGTTAAAGAGAAACGGAGCCGAAATGACTCCAATAAACTGCGCATGCGCAGAAACCCAATTTGGCGCCAAATTGGGTTTCTGCGCATGCGCAGTTTATTGGAGTCATTTCGGCTCCGTTTCTCTTTAACTGCCTGTCGGTCGGAGAGAAACCGGGGCTTCCGTGACGCAACGGGGGAGGTCCGGTACCATTTTCGAAACAAGGGTAAGTCGAAATTCCCCCTCCCTAAATGGGATTGCCGCGCAGACTGCGGGACGGTTGGCCGCCATAGTCTTATGACCATAGACAAAATACATTGTGTGCTAAGTCTAAAATGATTTATTAGTAACAATAGGACTTCCCTCCTCTTCCCACTGCAAGCCTCATTTGAAAACTTCTTCAAGAGAGTTTCCCAGCTCTCCAGACCAGGTTCTTAGAGCATGGGAGGGCTATACGAAGGAATGGAGAACCATCTTGTGCCCCTTCAACTTGTAGAACCAGCTTATTTATTTATTTATTTATTTAGTCCAATTTGTTATCCCGCCCCAATTAGGTAGACCCAACTCTGGGCGGCTTACAACACAAACCAGAAAAGACATGGCTTAAAACAACAGTACATAGTAAATATACAGCCAATATGACACTCCAACGTGCCTCATACATATTAAAATTCACTTCATCCGTTAAAATGCCAGCAGAATTAAATACTGCCTATAATTTTTACATTCTACTTCATAAATTTAATTGGCATATAATGTTTGTTAGGTAAAGGTCACCCTTCCTCAAAAGACAGTCGTGTCTGACTCTACAGCAGGGGTTCTCAACCTTTTTAAGCCATGGGCTGGATATCTTATTAAGGAAGGTTTTTAGCAAAGGGTTCTGCATTGCCCATTGAGGTTCACATATGTCAGATGGCAGAGTAGGCAAAATAGTAAAGGAATGCCAAGCAAAAGAATTAGCTGGTTCTAACCTCTTCCTTAAACTAAGCCTTTGGGATTATCTCTTTCTTAGGTTGGCTCTCAAGCAATCACTTGCAGAATATAAGAGTACAGTAAAACCTTGGTTAACATAATTAATGTGTTCCCTGGGATGTTTCTTAAAGCAAAAATTACATTAACTGAATTTTCAATAGCAATGCATTGAAAAACCAAAATATGTTAACCAAAACATGGTTTCCCATAGGAATGCATTGAAAACCAATTAATCCATTCTGAAAAAATTCTGTAAACTGAGGCACTATTTTCTATGGATTTCCTTTTGTTATGCGATTTGTGTGTTAACCGAACCGTTTGTTAAGCGAGTTCCCATTGTATATACTACTTGTCTTACTCAAAACAGATGTCTGTTTATACCATTGTGTACTACCTGTTTACTACCACTGTGATGGATGAATCACAATTTGGGATCAAAATTGCTGGGAGAAACACCAACAATTTGAGTTATGCAGATGATACTACCCTAATGGCAGAAAATGAGGAAGACCTAAAGAAGCTGCTGCTTAGGTTGAAAGAAGAGAGTGAAAAAGCTGGCTTGAGACTCAGCATTAAGAAAACCAAGATAATGGCAACAGGTCCTATCAGTCCCTGGAAAATAGATGGGGAAGAAGTAGAAGCAGTGACAGATTTTACTTTCTTAGGATCAAAGATCACTGCAGATGGGGATTGCAGCCATGAAATAAAAAGGCAACTGATTCTTGGGAAACATCACCTTATCCTCTGTGTTGCTGGTATGTCATACATGATTTGAGAACGACTGTGCCAAAGTGTCCTAGTTATGAACATAAAAAGAATAAAATTTCTCCCACTAGCTAATCCAATGCAGTGTTTAAAGACAGCTTGTCTGGTAAGATCTTCCAGCGACATCTAAGAGAGTCTCTGACAGCTTAAAATGGCTTTGACAAGCCATGAAGCCACAAAATACTGTTTTCTTCTGAACGAATTTTATTTTTCAGTCTTTCAATGTTTGTTATAACATTACAAAAAAATTGTAAGAAAATGTCAATACTGTTGCTTTTGAGAATATAAAACCAAAACTAAACATGCTTGTCAGGCCTAGTTAAAAAAATTACAAAGCAAGAGTCTCTTCTCTGGACACCAGAGAATGTTGCTACAAAAGCAAGATAGCTTGCTACAAAAGTTTACCTTTTTTTAAAAAAATTTTTTTTATTGATTTTTAAAATAAGAAAACACAAACAAAAGATTACACTAAAATACAACATAATTATCCACATTAAAGAAAATCAAAAACAAATAGAAAAACATTCAATATGACAAAACTAAACAACACCAAAACCACTTAGATACATACATCAAGAAGACATACAATAGATAAGTAAATCACCCACATCTAACCCCTCACCTCCCATGTTCCTGGACCAACACAACATAAATCCCTTCACCTCCCATCTTTCCTTATTAACGCAACATAAATCCCTACCACCCACCCTAAACCTTTCACCATTCTATCATCTTCTCCCCCCCATCCTTCCATTGAAGAACTGCCTCCGAGTGTCGAAGAGGGGGGGGGGAGACCGGGACTAGGCGAATTCATATCAATGTTTGAAAGTATCAAATAAATCAACTTGCTCAAAGCTATACAGTTATTCCTTGTTCTTCCTTCCTTCTGCTTATGGCTGTCTACCCCTATTCTTTTTATTTCTATTCTATATTTTCAACCCTTATTCCCCTTTAGCTTTCTTTAACAAAAATTCTTTATATTTCAATAATATTTTTATAATTACCCTACAACTTGTAAGACACTGGGAACAGCTAACTCTTCCTAACAATTCAGGTGTTACATTGACTTAATATTTCCTTCCATCTGTAATATCCTAGACTTCATTTTCATATTTCCAGACATACCCTTAAGCAAACCCTTTTTCATATTTCCCTTTACCTCTGCTACTATTGTATTTTTATTATAATTCATCCCTATCTTCAACTCCTTCATCTTTTCAATACTTTATATTTCTATCTCGTATTTATTCTAAACTACTCTCTTTTATCATTTTTGTCAGCACCTTATTTAATTCCTACCAACTCCATTGCCCATTTTTTATAGAGATCGTACTTCCCCATTCTAATCAGTTATCTATCCCATTCTATATTCTATTAATATATATACCTGTATAAGGTTTCCATAACTATGTTACACTATACTTCTTTTATTCCAGAAAATCAAAATCAAAATCAAAATTCTTTTAATCCACAAGAGAATCATGTCAATTTTCATTTCTTTAAAGTTTTTTCACTATTATTGCAGTTATTTCCTATATTTAAGGATTTCTCTTTGATTTCCTTCCATTCTTCCTTTTTCATTAATATTACATGATTTTAACATATCCATGCAATCAGTTTATTCTCTTATCACTACTGTTTTCCATATCCAAAAGAATCTCAACTGTTAGAATTATTACCTGTTTTAATTCACCACCTTATCTTATAACAATTTAGTATTTAGTTTATTGTCCTTCCTCCACACTCTTTCTCTTTTTGATAAATCCTAATAAATATTCATATATTCAGCCTCCAACTTTTTCACCTATATACCCTTTTGTATTTCCTTAATTATATAAGTAATACATCAACACACTTGATGAGGAAAATCTAGGCTTTGACCCTACACCCCCTTACCCATAAATATTTTACATCCCATAATTTACCATCTTTATGTTTCTATTTCTTTCTTTCTTTCCCTTTCTCCTTTTTAACATATGATAACAACTCATTAATTCTCTCCCCAAATTAATATTCCTTTAAATTAAGTTTTCTTTACACACATAAATCAACCACTTCATATTGCTTTGGGAATTACGTCCATCGATTAACTAATAATATTTTTTCCCATAACTGTATTACTCTATGCTTCTTTTCATTCAGAAAGACAAAAATCAAAATCAGAATTCTTTTGGTCCACGAGAGAAATCGTGTCACTTTTACTTTTTTAAAAATTTATTTGCTAATACTGCAATTATTGCCTATATTTGACAGTTTCTCTTTGATTTCCCTCCATTCTTTTGATCCTTTTTCAATAATATTACATGATTCCAATGTATCCATGTAGTCAGTTTGCTCTCTTATCATCACTACTTTCCCTATCCAGAAGAATCTCAACTGTTAGAATTGTTGCCAATTATAATTCACTCCCTTATCTCTTAATAGTTTTGTAATTGGTTTTAATTTCCTTCCTCCACAATCTTTCTCTTTTTGATAAATCCTGGTAAATATCCAATTATTCACCCTCCTTCTTTCTTTCTTTCCCTTTCTCCTTTTTAACATATAATAACAACTCATTAATTCTTTTCCAAAATTAATATTCCTTTAAATTAAGTTTTCTTTACACACATAAATCAAACACTTCATATTGCTTTGGGAATTACGTCCATCGGTTAACTATTAATAATTTTTCCCATAACTATATTACTCTATACTTCTTTTCATTCAGAAAAACAAAAATCAAAATCAGAATTCTTTTGGTCCAAGAGAGAAATCGTGTCAATTTTACTTTTTTAAAATTTATTTGCTAATACTGCAATTATTGCCTATATTTGACAGTTTCTCTTTGATTTCCCTCCATTCTTTTGATCCTTTTTCAATAATATTACATGATCCCAATGTATCCATATAGTCAGTTTGTTCTCTTATCATCACTACTTTCCCTGTCCAAAAGAATCTCAACTGTTGGAATTGTTGCCAATTATAATTCACTCCCTTGTCTCTTAATAGTTTTGTAATTGGTTTAATTTCCTTCCTCCACAATCTTTCTCTTTTTGATAAATCCTGGTAAATATCCAATTGTTCACCCTCCAACTTTGGCACCTGTGTACCTTTTTTCTTTAAATAAGCCAACAACTTTAATTTGCTTTCCAAACTTACAAATTTTACCAAAACATATCTTTTAAATGTCCCATTTCTTTTCTTTCCCAGTCTGTAAACTTCTGATATATCTTCTTGAGTAAAATTTCTCCCCATCTTCAGTTCATTCAACCATTTGATGATTCTTTCCTTTAATCTGTCAAATTTAAGTTCTGGAATATTCTTTATCAATAAATTCCTCTTTTTTGCCTCTACTTCCAACTTGTAAAGCCTCTTTTCTTGTCTATCACTTCTTTCATCTCCCTTTTTTCCTTTTCCTTGAATAATTTCAATTGATTCCTCCACAAATATTAACCTTTCCTCTGTTGCAGCAAGTTTTTCATTTGTTACTGACTTTAAATTTACCAGTCCATCCCTTAAATCCTGTTGTTCTTTCATAAAAACTTTCGCTTGTTGTTTAATATTTTGGACCTCTTCTTCTATAGATTTTGATTTTACTTCTAATAACGCAAATTTGTCATTTATTGTTTTCATAAAATCTTCCAACAAATTCCTCAGATCTTGTTGTTTTTTCATGATATCACTCATTTCTTGCTTCCTTATCTCATTCATTTTATCCAATTTTCTCTCTATTTTATCCCAATTGTCCATTTGTTTTCCCATTACATCCAAGCATTGTTCTTCTTCTTTTAGTTTTATTAATTTCAAATTTTCTGCCTCTGTTTTCTTCTGTTCTGTTTCTTTTTCTTTTTTTTCATCTTCTAATTGTATCAAGTCCTGTTTATCTGTTGTAGCAACTATTATCTCTTCCTTCCCTTTGAATATATTACTCGTTTCTTTCTTCATTTCCTCAAGGAAGGATATAAGTTGTTTATATTCACTAGTGTCTTTAATGCTTACATATTTAATGTTTAAATGGCTCATTATTGCTTACCAAATTTTCCACTACTATATGTTAAATTCAAGTTGTCATTCACCACTGTTACCCTTTAATAATCAGTCTCATACCAAATCATTCTTGGTCATACATTTTGAACTTCCTTCCACTTGTATCTTCAAAAAAGAAAAAAAAGAACTTGTCCTTTAAGTAATTCACTCCCAACTTTCTCTCGGACTCTGCACCAAGTAATTAACAGTGTTATCTTTAACCAAGTAAATCTCTTTAGTTGCCGGTCTTTAAATAAACATCATAGTCCACAACTTTTCTTACTCTTTTAATATACTTTATCTCCAACTTCCCCTTCCAGCTGTATCACCGGTAATCTCTATCAGCTGCAATAATCAGTCTCTCATGGCAATTCACACCAAGTCTCTTAATAGTAATCCACCATTTTTTCTTCTCTCCATTTATCAAATCTTAAGTCCAACACATTCCTAGCAAACTAAAGGTATTCAAAATATTCAGAGTTTCAAAGTTTTACTTTCAAAGTAGATTAGAGATATTCAAAGTTTCAAAACTGTTCTCTCCTCATGCTTGTCTCTTAATACTTTTCTCCATGGCTTCAGGAGTGGGAGATTAACTGTGTTATCTTTCCTTTGGTCTAATCAATCAAACATCCTTCCAGTTGCTGAGCCTTAAACAAACATTGTAATCCAAAAAGTAGAAGCATTGTGAGATTTACAAGGGTATCTTATAAAGAGTTCACCAGCTTAAACATTCCATCCATTTCTTGCCTTTTTACATATGAGCCTGTCTTATTCATTATCTTCGTCTACGGCGTCTTTCAGCTTTTTCACTTCTCATCACCGTCCTAAGTTCTCATTCCCTCTGAAATTTTTCACCATCATCACTCCCGAAATCTCTCAGCTGTCATTTCCTCTGATTTATCGCTGAAAGCCTCCTTTTTTCACCTTTTCCAAAACATTCATCAGGCAGCCTGTTTAAGGTGTGTATTACTCCTTCGCCATTTTGTCCCGGTCCCAAAAGTTTACCTTTATCTGAACTAAACTAAATTAAATTCCTGGCAGTGCATTTCATCTGTTCTATCAAGAAACTGCAGAATGAACTCAGTAGAAGGTGATTTCATTTTGGCAGTTTCACATCTGGCCTAGACACAGAAGAAGAAAAATTAGCTCTGTAGACTGACATGCTGGTTTCAATCCCAGAAAGAAATGTCTTCTGTGGAATATGCTGGCAGGGCACCAGGACAGAGCACAATTTGCGGAACCTTATAGTATGATGAACAAGGCCCATTAATTTCAATGGGTTTATTTTAGTTGGGATTATTACTAGGTTTAGGCCCCAGGTTTAAATCAAAGGACAGTTGAAAACTGCATACAGCAAATGAATTGAGGACTTAAGGTGAGAAACACCATACCTTGTCCTTAACCCTCCTCCCTCAATTCAGTATAGCATGTGAATGATGATTGGATATATTTCATGGCCTAGCAGGCGGCTGAGAACATCGCCCCCTCCTCTGGGCCCACAATAACGGCCTGAGGAAGAAGATACCATGGCCTAGCAGGTTGCTGGGAACATCACCCCCTCCTCTGGGCTCACAACAACGGCCTGATGGGAGTTAGTCTGTGTTTTGCTTTTTTTTTTTTGTAAGGTTGTATTTTATAATTTTTACTGTACTGTTGCTGTTTTGACTGTAAACCGCCCTGAGTCACCCTGAGTGGGTGGCAATATAAATATGAATGAATGAATGAATAAATAAATAAATATGTGTGCTGTTTTTAGAATTTAAAGGTTTAGATATCTGGGTGAAGCCACAAGTTGGGAGTTCAGTTCCCTAGTGTGACTTCTTGACAGGGGCTTGACTCAAATGATGCATAGGGTCTCTTTCCAGGTCTGCATTTCTATGGTGATGATGATGCTGATGATGACGACGACAATGGCAGCTACAACTACAACTACAACTGGGACTGTATACCTTGCAGGCTTCTCCACAACATGCAAGACTTGCCTTATATGCAGACCATATAAATGGGACAGGATAAGGAGCTGTATTTTTCTCCCTCACTATACATATACAGTTTGTACAATACTGATGTCTTCCCCTGTTAATATCTTTTCCAGTTGACATTTACTCACAATGGTCCAGAAGTCTGGAATTAAAAAGCAGTTAAAGACTGCAAAAACTGCATTATAATTATGCTTTCTTTAACCTAGTGCCTTCCAAAACTTTCAGATGTTAATTCCCATCATTTTTAGCCTATATGGTGGCTGGGGAAGCTAAGAGATCCAGTACAAAAGATGTGAAGGATTCTAGGTTGAGACTGCTGCAGTGGACATATGCCTTAGTTAAATTACTGCAACACATGCTACGCAGTGCTGCCTTTGAAGATAGTTCAGAAGCTTCACCTGGTTCAAAATACAGCAGCCAAACTGCTGACTTTGGCCAGTTATAGGGAGCGTAAAATGCCACTGCTACAACAACTACATGGATACTAGTCTGTTTCTGGGCCCAGTTCAAAGTGCTGATCTTTGCGTATAAAGCCCTATATAGCTTGGGGACCAGGCTATCGGCAAGATTCAATCTTCCCAAATGAACCTACTGAGCTCTTAAGATCTTCAGAAGAGGCCCTGCTCTTAGTCCTATTCCATCAGAGGTATGCTTGATGAGGGGGCTTTTGTGTGGTGGCTCCAATTATAACATGTGCTCTCACAGAAGGTTAGGTTGACCCCCTCGCTTTTACCCTTCCACTGACATCTGAAAGCTCATCTCTTCAGATAGGCTTTTAATAATTATAACTGAGTCCCTGGATGCTAGTTTTTAACTAAGTTGTCTGTTTTTAAAGTTTTAATCCTGTTTTTAATTATTAATTTATTTTAATTATTATTGTAGTTTAATTGTACAACCAATTGTTGTGAGCAACCCTGAGTACCCCATTGGGAGAAAGATGGCCTATAAATAAAACAAACAAATAAAAAATGCTTATAAGGATTGACACAGTGGGAAGAACAAACCTTAAGTCTTAGCACATTGTATATTATTCTATTGTCAGAACAACATGAAACCTATTTTCTGACTTTCAAAGGGACATTTCCAACAATGGTATATGAGACCTTCTCTGTTATACTCTTAATAGTTGTCCTGCTTTTACATCCACCTAAAATCCCTTCCCAGGGCACAAAGTTCCAAATCTCAGTACCTAAGAGGAGTGGCAAGAAACTGCTCATTATTCATACCAAGTTGAAAAGGCACTGGCAGAGTCAGAAGACAAGTCCACATATGTGTGCAGCTGTATATTACAGATGAATCATACCAGATAAGAATGGTATTGTGGGATACAGTAATACCTCGGATAACGCTAAAACTTGGTTCCACAAGTCTTGGTGTTATCCGATTTTTAGTGTTATCTGATCCATGTTAAAATCCTATGGGATGGATCGGATAACGTTAAAGCTCCATAGAGATACATTGTAACCGCACAAACTTTAGCAGTTGTTATCCGATCCATCCCATAGGACATTAACGTTATTCGATCCAATTCTCCACCCCAGATTGCTTAACGTTTTGCAATTTTAGCGTTATCCGAGGTAAATGTTATCTGAGGCCATACTGTATTTTTAATTTACAAAGAGTATTGCAGGTTATGAACTTCCTTGATAGTCTAGCAGTCATTTATGTGATATAATAAGAGAAATGAAGTTATGTTACATGATATTCAGTACAGTCAAACCTCGCATAAAGAGCACCTCGCTTAAAGAGCACCTCGCTTAAAGAGCAGAATTTTCTCTGAATGTTCGCTTCGCTTAACAAATAAAACCAATGAAAAATTTGCTTAACAAATAAAATTGGGGTTCGCAATCCCCCCAGAATTGGTCATTTACAATGGTGTTTCGCTTATAGAGCAAACTCGCTTAAAGAGCAATCCTGTGGAACGCATTATGCTCTTTAAGCGAGGTACAACTGTACATGCCTCTAGGTTAGCTATAATGGACAACTCGGAATATATCAGCAAAACTTAGTGATATAAGTTTGATACTACTGTACCTACTTTGGATCTATCCTACAAAATTCTGGTATCTGTAATTTTGTGAAATGTTTAAAATCCATTGCTAGAGAACACTATTGTACTCCCTTAAACTACTGCAGAGAATGCTAACTATCTTGTCAAACATCAAACCCTAGGATGCCTTAGGGTGGATCCATAGCATTTAAAACCATAATGATAAGTGACATAGAAGAATGAGATTGTAAAACACTGAGTACTCTTTACCTAGAAAAATCTAGAAAGGGTTAGCCTAAGTCATAATCAGCCTGACAGCACAAAATGATCATCATTATGTTTACCAGAGTAGCTTGTTGACAAAGTGTGCATATGAATATCTCATCTCCAAATTCCAGGAACCAAAGCCTCCTCCTCATGTCACAAAGTGCCTATAGTATGTACAGTCAAACCTCGCATAAAGAGCGCCTCGCTTAAACAGTAACCCTCTTAAAGAGCATAATTTTATCTGAATGTTCACTTTCCTTAACAAATAAAACCAACCAAAAACTTGCTTAACAAATAAATCAGGGGTCACAATCCCCACACAACTGGTCCTTTACAATGGTGTTTCGCTTAAAGAGCAAACTCACTTAAAGAGCAATCCTGTGGAACGCATTATGCTCTTTAAGGGAGGTACAACTGTACTGTTAAAGCACCTATAGCAGTGATGACAAACCTTGGCACTCCAACTGTTCTTGAACTTCAATTCCAAGAAGCTCAAGTCTCTGTGAATCCAGACGAATGGGTTTACTGCACAGTGCCAAGTTTCACAATCATGGACCTATAGCATGTTAGTGACCAGCTCTCTTCTTGGTACACTAGTACCTCGGATAACGTTATGACTTGGTTCCACAAGTCATAACATTATCCGGTTTTTAACGTTGTGCGATGCATTGATCGCACAATGTTAAAAAAAAGCCCTGTTCCCTTTCCAAAGAGGAAAGGGAACAGGGGGCTGATCTGGTTTGCTTAGCAAGGGGGGGGGGTCTGAAAAGAAGAGACCCAAGCCTCTCTTGGGTCCCTTCTTTTTAGAAACCTCCGTCTGGCTTGCTAAAGAGTTTACCAATCCAGGCCGGGGGGGGGGGGGGCTTCCTAACAGAGGTTTGGATCCCTTATCCAAGACTCTATTAAGAAGACCACCACCCCGCCTGGGTAGCTAAGACCCTTACCAAGCTAGGTGGTGAGGGGGAAAGGGTTCTAAAAAGAAGGTAGGATTCTCCCCCCCATCTTTTTAGAAACCTCCGTCTGGCTTGCTAAAGAGTTTACCAATTCAGGCCGGGGGGGGGGCCTCCTAACAGAGGTTTGGATGCCTTATCCAAGACTCTATTAAGAAGACCACCACCCCGCCTGGGTAGCTAAGACCCTTACCAAGCCTGGGGGGGAGGGGTTCTAAAAAGAAGGTAGGATTCTCTCCACCCCCCACACACACCATCTTTCTAGAAACCTCCATCTGGCTTGCTAAAGAGCTTACCAATCTAGGGGGGGCTTCCTAACAGAGGTTTGGATCCCCTATCCAAGACTCTATTAAGAAGACCACCACCACCACCATCCCCTGCCTGGGTAGCTAGACCCTTACCAAGCCAGGCAGGAGAAGGATCCACAGCTCCAGCCACTCTGCTGCTACGATGCATTGGATAACGCTAAAAAGAACGTTCTCAGGTACAAATTTTCCCCCAAAATTTGTCTTCATTATGCGGTTTTAGCGTTATTTGGTGCAATCGTTATCCGGGGTATTACTGTACTAGCAATGTGATCATTACCCTAATTTCTAAACTTCAGGAATTATACTTGATTAAGAACTTTGTTTGCAAAATTGGACAGGAGGAATATTTGTTAAACAGGTTTGTAAGTTTACAAATAAAATAAGCTGGCCTCTTCCAAAAACTGCAAGCAGTGATTAATTATCACTGCCAATTTGGACACTTTCCTGCCTTTGCCTCTTCTCCATCTGCAATTTATACAAATTAAAAGTAATATATCAGTAGACACAGAGTACACAGAGACTTAAGAAATCAGTAGACACAGAGTACAAATATCCAAACAGTTTTTCGAATGTTTCTGTTTGGATTCAGAGTGGATAAGTTTCAGAAGACAAATTTTCTTGCTGAAATAGGTGGGCTCCTAACATCTGTGGTCTCTTGAATTATCAGCCATTGGTGTAACGTGGATTTCTATTTAATAATAGATTGTTTCCAACTTCAATTCCCAGAAGGGGTATTTCAATTCCCATTGGCTGATCAGTGCATTGGGGAATTGACTTAGACTTCTGGGAATTGAAGTCCAAAAGCCAAAGGTTGGGAAACACTGGTTCACAGGGAGAATCCTGTTAATTTTTGAGCAGATACAACATCTTTCTCCATTCATTCATTCATTCATTCGTTCATTCATCTTCCCATTTTTCTGTTTCAAAACTGGAATTCAGAAGGGCTTACAACAAAATGTAATACAAATCAAACTGCAATCTATTATGTTATGTCTACCATAACCTACATTATTGCAAAATTAAAACTATAATCTAAAAAGCTTGTTTGCACAAGCATCAACATTCTAAATATGGCTTGTTAAATACAAGCTCTTCCAGAGGAAACATTTGGACATTTTAAGAGGGTTATGTGTACAGTTCTCCCCAGGAAACCATTCTTGGGTGGTGAGGAGTCACTATGGAATAGAACTGGATCTGACACCAATTTGTTATGTTGAACCAATTTACAGTAATTTTAATAGGTCTTTTGAAGTAAGTGAGATCTATAAGGAGTGGTTTTACCAGTTCTACACTTCCAGTGAGTTTCATTAGCAGAGTAGAGATTTGAACCCAAGCCTCCCAAAACCTAATTGATCACTCTAAATCAGGAGTCATCAAACTTGGCTCCCCAGGCATTCTTGGGCTTCAATTACAAGAAGCATAAGTCAGTACACCTGCTGATCAGGGTCTGGGAATTGAAGTCCAAGAACTTCTGGAGAACCAAGTTTGATGACCCCAGCAGTATCTACTTCATCATACTGGGTAACCAACACCAACCTACAGGGGGCATAATAAGTCTATAAGACAGAATAAGGGCATTTAAAACAGAGGTTAGGCAGTGTTTTAACAACATTGCAAATTGATCCTGAAATCTACCAACCAAAACACATCCAGTGCCTGTCAACAGTGGCAAGGCTCTGCAACACAAGTATAGATTGGAGGAGGCTTTGTGACTCTTTCTAATCCAATCCCTTCTTGACTCAGGGAATCCAAAATTAGAAAATCTCCACAAATGGGTGTTAGCTTCTGCTTGAAGATCGCCATTGAGAAGATACCCACCACAGATGATTGGTTGCTTGCATTGCTCTTCCATTTAGAAAAAGCGGTTAACTTTTTGCTGCAATGTGTGATCATATAGCTTAAGTACATGGGAACTAATTCTGTACTCTGGGCCACTGGAAGAAAACATACTGCCCTCCAACATGGGACAGTCTTTCCAGTACAGTAAAATTTCGCTTAAAGAGCACCTCGCTTAGAGAGTAACTCACTTAAAGAGCAGAATTTTCTCTGAATGGTCGCCTTGCTTAACAAATAAAACTAACCAAAAACTTGCTTAAAAAATAAATCGGGGTCACAATCCACCCCCACCAGAAGTCACAATTGGTCATTTACAATGGTGATTCACTTAAAGAGCAATCCCGTGGAGCACATTATGCTCTTTAAGCGAGGTACAGTACCATCGTATTTAAGGACTGCTGTCATTTACTCTTCTTCATACTAACATACCTATTTCCGTCTGTTTTCTCTCATCCTGACTTCCTCTAGTAGACCACCCTTGCCACCTTTGCCTTCGCTGGATGCTTCCCTTGGCCGGCCCGGTCCCGAGGGAATTTAGAACAGCTGAGCAGCGGGGCTGGGACCGGCCATAAAAAACACCGGATGCCTCCGTTGCCATCGCTGGACTTTTTCTCTAGACTTTTCCCCTGGCAATTAGCTTGCCGGCCTCGAGGGAACAACAGCTGTTGGTTTGGGGCAGTGATAAAAGATCTCGCCACTGCCGCTTTCGCTGGGCTCCCCCCCCCCCCCGGCTGGCTGGCCTTGAGAGAGCAGCAATTCCAGGGCTCAGGTCGGTTCCCACCGGGACTGAATCCTTTCTTTTTTTGATTTCTTGGATTTTTTGTAACATTTTATGGTGATGTTAATACTTTCTGATTGTTACTGTGTTACTGAGCAAGGCGGGGTATAAATTTGAAATGAAATTAAATGAAATCTTCTCTCATCTTGTTGTGATATGTATAGTCCATTCTTAATGTGGTGTGCTCAGAGGCAGAACTCCAGTAAGGGCAGCGTGGTTCAGAATGAAGGGAAAATACTACAACCTGGGATTGAGTGTTCTAGTTGTACAGCCCTATTATCCAGATATCCTACTCTCGTATTAATCCCCTGCCTCATGTAGTTTCAGTTGTTCTTCTTTTTCTGTGTCTAGGCCAGACATGAAACTGTCAAAATGTAGGCACCTTTTGGGGAGTTCATTCTTCAGTTCTTTTCACCTTACCTAGTGTGAGAAAGATTGGCTGGCAACACAAGGTTGCCATTACCAGGGTATGCTTGATTGCAATTCAAAAATATCTCAGTCTTTGAGGAGGCTCATTCTGTGTACCCCTGCAATTTCAGTTAGTTTTAAGTCATGCTCCCCTTTTGACTTTTAAACTAATGCTTGTTGGTACCGACCAGCTTGATGTTCTTAATGTACTAAGTCATCTCTACAAAGGAAATATAAGACTAAGCTATTTGAAAAAAAAATAGTAGAAACATTTGTAATTATAAATAATTATAACACACACACTTGGTGCCATTCGTCATTCTTGCCCCCTCACCACCCACATTACAGTATTCAAATAAGTAGCATCATGTTTCATAGTATTGGATCAGGTTGAAGTATGCAAGGAAAAAAATCCAGTTATTTCAAGTGTTCTACTGTAGGGCTTTATTTTATGCACTTGTCAGTTTGCATTAGACAATTAGGTAATACAAACAACTAAAATATCCATGTATTTATGCATTGGTGCTTCACTGCTCATCCTATCAACTAAAAATCATTTTAAAAGGAAAGTACAATTGTTCTGAAGATGTAAATTAAGGATGCCATATTTATTTAACTAACAATGTTTTCATGGTTTAGTGAGTACTATTCAGAAGCAAATTGCAATTTCTACTGATCTACACTGCCATCTGTCACATGGACTGGCAGTATGGTTTGTTAGCTTCCTCCTTCATATACCTAAGTCAAGTATCATATCATTTCATTTTAAACATTTATTAGCTCTGAGATGTATTCCCATCATTTCCTTAGGTGATAATAATAATACATTCATTAACAAGTGATGACATTGATAAATACTTTAGAATACTAGAACACCTTGCAACAACAATAGCAGCAAAAACAACAACTATTATAATAGAAATATGTCATTAAATTCTCTGCCCTCGCCTCCAGACTCTCCACTGGGCGGAGAGGCTACCGCAGCTGTGGAACGCCAGGACCATTCCATCGCCGGCTCCCCACCAGCCCCAGGCCAGCTAAAAAGGATGCTGCGGAGACTAGGTTCTTTCTTTTTCAGACTTCTCTTGGACTTTTCCCAGCTAATTTCTCTAGGATTTTGCTTATAATCATTGTGGGATTCAGTATATGTGATTTTTGTTTTTGCTTTTGTTGTTTTTTGTAATACAGTAATACCTTGGATAACGTTAAGACTTGGTTCCACAAGTCTTAACATTATTCGATTTTTAGCCTTATCCGATGCATGCACCAGATAACGTTAAAATCCTATTCAGGTGGATCAGATAACGTTAACTCCATAGAGATAAGCAACAGAGGCTTCAAGGGAAAGTCAAAGAAACATGCTGGAAACTTAAAGAACTTTAAGAAATAATTGTCTAAAGGGTAAATACATTACAAAAACATGCCAGACCACCCTGACTTTAGGGGAACAAAGCCATACAGCATTTTTAAATTTTTGAAAATTTTATAAAGTACTGTTTTAAAAGATCTGAACAGAAGCTAGGAAAATGTTTTCCTTTAGATCAGCCCACCTACCATTACTGTACTAAAGGAAGTTCCCTCAGGGCTTTGCAGGGTGTGAAAAGCTTAATTGCTTTGTAGGTGAAAGGTTTCCGTGTCTGCTTGTTTTCCATTGACAATGCATGAGGCTTGCGGAGCTACAATCTTGTTTTCAGGCTGTTTAGAATTTAAAGGGGAAACTTCATAAAGGTAATTGGGTCAAATTGTCTCTTTGCAATTATTTTTCTGCAAAGTGTTCTGGGTTACACTGGGGAAAGGGTCCTAAGCCTCTCTTAAGGAACCCCACCCTCCATCACTATGTCCCTTAGGAAGCCAGATGGAGGCTTTCTGAACAGAAGCTAGGAAAATGTTTTCCTTTAGAATCAGCCCCCCCTACCATTGCTGTAATAAAGGAAGTTCCCTCAGGGCTTTGCAGGGTGTAAAAAGCTTAATTGCTTTGTAGGTGAAAGGTTTCAGTGTCTGCTTGTTTTCCATTGACAATGCATGAGGCTTGCAGATCTTCAATCTGCTTTTGCTTTGCTTTGCTAAACTAGTCAGACTGGTTTTGCAAGCTTTTGTTATTCAAATGTGGCAAGCTTGAGAGCAGGCAGCCCCTCCCTTTCTCCCAAGAGAAACTGGTGAGTCACAGCCACACCTCAGGGAATTTAAGGCAAACATTAGCCTCAGAAATACTTAGGTTATCTGATGGATCGGATAACGTTAACATAAACATAATGGTTAACATAATGTTATCCGATCCAAATGTTTGCCACAAATTCCCCAACGTTATGCGATTTTAGCGTTATCCAATCCAATCGTTATCCGGTGTTTTACTGTACTTTCTTATAACATTTTATTGTGATATTAATACTTTTTGATTGTTGCTGTGTTATTGATATTTATATATATATATATATTCTGGTACTGTGATGATTGTGATTATGATAATGTGGAATTTGTGATTGTAATGCTGTTACTTTTATAATATGTAAGCCGCCTAGAGTCAGGTTTACCTGAGTAGGGCAGGGTATAAATTTGAAATGAAATGAAATGAAATGAATACTGGTATAAGACCTAACCAAGGACCTAAGAACTGTTAAAATGATATCTAAATATATAGGTGGTTCCTAGTGGAGTTGTTTTCTGTAGTTAGGAAGTTCAAGTCCAATAAAGTCCAATAAATCCAAAATTTTCAAATATTTAGGACAGGGGTGGCCAAACTTTTGTGCTGTGGGCTGGACCATGCACCCCGACAGCTGAGTGGGCTGGACACATGGTTCCTTCTGCCATAAAACACAGCTCTAAAATACAGCCGTGGGTGCATTTATGGCAGCTTTTACAGCAAGCATGGGTGCATTTATGTTTTAATGGCTGTCATAAATGTGTCTGCTTCTGCTTCAGGTAGTGGCGAGGACGGAGGCAAGCCACATGTAATTGTGCTGGGGGGGGTGTAGTTTGGCCACCCTGATCTAGGAAGTCCTTTAGGTATTGCTCCAAGGACTCTGATGACTATGGGTGTAACAGCAGATTACTTCCTCCATAAACACTCAACTTTGATTTGTAAATTGTGCTATTTTGTGATTTTCTCTGGTTGTTTGTCCTCAAACATACATCTCCTGGTATAGCAATGTCAATAAAACACATCTTCTTCTTTTCCACAACAGTTATATCAGGTGTGTTGGGAGTCTGGTGGTGTCTATCTGTTTGGATTTTAGAAGTCCGACAGGATCCTAACCCTCTTATTTTCTAGAATTTACTCTACCTGATGTTCCCAATAATATTTACTGCATTCAAACCTAACTTTCTGGTATAGTTTCCAATGAATAATGTTTGCAACCCTGACATGGCACTTTTCTTTTCCTTCACATTTATTACCTGTATTCCCTCAACTGCTATTTTCTTTTTTTCTAAAAAAATTCTCCTCATAATTTTATATATAACTAAGAAGAAGTAAAACAGGCTCCATACAGACAATAATACGCCTACCTCATACTAATCTACTTGCCAGCAGTAGGAACATACCTAATTTAACTATTTTCATTTAAATCAGAAAAAAATACCTTTCACCGATTACCTGAATCATCTAAAGTTACTAGTCAAGGAATTTCTGACTGGGTTAGCCCATGAAACAGCTTGTCAGGTTAATGCCTCCTCTACTGGCACTAATGAGTGTTTAGAAGTGCCAAGGAGACACACTCTATGACCTAGGAGTGTAAAATTTCACAGATGAGATCATTACCTCCTTGTTGGAGTGGCAAAGTCATGACACCCTCCCACATCCACTTTCTAAATAAAGCATGCTGATATGAACATGTCTTCATTAGCAAACATTTAATTTGTTTAAGCAAATATTATAGGTGGCTAGCACCCTGTCTCCTGAGATCATCTATCTGTTAGAGAGTGCACTAAGTGCTATAGGGCAGTACAGTTGTACCTCGCTTAAAGAGCATAATGCGTTCCACAGGATTGCTCTTTAAGCGAGTTTGCTCTTTAAGCGAAACACCATTGTAAGTGACCAGTTGTGACTGGGGAGGGATTGTGAATCCTGATTTATTTGTTAAACGAGTTTTTGGTTGGTTTTATTTGTTAAGCGAAGCAAACATTCAGCGAAAACTCTACTCTTTAAGCGTGTTACTCTTTAAGCGAGGCACTCTTTATGCGAGGTTTGACTGTATATAAGTGTGATTGCTTTTTTAACCATTCATCAAGGTTATTCCCTGCTGAAGGGTTGACTATATTTCTGAATTTCATTAATTGTGAAGGAAATATGCCAGTTGTTCTGATGGTAAATCTTAAAGGTGACTAACACAAACAGCACTGGACCTATCTGTCTGAAACTAGGTACAAGTCACCCTCTCAAAGTAAACTACATTTTATCTAAATTTCATTGACATGTTAATCAAATAGAAAAGTTATGGCTGTTCTGTTTTCCAATATAGCCAGTGGTGTAGTTGTAGCAAGCCATGGAAGGTCAAAACACCACCATTTATTTGCAGCCAGGACACTTCTGAATTATTCCCTATTGCCTCTATCAGCTCACTCACTCAATCCATGCCCCTTAGGCAACTGCTAGCTCAATCTTCTCCAGACTGGCCTCTCCTTACAAATTTATAATAAACCTTGCATATCATAGGGGTGTGTATGTTTATTTCCCCACTACTTTAGAGAGCTTTACTCTTAGGGAGGGGAGGTGGGAATCTTGTTCCTCCTATAAGACAAAAGCAGTCAGCTCACCCTCTCTTTGCCTGGATGGTCTGAGCCCTGTTTGGCTTTCTGGACCCTAATCTTTGTCAAACTACACCAGGGTTCCCAAACTTTTTATGCTGTGGGCCTGACCACACCCCTTGAGAGCTGAGCAGGCTGGAACATTCCCCTGGAAGCAGAACCAGGCACATTTACGGCTGTCATAAATGTGCCCACTTCAATGTTTACAATAGCCATGGGCATGTTTACGCATGCACAGGCATATTTTATAGCTGATGTAAACGTGTCCGCTTTCACTTCTGGGTGTGGTGGAGACAAAGCAGGCCACATTAAATGGTGCCATGGGACCGGCCTGGGTTGGCTCATGGGCTGTAGATTGGGAAACACTGACACTCTCAAGGTGTCACTGAAAAACCCAGAATAGAAGCAATCTTGCAATTAACTCACAAGGCTGCTTGGAAAGCTTTTTCTTCCTCCCCCACCCAACTCTGTAAATGTATGTGGATCAGAAGCGTAGCGTGCCTTGGCGGGGCCCCGTATAAAAATTTGTTTGGGGGCCCTTAGGAAGGGTAAAGATTTTTCACAAAAGAAAAAAATTGCATAAAATTAAAAGAAATATTTATTCATCATAATTATCTATCAATAAACACTGCTCTCCATCCGTGGTTTATCATCATATCATCGTATCGTATGTACATCGATTATTGTGGGATTCCTCCGTTGAAGTAAATTACTTAAACGGGGAAATCCCGCAGCCCGCGATAACCGATGTAGGGTGTTGCCAACTTTTGAACGCACGCTTTACGCGGGAAAAAAAGAAATTGCTTTTTTTGACTTTTGTCATTTGTGAAATAAAAAAAATGGGACGTTTTTATTAATTTTTGCTTATGCACGTTGGGGGCCCCCGTGGCCCGGGGCCCCCATATAATTGATACGGCAGATACAGCGGTAGCTACGCCCCTGATGTGGATGTTTCACACAGCAAACTGCACATAGCATGCATGTGCACTTTGCAGTGTCCTATTGCTGATCCCAAGGACTGCAGTGGCATAGTGGTTAAGATGCTGAACCTGACAACTGGGAAGGTTGGCAGGTCAGCAGTTTGAGACCCAAGCACTGCACGACAGAATGAGCTTCCATCTCTGCCCCGAGCTCCTGCCAACCTAGCAGTTCGAAAGCAAGAAAATGCAAGAAGATAAATAGGTACAGCTTTGGTGGGAAGGTAACAGCATTCTGTATGCTCTGGCATCTAGACATGCCTGCCACATGACTACGGAAAAGACTGTAGATGCAGACAGCGCTGGTTCTTTGGCTGTAAATGGAGATGAGCACTGGACCCTAGAGTCAGATATGACTGGCTTTTGAGTAAGGGCTACCTATTGCTGGTCCCAGGAGAGGAAGCAGGGGGCAGAATAGAAATGACAAAGTTATTAGGAAAGTGGTGCAGTCATAGCTACCTTTGCATTTCACAGATTGTGAAAGAACAAGACAAGGGGAAGGCTGCTAGTTTTTTGGATGCCAGCTCTTTCCCTCTTCCTGAATTTCCTTCCTTCTTCCTGAATTTCCTTCCCTCTTCCTGAATTTCCTTCCTTCTTCCTGAATTTCCTGAATTTTTGAATTTATGACTACACTAGTAAACGCAACAATGCAACACAAATGTTTTACTCCCCAAATTTCACTTGGAATTTAGAACCAATTTAGGCCAGGTCATTCTTGAATCATTAGATGCTAAATCTGAGGCTGAATCTGATTTAGTGAATCTTGTCCCACAATGAATCAGAAAGATCTTACACCAGGGGTGCCCAAACTTTTCAGGCCATGGGCCGGTCATGTGGTTCAGGGAGCCAGTCACTATGGCCCAGGGGCTGCATCCAGCCCCTGATGCCAGTTCATCTGGCCCAAGAAGCCCTCGTCACTCTTGGAACTGGAAGTAAAATGCGTTCATACGGGTGCGTTTTACTTCCGCTTCCAGGAGCGACGACGGCTTCGTGGGCCGGATGAATTGGCCCCGGGCTATAGTTTGGGCACCCCTGACTTACACAGTCAGTTCTGGGGGTGCCAGATGAATACAACATATTTTTAAAACTGAACTGACCAGAACATTGAAAAGCAGGTAGTTGCATCTAGCTGTAGTATATTTTGATCTTGGTAACAGTCATAGGATGCTTTGTTTTGCATAGAATAGTAATGGTAATAGATTAGTTTCACTCTTTTGTTAACTGTGTTTTACAACTAAAATTGCTCAAAGCACAAGAGCTACTTTCTGATACTAAAAGAGAAATTACTATCCTTAGTGACTTCAGGACAAATAAATTATGGAACATTAAAAACATGGAACTTTCTGGGTTTTTTCCCATTATTAATGTCAAGTACTTATAATAATTTCCCCTTAAGCTACCAGGCTGGCTCAACTGGAAGGAAATGTATAACCTTCACAACCAACATTTAGAACCTTGTATCATAATAAATTCACCTATACTTTACATCTGCAAAAGCCTTTTGCATTCTATACATTTGCAAGGCAAAAGTAACAAATGTTATGGACGGGGGGACCATTACCTTTCTATTTTCTGCTGTAAGATATCACCATAAGGAAACCTTTTTCTTTAACTCATGTTTCACAATAGGGAATAAGGCAAAGGAGAATTCTTCTGTTTTATGATTTCCAAACAAGATTGTCTACAAATAGCACCCAAATCTTTTGAGAAAAATATTTAAATTTCTAGCTGAACATATGCTAAATTTATATTACTTCCCAACTTAAAATGTAAATATAAAAGCTTAATATCAACTAGCACTAGTCTTCGTACAAATATGATTGACTAGAGGTTTTTCCCTCTCAGAAATTAATAGAGGAAATTAATTCTCAGGGCAAATAATTGAACAGAAGACGATTGCTTTTGGGAGGTAGATGTATGTGTGGCAGGACATTTGTCTTTAAAAGAAATGTATAAAAGACACTTCCCTCCTTTTTAAGTAAGGGTGCAACTACACTGGCCCTTCTGGTGTGGTGCAAATAGCTTGAGGTCAAAGGAAAGACCAATGTGTCATTTAGTGTGACTCTCACATCCAAATGGTATACTGACCTCAAGTAATGCTATTACTAATATCACAGAAGAAGCAGGGGAAGTTATTTTTTTTATTTGCCCATGCTCGACCATCACTGATGCACTGAATCACTTAGATTAAATGTTTATTTTTTAAAAATTCTTTGCCTTCTGTGTTGTGGCAATCAAAGTGCTCACAGCTGCAGTTTTGATCAGTCTTCACATTTTGGCAAATTATATATATATATATATATATATTTAAAATGGATCTAAATGATTCAGCATACTGGAGATGAGCAGAGAAAGTATTTGGTTTGAAAATATCCTGAAGTGGCTCTCTTATTAAACCACTTCATGGCACTGTACCAGAAATTGGAAGCAAAAGGACCCTTGGCAGCTTTGATCACTCATCATCTTCTCCTTCTCCTTCTCCTTCTCCTTCTCCTTCTCCTTCTCCTTCTCCTTCTCCTTCTCCTTCTCCTTCTCCTTTTCCTTTTCCTTTTCCTTTTCCTTTTCCTTTTCCTTTTCCTTTTCCTTTTCCTTTTCCTTTTCCTTTTCCTTTTCCTTTTCCTTTTCCTTTTCCTTTTCCTTTTCCTTTTCCTTTTCCTTTTCCTTTTCCTTTTCCTTTTCCTTCTCCTTCTCCTTCTCCTTCTCCTTCTCCTTCTCCTTCTCCTTCTCCTTCTCCTTCTCCTTCTCCTTCTCCTTCTCCTTCTCCTTCTCCTTCTCCTCCTCCTCCTCCTCCTCCTCCTCCTCCTCCTCCTCCTCCTCCTCCTCCTCCTCCTCCTCCTCCTCCTCCTCCTCCCCCTCCCCCTCCCCCTCCCCCTCCCCCTCCCCCTCCCCCTCCCCCTCCTTCCATATATGGATCCACGTATTGTTGATCATCATGGCGATCAGCCAGGAGGACTGTCCTGGGAATAGTATAATACAGTGGCCTTTCATCTGCCTTCTGCATCACAGCATGATACCCGTGCCACTGATCCAGTTCCACGAGTCACTTTCTGGTCCTGAGCCATTTTGGCATGCAAAGTCCTTATCAGCCCGGGCCAGTATTGATGAAGTTGCTGCCCTCCATCAAGATGGATTCAAGTGGGATTTAATCCACTTGGGGACCATCATTCTTCCCTGTGGATTTTGGCATGCAAGGCCATTAGTCTTCAGGGTTATCAGGTTAGTTAACTGCCACCTGATACTTGGTGCTGAGTCGCTGCCAATATGGTCTACTCTAATACATAGAGAATTCTGATACATTTAAAAATAGCATTAAATACCTAGGATAATTGAACTGCATAGGGCAGAGATGGGCAACTGACAGAGGTCTGGGGTGGGTTTGCATGCCTCTGCATGTAGTCTATGGTAAAAGGTAAGAAACAAAAGTGACAGTGTTTTGGCCAGGTATGTTGTAAACATAAGGACGTGCTTGCACTGCTGGGTCAAATAAAATTCCTATTTAGTCCAACACTGGCTCTCACAATGGTTAAGAAGAAGAAGGAGACACATGTGCCCTCAAACAGATGTTCCCCAGCATACTGCTAGTGATTCTGGAGCTCATACAAAGCCATCATGACTAACAGGTATTGATAATTGTCCTTCATGTTGCACCGCTAATCCAGACACATGTAAATGATTAAAGTTGGGAGTGATGTAGACTAATTATTTCTCTGACAATCCGCTTACTCCCAGGTAGGACTCGGGAGTCCTCCGCCCTCCTGGTGATGTGATTGCACCTGATACTGCTTCCCTGGTCCTGATCAGACCCAGCAGTTCATGCTTCTCCTATCAGTTTGCCCAGCCACTCCTGATGGAAATCCAGGTGGTGACAAAGAGTGCACGTGAAACTAGTGTAGATGCAGGTAGCATCGAGCCAAGTAATCACTCCAAGTCTATTCAGGTATTTTAGAAATACATTGAAAGCATAGCAAGATTCAGGATGCAGTCCAGCAAAAGCTCAGAAAGCATTTCAAAACAAAAGATATAAAGCAAGCTGCATGCTCAAGGGATACCTCATGGCCCCCCTTCTTTCTCAAGCCTCTACATTTTTGCAGTTTAAAAGCACAGCATCCAAGAGAGTGTCTCCCCATGTCTGTCTGAGTCTCAGGGTTATATCTAATCTTCTCCCATAGGGTCCACTTTTGCCCCTCCCCCTTAGGGATTCCAACCAATGATCTTACAATAAGACATGTCAATCACACATTAAGTTTCCTTTCATTTAAACCATGCAGCAAGGATGTTTGCATATTTTCTCTCTCCCTCTGATCTGGAATCACCATTTTAAAGAGGCGAAAGCGCAGGGTATATTTCATTCTGTCACAATTTCTCTGGCAACAGAATTTCAGAATCAATAGGGAAAATGATGTTTACTCATCGATACAAAATGACATCTTTAAAAAGTTGTTGCACAACTCTGAAAAATTGTTTTCTGTGAGCAGTTTTGTTTTCCAGAGCGAGACGCTATAATTCTCATGATCTTTTCTGATCTCACCCAGTTAACATCCAGAAACAGATTCTCCAAGGAAATGTGTTAATAAAAATATATTGCTGCTTCTTTGCAGAAAACAATAGCAAAACAGAAAACTGGTAAGATAAGAAATTTACTCAGTGAATTTATCATTTCCCTACTAAATATCAATAAGCCAAAAACATCACTGTGTGACAAAATTGAAAGGGAAGTATTGTGCTAATCTTGAAGACAGACTGTTTGACTGTCTGACCAGCTGACAGATTGATAGATGGACTAAGGGAATAAGGCAAAGGGAATATGTATCTTCCCTCATCTGTGAGACATCTGAACTCTAGCAAACAATCTTAGTTTCATTCACATGAAAGTACCTCTAGTCTTATAACTGGCAATGAAGTTTGAAAAAGCAATGATATCGGCCTGTCAATGATGATGTTCATATTACAAGCTCATATGAATAAGTAATTAAATAGACCATAGTGCACACAGTATGCATTTTCCAAATAAATAAATAAATATAGCACTAGTTATATGAACTTAGAGGAAACAATACATTAAAATCTTCTGCCAAACAACTGAAATGTTGATGTTATTTATTTATTTATTTAATCACACTTTTATGCCACCCTCTTCAAAAAGACCCAGAGTGGGTCTTCATAATATCCAAGTGATTAAATAGCAGAATTCTTTGTCAGTGAGAAGGAAAGTAACACTATAGACCACAAACAAAATGTTTTTAAACAAACCATCTACACTTTTATATAACTAGATATCTAGTTCAGAATGTTATCATGAACAGACTATATTCAATTGACTTCATAATGTTTTCAATTTGGTAGCAAAATTTAAAAATCCAACAATTTAAATTGCCTATCATAGTAAGACAGATATTCACATTTTTTCCTGAGATTTCCTTAGAGGAGAACTCACTGGAGAATCATTATAGGCAGATTAGAAGTCTTTACGGACTACTGATGTGGAAGAGATGATCCCACCTGTCCCTTGAGGCCCATCCTGCTCAGTTTAACCTTGCCCTCTCTCGGCTGTAGTGTTCTGGTACACTTTTTCTTATTTCAGGAGCTTCCTGTGACAATCCCCATAGTTAATTTATAGCTCATTTCCGCAATCCTTTCCTTTTCTTCTACTTATTTTAAAGAAATTAATGCTCAGTGCTTAGAGCATGAACTGAAAAATTCACATTTTAATTTAAAAAAACAAAAACAAAAGAAAACCCCCACCAAGAAGTACTGCCATTTAATCTGCTAGCATCAGGTAGGAATCTCAGTGAAGAAAAGTAAAGGAAAGAAATGTACAACCTCTGCTACATTATTTTTCCTTTTCTCTGACTTCCTTTGTGTACATTTGTCACAAAGAACATCTATCAATTATGTTGGCACTTAAGCAGATTATATCATTGCAAAAAATAGCAGTTAAAGAAGTTCCAAAGCTGTGTTTTCTCACTCCCTGCTAGGCTAGAACATACTTCCACAAAAGGGGAGGGGAAGGGAGAAAGAGTTAAGGAGTATTGTACAAATATTGGTTTTGTTATGATGAAACCCCATTAAATGTGAGGTGAGAGAAGGAGGCTTGCTCATGAACACTGATCAGTACAATTAGCTGATGAGCTAAGTTTTTGGCATTAAATATTTATAACTAAGAAATGAAAACTGAGCCATTTATTATTTCATATCAGGCATTCATGTTCCTGTACAGGAAGTGGTTGTTGTTGTTCTTCTTCTTCTGTTGTATCTGAATCCAAATACAGTATAGGCGATCATCATGGTGATCAGCCAGGAAGACTGTCCTGAGAATATAATGCAGTGGCCTTTCAGCTGCCTTCCACATCACAGCATGACCCCCCATACCACTGATCCAGTTCCACAAGTCACTTTCTGGTCCTGAACCTTTTTGGAACTCAAAGTCCTCATTGTCCCCAGGCCAGTATTGATGAAGCTGCTGCCCTCCATCAAGATGGATTCAAGTGGGATTTAATCCACTTGGGGACCATCATCCTTCCCTGTGGATTTTGGCATGCAAGGCCATTAGTCTTCAGGCACCTGATACTTGGTGCTGAGTCGCTGGCAGGATAATAATTTCATGTCAGAAATTATTCTGGGTTGAAAGGATTTTTGTGGAAGAAATGCTGCTCAGGGAATGCCCAAAGAAGCTCCTTTCGTGTCCCCAAGAGCTGGGACAGAGACAGGTGCTCAAATTGTCATGCAGTACCTCGAACTGCTGACTTGCCAGCCTTCCAGCTGGCCATACTGGCATTATACTACTACATGCACAAATAGTATTTGTTGTAATGAAGAGTCATAAGATGACAGCTAAGATAGTGTAGTCACCTCATCATGCACATTGTACCTCATATCATAGAAGCATTTACTGAACAACTGGTATAGGTATAGGTGATGATAATGCGTTTTTGATCAGAATGTTTAACACCTTTATTTAGCTTTGAACTAGTACTAGGAGGTGGATTTTTTTTTACTCTGTTCACCAAAGGTGGACTTGAGTGGCTGTAAACTGTAGAAACCAGTGAAGATATACTGTATTTGTATGCAAATTTGCATGCAAAACCAGGCTGAGGAGGCAACAGCTGAGTGGCTCAGTGGGTTTAAAAACTGCACCATTGCCACCATTCCAGGCATGCCCTTAGCCAGCTGGGCTGAGGAGGATGTTGAGTCCGAGGCTTCATCACAGATGTCGAGCCCTGGGCTCTGTCGTAGACGTCGAGCCTGGTGTCCATCATAGATTGAGCCCTGGGCTCCATCAAGGACATTATGTGTTTTGTTGCTTGAATTTGTGTTTTGTTATATTTTGTGATATATTTTTTGAATTGTTGTGTGATGTTTTGCTGCATTTTGCTTTACTGTATTTTGTTATGCTGATGTCTTGCTGTACAGTCAAACCTTGCATAAAGAGTGTCTCGCTTAAAGAGCAGAATTTTCTCTGAATGTTCACTTCGCTTAACAAATAAAACCAACCAAAAACTCGCTTAACAAATAAATCGGGGTTCACAAACACCCCCCCCAACAATTGGTAATTTACAATGGTGTTTTGCTTAAAGAGCAAACTCGCTTAAAGAGCAATCCTGTGGAACGCATTATGCTCTTAAAGTGAGGTACAAATGTATTTTGCTACATTGTATTTTGCTATATTCTGTTATCTGCCCTGAGTTGCTCCACGAGTAGGGCAACATATAAATGTGAAAATAAAATAAAATATGTGCAATACTTCTGTAGGTAATTATGCATAAATGACTGCATTGTGCTGTCCTGTCCTCTCGATTGGGATGGAAAGAATGTCTGCTGATATTTCTTGTTGATTTAAACTGTCTCAATACAATGAGACACCTCAATAAGGAATTTTCAAGCACTGTAAGATTTTTTTTTTGCCAACCCAGAACAAAACAAATAGTACTCCCTCACCAGCAGCTGTAATTTGTACTCACAATATGTACAGCCCTTTATCTTTGAGAAGGCATTAATATATGCAAGATTCTGTCATCCTGATCTCTCCATTTCTCCCTACTGTTCTTTATGGAAAATCATATGGTTTTCAGGGAATCTCTTTGCCCTCTGGGGATGGTTTATAGGGGTGTGGTGGGAAGAAGGGAAACAGAAAGATTGGTTGCATAACTTGCCTTCTGTTCATTCAATCATTTAATGCAACCTAATATAATTAGCTGCAGATCTCTCAGTTTGCAAAACTTACAGCATAAAAGGTGGATGAAAGCTATTACAGAATGCATACCACTTGTCATAAAGCGACCACTACGAAGGCCAGCAACCAGCTGGGAATACCAGTTCAGAGCAAAGTTCCAGAGGCCCTGGATGAGACTGGCATGGGATTGGAAACGGTGGAAGACAATGCTTCGATCTGTCACATCAACATCAACCAAGTAACCAAGTTAGTAAGTAAGTAAGTGACAGTATAAAATGAAACAACAGCCAGGTATCTTCTACTAAAAGACATCCTCTGCCCATTGCTTCAGGTTGTATAAGGTCATAAAACCCTGGATTTGCAGCTGAAAGAGATCTGACTTTTCTGTATAAAATAAGGGCAGTCTAGTTTTTGTAACTCCAGCAGATGAAGGTCCAGGTTCTGTGCAGGGACTCCTGCAATTCTTTCTAAACTGTCCTTGAGAAACCGGAGATACAAATGAAGTGTGTGTTTGCATCCCAGTGAGGAACCACAAAAGCAAGCTAATTTGCAACCTATGGAGAGAGGCAAGTTCTGTTGTGGTACATTTTTGACATTAGGAGCTTACAATGACAGTACCCCTGGCCAAAGCCCCAAAGATGTTCTACAACACATATCTCCAATCCCCTGTTTTTCTTCTATTTACGTTATACTGGAAACATCTCCTTTTGATAACAGAAATAACAAAGAAGTAGAGCTCATTAAACTGCCTTCAAAGCAAAGGGAAGAAATATCCAGCCTCTACTATGTTATTTTCCCTTTTCATTGCTTTCCTCTGTTCAAATTTGTCACAGTAAAACATTAAAGCCCTCTAACTGCTTGACTCACTTGGCAGAGCAAAGGCTTGTATCTATCAATTACTTTAGTGCTCGAGCAGGATAAACATTTTTTACTTCTTGGAGAGCTCCACTTTTAGCAAGATAGCTAACATATCATCCAGTTAGAGTATTACTGACGATCATTATGGGACTCGATGGTGAGGATCTAATCATGTGGAAATATTGTTATCTAATGAAATCCTGAAAGGAGCCACGCCAAATATATGGAGAACATCAAGTTATTATCAGGTTTTTAAGAAAATGTCATAATAACATCTACAAAAATCTGCCCCAAAGCAGAGTTCTAATTAAATTCTCCCCTCATCCCAGTATGTTTTGTTTTTGGCTCATGAGAACGATGACATTTACCTGACATATGTGTTGTCCTATCTCTTCTCAATAGTTTTTTTAAAATCTGTTCTGGAAAAATGTAATCTGACTAATGCTTCTTTTCATGGCTTACACTCCTTTGGAATACTTTTAAATATTGTCCATATTCTGTCCCATAGTACAACTCATTTGGAGATGTCTGAATCTTTATGAAACTATAATGTCTTTGATTAAAATCATATGGTTTGTAATCTTTTATTCTTTGTTCAGTTAGACAGTCGATTACAACCCTTTGCGACCCCATGGACCATTGCACGCCAGGCACCATCCTCCACAACCCACTCAACTCTGTGCCCATTGCATCAACAATACTATCATTGCATTAATAGTTGTGAATTTCACCTATCACAACAGAGTAGTCTAAAATACCCAGGAAGTGTATGATCCAGGCTAGATGACCTTTTGGAAGAAAAATTCAGGCCTAAAGTTCCTATTCAAATTTCATTTGTTGGTAGGTTTGTCAATGACACGTCAATACTATTTTTAAACCTTTTTATTGTTTTTTTTTAATTGACTGTTTTCTTAGACAATTTACTAACCATTTGTAATAATTTTTACATATTAATTTTGCCACTTCTGCCTTCAACTTCATAATATTATTTTCCTATATGGAGATAAAATAATTTTCAGGCATGTTCTGTCAGTACACCAAAGGATTTATTATTTCAATTGAAATGGAAAGTATGTCCCAGAGTTTGGAAACAATACATACAAATTCCCATATTAATGTTAAATCTGTTACTTTTTCAGACCAGTGCTGTGGGGTGGGAGTGGGATTCAAAATTACCATTCCAAAAATGTACATTTGAAAAGTAACATTAACAGTAGTTTTGGATCTTAAAACATTACATTAAAACCTCACATAAAGAGTGCCTTGCTTAGAGACTAACTCGCTTAAAGAGCAGAATTTTCTCTGAATGGTTGCCTCGCTTAACAACTAAAACCAACCAAAAACTTGCTTAACAACTAAATTGGGGTTCACAATCCCCCACCCCTGCCAGAAGTCACAATTGGTCACTTCCAATGGTGTTTCGCTTATAGAGCAGACTCGCTTAAAGAGCAATCCCATGAAACACATTATTTTCTTTAAGCAAGGTACCTCTGTACTTCTTATATATCTTCATGTGTGTGTTAATTCAGAGTACCCCTTCCCATATTGGAATAACCTTATTTCTCCCTTTCAGCATTAGAGCTATATGGGTTAAATGTGCTTTAGCCCTGTATGTACACACTTAGCTATTATACATGGAGGTTTAAAGTGAGAAAGTGAAAGTCTAAGATGAAGTTCCTGGAACTTAGACTTCATACACTCTAACAGACCCTAACTTAGAGTCAAGGCAATGTACAGTGTCTGTAGATCACTATCCTTTACACAACTTAACATTACTAATAAAAATATATTTTATTGAAATTTTGTTTAAAAAAGAAGTTTTATGCCAGCTAGCTTTTGCTGGTATTTCAGACAACTGTATTTCAGACAACTACCAAAGTGATAGCAACAAATTCCTTGCACTAAAATTGGTTCAATACAATTGTTCAACAACTCTTTCGTGACTTCATTTCTGATTGATCATGATGCAAAATAATCATTTGGAGTAAAACCATAGCCCTGAAAGCTACGTTCAAGGGGAATTTAGAAGAATTTGCATGGATACTCCCCTTTCCGTTACATTGGATGTGAGATCCCAGCCTGAACGTCTTGAGCTAGTCTGCATGCCAGACAAAACAAAATCATAATGAATGAAATTATGTAAGAATTAAATTGCCCATTTAGCTCTTTAGCATTAAACATTAAATATTAAGGATTTTTCAATTTTTTTTCATGTTTACTAATCATTTTAGTCATCTGTTCAAAGGTCTAAAGACTTGATAAAATTGTGTGTATCTTATATGCCATTTGCTCCTTTGATGTTGTTGTTACATGTTGTCAAGTTGCCTCCAACTTATGGTAGCCCTTTAATAGAGGGATTTAGAGGCAAATAAATAAATAAATAAAAATTAAAATCACTGTGGTTGTTGACAGATTTCTACTCAGTAACTTTTCAATATGCATGCATTTATTGTTGCTGGGGGGGGGGAACTTTACCTTTCTTCAAAGTTCCACATGCTTTTCTTTGCAACTGTATACTTGTGATTAAACAGAGAGATAAAATATGATTTTATAGTTTGCTTAAAATACATTTGATTTTAACATATCTTTTTGGGGCATTCGGGGGGGGGGTACAGGCACTTTTTTTAGCCATGTTATTCAGTTACATTTGTTTCATTAAAGTATGTTTCTTAGTGCTTGAAAACTAGCCTTAGTCACGAAAGCTTATATAATGTGACACACACTCAAGAGTTCTTTCCATGTACCCAAACATATTAGGAACAGTGAATACTATCTATATTTCTTTGCAGAATTCCTGATCCAGACTTCAATTGTGTGATTGTTTCATGAACCTTCCTCATTTCCCATCATTATGGCATTAGGATAACATCAAAAGAACATTGAACAGTAAGCCTCATATCTGAAACAGACAGGCTAAAGGATTCAGTTTTGCTGCATTTGTAAATGAACACAGTTTTTCTGCTGTAGAGGAGCAAAGGGACAGAGTTGTTCTTATAGATTATGGATGTAGACTCTAGTGAGTCTGACTGAACCATTTTCCTAAGTACTGTACAGTAAAACACTGGATAATTATCGGATCGGATAACGCTAAAATCGCATAACGTTGGGGAATTTGAGGCAAACATTTGGCTTGGATAACATTATGTTAACCATTATGTTAACGTTATCCGATCCATCAGATAACCTAAGTATTTCTGAGGCTAATGTTTGCCTCAAATTCCCTGAGGTGTGGCTGTGACTCACCAGTTTCTCTTGGGAGAAAGGGAGGGGCTGCCTGCTCTCAAGCTTCCCACATTTGAATAACAAAAGCTTGCAAAACCAGTCTGACTAGTTTAGCAAAGCAAAGCAAAAGCAGATTGTAGCTCCGCAAGCCTCATGCATTGTCAATGGAAAACAAGCAGACACGGAAACCTTTCACCTACAAAGCAATTAAGCTTTTCACACCCTGCAAAGCCCTGAGGGAACTTTCTTTATTACAGCAATCGTAGGGGGCTGATTCTAAAGGAAAACATTTTCCTAGCTTCTGTTCAGATCTTTTAAAACAGCACTTTATAAAATTTTCAAAAAATTAAAAATGCTGTATGGCTTTGTTCCCCTAAGGTCAGGGTGGTCTGGCATGTTTTTGTAATGTATTTACCCTTTAGGCAATTATTTCTTAAAGTTCTTTAAGTTTCCAGCATGTTTCCTTGACTTTCCCTTGAAGCCTCTGTTGCTTATCTCTATGGAGTTATCGTTATCTGATCCACCTGAATAGGATTTTAACGTTATCTGGTGCATACATCGGATAAGGCTAAAAATTGAATAACATTAAGACTTGGCTCCACAAGGTATTACTGTATGTTATTTCTAGTGGAAACTTTCTGTTTGGTATTCAGACAATTGTTTTGTAGGTGAGAGTTCAATCCAGAGTTATATCCAAATACTTTGGGGTAGGGCAATGTTCTAAAACCTTACCTTCTGAGTTTGTGTTGAACCATTTTCTTCTACTTAAATGTGCTGCATAATAATAAGATCTTTGTCACTAATACTATTAAAGCTAACTTTGAAATAAATGTCTAGGTTTCCATCTCTACTTGAAAGAGGCATTTTTCTTGTCAAAATTTGACCAGGAACAATGATTTGTATTTAAGAATATCAAACAATGAACATTATTCATTGGCTGAAATTCAGTGGTAAATCACAACTAGAATAGGCCTATTGAGTCAAAAGAACTTACACAGATGTTGATTCACCAAATCTATATTGGCTCAATGGGCCTACTTTCGTTACGCTTTACTACTGGCTTTCTCCCATTTTTTTCTTTTTCTTTTCTTTCTTTTTTTATTTTTTTATTTTTTGCATAGCCAAAATCTCTGCAACAATGGATTTGTTCAGAACCAAAGGACAGAGGTTCAGGACACACAGAGCAGATATTTGTTTAACAATGGTATCAACTCAACATGGTAAAATAGCAAATTGATAGAATCAGATGGATACACAGCAAGACCTGCTACAAGACAGAGCCAAGAGAGAAAATGATATGTCCTTACTGCTGAAACATCCAAGAGTCCCAACAATGTCTGCTACAACATCAAAACAATCTCTGTACCAAAGAATAAATAAACACAAATCTGACATTAGAGTTTCATAATGCTTCAACCTCCCTTGAGGGGATTGACATCCAGGAATACAGCACAGATTTTGAGTTTGTGTACTAACACTCGAGTTTAATAATAATCTAGAACGCACACACTCATGAAGATGGAGGAACACACTGGGTTCTGTTTAGTAATTTCTAAAGAAATATTGAATCTTACTATTATGGCAACTGACTTAGACTGGTTATACAACTATTTGTAAGAAAAATGAATACAATGATGCTGATAGAAGTATCAAGAATGTTTTAAATATTTAAAAATATTTTTAAAAAAGAATATTTTAAATGTTTAAAAAGTCTTATTTTTGGCTATATAAATAAATAAAATATTTTCTAAGCCTCGCCATGCCAAGACCTTTAAATTACAAATAAGATTTTCTAGTGTTTTTTTATTTTCATTTTTCATCTACTGTATTTTATGCTGGTAGTTGCCAAATCCTATACCATGTGATATATCTTCAACACCAGTTATGCCATTCTGCATAGGAACTGCAGTACTGTACTCCCATGCGGCGTTCTGTGCACTCCAGCCATGCCTGCCACATGACCATGGCATGCAGAAGCAGATAGTGCTGGCTCTTCGGCTTTGAAACATAAATGAGCACTGAGCCCTAGAGTCAGATACAACTGGCTTTTGAGCAAGGAGAACCTTTACCTTTACTGCCATACAGTTTGGTATTTCTTTTGAAAATAATTACTATGAAATTTTAGGAAAATCTTGTGAACCTCCCCACCCCCAGTTGTTTTTTTAAAAAGATCCCTTGCAAAAAGAGCTCTTACTGTCAGGAAAAAAGAGGGGTTTCCCCATCTGTTTATCTTAGACAGCAATAGGCTGCAAGATTCATTTCTGGCAGAGGTGAGATAAAGCTTTGGAACTCAGAGCTCTGTTGTAGGGATGTTCAGTTACAGATGATTTTAGAACACTATTAAAAATTCATTCTTTTTGTTAAAGCTGACTTTTCAAGCTTGTCCATAGTAAAGCTCAGAAATGGGCAAAGCCATGGCAGGAATGGATGAACATCTTGGCTAAATATAAACGTAAGTGGAAGAGCTCTGGTATTAAAGTTGTAGCCTGCTTATTCTTGCTTATTGGTCTGGCAGTTTTTATTGCTCCATTCAACATACAGTTATGTCTTTTTAGTAGAGAGGAATACAGTAACAGGGTTGAAAAAAGAAATCATACCTAGAGCATCTCCACTTTCACTGGTTATATTAAACTCAGTGAAAGTCTAATAGTCAAAGATGATGATTACTGTTAGCTGTACAGTGTAAGCTATGATGTCATTAAATTATGACCTAAAAGGTTTTCTTAGTGCCATGCAGTGTACATTTACCAGGGAGTAGGTCTCAGTTAACATAGCACATAAGATCAGCCTATAGCTTTACATCTGTAGAATGAGCCCAGGCTCCTCCTCACTCCATTCTCCCACACAAAAGATGATTAGTTTCATAAATGTGTTTTCGAAAATCCATCTGTTGTCTTTTATTGATATCAAATTGTTTTTTATTTAGTGCTCCATTAAATCCTTAGATTCCCCCCCTCCCCCCTGGTTTACAGCTGTCCCAAGGTTATCCATTATTTAGTACGGTAAAAGTGCCTGCTAATGGCTAAACCTTGCTTTGAATGAGAGATGATTATGGAAGTTGGCATTGTAATGAAATGTTAAAAGCAATACTGTATTGTAACAGAAAGGCTGGAATGTCTAAGTTTAAAAACTAAAGCTGAAATCAAAACATTTAGAAAGCAAAGGGAGGGAGAAAGGAAGGAAGAAAGGAGGGAAAGGGATATTTGAATATCTTAATTGACATTTGGGAAGGTTTGATTCCTAGGCTTCTGTTTCTAAAGAGCACCAGAGCTGGTGCAACATCTTCTGCAGTTTAGGGTAGAAAGTGAAGTGTGACCTTTCTTCATTGCCATACCTGTCTTTGTCTCTACTATATTGCTGGAAGGCATAGAAGAACAGCCAGCAAACCATGGCTGGTTTGCCTTAAGAACCTGGCCTATAAGCAAGAAAGCTGAGGATGGAGGCAACAATGTCCTAAATCTGGGGTACCCAAACTTTTTGGGCAGTAGCTTAGGAACTCCATGTCCTAAATCATTCA
This sequence comes from Furcifer pardalis, assembly GCA_030440675.1. Lineage (NCBI taxonomy): Eukaryota > Metazoa > Chordata > Lepidosauria > Squamata > Chamaeleonidae > Furcifer > Furcifer pardalis. Next base: position 38,595,031 of record CP126896.1, read on the forward strand.
TTCATAACAACCTTGGCTCCAATAGGTCCCAAGAGGAAGGCAGTCAAAAAATTAGCTAGTTGTAACTAAGAATGGTCATGACTACCTGTCTTTTCCTTCTTCTTTGACCGTGCCCATCTCCAGTTGGGAGACCTGGGGTTGGGTACCTCTCTTTTTACGAGAGAGTGGTGCAGCAATTCTGGAAAGCTGCCCTCAGTGGCAACTCTCCCCAAGACACAAGGGGCTCTCTGGAATGGCAGTGGTGATGGTGTATTTTTTTTTTTACTTCAGATGCTCTACCACTCACCGCAGTTATCCTAGTGAAGACCACATAGGGCAAGTGGAACTGGACTCCAGTGTTTTGCTGCTAAGGTTAAGGAGGTCAAATAGTTCCATGGGGCAAAGACCAGAATTGAATTTGGCTGAATTTTATTCCAAGACTAGTGATAGAAGTGTTGTCCATAAAAACCAAGATTAGCAGACTATTGCAAGTGAGTGGGGGTGAGGCAAAGCCAGCGGTGGGATGTCATAAATTTTACTACCCCACCGTGATGTCATCACAGTGTGGGCAGAGCTAATGTCATGATGTCATGGGAGGGGCCAAAATAATAATAATAAAATAATAAAATAAAAATAAGCACATACCCACACACACACCTGCAGGTGTGCATGCACACCAAGTGCTTGGCGTGCATGCACAGTGGGGGAACCGGTGAAAAGGTAAGCCCCTGAGGTTGTTCCCCCCAAAAGCTGCTACCGGTTCTTCGGGACACTGGGAAAAGTTACTACCGGTTCTGGCGAACTGGTGAGAACCTGTTACATCCCATCACTGGGCAAACCACATGGCATACATAGCATTGTTTGTAACTTGATTGGTCACCATGACCAATGAATGTTATTTAATCTCCCAATGTCTACCTGCCAACTTGTATTAATCCAATCTTTCCATAGCCATAGCCACCAAACCAACGTTCTTCTTATTTCCATTGCTAGTCAATGCTTTGTTCTACCTGTTGCTTACATTTAGAGATGTGGTGACAAAAGTGGTGCTTGCTAATGGCTAAAGCTTGATTCAACTGACAAATGATCATTTGGTTTACAGTTAGAGGCAGGGAGATAAATGTTTTTACCTTTGCACTAGATACAACGAAAGGTGGCTAGACAACATCAAGCACAACAAAATATTTACCCACCCTATATTTCCTGTAGTTCTAGAACTTGCTTAGAATCAGTGTGCCCTGGGCCTATGACAGAAATATTTCCCATCCTCATTAGAAGCTCTGGAAAGACTCTAGTGGAAGCTATCCTGATTTAATGGCAGCATTTGCAGAGAAGATCACAGGTGGAAGAAATGTTTGGTATCCCTACTGTCTGTGGATATTCCCTCCTACCTTTACATTCACAGACTTTGGAGGGCATGTGTTATTATAACTTATAACTTCTCCTTTATAAGTAACAATTAGAACAGAATCTACTGTGACTTCTCTCTCTCTCTCGTAAATTAAATGGCATAGTTAATGGTAGTTAATGGCAGTTGAGTATCAAGGTGCCAGTTGTATGCCTGATCACGTGACAAACTTGTGACCAACTATACAACTGGTGTCTTATTATTAAGTTGCTGTTTGCTGTCATAGTACAATTTCACTTACTCGGAACTAAAATTGCATGAAGAAAGACGGTGGGTGAAGGGGGTTTCCTTAACTGATCAGCTTCTAGGTTTAATTGTTCCTAAACCAAGTACTGTATTTAATACTTAACTACTTAAACCAAGTATTTAAAACATTGAAGCACTGAAGGGATCTGAGCAACTGTGAAAAAATTAAGTATTCAGCACATCAATAATACATTCTTCAGCTTTCTAGGTCAACATTTAAACCTGCTGCACATTGTGTCTTTCCACTACAGTTTTCATCTCCTGCTACACAACTTTAGTGTAGGAGATAGATTGCCCATGCAAAAGGAAAGCTTATGAAACATATATAAGATATGGTTCTTCCAAATTATTCTACCTGTATGTCTTAATGAGGAGGAACTCAGAAGTCACAGGAAAGGAATCACACAAATACAGTAATACCTCGGATAACGCTAAGACTTGGTTCCACAAGTCTTGGTGTTATCCAATTTTTAGTGTTATCCGACCCATGTTAAAATCCTATGGGATGGATCGGATAGCGTTAAAGCTTCATAGAGATACATTGTAACTGCACAGGCTTTAGCGGTTGTTATCCAATCCATCCCATAGGACCTTAATGTTATTCGATCCAATTCTCCTCCCCAGATTACTTAACGTTATGCAATTTTAGCGTTATCCGATCCAATCGTTATCCGGTGTTTTACTGTAGTCCTCAAATATACATATCTTTGGGACTTTTAAATTATGCACTGTTAACTAGTTTACGCGGTTAAAGGAGAAAACATTTTATGTTAGAATTGTACTTAAAGCATTTCTTTTTTGCCTTACTTAATGTGAACCAAAATTTGATTGCAACTTGAAGTCAGATCTGGGGGATGAGGCAGTAGGCAAGCAACAGCAGCTGAGTCATAGGCACCAATCGATTTACAAACAATGCAGCAATTAAGATAGTAAGGCGACATAGATGTTTCTAATGTAGGAAAACATTGTCACATATCTGTCTTAACAGGAACACTGATGAGGCAGGAGATAGGAATTATTCCAGGGGGTGCACTATTCAATAATTAGATCATAACATTTCATTGAGAGAAGAGGTGAAAGGAAGTCTATACAGTGGTACCGCTTAAAGAGCATAATGTGTTCCACAGGATTGCTCTTTAAGCGAGTTTGCTCTTTAAATGAAACACCATTGTAAGTGACCAATTGTGACTTCTGGTGGTGGTGTAGATTGCGAACCCTGATTTAGCTTTTAAACTGTAGTTGAAAGCATATACATTAAAATCAGGCCTTACTAAAGTTTGAGGGAAACAAAATCAGATACTACCCCTTGGTGCTTTTTTTCTGCCACCAAAATATACACACTAAATGTTATGGTTCCTAAAACTGTTAAGAACATACCTGGCAGAAAAATCAACTTTTGTAAATGAATTTGCTTGGTATTCACACTTACAGTAAAACCTTGCATAAAGAGTGCCTTGTTTAAAGAGTAACTCGCTTAAAGAGCAGAATTTTCTCTGAATGGTCGCCTCGCTTAACAAATAAAACCAACCAAAAACTCACTTAACAAATAAATAGGGTTTCATGATCCCCCCTGCCAGAAGTCACAATTGGTCACTTACAATGGTGTTTCACTTAAAGAGCAAACTCGCTTAAAGAGCAATCCCATGGAATGCATTATGCTCTTTAAGTGAGGTACCACTGTATATCCTTTTGGTGCCTTTTGAGCCCTGGTGGCACATTGGGTAAACTTCTGTCCCACAAGCAAAAGGTTGGAAATTTGATCCTGAGCAGTGCTCAAGGTTGACTCATCCTTCCATCCTTCTGAGATTGATAAAATGAGAACCCAGCATGTTGGGGGCAAAATGCTAATTAACTTGTGAACCGCTCAGAAAGTGCATTAAGCACTATGGGGTGATATACAATTGTGATTGCTTTGCAATTGCTTTCTCATTTTCCCATGGCTTTCTAAACATTACTTGAGTGGTCTAATTCTGTAATGATGCATACATGCTTTATTTGTCTCTGCATTTTTGATGATGATGATTTAATTGTGTTACAATTAATTGTTGATGTTCTTTTATGAATTGTTGTGATAAAGTCAGTAGAGTTGGGTCTGCCACCGTGCCTTTCCTGGTGTGGTGTCAGTATTGGCATCCTGCCTAGCCCTACCAAGAATAGGAACCAAAGCAAACTACCAGTTTGGGTTGAGAAAGGCCTTTTCCCCAGAAGAAGAAACCATAACATGACAGGTGCTTCGGCAGATGAGCAACCAGACCACAAACACCTTATCCAACCAATCCAAAACAAAAGAGGCATGAGAAGAGAAAGGAATAGGCATGGCAGCTTTGCCAACTAAGAACTGATAGAGGGGCATGAGGACCATACTTGCTGGTGGCAGCCAACAAGAAAGATGGGACTGTTCATGGGCTTTTTGCTCAAGGACCCTATAGCAGAGGAATTTGGGTTCTTCTGCATTCCTGGGGCTGAATAAACTTCACTGAGTACCTCATATGTTTGTGCCTCTGGAGCCGCCCAACACTCCTCTCCCCATAGAAGACCTGAGAGTTCATGATTGTTGTTAGAGTTTGTAAAGTACCGTGAAACTATGATAACAGAACTAACTATAAACCTCTGAAATAAATGAATGGAGCTACACTATTTCGGCAGAGTGGTCATCTAAGTATCTATGTTTGGACCAGCATTATGTAATTTATTCATTAAATTTGAGGACCATGAAGGTAGCCAAGTTTGTGGATGACACCAATGATTGACAGGATTATGACATTTAAAGCTGAATAGGAAGGAAACTAGATGCACTGTTCCAGACTGAGTCTAGTAATAACAAAGCTGCAATTGAAGCTTCTTCTTCCAGACATGAAACTAGCAAACTGAAGACACCTTTGGGTGAGTTCATTCTGCAGTTCCTTTTGCCTGACCTAGTGGCAGAAAGATCAATAAGTAGAAAGCCAATTAAAAAAATAAATCTAAAATTATTCAGTTATCACTATTGAAAGAAAAGAACTGGGGTTCATGATGGATAGCCAAAGCATAAAGTAGATGATATGTTAAATGAAAGACAGCATTAATTAGGGTCATTTTGACTTCAAAATAAGCCAGATAATTTTAATTAATTTTTAACAAGCCACCATTTTTGCAAGGCTTCTTCAAGGTAGAAAAGTTGAATGAATTACATATTCTTTCCTTTGTATGATAGTGAGACTTGCAACCTAAGGCCACAAGTTCCTGCTCCAAATCCTGGAAATCTTAGTGCTAGAAACCACTGTTTTTTTGGGGAACTATGGTTTTGAGAGTGACAAGTGAGAATTTTGGTTTGCGTGTCGTCCTCAACAAACCATAGAAGGGCCATTCCATTTTTAGCAGGACTGGCTAGCCAGTGAGCACAAATAACAAGTTAAGATTCTGCTTGAATCCTGAATTAATTTGAAAGGCAACTGAACTAGAAAGTTTGCTTCTACTTTAAAATAGCATCTGTGAGTAGGTATGATCCAAGAGTGAGACTGCAACACATGTTAATCTATTATCAGTTAAGAAGCTCACCTTGTTAACTGGAAGGCTGGCAAGTCGACAGTTCGAGACCCGGGTACTGCATGATGGATTGAGTGCCCATCTCTGTCCCAGATCTTGGGGACATGAAAGGAGCCTCATTTGGGCATTCCCTGAGTGGAGTTTCCTCCGCAAAAATCCTTTCAACCTAGAATAATTTCTGACATGAAATTATTATTATCCTGTACTGCAGTGTGTACAAAACTGCCGTTAGCCGAAATTTCCTGACAATGAGAAACTGCTGTTGAAGCTAATGGCAGCTTTTGTCCTGGGATGACTGTAGATTCAACTTGCCCCCTTGGGGGTGAGGGGGTGGGGATTTCCTCTTTAACCTTCCTTGCTGTATTAGTCTTGATTCCTTCCCCTTGGAGGGACTGGTATTTCAAGCACAATGCATGCATATAATATAATGTTTAGTCTGGCCCACAGTGTGAATTAAAAATACAGACTTTATAATGGGAATTATTTTATTACAATAATAAATTTTAAAATGCAGAACTATAAACCCTATATATGCTTCTATTTGTTTCCAAAGCCTTCTGGTAATTTTTAAATTAGAAAAGTATTGAATTTTACTATAGGGCTTCTGTATAAGATTACTACCTGTGTGAGTACCAGCAATCTATGGGTCACTCATAGGAGCAAAAATGCTTTAATCACACACTACAAAATTAAGGAACCTATTATTGATCTTTCTGTTTCTATCATTCCAGGAAAAAACAGGCTACTGGTTAACTACAGACTGCTGTACTTAAAAATGCATATGAGATTCTTTTTTTCTGCTTAATTTCTATGCCTTGTAAACTGCTCACCCAATCTCCCACTGTTTGTCTTTTTGACACAACTTTGAACATAGCTGGTTATCATCATTAAGAACTATTGTATTTTATATTTTATAATGACCTCTTGCACCAGGAACAAGGCCTAATCTCAATACATACTTTTTCAAGAGACATTTCAAAGGATCTACTAACAGAGACAGAATTAGATGTACATCTAAATGTCAGAAATAATAGTCAATGTTTACAATATCGCCAGTTACCTCCTGTGTAGCCATGGGCAAGCTGTAAGGTCCCAGGGTGCTACTAGAAAGATATGATAAACCACTACTGTGTATTATTTACCTAGAAAGGGTTGCTGTAAGTCTAAATTGACTTGACAGTATGCAATTGTTGCTGTTATAGTAAGAAAGAACTGTATCTAAATTTTGGGACTGAAATCTGTCTCAGCTGTCTCATTTATAGCATTTAATATCTACATGAAACCACTGGGTGAGATCATCCGTTCTCATGGGGTGAGGTATCATCAGTATGCAGATGATACCCAGCTGTATATCTCAGCCTGTGGGGACCCTAGCGATGCAGTGGAAGTCCTTGCCAGGTGTCTGGAGGCTGTCAAGGTCTGGATGGGGGACAACGGGCTACAACTGAATCCTGGCAAGACTGAGTGGCTGTGGGTTGGGGGTCCTGTGTTATCTCGGGAACTACCATCTTTGGTTCTGGACGGGGCGGTCCTGCCCCAAACAGACCCGGTACGTAACTTGGAGGTCCTCCTGGACTTGTGACTACTGCTCAAAGATCAGGTGGCAGTCGTGGCCAGAAGGGCCGTTGCACAACTTCATGTGATTCGCCAGTTACGGCCGTTCCTAGACCAGGACTCCTTGCTCATGGTCACACTTGCCTTGGTCACCTCCAGACTTGATTATTGTAATGCGCTCTACATGGGGCTGCCCTTGGTGACCATTCGGAGGCTTCAGCTGGTCAAGAATGCAGGTGCACGAGTAGTGTTGGGATGTGGGCGTTATCCCCTTGCCTCACCGCTTCTGAGGGAGCTGCACTGGCTCCCAGTTTGCCTCCGGTTGCAATTCAAGGTGCTGGTTATTACTTTTAAAGCCCTTTATGGTAGTGGTCCAGGTTACTTGAGAGACCGCATCATCCCAAGGACATCTACCCGGCCCACCAGAGCGGACCGGAGAGGCTCTCTGGTCGTGCCATCAGCCAGAGAGGCATATCTCTCTGGCACTAGAAGTAGGGCCTTCTCAGTGTCCGCTCCGGCCCTGTGGAACCTCCTCCCGACAGAGCTACGCCTGCAGACGGAGTTGCTGTCCTTCAGGAAAGGAGTGAAAACCTGGCTGGCAGGTCTGGTCTGGGGAATGGATTGTTCAATTTCCCCAGCCAGTTGGATGGTTTGACCCCCAGTATGTCCAAGTTATAATACCTAGCTTTTAATTAATTTTTTAAGCTTTTTTAAAGTTTTAAATTTTTAAAGTGTTTTTAAAATTGTTGGAAATCGCCCTGGGTCCCTTCGGGGAGGAGGGCGATAAACAAATATAAATAAATAAATAAATAAATAAATAAATTACAACACAGGTTTCCCCTCTGATCCCTATAGTAACATATATGACTGTGTCATAGAACTGGGGGTTCAAATGCCTATGTTGCACTAAATGAGAGCTACCAAAATGTCTACCTCTATTCCTTGTACACACTGCATTACTGAAAGTGGTTTCTAGTAGCCAGATCTGGTAATGCATCATAGAAATATATATTATGCATTTCAGTGGGTTTTTTTTCAAATTGAATATTTTTAGACACAGATAACTGAAACCTTGTACTGTATACTGAAACAATGCATCTAATGATTTTTTTTGTTCATAGGAATAAGTAATAAAACTGTAGTAGGCAGAATACTTGTTAGAAGGAGGTATGTGCTTCTGAAAAATATCACCTTACCATCCTGTAGGAAATGAAAAAAGAAGCTAAGAGATATTAAGTTGAAGATATACACCTGATACTGCCATTTTTCATTATTGTACCATCACAATAGAAAACAGTTGTTTGAGTTACAGTTATGACAATTGCTGTTGCTCCAAAACATATTTCTACATAGTATGAGATCCTAATTTTCTCAATAAAGACAACTGATTAAAAAATGCAAAGAATGCAGGAGGAAGGTGATATCTTAATTGAATCACTAAAAATAAAAAATAAAAAAATGCACAAACTTTCAAGATCAAGGTCTCTTCATCAGGCAGGCATAACATTCTTAATGAAAGTTCATGGCATGGTGTTACTGTGTCAGGTGCTCTTCATAGAAATGCATGTTGGACAAACAGCAAAAGAGTTTATGGTGTTATCATCCCCACCCCCACAGGAAGCTGGGTCCTTGCTCCTCCTTCTCCACATGGTCCTCTCCAAAGCTTTAACTTCCTTTTGTGACCAGACAAAGAGAATGTAAAACTCCATGTGCTCTCCATCAGGCAGTAAGGTTTCAATTTGGTTTATACACTAGGCAAGCCAACTGTAGCCAAATCACAGTCAATTAAAAATTATTTGCTCCCCAACTGCATTTTGAATATTCAATTTAATACCGCCAAGGTGCAATTTCAAAAGAGAAAATTGAATCTCAGTCTTTCGTATTTTAATGTTTAGAGTTATGCCTGATTATACATGTAAAGATAACTTCCATCTTCCATTCCCACAGATATACAATGCTTAGAAAAGAAAATTCTCTTTGAGAATAGCATTCCTTCTCAAAGCCAGTGTGTACCATGCATGTTTATCACAGAATACATTGTCTTGTGTGACATCTGTGGAATGTATTTATACTGATTTCCAAAGGGAATTCCATCAGGTATCAAAGGAAGAACTCTACAGATGCTGAAAAACTAAAACAGAGTTGCAGAATTATGTGCATACATTTGCATGGCTGAATAAACAACTGACAAATCAACTGGCACTAAATGACAGCATTCTAGCAAGAAGAATGAAAAGGCTTTGAAAACCTATAATTTTAAAAGAGTTTCTAAATCTCAGAATTTGGGCTGAAAGCTCAAGGAATTATTTGTTATGCTCTCCTGGGTTTCCAGGCAAGAGAACACAATTCAAGGTGAATGGTACTACAACAAGGCTGCATTTTATTGTTTGTGGTATCTTTAATAATTGGGCAACTATCTTCAACTCTCCCTAAATGAAGCCAGGCTCCCTGGCTTACCAGGAAGATGTTTATATAGTAATTTTGCAACTGTTGCCAAGTGAAATAAAAAATGAAAACCACCTGTGAGAGCGTGAGAGCCTATTTCCTCTGGTTTTGGTCCTGAAACCTCAGGGAATGACAAGCTGCTCCCCTGGCAGCTCTAAATTCAGTAATTGGAAGATACCGAATTTAGCCATATTTAGAGTCAGATATAACTTGCTTTCAAGCAAGGGTGACCTTTACCTTTAGTGGGATCATATACAGTACTAGAAGAAAATAATTTAATACCACCTTAAACTGGGAACATTCATTTCTTTCACATTAGGTACAGTTTGGGTTTTATTGACTCTCCTTATGTAATCCAGAACATGCCATAATGCTGGTATTGCTACCAAATTAACTCCTAGATGTGTGGTTCAGCTGGAAACTATAGAAACAGAGTTTTTCAGACATGGTGACATGATTCCCAACAAAACTCATGATCTGAGCTGTAGTATGTCAGTAATTTCAAGTTTCAACATGCAGAAACATTAGCCAAAATCGTATTGATGGTGTAACACGAATGTGCAACTTTTGGAAGCAAACGGTTTTAAGATTATGGAACCCACATAAACATTATATTTTGCATGCCAAGCTAGGCATGAAACAAATGTCTATGCTGACTTTGTAACTTGAGGCAGTTCGCCTCAAACAATTTACATCAATTGAGTTATGTTCAAGGTTGTAACAGGAATTTGGTCATCTTTTGGACCAGCAGGATTTTGGTCATCTTCTTGTAGCTAATCCCCACAACCAAGCAAGCAAGCAAACAAAGAAGTAATCATGACAGTAATGAAACAAGTTGTTACGCTGAAGTAGGCTGTATTATAGTAGCTGCTAAGAATAACTTGTGTAGTTTTATTGACCAGAACAAATGAAATCCCATGTCATAGTGACAAATAATTATTTAATAATGTACTGGTCACATGCCTGTTTGTGTAGCCAGTTGCGTGACTGGCAGAAGACCAAACTCATGACAGTCATCTCATTAATTAGCAATTTGCCATCATGACTTGCACATTTTCTCTTACTCCAGGGGAAATTTGCAATGGGATTCTGGCCATTGAGTAAGAATGCCACATTCCGTCTTACTAAATTTTGATGTGATAATCGTATTCACAATTTAAACAAACAAAAAAATCTGACTGGAAGGCGAGAGGTCAGCAGTTCGATTCTCAAGTACTGCAGGATGGAATGAGCTCCCATCTTTGTCCCAGCTCCTGCCAACCTAGCAGTTTGAAAGTAAGAAATTTCAAGTACATAAATAGGGACCACTTCGGTGGGAAGGTAAACAGCGTTCTGTGCGCTCCAGTGTCTAGACATGATTGCCACATGACCACAGAAACGTCTGCAGAAGCAGGCAGCACTGGCTCTTTAGCTTTGAAATACAGATGAGCACCGAAACCTAGAGTCAGATATGACTGGCTTTCGAGCAAGGGAAACCTTTAAGAGACAAATGAAGAGAGTTGCCCTAATGTTTCATTGGTTTGTTAACAGCACATATATTAACTGCTTAGTCAAAAATAACATACATTTTAAGCTACTTCTGTAAAGTAGCAGATTTTTAAACTACAGGTACTTCTGTTTTTGTAGAAGATCTTTGAAAATGTCTCAAAGGCATACTATCAAGCTCTTGGTATTTAGCATCCCAAGGGCAATTGATAACAGATAATCTTCAGGTTTCCATAGAACAGCACCTTCCCCTGTTTTTTGTTGTTCAGTCGCACAGTCGATTCCGACCCTTTGCGACCCCATGGACCACTGTCCGCCAGGCACTCCTGTCCTCCACCATCTCCCTCAACTCATTCAGTTCTGTGCCAATTGTGTCCACAATACCATCTAGCCATCTCATTTTTGGCCGTCCCCTTCTTCTTTTGTAAGCCCCTGTAAATTACAATTATTCTACCCCCCCTCCCAGTTTCTCTATAAAGATTAGGTTGTTTAATAAATTTAAATATTGGTCTGAAAAATAATACCTAATAATACACAATCTTATTCAATTTTCTCTTATTTAGGGAATGGACTGCCAAGACGATAACTCCATTCAGGCATTATTTTATCTCCAATTATCAATATGTCAGAAAGGAACATCTAGGTCTTGCTTTCTGTGTCATGGCTTTTTCCATGCCCAAACCACTTGAAGAGGAGAGGTTAGGTAGGTGCTACAGCAAACAGAAACATTTAAAAATGTGAGCTGGACCTTTTCTCTCTTCTGATTTATCTCTGCTCACATGAGTATTGTAATAACAGATGGTGTGACTCTAGGCCAGTGATGGTGAACCTTGGCACTCCAGCTGTTGTTGAACTTCAATTCCCAGAAGCCCTGATCAGCAGGAGTGCTGACTTGGGCTTCTGGAAATTGAACTCCAAGGATACCTGGAATGCCAAGGTTTGTCATCATGGGAGTAGGCACTCCCCTCTATTCATGTTGCTATAATGTCTTAACAGGTCTGGCATCATTTTATTCTTTATTAAATCAATATATTTGAATTTTTGCAAGCTACTCAGAATCATCCAAATCACAATTTCTTTACTCAGTTTTATCCCACTTTCTATCCAAGCTGAAGTTGTCCCCAAAGTTGATTTATTGTACAAACAGAAGATTTAAACAGTGTAAGATGGTATCAGAACAGGCATTATTAAATTTCATTTGCTCTAGCTTGATGTCATAGATATTAGTAACAGTCTCTCTGAACAAAAGTAGCATGAAAACAATATGTGTGAGGCAACTATGACAATAATGGTTGTGTGATGCTCTGCTCTGCGGACATGACCTTTCCACTCATTTTCAAAGAAGTAGGTGACACAATCCTTAGGTAGGCACTGACATCTCTTTGGCACCCATCCTTAGTGCCATGAGAAGCAGTGATGGGATGATAAAAAATCTTCTACCACTCCCTGACGTCACAGACATCGTGGGTGTGGCCAACGTCATGACGTCATGGGCGCAGCCAACGTCATGATGTCATGATGTCGTGGGCGGGGCCTAAAAATAAAAAATTAATTTAAAAAATTAAAATAAAACACACACACACACCTCAACCCACCCACCCACCCACCCACCCCACAAAACCATAAATAAATTAAATAAATGAAAGATATAAAATAAAAATTAAATAAAAATACACCCACCCACCCAAACACCCACAAACCCCTCACTTAAAAGTAAAACAATACAAAACAGTACTTGCCCTTGGAAGCGGCCGAGCTCCTGCAGAAGGAGAAGACTCAGCTAGCCGGGCACCCTAGGGCCTTCCGGCTGGAACCCTCGGCGGGCGGCCCTGGCTCCCGCTGGCGGCCGCAGGAGGAGGAGACTCAGCTAGCTGGGCAGCCCAGGGCCTTCCAGCTGGAACCCTCGGCGGGCAGCCCTGGCTCCCGCTGGCGGCCACAGGAGGAGGAGGCTCAGCAAGCCAGGCACCCCAGGGCCTTCCGACTGGAACCCTCGGCTGGCGGCCCCGGGCCTCAGTGCTCGGCAGTGGCCACAGGAAGAGGAGGCCCTGGGCTGCCCGGCTACCCACACCTCCTCCTCCTGCGGCCGCTGCCGGACGCCGAGGCCGCCCACCAAGGGTTGCGGCCGGGATGCTCTGGGCCACCCAACTAGCCACACCTCCTCCTCCTCCTCCTGCGGCCGCTGCCGGGCGCCAAGGCCCAGGGCCGCCCACCGAGGGTTGCGGTCGGGAGGCCCTGGGCCACCCGACTAGCCACACCGCTTCCTCCTGCAGCCTCCGCCAGAGCATCTCCATTAAGGTCCAGCGCTGGCAAAAACTAACGCGCATGTGCAGAAACTCAATCTGACGCATGCACAATTCAAAATTGCAGCGCGCATGCGTCAGATTGACTTCTGCGCATGCGCACTAAATTGGAGCCATTTTAGTTCCAATTTTAAAATTTTCTTTTTCTTTTTTTGAGGCGTCAGAACCGGACGCCTCAAAAAAAGGTCTACCCTCCCGGAGAACCCTCCGGGATTATTCCTAACGGTTCTATGGACCCGGTTGGAACCGGCAACATCCCATCACTGATGAGAAGAGATATTAGCTTAAAAGGACAATCACTCTGTAAAATGATAACAACCTTTTAGTGTGTCCTAGCCAAGAGTCTCCTTGCTTCAAGTGAATATCTATGCCATATTCAGATGCTGAGTGAAAAGATTTCTTTCCTTTATTTATGTTCCTTTGTTCCCTCTGATAACATATAGCTTTGTGTAATGTAGAGGCCATGGTTTTTTTCTTATTATATGCTGCTTGATATCTAATAAATGTAAGTAATAAGAGTCTAGTTCTGACAAACAAAAAGGTTCTATTAAGGTAACACAGGTAAATTATAGAAAGGAAAAGGTAGATTCCAGGATATATTAGATAAAGGATAAAATAATTCTGAATGTATAAAATACATTCTTCTATATTCAAATTCAGAAATACTGTAACTGCTTTCATAGACTCCCTTCCTTCACATCACACTTTAAATAAGATTTCTTTCAACTTTTTATCACAAGTCAGTCTCTGTCATTAATTCTATGTGAGATTCTTCAACAGAGCCTTACTAATACATTCTCAAAACGGACAACCTAAAACAAACTTAGAGGGTGATTACATGGGCTATTTAGCCTGCTGCTTGAAGTGCTGCAGGGATGGTTTGGTGCACTCTTAAAGATAGTGATCAGATGACATCTTTTCTAGAGCACACCAGATGGCCGCCAGAGCGATCCTATCTGCACATTTCTAGCCTCTCTCAAAGGGCTTCTACTTTTCTGGTGCAAGTAGGATTGTTCTCGTTTGGATCATTCCAGTGCATAAGATTACAGAATAGATGCTTTCAAATGTGGTGTTGGAGGAGAGTTTTGAGAGTACCCTGGACAGCAAGGAGAACAAATAAGTCAATCCTGTATAAAGACTATTGCTGATGTTCCTTGTCAGTTATATAAAACATACTTTTTGCCTCATTTTAAAGGTCAGTCAAGAAACTGCACAATAGAGCTTTGGATGTGTATAGATTCTCAACCAGCTGCTTGAGAGAAGACGTTTTTAAAATGTATTTTTAATCACTGATGCAAAGCATCAGAAATAGTCTATATACAGATAATTTCCCCCCACTTTCCCCAACTTTGCCAAGCAGAAGTGATTGATTTGTCAATATCTTGAAGTGAATCACTTATTAAGCAACTTCTTGATATTGGCAGAAGCCACTTCTGTGTGAGTGGTAAAGCAATCTAATTTACAAATGTATCTGCAAGACATTCTAACACAGTGTAGGCAAACCTATGGCACATGTACCAGAGATGGCACACATAGCCTGTGGCAGGCAAGCCACTGGCACCAATGGCAGCACTGCTACCCCACCCATCTCTCTCCCTCCTCCATTGGGGAGGTGAGAGGAGAGGCTGAAATCCTGTCCAGGAGGTGGCAGTGGTGGGGACAAGGTGAGGTGCATGTGTCCATGTGACATTGCCATGAGTGATGCATGTGCACATGTACCCACATGATGTAACCAGAGATGCACCAGTGATATCACATGGTTGTGTGGTCACATGCAGTGCCTGCCCTCATGCCTCCTCCTTTTTGGGCACCTAGCCTCTAAAAGGTTCGCCATCACTAATTTAGCATGAGCAAAATCACCAGCTTGATGAAGAGGATGATGGTGACAACAGCAATATCCGTGTTAACTTTGTAAAATTTTTCAAGTATTCTTGGAAAACATGGAGATTATACATTTTCTCCCTACACATGAATGCTGTGAAATCATATTGGGACATGAGTTAACATATTGTATTGCCATGATAGCTTTCTCAAGCAATGAGAAACCGGGGGAACATAGTGAAAAGCAGAGACATCACATTGTGAACAAAAATTCGTATAGTCAAAGCAATGGTATTCCCAGTGGCAATGTATGGTTGTGAGAGCTGGACCATTAGGAAAGCTGAGTGCAGAAGAACAGATGCCTTTGAGATGTGGTGTTGGAGGAGAGTTTTGAGAGTCCCCTGGGAAGTGAGGAGAACAAATAGGTCAATCTTAGAAGAAATCAACCCTGAGTGTTCCTTAGAAGGTCAAATAGTAAAGATGAAGCTAAAGTACTTTGGACATTAAATGAGAAGAGAGGGTTCACTTGAGAAAGCCTTGATGCTGGGAAGGGTGGAGGGCAAAAGAAGAAGGTGGCGGCCCAAAATGAGATGGCTAGATGGTATTGTAGACACTATGGGCACAGAGCTGAGCAAATTGAGGAGGATGGTGGAGGACAGAAGTGCCTGGAGGACAGTGGTCCATGGGGTCGCAAACTGAACAACAAGGAACTCTGGGGGGTTTTTTATGAAGAAAGTGACATTTAGTTTATTCAATAGCTTTATTTCATTTATTTATTACTTTTCTGCTTTACTTTGCCAATGAGAAATAGGCACCTTACATTACAAACAGAGCAGTATTTGTACATCATGGTTTAACACTTAAATGTTATATGAGTACTGGAAGTGGATAACATTCATTGTTCTGTTCTCCTTCCTTCATGCACTGACATCTAGGGGGGAAACCTCAAATACAAACTTACCTATATATTTGCAAACTAAATTACAGAGCAAGTGGTTGAGGCCTGTTTCTTAAAGTATAGTAGTAAAACTATCACCTTTTAATAAATTGAGAAAGCCTCTGCTTTAATTATAAATAATTAACACACACACCTCAAAGGGAGCCACAAAAACCATGCATTCTCTTCCCATAAATGAGTTCTCAATCTTTTTAAGCCAGGGGCCGGGTTATGTTCCCTCAGACAGCTTCAGGGGCTGGGTGGCCATTTTGCCCTTCCTCCACCACATTGTACTAGAGGCCCACATGAAATGGTGCCGTGGGCTGCATCCCTGCTCTACAATCAGATACCCAACTCACTGAGTTTTGCAGCCACCACTTTATCATAAATACAATATACTAAAACAGTATATGTATCTCTGTATTATTAGAATTCCAAAAAAGGAAGAAAATGTGATTATCTACCTAGAGGTTTTTTTTGTTACATCAAATGAGCCAGCAGATGTTATCTATCTCCACTCTGACCCATACAGTTTCTAACCCAAAATAAAGCATCAGCATTTTATTTTGTTATTGTAGACATATTAGCAAGATACAGTAGCGCAAAAATGAGTCCAAATTTTGTTTGGCATCACATCTCTGTTGCAAATATGATTGCATAAAATTTTTAGTGCTCTGTGGTATATCCTAGCAGTTTGTAGAATGAATTAGGAATGTGCATGGCTTACTTTTTCTGCTGGCTACAGAGAAGGGAAAGGATGCAATATTGATGGTGTAGAAGCTAGGAAAGAGGAGCATTTCCCATTTCTAAAGCAACCAAGTGTTTCGGAGTAATTGGTAGTGCGAGCTCTCTTTTGACAAGTCCCTTTGCTGCAGCTTTCCTGGACACTGAAAGTAGCAGACTTCAGAGGAGATTCTCTAGCAAAGGTAATTATAATGTCCCTTGCTTTATGAAAATGAGTGAAATGCAAAAAAGTATGAAAGCAGAATGCTGTCTGAGTAAGAGAAGCAAACAAGGGTATGAATATTTCACACAGCACTATTTTTCTTTTTAAAATGCTTTTGTATATCACACTGGGCATTAATGCTTTTCACAGAATTCAAAACCCCAGCCTTGCCTGGGAATCAGAGCAGACCTGTGAATGCTTGTCAGTTACACTGCCAAAGGAAATGGATTTTAATCAGTAGTACACACATATACACAAAGAATTTTTAATAGATTCAAATAAAGTGGTGACTTGTATCAGCAATGATCTAGATTGAAGCTGTAACAAAATTTATCTTACTTCCCCTGACTGTTCACAAACAATCAGGGGAAATGTTCAATTAGATTCAAAGGGTTGGTTCCCATTCAGACAGGAAGAGCAGGCAGTACCATAGCGGGGGGGGGGGGCACCCCAGGTGGCACTTTTTGGACATATGGGTGTTCTTGGACTACAATTCCCAGAAGCCCTAGCAGGAGCGGGAATCAGCGTTGTAGGCCCCTGCCAGGGGGCGGCAAATTTGGCTTATGCTACCGAGAGCAGGCCTAAGGGCAGCTCACTCCTCACTCTGAATGGAAATTTATACTTTTTCAGATCAAGCTTTCTAGTGGCCTTTTAAAATATTTCAGTCTTTACGGTCATGATTCCTTCTAAATAAAAAAGGCAACATTCTCCTTCAATATAAACAAGAGTTGTGTTTTCTATTTATTTATGAACTACAGTATTTTAAATCTGGGCACATAGAAGGTTGCTTTTTTTTTTTTTTTGGCTGAGGTGGTGGTGCTACTTTTAAAAAATACACTTAAAAATCATTTGTCCAAACTTCACAAAATGTGGCATAGAATGGGGTGCCTCCGTTTTTAGAATTGTGTTGTACAACCAGAAGAGTAGCGTGCCTTGGCGGGGCCCCGTATAAAAATTTGTTTGGGGGACCTTAGGAAGGGTAAATATTTGTTTTGCTTACGCACGTTGGGGGGCCCTCGTGGCCCGGGCCCCCCGTATAATTGATACGGCAGATACGGCAGTAGCTACGCCTCTGTGTACAACATTGCTTTGCTGCACAATAATATGTTCTGTCTTGAATTCTGTTACTTTTCCTGAGATAAACTGGAGCTGAAAGGCTAGAATTACAAGTGTAGGAACCAGGTGAACTTTGTTGAATAAGTCTTTTAGAGGGAAATTTGGGCCTGCTGAAAGGGGGGATATTAACCAAATATTTGTAAAAGTAGAGGGCAATGTTACTATCATTGTAGGCATGACTTGTAGGCACAAGTCAACATGTCCAAGGTAATAATGCCCCTTCCTAGTATAGATACTTTCCTAGCAAATAAGGAGACATTCTCAGTATATTAGGGACTGCAGTGGCTCAAGTAGCTAAGATGCTGACTGGAAGGTGGCAGGTCAGCAGTTCAATACCCGAATACTGCAGGACAGAATGAGCTCCCATCTTTGTCCCAGCTCCTGCCAACCTAGCAGTTCTTTTTTTAAAAAAATATTTTTTATTAAATTTTGCTGACATACAAAGGACAAAAAAACACCATTTATGACAAAGAAACATATATAACATTACATTACAGTACAATGTGTAAATGAAACAAAAGAAAATACATTAAAATATGGTAAAGATGAGCACGTAGGATGGGTATTACTTTCTTTGTCTTATATATTTCTCGCATTCTAATACATTTTTATATCAACTTATATTTATATTTTGTTTGATTGTTTACCGATAGTTCCTTCAATTCCCATATACTGTACATGTGTTTATGTACATTTACACACCTACATACCTATATATATATATATATATACCTATATGTGTATATATACGTAACTAAATACCTATATGTGTATATATACTTAACTACATATTTTAATTTTCAATACAGAAAAAGTAAGACCGACAAGAGAAAACAAATACAAATACATGTTAAGAAAAGAAAATTTGTTCTCTTTTCAACACCCTGTGCTATTTGCAATATCCAGAGAGGTTACAATTAATCCATATTCAAATATTCCTCCCAAAGCTCATTTGGTCTGGTGCTGGCTGTGTTGCTTTGTCATTATACAGTGAATGTTCTATAAATGGATGCCATATCCTCCAAAATCTATTCTCCTGAACTACACCTTTCCTAACTTTCACTTCCAATGTCAATTTGTCATTCAATGCCAATTCCCACATTTCTCTGTACCAGTCTTCCATATTTAATTGAATATCGTTCTTCCAGTTTCTCGCAATACAGTGCTTTGCTGATGACAACATTACGGCTATTAACTCTTTTTTTATCTTTATCCACATTAATTTTTTCCACATCTGTCAGTAGCACAGTATCTGGCTCCAGCTCTAATCATACTCCCATGATATTTGCTATTTCTTTTTCTACTTTTGTCCAGAAAGCATTAACCACTTTACAATCTAACCACATATGCACGTATGTGCCCAGTGCATGTTTGCATCTCCAACATTTATTACTCATTTTCTCATCTATTTGGTGCAATCTTATTGGTGTCAGATACCATCTCCATAACAGTTTGTAGTTGTGCTCTTTTACTCTTACTGATAAATTTCTCATGATTCTTTTGCTCTACTTTTTTTTCCAATCGCTATCTAGGATTTTCACTTTTAGATCTTCTTCCCATACGTTTTTCAATATTTCCTGGGCTTTACTCCCTTTATTCAGTATTTTATATATTTTACTAACCAACCCTTTAATTTCAATTTCCCCCTTCCTTAATTTAAATATTATTTCTTCAATTTCTGTTTTCGGTCTTTCTAACGATTTTTCTTGCAGATATTTATTATTCCACTTTTCTACTGCAATTCATTGAAACCAATTCAATCCCATCCGATCAAACAGTTCGTCTTTTTTTGTCCTATCTTTACATAGCTTTATCCAATCCTTTACCAACATTGCCCCTCTTTTCTCTAAAATATCAAGTTTTGTGTCAATCTTTATGGGAAAATTTTTAATGTCTTGAATTTCAATAATTGGGGATACATTTGGTCCCAACTCTTGTTTTAGTTTTTTCCACTCTTCCAACACTGTTTTTAGCATTTTGTTATTAATTCCTGTGACATTAACTCCTTTGTCTAAGAAAGTTGAGTTCCCAAATTGTCTCAATTCCTTCAACTCAATTTCTTGCCAGATTGTCTCTTCCCTCATCAAAATTTTCATCACATTTTTTATCTGAAACGCTCTATAATAATTTTTGAGATTTGGTAAACCTAATCCCCCCTCCTGCTGTGGTACGTACCATAAACTTTTTGAAACCCTTACTCTACGTTTCCCGTTGCAGAAATTATTTAATTTATTTTGAAATTCTTTCATCACTTTATCTGATATTCTAATAGGCAATGTTTCAAATAAAAAGTTGATCTTCGGTATCAGCATCATCTTGCAGAGAGCGATTCTGCCGAATCATGAAAAATTCAATTTTTGATATTGTTTTATCTTTTCTTCTAATTCTCTCTTCTGTTTATCATAATTTAAACTTTTTAGGTCCCCCCAGTTGTTTGAGATAGTTATTCCCAAATATTTCAGACTGCTTTTGACCTGTATTTTGTATTTCACTTTAATTTTGTCCTGATCTTCCTTTTTACTATTAAATAATATCATTTCTGATTTGTCCCAATTTACTCTAAGGCCAGTAATTTCTTCTAACATACTTAAGTGTAATTGTATTCTATCCAATGTCTTCGTAGGGTGTTTTATTATAATTAGGGTGTCGTCCGCGTATAGGTTTATTTTATTATTTTCTAATCCTTTTATTTCCCTATCATTTCTTACTGCATTTGCAAGTAATTCCATAGCCATTATGAATAATTTTGGGGATAATGGGCATCCCTGTCTTGTTCCAGCCTCTAGTGGAATATCTGCTGTATAGGTGTCATTGACTCTGACCCTTGCTATTCCATTCTAATATAATTTACCAATATTTTTTTGAAATTTAGTTCCAAATCCGTATAGCTCGATCAGTTCTTTTATCGAGTCCCATTGCAGTGAGTCGAAGGCTTTAAAAATATCTACAGCCAAAAAGCCCACCTTTTCCTTCTTTTGTTCTGTGATGTCTATCAAGTTCAATACTCTTCTTGTTAGATCAGCCATGTATCTTCCTCATAAGAAACCTGCTTGGTCCTTATTTATGTATTAGTCCATAAAAGTATTCAACCTTTTAGACAGTATGGTTGTGAAGATTTTTGCGTCCAAATTTATTAAAGAAATAGGTCTGTATGATTCTATTTTTTCTGGGTCTTTCCCCGGTTTTGGGATTAGTACAATTGTAGATCTGTACCAAGAATTTGGGATCTCACCTCCATCAAGAATATAATTATACAATCTCACCAATTTTGGGACTACCACATCCTTAAATTCCTTGTAGAATTCTGCCGGTAGTCCGTCTTCCCCTGGGGCTTTTTCCATTTTCAATTTTCCTATTGCTTCTTTAACCTCTTTTTCCAATATTTCCTCCTCCATTTTATTCTTATGTTCATCTTTTATTTTTGTTCCATTCTGTTCTCGGAATCTCTTTTTCAACTTTCTACATCAACCTCTTTCTTAGAATATAGTATTCGCTAAAAATTCTCCACAATCTCTAATTTTTCTGTTATCTTATTACATCTCTTCCCTTGATTGTTTATTAATGTTGGAATTTCCCTTTTACATTTTTTCTCTTTAGCCGCCCTTGCCAAAAGTTTTGAATTTTTGTTACTATATTGAAAATATTTCCTTTTCAAATAAATTAGATCTCTTTTTACTTTTTCTATATCTTTTCCCACTAATTCACTTTTTAATTTTTGCATTTTATTGAATGTTTCTTGGTTCTTGTTTTTTGCATGTTCATTTTGGAGAGATTTAATTTCCTTCTCCAACTCCTCGTCTTTATTTTTCTTCTGTCTATTCATTATACTTGCGAGTTTAATGCTCTCTCCTCTGAATATTACCTTCATTGTGTCCCAAACCGTATTAAATCCAACTTCTCCTTTATCGTTCCACATCCAATTCTCTTCCCGTCTTTTAAATTATTTTGTCTTTGTGATCCTTATCCTTATAAATTTTTGAATCATATCTCCAACTATTGGTTTTTTTCTTTATTTCTCCTATCTTTATTTCTAGTACAACTTTTGTGTGATCCGACTCTTTAAAGATTCCAGTTTCTATATCTTCTAACATTTTCACTAAATTATCTGTCACAAATATGTAGTCTATTCTCAAATATGAATTATGTACTTGGGAGTAGAACGTATATACGGTACCCTTTATATACCTTTCAGTTCTCTCCATATGTCTTTTAATCCTACTAATTTTATCCAGTTATTTATAACTTGCATTTCTTGTTTTCTGTTCTGTTGCTTGTTGGTGCTATCTATATCTGATCTTATCATATTAAAATCTCCTGCCATTATCATGTTTATTGTTTTTTCTTTTTCTAGAATTTGATATAATTTGTCTAAAAATTCTTTTTGATGTTTGTTTGGGGCATAAATGTTAACTACAGTAATACCTCATATAACATTAGTATCGAATAACACTAAAATCGCATAACATTAAGGAATCTGGGGGGAAGAATTGCATCAGATAACATTAAGATCCTATGGGATGCTTCAGATAACAACTGCTAAGGTTGTTTTCTTGTTTTCTGTTCTGTTGCTTGTTGGTGCTATCTATATCTGATCTTATCATATTAAAATCTCCTGCCATTATCATGTTTATTGTTTTTTCTTTTTCTAGAATTTGATATAATTTGTCTAAAAATTCTTTTTGATGTTTGTTTGGGGCATAAATGTTAACTACAGTAATACCTCATATAACATTAGTATCGAATAACACTAAAATCGCATAACATTAAGGAATCTGGGGGGAAGAATTGCATCAGATAACATTAAGATCCTATGGGATGCTTCAGATAACAACCGCTAAGGCCTGTGTGGTTACAATGTATCTCTATGGATCCCATAGGATTTTAACATGCATCAGATAACACTAAAAATCATATAACACCAAGACTTGTGGAACCAGGTTTTAGTGTTATATGAGGTTTTACTGTAATGTTATTTCTTCTTCCTCTATATTACCTTTGATTATCAAGTATCTCCCTTCTGGATCCGAGATCTTTTTTGTTATGTTAAACCCCAGTCTTTTTGATATAAATGTTGCTACCCCTCTCGCTTTTGAAGAACCAAATGACTTTTCGTAATTCTGTATCCACCCCAATATCATCTTGTTTGTGTCATCTGATTTTTGATGGGTTTCTTGTAAAAAAAATTATGTCAGGTTTATTTTTCTTTAAGGCTGATTCTAATCATTTCCTCTTCACCATATTGCCAGTACCTCTCACGTTCCAGGACAAAACTTTAAAATCCTTCATCTTTTTGGTCTAAACTATTTTGGATATCATAACCTTCTCCGGAAGTGCTACACCCTTTACCAGTTACAACAGAATAATAATAATAATAATTCATAATGCTAAAAAAAGAAAAGAACTTACCTACTACTACGGTTACCCTCCCCACTCTTCTTCCCGAAAAGCCACTTTTGTCCTCCAAAGAGGGGAGGGAGGGGACTGCCATTAGTGTGCATAGAGTATCTTTTATTGAATCTTACCATATATAATCATTCTTTGCCCGCCCGCTATTCTGTTACTTAACTATCGTCTGATTCTACCAATACTACATCATTTCCATCACCATCCGAGCCCCCTGTTGCCCCCATCTCCTCCTCATCTCCTCCCGTCTCTCTCAATTCCACCTGATTCCATCAAGTCTTTCCTCAGTTGCATCCATTGATGTGACCTTGTTTGAACCAATCTTGCAAAACATAAATAGTCCAATGCATCCACTTTATCATCCAAGGTATACATTTTTTTTCCCGTAGTGAAACCTCATCTGTTGCGGGTACCTCCAATTATATACAATCCCGCACTCTCTTAAAAATTTCGTAACAGGTTTCATTTTAAATCGGCAAATCCGTTCTTCTGAGGCTATGTCATTATAAATTTCTACTTCGTTACCATCTATTTTTAATGTGCCAGATCCGTTTTGTTTTATAAAAGCCATCATTTTTAATTTGTCGGCCAAATTTGCAAACTTTACCAATACGTTTCTCTCCCTAATTTTCCCCTTTTTCGCACCCAATCTATATGCACCTGCAATATCTTCTGGTGCAAATTCTTTACCCATTTGGAGTGAGTTTAGCCAATCTATGATTCTATCCTTCAACCTGTCTGGCACATTTTCCACCATTTTACGAATTACCACATTGTGCCTTCTCAATTGTTCCTCCACAAGGTCCACCCTTTTTTCTTGTGATTCTACTTTAAGTCTGGTTTCCTTCGCTTGACGATTTGTTAGTTTTATCTCATTTTGCAAGAGTTTCACATCGGTTTGAACATTCCGAATGCATTGATCTACTCTCATAAAATTATATTTTGTAGCTTTTGTATACTCTGTAAACGACTCAGCCAATTTATCGCATTTGGCTGCTATTTCCTCCCTGTCATGTTTCATTTCGTCTTTCATTTCCTTCATACTTTTTACAATCTCCTGTTGCCCCTTTTTAAGTTCCGCATTATCTTGTATAGTCGCATCCATTTTTTTCATCATCTTGGCTATTTCTGCAAATAGTTGTGCTTGGTCAATTGGTGGTGTTTCCCTCGGAGGGGGTGATCTTTCTCTTTGTTCCTTCTTCTCTTTCTCTTTCTCCTTGTCCTTCTCTTTCCTTGTTTCAATTCTCCTTGGTTTCACCACTTCTTCTTCCTTTCTCTGCTCCATATTTGGTCACCACCTGAGTGCTTACTAATCAGTCTTTTATTTTAATTATTTAATTGATTTTCCCAAGTCCGAGTTACATTAATACTCTTTAAGAAATCAATTATTCTGATATATTTCAAATATCTTTTTTTATACTCAATCTGATGAGTAAATTGACTTTCCTCTTGAGCTTAGGCTAAGCTTCCAAACACACTTATTCTGCTAAGCAACTTACTATAAAAGTTAATGAATTGTATCAATTATATATTTAAACACTTTTATACACCTTTATACACAGTAATTTTATCTATTTGTCCTTCAATTAAAATTTTCAATATTTTTAGTAAAGTTAGTTTTCTATATGTATTTGTATTTATGTGTATATATTTATATAATTATTGACAGATCCCACCAATTTATATATAGTACGTTTGTAAAAGACAATTTTTTTTTACACTTCACCCACCATCTTAGTGCTTTCTTTATGTAACCAGACAGGAAGAAGACAAACAGCAAGACTTTTTAGGGAGGAAACACAGGGGAAGGTGGGGAGGATTAGGATGAGCAACAATGGGTAATGGGACTACACAGGGGGGGAAAGGGAGTGTTTATTTATAATAAAGAAGAAAGGGAGAAGGAAAAGAAAAAGAGAAAAAAGAAAAGGCTAGAAATAAGGAATATGTTGAAAATTGTGAAAACTATGTTGAAGGAAAGAAGAAAAAGAAAAAAAGAGAAGAAAAATAGGAAAAGGAAATATGCAAAAGAAAAAAGAAAAAATGTCCGAACTATCTGCACAGCATCACAGCATCACAGTGTAGAGAAAGAAGAAAAAAACGAGAGTTCCACTTTTCGTTTCTTCTCAATGCCCTACTTTAGAATTAAACAGTCCCAATTTTATCACCGTCCCTTCGTTAAATATCACAGTTTCTCAATTTTTTTCAAAGCCCCCCTTCTCTCCACTTCACACAATCTTCTTTCGCAGTGTAATTTGCTTCTCGTTCTGTTCCGATTCTCTCTCTAAACTCTTGCTGCCATATTAACCGATCTGTTGTCTTCTTGCTCCCTATCTGAAGAAATGGTAGAACTAAAAAAATACATTCAGAAGAGGGGCTTCCAATTATCTACTCGTTCCTCCTCTGGTCTATTGTCCTTAATCACCCAATCTTAAGAAGAAAAAGAAAAAGAAAAAGAAGGGAGAGAAAGAAAGAAAGAAAAGAAAAAAACGATCTTCCGTTTCACTACTCCTGCACGTTTCTCCGCTCTAACTCGTTTCTATTAGTACTCTAACAAATGTCTAAAGTCACTTTTATTCTCTTTAATCACAGATCTCTTTAAGCTTTCCCCCGCCGCTTTGCTTTACTCACTCCTTAGCCCATGTAAATTCGATATTTGCCGGTTCTGCACTCCACATTTCTTTTATTATTATTATTTTTCGCTATTCGTCCAGCAGATCTTTGTTCGAATCTTCAGAGTCTCGGCGTTTCGGCAGATGCGGCCGGTATTGCAGCCTGATGATCCCCGGCTCTCTTGACCGGCTTCCACGGGTCAGCTGTGCCCGAACAGAACCTTACCCGGAGCGCGGTCTTCCAAGCCCCCCGATCTTCCTCCAATTGGGCTCCTTTTACTTTCGCTAGCAGGTAAAATCTTAATCTTGCTTTCTTCTCGCTAAAAATGTTCCGTTTCTCATTTAAAGTCTCATTAATAGCTCGTTTTCATTGTGGAGCAAAAGAGTGTATTACCCCTACGCCATCTTGACCACACCCCAACAACCTAGCAGTTCTAAAGCAAGAAATTGCAAGTAGATAAGTAGGGACCACTTTGGTGGGAAGGCAAACAGTGTTCTGTGCACTCCTGTGTCTAGTCATGCCTGTCACATAAACATGGAAACATCTGCAGAAGCAGACAGCGCTGACTCTTCAGCTATGAAACAGAAATGAGCAATGAACCCTAGAGTTGGATATGACTGGCTTTCGAACAAGGGTGACCTTTACCTTTACTACAATATATTACTCATTTAATCATTATATTCCTCAGATGCCAGCTTTTCACAATACTGTAGTCACCCATTTCACAAAAAGCACATTTAAATTTGTAGATCTGTGCCTGGTGATCATTTTCAGATATTGAAGCATGCAATACTGTGCATGTGTGCACATAGACAGTGGATGACTTATCATATAACAAACAATGACTCATGTTACAACTGTGCACTTTTTAGATTTATACTGTTTTTTGAATGATACATCATGATTATTTTTAAGTACTGGAGCATGTGATTTTTCCTGTCTGTATGCACACTGGCTAAATATCTGATATGACACACTATGGTTTTTATATCCATAAAATAATATGGGGAAATTTCATAGAATAATCAAAATACCGGAAGACCCTTGATCGAGATTTTTTTTCTTTCAAAATTTTAGAGACCTGAATCACACAACCAGAGAGACGCAGAAGTAAGAATGATCGTTGGCATTGCATACAACAAGATCTCAGCCATTATTTTGCTATTCATTTTTGCTGCAGAAAATCTAATATTGTTAAGTGCTTCCCAGTCTCCTCAGCAGTGAGAAGCTTCAAGTCCCGTACTTACTTGGGTTGGCTTCCTTTGGAGGAAAATATTGCTGAAGACTTCATGAAGGAATTTTGGCCATACTGTACAGTGATACCGCACACAATGATTTTAATCCGTTCCACGGGGCTCATTGTTGTACGAAACAATTGCTATACGATGCGTGCATCGTATATCGATTTTCCCTATGGGATGCATCGTACAATGATTTTTTTCACTAAGTGGTTTTTCCCATTGAAAAATTGTTGGGAAAATTGTTATGCGGGACACCATTTTCCCCCAAACCCTAATTGTTATGCGATTTCATTGCTATACAGAGTGATTGTTGTATGAGGTCCCACTGTATTTGCTTTTTTATATAAAAAAAATGTATATCAGTTGATTTAATGTCTGGCCAGACATCCTGCTATGATAACGGAGTAGACCGTACACAACACCGAGTGTCAGGTGGTGGTTAACTAACCTAACTTCCTAAAGGGACCGATGGTTATGGGCAGATGAGCCCCTTTAGGTGGTGTGATGGTCCCACAGTAGAGGAAATGCCACTGGAAACCATCATATTGGCCCAAATGGCAAAATGAACAGAGAAGGAAATCTGATTCTCCATGGTCACGGAGGTGGAAGAGACTGTGTAGATGGACTGGTTGTCAAGGCACACCTTGTCCATATCTTTAAGGCTACAGCAGGCCATTGCAGTCCCGGTGTTAAATCCTGCATGTCTCATTTCATATGTGCCGCAGGAGATGGCTCCATGATCATAGTGTGTGGATCACTTCATTGCAAACTGATATCCACCTTAAATTCATGCCAATGGCATTTTTCCTGCTTCGGGGGTGGGGGGGGCATTCTTGGATACTAGTTGCAGCCGATGACGATGATGATACCAGTTGATTGTAAGTGAAATAAAGGATGAATAATACATAAAAGATCCACAACCCTATATCAATTTCCTAGAGACCCGTCAGAGAAATCCCACTTGTATTCAGCTGACAGCTCAGCATTCCTTGAATTTTTCTTAAAATCTGTTACCAACTGGGAAAAAAATTTGTTCGTTTCACAGGCACACAGAAATCTTCCTCAGACCCTCCCTTGAGAAAAGACCTGTCATCTATCACCTCTATCCATATGCGTAGAGAGCTCTTCAGAGAGTTAATAACCAGCTTCCACAAAACCTCCCAAACCCAACATTGCTCAATGTCATTATTGATTGGGACCAATCAAAATGTTATACAAGAGCCTGTAAATTTCCAGGTTCTCCAAACTTGGGTAGGTGTTACAAAGCTTATGTGGCAAGGAATGGGTTAAACTAAAAACAATAAAAATGTACAAAAATTAGGCCAAAGAGGCCTACATTTTAGCACAAGGAGCAAGATGGAGATTGTAAACTGAACAAATAACACAAATGCTCTTAAAGCTTACAAAAATGCAATCGCAATTACACTTATACACTATGCCATGCATTCAGTGTGCTCTCTGGGTGGATCACAAGGTAATTTGCATTTTGTCCCCAACATGCTGGGTATTCATTTTATCAACCTCAGAAGATTTGTTTTTAAAAGGGAATATCCACACTGGACTCCGAAACAATGTAAGATTTAATATAAGATTTAATCTGTGGCAAAAATTGACCATAAAACACTTGAATTAAAGGACTGATAATTTTGTTGCCATCTAGGTCCCCTTATTTAAACAGATTAGTGCTGTATCTGTAACCATCTGCTAAAGATTAAGGTTTGAGCTGCTCTCATTCCAAACTGATTAGTTTAGTTTTTTTTTTAAACCTTTTCTCTCAGCTTCAGAAACAAAGTTCATTCATTTATTACGGGTATCCATTGCCAAGGGAGTTTAATTATATTTTTATTTGGCAGAGAGCCACTCTTTGTGTACATGTAGAAAATCTGAATGCACAATCCAGATGAATATGTTTCTTTTTTTCTAAATATATACACAGATATTTCTTTAAATGTTTATGTTTGTAGTAAATTTAACAATTAGCCTATGCACTTAACAGTTGAGGAGTTTAAACATCATTAATCAATATTATATTACAAAGCTACTGTGCTACAGTAAATTCCCAAAATGAGTCTAAGCATAAGCAACTGTAAGTATTCTTGGATAAAATAATAGAGATTTAAAACCACTGGAATAGACCTCTATATCATGCTGAATGGTGAGGCAGCACTTACACCAATGCTGCTGATGCACTCTCCACCCCAAATGGGTTCAACCTGGATTACCGAAGGGGGTTATGACCCCTCAGCTAGTTCTGCAGAGGTGCACAGGATTCTGAAATACTTGCTAGAGCTCCCCCCATCCAACCCCAAAATATCACTTACACCTGCCATGAGATCTTTTAAAACATTTTCTCCACTTCCCACAGTGACTTGCAAACATCATTATTACTGCAAGGCACTCTGGGATGTAGTGACATCATCACTCCTTGGTCAGGTTTTTGATCTTTGGGGCATCTCGCAAAAGAGCTGCTCTGTGCCATGGCTGCTGTTACTGCCACTAGATAAACCTGTTAGGAGGAACTACTTGTTTAGGGTGGGGGTGGAGGTTAGACAATAGAAACCACCTCAAACCTAGTGCCAGCTTCCCCCCCCCCCCCGTACCCAGGGGCTGGAAAGTAAATGTACTGACTGGAGAGTTCTGAGCCATGGTCTACCCAAGGCCTGGCCACATCTTCCTCTTTTTGTCAACATGAGCACACTGTTGATATCCCATGGCAGTTAGATTTATTAGGACGAAAGATGGATCATAACCCATGCTAATAAATAAATTTAAAATTGTATCCAAAGCAGCAAATGCCATATCTACATTTTGTATTCCACTTACATTACACTACTCTAAAGACAAATGTTGCCACCAGAATCACTGTCTTTAGTGAATATATAGTAGTTCATTTAAGTTTTTAAAAAAATAATATCTGGAAATAATAGCTGAAATCTCTAGGAATCATCAGAACTTGAAGTGGGGAAGAGAGAGTACATTTTACATTACATTAAAACACTGAGTCAAGCCAGCGAAAAGGGTTATATAAATCAAATAAATAAATAAATAAATAAATAGCCGCTTGTCCCTAATGACATAGGGTGATGTGTACCAGTATGAACTTTTGTTAGCCTACATGAAAGTCAGTGTTTAAATCACTGCCATCTTCATTGCAAAGAAAGTTGATAAAGTGAATAACAATGTTGAGAGAGAGAAACTATTGGGTCTGCTACCATTGGCTATATGACTAAGAAAAGACAAGGAAAGCAACATTTGGGAAGACATCAGTTCCAAGAGCATCTGTCTATAACTGAGAAAGAACCAAAGCAGACAATACAAAGAAGGAACATACAAGAGCGCTCTAACTCTGTGTCATAAGGCAACCCCCATCTGCTGAATATATCTTGTGATCCCCTCTATTCATGACCTGGGCAAAATCTCCTGTCCTATGGCCTGGGGTGGAGGAGACCTCTCTGATTCTCTCACTAGGCTTCATACATCTTCATGATGCTGTCTCACCCTAAGGTTTAGGTGTGGTCACTCGGCCATTAGAGAGGCAGAACATTGTCTGACACTACATTTTGTTTTATTTTGTTTTGGGGTTTTTTGTTTGATGGTTGGGCTGTGCAGCTGAGAACTAACACAGTCACAGCTCACTCTGAAGGGCGTGGATACCCCAGCAGCCAAACAGAGGACATTAAGTTCCTCAGACTCCAGGGTCTTCTCATCAGGACTCTCAACCTTCACTATTCCAAGCTTCAACCAGGTTTGAAGCTAGGTTTGGCACTACTAATTATTGCCTTTATCCTTTCCTCATAATACTCAAATAAAATGATGCATGATTTGTGATAGAATCCATTGCATTATTCACCAGCCAAGAGCCATTCATGTGAAACTGGGCACAATGACACTGTATTCTATACTATGTTTACCTAGCATGATGATGACAAAATTACACCCACACATGGTGATACAAGAAAGTGGATGATCTTGGTTTTGGTCTCCAGTGATACATCTTTATACATGATAGACTTTTAAAATTCCTTCATTCTAATGATTGGTTTTCCTGTGGCTTACACTGGATATATTAAACATTTATAAGCAATTTAAACATCAGCTGCATATGTGGTATATAATTACCAGAGCTACAAAGATGAAGCCAGATTTAATTTCTCAAGAGGCAGCAGTGCCTTGCTCCACTTGCAGCAGACTTAGTCCTTTTGCAAGAGTTTCCCTAATCCAGGGGTTCCTTAATCTTTTTAAGCCACAGGCTCCTTTCATGTCCCCAAGAGCTGGGACAGAGATGGGTGCTTGATCTGTCATTCAGTACCCGGGTCTCGAACTGCCGACTTGCCAGCCTTCCAGCTTACAAAGTGAGCTTCTTAACCACTGAGCCACCACAGCCCCTTATTATATTATCGAAATCTTCTTATTCATTCTCTTTGTTGGCACCTAGAGCTGCGCCATTTGTGAAGATTAAGTGATGCAGACAGATAACCTTTGGGAAGGACATTCTGCCAGATAAGAAGGCCCCACGCCATTTAGGACTTTGAAAGTCATTGTTAATAACTTATGGCTAATATGGAGGAGAAAGGGAAGCCAATACATGGTATTAATGATAGCAGGGAAAACGCTGTATTACGTCAACCTACTCTATTCTTACTAATTGAAATAATATGTATGAATATCTATCCTTAGTGGAATTATATAGTCATTTGTCAAAGAAATAACACAGATGTAGCCTAGTTATAGCACGCAAACATTCATATTTAATTAAGCAGACTAGAATCTCTCAGCCATTATTCATATTTCTTCACTTGATAAGCTTTTCTTACAAGATAGAACTAAGAAGGCATTTCTGATATAAAAAAGAACATCAAGCAAAGTGTTTGTTGTTGTTGTTGTTGTTCAGTCGCACAGTCAATTCCGACCCTTTGCGACCCTATAAAAAGAAAAAAGAAACCAACTTTTGTTATCAGAATTCCTATAGAAAACAATGTGATATGTTACAGCCTGTAGCAACTGTTGCTGAATGCTCTGTTTTGAAATTATTATGTTATTGTTTCTATTGTAAATAAAAACTCTGCTTATTCAGGCTGAGGTTAAGAGATTAGTAAAAATCCAAAAATAAATAAAAGATCCTTATAGGCAAATGATTTAGCCTTGGCATTAGTGAGTGAGAATATATCTTATCTTCCTTTTTAAGTTAAAAAAAACTTCTGTACCGGTACTTTTTCAAAGAACTCTTGGATTAATTCAGGTTTATTTATTTATTTATTTAGATTTATTATCCCGCCCCAATCAGGTGAACCTGACTCTAGGTGGCTTACAGAAATTTCATAAATTAAAACCTTGAGGTTCGAAATTACTTTAAAAAATCAATTAAAAAAGAATTAAACCATGAATTTACAAAGATCTAAAAGATTTAAAAATGTTAAAAAGTTTAAAAAGAATTAAAAAGTTTAAAAGAGTGAGGGAGGGGTGGCTGTCCCATCAGATCAGCCACCCAACATGGGACTCCATATTCCTGGAACCCCACACCTGCCCTGCCAGCCAGGTTTTTAGGCCCTTCCGAAAGGGCAGGAACTCTGTCTGTAGACGTAACTCAGTTGGCAGGAGGTTCCAAAGGGCCAGGGCGGACACGGAGAAGGCCCTCCTTCTGGTGCTAGAGAGATGCGCCTCTCTAGCCGATGGAATGATAAGAGAACCTCTCTGATCCGCCCTGGTGGGACGGACAGATGTCCTTGGGACAATGCGGTCTCTTAAGTATCCTGGCCCACTACCATGTAGGGCTTTAAAAGTAATAACCAGCACCTTGAATTGCACCCGGAGACATACTGGCAACCAGTGCAGCTCCTGAAGCAGCGGTGAGGCACGAGCATAATGCCCGCACCCCATCACTACCCGAGCAGCTGCATTCTGGACCAGCTGCAGCCTCCGAATGGTCACTAAGGGCAACCCCATGTAGAGCGCATTACAGTAATCAAGTCTGGAGGTGACTCTACAATCAACTTGTTACTCTACAATCAACTTCTGATTTCTTTTCTTAGTACTCAAGCACTAATGTTTCTTTAGAGATGCACATTATTGCAGTGTCCCTTTGGCCTTATTGTATGATTTCCACTACGGTTTGTTTGTCATATGAGAAGTGAAAAGCAGAAGGATTAAAAACTATGTGAAGAATTCAACATTTCATGTGAGGCTTCTCTTCCATGCTGAAATGTTATGTCCCCCACCTTTTTTAATGAGTCCCTTTCCAGGTTTAGATGAGATTAGGACATATTTATTTTTGTAATTCTTAGCATCATCTGTGCTAAATTTGGAAGCATTACTGTTTTTCCTGCAAGTTGCATTGTTGGTAGCCTCCTAAAGAGAAGAAACTGCTGGTCCTCCCTCTCATAAATCTATGGTATTGTATTAAGAGGCTTCAGTCTCTCTTAATTTAGGAAAATAAGCATGGAGGACTTGTGGTTCTTGCGATAATATGCTGGAAAGCTTGCTTCATGGTTTACAAGATTCTAATTATGCATATCTCTGATATGCCTCAAACACAGACTAACACAGCTACTATTCCAAAAAATTATGCATATATTCACCATATGACTTAATAATACTTATTGTATACTATCAAGTCAATTCTGGATTATGGAGAGTATTTCCAGTGTTTTCTAGGTATGCAGAAGTGGTTTAACATTCACTTTTTCTGGGGAGGCATTCTGAGACTGTCCAGTTTGCCCAAAGTTACATGGGCTGGCTTTGCTTCTGGAAGGTTTGGTGGGGAATTAGGGTCCAATCATGTAAAACCAAAGAATACCATCCATTCAATCTATTGAAGAAGAATGGATTCGTAGAGCAATGCAGTAGCAGGGCCACACCCTTAAATGGACCCTAGCCTAATTGGATTATGGCAGATTGCCATAACATCATGGTTAACCCTGCAGAATCCAGGAAGTGGCACATACAGGAAACTACAATCCCTCCGACTTATTTCAAAATTTAGAAACAACTAGTTACAAATTTGTTAATTATAATATTTTCCCTCATAAGTAAGACATAGCTAATTGCCTACCTATGTGATACAGGACATTCCTTAAATTAAGGGCAGACAGAATAGTCCCCCCTCCCTCTACTCTCTTAGGTACAAAAAAATATCATCCTTTGTCAAAGGAGAGTAGCGAGGACTGATAATCAAGTGGAAAGAAAGAAGTAAGGAGCTCATTCTATATGCAGAAAGGCTCCGTCATAACACCGTAATAAATTAATCCCCTCAATCTTTTGAGTGAGACAATACAATCTTGAGAATTTCTGCTCCTCTCACAGAACACACCTAAGCCTGTTTTCATTCTCCTATGTCTCCGTTCTCCATGCCACTGACTATTCCTCAAAGCAGCATCCAGATCTTCAAAATATTATTTTGGAGGAGACTTTTGGGGAGAGGAGACAATGACAAAGTTAGTTTTCACTTGTTACCTTCTTTATTTTCATCTTGGGATGTAACCTACTGAATTAGCCATTTTCTGGGGTGGGAAGAAGATATTTTCCCTTTCAAATCAGGGACAGAGAGATCGCAAGTGAAACTATTGTGCTATGTGACATTCTGATTCACAGTTATCAAGCTGTTGTCCTCAGCTATTTCAGTAAGCATATCCATTTGTGAGATCAAGGACAGTTCAGTTTCATCCTTGCAGTTTCTTATTACTGGGACATTTGGTTTAAGTGGGCCACATGCTGTAACTGGCATGTGAATTTCCCTATAAGTATGAGTAATCTGTTGTTGGCAGCATAGATAATTGCCAAATCTATATCTAGCCTTATGACAAGACCTAAAACAGTCCAAAAATAAACCTTTAGCTCAGTGCCTTTAGATTGCTGTAATTTTCATATATTGCATCTTATATTCATATATTACTGTGTATATGCACACATGCAAGCACACATGCACACACGCACATATACAGACATCAAAGAAATATTTTCAAAAATACTAGTCTTGCAAGGATATTCTTAAATTTAATAACTTACTAATTGGAATTTTTCTTTGACAATTCTAAAGGCAGAGAAACAAATTTATAAGCAGTAACTTTTAGACAGTAAATATTCTTCTGAAATAAATATAATAATCATCTGTTGCCAATCTGACATTTTATTAGCAGAATAACAGGACAAGTTGTGTTGTATACAATAGGTTAAGTCTGAAGTGCTGAAGGCCATTTACGTCCCACTGTTTTGTATTGCTATTTTTTTCAGTGGAAGGGAGAATTTTCTATAAAGTGACTTTATTTTATGCTTTATTGCAGAGTTTGACATACATTTCCACTCAGTCCCGAGGGTCTCTTTCATTCTAGCCTGGTCTGTTTAGCAATTCAGGTGGAAGAAATTGCTCTATTTCACTTCACAGTCCTGTGACCTGAATCGTTCACTTACTAGTCATTTCAGAAGAAGAGTACACAGCACTCAACAGAATTAGAATCCTATAAAATGAACTGGCCAACACAACATATTCTTCTAAAGCTACTACACAAGTGGCCGCAAGCACAGTCATGTTCAGAAATACATCTTCAGGTATAATGTTCAATATTCACAGTGAAAGAAGATTTTTAAAGAAATAGGCAGATAGTCTATGTCAGTAAAAAAAAAATCCTGAAACCAAAAATATGGTGACATCTTTTATTTCAGGTTGAACTTTCATGAAGTACATTCCACATTCCTCCACATAGCACATATGTTTCAGAAGAAGTGTCCTACAGCCAACAAGATCTCATGTTGAAATTAATTTCCTAGTCTTAAAAGGTGTCACAAGATTCGTTTTTGTTTGCGTTTTTGGTTTACAACTGATGAAGCAACTGATATTTTATTGTACAGATTCTCACATGGTCTCTTGGAGTTTGGGGGTGGGGGCTGAGATGGCAGTGCAGAGGATTCTCCCCACCCCCTGGCTTCCAATTGGCCAGTGGGGACAGATTTATCCCTAGCTTTACACTGGGCAGTGGGAAATTTTGAATGGCACTGCAGTCAGGTGAATTGGAGGACAGCAGGCTTCAATCTGGTTTGCCTGTCTGACATAATCACAGTGAGGAGACTGCTCTGGCCAATTGGCAGCTTGCTGGGTTATTTTTTTTTTCCTGTCCCCCCCTCCTTGCGTTATATTTGTGCTATAGTGGGACAATTTATTTTCTATTGCTTAGTGTTAGTGTTACAAACTATATTATGCCTTGTTTATCTTGTCACACCTTTATTGGCAGTTTAGGGTATTGGGGTTAGATCCAGATGCTACAAGGATTCCAAGCATAAACCTTCTCACCTATGTGTAAAAGGAAGCCTCTATATGAGAAGCTACTTCTTTTGTGTCCTGATCACACCCTGGACAGCCAAAATTCAGCCACTCTCCTGGCTTTGCTGTTGGCCAAACCTAAGTCCTCATCGGTGCAAGATTCTGGCAGTAATCGGCAGACCAGTAGATCAGATAGATTCTGAGGTACACAGAAAGAGCTTCCATGAAGATTGTGAATGCCGTCGGGCATACCCTGGGTGGCAACCTTGTCGGCTAATCTTTCTAACACCAGATATGGGAAGCTGAAGCAAGGCCATGGTCTCAGATGGCAAGCCATGATGGAGATGCTTAAGCCCATGTGGTTTCTAGAGAACTACTCCTACTAATGGAAAACTTCAGCACCTGCTGAAAGATTCTGTGGTTGCTATTAAAGGGCATTTGGGTCTCTTGATTCAGCATATCCAATTCCACAATGCTGAGCCAGAGACTGCTGCAGTAACCAATAAAGTTGTGACCTGATCTCCCCCCCCTCTTCCAAAGGGTTATATGTTATATTCCTTTTATGTAGGTTGACAGCTTGGGGACCTTCTTGACATTAGGCAACAAAACAAACATCATAGGCAATACAATTCACCAAGAACGGTGAAATTTATCATTCAAATGAGCTATCCCATACTCTTTAGTGAATGGCATACGAGGAAAATCTATACAGTATTTCAAAACAGGGGCCTCTGAGAGGGGGTACAGAGGACCATTGAGGAGAGTCATACAAGGTGTTTGCTGGTTTCAAACTTAGCAGGGGCGTGGTTTGGATGGCGTAGGGAAGAGCACGAATTTTCTCTGCTCCGTCTTCTTTCAATGAGGTTCCAATGAGACTTTAGAAATATAACTGGAAACAAATATACAAACGGTTTCCTATTATCGAAAGAGACTGCCAGCAACATAAAAAGAGAATAACGAAGAGCGGGACACAGAAGGTTTTTGCTCCGAGCGGAGAGGAGACTGGGGCCTCGGAAGAGGTCTCGTCGTGAATCACTGTTCGTAGAGCTGACTCGAGTGTCGGAGCTGTGTTGCAAAAAATTCCAAGTACGCCTGTGGAGTCTGGGGAGATCGGAAGATCAGGCGGCTGGGATTAGAAGCAAGCAAGCGGCCCCCCTCGTCATCACGGAAGAGCGGTTTGTAACGATTAGACTACTATGTGTATTGTGAATACACAAAAGAAGGATTAAACAAACAGTGGTGAATCTTTGAAGTGTCGAGATGTTTGCTGAATTGGTGGAAGAGGAGAGAGCGGCTTTTTGAGGTGAATAAAGAAAAGAGGCTTCGCTCTTTGCGTTGCTCTGAAGAGTTTTTTTTGGGGTGAGAGAGGAGGAGGCTTATTAAAAAGACCTGGGACCTATTTCTGCCTCTTTTCTCATATATACAGTAATACCTCATATAACATTAGTATCGAATAACACTAAAATCGCATAACATCAAGGAATCTGGGGGGAAGAATTGCATCAGATAACATTAAGATCCTATGGGATGCTTCAGATAACAACCGCGAAAGCCTGTGTGGTTACAATGTATCTCTATGGATCCCATAGAGGATCAGATAACACTAAAAATCATATAACACGAAGACTTGTGGAACCAGGTTTTAGTGTTATATGAGGTTTTACTGTAGTTATTTTGGAAATAAGGAATTGGAATAAAGAACATTGACTAACTTTGCCTTTACTTGATTAAAAGTGGTAAATCGCTTTTGGAACTTAAAAAAGGGAAAAAGACACTTGGACATTTGGACTTAAAATGGCGGAGGAGATTGAGACCTATAAGAAAAATTGAAATTGAACAATATAATAACTGTACGGTTGGAATATCGTTTTATTTTTATTTAAATTGTTCTTTGTATACTTGGAAATAACCGTTGAATCATTTTTTCACCTCAGTACATATAAGGAACTGTTTGTTAAGTTTTTCCTGAGAATATATTTCGTTCCCCCCTCCTCCCCCCCATCTCCTTATTATCAGAGTTGATTTAAAGGATTTTCGAACTTTCTTTAAAGGACTTTCGAACTCTCCTTAATAGAAATACGGTGAAATTAGGCTGTTTATAATCGTCACACTCAAGGAGCCTTGTTTAAGTGCGTTTTTGTGAGTGAAAGTGACTTACAGACATTGGACATTAGAAGTGGGAGAGAAAGAAACTTTGTATAAAATGGCGAATGAGATCGGGATTTAAAATGAACAGCAGGGAAAGAAGCACAGCAGTTTTCTCATCCTCCAGTTTTGAACAGCGACCTAATATATCAAAATAGTTTATGTTTCCTTCTTCATCTCCTATTCTCTCATCTTATTTTCATAATATATATTGGGATAGATAATTAAGACTGGAATACAATAGATTTTTACAAGAAATTGTTTGAGAGGCACCTTTAGAGAAACTAATTTGCTTCCCTCATCCCTCCCATACCTACATCCCTATATTACTGTTCTTCTTTCTCACTCCTCCCCCCTTTCTATTGGGATACCACGACAGTTAAATACGACCTCCATTTTTTATTGCTTGAGTTAATTTTTAAAATTAATTAGTAGAGGAGGTGGGGGGGAGGGAGAGGAAGGAGGGGAAAAAAAGAGAGACTAGTTTTGTTATTAGTGATTAATTACTGTTAGTATTAGTATTAGCAATTATATATAGATAACACCTGAGATATTGAATTTAGCCTTTTTTTTCTCTTTTGTCCTTTCTTTTCTCTTTCCTTCACTTTTTCTCAACTTGAATAAGCTAATAAGGTTGTCATTGAAGCAAATAAGAGTCCTTAGCATTATTCTTCTACTTTTTTATATAATATATATTGTATAGAGATACTGGTTAAACTGCTGATAATTAACTGGAAAAGAGAAAAGGGAAAAGGAGAGGGTAGAAGGGGGAGGGAGGAGGGAGAATAATTAAAAAAAAAGAGATTAATTCGTTATTAGTGGTTAATTACTATCAGTTATTACCATTAGCAATTATATATAGATATCACCTGAGATATTGAATATAGTTTTTTTCTTTTTTTTCTTTTCTTTTCCCTTTCCTTCACTTTCTCTCAATTTGAATAAGTTAATAAGGTTGTTATTGAAGCAAATAAGAGTTCTTAGCATTATTTTTCTACTTTCCTATATATTATATATTGTATAGAGATATTGATAAGGCTATTGGTAAGTAGATTGTTGTAATTGTTATAGCTTGAGTTAACTATTAGAATTAATTAGTAGTGGAAGTGAGTGGAAGTAAGGGAGTAAAAAGATTAGAATTGGATATATACAGTAAATATATCTTTCTCTTTTTTTTTCTTTTCTCCTTCCCCCTCCTTCTTTCCTCCATCCCCCATCTTATCTTACCTTGAACATTATTATATAAAGATATTATAGATATACTAATAAGGCTATTGTTAAATTGATTGTTATAATTGTTATAGAGTAGTTAATTTGGTTAGACTGTGATTGATTGGCAACTAGAGGGGAGGGGGAGGTAACGGGAGGGAGGGAGGGGGAAGGAGAGGAGAAAAGAAGGGGGGGATTTATGTTGTAATACATGTTATATTGAATTTTGTATTTTGGTTATCTCAACTCCAATTAGAAACTATAGATTGCCCCCCTGGTTACACGTCAGCTTTAAACCAACTCAAAGACATATATCAAACACGACGTTCATTTCTTCTGCTTGAGTTAATTAATAGCCAAAGGGAGGGAATAAAAAGACTAATTTTGTAGATGACCAGCTTTTATTACGGACACTGAGTACTGAATATATTTTCTCCCTAAAAGCATATTTCACTAAGGAAGATTGTGGTTCTTTTTTTTTTGTGTGTGTTTGTTTGTTTTTCTCTCCTCTTCTCCTTTTTCTCTCACCTTGGCCCAAAAAAAAAAGGGGGGGCAACAAGGCTATTTTTGAAGCAATCAAGGGTTTTCAAGAACATTTCTCTACCTCCTTATATATTACTTAGATATTTTAATAAGGTGATTATTTAAGTCAATTGTTACAACCATCACAAATTGTTTAACCTGCCTAATTGTTAATTGGATTTACATTTATTTCTAACTGAATAAGAAAATAAGGTAATTGTTTCAATTGGTATTAGATTACCCAATTGGTATTAGATTAGCTTGACTAATCGATTTGAGTTACATTTGGGCATTGGGATTTCCGAGAAAAGGAGATATAAAATTAATATAATATTTACTGGACAATTGTATACTGTAATATTACAAGATACAGTTAGGCCAATTGAACTTTGGGATTAACGAGAGGTATAAAATTTGAACAATTGGAAACAATAATAATAGTAATAATAATAATAATAATAAAATAGAAAATAATAAAAACAAGGAATCGAACTGAACTGAACTTGGTAAAATATTTTTTTTAGATCAAATTTAATTGAATTTGACAAAACAATTGTATTGAAACTAAATTCAAAGTGTCTGATCCCACAGTTCAGTTGACCTAAAGAGAACAGAAATGGAGGGAGGAAGGAACAGAGAGGAGGAGGAAGTGGTGAAGCCTAAGACGAGAAGAGAGAAGAAAGAGCAGAAAGAGCAGAAGGATAGACAAGATACACCAACACCACCACCTGTCGTGGAAATCTCAGCAATGGAAAATGTCCAGATGTTTGTTGAATTTGGCAAGTTTATTAAGAAAGTCGATTTTTTAGACAGGACACTGGTAGATAGCATGCAAGAAATCAGGAAAGAAATACAGGCCAGCAGTGAACAGATGAGAAAAGAATTCAAATTAAGTTGCGAAGAGATGAGGAAAAGCAGGGAGGAGATGAAAAAAGATAGGGAAAATGCCAAACAAAATTACCAGTCCCTGATGACAGCGGTAACAGATGTTTCAAAGGAAGTCACAGAAAATACCACAAAGATCAACGCCATGATGTCGGACGTCTACAAACAGATGGACACTATCAAAATTGAATTGAATGGACTATACATAGCAGACCAAGCCACGAATGTTAAAATAATAGCCCAAGATAAGAGATTGGATTTATTGGAAGAGGAGAACCGAAAACAAAATATAGTGATTAGACGGATGGAAGAGAGAACCCCCGATAAACTTAAAGAACGGGTTGTCGAATGGCTAAACTCTTTACAAATGGGTAAAGATTATGTATTGGAAGATATTGTAAGTGCTTTCAGGTTAGGAAGCAGAAGGGGGAAAAAATCAAGTAGAAATGTGTTGGTGAAATTTGCAAGCTGGGCTGATAAACTGAAAGTCATGGCGTTCATTAAAAAGGCCGGTTCTGAGGTTTTGAAGATGGATGGCACAGATGTGGAAGTATACAATGACATCTCTCCAATGGAGAGAGTGTGGCGATACAAGATGAAGCCAGTGGCAAGACTTCTTTTAACTAAGGGTATATTATACAACTGGAGATTTCCGCAGCAGTTGAGATTTTTTTACAAAAAGAAAATGCATGTTATCGATGAAAAAACTGATGTATTAGATTATTTTTGTCAAATTGATTTGTTTAAAATTGCTTCCAGAGAATGGATGGATCTGAGAAAAGCACTGCAAACATCGGGAGCTTTGGAGAAAAATTCAATACTGGGGGAGGAGATGGAGGGAGCGGCAGGGGGGTCGGATACATTGGGGAGTCTAGTTTTATCGGAATAAAAATATAATTGGTGAGCAGAGAAGAAGTGGCAGGAGGTTAAAAAGAGAAGATAAAAACACTCTATGCTCGGTAACGATAATCCCCCCCTCCCCTCTTTGGAGGATAGAGGCGGCTTTTCGGTAAGAAGAGTGGGGAGGGTAACTGTAGTTATAGGTAAGTCATTTTTGTTTTTCTTTTTAGGTAGTAAGATGTTAATCGGGGGGAGGGTAACTGTTTATTACTTTGTTATAACTGGCAGGGGATATAGCACTTCCGGAGAAGGTTACGATATCCAAAATAAAATAAATCAAAATAATGAAGGAGGTTAAAGTTGTATCATGGAATATAAGAGGTTCTGGAAATACAGTGAAAAGGAAGCGTTTAGAACTAGCATTGAAAAAAAGTAAACCAGACATAATATTCCTGCAAGAAACTCATCAAAAATCAGAAGACACTAATAAATTAAGACTAGGTTGGATACAGACTTATGAGAAATCATTTGGATCCTCAAAAGCGAGGGGGGTCGCAACACTTATATCAAAAAGATTGGGATTCAATGTAACAAAAAAGATTTCTGATATAGAAGGGAGGTATTTGATCATCAAAGGCAACATAGAGGAAGAAGAAATAACATTAGTAAACATATATGCCCCTAACAAAAATCAAAAAGAATTTCTAGATAAATTAGTTCAAACTTTAGTAGAAGAAAAAACAACAAATATGGTGGTGGCAGGAGATTTTAATTTAATAAGAGCAAATATAGATAGTACCAATAAAGAACAAAACAGAAAACAAGAGATGCAAGTAATGAATAATTGGATAAAACAGGTTGGTCTGAAGGACATATGGAGGGAATATAAAGGATCAGAAAGGGGATACACGTATTATTCGCAAGTACACAATTCATATTCGAGAATCGACTACATATTAGTGACTGATAATTTGATGAGAACAGTGGAAGAGATAGAAATTGATATTTTTAAAGAGTCCGACCATGCAAAAGTGATAGCAGAATTAAAAATAGGGGAAACAAAGAGACTATCTAATAATTGGAGGTATGATCCAAGACTATATAAAGAAAAGGATTACAAGGACAAAATAATTAAAAAATGGGAAGAGAACTGGTCTTGGAATGACAATGGAGAAGTGGGGTATAACACTGTTTGGGATACAATGAAAGGAATATTCAGAGGGGAGAGTATTAAAATGGCAAGTATAATGAACAAACAGAGGGAAAACAGAAGTGAAAAACTGGAGAAAGAAATTAAGCTCCTTCAAACTGAACACGCAAAGAACAAAAAACAAGAAACATTTGACAAAATGCAAAAATTGAAATGCGAGTTAGTGGGAAATGACATAGAAAAAGTGAAAAGAGATCTAATTTACTTGAAAAGAGAATTTTTTCAATATAGTAATAAAAACTCAAAATTGCTGGCAAGGGCGGCAAAAGAGAAAAAATGTAAAAGAGAAATTACTATATTGATTGATAGTCAAGGAAAGAGATGTAATAAGTCTGGGGAGAAATTAAAGATCGCGGAGGAATTTTATCAACAATTATACTCTAAGAAGGAAATAGATATAAGAAAGTTAAAGGAGAGATTCCAAGAACAAAACAAAATTAGAATAAAAGAAGACTACAAGAACAAAATGGAGGAAGAAATATTAGAAAAAGAAATTAGAGAAACAATTAGTAAATTAAAGATGGAAAAATCTCCAGGAGAAGACGGGCTACCCGCAGAATTTTATAAAGAATTTCAGAATGCGGTGGTTCCAAAATTGGTGAAATTATACAATTATATTCTTGAAGGAGGGGATATTCCCAATTCGTGGTATAGATCTATAATTGTATTAATCCCCAAACCGGGAAAAGATCCAGAGAGAATAGAGTCCTACAGACCAATCTCTTTAATAAACCAAGACGCCAAAATCTTTACGAATATATTGAATAACAGGTTAAATAGCTTCATGGATCAATACATAAATAAGGATCAAGCAGGATTTCTAAGAGGGAGGTACATGGCGGACCTGACAAGAAGAGTATTAAATTTGATAGATATTGTAGGACAAAAAAAGGAAAAAGTGGGTTTTTTAGCAGTCGACATATTTAAGGCGTTCGATTCGCTGCAATGGGATTCAATTAAAGAACTTATTAAATTATACGGATTCGGACCCAAATTTCAAAAAATTATTGACAAACTGTATTACAAGGGAATAGCAAGGGTTAGAATCAACGATAATTACACACCAGACATATCTTTGGAGGCGGGAACACGGCAGGGATGCCCACTATCTCCGACACTATTTATAATGGCCATTGAATTATTAGCAAATACAATAAGAAATGATAGGGATATTGAAGGAATAGAGGGAAACAAAATTAACTTATATGCGGACGACACTCTGATTAT
This sequence comes from Furcifer pardalis, assembly GCA_030440675.1. Taxonomy (NCBI): domain Eukaryota; kingdom Metazoa; phylum Chordata; class Lepidosauria; order Squamata; family Chamaeleonidae; genus Furcifer; species Furcifer pardalis. The sequence goes on from CP126896.1 coordinate 38,639,335, forward strand.
AATGAAACACCCAATAAAAACCTTAGATAGAATAAAATTACACCTAAGCATGTTAGAAGACACCACTGGACTTAGAATTAATTGGGACAAATCGGAAATGATATTAATTAACAGCGATAAAGAAGACCAAGATAAAATAAAAACAAAATATAAAATACAGGTTAAAAATAATTTGAAGTATTTAGGTATAACCATCTCAAACAAATGGGAGGAATTAAAGAGATTAAATTATGACAAACAAAGGAAGATAATAGAAGAAAAGATAAAGCAATACCAAAAATTAAACTTATCGTGGTTTGGGAGAATCGCCTTATGCAAGATGATGCTAGTACCGAAGATAAATTTTTTGTTTGAAACGCTACCCATTAGAATAACAGATAAAGAGATGAAAGAGATTCAGAATAAATTAAATAGTTTTTGTAACGGGAAACGAAGAGTGAGGGTGTCGCAAAGTTTATGGTACGTGTCACAACAAGAGGGGGGATTAGGATTGCCGAATCTTAAGAATTACTATAGAGCGTTCCAGATTAAAAACGTGATTAAGATCTTAATGAGAGAAGAAACAATTTGGGAAAATATAGAGCTAAAGGAAATAAGACAACTAGGAAATTTGTTGTTTTTAGACAAAGAAATTAATATAAAAGGAATTAAAAACAAAATGCTAAGAACATTACTGGAAGAATGGAAAAAAGTAAAGCAAGAATTAGTACCGGATATCTCCCCTATTATCGAACTTCAAGACATTAAAAATTTTCCTATAAAGATCGACACAAAAATGGACATCTTAGAGGAAAATGGAGTAACATTAGTCAAGGACTGGATACAGAAATGTAAAGATAAGACAAAAAAAGAAGAGATATTTACACAGTTAGTCCTAAATTGGTTCCAACGTATTGCGATAGAGAACTGGAACAAGAAATATATACAAGAGAAATCCTTAGAAAGATCAAAAACAGAAATGGAGGAAATAATAAGTAAATTAAGAAAAGGAGAGATAGTAATTAAAGGACTGGTTAGTAAAATTTACAAAATATTAAGTAAAGGGACCAGAGCCCAAGAAATATTAAAAAATATATGGGAAGAGGAGTTGAAGGTGGAAATTTCAAATCAAGAATGGAGGAAAAAATGGAAGAGAAGAATCATGAAAAATATGTCAATAAGAGTGAAAGAGCACAATTACAAACTATTATGGAAATGGTATCTGACCCCGGTGAAGTTGCACCAGATTGACGATAAAAAAAGTAACAAATGTTGGAGGTGCAATCAAGCACTGGGCTCATACGAGCATATGTGGTGGTCATGTAAGGTGGTCAATGCATTTTGGGGGAAAATCGAAAAAGAAATAGGAAATATTATGGGAATGCGACCAAAACTGGGGCCAGATACTGTGCTACTAACAAATGTTGAAAAAATGAATGTGAATAATGATAAGAAAGAGTTGATATCAATAATGTTGTCATCAGCAAGGCATATTATTGCGAGAAATTGGAAGAAGGATGTTCAACTAAACATGGAAGATTGGTACAGAGAGATATGGGAATTAGCGTTGAATGACAAACTAACATGGGAGGTGATGGTCAGGAAAGGTGCAATTCGTGAGAATAGATTTTGGAAGATATGGCATCCCCTGATAGAACATTCATTGTATAAGGGTAAAGGGAATCAACCAGAACCAGATCAACTGAGTTTTTGGAAAAACAAATGAATAAGGATAACCGTAGTTTCTCCGGATATTGTAAATAACACAGGGTGATTTCTTTTTTTTTTTCTTCTTTTTTTTTCTTCCTCTTTTTTTCTTTTATACATATATATATATATATATATTTATATAGATGTACTTATACTTTCATGTCTGTTTTCATGTCTGTTTTCATATTATTATTATTTTTGATTTTTGTGTATTGAAAAGTATAAATAAAATTTAAAAAAAAATAAAGGTAATTTAGGATCTATGATGATAAAAAAAAAAAACTTAGCAATCTTTTTTAAACAGAAATTTTTTCAGTTAACTGCTCATGATCTTCACTATTGTGATGTATGATAATTTGGCTATGTTTTGAATGTGTACATCTGATGAAAATCATTTTCAATCAAGGTTAGGTAACAGACTTTAGTTTTTTAAAATGGATTGTCTCTACAGAACAAAACATATATCAAATATTTGACACAGGCATGTGTGTAAGCAGCGGCTTACCTCACCCTTTGCCAGCAGCACGACATAGCAAGCAATTCCAAAGTGAGAGCATGCTGCTAACACAAGGTGATGTTTCAGCCAGCTAAAACGAGCATTATGAATAGGATGGCAGGTGTTTGTCACTGTTTCTGTGCCACATGCTTGAGACAGTTAGGAAAAGCATAAATAGGAAAAAGAGAGATATTTCAGCTATGTTAAACCAATACTATCTTAATGGGACTGTCAATATGTGAGGACATGCCTCTCTTCAGATTTCTTCACTTCAACAGCAAAAACTGTAGATTTTCTTGTTTGCCTTTCCACCTGACTGGTTTTATGTTCTTTTGTTTTTAAATGTTTTCTTCCTAGGTAAAGGTCACCCTTGCTTGAAAGCCAGTTGTATCTGACTCTAGAGTTCTGTGCTTATCTCCATTTATAGCCAAAGAGCCAGTGCTGTCTGTGTTTGCAGAGGTTTTTGTAGATATGTGGCAGGCATGACTAGACGTCAGAGTGCACATAATGCTGTTTATTTTCCCACTAAAGTGGTCCCTATTTATCTACTTGCAATTTCTTGCTCTCAAACTGCTAGGTTAGCATGAACTGGGACAGAGATGGGAGCTCACTCTGTCATGCAGCACTCGGGTCTTGACCTGCTGACCTTATAGCCAACAAGTTCAGTGTATTAACCACTAAGCCACCATAGTCCCACTTCTTTCCTAGGACTTGTCCTAATATATGGCAAAGTGAGACAATTAATTCAGGCTGTAGATCCCTGGCCCATTCCACTTGAATCCCATCATATTCTTCCTGCTGCCCTCCTCAAAAAGACCCAGGGTGGCTGACACAACTCTCTTTAAAGTCCTACAGCATTTTTATTTTGTTTATTCTCTGATATGCTTGCAACACAGACTAACACGGCTACTCTTCCACAAAATTCCATCTTTATATATTGTCCACCTAACAATGAAATTACTCTGGGTTGTTAACAAGAAGGTAAAACAATATGAACACATATAACCCAACTCTATATAAATAAAGCATTAAATAAAAAGTCAATAAAGTCAAGTATAAGTACGACAGGAATGACAGCATAAAAGCCAAACAGTGTTAAGCAGAGGGGAAGAATCATTGCAAGGGCCAGATATTTTTAAGCACTTCCTTATACAAATCAGCTTTTACAAGTTTACAAAAATCTGAGCCAGTTGAACATACACTCTAAAGAGCAGGGCCAATTCCTAGTAGCAGCTTTTCAGGCCTTCTTCACAGAAGGCATTCATCTCCACAAGCCTGAGAGGATTGTGCTATCTGGGCCCAGTTTATCAGATAGTGGTGCCAAGGTCCTAAACCATTTACGACCTTATAACACTAAGTCCTTGAATTGGTTCTGTCTGAAGCAATATTTTCCCATACAACATGCAGCTGTGTGGGAAAACCTTAGGACTGTTACAGGAAATCTTTGTAAAGGGTGGCTTGATTTAGTTGTTCTATTTGCAGGAAAACTCTGTATAAGGTGTACAATGAAACCTCGCGTAAAGAGCGCCTCGCTTAAAGAGCGCCTCGCTTAAAGAGCAGAATTTTCTCTGAATCTTTGCTTCGCTTAACAAATAAAACCAACCAAAAACTCGCTTAACATAAATCGGGGTTCACAATCCCCCCCCCCCACAATTGGTCATTTACAATGGTGTTTTGCTTAAAGAGCAAACCCACTTAAAGAGCAATCCTGTGGAATGCATTATGCTCTTTAAGCAAGGTACAACTGTACTTGGTACCTGATTCAAAAGCTGAAGATTCAGTGGAGCACCATGTTCACATTAGTTATCCAATTCATGTTTTGTTGTTGATGCACAAAGGTCTAATGTCCTACAAATAAGACATCTAGATTCTTTTCCTATATGTCTGCTCAGCTGGCCATTTAGCAATCCTGTGGAGTTCTTTCTGATTGCTCTCCAAATAACAGAATGTTATCAGGCATTATTATGAAATTAGCACCTATCCTTTGGAGTTTTCTTCCAAAGTTGTTCAGCTAAAAAAGGAAAGCCTATTTATATAGGCATTCCTGGCCAGTCATTACCTTCATTGCTCTTTTATTGACTGAAATCATGAATTAACTTATTCTCTAAGCATTTTAAAGTTTTAATACCATGTGGCATATGTATTTTTTAAAATTTTGAAAATTTAGAACTCCTTTTTCTTTCTTTTCATTCATCCATTCAAGCATTCATTATTTGTAAGTGTTACAAATAATGAATGCTTGAATTGATGAATGAAAAGAAAGAAAAAGGAGTTGTTTTAATTTGGACCTACCTTGGAATGACTTGCATGTGTTACAGTAATGCAAAGTAATGAACAGGGATGATCATATTAACGTTAGTGAATATCTTGCAATTATAGTATCTGACCCTATTGACATCTACGATCACCTTCTCAAACCAAGGTCCTGCTCACAAGAGTATGAAAACAGTCTCTTGGGCAGGCATCTGACATCTGGTGAGTTGGTTGATATATGCTCACTATTTGGGTCTACTGCAGGACTGTCACCTTTCCTACTTTTAAAATTAGATTTCGCCCTGCTTTTCCTTTATGCTTGCAAAAAAGAGTATCCAGTGAACTGTCATCCAAAGGAAACCAAACCTTCTAGCTCTATCATAGAATGTCTTACAGTTTGGAAGCATGGCTTGCCCAGCTATATGCATGAAAATTTAAAATGATGTAGCATCTTATCCAATGACATTGATACAATCCACATTGTCAGACATTGCAAGTAATAGAAAGTTTAATAGGTTTCACAGAGGTCAAGTTTTCGGTCCTTTCAGAAATGCAGGAAGTAAAAGCAAAGGAATGCATTGTCTACTATCACAAAAGGTATCGTACTGGATTCCAAAGAGAATCACAATTCTTCCCTCAATGTACCCACAGTGGAAGGGAAAATAAAGCTTGTTTTGTTAGAGAAGAGCATATTAGCTTGATGCCTTTATACACAAAGTACATAAATGCAGTTGGAATTGTATACAGCTATCTGTTTGACAAGAATGATGAAAACCTGTATTTAATATGAACATGTTATGACAATTTTGAAAAGTGTTACTCTTGTCAGTGAACATTATTGCCCTACTAACACAAAGCTAAATGTACCTTTAAAAGCAAGATGTGTTAACAAGCAAGTTACCAGAACAATCCTTTCACTCCCACTGCTTTAGAGACATGTTGTATTCAGTTTTTACTGCACAATTTTCAGTCAAATAACATGAATGCCAGTTGGGAAAGGAACATTCAAAGTATGCCATCAGCAATACCCTATAAAAATTATCTTCTAAGTATAAAATAGCATTGCACACAGAACACAAGAATCTGACACACTGAATTTGACTATTGGTCCTTCTAGCTCCACACTGTCTCATGGCTCTCAGGCCTTCTCGGGGGCTGGGGGGGCTGGGGGTTGGATCTTCAAACAGTTAGGACTTCTATCCTCCTTCTCAACGCTGCAACTTTCTTAAAGCAAAGCCATCACCCTTATATACTGCCATACAGCGCTTAGTACACTCTCTGGGAGGTTCACAAGTTAATTAGCATTTTGCCCCCAACATCCTGGGTACTCATTTTAATGACCTTGGAAGGATAGAAGGCTGAGTCAACTTTGATTCCTGGTCAGGATCAAACTCACAACCTTTTGGTTGTAGTACAGCAGTTTAACCACTGTGCCACCAAGTCAAACTGGACTTAAGAAAAAATGCAACCCTGAAATGCCTCCCCCCAGCTCCCCAATCAGAAGCAATGAAGCAAGAGGTATCTGTTGGCTTTTCTCTCTCTCTCCCATATTACACAGGAGAAAGCACTTCTCTTCTGGCTTTAGTCATCATGTGGAGAAAATTATCTCAGAAAAGAAAGAATAGGCACTTTCCTTTTCTTGTTTTGAGAAAACTCAATGCTCTAATTCAGGGGTGCCCAAGCTATGGCCCAGGGGCCAGATCTGGCCCCAGATGCCAATTCATCCAGCCCACAAAAGCCCTCATTGCTCCTGGAAGCAGAAGTAAAATGTACCCACACAGGCACGTTTTACTTCCGCTTCCGGGAGCAACGAGGGCTTTGCGGGCCAGATGAATTGGTGTCAGGGGCTGGATCCAACCCCTGGGTCATAGTGACCAATCCCCTGAACCATTTTGTTGGCCCACAGCCCGAAAAGTTTGGGGACCCCTGCTCTAAATAATGAGAAAAGGGCTGTTGAAAAGGAGAGACACTATCAGCTGGAGTTTTAGCCAATCTCTTAATTTCAAACATCCCAACAAAAGGTTAATTTTTAAGGTCAAATTATGTATGAACACTTATGATCAGGCCATTTTCTTGACTTCTCCTCAATCATTACTCTATGGCTGAAACCCTGTTGTTTAATTGAAGAAAAAACATGTTCCTCCCCAGCAAATTAAAGAATTCCTGCTGTACTCTTATATGCTGATTTGGTGTACCTTTCAAGATGCACACCAAAGAGAATCATGGCAGGGATCTTTTACTTGTCAGGTTAGGAACAAACTGATAGTTACAATGTTTTATTACACTAAGCAACAGGATTTCAACCTTTAGCAATAACAATTACACTTATATATTACCCCATAGAAAATTCCCTGAGTGTTTTGTAATGTACAGTATTTGATTGCCATACTAACTCCCATTATAATGATAAAATAGTTCAGTACTAAATTTTTCATGTTTGAAATTTGATCTTACACAAAAATTCCAATAAGAAATCAGTATTGAATAGTATTTTTTTTACAGAGGCTTAAAATTTGGGGATAGAGGAACAAAGGAACAAGTAATAACCATTATTCTTGCTTGCAAGATAGAGTCTGCTGATTCAATGACAAACAGGTGTCAAGGGATTAGTTTGCAGTGTCTTTCTTCTCTTTGCAGACATATGCCTGGCTGGAATCCCTGTAGATCTGTCACTTGCCTTAGGTTGAATCAAAGGAGAAGAAATGAATAATGAGATACGGTATTGTCTAATATCATATAACATATCCAATCAGTTAAAGTGCTATACCTATTAGGTATCTGGTTGTGGTGGAGCCAGAGGTTGGTAGTTCAATTCCCTACTGTGCATCACAGAAGAGCCAGCCTGTGTAGCCTTGAGCAAGCTGCACAATCCCAGGGTATCCCCAGAAGATGGGAATGGTAAACCATTTTGGAGTGTCTCTGTTTAGAAAACCCTGCAAAGGGTCACCAGAAGTCAGAATTGACTTGATGAAACGTAATTATCCTACTACTTTATTTTCATGAGTCATGATAGGAAAATAGGCAATAGATGGAAAGACACATAGATTAAAGTAGAAAAATCTTTATTCTGGCACTCTTAACATGGCTATTTACAGGGACTCAAGCTGTTCTTGACTCATCTTGTCACGCCAACTGACTACACTTTAGAGTCCCATCTGGCAAGTTATACACAGAAAACATTGCTTCCAAGTTATGCTATTCTTGCACATACATTTGAAGCAACTCTTTTTTTTATAAACTACATATAAAATATATGGAAGGTTTCCAAGAGACATCTACTTCAGTAATCATTCATCTCTGAGCGAACAGGTAGATGAAAACAGAGTTAAGCTAGCATTATACCCAGTGGTATTTGTCTAAAGTTCATAAAAGTTGCTATTTTGTACTACGGTTCCCAGAATATAGCAACCATCATGGCTGTACCTGACAACATGCAAAAGGAAGAGATTAAAAGTATGATGTTACTAGGCTCCAACACTGCGCAACCTTATTGATTTTATAGGCTCCACAAAATCCAGAAAATAGATGGTACCTCAACTCACAAAACCAAGCTGTGTGGTATCCCAGAACATGCAAAACTTAGGTTCATCGGAATATTTCAGCTCAGAGTACTAGGTAGAACAAATACAATCAATTCCACCATGTACCTGCTTCTTCCTCCAAATATGCCCCCCAGTGAAATGAAATGGAAACAGACATCTTTTTTGTTTGCTCTACTGAAGTATATATTTTTATTTTCTCCATTTTCTTTGCTTCATTTACCCATAAGGAATTACTTATGCAGTCTGATCATGTCCATTTTGTTTGCTTAAACTGTGTTGACAGGATTGTTACAACTTCCAGCTGCATCACAAGCACAAATAAAGAACAGCAAATATATAATACAAACAGGTGAGCCTGTCCACAAAGCTGTTAATGAATGCATAGACAGGTCTCAAAATCCTTGCAAAGTAGGTCACTCTGTGTCACAAAGGGAGGCATGCCCTAGATGAAGTGAATTCCAGCTGCCACCATGTCCTATTTTTTCCATTTTTAAAATCAAAAGTTGGTTTTAATTATGAATGTCCTGTTTAATTGTTTTCATGAGCACATGTAGTTACAGGCACAGCAGGCAACAAAAACGTGGAGCTAAAAGGTACTTAATCAACTGTCCAGTGGAAGGTTTCATGCAACAGTTAATATTGCTGCCTAGCCATACATTGCCAGATTCAAAACTTTATAAGAAATTGAAATAGTTCTACCTGAAATAGTTCAACCCTTTAAAAAAAAGGGGGGGGCTTATATATATATATATATATATATACACCCCACCCCACCCCATTTTGGAAAAGCAATGCCACACCACACATTTTTCAGAATATATCCAATAACATATTCAAAGATGTTTATAGTAATTTGGTGTCTGTTTGGTGGTAAGGTATGTGAAGGCAAAGCAGCATAGAGTTATGTTGCTCTGCATGCATATTTCACAACACTTTTGTTATTGTTCAGTCACACAGTCGAGTCCGACCCTTTGTGATCCCATGGACCATCACACACCATTTCACAACACTACAACACACCAATTAAAATCCCATAGTAAATTGTATGTAAAGAAGGACCCATTGAATCAGTGGGTATTTGGTGATCCAGTTCCTCTGTAAGTTCTCTTGATTAAATGGGCCACTCTAGTTGTGACTTACTACTGGATTTCAGCTTGTGTGTCTGCTTGCATACAATAAAATAATAAATAAAAACAGGATTCGGTGTTGCTTCCTCACAACCCTTTTTCTAAATTATTTTATTATATACAGTCAGAGACATTATGTTGTATTTAGTGTGCATGAAAATCAACATGCCACTTTCAGCTTTGTCCCTTCTCCCGCAATTCCTACGATTACCTTTCATTGGAACTAAAATGATTATAAGTCAGTTCCAAATCATTACTCGGTCCTTAAAAATAAAATTGCTGTGGCAAATTTACTGTAACTTAAATAACTTACATTCTCCATATTTAAAGAAAAGTGGTGCTTGAGAAACAAGCAAGGCATATACCATTAAAAAGAATAAGCTTATAAATTCACGATACCAATACTGTATTAAGTTTCAACCGGACTATACATTCTACCTTTTGATTAATTCTAGTACAGTAAAACCTCAGATAACACTAAAACCTGGTTCCACAAGTCTTGGTGTTATACGATTTTTAGTGTTATCCAATGCATGTTAAAATCCTATGGGATCCATAAAGATACATTGTAACCACACAGGCTTTAGCGGTTGTTATCTGATGCATCCCATAGGATCTTAATGTTATCCGATGCAATTCTTCCCCCCAGATTGCTTAATGTTATGCGATTTTAGTGTTATTCGATACTAATGTTATCTGAGGTATTACTGTACTCTCTTTATTTTGTTAGTCACCTCACAATCCCTTGGTTAATTCTTGACAGAAGGACAAGACCCTTTCTTCCTGCTACATACTTACTTCATTTCTCCTTCCGTCCAAAGCATCATTTCCTTTCTCTCCCCCCCCCCCCAGTTTCACCTCCACAACATTAATCCATCACTCAACCGCAACTGTCCAATACTCATAAGTACTAAGCAAGTTAGAATCTTCACTTCACCTCTATGCAATGTAAAAGATGGATTTTAACCATTTTCATCTTTAACAGAACAGCTGACCAGATGATAAAGGATGAGTGGTTCAGGACAGATGATGACAAGAAGCAATAAGGAAACTGGAAGAACTGATAGAAGAGAGGGGGAAATGGGAAAATCTCTCTCTCTCTCTCTCTCTCTCTCACACACACACACATACACACACACACACACACATGAGAGAGAGAGAGAGAGAGAGTCAGAAATAAATTTAAAGGAGGTGAGACATTTGGATAGAGAAGGAGGTGAGAAGATAGGGCAACAAACTACAACTCTCCCCCCCCCCCAATAGATGAAGTAAACTTACAAGCAGAGGCTTGTGGTGCTCTTATCTCTTTGGAGATACAGTACTGTATTTGAAATGATCTGCTCTGGGGCTTTAACCCATCTTTCTGCCATGAGGGTGAATGGACAAAGCAACCTAATCTGATTGATGAAGTGAAAGGCATTTAGGATTCAGATGACTCCCAGCTGCTCTTCAGATACTAAGTATCTTAACTTCATTATACTATCTTAACTAAAAGGCCAAAAGAATCGCCCCATGCAAAACAAGTCCCAAAACACCTCCCCCCAAAACAAAATCCACACAATGAAGAGACTGAAACTACGGCCACCCCTCTCTGCTATATAAATTAATAACTGCCATATCTACTGCATGCTAAACAACAAGGATATAAAACAAATAATCTCTTATTTTTGATTCCAGAAGGATTTGCTTGTTTGGCAGGACATTCTGCCCAGAGAAAAGGAAGCGAATATCTGCTCCTGTTTCACTTTGGCTATCCATATATATACAGGACCAGCCATGTCTTTCAGCAACAGAAATACAGAATCTGCTTTTCAGGAGTAAAAACTGAGTTTCTTCCTAACCACCATAAACAGGGTTTCCCCCCTGGTGTTTTAAAATTTGACATCACAAAATATGATAATCTTAACAATTTAATCGTTCTGGGAGTCACTTTGGTTTAAATTAGTAAAACATTGCCCTAAGTCAGTGATGGCAAGCCTTGGCACTCCAGCTGTTCTTGAACTTCAAATTCCAGAAGCCCAAGTATCTCTGAATCAACACAGATTCATGCAGTAAACCCATTCATGTGGATTCAGACAGATTTGGGCTTCTGGAAATTGAAGTTCAAGAACAGCTGGAATGTCAAGGTTCGCCGTCACTGTCCTAGGGTGATCATCTTTGAAGTGTCACATTATTTATTTATTTAATTGAATTTGTATTGCCACCCAACTCAGCAACGACTCACATCCCATGCTGTATATGAAATAGTTAATAAATATAACTTTATTTTTTCCTCTTAAAGTTGTTTCCTCATCAGAATTTAAAGTTTCAGCTTATTCTACTGCAGATTAATTTAAAATTTCCTTAGCATTTAAGAACATCCTTTTAAACTCTGAATTTTGTGTGCTTAACCCAAAAGCTCCCTACAGACATACAAGGGCTTTGTGTAATTTTAATAAGCCCTTATATGTTATTACATACATATCAGAAGGGCAGGAAATTGTTTCTCATTGTAGGGAGTGATTTATAAACAGCTACTAGAAGTGCGGAGAGGAGAGAATGGAATGAGGACATGAGTGCTAGGAATAGCCAAGGGGATGTAAAACTGTGCAGCAACATGTACATTGTGACAAAATTGTCAAAAGGACAGGTGGTAGAAAGACAGCAGCAGAAAGGAAGGTGACCTGTACAGATAATCGCCAAGACTACAGGCAATGTTTTCAGTCATTATATGTTTTCTTTTACAAGATAACAAGCAACTGAATAGATCATGCACTGCCTAAAACACTAAATCTATTCCTCAATTGACCATGGGCCAGAACTGTGAACTGGAATCAGAGACATGATATGAGTTACAGGGGTTTAAGCAAATTATATAGATAGAGACACCTTTATTCTCTGTGCTGTAAAGTCAGTGGCACTGAATCCATAAATTGAAAGGAATACAGAGTGTCATCAAGGACTTTTCTATGCATTTGGAATTGACAGTTGAATTAGCTGAAGAGATTATTTCCTCGTTCTGCTAGATCCAATCTGTTCAAAGGCAGAATTCCACAGATAAATCTCAGACATAATGTCATGGTTGCAATATAAATATAAGCTACACTAGTGGCCTTGTTAGCACTCTCTCTTAAAAACTGGATATCATATTTGTTAAATTAATGTAAGTGTAGCAGAGCTCCAAGGCAAAGGGAACATATAGATGTCCAGTAGGGTTATGTTTGGCTTTATAAAACTTCCTGACCCCATTTAGTATTAATTTAGACCACTGCAAAAGTGCAAGGAACAAGAGATGAGGGCATTCCCACAGTTTCTTAGGACTGTGATTCAGGGGATTGCAAATTACTATTCCTGTGGTAATAAGGAAGGGTTAAGTCAGAGCACAGTTTTCTAAATGAATATTCTCCATAATACAGAAACATGCAACAGTGAGCATTGATTGAAGTTCAATGAATACAAACATTTATAAGTGAAGTTTATGTTATATTAATTAAGTCAAGAAGTACATCACCTTGGGATTCTGTGAAGCCAGCAAGGAGAAGAATAGCAGTAGTGTTCTTAGCAAAATACTATTTTATCAAGACAGGTATTTAATCACAAGCATACAATTAGATGTTATACTAGTGAAACAGAAATAGCTTATTGAATATAGGACTAATCACACTAAATCTTCTTGCTCTTTAATACATAGATTATCCTTTAAATTCTGTACATGGTTTCTTACAGTATGTTTTTACAGCATGATTCTTTTGTGCATAAAGTTGCTTGTCATTCCAGAGGCACTCTTTCTGTAATTTTTCACTGAAAAAACTTAGTCCTTAGAAGTGAAGCTTCTCTAATATTTGTTTTTGGACATTTTTTATTAGCACATAAAGAAGCTTTTCTAGAAGTCTGTTCATACTTCCATCTGGTTTTTGGTTTCACAGCTAGCACACGTACTCGAGGATGTGTCCTGATTAACCAGGATGCAGGGATCTAGACCAGTGGTGGTGAGCCTTGGCCTCCAGCTGTTCTTGGACTTCAAATTACCAGAAGCCCAAGTGATTACACCTACTGATCATGGCTTCTGGGAATTTAAGTCAAAGAACAGCTGGAATGCCAAGTTTTGCCACCGTGGATCTAGATAATGACTTTAACTAGGAACAACTCCACTCAAAAGATCACTTTTATTTCATCAGTCCTAATTAAAAACATGCCAGAATTACAAAAATAATATGCTTTGCATCTTGTTATATAAGAGGCAACTGATAATAAAATAACATTGCCAAGAATTAGGTTAGTTATACCAATGGAAAAGGAGGGAAAAGGAGAAAAGGAATGACAATGAAAATCGGTACTAACAGAATGTCCCAGGAAAGGAGATGGGGAAGGCAACTGGTTGAGGTCCCAGACTCCCTCTGAAGGACCAATTATGTCAGGGACACCCCCCTGTTTTTGTATGGTTCCTGCCTCATGAAGGGAAGAGAAGGAAACCAACAAGGGAATCCTCATTATGTGCAGGCATAATGGTGATTGCCTTCAAGCCACTTTATAGAAGAGGGGCTTAGAGGAAGGAAAGCATCCACAGAGGGGACAAGTAGGACATTTCTGAAGGTTGGATTATTGCAAAGTCCACAGTTCCCTTCCCCTGCCTAGATGTTTATGATATGCTGCCTCTAAAACCATGAGTGACCATATCAAAAGCCAGTCATATCTGACTTTAGGGTTCAGTGCTTATCTGTTTATAGCCAAAGAGCCAGCACTGATTGCATCTGCAGACATTTTCATGGACATGTGGCAGGCATGACTAAGCACTGGAGTGCACAGAACACTGTTTAGCTTCCCACCAAAGTGGTACCTATTTATCTACTTGCAATTTCTTGCTTTCGAACTACTAGGTTGGCAGGAGCTGGGACAGAGACAGGAGCTCACTCCGTTGTGTAGTACCTGGGAGCAAACTCCAAACTTCCAGTCAGCAAGATCAGCATCTTAACCTCTTGAGCCACCACAGTCCCTTCATATCAAGAAATAGTCCCATAATTTCCTATTCAAAATCCATTAGTATCACACCTAATCTACCAGACCCTATCTGAGTAGGACCATTCTTAGAGGAGAATGGTACTCATATCCTGGCTGTGGAAGAGCATCTGAATAGCTGCGAGACCTTGAGCAGCTAAGAGTCAACACTGTTTGCTGAGGACCCTATGCTGTCAGCCTTACAAGTGATCCCACTAATCTAGTGGCAGAGAGTAGTTAGGCTACCAAGTTTTGAGACAAGATGCATCTGAGACTGCTCACGCCTCTCCTCCCCCATCCCAAATATTTCCTTTTTTGACTCCAGCAACAACTACTCAGTTGGACAGCTCCCCTGGCTGAGAAATCTTCCTCTACAATTTGGAGTACTGCTGGACAGCTCCTCCACTTGACCCAGGAAACCCAAGCGTTGTTGCTAACATACTGGCAAGACCAGAACACCAGAAGGTGGTACACAACAGAAAGCATATTTCTAATGTCTGTAATACTTAATGCCTGGAGTGGCTTATTAAAATTACACAAAGCCTTTGTATGTCTGTGGGGGTTAAACACATAAAATCTTCAGGCTGAAATCTCAGATAGACTAAATCGAGCCCTTGATCTATTGCTGAGAGATTAATTAGCTTAACTCTTTAAATGTTTCTTCCATAATGTTATTTTTTAAATACAAAAGCATACTAGTTCCTCAATATTCTATTTGCCTGTTGATAAAGACTGAGGAAATTAATGAAGTAGGTTAGAACAGGTAAGTGTGCTTGGAATGAAAATGAATGAATAGTGGGGGGAAATCCAGCTTGTCAGCATCTCTAGCTATACAAGAGTCACTATGTTCTATATCTATTTTACCCACCATTATTTCAGGTAACTGAGAATGGTTTAACATAATATAAGAATAATTAATGAAAAGACAACTTGTATCTTATTGTGATTAATTTTGGGAAGCCCTTATAGGATTAGTGCACTATAACACCAAACTTGGATTTAAAAAGAATGGCTATTTACTACAGGTAATTGAGTTAATGTAAATCCGCAAAGGAAATGTTATTCTGAAAGTGAGAAATGAAAGTCTGGCTTATCTTAATGTCACAGGTTTAATAAATAGAACAGATGGAAGCAATCAAATTCCATAATAGGGCTAGATATTATATACTCTACTTAGGAGCTAGGATGCCTCTGGAAATAATCTAGACTTGAAAATTCAATATACTGTATTGTATATTGTCTAACAGAAGGCCAAGACAAAATAGGTACATCAAAATACTAGCCAATGATACTACTCAAAGGAATCTGGATGGTTCAAAATTCTGTTCTAATTCAAAATCAAAATTAAAAAAAAGGCCTTTGACATGTTCATCTGACATCTTCCTAAAAACTGTCAGCCCTACAATACTGTAATATAAATAACTTCCCAAATTCCCTTAAGTTTCAGAAAGCACTTAACAACTGAAGACTACATTGTAGAATTTTTTAAAAAAAACAAGGAAAGCCCTAGAGTTCTGCAAACCTCTCTGCTGTCCATTTCTCTTCCTCTCCACAAGTGGCAAATGTTTGTTAATAAAATAAAAAGTGAAAAAGTCTTGATGGGTACACAGAAATTGCTTCCCTACAATCCCTACTCTTCTATCATGATTTTCTTAATTGTTAAGATTAGTGTGTGATGGATGAAAGTTAAGGGGACTTGCTAAAAACCTAGAACATTGATGGCGAACCTATGCACGTGTACCCCAGCACAGAGTTTGCCCCTCCCCTCTGCCTAGCAGCTCAATGGAGGCACTTCCTCCCTCCCCCCAGCACAGAGTTCACCCCTGCTCAGCAGCCCAATGGGGATGCTTCCTCCCTCCCCCTAGCACAGAGTGGGGTTTGGGATGCAGTTTGGGCATTTGGTTTCTAAAAGGTTCCCCACCACTGACCTAGAGCAAGCTCTGTAGTCTGTGTTAAATGCTTGCAAACCTCTGTTGTCTACAGGAACTTTAGAAACTGTATTCTCTTTCTCCTAACTTAAAAAAAAAACCAAGCTCCATTTCCTAACAAGTCCTGAGTATACTCAGAGTTTCTGTTACAAAGCAAAGGTTATTGGAAGTAAACTCAACTCTGTATTGTACTACTATTATAATGTAAGCTGTATTATTACTATTTTTATCCTTCCTACTACACTTGGTCAGCAAGTTATGAAGCATAAAAAAATAAAAGTAAAAGTCCCAGGATTCACATCTGCAGGAGCAGCTTCAGTTAGAAGCAGCCCTTGCCTTTGGCTTTTTCTCCTGCCTTGCTTCTCAAATGTGTTGAATCTAGGGAAGCAGAAGAAGAAAAAGTAACAGATGGACTCTTATAAATCATGACAAAATTTAGAAGACTTTAGGTTTGCAATAACTCAGAGTTTTGTTCTGAATCTTCCCATCCTTCAAATTCTTTAGTGTTCCCAGTATGAGTTAATAAGCTAGTTTATGTGAAGCTAGTAAAAGCTTTTGCTAGTGGTAGTATACATTTTTGTTTAGATGGCATCAATTTTTATTTGAGATCATCATGGCGGAGCTGGATAGCTTTACAATTCTTGCTTTTAAAGATAACATCATTTGATATTAAAGATCCCATCCACAGGTCTCAGAATAACTAACAAGGGGATTACACCTGTTATATTATCCTCTGCTGCCTTTCCAAATTAGGAAAACATCTTGAATGGTCTTCTTGTGGTACCCTGAACTTACAGCATCACTACCTGCAGCTATTTCAGCACAATGTTGCCTAATAACCCAATTATGGTTAGGGAATCAGAAGCTAAAACAAAGTCAGAATATATTTCTAGAAATAAATTCCTATTACACATCTGTGGGGGTTTTGTTGTTGTTGTTGTTTGCCTGAAATGACAAAGGACTTACTAGGTGTGGTACAGATGTTTTAATCTAAACCCCAACAAACAGAGGTAGGAAAAGGTGGTCTTTGTATAGACATTTTCCAAGATTATAATGAAGCAAAAACAGATTCCTGTGATTTGCAGGATAAAACACACCATAACCTAACTGCTTAACCAAGTATTTCCAGCTCCTTAGGAATATGGATAAAATAGCCCTTTGGAAGTGGACCGTGTGTATTTTCCTACATAGCTAATGCTTACTCTAAATCAGTGTTTCCCAATGTGGGGCACATGCACCACAGGGGGGCAATTTGATTTTTAAGAGGTGCAATTTGAGAACGAGTTAAGCTTCCTCCAAGTCAGGGATTCACAACCTATGACCTGCAAGCCAGCCCTGGCCCTGACACCATTCCATCTGGCCCACAGTGACAACCCTGGAAGCAGAAGTGGGAGTATTCATGACAGCCATAAATGTGCCCATGCCTGCGCCTTCACAAACATACATGTGCAGCGGCATATAAATCGAAATGAATGAATGAATGAATGAATTAATTAATGTGCCCACTGCGGTTTGCCGCAGCATTTGTGACCAGGGGAAAACACATGTCCAGCCCGCTCACCTGCCTGAGGGTGAGTGGTCTGGCCCATGGCTCAAAAACCTTGAGTACCCTTGATCCAAGTGAATAGGAGTTCAATTTTTGCATAATAAGAATCATATGTCACAGCGGAGAGCATCAGAATTTTAGAGATGCTTAAGTGGGACATGGCCAAAAAAAGGTTGGGAACCACTTCTCTAGATGTATAAAATTCCAGCAATCTTCCAATTCCTGTAGGACGGTGTGGCTTAAATATGCAGATAAATGAATTGTCCTTACATAACCTCAACCTTTAGACACCCTAAGTGTAATAATTTCTATGTCACAAATGGTTGTATATAAAAAAAATTATATTTGTTGAATAATTTTGCATTTTCCTACATACAGATACAATATTTCTTTATAAGAATTTTGCTGCATAATGAACAATAGAAATGACTTATCAGCACCACATGTTACATCCTGATGCATCTTCTAACATGAAAATGCTCAAGATTCCAATCCTATTTAGTTACCTAGGAATAACTCCAGTTGACTTCTATGGGACTTACTTTTTTTTACAGGTATGAATATGTCTGACTTCTGTGAACAACAAACTAGTTTTCCTCCACTGGTTTTATAATAACTCTCTCTATTATAAATTCTACTTATTGGTGTATGAACAATCTGTATCAATTTTTATGCCAGAATAATTAGCTTCCTGATGTACTGACTTACACTGCCAACATAGTGCTTGCTTGTGTTTCTGAACAAAAATATTTTTTTACTTGAATACACTTCTTGTGTCTTGTTAAGATCTGCCAAATAACATAAGTGCAGCTATGCAGAAACCATTTAATCAACAGACTAACTAAGGATTTAGGGAAAACTAAATTACAAATTCAACTGACAGAGAACTGCTATGTATATTTTTGCCTGAAAGTAGCTATATAGATATAAATGTTGAACTCATCAATTAATTATAGGTTTGTGCCATAAAAACGACTGCATGGTTTTAAAAACATGCTAATGAAAAGCTAAGACTGTTGCTTATACCAAGTATAGAGGCTTTACAGATCTGAAAATTATGTTAAGAATCTGAAGTGAGTACACTTTTACAAGTGGTTCACACAGTTGGGGCTGAAGTGGCTATATACATCTCTCTATATATGTGTATTTATGGCAAATAGCTATAGTAGCCTGTGAGTCCGTGACACTTGTACAAGGTGTATGTGTTTATAAGACAGTGTACAGTCATATAAAATATGAAATCATAATGAATCCATATATTGTGTGATATCTCAATGGTTTAAAAACAATGTAAATAAGGGTCTAACTATAACAACCTACATTGCTATCATTTTTTTGCCTACACAGCCTTTTTCTGTGATGGGAGCTTTAGTTGCTTAGTTAGTCTTTGTTTTCTTAGAAGAAAGCTGGTCATGAGAACATCATGGAAGGAGCTATTTAACCTTTACCTGCCATTTGTCTGTAGGCGTAAAAGCAGGTAGAAGGCAGAGAAATTACCTGTGGGAAGAAGGCAAAATGATTCCTTCCCAATTTTTCTTCTTTTGACTGAAGCCTCAAAGGATGTTTTGCCATTCAAAGCAGAAAGTCAAATGGAATGATAGATACAAACCCAAGCAAACCATCATGGGAAAAGACATGTAATACATGGTTTAGATATAGTTACATGTATATATCTAGAAGAAAACCTCAGCAAACAGGGTGGGCTTGCCTCTAAGTAAAAGCACATACTATTTAATAAAACATACTTTTGAAGACAGCCACAAAATGTGTGTTGTTCAATATGCTCACCGTATGTTGCCCCCCAAAACTAGTGTATGTTTGTGTTACAAGAGAGGTATTGT
The DNA here is from genome assembly GCA_030440675.1 of Furcifer pardalis. Taxonomy (NCBI): domain Eukaryota; kingdom Metazoa; phylum Chordata; class Lepidosauria; order Squamata; family Chamaeleonidae; genus Furcifer; species Furcifer pardalis. Next base: position 38,658,731 of record CP126896.1, read on the forward strand.
ATTCATCATATTTTCTAACAACTCACTGAAACAAATAAAGTTTATGCCATTCACAACAACAACAAAAATCACATTACAATGTTTTTGAAGATCATAGGCTGACAGCATTTAGAAGATAGCCGAATCAGAAAGTTTTTCTTCCATTATGAAGCTGACCTCGGATAACCATGTGAACATTTAAAACTAGTCATTTACAGAAGCAGCAGAAAGAAATTACCAAAGGTGAAATCAACCATGGTTAGTCCCAGAGACTTAGTAAGTAAGACAAACAGATCTCAGGTGAGACTTCTCACAGTTCATACACGTACTACAACACCCCTTTTCTGTGTTACATTAAACATCTTGTATTCTGTATTAGCACTGCATGCATCTCAGATCACAGTACCAATGCTACATATTGGCTGTGCAGGGTTATAAACATACTTTTTCTGACAGCATGTGGCCAACACATTTCTGCTATGACCAGAAAAACAAGCACCTCATGACCTAGAACGTAAAAAAGTAATTTAAAAATCTGCATTCCTTTCACACAATGTGAAAAAGAACTGGGAACAAAATCATTGAGAGTAAAAAAATGTTTTACAGTACCTTAAGTAGTCTGACAGATGGCAGAAAGGCAGCATGGCACAGCTTCCGAATGGTCCAGTTTAGTGGCCGGGGGGCATCACTTTGACTCATGACCCTCAGAAATTCCACTGGAATAATGGAGCACAGACCTGACAAAGGACTACAAAACCAGTTTTCCTCCTCCACGGTGACGATATTCCATGTCTATTAGGGATCCACACAGGCACTTCCATAAGACAAATGCCTCCTACAACTTGGCTGAAAAGGCTGGCAAAGTGGATTTTCTGTAGCTAGTGATCCTCCTTAAGAAAACACCCTCCCAGCTTGGAAGCAGTAGTGCTCATGCATACCAAATGTGGTTGAGCGGGAGCAACCAGGCTGCTTGCTGCTGCTCAGGGAAAGGCTGCACCGTATTACAGGCAGGGACAGCCTAGATGCTTTATTATTTTTTTTAAAGCCTGCAGTAAGAGCAGCGTGCTCTCATTCCATCTCTTTGGAGTACATGCCATTTGTTTTGCTCTATCTCTTTATTATGGTGAAGTGGAAAGACAGTATAGATCAAGCCGAGAAAAGGGCCATCCTTGATTTCTCTGGTGAAACATTGTAAAATAAAAAAGAGATATAAAAGCTTTTTAGAGAGGAAGGAAGAGACTGACTTTCAAAGTGAGAAGCACGAGAGAGAAAGATTTGGAACTCCAAATATATAACCTGCTTTGATGTAACGTTAAGGATTTAAATCATCACTGCCTTGATATAATACACTCATTTGATTAGCAGCAAATTGTTAGGGCTGTCTCCTGGCACCCTGCCATTTTTATGAAGAAGTGAGGCTGAAGATGCATTCAGAAGTGAGGCTGAAGATGCATTCAGAAGTGTCTCCCCCACCCTTTAAGGAAACCACGTGAATCCTTACAGATCAATGGATTGCATAAGGCTGAGAACGCTTCGTTTCAAAGGGCATCTCCAGATGAATCAAAAACAGAATGAAACATCAGTACATGGGTTGTATGCTAGCTCCACAAACCTGTATAATGGGTGGAATTAGCCCTGCGACAGATATCTGACTGTTTTCTGTGTATGGGAGTGTGTGATTATGTGCACACTTTATGGATGAAGAAAACAAAAAACAAACCAGTCTCCAAAAAAAAAAACCCCAGTCTCCAGTGCTAGTGGGAAAAGCATATAGCCTTCTAAGAAGTTAGTCCTTTTAAAAAGAATTAGCTGTCTTCGATAGATTGTTTTTTAAAAATAATCAAACATTTAAACATTTTTACAGAAGAGAACATTTTGTGGCATTTTATCGGTAAAGATAACACTCATGCAAATGCAACAAAGAGCACTGACAGTTACTTCTGCCATCTTAATTTGGGGAAAAGCTGAAGCTGCATTTTCCCAGGGGCAAAATATTACAATTTTTAAAATTGCAGATTCTTTTGGCACGTTAAAAGGACTACAGAAGATTATGGCATAAACTTTAATGGACGCTGTCTATGTCTTCAGCTGCTTCAAGGGTTATCTCAGACTGGCAGATTAAGTATACACATACTTAAATAGGCAGGGATTATAAACTATGAAACCAAATGGAACTGAAATATAAGAAACAGAAGTGATAATTACGTCAACAGTGACTAACTGATGAAATAGTAGATGGAATCTGATTGGCAACTTTTACCTTTGTTTGAGCCACAGTGGAACCTTTGCATGAATTTTTGTTCAGCTCTTTGTCTCTGTGATGTTGAAGTTCCTTTGTTTAATAATGGTCAACAAGCCTAAGAGCTCTCACCTCATTTTTTGAATAGGACGAATTCTGATGTCTGATTTTTGAACATTTATTATTTGCCATGGTTGCTAGTCAATTTGTCCAATGCAGATGTAGTATGGGCATCCGCCGTGATATAGTGGATAATTGACTAGGACTTAGGAGGCCTAGGTTTGATTTCCTGGCTGTGCCATGGAAGCTAACTGGGGATGTGGTATTAATGAAACCATTTCTTAAATACAGTACTTCATTTACTTTGAAAATCCCATGGTCCATGGAGTTGTGAAGGATTGGATTCAACTTTGCAACTGAACAAGTCAGTTCTGACTTGATGGCACATAAGAAATGGAGTAGAACAGGGATGGCAATTGATAGCATACATCATATTGGAAGATGGGCAGGTATACCCACCTCTCATATTGCTGAATACATCAGCAGCTCCTGTAATATGGTTGGCAGAATAGACATGAGGACAGAGTTGGGATCTTTGTCTGCTTCAGGGTCTAATTTCTGAGTATGTATCTCTCTTGTGATAGAGCACCGGTGGTGCAGTGATTAAACTGTTGTACTGCAGCCAATACGTAGTACTAGATAACCCTTTGCTCCAATCCAGAAAGAAGGGGCTCAGTCTTATAGGATTGCTGCAGCTACAATTACTGCCCAGACTGAATTCCTGGCTACCCATATTAAGTCCCTAGGAAGTGGAAATCAGAAGAGTAAAAGTCATATATACAGCTTGGAATCTCACCTCACAATTAGTCTCTTGTTAAGTTTTAATTTGGGTCATGGCTGTGTAGGTCTTATATACATACGTATACTTGATCCATGAAAGCTTACAATAAAAATATAGCAGTTAGTCTTTAAAGTGCTTCAGTGTTTTTTATTTTGTTTTGTTTATTTTATTTTGTTTCCTGATATACATAGTGTTGTCCATTGGCTTGGTGAATACACATCCTTGGTAGGATGAGGATCTCATCAGCAACTACAAATATTTCTGAACATCACCTGGACAGGTCATTATGAGATGAGATGGAGGGCACTATTAACTATAGTATGAAAGAAGGTGGCAGCAAATTGACAACTGAATGTATTGATCAACCTACTGGATAAGAACTGAAGAAGCTTTTGCCTAAGACTGCACTTTGTTGGCTGGACTGGTTCAAGAGGCAGCAGTAGGGAGGGGGGCTTTAGATCTTGCAATATCTAGTAAGTTGGGACAGTTTGTGTGGGAGCTTGGTGGTAACATAGTGTCACAATCAGAATCATTCTTTTTTGTTATCTAAGCTGTTTTGTATGGGGCAGGTCTCTCTGAGTGTAGCCAAGATATATGGTTGAACAGCATAAGGAGTGAGTTGTATGATCGGCATCTAGTTGGTCACTATAAGACTATAATCTGGTCCAAAATCCGTCTGAAGTTTTCTGCAAATATAAGGACATTCATGAAAGTGCTGCTCATATTTTCCAGACTGCTGGTCACACAAAGAATCATGCAACTGGCTTTGTGTTTGGCTGCACAAAAGGGAGACCTTCACTTGTAACAGAGAATACAGCTCACACTGCCCTTATGCAACCATGTAAGCCAACAAAATTTCAGCTTGATACTAGATAGTCTTTTGCTACAATCCAGAATGACTCTTCTGTTTTTATGTACACTCCAGTTACACCACCTATATTCATTTTCTTACGATATCAGAGGTTATGAGCTATTTTGCTGATCACATGGAATCTATGGTGAAACTGATACAGTACTTGGAAAATGCATATGTGTTACATGTTATCAGTTAATTTCTGACTTATGCTGACCCTAGTAGGGGTTTTAATGTATGATAATTATTTAAGGAACAGTTTTATCAATGAAAAAGCAAGGGGTTTTCAATGCCGAATGCCAATTTGAACACAGGTCTCCTGAGTCCTAGCTCAACATTCTGGCCACTATGCCACGCTAATTCTCACCAACCATCATCATCTTTCTTTGTGGTAATGCATATTTCTTAATACAGTATCTATTTCTTGGTAAATTTTGATGAAAACCCATCCTAAAGTATAACAGCTATTGTTTCTAACCTGGTAGGAAAAAAGAGTGGCATTACTGTGGCAATTAAGATGCAGTACACATAAACAATATTTATTAATATTATTATTATTACTTTAAACAAGCTACTATGCTTATTCTGTAGATACTGTTTGTCCTCTAGTATTCTGATAGGGTATCTCTGATGATTTTACAATTCTCTGACTTTCAGTGCCTGAAAGAAGAAGGAAAAGGGGTGGGGAGAAGTCATGGTAAGCTTTAAGCGTGGGCAGCATAGCATGCGTGCTCGTTTCCGGTAAATCAGTAGGTTCTGAGACACACAAGTTAACTAGGTCATTTAAGACTGTTGCTTTCCTACTTAAACCCTTGAGATTCTACTTTAGTATTCAATAGCCTGCAGCTGGAACATATTCTTTTATCATGCCAAAGTTATCATGTTGTATTTTAAATACTGTAACATAGGGTAGCTTTTCTTAGTTTTAAAAAATGCTTTGTGTGGGTGGGTGTGTCTAATTAAATTTTCTATTCTTGTTCTATAGAGGTTAAACATTTAATTTGTATATTTTGGCATGAAATATTTTCCTTATGCTCCTGTGTACAGAATGGATCATTTTCCATGGCTTATTCTTAGACCCACTCCGGCCCAGAAATCAAATGTAGAAATTCTGTATCCAGTTACCTGTGTGCAAGACCTATTTCTAAGAGGTTTATGAAAGAATAAATTTAGCATACCTTAAAGAAGTAATTATAATTTTAAAAATCAAAATTTAAAAGTCTCAATGGAAAAAGAGATGCAATTTTGCCTGTTATAATTGAATTCAAAATATAGAGAAAATTGAGCAGAACAGATGTAAATAGAGACTAACTACTTTAATTATAAATCTTTAGAAAAAGCCCCAAGGATTCAGCTGTTTTCATTTTCATTGCATTCTAGACAGTCATCGTGGTACTGTAAAACTACATCTTGTGCTAAAATTACCAAACATGTGTTCTGACTTGTCACTGCCCCCTTTGCCTTCTGTCAACTGTCTTTCCTCTCAAATAAATGTAACTAGGTTTTTCTAATACAGTCAAATCTCGCATAAAGAGCAACTCGCTGAAAGAGCAAATTTTTCTCTGAATGTTTGTTTCGCTTAACAAATAAAACCAACCAAAAACTCACTGAACAAATAAATCGGGGTTCGCAATCCCCCCCCAAGTCACAATTGGTCACTTACAATGGTGTTTCACTTAAAGAGCAAACTCACTTAAAGAACAATCCTGTGGAATGCATAATGCTCTTTAAGCAAGGTACAACTGTACTTAAGTAACCAGAGCATTAATCAATCTGGTTGGCTGCTTTGAAAAGAAACTATTTAATATTGATACAGACTCACATGTGTAAAGGGTCTAAGCAGAAAGCCAGTAAGAAATTTGGAAAAATCTAGCTCCTTCTGTAAAGGAAATTATTCCCAATAAATCTTTGATATCTTCAATGTACTATACAGTTATTCTACAAACTGTAGACTTATTGCACTAAAAGGCTAGCCTCAAACCATAGTTTTTCAAAGACCTGGACAGAAGTACCACTGCATCTGTTATTAAACATTGGGCATGTATACATGTTTTTGGCATTATACAGTCTGTGATTATTTTTAATCTTTTATTTTTTCATTACACTTCATACAACTTAAGACAGCAGGATTAGTATGGTTACTGCCACTAAAACAGCAGTGGCCAGAATCCTCTGCATAATTATACCTACAGAATGCAACTAGGCCTGCTATGTTAAGATTTAGTTCTTATTTTACTGGTGGGTTGGGCAAGTTTATTTGCTTTATTTGTGCTGTTCTATGTTTATAAGCCTCCTCAAGGATGGTTGCCTGGGGTGGGTGGGGCTTGTGTGGTTCAAAGAGGCTGTGGGCTATGCTGTGTAGGGCAACCCAAGATGGACAGGCTATAGTGGAGAACTCCAACTAAATGTGATCCACTGGAAAAGGAAACAATGACCCACTCCAGCATTTTACCCAAAAACAAACAAACAAAAAACTCCATGGACCATATCAAAAGGTAAAAATATATGATGCAGAAAGGTAGGCCTTTCAGTCCAGAAGGCCCAATGTGCTATTGGGGAAAAGTGGAGGACAAGTACAACTAGTCCCAGAAGGAGTGACATTGCTGTAAAGAACAATATCGTATATGAACCTGGAATTTAAGCTCTATAAATCAATGTAAGCTGGATGTGGTCAAACATGAGATGGTAAGACTGAACATCAACATCCTGGGAGTGAACATCTGGCCTGTGCCACTCCTGGAAGCGGAGGTAAAATGCACAGCTGAGGGTCATTTACAGCAGTGTTATGACCATGCGCGGGCATGTTATGCACATGCACATTTTACTACCCTCACTGGCATATACAGTACTCAGAGCATCCCACCCACAGGAAATTATACTTCACATTTGTGAACAGAACTCTGGTCTTAAACTTTAAACCTATTATAAATTCAATTTTATAATTCATTAATTCCTGGAGCATCTACAGATTTTTACAAATTAATATTGCAAGATTATATACTTAATTAACTTCCAGTGTAAAAAAGAACTGTTTCTTGCTGAACAATGAAATGATGCAAGAAGCTTGAAATGGACTATTATTCTAACAAGACTATTTCTATTGTAATTGTTTCTGCAAACGTTTTCTACACACACATACACAGAGTGAAATCCTGTTACTTTGCATGGTAAGTTACACTAAAGTTGTCCCACTAAATCATTGGGGATTTGAGAAGCCAGCTTCTCCATTAATTCCATTGATCCAAATAAGCCTACTCTTATTGTGACTTACTTGAATATAGTAAAGCATTCTATATAGAGCAGGAGTAGAAAAAGTGTGAACATCCAATGTTATATGGCAATGGCTCATGTTCCTCAACCAGCTAGCCTAAGAATGTTGACTAGGAAGGGTGGGAGTTAACAGTCCAGCAACATTCTGAGGGCAGTTCTTTGTCCATCCCTAGCATTGAGTCTGAAACTGCCATATGCCACACACAGGATGAGAGAGAAAAGAGAATACATTTAAATAAAGAGGTCATGTTAACCAAGGAACATGTTCAAGAGGAGGTGGCTGATCCTAGTGCCTCTCACGAAAATCATTCATCTATTCTTTAATCAAAAGGCAACCACAGCACAACTTATTTTATTATTAACAGAAGACAATAGCTGGCATTATTTTTGGCAAAAGGTGACACACAGATTTTTGTACAGCACAATTATCTCAGTTAGAAGGAAAGCATGCTGTTCTTTCGTTTCTACTTGCAGACAAAAACTGGGGAGAATTAATTTTTTTAGAGAAGAATCAAAAAAAAAGAGTAATGTACAGTTTAATATTTATAGTTTTAGATCATAGTGTGTGTGTCACTTCATGGCAAGCTGGGATCCACCTTAACCAAACTCATGCCAGTGACATTTTTCCTGTTTCAGGAAAAGAATGCATTCTTGGATACAATCAATGATGAATGTGAAACTAATGTTGATGGACCTTAGGGATTATTAGAAATCTTCTGAGTGCCCAAACTAAAGAAACATTCCACACCAATATTCCATGGTTCTGCTTTGACAATAATTTACCAGTTTGAGAGAAAAATATTAATTACGGAATTTAAGTAACTGTATTTATCTACAAACAAACTAGCCGGATGTAGCGTTTCATGCTTTAATTCCTTCCATAATTTCTTTCAGAAATGATGTTTTACTTGTGCTAAATCTCACAATATTATGGTAACAAAAATGAAGAAAGAACATATGAATTCAGCAAATGGGGGACCCAAGCTAGCTGTGATGGGAAAACTGGAGGTGGGAATTAGGGAAGCACTTATAGTTGAAGATTGGGAGGGAGAGATGATTATCTCTTTCTTTGTCCCCTCCTTTTTATCTGACAAGTTCTTTTTAGTCTTCTCTGTTTTCCTAGTGAAAGACCCTGAAACTTGGACTCTGACTAAAGGCAGACCTTACAAACATATTCTGATATCAGCAAAGAAAAGGCAATAGACAGTAAAATTAAGCATCCTCCAATTTTTTTTCCTTATAATAGCAAACTAGCAATTCATCCCAGTACTGCATATCTATGAACTGAGCAGGAAGCACATCTTACCTTACCCTTGAGCCCCTTGAACTCTCTCCACATCAGACTTTCACACATTACGGTCATTAGCCAAAACCCTTCTCTACACATCAGCTCCATCAGAGGTGATCTTAGTTACAACAAGACTTAGCTGTTTTTCAATATTGTCTCTCCAGTTATGAAATACCCACCACCACCATAACAGCCCAGCACCAACTTTGCTGTGTTTTATATACTAGGACAGAATTATTTTACCACTTCTAGTGCAGTCAAACCTCGCATAAAGAGTATTTCACTTAAAGAGTAACTCGTTAAAGAGCAGAATTTTCTCTGAATGGTCGCTTCGCTTAACAAATAAAACCAATCAAAAACTTGCTTAACAAATAAATTGGGGTTCGCAACCCCCCCCCCCATTGGTCACTTACAATGGTGTTTCGCTTAAAGAGCAAACTCGCTTAAAGAGCAATCCTGTGGAACGCATTATGCTCTTTAACCGAAGTATAACTGTATTATAATCTCACTGACTCCGAACTGTACTTTTACATGCTGTTCTAATTATAATTAATTATTGCTGCTATTTTTCTTTGCTTCTTACTACTGTACTACATTTATTGCTGTTTTTGTTTTTTTTGTTTCTGTAAACTGGTTTGAACTCACTAATGAAAGGCGGGATATATATTTCAAGGTGGTATATACATTTCAATATATATATAACACATATCATTTTATACTAAAAATAAATGGGTAGACTCATAATATATTTATAAAGTAAGCCTACTTCTGTTTGTATCCATGACAACACAGATTTATTTTCTGGAGCTCCAGATTTTTGTTTCAGTACAGTTTACACAAATAACTTCAAACGGTACTGTAAGATGAAACAGTTCTCTATTATACGTAATTACATGTACACTTCATCTGGAATAAATCCATGTTTTCATACAGATGAACAAGTCATGTATGGTTTACAATCGTTTCAAAAGCATATGGTAAAATGTCCTTTAAAAAAGTGGTATGAAAAAACAAACTACCATTCCCACTGAAGAAACTGCTACATTTTTATCTGTACTTGTTTGTATACTATGCTTGACATCTGATTTAGATTGTAATATAACTAAACAGTCCAGAGGCCACATTTAGCTGCTATATACTAGCCATGAAGCAACTTTGGCTGCATGAATAATGGCTGTTCAAAGGAAAGAACCTTCTGACAGCTTGAAAATGATTGGAAAAAGAAACAGCTGTATCAAATATACACAGCTATATCAAATATACACAGTATATATTTATCTCAGTCAAATCTGTTTACCTATATAGAGGTAAACAGATTTGACTAGTGGTGTAGAAAACCTATGCAAAATCACGACTAAAAGAAGGGCAGAATCTAAGCCAGGGATTCCCAACCTACACCTCGCAGGTCAGACCCGGCCTGCAGTACCATTCCATCAGGGCCACTGCTGCCACTGCTGGAAGTGGAAGTGGACACATTTACATCAGCCATAAAATGCACCCATGTATGCATAAACATGCCTGTGGCTGTCGTAAACATGCAAGTGGGCACATTTATGACAGCCGTAAATGCGCCTGCTTCTGCTTCTGGGGGCGTGGTCTGGCCTGCTGAGCTAACCGAGGGGCATGGTCAGGCCCATGGTGCAAAAAGGTATGATACTTTATCAGGGTCTCATCTTAAGGAATCCTGGGATTTGCAATTTGGTACAATATTTAAAATTCTTTGCTGTGCTGCAGAGGACTCTACCAGAGCAAACTAGCAGAGTGTTTTAAGCATTTCATCACCCTGGATTCTTCAGGATGGAACTATGGCAATTAAAGTGGTATCAGACTGATTCAACTCTGTATGTTTAGGTGTACTCTAACAGATGAAGGCCCTGACCAAGATAATAACTTTGTCAGAGTTACTCTTTGGAGGAAACAGCCAAAATCCTGTTTGGTGGGGTTCATTTGTGTAAGAGGAACAATGTCATTTGCAGTGGAATATTGGCACTGATTAAAAACTTCCTTCTGTGATTTCATTGTGCACCCAACTTTCTTGAATTGTACACACACTGCAACCTCAAAGGAAGTCTTTAATTAACTGTAACTGGAGCCAGTGAAGTTGAGCAACAGGATTTCACCCAGTGAATGACCTGAATGATCTGTCAGCATCAGTTTGAAAATCAGTTGGTTAGAGATATTTGCACACCAGTTGGAATATGACTTAATACCAGAGCTGGTGGCTGACAGGAGAAGAACTAAGAAAATGAGAAGATTGCCACAGTGAAAGATCCCTAGAAGGAAGAAGGCTTGAAGACCAGAGCTGATGAGTAAAGAGAGTGACAAGTTACATTGTAAGGTTGTGGTGAAACATGAAGCACATAGTAAGTCCAGTACCAGAAGATTTTAGGCAGAGATATGATCAAAGAGAACTTCAAGAAGCAGTCTTCAATACCTCTGAACCTTTGTCAAAACTAGAAACAAACAGGCAAGAAAAAGATTAACATACCACATGTCCTTTGATGCTGATTGTGATTAATGAAGGGCTGCTGTAAAGGTTAGGAAAAATGTAGTCCAGAAGAAGAGCAATTTAAGTGAGGAACATTCTTAAACATCAGGAACGGTAACTAAGCACATTGAACCTTGATTACTTAAGAAAGTTAAGTAATTTCATTTTAACTTCTAAAAATAAAATTAGCCAAAACTCTGTTGCTTAGCACAATATATTACGCTAGATCACAGGCACCCAAACTTTACTTTACTTTACTTTACTATTCATATTTGCTATCCCGCCCCAATCAGGCAAGCCCGACTCTGGGCGGCTTACAGCATAGATTAAAAACATATCAATATTTTAAAATTTTTAAAAATTCATGAAAATTAAAACAGTATCGGGGGTATGATCAGAAAGGGTGGATTATCTCTAGACTAGCCACCCCACATGGGATCCCCCATTCCTGGATCCCCACACTTGTCCTGCCAGCCAGGTTTTTAAGCTCTTCCGGAAGGGCAGGAGCTCTGTCTGCAGGCGCAGCTCAGTTGGGAGGAGGACAGATGTTCTTGGGGTGACGCGGTCTCTTAGGTATCCTGGCCCACTACCATATAGGGCTTTAAAGGTAATGACCAGCACCTTGAATTGCACCCGGAGACATACTGGCAACCAGTGCAGCTCCCGAAGCAGTGGTGAGGCCCGAGCATAACGCCCGTATCCCATCACTACCTGGGCCGCTGCATTTTGGACCAGCTGCAGTCTCTGAATGGTCACCAAGGGCAGCCCCAGTAATCAAGTCTGGTAATCAAGTAATCAAACTACGCCCCACGGGCCCAATTAGGCCCATGTATATCATTAATGCGACCCATGGTGAGTACCCGGGCTCACCACGGACCGCCCCTCCACCCGCCCCCACCGCCTGATGTCAGTGGCAGATGATTGTGTTTTGACCCAGCTGCTCGAAGCAGCCTCTGGCTCAGTCCTATCACCTCTGCAGCCTTTGCCAAAGTCGATTGCCATGTTGGGGAAATCTTCAGAGCCTCCTCTGTTTCAAAATCCACAGCGCTAAGAAAGCCCCCTGGTGCTCTCAGAATGAAGTCACCACAGTGTGCCAGGTTTACCTTTCCAGCACCGCGGATTTTGAAACAGAGGAGGCTCCAAAAATTCCTCAATGCGGTGATTGGCTTTGGCAAAGGCTGCAGATGGGCTTTCCCACCCCACCCCCCGATCGGCCTTCCCACCCCAACATGCCTCCCTACCCCCGATAGGCCTCCCTACCCCCCATGGGATTTCCCACCCTGATGGGCCTTCCCACCCTGTGATGCCCCCCCCCCGAGTGCTCCTCACCTTACCTCTCACAGCTGCAGCATTCCAGCCAGGATTTCAGCCTCCTCTCTCGCCTCTCCTATGGCAGAGAGAGAGAGAGATGGGTGGTGGGGAAGTGCTGCAGGCTGGGCTGCACAGGGCAGGGGTTTCCCCTCAATGGCATGTGTGCCAGGAGAAACATTTCTGTGTGCCACTTCTGGCATGTGTCCCATAGGTTTGCCACCAGTGCATTAGGATATGAATTCTCAGACACTGCTTCATTTTGGATGCTGTTCTTTAAATCTTATAAGGAGGTGGATAAGGTATTGAAAACAATTTCCTTTTTATCTTCCTTTGTCCCTTTCCTTTATTATCCCTCTTTTGTTTGGTAATGTTAAATTACTCATTTTAAATAATAATACAAAAATGAAAGGTCTATTTTTGTTGAAAACTTGATATGCCAATAATGGTCTTGCTCTCAAGTGGCTTTTTCTTTATAAAGGATAAAATATACAATGGCAAATGCAAAAGAGAATGTTAAACAAAACATCATAGACACATAATACCTGGTGTTTTTTGTTGTTGTTTAGTTTAGGCTTTCTCACTGGTTTAGACTTTCTCACTGATTTAACCCAAAATAAGGAGAAAATACTTAGCTATTTTGATAGGTGATACTACTTTGAAATCTCTCTGGCACAAATGTAGGCTTCATTATTTATCAGCTATGGCACAAGAATGTGGCTTTAAGAGTATATACTGGTGTTATATTACCCCACCAAAGCTCAGCTATATTGACAGGGAATCTAGTGGAGAAAGTGTAATTGCATAGCCAGTGATGGCAAACCTTGGCACTCCAGCTGTTTGTGAACTTCAGTTCCCAGAAGCCCTGATCAGCAGGAGTGTTGACTTGGGTTTTTGGTAATTGAAGTCCAAGAACACCTGGAGTGCCAAGGTTTGCCATCACTGGCATAAGGGTTTTCACACATCGTGGTCTTATCCATCAGTTTTTAGGAATTGGTGTACATATTTTGAAAACTAGTACTTATGATGCAAAAACTCCACTGAATTTTCATTGGCCATGAGTCTACTGTCTCTATTTCCATCTAATTCCATCCCAAATCATAAAGATTTGATAACATTGGTCTGTTCAGTAGCAAGATCACTAGTATCTGGAAAATGGATAGACAAAGTATATTGACACCGTGTTTGTTTGGAACTGTTTTTGTTAGTAATGAACTAGATGAAGATGGCAAACAGATTGAAATGAACCAAGACAGGACATAGGTCAGTGGTGGCAAACCTGTGGCATGCATGCCAGAAGTGGCATGCAGAAGCCTTTTCCTGGCATGCCACCATAGAGGGAAAGGGTGGGCCCCTCCTTTACCCATGCCATTCAGCTCCTACAGGCAGGGAAGCATGGTGGGATGGTGTGGTGGGTGGGTGGCTCAGGATGGTCACCGGCAGAAGTGGTGGGGGGGAAGTTGTGGGTGGTTTAGGGTGGTTCCACTGCCACTGCCACTAGTGTAGGTAGAGTGGAGGGTGGTTCAGGGTGGTCCCACTGCTGCTGCTGGCAGTGTGGAGGGGAGTGGGGGTCTCATGGCAGGACCACCCTGAGCCACTGCCACCACGGGTGGGACCACCAGTCCGGCCTCTCAACAGTCCGAAGGGGTGTGAACCAGCCCCTGGCTTAAACAGGTTAAGGATTCCTGATCTACAAAATCCTATAGAGTCCAGGCTATCTGCAGAACTGTATCTCCCTGTATTAAATGTCTTAACAGCTAAGACCTTCAAGGGAGGTCCTTCTTTTAGTCTCACTGCCCCTCATACAGGTGGAAGGCAAGACAAAGCCTCTTATATGGCTGCTGTCAGGTTGTAGAATGCCCTCCCAAGGGAGGGGGCGAGGGGAGCCTCTTCCCTTGTGACATTCCAGTGGTTTATGAAGGCAATCCTTTTTTACCTATATCAGAAAACAAAATAAAAATAAAATAAAAAACACTGTAGCACTTTAAAGACTAACTGCTTTATTTTTATTGTTAGCTTTCGTTAGCTTTTTTATCTAGGCTTTTAAACAACAAAATTAGACAGTAAAGAATTTTAATTTTGGATTCCACACATTATTATTTTATATACTGTATGCTTTAATGTGTTTCTAAGGTACCTTTAACTGTATTAAATACTTTCATTAACATTGCTCTTAATGTTGATCTTTAATTGTTCTTAATGTAATACAGTAACTGTTTTTAGCTGGGTTTTTTAATACTTTATGAGATACTTCGAGTCCCTTCACAGGAAGGAAGGAAGGAAGGAAGATTACTCTAATGAGAACATAGACTAGAAAAGTCAGAACCACAAACAAAGATAATCCTTCCATTGTTTTATTCCAGTAGTGCGAACTTTAGTGATAACCAACATTCTCCTCCCCAAAACCCATGCATACCTTTGTAAAAACATACTTTATGAATAATACTTTCCTATTTTCCTTGATAACATGTCCTGCAGCCTTGTTATATACTTTTGGCAATTGTTTATTTTTATTAAATTTGTCTAAAATTTACGTGATTGGTATTACAGTTGCTCAAATTAGGTTATATTAACAATGAGCTGGATCTTAAAAGTCTGAAGGGAAGTAGGAAGATCGTTACTTCTCTTTTTACGTGGTACTAATACCCTCAAGTTTCTGGGTGCAGATAATTAAAGCATGGGTGCCCAAACTTTTTGGGCCGTGGGCCGGGTCATGTGGTTCAAGGGGCTGATCACTATGGCCCAGGGGCCGGATCCGATCCCCAGGCCGTAGTTTGGGCACCCCTGAGCTAAAGCAATGGATCGGTTACTGAACAGTGAAAGACAACTTTTAACTGCAGCATAAACAACTTTTAATTGCAGCATGAGGTCTTTTATCTTTTTCCCTGGGAGGCAATGCAACCATATGATACAAAGAGTTAATCACTTTCCATTGTCTGGTGGCTAATCAGATGAAAGCCAATTGTAGTGAATAAATTAAACATTTCTCTTGCTACTTTGGAAAAGCAGGTTTGGATCCCAACATTAATGGAAAATTGAATGTACCGTACATTCCCACACAATTAACAAATACCTAACAATACATTCTTTGTTACATAGCAAATTTTTACCCAACACCATAATACAAGTAAATTAATGTCCTCACCTACCATCCATGTTGACCTGTGAAGAAACTACTTCAGGTGTAAATTGAAGCTATCACTTTCCCAATGCCTTCCCAACACAGATTGTAATGGTTTATAATGTCACCCAGTTGCTGTTTGTTATAGAATAACAGTGGCACTGCTGTTACCATTTCCTTTAACACTTCGGTTATTGTAATAGTTTTTAACATGAAGAATCATTAATAAGCAATTTAATTTTATTCATTTTGTAATCTTGTCACTAGTAGTGCCATCCAATCCAAATGCCATAAATACCAAGTTACTAGATTTCAATAAAGTACAATGGGTTTATTTTTGCAGCAGACAGTTAAAGGCCTTAAGGTTAATTTTATTCTATGACTGAGATAATTTTCTAGTTATTATACAATGGGCCTAGGAGCTTCATAGACTGAAACTTTTCAGGCTGGCAAAGGCAACATTAGCATTTATACTGCCATTTCAAAAACAAGTGAGACTGAAGTAAAAATATGTACTGAATGAAATAAATGGTATCTCTTCTATTTATTGGTGAGCTAGTGTGATTCAGCCTGAATTAATTTGGATGAACTTTTCTTTCTTTCTTTCTTTCTGGGCCATAACATGCCCAACAAGATGAAAGCTAAGTTGTTTCTTTCCTGATACAGCTTTCAAGGTATTTGAGATATTTAATGAATGCCTTTGACAGTTCCAATCACCACCACCTCCAGAAAGTTTCCATGGCTAATAGGAGATTCAAGCCAGGCCTCCTGAACTCTATCCACTACATCACACTGAGTAGTATTTTTAACTATACTGTACAGTATTTTACTTTTGTATATGCTTCTTTTTGTAGATTGAGAAATTGTCCTTAATAGCCAAAATCCTGTAATTTAGTGTAGTATGTCCAACTTGAGTAGGCCTATCTGGAAGAATGGAACATACAAAAGGATTAAGCTGATGAAAGGCCTTCAGTTTATCTTCTCTTCTGTAAAAAAGACTATTAAGAGACAATGAAATGACATTGATGAGTACTGCATTCCATTGACCAATATTATATCAGAGGAATAGCATTCTCAGTGTGTACACACCTATTCTGAAAAATGCTCAGGATTTATTATTTTATTAGTATTTCAAAAAAAATGTCAGTAGTAGCAACAATAATGATTTCATACTAGATGAAAGTTAATAAAAATATAGATATTTTCCCTACATCTAACATTAAGAATAGAATATGCCAATTTCTTTCTCTCAAATGCTATACAGTATCTACATATCCTTCCTCAGTGTACAATTAATCAAGAATGGAGGGGAGAGGTAGAGGGAAGGGCCATAATACTCCATCATTGGGGGGGGGGCAATGGTTCACTTTCATACATTTGGCAAAGAGTTTGGCAAAATAATTAAATTATTCCTAGCATTAAAATTCACAATACAGTATATAAATTATGTGTATGATTTAATGCTATGCATACTTAGTTTAAATGAAGCTCCATTATATATTTGTAGGATTGCAGTTCCATTTATTTCTGAAAAGCTCTGTGCCAGTGTATTGAAGCCATTAACTTTTGCTTTGTTTCACTTGTTTATACAAGCAAACCTAATCGATTTTGGCCTTTAAAAAATGTAAACTATAATCCAGGATTTTTATTCACACTAAACTCTTCCTAGTTTGACTTGATTTGCCCATTTGTTAAAGGAATAGGCAGGCAATCAAATATGCTATATGCTCGAGCATGTAACTTGTTCAGATTGTGGTTTAATAAGCCACTATTTTTAGTTTAAAGAATGTGAATATAGGACCATTGGAAATATTACTCAAATTAATCCTTATAATTTGTTAGTTTTAAATGTTTGATATATATATATATATATAGTAAGTGAAAATTAAGAAGAGCTAAATTTAGTATATATATATATATGAATAGTAGCCATGTTAGTCTGTGTTTCAGCCATAACAGAAAACAAAAACAATAAAGTAATAGAACAAAAATACTGTAGCACTTTAAAGACTAACTGCTATATTTTTATTGTTAGCTTTCGTGGATCAAGTCCATTTCTTCAGACAAGGAGTTAAACTTAGTGGCATGGTTTATATACACCAAATGATCCACGAAAACTAACAATAAAAATATAGCAGGTAGTCTTTAAAGTGCTACAGTATTTTTGTTTTATTGCTACATTTAGTAGTTGCTACAGGCATAGATCTTTGAAATATTTTGTGTTTTAAGACATGTAATGTTGGTCAACATCAAGGTGGCTTGAAAGAAGACCTCATATATTCACAATATGGTCCTAGATCCAGACATTTCTGCTATCTCCTGCTTATTCACAGTTACCTTTCTGGAGGACAGTATATTAAAAGGGAAGTGAACTTTAAAACTAACCAATTTATTTCACCAGTCTGGCCAGGTTATCTGTTATGGTAATAGAATAGACCTTACTGTCAGTGACTCAAGGCTTGACCATTAGGCAGTGATTAACTAATCTTACAACCCTGAGGACAAATGGCCTTGAGGGCTGAAGTCCACAGGGAAGGGTGATGGTCCCCAAGTGGATTAAATCCCACTTAAATCCATCTTAATGGAGGTCAGCAGCTTCATCAATACTGGCCTGGGGCTGACGAGGACTTTGCATGCCAAAAGAGCTCAAGACCAGAAAGTGACTCACGGAACTGGATCAGTGGTATGGCTGTCATGCTGCAATGTAGAGGGCAAATGGAAAGCTACTTATTATATTGTCCCCAGGACAATCTTCATGGGTGACTGTGATGATGATAGCCAATATTCAGAATAGGATACAGTAATAGAAGAAGAAGAAGAAGAAGAAGAAGAAGAAGAAGAAGAAGAAGAAGAAGAAGAAGAAGAAGAAGAAGAAGAAGAAGAAGAAGAAGAAGAAGAAGAAGAAGAAGAAGAAGAAGAAGAAGAAGAAGAAGAAGAAGAAGAAGAAGAAGAAGAAGAAGAAGAAGAAGAAGAAGAAGAAGAAGAATTTATTTCAGGATGCAACTACATTGACAAATAATGCAGAAATACTCTGCAATTGGAACACATTCTTTTCTGCTGGCTACATGATGTACATGTCAATGCAAATCAGCCTTGAACCTCCCACCACCATATCCATATTTTTGTCCCCACTACTGGGCCTTCTGATTTTTTTGAAATTTAATGCATTCACATTCTAAGACTAAGGGTATGGGGTGGTAGCATTTCTGGGGGCTGAACTGCCCTTCCGTCAGCCTCTTGCTTCATCAGACATAGAAACCACCAGGAAATAGCATCTTCAGCAGTCTGCAATTCTTTATATTAAAAACCATAGCAATAGGCATGCAGTACATTAGCGTATCAAAACAATATACCTACTGCTCACTCACCCTATTACTTCTGAACACAGCCATTTCTCATCTCCTTTCTTCTCCTGGCTGGCCAGCAGCTAACTAAAAAGTGTGGCAAAGGCGGAAAGATTTCCCAGGCCAGAATAAGCCCCCCCCTTTTCTTCCCTGGGACCTGGCAGAAGGGAGGACTCCCTCTCCAGATAGCCACATTCCACTCAGCCTGTCACTCCTTCCCCTCCCTTCAGCCCACTCTGCCTTACACATTTTTGCTCAGATAGTAAAATCACTTAAGCCAATGTGGAGGTGGTTATAGCCATTGTAATTGAACCCTTTGCAGCTTCTGCTAGCTATGCCAACTACAACAGTCATTTAAAGAACAACAGTGTTCTCTTATTGCACTCATGCCTATAATCAGTGGTGGACTGTCTATTTTGTCACTACCCCACCGTGATGTCATTACGTCATGGGCAGAGCCGACGTCATGATGTCATGACGTTGTGAGTACAGCAAAAAAAATAAAAAATGGCTTCCCGGAACTGTGCATGTGTCAAACCTCCATTTGATGCATGCACAGTTCTATTTTTTAGTGTGCAAGTGTCAAACCTCTATTTGACGCATGCACACTAAAAAATAGAACTGTGCATGTGTCAAATGGAGGTTTGATGCATGCACAGTTCTGGAGTGGGGCCGGACAGACGACCGAACTGGTCACCCAGGGGTTTACCACCACCCCGGCAACACCCTCCTGATGGGTGCTACCAGTTCAGGCGAACCGGTCCGAACTGGTAACAACCCATCACTGCTTATAATGTTGTCTCACAATACCAAAACTGCCCATGCACCTAAAAAAATATGGAGCTATCTTATCACTACCTCTTTCAGGACTAGTGAAACAATGTCTTCCTCCAGTTAAGAACTGTTAAGTTCCATTGATATCAACTAGAATAATTTATGATATTTGTGTAACCTATAATACATGGAATGAATTAGTGAAAAAATGGAATTATAACACAATACATTGTTGTCAGCTTAAATGAACTGTTAAAAACCTCTGCCTTACTTTTCCCCTGTGACACTCTACAACAAAGAAACCATTTATTTATTTTTTCCTGTAAGGCCAAACTAATTAATCTATTTGATTCCCTCCATTGGGCTGCCTGAGGCTGTCATATCTAGGTAGTACAAACAAATTTTTCATCTTCATTTTCCCCTCTCTATGAGCTGCTTGCTAGCTAATGTAAATTTTCAATAAATTACTCTTACTGTGAATTATTTTATTCAGTCATTTATTTCCCTCATCAAATATTTATCTGTTTGAAGTGCAACAGCCATACAATTACATTCAGTGGGGTTATGCAGTTTCAAATAAATTCATGTATATTTTATTTATTTTACTTTTTTCCCCTGCCCTATTAAAGTTTGATATTATCAGGAGATAAAAAAGTAAAATAAGATATGTTTTAATTTTAGGAAGTCTGCATCATTTGTGAGCATTGGATTCAGATTTAAGAATTTCAACCAATGGAGCTCACAAAATGTGCACAAAAATCCCGGAATATAAAACAGGAGGCTCATGGTTTCCACCACATTTTAATATGGGAACATTTTATATACTTTCCATTCAAAGTGGTTGAATAAAATGGAGAAAATGCTGGAATTATTTCAGAAAAAGAAATGGGAAGAAAAATCAAGCTGTCTCTTCTACGTGAAAGCAATCCTATGCAACTTTACTCAGAATAATTTCCCTAATACACTCACAATCTTCCAAAAGTATAATAAACATTCGGATATACTTTGAATTAAAATAATTTGAATTTAAACTAATTTCAGACAGTTTGGGTATGGTGTGTGTACCACTTAAAAGTGGAACTATTTTTGGTATGTTCCCCCATCCCACCCCCCAAAAATACAAGCAGAATGAATGAAAAAGTAAAAAAGGAAAGCTTTCAATCTGTGTCACCAGCACAAGCCAAGAGAAATAGTTAACTGGTTTTCAGCTTACTGAAATCTCAATTTCTCTCATTTTGCAAAAGGCACAAAGATTCAACAAAACTCATTATCTTTATTTGTTTTCATCAAATACTGATGGTTTTTTATTTTTATTTTGTGTTCTATGTAATAAATTCATTGTGTACAGAGATAGAATGTGCAGATAAAGATCCCCAGATAAAGAGGCAGGATACAATTAAATTGATGTTAAAACTTGGGGCATATTTATTAAAATTTATTGAAACCCCTGACCTGAGGAGGGGCCTGGCAGTGCATATCTGGTACCAGAGCAGGAGACCCTCATTATCCTCTTTTTAGCCTAGATAGGCAAATCCCTTGCCCCGGTGCAGTGTTGTACCTTTACTGAGTTGGGGAGGCATCTCCACAATTATTTCTAACTCTATACATGTGAACAGATGTTGGCCGCACCACAGAACTGCCTCATGGTGAGTGCCCAACTGATTCACTCAAATTGCACCAGACACCCAGTATTCACTTCATCCAATGTTGCCCTGAGGGATTCGCTGCTACCCCTAACTCAGTATTTAATCAACCACTATAATTAGCCCATAATGCCTTGTACCTGTATAACCAAAGCGGGTTATAGAGAAAAGTATCCAACTTCATTTATTTAACTTCCAATCTGCAGGGGGGGGGATCCTATCCAAACCCCAAAGTCGACCCCTCAAACATAGGCAGGCAGGCAGGCTGGCCACAGAGTCAATGTCAAGAGGTCTGGCCAGAGGTAGGGCAGGCCTTAAAATTGTGTGTCAGGATATCCCTTACTCCTGATGAGCTCTTTACTCCAGAAAAAACCCGTTCTGAGCCCAGAACTCTTCCTATTTTTCTTATACCACCAGGTGGGGACATACTTAAACCTCTGAAAAGCTTTGCTTTGAAGACACATGCAAGCCAGATACCCCTTTACTGGATTAACTTCCCTTCCATTCTCTGACTGCGACTTCCTCTGTCCAAATGGTGGTTTCCAGCCTATTTCTTTCTGAAAACAATTTATTCAGTTTCTGTCTTCTCACCTTGGTTACCATGCAAAATGAAACTGAAGGCATCATTTTCCTGATGTTTAGAAAGATAAGTACAAGCTGGGGAAGGAATGAGAGCAGAGTTAAGAAGAATTGAGCACTGAGGGAACCAAATAGCCTTGTTCAATCCACAACCCTGCATCTTTGAACAGTAAAGTAAGACCACATAGGCACATCTCCATGGGCACTATATTGAAGTAGAAATGTTAGTTCATTCCATTTTCATATTTTACTGCTTCATGGCTCACTTTTGCTAAACATTACCTTCTATAATGACTCATCACCTACCTTCACTTCAGCATCTCATAATTGAACATTTTTCTGTAATTTAGTGCTCAATGACTTTTTGTCCCATTTAGAGAGTGCAAGTAACCCTATACTAATATCACACATACTGTATAATAGAAAATGATTAACTCCAAGATTAGCTTTCATAAATTAGTATAGTACAGAGCTCTCTAAAATTCAGTTATAACCAGAACAGCTATTACAAAAATGATATTATGGGTACTTTAAATGTTATTTTCTCTCTCTTGCCTCCATATGAAATTTGTTCATTGTGCATGTGAAACTAATATTTCACTAAACCATTTCTAAACCAGAATATGCATCATCTTTCTCTGCCTATTGTTAATAATAATTATCATTGCCTAACAGCAATACTGACAATTTTAGCAGTGATATGTTATACAAAATGGCAAAGTAATAACAGTAACAAAAGCCCAATTAAGTTATAATCTTATCTTTGAATTTCTAACCCACCTTTCTTGCCAGATAAACAAAAATATCACAGCATCTGATATATACTTCTGTGTCTGGGGAAAACACAGATTTTGCTGGGGGAAGATGGTTATATGAGGATGAAAAGCTTAAAAGGACACCTGTGATGCTGCTGACTATGACATGCATTAGCATTTCCAGAACAATATCCTCAGGTGTGATAAATCAGTACAAGTAATTTTTGTTTGGACTGACACAATGGAAGATGAGTCTTGTAGGCATGCATAGTGGAAGAGGGAGAGAAAGGTTAAATGTGGGTTTTCCCTTGGACAACTCTGTCTGATCTGATATTGTTAGAAGGCATGTGCATAGAAATAATCAGGGCTGGATTTTCCTAACTAGGCTTCAGCCTAGGGCCTCAAGATCAAGAGGGGCCTATATATTGATATATATCACAGTAATGATGTATTTTATTATCTCTCATGTAATTTACAAACTTAAAAATGGGAGGTGAAAGGGCCACATAAGTGGAATAGCCTAGGGCCTCTTTCCATGTAAATCCTGCCCTGGAAATAATATACAGTGTTACCTCACTAAAAGAGCATAATGCATTCCACAGGATTGCTCTTTAAGCGAGTTTGCTCTTTAAGCAAAACAACATTGTGACCAATTGTGACTTTTGGCGGGGGGGGGGGATTGGGAACCCCGATTTAGTTGTTAAACGAGTTTTTGGTTGGTTTTAGTTGTTAAGCGAGGCAACCATTCAGAGAAAATTCTGCTCTTTAAGCAAGTTAGTTTCTAAGCGAGGGGCTCTTTATGCAAGGTTTTACTATAATTAACTTGTGAACTGCCCAGAGAGTGCACTAAGTGCTATAGGGCAGTATATGTGTGATTGCTAACAGTGTATGGAAATATAGTATTACAGTTGTACCTCGCTTAAAGAGCATAATGCATTCCATGGGATTGCTCTTTAAGCGAGTTTGCTCTTTAAGCCAAACAGCATTGTAAGTGACCAATTGTGTGTGTGTGTGGGGAGGATTGCAAACCCCAATTTATTTCTTAAGCAAGTTTTGGTTGGTCTTATTTGTTAAGCGAAGCGAACATTCAGAAAAAATTCTGTTCTTTAAGCGAGTTACTCTTTAAGCGAGGCACTCTGTGCAGTGTTTGACTGTATAGCAGATAAGAAATATAATAGAACTATGGGTAGTGGGAGGGTAAACAAATGCCCTGTATTTTTGTTGTTGTTCAGTCACACAGTCGATTCCAACTCTTTGTGACCCTATGGACCACTGTCCGACAGGCACTTCTGTCCTCCACAATCCTCCTCAACTCGCTCAGTTCTGTGCCCATCTATTTATTTATTTATTTATTTATCTCTACAATACCATCTAGCCATCTCATTTTTGGCCACCCCCTTTTTCTTTTGCCCCCCACCTTTCCAGCATCAAGGCTTTCTCAAGCGAATCCTCTCTTCTCATTTTATGTCCAAAGTACTTTAGCTTCATCTTTACTATTTGACCTTCTAGATAGCAGTCAGGGTTAATTTCTTCTAAGATTGACCTATTTGTTCTCCTCGCTGTCCAGGGGACTCTCAAAACCCTTCTCCAACACCACATCTCAGAGGCATCTATTCTTCTGCGCTCAGCTTTCCTAATGGTCCAGCTCTCACAACCATACATTGCCACCGGGAATACCATTGCTTTGACTAGACGAATTTTTGTTTGCAATGTGATGTCTCTACTTTTCACTATGTTCCCCAGGTTTCTCATCGCTTGCGTCCCAAGAATCAGTCGCCTTTTTATTTCATGGTTGCAATCACCATCTGCAGTGAGCTTTGATCCTAAGAAAGTAAAATCTGTCATATGTTGGGAATACTTAAATTGCCATAAATGATAAAATAGTGTTTATTTCTTGCTATCTATGAAAATCACCAAAACCCAGCATTCATAAACAAGTATAATCCACTGATTATAACATAGCAATAAAATTTGATAACATATTTTTAAAAACCCGGAAAGTATTTTTTACAATTTAGAAAAACCATTTGGTACTCATTCAGTGTCATTCTTTCCCTCTCTCCCCTTAAGTTGATTAAAACATGAACTTCTGTTTTTGTGTGAATGTAGCAAAAATTTATATTTGAACAGCAGTGTGTAGGAATTGATGCTAATTAAAGGACTGTAAAAAATATTAGCCTCAGAATTTAAACTCCCACTGGAAACGGGAAATAAAAGTTTAACAGATGAATTTTAACATCTATGCTAATTATTTCCACCCTCATTATGGGTTGGGTCAACCAAATCCCTGCACATACTGAAAGTGGGTAATAATGGGACAGTCACAGACTACTATTCAGAAGACCTGATTTCAAATACCCACATCCATTAAAATGCTTGTGTGTGTAAAACTGCTTCTTAAATTTCTCACTTAACTTGAAAGTCCTTTTGGAATCTGTATAAGTAAATTTCAACATGATGGCACATAACAACCAAATCCATCTCCAAGAGAGAATTAATTTATCTGATCAGGGATTTACTAATACAGTACTACAATTCTAAGTATCACTTGTGAACTGATTGTGAACTCTAATGTAACTGTGATTATAAAATGTCCAGAACAGTTAACATTCTGGAAACATGATAATGGAGGTTTTCTTTAAAAAGTCAGCCAAAGAGAGAAATTCTGTTTTCTTTTATGTTGTTTAGATTATGCAGAGAATAGGAATGGGAAAATTAAAACAAAGAGAAGGCCATCTTGATTTAAAACAGACAGACAGTCCCACAAATAATTATTTTCCAAATCAATCTGTGACAAAGTAATCATCATTTTTCTCTGATTCACCAATGAACTTGAGTCTATCACCCCCCAGCATCCCAGGAATGTTGACCCCCCAATTTCCTTAAGGTATTATTTGATCTAGCCAGTATAAACTCCATGCCTGGGGAGAAGGAAGGAATATTTCCCTTTCCTAAAGCTTTCACTAGATTATTAATTGTTATCTGAACACAGCTTCCCACTCCTAATTGGTGTGATTTTTAAATATAACTGTACCCCTCAAACATAATCTTTTCCTTTTATATCTTACATCTTACCAGTCACTCTGTCAAGGAACCCAATTCATACTGTGGCAGAAACAAAAAAGCTCATTTTCAGAGGCATTCAGTTTAACCATTTGCGGTAAGTGTTGGAAAATGAGATCACCTAGTAAAGTTCATCAGATTGGTGTCAACTAATTCATTAGTCGTGCAACAATGGGAATTACAGATGCTTGGCACACAATTGGCACAATTTCTTTAGATGTGCCTCATTCATGCCATTTTAAAGTTGTTTCCCTTGTCTGGCAAAAACAGCACCTCAAGCAATGTTTTTCTAGATTAAGTTGGGGGATGCAATTGTATGTATGTATGTAGGAAAAGAAGTAAGACAAGGCTGCATTTTGTCACCCTGCTTATTCAACTTATACACAGAGCACATAATGCACAATGCAGGGATGGAGGAATCACAATTTGGGATCAAAATTGCTGGGAGAAACATCAACAATTTGAGATACGCGGATGATACCACCCTAATGGCAGAAAGTGAGGAGGACTTTAAAAAGCTCCTGATTAGGTTGAAAGAAGAAAGTGCAAAAGCTGGCTGGAGACTCAATATCAAGAAAACCAAGATAATGGCAACAGGCCCTATCAGTCCCTGGAAAATAGATGGGGAAGAAGTAGAAGCAGTGACAGATTTTACTTTCTTAGGATCAAAGCTCACTGCAGATGGAGATTGCAGCCATGAAATAAAAAGGCGACTGATTCTTGGGAGGCAAGTGATGAGAAACCTGGGGAACATAGTGAAAAGTAGAGACATCACATTGCAAACAAAAATTCGTCTAGTCAAAGCAATGGTTTTTCCGGTGGCAATGTATGGTTGTGAGAGCTAGGCCATTAGGAAAGCTGAGCGCAGAAGAATAGATGCCTTTGAGATGTGGGATGTGGTGTTGGAGGAGAGTTTTGAGAGTCCCCTGGACAGGGAGGAGAACAAATAGGTCAATCTTAGAAGAAATTGACTGCTCCCTAGAAGGTCAAATAGTAAAGATGAAGCTAAAGTACTTTGGACATAAAATGAGAAGAGAGGATTCGCTTGAGAAAGCCTTGATGCTGGGAAGGGTGGAGGGCAAAAGAAGAAGGGGCGGCCAAAAATGAGATGGCTAGATGGTATTGTGGACACAATGGGCACAAAGCTGAGCGAGTTGAGGAGGATGGTGGAGGACAGAAGTGCCTGGCGGGCAGTGGTCCATGGGGTCGCAAAGGGTCGGAATCGACTGTGCAACTGAACAACAACAAAAATGTATGTATGTATGTATGTATGTATGTATGTATGTATGTATGTATGTATGTATGTATGTATGTATGTATGTATGTATGTATGTATGTAATTTAATCATGGCTCCACTTAAGGGCAAACCACTATACTGGGCAGTAGACAAAAAGTATGAACATAAATTCCGATATGCAGATGATACCACCCTAATGGCAGAAAGTGAGGAGGACCTAAAGAAGCTCCTAATTAGGTTGAAAGAAGAAAGTGAAAAAGCTGGCTTGAGACTCAATATCAAGAAAACCAAGATAATGGCAACAGGCCCTATCAGTCCATGGAAAATAGATGGGGAAGAAGTAGAAGCAGTGACAGATTTTACTTTCTTAGGATCAAAGCTCACTGCAGATGGTGATTGCAGCCATGAAATAAAAAGGCGACTGATTCTTGGGAGGCAAGCGATGAGAAACCTGGGGAGCATAGTGAAAAGTAGAGACATCACATTGAAAACAAAAATTCGCATAGTCAAGGCAATGGTATTCCCTGTGGCAATGTATGGTTGCGAGAGTTGGACCATTAGGAAAGCTGAACGCAGAAGAATAGACGCCTTTGAGATGTGGTGTTGGAGGAGAGTTTTGAGAGTCCCATGGACAGCGAGGAGAACAAATAGGTCAATCTTAGAAGAAATCATCCCTGACTGTTCCTTAGAAGGTCAAATAATAAAGATGAGGCTAAAGTACTTTGGACATCAAATGACAAGAGAGGATTCACTTGAGAAAGCTTTGATGCTTGGAAGGGTCGAGGGCAAAAGAAGAAGGGGACGGCCCAAGATGAGATGGCTAGATGGTATTGTGGAGACAATGGGCACAGAGCTGAGTGAGTTGAGGGGGATGGTGGAGGACAGGAGTGCCTGGCGGACAGTGGTCCATGGGGTCTCAGAGGGTCGGAATCGACTGTGCGACTGAACAACAAAAAATTCCGCATACCACCCACAAAATCAACAACATCAAATTAAACATAGAAAGACAAAGAAGAATGGTGGAAATAAACAAAGTAAAATGCCAATTTGTGTAAAAAGTCTGTTCCCTAGCTTCTTATGTAAATAAGGGTTTCACGTAAATCGATGCATCTCCATAGGGATGCATTGAAAAATAAAAAACAGGTTTGCAGTTGGTTTTCAGTAAATCCCTATAGAGAATCGTGTTTTGCATCCCTAGTGGCTATCTCTGTAATTGTAATTCTCCCCCACTTAAGCTCTGCTCCCAACAAACAGCTGAATGCTCACCTAGTCCCTATGGGGCTCAGGAAAACACAGCAAAAGTGACTCCACCATCTCTGCTGCTTCCACCACCGCTGCCACCACCAAGGTAAGTGATTTCTTGAGACTTGGGGGGGGGGGGGGCGGCATGGGGTGGAATTTGTAATTCGAAGATGGTGCTACTGCCATCTTAGAATTACAAGAGAGTAAAACCCCTTACATAAGTTGATCCCCCCCCCATAAATCAGGGCGCCTATTTATGCCAAAAAAAACCTTATGTAAGTCAATTTTACGTAAGTAGAGGCATATGTAAATTGGGATTTTACTGTATACCATATGGTGACATCGCACACAAATCTTGAAATTGTGGACCATCGGATTAATCCCCCAGGAGTAGGCTGTTGTTAAAAGCTTCCTTGCATACTTCTGTCTTTAACAGCTTTCAGAAAAGACTGAAGGACAAGCCCTGTTGCACGTCCATTCCATAAAGATGGTGCCATCACCTACAAGATCCTATTTCTAGTTGAGGCTCTTTTAACCTTTCTCAACATTGCCACTTTGAAAAGCAAGGTCTAAGAGGACTGGATGAACAGGGTAGTTATTCCATGGTGTATAAATCACTCTATTTTGAAGTGGGAAATTATTCAGTTAAACAACAGATACTCTACTACCATAGAGATTGCGGTGGCTTAGTGGTTAAGACACTGAACTTGATAACTGGAAGGTTCGCAAGCCAGCAGCTCTAAATCCAAGTGCTGCATGACAGAGTGAGCTCCTGTCTCTGACCTAGCTCCTGCCAACCTCGAGCCAGACATCCTGGAGTGTGAAGTCATGGGCCCTAGTCAGTATTGCAACAACAAAGATAGTACAGATGATGGTATTCCATTTGAGCTATTCAAAGCCCTAAAAGATGATGCCATTAAAGTGCTGCACTCAATATGCCAGCAAATTTTGAAAATGCAGCAGTGGTCATAGGCTTGGAAAAGGTCAGTTTACGTTTCAATTCCAAAGAAGGGTAATGCCAAAGAATGTCCAAACTATCACGCAATTGCTCTCATCTCAAACGCTAGCAAGAGAGTACCAGAAAAACATCTACAGTACAGTACTTCAGTTTCATTGACTACACCAAAACCTTTGATTGTATGTATCACAATAAATGGTGTCAAGTCCTCAAAGAGGTGGGAGCACAGACCACCTCACTTGTCTTTGAAAAACTTGTAAACTGTTCAAGACAAGATACGGAACAAGTGTTTGGTTTAGAATAGGAAAAGGAGTACAACAAGGCTGTATATTGTCACTCTGCTTTTTAACTTATTTGTTTATTTATTTTTCTGATTTTTATTATTATTATTATTATTATTATTATTATTATTATTATTATTATTATTATTATTATTATTATTATTATTATTATTATTATTATTATTATTATTATTATTATTATTAAGACTTGTATGCCGCTCTACTCAGTAAAAACTGACTCAGAGCCGCTCACAGCATTCACAAATACGTAACAATATTACAATGCAAACCAAAATACACTAGCATATAATATAACAAAACAATTAAATACAGTAAATACTATACAGATCAATACACATACAATATTATAGTGTAATCAAAATACAATAAATAAATATTATCACAGCACAATCTTCAGTATACAATAAAAAAATTCAACAGTGTACAATATACAATACAAGAAAGAGCAAACAACAAGTAAACCCTATACATTATTTTGCCACCTAACTCCGAAGACTCTGGGCGGCTCACAGAAAATAAAACCAATATCACATTTTAAAAACCAATAAAAACCACATTAAAACTGCTACCAAAAATAACCCAAACCCCTACAGATTAAAAGAGATTAAAAGAGGGGGAGAGTGTTCTTACTAAATCAGCCAACAGGCAGGGGTCACCACATCACTGGTGCTCCACATCTGCTTTGCCAGCCAAGTTTTTAGCCCTTTCCTAAAGGACAGCAACTCTGTCTGGAGACACAGCTCAATTGGCAGGAGGTTCCATAAGGCTGGAGCCAACACAGACACTTATATGCAGAGTGCATCATGCTGGATGAAGCACAAACCAGAATTAAGATTGCCAGAGCAAATAACAACCTGAGGTATGCAGATAACACTACTGTAATGGCAGAAAGTGAAGAAGACCTGAAGAGCCTCTTCATGGGAGTAAAAGAGAAGAGTGCAAAAGCTGGCTTGAAACGTATCATACAAAAAACACCAAGATCATGGTATCTGGCTCCATCAATCACTGGCAAACTGAAGGGGAAGAAATGGAAGCAGTGACAGACTTTACCTTCTTGGGATCCTTTAAGATCACTGCAGATAGTGAGTGCAGCCATGAAATAAAAAGACGCTTATTCCTTGGGAGGCAAGCTATGGCAAACCTAAAGGTAAAAGTTTCCCTTGCTGGAAAGCCAGTTGCATCCATCTGTAGGGTTCAGTGCTCATCTCTGTTTCAAAGCTGAAGAGCCAGTGCTGTCTGCTTCTGCAGACATGGTCATGTGGCAGGCATGACTAGACACCAGAGCGCACGGAACACTAGGTAAACCTAGGCAGCATAATAAAAAGTAGAAATATCACCCTGCCAACAAAAGTCCACATAGTTAAAGCAATGCTCTTCCCAGTAGTAATGTATGACTGTGAGAGCTGGACCATAAGGAAGGCTAAGTGCAGAAGATTCTTTCTAACTGTGGTGCTGGAGAAAATTGCAAGGACTGCAAGGAGATAAAATCAATCAGTGTCAAAGGAAATCAACACTGACTTCTTGGAACGAATGATACTGAAGCTGAATCTCAAGTACTTTGGTTACCAAATGAGAAGAGAAGTCTTACTGGAGAAGACCTTGATGCTAGGAAAGATCAAAGGCAAAAGGAGAAGGAGGTGGAGGAGGATGAGATGTTGTGCTGCTTAGTTGATGCCGTGGACGTACGTCTGGACAGACTACAGAGGATGGCAGATGACAGAAGAGCCTTGCATGCTGTGGTCCATGGGGTTGCAAAGGGTTGGACTCAGCTGTGTGATTGAACAACCACAACAAAGCCAGGTTTGACTTGACAGCAGATAACATACATTGTCCTTAACATGTGATTTAATGTTGGAATTCATGTTCAAATTTTCTATTGCATAACATATCGATGCAGTAGAACCAGATGGCTTTCATCTTCTGGATATTATATGGATTGTTTCAGGGAGAAGAATATTCCTCTTATCCCCTGTTCCTTATGTTATCTCTAGTATCTGTGAGTGAATAGTTTAGAGTAATTAGCTAGTAGCAGGGAAGTTGCTTTGACAGTAGGACAGGGAAACCTGGAATTCACTGCCTCAAATTTCAGTATAAGCTGGAAATGAACTTGGAGGTCTTAAGAGTTCTCCTTTCATTTCGACAAGCTCTTAAAATCTTCTGAAGGTCATTTCTTAGTCTGAGTAGAGATAATTTTAAGGGCATCAAAAAAATTAACTTAAAGAGGGGAAAAGTGCAGGTTTTCCACTATAACTGCTGCTTCAAAAGAATCATTGAGCAACTGGATTTTTTGTTAAACTTTATCCCCCAAACCCCCCAGTGTTTGAATGCAAGTTAACTGTGTAATAAATACACTTCGTTCAAAAATATTTTTTTAAAGCTATGCATCAGTTTGAAGATTAGTGTAATGAGCTCCCCTATTTCCTAACATCCAGACCATTATTTCTCTAGAACTTTGTGTTAAATCAACCCATATTCCACAAGAACTTCTTTCTTTGTAAGGGAAAAAATTGTGCATGTTAAAGTTGTTTTCCTCAAGGGAACCAATGTAAATGTGCATATGGCTAAAGGAAGACATTGCAAGTAGATAAATAGGGACCACTTCGGTGGGAAGGTAAACAGCGTTCCGTGCACTCCGGTGTCTAGTCATGCCTGCCACATGACCATGGAAACGTCTGCAGAAGCAGACAGCGCTGGCTCTTCGGCTTAGAAACAGAGATGAGCACTGACCCCTAGAGTCGGATACGACTGGCTTTCGAGCAAGGGAAACCTTTACCTTTACTAAAGATGGAAGAATTTTATTTACCAATGAGAAACGAAGATTGGACAATTTTTTTTTAGTTGCAAAGGGCTGTTAAAATTTGTAATAAAAACCCTGCTATTCTAAACTTAGGTGGTGATCTTACTATTTTTATTTGCAAACTATGGGTTCTATTGTATTATACTTCTCTTTCTGCTTTATTACTTCTTTTATTTTTCTCTATTTCGTTGGAAGTTTAAGATTCTACTTTAAGGCATTTCTAGTTCACTATCTAAACACACACACATTTTTTTCCTTTGTTGTTATTTCTACAAATATACTCTAAAGATTTGGTAGAGGGAAAGGAAGAAAGATATAAAGCCAGGCAACAGGATATCTAAGCAACAAGATCCTTGTATTGTCACTCAGGAATTATTCTGATGCCAGGATTCTGTACTTGAACAATGGAAAGTCCTACAGGAGGGCAGGATGCTGTTCCAGTGCAATGCCACTATTAAAAATGAAGTGTATCTTAGATATAAAGGCTAGAAGAAAGTAATCTGTTTATCACCTCATGAACTGGTTCCCTTAGCTTGACCTTATATTAATAACTATATACACATTACCTCTCATCCATGTAGAAAGAACACTTTAGTATCCCAGGAGTTATGTTTTGTTGCAGAAGTAAAATAGATCGATACCTACAAAGCAGGCATTTTAGGGCATTATCTGTGATTTTCAACTTCCACCATGTACAATTTTCTTTCCTTCACAAATTTATCTGATATGGTTTTCTTTCTCTCTTATACACACATACAATTTATAAAATCTTGTTAAAAATACCTAAATGGGAAAATGTAGCGATTAAAACTAGCAGCCAATCAGCACTACAGGAATTGTTTCCCTTATGGAAAGCAGGTGAAACTGCTGTTAAAAGATTACTCTCCCAGTCTCTTATTTCTTCGTTTTTGCTCTTTCTAATGTCTTTATTTCATCCTCAATTAGCTCTCTTGCTATAAATTCTTTTTAGGGTCATACAGAAAGCATTATACCTTATAGTGATGTCAATACCGGAAATTTGCAGAAAAGAGAATGGAGATTAAGCAAACATTTTACTTCTATAAAGTGAACAAAAGAAATCTTCACTGGGGCCAAAAAGAGGAAAAAGCTGCTCAGAATTGATAGCAGTAATTAAGAAGGAACCTTAAATAATCATCAATCATTATTAAAAATCAATTTATAGTAATGATTTCAGCATTTGAAAAGAACACTAATTTTCATTACAGAAATACTTGTGTCTAGAACATTTTGCTGTTATTATTGCCTAGGCACCTAGTTTTTTATCACTGCATTTGTTTGGTAACCTACTCTCCCAAATTAAAGTGACACTTGACTGCTGTTCCGCCAAGAAATGTGGATATGGTATCCTTTAGCCTTCCCACAAATTGAACATCTTACAGCCAATAGTCTTTGTTGCTTAGTATGTATGCTTTGAATTGCAGCCATAGCATAAAAATGAGTAGTAGACAGAAATACTAGAGATTGTGGTGGCTTAGTTGTTAAGACACTGAACTTGATGACTTAGTGCTGCACAACAGGGTCTGTCCCAGCTCCTTCTTACCTAGCAGTTCAAAAGCAAAAAAGATAAATAAAAAAATGCAAGTACATAAAGTGGTACCACTTTAGTGGGAAGGTAACAGCATTCCCTGTGCTCCAGTGTCTAATAATGCCTGCCTCATGACCATGGAAACATCTGCAGATGCAGACAGCGCTGGCTCTTTGGCTGTAAATTGACATGAGCACCGCATCCTAGAGTCGGATATGACTGGCTTTCTAGCAAAGGCAACTGAGTATACTTTGGGCAGAATCCTGCTGTATGTTTTTTGCACCCTAGACAGCCTTGGGGTGGGGAAGAGGGAGCTTTTAAAAGCCAAATATCACCATCATATTGCAGCTGTGGTTCTGATCCATTTGGTGGTGCATCAGTGTGGGTTTTTTTTTACTTTTAAAGCCTATCCCCCTCCACCCCAAATTCCCCAAAGACTTTCTCAGGGCAAAAGGAATCCTGAAGGAACCTCAGAACCTAAAACAAGTTGCGGGGAGAAGAAGGTTATTAGTTAATATAAATTAAATATTTCTGGGACTTGACTTGAGTCACGCCTTGCACAACAGGTTTTGCTCAGGACATTTTCTTCTAAATGCACTAAAATAAAAATTAAGACTGCCCCCCCCCAAGACCTTTGAATATGACACAAATCCAGTCTACCTCACTCCCTATATAGAACATCATCAGTGATATAGATGAGCCAAAATTAAAGAATTGGCCTTGATAATACTACTTTCTACTAACAGCAGGTTTTCAACCCAGTCCTCTGCCCAGTTAACACAGCTAATCTCTACTAGTCCAGCTGATTTGATACACTAATGAAGAAAATAAGTTTTCTTTGCATTGGATTTAATCCTGGGCAAGTTTAATTATTATTTTTTTTCTTTTTAGGTACTCAAACAGTACTAACTTACAGTTGAAGCTCACAGGACCATTTTGTGGTGTATCCCATTTTTATAAACTTCTATTATTATTTTTTTAGAAAGTACTTCCTGCAAAGTTAGGAAGTCAGTACTGTACCTTATTTTGGTGTGGTTCCATTTAACATTCACACCAATACATGTTCATTCATTCTAGTTTTTTATTATTAAAAATTGTGTATCCAGTTTCAAATGCAATATATATAGGTCACCCTTGCTAAAAAGCCAGTCGTATCTGACTGTAGGGTTCAGTGTTCATCTGTTTATAGCCAAAGAGCCAGCACTGTCTGCATTTGCAGATATTTCCATGGACATGTGGCAGACATGCCTAGACACTGGAGTGCACAGAACACTGTTTACCTTCCCACCAAAGTGGTCCCTATTCATTTATTTACTTGCAATTTCTTGCTTTCAAACTGCTAGGTTGGCAGGAGTTGGGACAGAGATGGGAGCTCACTCCATCGTGTATTACTCAAGTATCCAACTCTGACTTCCCAGTCTTCAAGTTCAGCATCTTAACCTCTTGAGCCACCACAGTCTCTCCCATAATATATATTGTAGCAGATATATATATAGAGAGAGGAGATGTATATATTTCTGGAGTTTATTAGAACAAAAATGTAATTTTGTGCATTAACAAATAACAGTGCTTTGCTGGGATCTGGCAGCAAATACAGCTCACCCCCCTCTGAATGATAGACACAGAGAGAGAGAGAGAGAGAGAGAGAGAGAGAGAGAGAGCAATCCTAGTTAATGTGCATTCATCTTTGCCAAGATAATTTGTCTCTTTGAAAAGAGTGGTGTTGGGAAATATCCCCAGTTTCTCAGCAAGTCATACCCTGCCACAAAGTGTTATGTCACATATTTTGTCACACAAGAAATGCCCTTTACCTGAGGACAATTTAAAATCACTAAAAATGTCTCTCCATATGTTATTCTGTCTCTCCATCCCCACTCCTCTGACATAGTTTCTTGCGTGCAATCATGAGTGCAACTTTTTCATGTTGATCTTGGAGTCCACCTTGAAAGTGAGACAGATGGCCCAGATGCAAGAGTACAGTTATTCTCTTGAAGGGATTTTAATGCAATTAGGAGGCACTGACACCATACAAAAATTGTAAAAAAAAAGTTCATTATTTATTAATTTGCTGCAGCACAAGACAAGGAAAGCATAGTTATCAGAGTTTAGGTTCTTTCCTCTTTCATTGGCTTGATCCTGGCCTTTGTTTATACTGCTTGCCAATCCAAACTGTCCTTCAGGAGTTCTACTGGAACAAGATAAAATGCAAGGTAAAGATAAAGGTTTCCCTTGCTCGAAAG
Source organism: Furcifer pardalis (assembly GCA_030440675.1). NCBI lineage: Eukaryota > Metazoa > Chordata > Lepidosauria > Squamata > Chamaeleonidae > Furcifer > Furcifer pardalis. The sequence goes on from CP126896.1 coordinate 38,694,599, forward strand.
CCAGTTGTATCCGACTCTAGGGTTCAGTACTCATCTCTGTTTCAAAGCTGAAGAGCCAGCGCTGTCTGCTTCTGCAGACTTTTCTGTGGTCTTGTGGCAGGCATGATTAGACACTGGAGTGCACGGAACACTGTTTACCTTTTCACCAAAGTGGTCCCTATTTATCTACTTGCAATTTCTTGCTTTCAAACTGCTAGGTTGGCAGGAGCTGGGACAAAGACGGGAGCTCATTCCGTCCTGCAGTACTGTTGACCTCCCACCTTCCAGACAGCATCTTAGCCACTTGAGCCACTGCAGTCCCCTTGAATACAAGATAGATCTCAATTAAGTCACATTAGCCATATGGAGGAAAGAGGAATACCATGAGATTCTACTATATGAAACAATAATTGTGAAACTAACTGTTCAGTGTCTTAATTCAGAATTAGTACATAAATTCTGCACTGATGTGGATGACTTTATTGCTACTCTTAAGTCTTGGTTAGATACATGCTAGAGTGAGGAAGAATGGATTGTGTAGATCCATCCATCCACTATATTCTATGTTCTTCAGAAAAATCTTTAAGCAGCTCATTGAAATTCAAGAAGCCAAAAATGGGCACATGGCTATTAAAGGAAACAGTAAATTTCCTGGTGAAAATGTGAACTAGAAAAGATCTGTGTCATCAAATGGCTAAAGAACAACAACTTCTTGTTGGCTGTATAGGCAAAACAACACCAACTTTACAACATCGAAACAGCAGCAACAGCACACTGGATCACTAGGTAATAATTTATAATTGACTGTGGTTTGGGTATAATTGGCAAACCTAGTGTATAATGAAATTGAAATCCTGCCATCTGGTGGGGAATGCTTGAAGGTTTACATTCTCTTTGCCACCCCACACCAGAACAGACAGACACTCTGGTTGGGATAAATCAGGGCCACACTTTATTGTTGAGATCTGTAGAGTAAGCAACTTGTCTGCAGAGGGGCTATAGTGCAGGTTCCTGGGATTGACCAATGGTATTCCTCCTTACCCATTGTCCTTTCCTCACAAGATGATTCCCAAGCCCCAGGAGTGGTCAGTCCTTGGACAGCCACAGTCTCAGGCAGCCACTACCCCCGTGGCCTTCTGGCTTTGGACAGTAAGCACTGTTAGTGGACAGCCAGGGTTCCTCCCCACCCAGGGTCCAAACCTCTGGATTCTGTTACCCTGGTTGTTAACCACCCAGGGGCCTGCTCCTGATGCATTTTGGGAGATCACCAATCTACGTTTGTCTCACACTAACCGCCATGTGTGACTGGGGAAGATTTCCATGCGTCAAATTTCCCTTTCGTAGCAGTGTGGGGTAGGCGAAAAAACACAGTTCCTGGTTGCCAATCTGGAACTAATGGGGGAAATTCCTACCCAGTCCCGAAGCCACCGGCTAGACTCACACTGTTAGTATGGGTTGGGTGGGTGGTCCAGATCCTGTGCTGAAAAGGTGAGGTAGGTTGCCTGGCTCTTAAGGGGCCAGCCCTCCCCTGACCCAGCATGTCATTCATTCCATCAGGTCCAGGGGAGGGGTGGCAAAGCCCCCCCCCCCCGCATGTCATTGTCGGGTGGGAGTCCTTTGTCAGGTCACAAAAGGAAGTTTGTGGAGGAGGAGGGGCGAGCAACTAGCTTCCTGTGGAGGCAGATTTCAAAACGCCATTAAATTTTCTGCTGTTAGTCCAACATGTATCTCTACCTAGCACCACCACAATGTGCTATGAACTTTTATTAATCTTATGCCTGCCTGAAGAGACCTATTCTCGAAAGCTTGCAACATTTTCTTTTTTAAGTGATCCAATAAAGAAATCACCTTCCTCATGTATTTTCTGCATTTTTATGATTGTTGGTTGTAAACCACCACAATGGGAGTAATGTCATTGGCAGCAACAGATTGCTGCTAATTAGAGAGTTCCTACTTCTGTTATGAATTGTGCACAAATCAAGGGCAATGAAGCGAAGTTGCACGCAGTCAGAAACTGAAGCATGAGCTTTTTAATCAGTTGTAACCTTGGGCTACCAGTGACATCACTCCTGGGAACAAGGTACTTATTGTTTTATGAGAGTTTCAAATTCTTTTAAAAAAATTTCCAAGCAAATCAACCAACTAGGTGAACAATAAGACCATGAGTAAAAACAAAATACAGTAAAACATCGGATAACGCTAAAACTTGGTTCAATGTTATCCGATTTTTAGTGTTATCCGATGCATGTTAAAATCCTATGGGATGGATCGGAGAACGTTAAAGCTCCATAGAGATGTATTGTAACCACACAGGCTTTAGCAGTTGTTATCCGATCCATCCCATAGGACCTAAACGTTATTCGATCCAATTCTTCTCCCCAGATTACTTATCGTTATGCGATTTTAGTGTTATCCGATCCAATCATTTTACTGTATAAGACTTTAAGCACAATGAGTCTGACACTTTTATATTTTTTGAGAGCATGTCTCCTGCTTAACATTATTCTTCCAAAAGGTCTAGGGATTTAGTGAAATGTGGCTAGAAAGATCCCTCTTGTTTTATCTTTATAAAGAAGAGGGATCAATGCAGTATTCAAATATGACCCCATCCTTCTTTTCCATGGGCTGTTTTTAAAGCTTTGTATAGAGGGACTGCTGTGGCTTAGTGGTTAAGATACTGAACTTGATGACTGGAAGGTCAGCAGTTTGAGACTCATGTCAGTGTCCCAACTCCTGCCAACCTAGCAGTTTGAAAGCAAGAAATTGTAAGTAGCTGAATAGATACCACTTTGGTGGGAAGGTAAAGAGCTTTCAACAGTGTTTTGTGCATGACAGTGTCTAGTCATGCCTGCCACAGGGCTATGGTCTGCAAACAGACAGCGCTGGCTCTTTGGCTATAAACAGAGATAAGCACTGAACCCTAGAGTTGGATACAACTGGCTTTCGAGCAAGGGCAACATTTACCTTACATCTCTTTATCAGTTTCAGTGTTATGTATATGTAGAAACATTGTATCATTCACCAAAGAAATGTTTCTTGACTCCTTGACTTTCCTTTTGAAGGTAAGGTTCTCTTCTGGTGTAGCTGTAGGAGAGTCATTTGTTACCATGTCCAGGAGATTAAGTCTCTGGAGAGAGAGAAATGGCCAGATATTGTAAACACATTCTGGGAGCCTGACCATCTGCTAGCAGTCAAAGCCTTTTTCCCTATCCTTTTCTGTCTTTCCCAGTTGCATGTAAAGTGCTCCAAATTCTGATCTCTGAGTCAGCTGTTTAAATATCACACTCATTAACTTCTTTTGCTTAGCACTCTCTAAGCTTCTGAGCTCTGGGGCCCATAAACTGGGGAGAGAACACATGCAGAAATATGGGAGCAACATTAACTTGCAGATTCAGCCCTTTAAAAGGCATAATGATTACCTGAGCATACTTTTACTTTGTAAATAATAATAATAACAACATCCACACTTCTTTCCAATTGACCTTCTTCAAAGGTCATGCATGTTATCTCCAAGACTTGGATATAGGAATCATTCTCAGGTCATAGCAGCTAGAGGAAGTGGAGAGGTTTATTTGGGCAGTGTGATCACCCGAAATGGAGATGCAGATGTGAACATCAAATGCTGCCTGAGACAAGCAACAGCTGCCTTCCATAGAATGAATAGGATTTGGTCCTTGCCATCTATCTCACTGAAAATTAAACTCCATTTGTTCACCTCCATAGTGACCCCAAGAGCCATCTGTGCCTGCAAGACTTGGAAGGCATCAGCAGGTATCAACAAGAGACCTGATGTCTTCCAGCAGAAGTGCCTCTGCCAAATTTTACAGATTGGATATTTTGACCATATTACTAATGAGGAGGTGCTTCGAAGGAGTGGCTTATGCAAGTTACATAACATTGTTGCACAGAGAAGATTCCAAATGGCAGGCCATATTTTTTGTATGGAGAAAAACAGTATCCCTAAGGTGGCAATAAGCTGTGCCTCTCCTAATGATAAACAACAACAAGGAATACATGGTGAAAAACTTTCATGACAGCTTTAAAGCCCCTGAAAATGACATGGGGGGGATGCCAATGCACTCGCCCAGGATCAAAACCATTGGAGAACCCTTGCTGCCCGATAAGCTACATAGCATGGGAGGATCTAAGTCTTCTTCCTAACAAACTAAGAAAACTTGTGTTTATTACAGAAGTACACTTGCCATAGGAAAGATGAGAGAAGCCATAGTTTTACCTGAGCAAGCTGAAGAGGTCTCTAGATAATAAAGGCAATATGTTTCTTCTGTAGAGGGACAAAAGAGGTGTGAGAAGGAAGGAAGTGACATCAATAACACCCACACTAGCAATTTAAGATTGAAGGAAGGTCAGCACAAGTCAGAGCAAGTAAAGGGCAGATTAGAAAACCCAAGGAAATCTTCTCACTGTACTCCTCCCCCTGTGAGGACATATAAGCAGATTTTCATTTGGTCATTTCCAACAATGACTAGGTCAGTGATGACAAACCTTTAGGGACTGAATGCTCAGACTGCAACCCCAAACCCAAGGAGGTGGAGGAGATGGCACGTAGGCAGACATGCGTGTGCACTGCTCAAGGTGCACCGGCACTGTCACATTGGTATGTGTGCATAATCTCTCCATAGAGCAACACACACACATAAACCCTCATCACTCCCAGAAGTGGAAGTAAAATGCACCCATACGGTTCACCATCATGGGTCTGGATGGTGCGTATTGGGGAGGATGATACAGTATTGCAGTGGCATAGAACTGGGAAGTACTTGGCATATCTGTAAACCTTGGCTGAACAGATTGTCTTCTGCAAACCTTCTCCTTTGGTATATTCAAAATAAAGCTTCTTTTTCGCACTTCAACTGTGGACTCCAACTCAGTGCAAAACTTATTTATTTCATTTCATGAGCTGGAAATTTTATCTGCACTGTAAGTGAACAAAAACTGCAATGCAGTTGAATTAAGGAACACAAAAACCTCCAAGCGTTCAATTGAAGCAGACATTTCCTCAGCCCCATGAGAGCTACTGTTCACAGCAGTCTATGTGAAATAAGCCTCAATAATTTGAAAACATTTACAGAATTGCCAACGCTAATATAACAATAAATGCATAATGCAGAAGCACTCTAATTTAGCTGGTTTCTTGCTTCAGCAAAACACAATGCACCATACATAAGATGATCTACATTGTTCTGGGAATACATGAACTTGTGCTATGCAATAAGCAAAGGAGGAAGATTCAAAACCACACTAGAGCCTTAACCTTCACTGATTTACAAGAATCCCTTGTTTTATGTGATAGGAAGAATGTGTCAGTTGCCTATGCAGTGCAATCCAGATGTGTTTCATTGCTGACACAGGAATTGTTCTGTATTTTTGAGCATGCACTATAAATATTATAAAGTAACATAAGATCTTACCTTCTAGTTGTACATATCCGAGTACAGAAGTATATCAGAATTAAATGCTTCCATTTCCCCATCTTTCTTGTTCTCCATACTTTACTTGGACCAGTCCATTAAATCTAGTATTTATGTATAACTGTTTAATACAGTTTACATTCTGTAAGCACTGAAGTTCCCTTTGCTGCCTTTTTAGAGCTCATATTTATTCATCTGAGAGCTATAACCTATGCTCCATTATGTCACAACTGTCTGTGTCCATATTTCCAGATTCTCATTTGTGCTTAAGAGAGCATATTGTCTTCCCTCCATAAAAGGGATTGTTCAAATATGTGAAAAGAGGCTCACTATGTGTCAGATTTCTAAAAAGATATTCCATTTTCAGGCCTTCCTTCTGTCAAGATCAGCATCTTAACCACTAAGCCACTCCAGGTCCCCAGGTCCAATTAGATGCAATTATAAGTAATGAACATGAAATTTAATTGAAATCTACCCTTCTATAATTTAAGTTTAGCAGACACAGTTCTGACCTCAGAGGGAGCAGAAAACGCATCTTTCAAATTTTCTTCATTACCATCCTTCAAGTTATTGTGAATGCTCTTTTCCCTTGCCTCCCTTCCCAGTTCTCCCATTCTTAGTCCAAACATACTTGAGCTTTTGTTCTTAGGACTAATTTTCTGTACCACTGATTAAGGAATATGTATAATGAATAGGTTAAAAAAATTTTCACTCTCCTTATTAAAAGTGCATCTTGACATACTGAGATTACTTATTGAAAGTAATAAGTACTGGTGGGGTATGTGTGGGGAGTGGGCCAGATGGCCAACTCGGTTGCCTGGCTTTTTAAAATATCCCACCTCTCTCCTTGGTGTTTTGAACTTGAATTTAATTTTTATGTATTTGTTTTAATTGTTTTTAGTTGTAAAGCCGCCCTGAGTCTTCAGAGGAGGGCGGCGTACAAATGAAATAAAATAAATAAAAAACATAGTCAGCTGGATTTTTTTTTCTTCCAGGATGACAGTACAAAGACCAGCACTTTTTCATCATCAACATTAAAAAGTGGTGGACTTCTTGTATAAATTCCACTTCATATGTTTTAAAAACCATAGTAACATAAAAATTATAAATGCAAAAAAATGCATAAAACATTTCTGATCTCCCCTATCAGACAAAACTGTTTTGGATTTTTAAAAAATTCTCACCTGGATAAATGAAGATTTAGATCTCTAACCACTAACAATCTTTGTTGCCCTCCTCTTAAATTGTTACAATTTGCCAATACATTAAGTAGTATGGTCTACTCTATTATCATAGCAGAATAACCTGGCCAGACTGGACTTATCCATAGCAGAATAACCTGGCCAGATGAATTAGAAACCTTTGACTTTGACAATGAAGAAATTGAGACAGTGAAAGATTTTGTATACCTAAGTTCAATCATCAATCGTCAATCAAAATGGAGCCCGCAGTCAAGAAATCAAAAGATATCAGAGACTCAGAAGGGCAGAAATAAATGATCTTGAAAAGATCCTTGAGTGTAAGTGTCAAGAGTTGTAAAACTAAAGGTATGGAAGAGGATCCTTCTCTGGCCCTCAGCAGAACTGCTTCAGGAACCCGAGTTAGTTGCTGGGCTGCCCACATGTTCTGGCCAGGGGAAAGTTCTCTGTCCCTCCTACTCCAGTCTGTAATCGGAAAGCATCCTCCAGAAGAGATGGACCTTCAGGCCAGAACCTGCGTGTGCCTGCCCTTCCTTTAGCTGACTTCAGCACCTGATGTCTGCTCTAAAAAGCTTAGAACCCCAAAATGTTGTGTGAACATTAAAATTGGCTTTAAGAGAAAACTTTATTTTGAGAAACAAAAGAAAACAAAAAGGGTGGAACACTTAGACAAAGATTAGGATGTTTACCCACAATGGACTCTGGGGTGGGAAATAAAACAAGCCTAATTAAGCCAGCAGTTCAATTCCTGAGTACTGCAGGACAGAATGAGCTCCCGTGTTTGTCCCAGTTTCTGCCAACCTAGCTGTTCGAAAGCAAGAAATTCCAAATAGATAAATAGGGACCACTTCGGTGGGAAGGTAAACAACATTCTATGTGTTCTGGTGTCTAGTCATGCTTGCCATATGACCACGAAAACATTTGCAGAAGCAGACAGCACTGGCTCTTCTTCGGCTTTGAAACACAGATGAGTAATGAACCATAGAGTTGGATACAACTGGCTTCTGAGCAAGGGAAACCTTTACTTTTACTTAATTTAGCCAAATAAAAAAGTATAAAACCTTTCTGTACACAAAATTAACCCAAACTCAAAAGAGATCAAAGTAGAAGGATTTCGCCTTAGCAGCTAATTGTGAGCGAGACAATGCATTCTTTCCCCTTGCTAATGTCCCCTAAAATATCCTGAGCTCTACGTGAAGCACCTCAGCAGGTTGAGACAGTTAGACAACCTGACTCCTCAGTGATCCACTCAGGACTGCCAAACTCTAACCACCACCATGGTGTTTCTAGCTTACTGATTTGCTTGACTTTGCCTTAGCCAGAGTGGATTTGGGGTGTCCAGGGTGTGAGATAATTTCTCCCTGGATACAGCCCTTCCAGAAGCCAGCTCATCTTGACCCAGGTCACTGTTAAAAGCCCTCAAGCCTATCTTCTGGGTAGAAGAGATAAGAAGACTCACTGACTCCCATCTGCCCACAATTTTTGCAAGGCTGCCTAGTTCCAACTCCTTTGGCTCTTCAATTTGGCTAGTAACCCTTGAGGGGCAATGTTTTCACAATAAGGATGTCTCACTGGAGACCAAGACCAAGATTACCCACACTCTGGTATTCTCAATCACCATGTATGGGTGTGAAAGCTGGACAGCAAAGAAAGCCGATAGGAAGCAGAGTGATTTGTTTGAAATATGGTGCTGGAGAATTGCTTTATGGACATCCTGGACTGCATGGAGACAAATAAGTTCTAGAGCAGGTCAAGCCTGAACTCTCTTTGGAGCCAAAAATGATGAAATTGAGACTGTCCTACTTTGAGCACATTATGAGAAGACAAGACTCTCTAGAAAAGACAGTAATGCTGGGAAAGGTGGAAGGCTGCAGGAAACAAAGATAGCCAAACATAAGATGGACTCTCTGAAGGAAGCCACAGACTATAACTTGCAGGGATTGGGCAAAGCTGTTGAGGACAGAACATTTTGGAAATATCTTATTCATAGGGTCGCCATAAATCAAGAGACAACTTGATGGCACATAACAATAACAATTAATTCTGCTTAAGGGGCAAAATTCATCTACTGCATCTGGCACAAGAATTACCATTTACTCATTTAGCAACTGAGTTATCCCATATCCAGCTCCTAAGAACACATTTCCACCAACTTGCTTAGTAACTAGGTTTTAGCAAATGCAATTTATTTGTGAACAGAAGTGTTTAATATTGGGCAGATAAGCTTCAGCTAAATCTTATATGAACTTTAAAGGCTTAAGTGGTCACTGTTAGAAAATGTTAAACAAAAAAAATCATTTTCATGTTTGAAAGAAAAATGAAATCAAAAATTTCATTAGATTAATCAAATCATTGTTATGCTATTTAGATAATGTAATAGAATCACAGATTGATTTGTAGCTATTCATCTAAAACAGTTGACCTGACATAGTACAATCTCAATCAGAATGTCTCAATATGTTTTATCCTCTTAGTTTAGTTTTGTTGCAGTACAGAAACATTTTCTAGAGCAAATTTGAGATCCAGCTTTGTCAGTGTTCAAATTGCATCTGTCTATTCAATGCAATATACCATAGTATTGTTTGAAACGACATTCCTTAACCAATCATTAATACAAATGCATTTGTTATTTTTTTAAACATGAGACAGAAGGAAGACTGAAAGTCCTAGTTATCAGTAGAAAATATTAGACATAGCATGCTGTAGGCCAGGGGTTCCCAACCTACGGCCTGTGAGCTGAACCTGGCCTGTGAGGCCATCCCATCTGGCCCATTGCCACCTCCATCTCATCAGGAAGTGGAACTGGGCACATTTCTGTCAGCTGTAAAACATGCCTGTGCATGCACAAATGCACCGGTGGCTGTTGTAAACACAAGTGGGTGCATTCACAACAGCTGTAAATGTACTCGTTTCCGCTTCTGGTGGCATGGTCTGGCCCACTCAGATGTCTGGGGGCATGGTCAGGCAGCGTAAAAAGGTTGGCCACCCATGCTCTAGGCTCAGGTAAGTCCCACTAGTGCATTCCTAACCTGCTTTCTTACTTCAAGCCAATTCACTGTATGGCATTGACTGTAAATTTACTCTTTAATCAATCTCTCAGACTTCTGTTTGCAGAACTCAGCTGGCAAGTCCTTTCTATAAAGCTTTCCAGGCATTCTGTATCTTTCCATTAAAATCCCAGAAATATCTTCACAGGCAGGGTGCAGGTAAAGATACAATGGGTTTATGGAATCTGCTGACCAACTGGAAAGGAAACAGAGGCCTCTGTCTTAGCCACTGAGCTAGTGTGATGTTGTATGGAGTGGGTAGACAAATTCTGACTGAAATCCATTAGACCACTGCATGTATGGAAAAAAGTTACAGTAAAACCCTGACTTAGATATTCCTCGAGTTACATAAAATTCAACTTACATAATGATTTTGTGCTAAAACCATGTCCTGATTTACACGATTTCCTATAGGTTTGCTTCTAGTTACATAAAAATTTTTATGGGTTTGCTTCGAGTTATGTAAAAATTCATTTCCTTATGGGTTTGCTTCGATTTACATAAAAAAATCATTTTTCCTATGGGTTTGCTTCGAGTTACATAAAAACTGATTTAAGCAAAAGCCCACAGAACTGACTCCCCTCCCCTCGGGTAAGTAGGGGTTTTACTGTATTTGGTTAATCTGCTCCCACTACTTCTGTTTGACTCCAATAAATCTCACAAGATCTGGGAATCTGATATAGGAAAAGGGGTTTGCATAAATGCCCTTAAGCATTGTCTTCTAACAGGTTGTTTTCATTTTCTTCTCTATGGCTAACAGAAGGCTTTGTACCTCAGGTTCTTTACCTGTTCTAGCTTCTCAGTAGTAACAGTGGCAAACAAGCTCACTTTCACGCCACTTTGACTTGGGCCTTCCTCATTACCTAAGTACAGAAGAGTAGCGTGCCTTGGCGGGGCCCCGTATAAAAATTTGTTTGGGGGCCCTTAGGAAGGGTAAAGATTTGTTTTGCTTACGCACGTTGGGGGCCCCCATGGCCTGGGGGCACCGTATAATTGATACGGCAGATACGGCGGTAGCTACACCTCTGCCTAAGCAGAAGAGGGAGAATGATTAGCCAGGTAGTTTGACAATGTCACCCAGTTCAGCTCTAATATAAAATGAATCTAAAATGGTTAATCAAACAGATAGCATTGTCAGTCTGCTGTGCTAATCTTCAGCTGTCTGCTTCTAAGACAGGGATTGCCCAAACTATGGACCATGGGCCATATCCGACCCCCGACACCAATTCATCTGGCCCATGCTGCCCTCATCGCTCCTGTAAGTGGAAGTAAAATGTGCCCAGGCATGTTTTACTTCCACTTCCAGCAGTGACAAAGGTGCTGTGGGTCAGATGAATTGGTATTGGGGCCAGATCCAGCCCACAGGCCATAGTTTGGCCACCCCTGGTTAAGCAGAGAAAATGGCAGGTTCAAATCTATCTCATCCTGTTGCAAAACAGACTGCAAGGTGCATTTTATTTCTGTGTCCGGTGGGAGGAACCACATGACCAGCCCACAGCCTGAAAAGTTTGGGAACCCCTGTTCTAAGACTGCTAATACAACAAGCTATCAACGTGTGTAAAATGATTCTAAAAGACATTTCTCTTCTTCTTTTCTGTATGTTTGTGCGATAGATCATACAGGTATGTAGTGTGAACATATGCCAATTCCAACGCATGACTCCTAATCCTGCTGCTCCCTGCCTTCTCCATCCTTAACTAAAGGGGCAGAAGTGGCTAAATATAAGACTGTTTTGTGGTTTGGTTGAACCAATATATGAGACTGTTTTCTAGAGTGGTTAAGTGAAATGTTGAGTAGCAAGAAACGTATTTAGAGTATATGAAATAGGCCTTTATGATGTTAGAGGAGGCAGACCATGTGTAACAACTGCAAAATAATGTGTTTTGTGTGTGTGAGGGTGAAACATACAAATTCATTATCTCCTAAGCAAATATTACATGCATATCACACATAGAAACAGTTTTATGCTGAGCCAGTGAGCACTGTTTCTATATGGCAATGGGGATGAGTTAAATGCCTAAGCATTAAAGGTACCACATATAGAAAAATAAATTTTTCTCCTTTTCTAGCTTCACTCAATCAAAGCTTTCTCTTCCCACATAGAGACCGGAGGAAGTGTAGCAATTTTCTAAGACTTCAGTTGCCACTCTTGAGACCAGATAACCTCCAAGTGTAATGTAGAGTCATTGCAATGGAGGAAGAATGGGACAAAACTATAATTTATTAGCTCTCCATCTCTCTCAGATATGCTTGCACAGACTAACACAGCTACCAATTCAAACATAGTTTAACTGCTCATGCTTCTGAATATTTATTCTCTGTACAGTACTTTTAAAAATATATTTATACAAACAGAAACAGAATCCCTTTTTAATGCCTGCTTGGCTAAAAAGGAGTTAATGATTTCTTGTAAGGTCACCCTTGAAAGCCAGTCGTATCTGAGCACTGAACTCTAGGGTTCAGTGCTCATTTCTGTTTAAAGCCAAAGAGCCAGTGCTGTCTGCATCTGCAGATGTTTCTGTGGACTTGTGGCAGGCATGACTAGACACCGGAGAGCATTGAATGCTGTTTACCTTCCCACCAAAGTGTTACCTATTTATCTACTTGCGAACTGCTAGGATGGCAGGAGCTGGGACAGAGATGGGAGCTCACTCCATTGTGCAGTACTCACGTATCGAACCCCGACCTTCCAATCTTAAAGCTTAGCATCTTAACCACTAAACCACCGCAGTCCTGAGTGCCAGCTAATTGGCTCCCACTGGCAAGATCAAAAGTAAGCGGACGTAAAATGTGCCCAGGCATGTTTTACTTCCACTTCCAGCAGTGACAAAGGTGCTGTGGGTCAGATGAATTGGTATTGGGGCCAGATCCAGCCCACAGGCCATAGTTTGGCCACCCCTGGTTAAGCAGAGAAAATGGCAGGTTCAAATCTATCTCATCCTGAGCTCCATTAACTTGCAACAATGTAGAATATTACGGAACCTTCCTGCTTCCATGCAGTTTATAATAGTCAGACTTACTCTTTGAATAAGCCTTTTTTAAGTGTTGAAATTTCAACCCCTGCAGCCAATATTCCTTCTAATTAAAAAAATGTGGATGGGGCTAACCATTCTCCTTCCAGGTAAGCAAGGTTTCTGCTTCTTTGATTTGTTTTCAATCTAGAGATGTAGAAGTTCATGTTTCTGCACTGGGTTTAACTGCTTTATTTTTTAAAACCATAATTTGAAGTCACTTTGCCCCATCTTCCCCAAACTTGGGACTGAACAAGAACAGACTGTCTGCAACATTTTGTTTGGGTGGATACAAAGTTTGATTTCACTGTTACAATTTTCTTTGGCTGGGGCACCCCACCCTTTTTTATAATTGCCTTGTAGATTTTCGTTTTGTTCTACCACCAAAGTAGGAAGGCAGTGATAAAGCTAGGCCTATGTTTAAAAAAATTACATGACTTCTGCAGTATATCTTTGCTGTAATAGCACAGATTTTACCTATTTCAAGTAAAGGAGAAACAGAACATTCTCCAAATTAATCTTTACTAAAAATGATAAATTATACTCAAAAGTACTACAGTTGAGAGTGTCATTGCTGTTATCACAATGGAATGAGATTTTGTGAGATAAATTAGTTCATCTGCTGCCAAGAAAAGTACCGGGGGAGAGGGGGGAGATGAGGTTTAAACCAAACCTAATTTGTTATGCATATCCTATATATTGCAAATGAACCATACACATTTGCTTTTCACTTTCAGATTGTTAAAAAAACCTTAACAAACTACAGTGGAACTTCAGTTAATGGCCAGTTTGGTTAACTTAATATTCCGTTAGTGAAAGGAAATCCAGAGAAAACAGTGGCTCAGTTAACAAATTTATTTCACATAACAATTTTTTTTTTGGCTGCTTTGGAACCCCCTGCCATTTTGCATGGTGGCAGGAAGGTTTTAGGAGCATTTCTGCTCAATTTCTGGAATTTTTTGTCATATTTTTGGTGTGTTTCGGCAGCTTAAAAGCAGCATTCGGCACTTCTGAGGTGATGAGCAAGCTAACAGCTGACTGTTGGGTCATTACCAGAGCTGGCCACTAGAGGGTGCAAAGTGCGGTTTCCCATAGGAATGCATTGAAAACCAATTTCATCTGTTCCAAAGGTCAAAAAAAAAGCCAAAAAACTCTATTTTTCCTGTTCAAAACTCTTCATAAAGTGTACTTTTGAATTTGTTGCCACTTTATAAAAAGTTTTGAACAGAAAAAAAATAGTTTTTGTTTTTGCTTTTGCTTTTTTCTGACGTCCTGAATGGATTAATTGGTTTCAGTTAAAGTAATGTTTGCAGTAAGAAATGTCCTGTGGAATGCATTAATTACATTAATCGAGGTTCCACTGTAGTTCTAATGAAAAGTATAGCTTAGTTTCTTTTAAAGAGTTTTATGAATATTTAGGGGTTTTTTTCCAAAACTTGGGGGGAGGGATTAATGATATATACACAAATAGTCTTAACCAAAAAGGCCAAGAATGATAGTTTACAAAGCGAGGGATGGTGCAGTGAGATGGAACTAGATTCAAGAGAACATTTTGCCCATGGGCCTCTCAGACTTTAAAAGGTTCCATCCCTACCTGTCTTCTAGATTTGCAGATCAGTCAAATCCAATTCTTCAAGGTTTCACAGCCAAAACCTAAGAAAAAGTACTAATTCCTTAGATACCACAGAAGTGGGACCTTGTGTTATCAGAGGGAAAGAGCAGACGAGAGCTCAAAGTGTAGAAACCACTACTTCTAAGACTAGTGCCATACAGTTTTAAGTCAGTTTTAAGAATCTATATTTCATTCCCTGTAGCCAGGATTCCTTATAAATGAATGAATGAATGAATGAATGATGGAGTCAACCATTCTCCTTCAGGTTAAGCAAGATTGGTCTTTTCAGATTATTTGAACTGTTTTAAATCAAAAGAAATGAGACCAGAATCTGGAGTATATCTTGGTTACCTAGAAGATGACGATGACGATGACAACAATAATAACGATAACAATGGTGGTGGTAGTGGTGATGTACTTAAATTTATGACAACCTTTCTTGGGTTTTCTGGGTAGAGAATACATAGAGATACATTTTTGGGTGAGCTGGCAAGTGCCTAAATATGTTCAGCTGCTTCAGTGGTTGCCATCATTCCCATTAGGGCTCTTACCTTTACTGTACACTTGACATGTGAGGAGTTTCTACACACTCCCCGTGGGTCTTGTAGAAGGCTTCCTACCAATTCCCTGTAAACATCCCCCCTTACCGAGCCTTGCTAGGATTTATACAACAAGGAGTCTTATGAATTACAATGCTTGCACCATAATCCCCGCCTTACTCCATATGGCAGAATGTGGGCAAGTGAATGAACCCACCAGTCTTCTTCTTAGCATCAACCTTGGATTTTTGGCATGTCAATGCTGTACAAGTGCAACAGACATGCATACATCTTTCTACTGAACCATTGACATTTAACCCACGCTAGTAATAGGTGTGTGTGTGTGCCTAGACATAAAATCCACCTCACAGACAAAAATCAATTTTTCCTCCTTCAGTGCCACACACCTGAGATGTGTCTCTTCATCTGGCATTCAAAGGAAGCACAGCAGTTTCCTGACACTCTAGTTAGTGCCCTGAAACTTTACAATCCTTCTGATGTTTTTAAGAAGCATTTTCAACATTGGCACCTCTCCAGGGAAGGCCCTTTCACTGCCTCAGCTGATGCCCTGTCCTCAGATATTGCTCAACCCCATTCATAGTCTCCTCACATCATTCTCATATCCTGCTATATTCCTGCTTCAAGGGTAAGTAATACCTTTATTAGACCATTCAGATTTGAAAAAGCAGACAAATGTGTTTCAACGAAAGGCAGTAGAGGCTTTCACAATTCAACTGACATCCCTTTGTGTATAGAGTTCAAGAAAGACAATTTGCTCTTGATGGTCTGAGGTGAACTTCAGTAACAATAGGCCTCCAATTGTTTTTATTAGTGTATACTTTCCCTTTTATTGTTCTGTTGCATAGTCCAGCCCGACCCTTTGCAACCCCATGGACTATTGTAATAACAGACACCTCTATCCTCCACCATCCTTCTCAACCCACCCAGATCTGTGCCCATTGCATCAACAATACCATCTAGCCATCTCATTCATTAAGTTCCAGTAAGGAACGTAAAGTTCCCTACTGGAACTCTAAGTACAACATGCAGTCAGGATGATGTTTGAACTTCTGTGTTTCTCTGTTGTTGTTTTTACAGGCTCTTGAAACAGCCAGCCTAAAAGTCCAGCAGAATTTGGAATCTCCTCTGTTTCTGAAATGTATTACCTATTGTTGATTTTGGATTATTTATGGGGACCACATGGCATTCCCTTATTCCAGTTGTGGTGAACCATGGCACTCCAGGTATTCTTGGACTTCAATTACTAAAAGCCTATGTCAGCACAGCTACTGATCAGGACTTCTGGGAATTGAAGTCCAAGAAGACCTGAAGTGCCAAGGTTCGCCATCGCTGTCCTATTCTTTTATAATCCTGGTTGTTCCTTCATTTTCACAACCTTCAGTTATTCAGAAGGCTCTCTTTTCCTTTGAAGAACCTGACCTTTCTTTCTGTTCTGGATGCTTGGAATTGCTTCCCAGAATACCTCTGTGATGCCACCTCTTTCCACATTCTTCAGATCCTTGCCAGAGTTGACGTTCTTCGTCCTTTGGTACAATGCCTTAATTCTCATCTCCATACTTGACTCAGTAACACTATGAGTGATAAAGATCTTGTAATTGTTGTAGACTACAAGCTGAATATGAGCCAACAGTACACTGTGGCTACAAAAAAGAAAATGTTATTTCAGGCTGTGTTTGCAGAAGTATATTCTCCAAAACCTGTGACGTACTAGTCAGAACACATCTATAATACGGTGTCAGTTTTGGACACTGCATTTGAAGATGCCTAGAACTTGGTAGATATGCTGCTCTACACTTTTTGTGCTAGACTGATATAATGAGACTCATACACATATATGTCTGAAAAACATAAGGTTATGGGAAACAGCCCTACATGTGACAGAAACAAAATCATACATCTCTCTGTCCACTTCATCTGAGTATAGATCTGCTAAGGCATGGGCCAATATTGCATAAATAATAAAAGTATACTTATAAATAATATCTAAGTAGCAAAACAATAATATCCAGAATTACATGTAATAATGGTATAATCAAATGGCATAAATCACAGCAGCAAATTAAGGACTTGAATCCCTCATTATGCCCTAGTCATGTGACTTAACACCTAGCACCAACCTGCCACTGTGATTTTTACTGTTCTTTTCTCCTCTCTCCTATCATCTGTGGCTCGAACTTAGGCCTTCCATCCTTCTTTAGGAGAGAAGGCTCTGAATTAAGTCAGATGGATTGTGCTAGAAGGATATCTACTTAACATCACTACATCACATGTAAGGGGGGCTGCGGTGGCTCAGTGGTTAAGAAGTTCACCTTGTTTGCTGGAAGGCTGGCAAGTCAGCAGTTCAAGACCCAGATACTGCATGACAGATTGAGTGCCTGTCTCTGTCCCAGCTCTTGGGGACATTAAAGGAGCCTCAATTGTGCATTCCTTGAGTGGAATTTCTTCCGCAAAAATCTTTTCAACCCAGAATAATTTCTGACACGAAATTATTATTATTACCACAAGTAAGCATGTTAGGTGTGGAGGCTAAAAATACAATTGAGGTTACACAGGATAAGAGGTTACAAATGGTCCAGATTTTGATGTAGCATCCAAACCTATAAAAGGATACAGCTGGAATTTCCTAGATCTCAGTTGTGAATTATCTTCAGTATATTTTGGGAAGCAAGTACTGTACTGTACTTCAAATAGGCACTTAAATGATATGATATTACAACACGGATAAGTGATTGGAGGAGGGCTAATGTTGTCCACATCTTCAAAAAGGAAGAACTAACGAACTACAGACATCAATCCCAGGAAAATTCTGGAGCAAATTATAAAATAGTTAATCTGCAAGCACCTTAAAAACAATGCAGTAATAACTAGAATCCAACATGGATTTGTCAAGAACAAATCCTGCCAGACTAATTTTATCTTATTTTTGATTGGATGACTTTCTTGGTAGAATGTGTAAATGCAATATATCTTGACTTCAGCAAAGATTTTGACAAAGTGTCCCATGGTATTCTATTTAGCAAGCTAACTAGGTTTTGGCTAGGTAGCACAAGTGTCAGGTGGATACACAGTTGGTTGCCAAATTGTACCCAGAGAGTGCTTATCAATGGCTCCTTTTCAAACTGGAAGGGGGTAACAAGTGGGGTACAAGACTCAGTCCTTGACCTGGAATTCTGCAACCTCTTTATTGATGACTTGGAGGAAGGAGCCCCGTAAACTGATCAAATCTGCAAATGATACAACATTTGGTAGAATAGCTAAAACCTTGGAAGAGAGAAACAGAATTCTAAAATATCTTGTTAGGCTTGAACACTGAACTGAAAACAACAAATTGAAATTCAACAAAGATAAGTGCAAAGTACTAGGGGAAGGAAACAGTTTTTGACTGTAAGCCGCCCTGAGTTGCCTCGGCGAGTGGGCGGAAATATAAATATGAATAAATAAATAAAACCAAACACACAGTTACAACATGAGGAATAATTGGCTCAGTAACACTATGAGTGAGAAAGGTCTTGCAGTTGTTATAGAGTACAAGCTGAATATGAGCCAACAGTATGATGTGACTTAAAAAGGCAAATGCTGTTTTAGGCTGCATTTGCAGAAAAATAGTCTCCAAAACTTGTGAGGTACTAGTCACCCACTATTTGGCACCGGGCAGACATCACACTTTAAGAAAAATTCCAACAAACTGGAACAAATGCAGAAGAAGGCAACAAAGATGATTTGGGGACATGGAAACTGAGGGAAGACTGAAAGAACTGAGCATGTTTAGCCTTAAGAAAAAGAGACTGAGAAAGGAGATAATAGTACTGTATTGTACTTTTTAAATACTTGAGAGATGGTCATAAAGAGGAGGGGCAGGATCTGTTCTCAATCATCCTAAAATGCAAGACATGTAACAACAGACTGAAGGAAGCCAGATATAGGATGAGTATCAGGAAAAATGTCTTAAATGTAAGAGTAGTACAAGAATGGGATCAATTACCTTAAGAGGTGCTAAAGGTATTCAAGAGAAAACAGAACAACCATCTGTTAGATCTGGTTTGATTTGGATTCCTGCATTGAGTAGCGAGTTCGACTTGATGCCCTTATGGGCCCCTTCCAACTCAATCTTGCTATGAGTCTATGATTTCTCAGGTACCAAAATATTCAAAAGCCATTTTAATGCTAATAAATTGGAGATAAGTGCAGGGGTACTACATGTACATAAGTATCTTTGGAAGACCAGAGTGCCTAAAATGACTGTAAAAACAAATCATTTTAAAATGAATCTCATTGTTCACTGCTTAGCTCAAAGGATTCTGAGGACTTCACCTTATCTTTCCCCAAATTATACAACTTATGGTTCCTTGAGACACATAAACAACAAAATCTCCTTGGATTTCATTAAATGCCTTACAGAAACAAATCTGAGAGCTTCCTTTCATTTTGCAACAAAACATCTTCATATAAAAGAGTTTTTAAAGCAAGAAGCATTAGTAGCATCAGTTCCAAGAAAATCCCTTGAAAGCAAATGAGGACTGCCATCAAGTGGCTGAAGAAAGCACCAAAACAATTCAGCTCTATCAGCCTGTAGTGGCTTAAAAGAAGCACCAACAGCAAGTAAGAGAAATCAGACATCTTTCCAAAAAACAAATAAGCATCTGAATTCAACCATTTGTTAATTTTTAGATTTTCATGGGTCCATGCTAAGAGAAAATAGAAATTATATCTGGAATGTAGAAGCAGCTAACAATTCTTGTTCTTCTTGTGCCGTGTCTTGGCAATCATCATGGTGATCAGCCATGAAGACTGTCCTGAGAATATAATGCCATGGCCTTTCATCTGTTTTCCACATCGTGAAATGACACGTGTACCATTTATCTAGTTCTGCATGTCACTTTCTGGTCCTGAGCCCGTTTGGCACACAAAGTCTTCCTCATCCCCAGATCATTATTGATGAAGCTGCTGCCTTCCATCAGGATGGATTCAAGTGGGATGTAATCCACTTGGGGACCATCACCCTTCCCTACAGACTTTGCCAAGGCTGCTAGTCCTCAAGGTTGTCAAGTTAGTTAATCGCTGCCTGATGCTCAGTGTTGAGTAGCTGCCAGTATGGGCTACTCTATTACAACAGCAGGATAACCTGGCCAGACTTGAAACTAACAATTAGAAGATGAATTTATTTAAAGAACACTACTGATATACATCTCCTGTAGTGTATATGTCTCCATATTTAGGTTATGAAACAAAATACCAGAGGAATATGACAATTGTCTCCAGTACACTAATTTTTTTTAGCCCAAAGCTCTAGGAAAAGAGAATCTGCCATATATTTTTTTAAAAAAATCTAGCAGTATGAGAAAAAGACTTGCATCATCTTCAGTGGGAATTGAATCAGCATGCAAATCATATGTTCATTAACTACACCTAAAAGAGAGAAACATCCTAGTCAGATGCAGCAATTGTTATGTATGCTACCAAACACATGATCTTATTAGCAAGTAAAAATAGTACATCATGAATTAAGCTTCAGATAGTTTTTGAGATGCAAAATGAATGTTTGCCTATGTTTGTCATGAGAAGCACTCTACTGAATTTCACATAGTGCACATGCAGAATATAATCAGAATGGATAACCAATAATGCCACCATGGAAAAAGAGAGTTTGTACTCTGTGTCACATGAGAAATCAGTGGTGGATAACAACAGACTGTCTAGGATACTGGAATTCAATTTTCCTAACTTTGGAGACAAAATTTTTACTTCCTTTGTAACTCATGGGATACTCCAAATAAGGCTTTTTGTTTTGGGGAGGGGGGGAAGGTCCTGGGAAATCACCCATTCCACACAAGCACTAAAACAAGCTCTTTTAGCATACTTTAGAAGATAATTGGCATTACTGGAGGTTTTAGAAGAAACAATTATTCTTTTAGAGCATATCTGTTGAGATATGGAGGAGTTTTAGAAAGGTTCATAGCTGCACAGATGAGGTGAATCAGAGACCATGTGTTGGTCTAGAACAGTGTTTCCCAACCTTTGGTTTTTGGATTTCAATTCCCAAAAGCCTATGTCAATACCCCAAAGCACTGATCAGACACTGCTCTGACTTAGGCTTCTGGGAATTGAAGTCCTCCTGTGGGCTGTGTGCCCCACATTGGGAGCCACTGATCTAGACTAGTGGTGGCAAACTTATGACCGCAGAGAGGGAGCCCTCTCTGCGGTCACCTGTGCAGTCACCCCAACACAGAGTTTGCCCTGCACAGCAGCCCAATGGGAGCACTTCCCCCCAAGCACAGTTTACCCTCCCCCTCTGCCCAGCAGCCCAATGGGAGCATTTCCTTCCTCGCTGTGTTGGCACTTTGCATTTAATAAGTGGTTTTGGGTTGCAATTTGAGCACTTGGTCTCCAAAAGGTTCTCCATCACTGGTCTAGATTCTTGGTCTAGAGAAAAAGATACTTATGCTACCATTGGAATCAAAGATGGCATTAGCTCCAAATATGCTTTTTGTGGATTTTATCAACTCTACTCTTTGCTGGAACAATCTGAACTACCTGACTTCTATCAAAGTTTATCAGCTGTTGAACCCCTCTGAAGATCTATGGAAGCTAATTCTTCACCTCCAGAGAGGACATTGGTATGAAAAAGTGGAGGGAAGGGAATGCAAATCTAGCAATGACTCATATATCTCTCAGTATGTTTCTGTACTGTAACTCTTTTGAATACAAGAGTCGAAATTTCATGTTGTCTTCTTGAAGAAGGAACATGTTTTTAATCCCTGGGAAGGAAAGATTGTCAAATCATGATATGCTGTTCGTAGTTCCAACAAAGCACTAAATGAGGATTAGAGAAACTGAATTTCAAATCTTTTGTTAACAGCTTTAAATTAAACTGGGCAAATCATACAACAGACTTCTGCATGGGCATATATATCTTTTTTGAGCTTCTGCAAAGAGGCAATAATGACCTTCTTACAGAAGTGCAAACTCTGCTTGTTTAAACAGGGCAATTTCCTAGCTCACATTAAATGGAGAGATCATGAATAGTGCTGTGACAATGGCTTATTCTGAACTGGATTCTGGCTATCAAGTTACTATCTCTGTGTGATAATGTGTAAATTTGCTACCTTATTTGGTTGTCATAAAAAGATTTTTTTAAAAAAGGTTTCTAAAACATCTTGTAGTGAACAAGGTGCAAAGAAAATTGTCATCTACATTCTTGTTCAACTGCCATAAACATCTCTTGACAGATCATGGCAGCACTTTTAAAAAAAAACCATCTTTGTCCGTAAAAATATTGACTTCTGTTTCATGTAGAAAGTGTATGTTGGATACTGTGATGGTTCTTATTTGAAAAGTAAATAGAAAAAATCTTGACAGTCCAAATATTTGTGTTTAAAACAATTACTGAAGACAGATTAATTCCAGTTTGCAAAGTTGGAATCATCCTAAAATTGAAAGGAGGTCCATCATCTTTCAAAATTAATGTTTCTTCTAGTAACTGAGTATAACTGATAATTTTCTGTACCCATGCATAGCCATTTGTCCCATGTTAGCCAAACAGAAGGGTTCAATTAAGCCTCACCAAATGATCCTAATTTATTGTCGCCAACTACTTAGGAGCTTATCTTTCCAGAATTTATATCAAGATAAATAAAGTTTTTTTAATTACTTGGCATAGTAAAACATAGACTTTGCAAAAGCTCTAGCATCCAGATAGCATTTTGAAATACAGTGTTAATAATCGTAACTAGCTAATTATCTTGAATTTATTATTGAGCAATGATACTTTTTCCAGAAATAAAATACAAAGAGAAACGTTTAAAATGAAGAGACGTTAAAAACCTTGGTGATATTTCACAGGTGTGTAGGAGTTCCTTTTCTTATGCATACTTAGAATAGACAGTTAAATACCTAGTTATAAGACCTTTTGACAAAGCCCCAAATTCAAACGCAATGTATTGTGGCAAGACAGGTTGTTCTTTCTAACTAAGGTGCAACACCTACTTAAATTTACTCAAATGCACATTTAGAGACTTTGTGACTAGCATAAAGTACTGTAACATGATTGTGAAATATTTTCGGATATGAAAAAAGGCGTAGCCTAAATTTATTGCTCTGACCTGCTTGGCAGATAGTCATATGTCTGTATGGATTTGGTCTGGACATGCTCTGTACCATTTAGAAGTGAATTAAATGTTTCCACATTTTTTCCAGAAAATGATTTGGATTAACATATCTCTCTGAAGAATGAAAGGGATGTGAACACATCTGGGCATCCTCTGGGGTATGGCAACTCCTGCTGGCTGAACCTTCCACTTCAGAAGCACTATTGGATTGCTTTTGATATGAACAATGATGACAACTCAATAAAATACTATCTCCCCATGAATACTTCTAGACAATAAAAAGCTTAAATGTGGCACAGCCGAAACAATCTGCACAAAAAGGATTTAGAACAGGGGTTCCCAACCTTTTCAAGCTGGGGGCCGGGTCACACTGTCTCAGTTAGCTTCCAGGGCCAGACAGCCATTTTGCCCTGCTTGCAAAATGGGGGTGGCCATTTTGTCCCAGCAGATTCAAAGGGATAGCCATTTTGTTTCTCAAATGCCCTTTGAGGGGTGGGGCCCCACATAAAATGGTGCCATGGGCTGGATCCAGTCCATGGTCCTTAGGTTGAGAACCCCTGATTTAAAGCATATTATATATATATGGATCCCTACGGTGGAAAAACTTATTTCTATCCTATTTCTAGCCTTTTTGTCTCTGTGCTGCTTTCTTTGGAGTTTTATGTTTTTTTAATGGCTCTGATGACTTCATGCATTTTGGCTTCTAATGCACAGTCCTCATATAGCTATGCAGAAACTGCTTTCAAATCACTAGCTATATGAAGAACTGGTACAAATAGCTCATTTTTGGCAGTCTCCAGGTGATGGTTCTGAATTGGCCCTAAGTACCAAATACCTATTTTAAGATTTGAATTTTCCTAGAGGCATTTTTTCTGTTATTTTAGCAAATATTTTTCCACTATAGCATCAAATACCTCGCTTAAAGAGCATAATGTGTTCCATGGGATTGCTCTTTAAGTGAGTTTGCTCTTCAAGTGACCAGTTGTGACTTCTGGTGGGGGGGATTGTGAACCCCGATTTAGTTGTTAAGTGAGTTTTTGGTTGGTTTTAGTTGTTAAGCAAGGTGACCATTCAAATAAAATTCTGCTTTTTAAGCAAGTTACTCACTAAGCAAGGGGCTCTTTAAGTGAGGTTTTACTGTAGTGTCATAATAAAATAGAAGTTCACTCTCTACCATGCTATAAAACTCAATGTTTTATTGACAAAATTACTGGCATGTTCAAACACACTTTGCTAATATTTTTCACCTTATGTTTTCTCAGGGGAGGGGGGATATGTATTTTCTTGGTAGTAGAAAAGAGAGAAAAGAAAATGTCCACTTGACTTAAAAGCTTTGCTAAAGTGGGCTGTAAACACAGTAAGTGGCAACTCAATTAGGTCTATTCCCACCTGAACTGTATGGTTTGATATTTCTCCACTAATAGGGTGGCCAAGAGTGTGCATTAATAGTCAGTTGCAAAGTGGAGTTAATTGTTTTTCAAGTTTTCTGGGAGAACCATCTGTTGTCCCATATGTGCAGAAATTCATTCTGAAACCTATGGATGAGAAAGCATACATCTGGTACATTGCTACATAACAAGCAATGATTCTAATTCAGTTATTCAACCACAATGTAGCTGTTATATTATGAAAATATATTAACAGTGTTTTGTTAACCTAGTTACTCCCCATATGCCAGTGACTCCTATGACACCTAAAGACATAGGAGTTCACCAAGGCTATTAATACTGTAATAATAAAAGATAAAAATCCATCAAACAAATAAACTTCAAGAATATGACGATTTTCTTTACCTCTGCCTTTGAAAGCAAAGCAATTGCACTAACATATCACCCCATAGCACTTAGTGCACTCTCTGAATGATTCACAATTTAATTAGCATGTTGCCCCCAACATGCTGGGTACTCATTTTACTGATCTCAGGAGGATGGAAAGCTGAATCAACCTTGAACAAGCTGTTCATCATGTAAAGTGCACATTCAATCCTCAACCTCAACCTCAACCTCCTTCGTTATAAAAGAAGACTTTCCCTAACAGTTAATGAACAAAGATACATTCATAAGACTTGCATACAATGGGAAGAATCTTCTATATATCCATCCACTCATTATCCAGAATCCTATTGGACCTTTACATTGTTCAAGAGCAATCATGGAAGCAGCTGCCACTAATTGATGAGGTGCCAGACAATAGTGGGGTGCATGCTGATCACACACCTGATCATGCAGTGGGCACAGATTTAGCACACACTCTTGACAATTGTCCATATTAAATACCCAACAGAATGTGGGCAATTAAAATTACTGCTGTGCTCTTTTTGATATTCCAGAGTTTTCTAGTGCATGGCATACAGATATTTATTTAAAGATACTACTGAAGTTGTGTGTCACCTGAAACATAGAAGAAAGGCTGCTATTGTAAGAGTCAACTCCACTTCCCACTTGCTTCAGAGGCCAATTTAAAATGATGGTTTTTGACCTTTGCAACTTGGAAAAGGGATAGATACCTGGAGGTAACATAGATAGATCTCTAGAGTGTGAACATCTTCAGTATATAGTAAATATCATTAAACCAGGCAGATGAACTATTTGTGATCAGGACATCATTCTTGTCTGTAATGAGCTTCTGTTTTTGATCCTACTTCAGTCTATTCAATTCATCTAAAAAATAGTGTAGTACCATCACAATGTCACCTGAATTTACAGAAAGCCTTTACCTGAGTGATTGCAGGTAAAGGCTTTCTGAGTTGTCACTCAACTCTCAGTTTATATGGTACATTAGATTAAGTCCTTCTTTAAATTCCTAGGCAATGCAAGTCTAGATGGCTACCTTAGCTCCTGCTCCAAGTGCAATTCAAAGCATGACCTTTAAAGACCCCTCCATACAGGTAAACATCTTGTTGATTTATTTTATTTTGTATTCACCTGCCTCAATGCTGGACTATCACTTGGTTTCCCCACCTTCAAAGATGAGATAGATGAATGACTTTAATAATGATGCCATGCCTTTGAAATTCCTTCCAAAAATGTTGAGTTTGCTCAGCATCTGTTGAAAACCTTTTCCTCCAATCAAATATTTTAAGTTTCTATTTTAAAATGTATTTATTTTTTTTAAAAAAAAATCTATTTGGCCCCTAGTTTTTCTCTGGTCATCATTCTTTCTTTAGCATCTGTTTCATTGTTCTACCAGTTTAAATATGTTACGCTTTCTTATTTGATTTGATTCATCTAACTGTTTTTACTTTCAAATTACTTCTGATGTAGAATTTCTGCTGATGTAGACTAATATAATAGAAAGCTGCAGGATAAATACCTTTAAAATGCTTTACTTCATCAAAATGATTGGTTAGTAATATATAATATTTTAAGAAAGCAACAGGTGCACAAAATAATTTAAGATTAATTTGGGAAGGGGAATTAGGTACTAGAATTAAAGTAGAAGAATGAAGCAGAATTTGGAAACAAAGGATTATGAAAATATGTCAGTCAGAATTAAGGAGAACTGTAAAACAATTTTGAGATGGTATATGATTCCAGTACAGCTCGGTTATTATGATCCAAATTATAACAAGAATTGTTGGAGATAAAAAGGAAGTTGAGACATATTTTTATTTATGGTGAGATTGTAATTATGTAAACAAAATGGAAAAGAATTCTTTTAGAGATTGCACAAATAGTTTTATAAGTATGGAGATGTGTCCCTGAATAGCATTATTAATGGATTTTGGAAGTAAACAAATTGAAAGGAATGGGAAAGAAATGATTATTATAATGGTAAAAGCTTTGGGACTGACTATTGTTAAAAATTGAAAAGTGACTGTAAAATAGAATTGGAAGATTGATATAAATTAATATGGAATATGGCAATAAATTATAGATCAACATCAGAATTAAAAGTAACAAAGGAATTTTTTTAAAAGAAACCAGACCAGAAAAATATGGTGAGAATTTCTTGAAGATGCTCTAGTGAAGAGGAAAAGGAGTAAAACAAGGGTAAAAATACACATCATTTTGGAAAGAGGGGACAAGTACACATTTAAATAAGATTGAAGTAGAAAATAGATTGGAAAATCTATATAAATGTATATATTTTCCCACTGGGTGATTGGAGAACACATTAGTAGTGTTACTGAGATTGTGTTTGTTTGTTTCCTTATTTTTTTTATTATGTAATAAAAATATATAAAATGCTTTAATTCTAGAAATGTATTTAAAATATGAAATTGACTGTGGATTATATTTATTGTTGTGCTGGCTATTCCAACATATTTCTATGCTTTTAACATTTCTGATTTGTTCTAATATTGGAGCTTTAACTGGCTAGTTATGACTATTTCAAAGCAGTCTGGTTAGGAAAGTGACTTAGATTCTACAAATGAATGGACAAGTTTTCACACAGGAAGTAAAGATTGATCTGAGCCTAAATTAGTAAATACTGTACAAGCATCCTGCAATATCACAGTATTGGCACTACTGTTTTAATAATGCTTATGTTTTGTATTTTTTTCTAATTGCTCAGTAATTACTGAGAACAGTTTATACATTTAACAAATATTAAAATAAGCTCTAAATATGGTGGAGGACAGAGGTGCCTAGAGGACAATGGTCCATAGGGTCGCAAAAGGACGGAATCGACTGTGTGACTGAACAACAACAAATTTATTGAATATATATATACAGTAAAACCCCAGCTTACAAATGCCTTGGTTAACGATTGCCACAGTTTACGATGGCAAATCCTATGAAAATGACCTACCGTTTTACGTTTTTTCGCCTTATGATCAGGAATTCTCCAGAATCTAAAATGGTTGTGAGGGTATTTAAAACCAACCGCAGCCATTTTAGACTCTGTGGGTGGCACTATCACAATGGAAAGACCTTGCCTTGTGCATTCACGGCGCCTCTTCCAGAGCCCCCACTAAAGCACCAGATTTAAAAGACATCTGGCACTTTTAGCAGAAGAGGCACTGTGCACGCACAAGGCAAGGTCTCCCCATTGTGACTGCCTTCTCCCCTTCTGTGCCCAGGTCAGTGCTGTGAAGGGAGGGAAAGGCAATCACAATGGGGACCTTGCCTTGCATGGTGCCTCTTCTGGAGCCTCTGCTAAAAGTGTTGGGTGTCTTTTAAATTTGACATTTTCCCTCCCTTTGGAGCATCGACCCGGGCACAGACGGGGGGGGGGGGAGGCAAGCAGTTTACCTCACCCGGCTGTGGGGGAGCCCTGGATCTGGCCAGCGCTGGTGGCCAGACAAACCCTCCTCTTCATTGCTGATGCTTAGGAAGAAGCGTCTGAGCCCAGGCAAGGTAGGGAAAGATAGGGAGCTTAGCTCCCTCATTTATATTTCCCTTTACCAAGCATCCAGCTTTATTTTTTTTATTTTATTTTTTGGGGAGGTCTCAAACATTTTTATTTTATTTTCAGTGCATTACTATGGGGAAATGTGCTTCAGTTTACAATTGATCCAGTTTCTGACAAAAGCTGTTGGAACAGACCAAAATCATAAACTGGGATTTTACTGTATTATTTAGAAAATACACTGTAATTCTTCACCAGTGGCACAAATAATGGAAATGAAGTTCAGATTTCTTTTTGTGCAACATGAAAACACACTCCTATAGCTGTATTTCACTACCATGAGACTCCCATTTAGATTCAGGGTTTGTTCAGGAAGCTGGTAATGCCATTCTTTATGTACATGTGGTTCAACATGGTGATTTTGTTAGTACCTTGTCGATTTCAGAAATTTAGCAAGAAACAGAGAGACAACTTTTTCTCAATGTTTGGCCATAGTAATAATAGTGCTTGTTTCCACAAGCAAGGTTGACTAGATTACCTTGGATACCTTGGAGTCGTTATTCAGCAAGGAAAGGAGTCCGCACATTGGTAGACAACATTCTGCACATGCAAATGGACTTGAAAAATCAAGTCTATTTGCATGAGATTTTTTTTTAGCCATTTGGATATTAATCCTTGGATTAACAAGGGTTAATCATGACTAGATTAACCCTTGTAAATTAAATACCCAGTCTGGCCAGGTTAGTTTGTTATGGTAATATAATAGACCATACTCGCAGCTACTTAACACTGATTGTCAGGCAATGGTTAACTAATCTGATGACCCTGAGGACTAACAGCCTTGGGTGGCAAAATCCACAGGAAAAGGTGATGGTCCCCAAGTGGATCAAATCCCACTTAAATCCATCCTGATCAGGGAAGCAGCTTCATCAGTACTGGCCTGGGGCTGATTTAATTTTAAATTTTATTTTATTTTCATACTTATATGCCCCCCACTCAGAGCGGCTCACATAACAAACAAGCAGTTTACAATAAGTATAATAGTACAGTGGTACCTCGCTTAAAGAACATAATGCGTTCTGCAGGATTGCTCTTCAAGCGAGTTTGCTCTTTAAGCGAAACACCATTGTAAGTGACCAATTGTGGGGGGGATTGCGAACCCCGATTTATTTGTTAAGCGAGTTTTTGGTTGGTTTTATTTGTTAAGCAAAGTGAACATACAGAGAAAATCCTGCTCTTTAAGCGAGTTACTCTTTAACCGAGGTGCTCTTTATGTGAGGCTTGACTGTACCATATAAAAACTTCAACAATGTTATGAGCGGCAGGGCAGGATTTTAGAAGCCAGACAGCCGTTTCCATTGCCGCAACCGGAACCTGGCCTGCCTGGCTGAGGGGAGCAGGAACAGCTGAGCGGTGGGGCAGGGCAGGACTTTAAAAGCCAGACAGTTGAGAACGTTATTATGAGACCTTTTAAATGAATGATTTTATTATTATTATTATTATTATTATTATTATTATTATTATTATTATTATTATTATTATTATTATTATTATTACAGTATTGGTATTTTCTTTGTAATGAGTTAGGATGTGATATGATTTATTTGTTGTTACCCCATTGCATTTTATTTTGTTGTAATGTGTATATGCTTTGTTATATTTATATAACAAGTCACTAAGATGCTGACTGGGAGGCGGAAGGTCAGCAGTTCGATTCCCGAGTACTGCAGAATGGAATGAGCTCCTGTCTCTGTCCCAGCTCCTGCCAACCTAGCAGTTCGAAAGCAAGAAATTGCAAGTAGATAAATAGGGACCACTTCGGTGGGAAGGTAACAGCGTTCCATGCGCTCCGGTGTCTAGTCATGCCTGCCACATGACCATGGAAACGTCTGCAGAAGCAGACAGCGCTGGCTCTTCGGCTTAGAAACAGAGATGAGCACTGACCCCTAGAGTCGGATATGACTGGCTTTCGAGCAAGGGAAACCTTTACCTTTATTGTAATATTGTTTCATGTTATATTTGTGGGTTCTGTGAGCCACCCTGAGTCAGTTTTTACCAAGTAGGGCAGCATACAAATCGAAATATAATAATAACAATATTAACAATATTATTAGATGCGGTACAAGAAGAAATTAAAAACATTTCAGCCAGCGGCCGCTAGATGTCCCTAGCTGCATTTATTATGAAGATCTGAACAGAACTCTAAGCACAACTGTGATGTATAAAACCAGTTATAGTCATACCTAATAATAATTCTTGTTTTATTCACTACCAGATTTGGCAAACAGAGCTATAGCCTCCAGATTGAAGAAATAGACTGGTTACCTCTACATCCAGTTTGTAAGTGTGCAATGCTCCCAATACCACTATCAGAATAATAGAATCTCTAATGGGGTAGAAGTGCATTGTTTTTCAAATTCCCAATCCAAAGTAGAATTCTCAGGATTTCAGACAACAAACATATATTTAAATCACCTTCCTTTCAGTCACCTCAACAAGGCTGAAGCCTCATTCAAATCCTTTTTCTAATCCTTCATTTTTTGCTGCAATGGAAACTGCCCCATTGCTTCCTCTGAGCAACAATTCTTAAGAAGGTGCACTATACCAAGTTTAAAAAGAAATGAAACTAGCAACTCTAGGAATATGAGGCGGGAGGGATGAATGGCACCCCTAGGATGTCACATCTAAATTCCACTGGACATTTGTGTTAACTGTTGTTGCTTCTGTGACAGAGACGGAAAGAAATAGGTTGCTCCCACCCTTTCCATGAAAGAGAAACCCTACTTCAAGTTATCATCACTCAAGTTAGACAACAGATATGAGTGAATATTCCCAGTTTGTGACATAATTCAACCCACAGAAACATAGTAAAAAAAGATGGTCAGGTTCAAAATACTAGTGGGTTTCAAAACCCATATTTCTAATGTTGACTATGAAGATTGGCAACAATCATATAAAAGTAAACAGTTTCTCGTTGATTTCTTATTGCTGTTGCAGGAACATGGCACTTTAAAATTAGTTCGTATTCTCCATTCCCAGTAGGCTGTAACCAAAACATCAAATTGTAAATATTTTTCATAGAGTCCTGTTCACATTTACTGGGGTTATTTACTTCCATGGTGAAAACTTTGTAATTTAATTCTTTAAGGCTGTAATCCTACACACATCTGTCTGAGAATAAGTCATAAAAGGGATTTAAAGCTTAATTAGCCATGATGGCTAAAGGCCAGTTGAGATCACACAAGGACCGGTGAGCTTAGCACAAATGCCTCATGCCCAACAAAATAATTTAGATAAAGGAAATGTAGGATAAAAGAATAAATGTTTGTTGTCAGTGGTGGTGTAGGGAGGGTTTAGGCACCCGGGGGCCCAGGCCAAACTTGTTGCCCCACCAGGCTCCCCCCAGGTAGGAAAGTCCTACCTTCAGGCTTCACCGGACACGGAGGCATGGTGGCCGTGCGCCTGGGACCCAGACGCCATGGGCGAGGCCCAGGGTCTGGGGCAGTACAGCGCGGACCCAGCAGGGAGCCCGCCATCAGGGTCCCAGGCGCGTGGCCACCCCACCTCCAAGCCTGGCGGAAGCAGCTCATCCACCTTGGGTGGCAGTAGCACTCGGGAAGCCAGGCCGGTGGTCACTGCAGCCCAGTGTGTGTGGCCGGAGGACCTCCCCCCCAAGGCCTGGCTGGCGTTGCTCCAGCTGTGGACGCTGGGCCACGAAGACCACCAGCCTTGCCCCTCTGGCCGCCGTCGCCGCTGAAGGTGGACAAGTTGCCACTGCCAGGCTATGAAGCAGGGCGGCCACACACCTGGGACGCTGACGGTAGGCTCACTGCTGGGCCTGCGCCACACTGCTCCAACCCCTCACCCTGCTGTCAGGGTCCCAGACACGCGGCCGCCCTGCCTCATAGAGTTGATTAGGAACAGCTATTGGCGGGCATACGTTATACTTGTGAAAGTTGATGATATTTGTATTTGTATTTGTGACTTGATATTTGTATTTATGACACTGAATCATATTTGTAATGCTGAATGGAATATTATCTTGCTATTATATTGTTACATTTTTTATATACTGTATATTGATTGAATTGCATTTTCTGATTGTATTGTGCTTTTGCTTTTATAACTATATTGATTGTATTATATTTGTTATATTGATATGTTGTTGCTTTTATATTTGATACTGTAACATTGTAAGCCGCTCTGGGTTGCTTCGGCAAGGAGAGTGGCATATAAATACAATATAATAATAATAATAATAATAATAATAATAATAATAATAATAATAATAATAATAATAATAATAATAATAATAATAATAATAATAATAATAATAATAATAATAATAATAATAATAATAATAATAATAATAATAATAGCCTGGTGGTGGCAGGTGTTGCTGGGGGGGGGGGCCTTGGCTTGGCCAGCACTAGGCTGTAGCGACCACCGGCATCGTTTCCTGCCTTCCTGGGCGCCGCTGCCACTGGAGGATGAGCTGCCGCTGCCAGGTTTGGAGGCAGGCAGCCACGTGCCTGGGCCCCTAACAGTGGGCTCTTCGGTGGGCCTGCGCTGCCCGAGCCCAGCAGGCCGTGCAGAGGGGGCGCCTCTGGTCTCCACTGGGCCGTCAGGCCTGCACCCTCCAGCCTGGTGGTGACAGAGGGTCCCCAACCACCAGGAAGTCTGGGGCAGTGGCAGCAGCACCCCCGCAAAGTGCCACCCAGGGCAGGCTGCCCCCCTCATTATGCTTCTGTTTGTTGTCCTAACACTGTGACAGCTTAAATTGGGGTGGCCAAACTATAGCCTGCAGGCTGGCCCCGGCCCATAGCACCATTTCATTTAGCCCATGCTGTCTTTGCCACTACTGGAAGTGTAAGTAAAATGCACCCATGCATGTGTAAATGCTGCCATAAATGCACCCACCGCTCATATAAATGCATTTACAACAGCTACGGATGCATTTTATGGCAGCGTTTGCACATGCATGGGCGCATTTTACTTCCGCTTCCAGCTGGAGGAACCATGTGACTGGCCCACTCAGGCATGTGACCAGCCCACAGCATGAAAAGTTTGGGAACCCCTGGTTTAAATGGTGGCAATCCTGGACTTGAAGAGATTTGGTTGTAACATAACTTAGTACTTTCTCCATTTCATCCCTTCTTTGCCTCTTTTTTGGCTCTTCTGTTGACAAATCTTAGGCGATAGAGCAGTTCTGGTGCAGATCCCTATGTTAGCAGATCTCCGAGATCAACTGGCAGAAAGGATTTCTGCCACCACAAGGAGGTTTCTGCTGGTATTAGAGAATTCATGCTGGATTCCTAAACCACTAAAGCTACTGGATTCTGAGTTAAGACTGAACTGCTAGTCATATGGTATACTGACACATCATGCGAGCTATAAAATTTTAATGCAACTGGAATAAATATTTTTTTGTGAATGTTATTATGCAGAAATGTGAATTATTATAAACTTTCAAAGAGCCAAGCATGTGACAAAAATGGTCTATTATCCATAACTTGGTTTACTAAAGGCAAAAAAAATTCACTCACACAAGCAGCATTTCAATTATGTCTCGTGTTCATATTAATTAGTGGTTCCTAGTAGTTTTTAATTACTATACAAACATGAGGCAGCTGTATACCTCAAACTCTAATTAGAAATAGACTTCATCAAATTTTGGTTTCACCTCACTGCATTGTTTAGTTTATTCATTTCAGCCAACTCAACTACCATATGTGTTAATTATTTACATCTGCAAACACTATCAGATGATTTACACTGCATAATAATTAAAATTATTAGCCCCTCCCCCCAGAGCAGGAAAATGTCCTAGATGGATGGGTATAAGTGTAAATAAATAAATAAATAAAACGTTCTTCTAAAAATGAGAAGCATGTAGAATTCATTATTATTTGAGAATCTAAGTCAGATAAACGGAAAAAAATATGTTTTCTAGCCAATTCTTCAGTACCAAGTAATTTTTTTATATAAAGTGTATAGATATTTTTCATTGTTATTTCCAGTAATAAAAAAATCCATTTCACCATTTTTAGTAATAAAGATATAAAGTATGACACAATTTAAAAGTTAACTCAACAGAAACTGGAGATAATTACTAAATATGCTTTTAAATGTTGGTTTTTCTTTCAATCTATATCCTAACTATATAGGTTTCTGATATAGTGAGTTTTGCCATCTGCAACATTGAAAAAAATATTGGGAAATATTTATGCCACCAAGTGTGGTGTATAATGGATAGAGTGAACAGGCTTGCGTTTGATTTCCTGGCTCTGTCACCAAAACTCATTGGGAGATTGGACATTGTAAAACTACTCCTTAAATAGCTCTGATATCCCAAAAGCCCTAATAGGATCACTATAGTTCAGTTCCACTTGACAGTACATTAGAACATAATGTTGAAAATATTTTCTGAAACTCCAATATAGTATTATGAAGATTTTTATGGCATATTTATTAACAGGAGCATGGATGTGAATTTCTAATAACTAGAAAAAGATCTCTCCCACTGAAGTGTTACCTATTTATCTTCTTGCAATTTCTTGTTTTGAACTGCTAGGTTGGCAGGAGCTGGTACAGAGATGGAAGCTCATTTCGTTGTGCAGAACTTAACCGCTAAGCATTGTAGCAAAAAAGAATGTAATGAACACAATTTAAATTTAAAAAGCTCTCTAGAAACTGAAACAGCATTGAAAAATGAGCAATAATTGTGATTTGTTTTTAGCTGTCCACCTTTTAGCTCTCCAACACTTTTTTGGTCTGCAGCAGCATTCAAGGACAGGCTGTAATTGTCTCCTTTTCCATATACCAGGTTCTCACCTTGTCAGCAAAATATACATTTTAAAAATAATCTCAGTTTTATGCCTTGGTGATGGAATAAGCTTCTTAAAATGATATAGATATAAACTTAGTTCTGGAAGGTTCCTGATTCCAAAAGTGCTAATAAAAACTAATTCAAAATAATAATGTCTCATTAATTGTAGGAGAATCTGCCACATTTTTGTTGTTGTTGTTGTTCAGTCGCACAGTTGATTCTGACCCTCTAGAGACCCCATGGACCGCTGTCCGCCCGGCACTTCTGTCCTCCACCATCCTCCTCAACTCGCTCAACTCTGTGCCCATTGTGTCTACAATACCATCTAGCCATCTCATTTTTGGCCGCCCCCTTCTTCTTTTGCCCTCCACCCTTCCCAGCATCAAGGCTTTCTCAAGCGAATCCTCTCTTCTCATTTGATGTCCAAAGTACCTTAGCTTCATCTTTACTATTTGACCTTCTAAGAAGCAGTCAGGGTTAATTTCTTCTAAGATTGACCTATTTGTTCTCCTCACTGTCCAGGGGACTCTCAAAACTCTCCTCCAACACCACATCTCAAAGGCATCTATTCTTCTGTGCTCAGCTTTCCTTATGGTCCAGCTCTCACAACTATACATTGCCACTGGAAATACCATTGCTTTGACTATATGAATTTTTGTTTGAAATGTGCTATTTCCCAAGAGTTCATTTGTTTCAGGATAAAGAAGCTATTGGCTAAAAATACAAAAATCTCACAAAATATGAACTTGGTTGTTGTGATATAAATGAAAAAGAAACCCTGTGAACAGAAATGGGAGTCACTGGCAAAAAGAGAATTATTACCATTATTAGAATTACACTTTTTTAAAAGGGGGGAAATCTAGATTTTTAGTTTATGAAAGGTACTCTTTCTAGGAATTGATTTGGTTAAAAACTATTTAGCATATATATGTGTCCATATACATTTACATATATGGTTATGTCAAGAAATAGGTGAATTTAGGTCACCCCACAACAACACCAAGAACTCTACATGAATTCTATGAATTTTATAAAAATTCTATGAATTTTTGATTTTATAATCGGGATGGGGGATTTCTTGTAATGTTTTTATGTACTTTTGATATGTGATTTTTGTGATGTAATATTTGTAGTTATGAAACATTGTTTTGATGTGAGCCGCCCAGAGTCACTATAAGTGAGTGGGGCGGCATATAAGTCGAACAATACAATACAATACAATGCAATGCAATACAATACAATACAATACAATACAGTAATACCTCATATAACATTAGTATCGAATAACACGAAAATCGCATAACATGAAGGAATCTGGGGGGAAGAATTGCATCAGATAACATTAAGATCCTATGGGATGCTTCAGATAACAACCGCTAAAGCCTGTGTAGTTACAATGTATCTCTATGGATCCCATAGAGGATCAGATAACACGAAAAATCATATAACACGAAGACTTGTGGAACCAGGTTTTAGTGTTATATGAGGTTTTACTGTACAATACATGGACCTTTAACATAAGCCCAGGAGGACTACAAACCAACTACTGCCAACCACCAGGTAATATTCCTAACTACCTTTGATTTGGCCATAATTGGCAAACCTAGTACTGTATGTAAACTACATTTAACCCCAATTCCCAGATGGCAGGCTTTGAATCTTTGTGTTGCCCTTTTCTTTTCTTTTTTCTGGCGAAAGAGAAACTTACAATTTCAAATGGAGGCCATCTGCAGGAGGGCATTACATATATATATCTGGCTTCTTGTGTTCATGGAATAGGAGACAGCAGTTATGTGATGTAGCCTGCTGTTTTTTCCAGCTCATCTCTAAGAAACAAAGACTAGCACAATATTTTGGGCCTCTCACTGATAATTGTTCTGCGTTATCCCCAAGAAATGTGTACATGCTTGAAGAAGTGATCTTGAATCATAAAAGCTCATGTAATGTTTGTGGTTTATTTAGTGATAAAGGTACAGTAAAACCTCATATAACACTAAAACCTGGTTCCACAAGTCTTCGTGTTATATGATTTTTAGTGTTATCTGATCCTCTATGGGATCCATAGAGATACATTGTAACCACACAGGCTTTCGCGGTTGTTATCTGAAGCATCCCATAGGATCTTAATGTTATCTGATGCAATTCTTCCCCCCAGATTCCTTGATGTTATGCGATTTTCGTGTTATTCGATACTAATGTTATATGAGGTATTACTGTATTGTTTTTCTTCTGGATTTCTATTATATAAAGATCACATGGCTCTCTTTCTTTTCAAAATAAGACTTTTTGTTATTTTTTGTGCAACCTGTTAAAACAGCTACTCCCACCACCAGAAGGACAGAGAGAAATACAGTCAGACAGACATCTCCACTAGCATCATGTGTGAAACATTGTTATCAAGATAAAACTCTGACTTAAATTACTTGTCTTAAGAAACAGAGTTGACTGGATGAGAATATATTTGACATTTATAGGGGAGTGACAACAGTGAGACTGTAAAATCTGACAGGTTCAAAACTCTTCAGGCCTTAACAGTCAGTACATGAGAAATGGAGATTGGCAATTCCACTCGGAACTCAGATATTATGACAGGCGGCTTTAATGGTAAGGGGGAAATAAGAAATGTCAGGAAACACTTGGTCACTGTAAGAGAGAAAAGGTTGCACTTTTCGTTATTATAATCAGGAAGCAACAAATGAAAAACTGGAAATACTATT
This sequence comes from Furcifer pardalis, assembly GCA_030440675.1. Taxonomy (NCBI): domain Eukaryota; kingdom Metazoa; phylum Chordata; class Lepidosauria; order Squamata; family Chamaeleonidae; genus Furcifer; species Furcifer pardalis. The sequence continues at coordinate 38,732,382 of CP126896.1, forward strand.
TATATTGTAAAGTTATTGAAATTATTGGAAACATCTATCAGGAATTTAAGAAGAGTAAAATATATGAAACCATGTCCATTCTTAGAAATGATGTACAGTGTCTCCTAGTCACATGGTAGTTGTTTCAAAATATTGTTCATGTTGGCTCCAGTTGGTGGGTAGCATCTGGTACCATATGCATGATGCAGTGTTTGATATGTAGCTGTGCATTTTAATATTTTGAAACTCATAATGAAGCCTGAATTCTGGGCGTGGAAACAGATGGACACAGCCTGGTAGCCACAGGCTGGAAAATGACATGCAGAAAATGTTTGTGAAAATGTTGCAAGGCAACGAGTGAAGCTTGTAACCTTATATGTAGGAAAGAACTCCAGCCTCTTGAGGGCTGTGATTGTGAAGCACTGTAGGAGTCACAAACCTTGAAAGGGAAGAATTTCTTATATCCAAATATCTGTTCTAATGGCACCATTTTTGAATATCCAGGTACTGTCATACCTCGCATAACGAATTTAATTCATTCTGCAAGGTTGCTCGCTATGCGAAAAATTCGCTATGCGAGTCTGACTCGCATAACGAATTTTTCGCTATGCGAGTCGGACTTTTCCCTATGGAAAAACTCGCATAACGAGCGTTTCTATGGGGAAAACTCGCATAGCGAAAAAAATTGTTATGTGAGTTTTCCCCATAAAAATGCTCATTATGAGAGTTTTTCCATAGGGAAAAGTCCGACTCGCATAGCGAAAAATTCGTTATGCGAGTCAGACTGCTTAGCGAAAAACTTGCTCATTATGCGGGTTTTTCACTAAGTGAAACGGTCGTTATGTGAGGTTTGACTGTACAGATTAGCACTTCATAGTTAGATAGCCAGACCTCCAGTGAACACAACCAGTGTTGTGGAAAAATATAGTATCACTTTTTTGTGGACGTTCTCGTAATCTATTTAGAGACTATAAACATGTACTTCAATGTATCTTTCTCTTATTCCTCTAGAGATCAGTGTGTCACAGATTAGATTTGTTGTCAGATTCTTGACACCTGATTATTGCCTCTACAGAACTCTATAGACCTCCAGATAAAATATCAGAAGCCTCTGTCCATCTATTTATCACAAGAAAGAGTTAAATCCAGAAATGAAATCTGAGAACTATTTGTAATCATATCAAAATTAATCTGGGGTTTAAGGTAACAGTCATTTCATGGAGAAGGATAGAAGTAATTTGTGTAAGTGCTCATGTAAATGGCATATACACTAACTTTATCAATGTGAGACTACGAGCTTAATTTTTAACTTTTTTACAGTATAGCTGGTTTGGGATTGGAAAAACAAGGAAACTATGACAGATTGCAAAAACACATCTTTAGATTAAGAAGCAACAGAAGCACTCTAATTTGGGAAGACTGTGTTGTGTAATTTTGTATTCTGCTTTAGAGTGCAAACTTTCTTCAGATGTCCTGTGGGAAAATATACATAAATGGGTGTTCCTATGGACTTTTATAGGAAAAAAATCAGTGTACTGTGAAATGAAATGGAGTGTACTGGGGAACAGTAAATCTTCACTTGCTAAACTCAGAGATTTGAAATGGTGTTAGCTTAGTCTACATAACCTCAAACCTCATGGAGTGGTAGGCTGGAAAAATTAACCTTTCAGAGCACTGAATATACTATATGTGGTGACAAGTTAAATCCCACCCAAAATGCAGGCTAATTTCCTGTATAAATAAAGCATTTTTGGTAATTTCAATTGGAACTGATAAAAATGAAGTACAGTATTGGGTTCAGATAAAGGGGAAAAAGGGAATCTGGTCTTGGCTGCCCTTAATTCTTTCTCCACCAACAGTGATACTATCCTAACAGGCACAGTGTGTCTCTATCCTAAAACATTTTGCCTCTGGCTCTGTTCTCCAACTCACAATAACAGCAGGCATGTAGTTATGCATCCACACATTTATTCTGTGAAGCTGGTTGATTATTTCTAGTTTTACAGATGGTGATGCTCAGAATGACAAACTAGCAATTTGGCCAAGTCATTTACATCTAAACTAGGAAAATCCTACTGGGCTCTATTTTCTTTGGTTTCTATCCCTAGATTGACAAAGTAGAATTTATGATTATTTTGTTTTGGTTATTTGCACTGCTTGGTTTAGTAAATAATAAATTTCTGTCTTCATCAAAACTTTCATACCTGTTTTTATTTTGTGTATTGGTTTATTCCACTGTGTAGAAACCCCAAAAGCACTAGGGAAAGCCATGTTTGCTTCGAGTACATACACTCATTAATTCTTTTCAATCTCTATTTACATGGCAATTTTGGATACTTACCTACAAGAGAGCCACATAATTAATCTAGTTCAGTGCTTTCCTTTGGGAAAAGATGTTCTGAAACACTTTAATGAAATGAAGGATGGGAATATAATTTATTTAAGGAATTTGCATACTGTCCTTCATAATTTTACCAGAAGACAAGTTACAATGGAGTCTAAAACATTAGCACAGAATATATAAATGTTTGAATGCTGTTATGGAATATCAAAATATCCACAATCAGAAGCCCAAATGGTCATCTTAAACATTAGCATAGAATATATAAATTTTGAATGCTCTTTTGAAATATCAAATTAGCCACCATCAGAAGCCCAAATGGTAATGTTAAGCAACAGTAAGCCTCAATGAGCCTTCAAAAACACATCACAATAAAATTGTTCAATTTCTGATAACAGTGTGTTTCGGGAATCCTAATCAACAAAGTAGTCTAAGTACTTGAGAGTAAAGCAATAAATCCTATCCTAATAATCACATGTTAACTTTATTTGAATGTATAATGTAGGATGCCTAATGAAATATTGGCCTAAATCCTCCCCTTTCCCAACAGGCTTGCAGCCATTCCAAAAGTATTTATTATTTATTTATTGTATTTCTATACCACCCAATTGGGTGGTATCCGACTCTGGGCGGTGAACAACAGATAACGAATATCAACAACACACAGCAGATCAACAAAAGACTGACATACGTCAAAACACTGAACTAAAATAATTTAAAATAAAGTAATTGGAATCTGAGTGCATAGGAACTCAAACTGACTGCCAATTTATCGGTAAAGGGACAACATCCTAAAAAGCCTCCTTGAAGAAAAGAGTTTTTAATTGGGGTTTTTTTTAAAGGTAGCCAGTGATAGGGTCTGGCACAGCTCTACTGATAAAGAGTTCCACAGTATTGGTGCTGCCACCGAGAAGGCTCTATTTATAATTAAAGACTTTCAAGTCATTGTCTGGGTCAGCACCTGGAGCTGCACTGACTGTGATGACTGGGTGATGTGGGGAGTTGTTCTGAGGGAGAGATGCTCCAACAGATAGCAAGGTCCCAAACCGTATAGGGCCTTTGACTTCTTAAGCGATTTGACTTCTTAAGGGATTCCTAGGTCTCTGGAACAGTATTTTGGGATGCACTGCTGGGGTGAAGAGAAGAAAATTATCTCTCCCAATTCTGCTGTTCTGTCAGCAGATGTCTAGAATTAGATATTGCTCATTTTTATCGGAATAAAAGAAGAAAAATGGAGCTCTAATTCCATGGACAATCCACCATAACCAAGTAGATCTGTAGGTGGCATTATTTATTTATTTATTTAGATTTATATCACCGCCCACTTGCCGTGGCGACTCAGGGCAGTTTACAATCAGGTCATGTCACTGTGATGTAGGTAGTGGATTGTAACATTAAAACAGATGATGGAGAAATCTCTTCTACTTTAATCTCTTTTTAAAAATATTTTTCTAACTGATGCAACACAACTCCAGGTAAACTTACTCACAAAAAACTGGGAAACTACTCATTAAAAAAAACCCCAATAAGTTGAAAATTGGCAGGAGTAGTCTCCTGGCTGGTATTATATTCAAGTCCACTCACACATCCATTTCTCACACAGGATAAACCAAGTAAACACCACTTATTTGTCTGACCTATATGTGTATCCTCAACCAACACCTCATTAAGAAGTTGAGAAAAATAAACTATACAGAATTCACGTGGTAAAGTCAAAGGGAAAAGATGTTGTACTGTATTTGATTTGTAGTGTGAATCATGATGTATCTTGCATAATTGTATCTCAGTTTTCTATATACCTGTACTCTAAAAATGTCAGTTATGTTACTGCGTAATGTTTCATTGGGATAGTTTTGATAAATGTTTTGAGCTAATGTCAAAATGTATCCTGACAGAGAGATGAGTGTTGGTATTGATCGTAATGTTCCAGCTTTGTATGCTGTGAATCATGTAATAATTTGAACAATCTTTTTTAACTTTTATAGATGCTTATCTCTTTGTAGCATAATGTACATGTTGATATTGTGCCTTTTTTGGTGGGAGTTTTGAGGGAAATAGTTACCTGTATATTAGACATTTATGGTGAAGGTGTGATCGTGGCATTTTTGTGATACCTCTATCTCTACCTTGCACACACACCATTTACACACACACATACACACACGCACACATGCATGCACACATGCACACACGCGCACACACACTGCAGCTAGAGAAAACTCCAAACATAATTTATTTTTAAAAACTTTTAACGTTACCTCCCCCCTTTTCCCTTCAGAAAGAGACATAATGTGACATACAGTATGCAGTGGTTTGTGCCATTAAAATGACGAGGGTGTGGGCCCATGAATGACAGTAGGGAAGAGAGCAGGGAGTGGTGGGTCAATAAGCAAACAAGAGGGCAAGGTGGAATGAACATAAGACATATCTGTCTGGACCCTTGCTAGAGAAAAATAAACATATCCAGTGGGAATGGTAGGAATGTTCAAGTGATCCACAGTGAGACAGTGAGAGATAAAACTGATTTCAGTAAAGATTAGAAATATTTTCAGAGAGATCCACATTACACTGTCTGGACATGCTCTCAGGTTTTTTTAAAAATAATAAAAATGTTGTCTGCAGGACTTATATACAACTTAACTTCTCACAGCTTATTCTTAACTCTAATACAGTACAGTATGTCTTTACACTTTCAGTTTTAAATTTATACATTTAATGGATCTTTCTCCTCTGGACTAAGTGGTTCTCAGAAAGATCATGAAAATGGCTCTGAATAGCATACAGAATAAGTAAAGGTAAAGGTTGTCCTTGCTCAAAAGCCAGTCATATCCAACTCTAGGGTTCAGAGCCAGCACTGTCTGCTTCTGCAGATGTTTCTGTGGTCACGTGGCAGGCATGACTAGACACCGGAGTGCACAGAATGCTATTTTACCTTCCCACCGAAGTGGTCCCTATTTATCTACTTGAAATTTCTTGCTTTTAAACTGCTAGGTTGGCAGGAGCTGGGACAAAGACAGGAGCTCATTCCATCCTGCAGTATTCAGGTATCGAACTGCTGACCTGCCACCTTCAAGTCAGCGTCATAGCCACTTGAGCCACTGCAGCCTATATTTACACTTATATTTCAGGAGAGTTGTCCATCTATTTTTATGTCAATAAACACCTTCTTATAATTATGGCATACTTTTGAATACATCTTGAATACATCTTCTTGCCTTTTGATGGTGTGGTGCTTTCTGATCATCAACAAGTCACCAACATTGCTATCAGAGGTTTTTGTACAAGCACAATGCACTATGTTGTCTAAATATGATGGTAAATGTTTCTGTGTGTTTATCACACAGCCTTTTGTCAGGAAAAAACAAAACCATCAGGGAAACTAATAATTACAGCACCCCACTGGTGCTGTAACTTACATCTGCTGGATGTGGTTACTGTTGCAGAGAAAATGCTTGATCTTTATTATGCAACAATGTGACTCATGAAACAGACTATTACATGTAGCTTCTACAAATATCATGAGATTTACCGTAGAAAAACCTCTTCAAACCTAGAGTCTCCAAAGTGTTTCTTTGCTCTCCTACTAGATAGAAGAAAATTAATGCCCATCATTAAGAAACATTAATGGTTTGTCAAATCTCTAACTACACATTCGTTGCTTGGTAATAGACAATAATCAATATGGCCAAACTCATATTACTAGTCCCCATTTGAAAGAAGGCCTGTTCCCCCTGACAAATATTCAATAGATCTATAGATTTTTTTTTTAGATGAGAAAATAGATTTAAAGGAAAACTTTTACAAGGTGATTCCTATGTACTGTATCTTTCTTCCCTGGGCACAATCAGTAGCCATCTTTTCAGTGCATTTGTACCACTAGGATAGTGTTTCTCAATGTTTTCCGGTTGCGGGCCTGACCATACCTCCTGGACAGCTGATTGAGCCAGTCACGTGGTTCCTCCCACCCTGAAGTGGAAGTAAAACACACCATGCATGCGCAGAACACATTTAGCAACATTTTGTGCATGTTCAGAGTGCATTTTACTTCCGCTTCTGGGAGTGGTGAGGGCATCAGAGGCTGGATAAATTGGCATTGGTGGCTGGGGCTGGCCCAGGGATTGTAGGTTACAAATGCCTGCACTAGGAAATAATTATCTTATAAAAGGAAAGACTGTAAAGCAATGTATTATGAATAAAGGAATTAACCCAAGAGAATTCTCTTCTTTGAAAAAAAAATAAACTTATGCCAGTTCTTTTGTATGATAATGATGCTTCCTATTCAAACCAATACCATTAACAAATAGACAATAGACAAAATGGCAGTGTTTATTTCTTTACACAAAGCTGTTACTCTGGTCTCTAGTACTATAATATACTAATATTACATATTCCAAACCTGCTTACATGAAACAATGATTTGGCCTGATGCTTCCACACTACAATTCCATACAGAGAAAACTACCTTAAAGCTTATATGAACTAGACCAGTCATTTGACCCAGGCAGTAGAGTTGAAGGATGGTGGCAGGTCTCTATTTTATTTATTTATTTAAATTTGTTTATCGCCCTCTTCCCCGAAGGGACCCATTATTGCCCTGAACCAACAGCCACCTGAGTTGAAGATGTCTTTCTTCAAATCACCACTTATATAGCTTTCCTACTCTTCAGCTGGCTATTTTAATAATTTTAATAATGCCTGGCTCCAAGGATCCTTGGGAAAAGGTGTTTTAGAATGGGTGTTCAAGTGGTACCATGCAGTGGCTTCTTTTCCTGTTTTGCACAGTGGTACAGCCTGAGCCAGCTCTGATTTTATGTAACCATAATAACCAGCATTTCTTACTTCATGTAAATAAGACAGGAGACTCACCGTTCTCCTGCTATTTAAATTACAAGCCTGTCCTTAAATTGCTAGCCTCTCATTAATTTCAAACTGTGCAGGATGACTCATTAATTACTTTTAAATTTTACCATAGAATGATGAGCACAGCAGATATTCCCACTTTCCTTTGTGCACTTGAAAAACTACAACGAACATCAATCTATCAATGCCATTCAAAAAGTAAGTTATGGCATTCCCTGATATAATTATTAAATCTACAGTGACTAAGAAGAAAAAAGAAAATAAGTGAACTACAATTTTGTAATATACCTTTGGTTATATTTTTCCATTGTGTTAATATTTACATGACCTTCTTGGAAGCTCAGTGGGTTTGGTGTCTGGCTGTGGAGCCAGATGTTTAGAGTTTAATTCCCCACTGTGTATTCCGGAACAGCCACACTGTATGGATCTGGGACAGCTCCATAGTCCGAGGATGCTGTCAGAAGAAGAGAATGGTAAACCAGTTCTTCCTTAAAAATCCTGGGAAAGATTGCCATAAGTCAGAACTGATTTGACAATGCTGATTGGGAGGTGGAAGGTCAGGGTCAGCAGTTCAATTCCTGAGTACTGCAAGATGGAATGAGCTCCCATCTTTGTCCCATCTCCTGCCAACCTAGCAGTTTGAAATCAAGAAATTGCAAGTAGATAAATAGGGACCACTTTGATGGGAAGGTAACAGCATTCCGTGTGCTCCAGTGACTAGTCATGCCTGCCACATGACCACGGAAATGTCTGCAGAAGCAGACAGCGCTGGCTCTTCGGCTTTGAAACAGAGATGAGCACTGACCCCTAGAGTCGGATACGACTTGCTTTCGAGCAAGCGAAACCTTTACCTTTACTATTTATTATCAATGTATTATTATTATACCCCTCAAGAATATAGATTATGTTTTGTCACACTATGCTCTATGCACCATATATAATTTTAAAGCAGCATATCAAAAAGTTAAAGACAAAGAGTGACAACAGCAGTAAATAAAAGGCAACTAAGGTATCTGGATAAGGAATGTGGTGGCTTAGTGGTTAAGATGCTGAACTTGAGGACTGGAAAGTCAACAGGTCAGCAGTTTGAGACCTGAGTGTTACACGACAGAGTGAATTCCTATTTCTGTCCCAGCTCCTGCCAACCTAGCAGTTTGAAAGCAATAAATTGCAAGTAGATTAATAGAGACCACTTCAGGGGGATGGTAAACAGTGCCCCATGTCTAGTCATGCCTGCCACATGTCCACAGAAATGTCTGCAGACACAGACAGCGCTTGCTCTTTGGCTATAAACAGAGATGGGCACTGAACCCTAGAGCCAGATACGGCTGGCTTTCGAGCAGGGTGACCTTTAACTTTACCTAAGGTATCTGGACCAGTCATTGGCTTGACCCCACCTTCCCCTCCAATCTGAGTTAAACAGTGGAATACAAGCAAAGAGTCAAGTGACTCTTACATGGAAATTTGGGTACAGCCACAGAGAAAACTCATTTATATGACTCACCAATGAAGCCTCAGCCATAATTAAGATGTAGAGAAGATAATTTATCTAGATCCGGGGTGCTCAAACTGGCCCATGGGCCAGATGTGGCCCCCAACACCAATTCATCCAGCCTGTGCCACCCTTGTTGCTCCCAGAAGTGATGTGTTTTACTTCCCCTTTTGGAAGCAGCAAGGGCGGCGCAGGCCAGATGAATTGGCATTGGCAGCCAGATCTGGCCCAAGGGCCATAGTTTGGACACCCCTGGCTTAAGCAGAGGAAACGTCAGCCTAAAATATATCTCATCCTGTTGCAAAACAGATTGTAAGGCATGTTTTATTTCCACTTCCAGTGGTAGAATCCACATGGCCAGCCTGCTGAACCAGGTGACCGGCCCACGGCCCAAAAAGTTTGAGTACCCCTGATCTAGATGTTTGGGTGCAGGGAAGATGTTAGAGGAGGGAAGCATACTGTTAAGTTTACTTTTACTACTCCTAACTCTGAGCAGAAATGCTCCTTTCTAAACACTCTTGTTTTAACTTTTGTCTCTTGATATATTTTAAGTACCCTCATTTTCACTTTTGTTCCTTTTGCTATTCTATTCTGGTCATGGTCATAATAAAGATTTGATTTTATACTGTTGGGGGGGGTAGCTTAATTGGGTGGTCTTTGGGCAGAGTGGTGGTGAAATTGGGTGGCCTTGGGGGGGGGGGCAAAATTGGGTGGCCACACCCACCTCCCTGCCCTGCCCAGACTAACACAGCTACCATTTAAAAAGTTTTGTTCTGTATATCAGAGAGTAAACAAAACAAAAAGACGAAAAACGAAAGACTAACTGCTGTATTTTAATGTGAGCTATTGTGGATCAATTCCACTGTCTCTTTGGCTATAAACAGAGATGAGCACTGAACCCTAGAGTTGGTAATGACTGGCTTTCGAACAAAGGCAACCTTTGCTTAATAACAGAAGATCCCTGATTGGTATTCAAATTTGACATCAGGTTTTGTCCCTGCAAGTGGTTCAAGGTCTCCCTTGCTCAAAAGCCAGCCATATCTGACTCTAGGGTGCAGTGCTCATCTCCTTATACAGCCAAAGAGCCAGTGCTACCTGTGTTTGCAGATGTATACATGGCCATATGGCAGGCATGACTAGATTGCCCATGATGTAGGCTCCACCCATGACATAGGTTCCGCCCACAATGTAGGCTCCGCCCATGGTGTGGTAGTGAAAATTTGTGCTGCTCACCACTGATTACAAAAGGTACTCAAAATGGTTACCCTCAACATTCAAACACTTCTGATTACAGCAAACTACTGCTTGAGCAACATTGATTAAAGTGACTACTTCTATTGTTGTACATGCTGTTTCAATTCCTTTCAGAAGTACTGCCAGTTTTCTACAGTACACCACATCCTTTAAAGTCTCCCGTAGATAGAAGCCAAGGGGTGTTAAGTCAAGAGAACATGGGGAAAGTCAACCACACACTCTTCAAAGTGATCTTGCACTCCTTGAATGACAACCGAGCTTCCACCATTTTCTTTTACTGTCCTGCTTGTCACATGGTGATGCTAGCATTAATTCTTTTGAGTTAACAGCATACTACACGTTGCTATCATAATTTAATTCAACCTTGAAAAGTAAGGCATAGATAACATCTTTTAAAATATGTATACATTTTTGCACCCTTTATATATTCTCTTCTATCTAGGTAACAACCTATAGAAGAAAGGAATCTAAATTTTATTATTACCATTTTACCATTTTGTCACCCATATGAAGAGATGAGGAACTGAGCTTACTGTCTTAAAATATGTTCCAACTGGATGACACTGTGATGTTCATTATTTCAAAAATATTGTGTCTGAACATGAAATGAGAGCACATCTGCACTTTTTTTCATACAATTTAATTGGAATATATAGCAGGTCTGTTATTTGAAGCAAACCTGAAGGTTTTTGACCTATTAAAAAGTGATAAAATTTCGGGAATAAGGGAGTATGAGATTAATTTATAAAGTTTTATACAATAGTCTGTTGCACTAGACACAAACTCTTTGACCTGAATGCTAAAGATACAGTGTATCTGTGTGCTACAAGTCATCCTAATGTTTTGGGATCATTAACCTGAGTCACACTGTTTCAGTCAGCTTCAGGGGCTGGATGGTCATTTTGCCCTGCCTGTATGATGGGGGTGGACATTTTCTCCCAACAGCTCCAAAGGGGCTGTCATTTTGTTTCTCAAATGCCCTTGGAGGGGGTGGAGGCAATATGAAATGGTGCCATGGGCTGGATCCGGCCCATGGGCCTTAGGTTGGGAACTCCTGCTCTATTACATCAAAAACAGGATACTTGGCTAGAACACATTCATAAAACATTCCATACAGACAAAAAAAATACTGAAATAATTATACAAATATTCCAAACCAAGTGTAGATACTGGTATATCACATCAAGTTTATTTGTATTGAGGGTGCCCAAACTATGGCCTGTGCCACTCTCACTGCTCCTGGAAGTGGAGGTAAAACGTGCCTGCACATCCACAAATTACTGCCATAAATGGACCTGTGGCTGTCATAAACGTGATCCTTCACTCCCAAAAACAGTGGCTTGGGGGGGGGGCGCTCAGGCACCATTTTGGGGGGATGGCAAAAGTTGACACTGTCTGTATCATGGGCCCAGGGGGTGGCAAATTTGGCCTCCACCCCGGGCGGCTGAAACTCACGCTACGCCACTGCATTTACACCAGTGTTTTGCACATATGTGAGTGTGTTCTACTTCCTGTGAGCGGAACCAAATGACTGTTCCACTGAACCACATGACCAGCCCACAGCCTGAAAAGTTTGGGCACCCTTGATTTATATGGAGAAATTTTAGGCAAAATACTATTTAATAAATTTGTGCTGGTGTAAGCCAGATCAGGTGCTGGGAACATTTAATTAAAACTATTTAAATACTTCCTATCCCCCTGTTTCAGCTATCAAGGCTCCCTAAGACTCCATTTTGCCTTGGGAAAGTTTTTGGTACTAATGGGATGGGGTTTGCTTTAATAATAAAAAAGGTCATCACCAGATGGTCACTGCTGTGACTTGGACTATTACCAGCAATTCACATTGATATTTTTTTAAAAAAATATGAAAGGCTCACTCCTCCGTGTCTTTGGGCATAACCTGATCTGGGTTATGCTGGAGCAAAGTTATGCCAACAGAATTTTGCCCATTAGCATGTTATTTGGGGCACAAAAATGCCAGGTTACCATGAGGGAAAATGTGAGATGAGGCCAAGATAAGCACCTGTCAGCACCCGTGCATGGACATTGTCTTAATTCCTAACACTGGGGAACAAAAATAATGTTTTTTTGATGCCTAAACATTTTCAACTGATTTCGGGCATTTTGGGGTGGCTGATTCCGAAAATGCCATCCATTTTGTTCTAGCAGGTCTAGTTCATTAGATATCGATGATGTCATTATACATTGCTCTTATGACTACACTTGTAATTGCCTCACCATTCAAAGGCTCCCGGAGGCGGGAGGGGTGGTGGAAAAGTCTTTTGGGGGTGGGAAAATATTTGGGTGGGCAAAAAAAAGGTTGGGTGGGTGGAAAATTTGGGGGGGGGGGTGGTGGCAAAATTTCACTCTGCCCCGGGTGGCTTACACCCTTGGTACGCCTCTGGTTATATATGCAACCAGTATGGTTAGATTGGCCTAATGTGAATAAGCCATATCTAAAAAACTAGAGCTGATGGGCCATAACTAAAAGCATTTTTTGGAACCAGTGACCCAACCTTCTGGGTTGAAAGGATTTTTGCTGGAGGAACTCTGCTCAGGGGATGCCTGAATAAGGCTTCTTTCATGTCCCCAAGATCTTTTCTCACCAAAGTGGTCCCTGTTTATCTCCTTGCAATTTCTTGCTTTCAAACTGCTAGGTTGGCAGGAGCTGGGACAAGGACGGGTGTTCATTCCATCATGTAGGTAGTACTTGGGTCTTGAACTGCTGACTTGTTGGCCTTCCAGCTAATAAGGCAAGCTTCTTATCCACTGAGACACCACAGTTGTACTATGGGACAGTAAATAAGTGTAACTATTATTTTTAATTTCTATTATAGTTCAAGTTGCTGTTAGTGATGGAACAGAGCAAAAATACAGGTTTCAATTTATCTGAATCAGAGAGTAGTGAGAGAAGACTCAACCATCAAACAGGCTTGATTTTGTTTCCCACCCATGCCTTTGCTATTTTCTATTTGAATTCCTATTAGGTTGCCTTCTTCATTCGGAACTGTTTTCAAAGAAGAGATTCTTTGAAAACAGTACCGTATTTTCCTCCTGATCTTATATATTAGTTAGACACAGAAACAAACTTCTAAGCATGGAAACCAGGTCTGGGCTATATTCTGTAACCAAGTTTAAAAACACTTTTTTTCCACTGCCACAAGCTAGATTTCTTAAGCAATAAAAAGCTATTTGGTTTAGTAGAGTTAAACTCAGCACTAGGCCATTATGCCAGCATAAATTCAATATAATGCTAACAAATATAATTATCCTGCTTCTGAAGCAAGCCACCTAAACAAACTAAACTAGATAATGAATCTTACAGTTACCTAGGATCCAATTAGTCAGGACATCTGGTCCATATCGTGTTACTTTCTGCTCTTGGGAATGTTGCATGTTTATATCATTACCAGTTTGTCCACTGTAAAAAGATCTGGGGAAGGTGAATTCCTTCTGTTTCAGGGGAAAGGCTTCATTTTTCTTTTAATGAGAACTAGCTAAATCTATGTTACAAACTACAATACCCTTTTATGTTTTAGCTAGCATAAAAGAAAAAGCCATGCATGCTTGAAAATTACAGGGTTTTTTTTTTACTTTTGACATTGTGCTCTCACTGTTGAATTATGTCAAATAGGTCCATATAAAACTGTGATATAATCTAAAGAAATAAAGATAAATTAGCAAGAGATTTGCCAAAATACCTTTATTGCAGTCATTGCTGAATAGTAAGACTGCTTTTAAATAGAACTGGCTTCTTCACTTGTTGCCTTTCATTTTGCAGTTCACTCATCCCAGTGCTTCAAAAGAAAAGGTCTACCTTTCCTGTCTATTAATCATTCTAAGCCACTGCATCTTAACAGCCAAGCTTCTTTGTATCTGTAAATATTTTATCAGATATAGTGTGCAATGCCAAGGTACTGCAAATTGTTTGCTTGACTGAACCTTAACAGGAGTTGACATAAGATAGGGCTTTTTCTATGTACAGTACTAGCTCTCTGTAGGGATTTCATGCTTCATGGAACAAGACCTGCAATAACAATAATTATAACTATGCTAGTGACATATACACCTTTCCAGCACAGGTTGAGCTTTCTGGCAGAAATATGTGACACAAGTAACAGTGGAAAATGTATGTTTTCAGAAGTATCTGAGTTAAGGTTTGGAGGTTAATGTCTGGATGCAGTCCTAGCATACTTGCACGTTTAACTCAGCTTTAAATTAAAACCATTTTAAACGCTTTCTTTGTATTTTTTGGCATTCCAACTTTGGGTGTCAGCATAAAACTTTTCAAGAATTCAGCTACATTTCCCCTTCTTCAGAAATGAAAAACAAAACAAATCCCCATTGATACATTTCACCTCAACGCATTTCTGTACAGTACCTTCTTTGCAGCAAGACTATTTAGCCACTGGCAAAGAAAAGGTTTAGTCATCAAGATTGCTTTTAGTTAACAAAACCCAGTCCAAGTAAAGGCTTTAAAAGGTCAAAAGTTAGTAATTTTTCTGGACAGATAATCAAGGGCTAAAGCTGGAAGCCACTACTATGAGGAACAGAATTGCCTTCCATTAATGAAAATCTATAATTGCATCAAGCCATTTGGTTTTTAAATTGTCAATAGAACCACTGCATTTAAATATTTAATTCTGGTTTTAAGAAACAGAAATTAAATCTATTATCTTTATTTTACTTGCCCTTTGGACAGCCTAAGCACTTCCAAGTTGTATTTCGAATAAATACTGAGGAATCAGATTGTGCAGATGTCCAAAGTTTTGTTTCATTAAATGCTATAAAATACAAGTTGTTTACTCATCCTGCAGACGGTGTACTATCTTTTGATCTTGCCAGCATGTCTAACAGTTTAGAAAACTGTATTTTATTTACTTTGCAAATGCAGTATTCAATTAAGGATTCTGTGACATTTAAATAGCATAACAGATAAAAGAACAGTAGCACCAGATGATGTTATAATCCTTGTAGTGGTGATGCTCCAAGACATGAAGATTTAGTAGGAAGACAAATTTGCTTGAAACACTGGTTGCTCTTGGGTAACCATGGCCAAGATGTTTGATTTGGATGCCTTCATTGAGCAGGGTTTTGTACTCAAAGGCCTTATAGGTCCCTTCCAGCTACATTATTCTTTGATTCTAAGGTTCTGCCACCCCTCTAGGGATTCACAACAGTGCTCCCCCACTTAATCAACCAGGCGCCTTGCATGAGCAGTTTGAGCATCATCCTGAAGCATGGATAATTCACTGACTCTTACTCACACCACACAACCTAAATATCCAACACTATAGTTATCCAGTTCCACATTGTGGCCATCAAATGTCGATTTATGTTGTTGATGCTAGGTGGAGCTGTTGCTGGGTTTTTTTGCTCTAGGAAGAAAAAAACCTCTATTCCATCTCTCCTGTTGCCTCATGTCTCTTTCCAAGCCTCCTTTTATATTATATTATATTATATTATATTATATTATATTATATTATATTATATTATTTCAATTTATATGCCACCCTACTCGGTAAAAACTGACTTTTCCTGCCCTGCATCAGCCAACACTGTCACCTCATGCCTCTGCTAGCAATGACTGAAGATCCCCTTGTCATTGTGTTTGCATGTGATGGTCAACATTTAAAAAACTTTAAAATGAAATCGCTTTTGGAAACACAAGATGTGGTGTAAATAGGCCCAATTTAGCTCAGAATTTATCTTTGGCTGAATTCAATGTACAGTCAAACCTAGCATAAAGAGTGTCTCACTTAAAGAGTAACTCACTTAAAGAGCAGATTTTTCTCTGAATGTTCGCTTCGCTTAACAAATAATACCAACCAAAAACTCGCTTAACAAACAAATCAGGGTTCACAATCCCCCCCCCCCCATTACAATGGTGTTTCACTTAAAGAGCAAACTCACTTAAAGAGCAATCCTGTGGAACGCATTATGCTCTTTAAGCGAGGTACAACTGTACATCCCGACTACAGAACTCTACCAGAACATATGAGCTAAAAAGCAGTGGGGTGGGGGAAAGGGAAAGAAAATATTCTTATTCCTTCTTAAATCACTACTGTATTTGTTGCTTGTCAAATAAAGTATCTGAAGCAGATTACAGAAATGAAAGAGAAACTTGCAAAAACTATAATGTCACAATGGTAGCAGAATAATAGACTGTGATAGCAACATTTAAAAATCTGAATAGCTGATAAAAGAGAGAGCAGGAAGAAACAGCAAGTAGAGTAAATTAAAAGTAGAAAAACCACATGTAATGTTTGTTTTAACATTTACTCTTGTGCCTAAACCACTTAAGTTCCAAAACAGCAACATTCAATTCCTGGAGAATTCAGGATCAAAACCTGACACTGAAGACAGGGAAAACAGGGAAGGATTGGGAAATTTCATTGAGCAGGGGGTTGGGCCCAATAGCCTAAAAGGCCCCTTCCAAGTCAGAGAATCTATGAATGAAACTGCTCCAAGATGAGATGGAAACAGAAATGGTCACAAAGGGAATTTGTTATAGCATCTGTGTAAAAGAGGATGAAACAAGTTACACACAAAAGGTACCTTTTTGTCTGCCCAGCACCTCTAGCCGTTGCCATCCATTCCTGTTAGGGTTCACATCCTGCATGGTCTATCCTACAATATAAGATACATGGGAAGTTTCCCTATACTGCTGCTGAGCTTCAAGAATACTCACGACCAGTCTATAGGGAGGTTCCTTCCCCCCCCCACTCCCCCAGGTCTTGTGCTACTGCTGCTACAGCTTGGGCCTTAGATTGTGAACCCCTATTCTAAGCTCTACCTTATCTCAAATGGCATGATGAGCCAAGCAAATGCAGCTCTCAGCTTTCTCTCCTCAGCCTCTTCCCTTTGCTCCTATTTTTGTTTTGTTTTTCTTTTTGTGTGGTACCAATATTGTATAGTCTGAATACACACATAAACCCCTTCAAGTGAACTCCATCATCAACTGGGAAAGATCAGAGACAGACTATCAGGCTTTGTAACCATAAATCATTAAACAAAAGCTTTCTCTTATTTCAGCATCACACCCCCACCTCAAAATTGAAAGTAGCACAACAATTTCCCGAGTCTTCTGCCAGCACCTTGAGACTTGGCAAATGTGCTTGTGCCACTTCAGGACTACCACATATCATTTGATCCTCAAATTCTCTTAGCACATCTTTCTCTGCATGTTTCAGTGTTTGGTCTATCAACTGCAATACTGCACTGCAGATCAACTGAACAGCTACCACCGAAAATTTAGAGCAGGGAAAGTAAATTATTCTGACAATGATGTGCACATTGATACTTTTATTCATTAGCACAGGAGTTTTATTGGTCTATTACAATTTCTCTTACAACTGTTGATTGTTACAGTATTTTCAAAGAAAAGCATTCTCTTGGTACAAAACAATTGTTAACACGATTAAGTGAAGTTGTAGTTCTTGTTTCCTTTTGCCCTTTGAGAACCAGCAAGCTTTATAATACATGAAACTAGATGACTTTTTATGTCCTGCTGTTAATGTGCTCACAGACACATTTCCAATGGCAAGCTGTCAAAGCAATACAGGCGTAAAACAATACAAGTGAAAGCAGTAGCTTGCTTCCCAACAGATGTAAGCCAATAACAGTGCTCCTGAAGAATAAATGCTTTTTAAAATGATTTTTGGATTAAAAATTGTGCAGTCAAAACTTTTCTTTACAAATATTTATTGACAGTTGTCATTTGGGGATGAGTGAGTACAACTGAAATGCAAAATTATTAGAAAAGGAGAATAATCCCTAGAGTATTCAGTATATTGAACATTTAACATATTCCATTTAATTAAATATCCTGTGACAAGCATCACGGCCTAACAGTTAATTATTTTAGATTTATCAGAGAATAAACAAAACAAACAAAAATGCTGTAACACTTTAAAGACTAAATGTTATATTTTAATGTGAGCTTTCTTGGATCAAGTCTACTTCATTAGACATGGGAATGAGGCTTCATGGCATCAATTTATACATGTCAGGTACAGAGTGATTAGCATAACAGATTAGCATGCAAATCAATGTGGCTTCATACAGTTGGTAATGACAGTTGATCTCTGGTTGTTATTCAGATTAGCTGTAAATCCTTCTATTTTTCAATTGCAAGATTGGGAGGATACTATTTCAATTGCAAATATTGGGAAGATACAAATCACCCAGCATTGAACATTTGCGAATGAGTTTAACCTTTGTGTTACTGTGTGAGCTCATCCTTTGCTCTGTGGGATAGCCTATGTTGTGAAAGAGAATTTTACAGGAAAGTTTGTGAAGGTAGTAACAAAATACAATATACAACATATATAGCAGCATATAACAATCTGTGCAACAAATTTGATAATGTCCCAGAAACCCTTGGTTAATATTCAAACTTTGTGATGGGTGTCCAACAGATGGATGTACTTTATTTCTGCTGTCTCTCTCTGGATCCTACTCTTGTAATTTCTCTGTTCCAGAATCACAACTTTCAAGTCTGGGACAGAATGTCCAGGTAGATTGAAATTGTTTGGAACAGGTTTCTCTGTTTTGTCATTCCAGAGGTCAGATTTATGTCCATTAACTCTTTTGCACAGAGATTGTCCTGTTTGTCCTATACAGAGCACAGAAGGGCATTTTTTGCAAGAGATGGCATAAATCACATTGGCAGAAAAACAAGTAAAACTGCCCTTAATGCTGTGTGTGACACCATTGGGTCCAGTAATACTGTTTTCAGAGTGAATGTGGGGGCAAAGCTAACATCTGGGTTTGCAGTAGGTTTTAGTTCCCATCTCTCTTTCCTTTTTCTGTAGTCTGTTGTGTGTCAATAGTTGTTTGAGATTGGAGGGTTGTCTATAAGCAAGTAAAGGTCTGTTGCCAAAGGCTTTGGAGAGTGAAGTCTTCTTGCCCAAGATGGTTTGGAGATCTTTCATTATGCATGTAACGAGTTTAAGGTGACAACCAGTGGTGTTTGATTGCTTTCTTTTCTGGGCCTGTCTTGTAGTAGGTTACTTCTGGGAATTTGTGTAGCCCGGTTGATTTATTCTTTAACCATATTGGATGGGTATTGAATTAAATCTCACTGATTCATTTATTTATTTGTATCAGTACTGATGAACTTTATTTATCTGAGTCCAAAGCACTGAAATTTGAAACCAGCATAATTTTAAAAAACACAACAATAATTATCTAAAAATCTATGCATACATCATGCATACATCTAGGCATACATGTGTTTATATATTCACCCTCTACTTTTCCAATATTCAACAATTTGAATACCCTTGTCATTTGCTTCAAACAATTCCTCGAGATAACACTGTTCAGGCAAGTTGCCACAGATTAGCAGATGTTCAAAGTCTTGTTATCATATTCTCATTGTTTATCATTGTCAATGTTGCCTCACCTATTTAGATTTGCTTTGCATCATGTTGTGAAATTTTGTGAGGTTGTATTTTATGATTTTTACTGTACTGTTGCTGTTTTGACTGTAAGCCACCCTGAGTCGCCCCGGCGAGTGGGCGTCAATATAAATCTGAACGAAAACAACAACAAATAAATGTCACTCCAGTTCTTGTCCTATTCAACATCTTCTATGTCCCATATTGGTAACCTGCTACTCACTTCTCCTTTGTCCACCACAGGCCAGTGGTGGGGAGAGAATTTACCAGGATGGATGGGAGCGCGCTGCTGCTCGAAGTCCATACCTTAAAGGGAAACACCACCATGGCATTTTCCGCTTCGCTTCCTCTTGCCACTCTCCACTCTTCTCCATGGGAGAAAGTCTGAAGATCTTTGGGAAGCTTCAGGAGAAGCTGCCAAAGCTGCCCGAAGTGCTTTGGACTTTCTTCCATGGAGCAGAGTGGAGACTGGCAAGAGGAAACGAACTGGAAAATGCCAAGGTGGTGTTTCCCTTTAAGGTATGGGCTTCGAGCAGCAGCATGCACCCATCTGTCCTGGCAAATTCTCTCCCCACCACGGGCCTGGTCCCCCATAACTTTCTGGGTGATATTCTTTTCCATAGTTCAATTCAACAAGCCTCAGCTGTAGATGGAATTAGTGCAGTTGTTTTAGGAAGCTCTTCCTTGACTTCAATCTTGATAGATAATGTTGAAGTCCCAACATTGGATGCTTTGTATCTGTTTCTTGCTTTTTCTTCTCAACTTCTGCTGCTACTTGTCTACTTACATCTGGAAGCGTTATACCCATGTGTGAAATTTTATTAACAGGTGTTGGTTGTAAACAGCCTGTAACTATATGGCTTGTTTCATAAAGGGCTATATTAACTTGACTAGCATGGGCAGATATTCTCCAGACTGGGCCAGTGTACTCTGTAGCAGAGAAATACAAGGAAAGGACAGATGCACAAAAAAAGATTAGGCTGTGCTTATTTGTAAGTTTGCAGATGAGATTGTTCCTGGAGCATACCTTCTGCTTAATATCCAGGCAGTAGTGTTTATAAGTTAAAGCAAGGTCTAGTTTTACTCCCAGGTATTTTGGATTGCCGCAGTGGTTTAATTTGTGGCCTATCCAGGTAATGTTCAGCTTCTTTCTTGCTTCCTTATTTTGTAAATAGAATGCACTTATTTGTGTTTTTCCAGATTTTATTTCAGTTAATTGTTGTCATAATAGGCAGCTAGTTCTTCAAAAGCAGATGCCAACATAGACTCTTCCTTATGTTTCCTGAACATAATTGCTGTGTCATCTGCATTAATGAAGGCCTTAGTTCTGGTATTCATCAGCAGGTCATTGGTACAGATATTATATAATATCAGGGCTAGTACACTTCCTTGGGAAAGGTCATTTTTCTGAACTCTCCAACAGCAATTTTTGCATTCTGGGTAACAAAACACTATGTGCAGTATTCTCCAATAGACATTGGATGAGATATGTCAGTTGATAGTCCTTAATAGTTGTGTACACCTTCCTTGTCAATTTCTTATGGTTTGCTGAATCATATGCAGCTGTAAAATCAACAAAAGCTACTCCTGTAATTTGTCTTCATTCATAGCTATCCTCTATATCCTGGGTTAAATTAAGTATTTGACCAGAACATGATTTTCCTGGTCTGAAGCCTGACTGTTCTTTAATGAGAATTCCATCTGCAGAATCATAAATTCTGTTCATCCTCATTCTATCCAGGACTTTGAAAATATGGCAATGAACTAATTTTGATTTATTGATCACCAGAGGCTGTATAAAGATTGAACATAAAGTTAATAGCAATAATCTGGGGATGTGCCTGGATTTTCCAGTCTGATATGAATGTCAGTTCAGTGTCTTAGGTGTAGATATAGCTTCTTGAGGCAGTTTAGTTCTGTACTGTTAAATTATTGCATATGGAGTGAAAACATTTTAGAATTATCATCTGTTATTCATCCCCTCTCCCCATTCCTGATGCCAAAATAAGACCAAGTAACAGTATGCTGCTACTATCAGTATATGTGTTAAGAAAATAAACATTTTAAAGTAATATTTCCTCATTATCTTTCCTGGAATACAGAAACTCTCAGGAGAGATGACATAATTGACAATTCTAAGGGAGCACAGACATTTTAATGAGGTGAAACAATTGCAGATACAGTAACCACAATAACAAAGTGATATTTATAAAGCAAACTTTTTTAAAAAAATACTTTGTAGCACATAGTAGTTGCCAGTCTGGAATTTTTTTAAAAAAAAAAATGGAACACTGTATGAATTCATACATGCTTTACATTCCTTTGACATCAGAGTATATAGGGTAAATGGAGGGCAAATGTTTGTAGGAACAAGGAAATGACTAGTGGCAAGTGTAATTTTTTATGATACCTC
The DNA here is from genome assembly GCA_030440675.1 of Furcifer pardalis. Classification (NCBI taxonomy): domain Eukaryota; kingdom Metazoa; phylum Chordata; class Lepidosauria; order Squamata; family Chamaeleonidae; genus Furcifer; species Furcifer pardalis. The sequence continues at coordinate 38,754,125 of CP126896.1, forward strand.
TTATCAAATTACAGTACTCAAGTTGGCAAAGCTGCAATAGATGAGTGCATATGACCTTTTGTCTTAGTAAATTAGAACACTATGATGTCTAAGCAACATTTAGTAATCTCCCCTTTTTAAAGCTCTGAGAAGAGTTTGTTATCATCATATATATCAGGCATTCTCAACCTATGGCCTGTAGACTAGATCTGGCCCCCAACACCATTTCATCTTGCCGCTCCTGGAAGTGGAAGAAAAACACATTCCACGCATGGAGGGCTCTTATTTTAAAGTTTGTCCTGTATCAGAACCAGCCTATTTGGTGTGGATTACAAAAATATGGCTGGCTGGCTTTGCACTTTTCAAGTGATCAACCAGGGTCCAGGCCTGCTTCATCACTGCTTTCATTGTGAGAAGAGATTTTCCCTTTCCAATTATTTTTGTTTATGGTTCAGTGGTGGTTTGTTGCCAGGAGCAGGGAAAAGTTGGTAGTAGTGGCCACAGCCACTATATTTTGCCATTGCACCATTGTCTGCCATTTTTGTTTTTGTCTTCTCTGTGCTTCCCTCCATTCCATTCCACTATTAGTTGAGTTTACTTTTTATTTAACATTGTAATTTTTTAAAAAAATATATTCCCATCATCTGAATTCTATTCAATCGTCGGGGGGGGGGGCATTTTTTATTAAATTAAGCTCATGAAAAAGTTGCTTTTTTTAAATTCAAGGAAAAGAAATTATTTTTCCCATGTGTACTCAGTGTATTCGTGTGAAAAGTTCAGCAAATATGATTTAATATTTGCTCTTCTACAGTATCAAAAAGGACCCAAAGAATATAAGCCCCTATGCAATGCCATACAGTAGAAACAAAGTAACTTTGCTAGGATTGTTAACAATGGTTTGCTTCCTTTACAACCAACACTTAAGAAAAAATTCATTTCCTACTATGGTATATGAAAATTTGCAGCATCTGTTACTACGCTAGTTCAGTTTAGAAAAACATTTAATATGTTTATATTTCTATCGTCCAGTGCATTCTTTCATGTTATCATTAACCATTTCTCAACAGAAGCTCTTTTTATTTCTCCATGGACTCTTTTTCCATCCAAGTAACAATTATTACTTTCCAATACTCAAATAATGTAAACTTCCCTTTACAGGAAATGTAGTCAGACCAAACTGAAGTTGCCAACTCTTATCCAAAACGGGGGGGGGGGGGGATCCCTTATGTAATGGTATTTCAAAGGTGGGCATAAGATAAGGAAATTAAATTATGCATACTAAGTTTATCCTAACAGTATTGTCCAAATTATATAGTGTATGCAGAATACCAAAGTTACAGTAACAATAATTAGCATGCACTACTGATGGTACTGTAAGGTAATTTTAGACCTGGGCTTCTCAATGTTTTCCAGCTGTGGGCCAGACCACGCCCCCTCAGACAGCCGGGTATGGTGGACTGGTGCCGTAAAATGTATCCACGGCTGTCATAAATGCATTTATGATGACTGCAGACTAATTTATGGCTGCATAAATGCATTTATGTGGCCGTAAATGAGTCCACAGCCAATTCCTGTGTGTGTTTGTGTGGGGAGGGGTACTAAACACTTCAGTACTTGCTTCTTGCTGTTATTATTGCTTCATCCACAAAATAATTTGCTGTGTTGTTTTTGTTAATGTGTTGCTTTATCATTATCAACAAGCTAAATGAGAGTATAGTGGGAAGGAAACGCTTTCTGTTTCCCTTCTGTCCTCACCTAGCTATTATGAAAAGCCAACGTGGAGCTTATTTGGTATCAAAAACAGAACAAAACAAAATCCTCCCAGCATCTCTTCAAGATGAGCTGAGCTCCTAATCATCATCAGAGAGGAGGAATTCTGTTGTGGAGTCTACCTGCTTCCCTGGATCTGGGAATGGGGGAACCATCTCTAAGCCTATTACCTCACTGCTTCCTCCTTAACGGAGAAATTATCTGGTATGTGAGCCAAGCAGAAGAAGTTTCCTGACTGAATTATTCCTAAGAAGAAACTAAATTTCAACATGTCTTTAAAAAGTGTTAACACATTCAACAAGTTGATGCAAGGTATAAAAACCAGAGAAATAAGTTTCTGAGCACTCTTTAAAATCTTAGAAATGATAAAAGGACAAAGGAAATACATATAGGCATTTCTAGAAACTCAGCACAGCCAAACAAAACCATAACCTCTATTGTAATAAATCACTCCAGCCCTTATTCTGCTGAAAACAGATTGTCTCTCACCTTCTATTTTCCTGGGATCAGTTCTTGCTCAAAGTCAGCTGGAGAACAAGCATCCAAGCAAGAAAATAAAGCAACAACTCAGTAGATATTTAAAAATCTATCAATCAGCCTGTTGGCTAATACCTTTGAGTCATCAATAGCATCACCACTGATGCCAATCTTGATTTTTCACTGTTGAAACACAAAGTTATTGGCATTAAAGAAAAGAATATTTCTTTTACTGCTTAGGATTAGTGTGCCAACTTCAGAGGTTCCTGTCAAAATGCCTATTAAAATGCCTTCTGAAAGCAACTTATTTAAATAACTAGAAAACACCATCACAAAATTATAATTTTTACTTGTTACTTTGAAATGTAATATAAATATTGCCTTTGCAAGTAACAGTTGCAAATTATTAATATTGCTAAGCTTTGCTCTGGAAATAATGGTCTCATAGGGAATCCTTCATCTCATTTTGCTGAGGGGAACTGCAGATTTCTTCCTCACAATACATTGTCATGGATTATATTAAACAAGTAATCATCTATGCCTTGAGCTACTTCTATTTATTAAAACACACTAATTTGGTACAACAAACAGCACTGAAAAATCAGGCAAATAAATTCCACAACCAAGTTCTTAGGCCTTCCCACTTCAGTCAAAACCTAATTCCAAATATTAGTCCCAGTTATAGGAGGCTGTTAACAGAATTTCATTTGAATACTGATTCACTAATTTCCAATTAATTCAATGACTGAGATCCACTAGTCAACTGCAACTAGAATATTTCAACCAGTGGAATTTATAGAAGAGTTGCTCAGCAAATCCTTACTGATTCAATAAACCTACTTTAGTTGCAACATACTAATTGATTTCAGCCAATAGATCTACTCATCAGGACTAACTGGATTTATGCCCAGGAAGGCATAAAAGTCCCAGTGCCTCTACTATTTGTAACATGTTTGCTACTCAGAATTGGATCAATTGTTCTCCAATGCAGATTTAGCCCCACCATTCTTATATGGTATAGGGCAGTGATAGAATGAAGCAGGACAAAGGCTAATAGAGTTTAGCCAAGAGTCATAGCAAACATCCTCTCTCAATACAAGAGGCGACTTTACATATGGACATGACCAGATGACCAACACTGAAACCAGATTGCTTACATACTCTGCAGCCAAAGATGGAGAACCTCCATACAGTCAGCAAAGACAAGACCTGGAGCAGACTGTGGCTCAGATCATAATATACTGATTGCCAGATTCAGGCTTAGATTAAAGAAAATAGGGAAAACAATTAGGCCACACACCTAGACAACATCCCTAAGGAATACATGGTGGAGGTGTGGAACAGATTTGATGGTTTAGAATTGATAGACAGAGTACCAGAAGAATTATGGTCAGAAGTTCAGGACATCATACAGGAGGCAGCAAATAAGGCTATACCAAAAGAAAAGAAGTGTAAGACAGCAAAGTGGCTGTCTGATGAGGCTCTTACGATAGCAGAAGAAAGAAGGAATGCAAAAGGAAAAGGCAAAGAGAAAAAGTCAATCAATTAAACACAGAGTTTCAAATAAAAGCAAGAAGAGATAAGGAAACCTTAAATGAACTGTGCAAAGAATAGAGAAAAACAACAGAAGGGCATCTCAGAAAACAAAATAAAACAAAACAAACAAAATAAAGTAAAATAAAAATAAAAAACACAGTAGCACTTTAAAGACTAACTGCTATATTTTCACTGTTAGCTTTCGTGGATCAAGTCCACTTCATCAGACAAGGAATGAAACTTACAGGCATGTTCTTATATACCAAATTCAGGAGGTAGACGGGAGAAGGATTGGTGTCAAGCAAGATGACAGACAAGCAAACACAAGAATGCAGTTTCACACAGCCATTAGCAACAATAGATTATTCAGATAAACTCTAAAAGACTCCCTTTCAATCTCAAGGTTGCTGAGTAAGCCCACTATGGTATCTGATCAACTTGTGACCTGCATGTCAGGGGGAAAAAACCAACTCCTGTACCTGGGTTCTTTCTGTTTTACTAAAGAGAATTGGCAGGAAAGTTGTAATATAAAATCATATAGCAATCTCTTCATCAAATTTGATAATGTCCCAGAAACCCTTCACTAATATTTAGCCCCCTGTGATGGGTATCTAACAGATGGATGTATTTGATTTCTGCTGTCTCCCTTTCAATCCTAGTTTTGTAATTTCTCTGTTCCAGAATTGCAACTTTCAGGTCTTGGATAGATTGTCCAGTTAGATTGAAGTGGTTTGAGATGGGTTTTTCTGTGTTGCCATTCCGGATATCTGATTTGTGTCCATTAATCCTTTTGCGTAAAGATTGTTCTGTTTGTCCTACATAAAGTACGGGAAGGACTAGAGATCTTTTTTTAAAAAAAATGGGGAAATCAAGGTAACATTTAAAGCAAAATGATCATGATAAGGGACAAAACCAGCAAGGATTTAGCTGATGCAGAAGAGATTAAGAAAAGATGGCAAGAGTACACAGAAGAACTCTACAGAAAGGACCTTAACACCCCGGACAATCACAGTGTTAAGAGCTTTGAACTGGAGAGTGAAGTGAGGTGGGCCCTAAAAAGTACTGCCAACAACAGAGCTAGTGGAGATGATGGTATACCAGTTGAATTATTCAAAGCCCTAAAAGATGATGGAATTAAAGTATTACATTCTATATGCCAGCAGATTTGGAAAACACAACAATGGGCACAGGATTGGAAAAGATCAGTATACATTCCAATCACAAAAAAATGCAATGCCAAATAATGCTGAAATTATCAAACCATTGTGCTCATCCCACACACTGGCAAGGTCATGCTCAAGATAATAGAGGATAGGCTTCAACAGCACATGGAGAGAGAATTACCAGAAGTGCAGGCGGGGTTCCAAAGAGGCAGGAGGAACTAGAGACCACATTGCCAACATATGTTGGATCATGGAGAAAAAGGAATATCAGAAACAAGTCTACTTCTGTTTTATTGACTACACTAAGGCTATAGAGTGATAAAAATAGAACACGCTTCTATTTTCATATCTCTATAGCGAAGAGCAGTCACATGACCAACAGGCCATGCCCACCCAGTCACATGGCCATGCCCACAGTGTGGTAGGAATTTTTTTTAATGCCCACCACTGACCCTGGGTTACAACGGAGGTCTGTTCCAACAACCTCCATTGTAACCTGAAAAAATTGTAACCCGAATCATCCATAGGGATGCACTGAAAAATTAAAAAATGGTCCTGAATTGACTGCTGTAAACTGAAACAAATACATTAAAAATTTATAAACTGAGATGGCATTTCCATAGGATTTGCCATTGTAAATTGCAGCAAACGTAAACCAAGGCAGTTGTAACCCGGGGTTTTACTGTACTGTAAAGAGTTGTGCTGGACCCACATTGCCCAGACCTCACACTACCACAAGTAAACCCTGCTCACACACTCTAGTTCTTAAGCCAGGTGGAGTATCAGGGAATTCAAGGTGTAATTGCCCCACTTGAAAGATACAGACTGTTGTTGGTTAAAGAATGGCTAAAGAGTGTGGTGTGACCAGGAAGGAGGAGGGGGTTCAACTCTACCAGGGTTCAGAAGTTGAGATCTCTTTCCTCACAGTTGTTTTTTACCCAGATTTTAGGGGCACCACCCCATTCCATAGGCTTACTAGGACTACATACTTCTGGCTTTCAAAAAAATAAGTATCTAGTTCTCAAAGAACCAGACATGCAAGGGATGTATCATCATTGTATGGACCAGTTGTTTGGTGAGAAGAAACATGCTTTTCCAGATGATTATCCAAAAAACAATGCCATCACAGTTTAATAGCAGCTGAAACCTAAGTAATCTAGCAGTGGAGGATAAATGTTAGAATTGTGGCAATACTTGGTCCCTGTAGAGGTGCTTGCAAACTGCACATACATACATACATACATACATACATACATACATACATACATACATACATACATACATACATACATACATACATACATACATACATACATACATACATACATACATACATACATACATACATGCTGACATGGGAATTATGGAAGTTTTAGTCCTCAAAAATAAGATTTCCAAGCTCTGAAATTATTGTAGAGAAGACAAAAGAGACAAAGAGAGAGTGCCTCCTCTTTGTGATACTAGTTTGCCTACTTTTGTGTTTCTGCATATAAATTTGCCCCCTGGGGCTACCTGTCACCACTGGCTCTGTTCACCTTTGGCACCTGTGCTTCAGCCACATCAAATGCAGGGCCACTAATTATCACTAGCTGAAAAAGAATATGGCATATGAGTGCTTGACACGAAGTTGACTTTTCATTTTAGTGTTGACCTAATATTGACTCTTCAGTGTCAAGTATAAGATAGAGAGCAAGAATGAAATGTATAGCTTCTAAGTTATGTTGCTGACATACAAACACATAATATAGAAAATTGGATGACAAAAAAAATTCACTCATTTCAAAATTCAGTGCTTTTAGCATAAGGATCTGTCATGTGTAAAGGCCACTGCTTTGCACAATGGAACTTTTACAGGTAAAAATAAGTGATATTAAGTTGTAGTTCAGAAAAGTAACATATTCCACCTCTGATTGCTCTCAAAATCTGCTTTGAATCACCTCCACACATTTGGGGATAGAAGTTGTTCCATTGGCAGAAGGAAATAACTGGATTCTGTTCAAGAAAACCTGAACATTTTGAGATCCTTTTATAATATTGGCGAAAGCCTGATTGTAACCCAAATGTATGGGGGTGCAATCTATGGTTTCTGCCAGCAATTCCATCAATATCCTACATCATTTCCAAGAATCCACTGATCTTCATTATTCAAATCACGATGGAGCATTAGGAGTGGCAATGGGGAGGAAGTAGCAGCAATGCTTTGGTACTGAAGATACAAACAGTTGTAAGACTTGTAAGTACTTCAACTTTTTTTTGTGCTCTTGGATCAAATTTGACAATACAGTTAGCATGTTATTAGAAGCAGAGCCCCCTTAAAAGGTTAAAAAAAACCACACCTATTTATCATAGTTTCTTTCTTTACTTCTCATGTTGCATGATTGAGAGCTAAATGCAAGCAGGATTTTTTGTGCTCAATAACAGAACAGGACTGCAGTGGCTCAAGTAGCTAAGATGGTCAGCAGGACAGAATGAGCTCCCGTCTTTGTCCCAGCTCCTGCCAACCTAGCAGTTCAAAAGCATGAAATTGCAAGTAGATAAATAGGGACCACTTTGCTGGGAAGGTAAATAGCTTTCTGTGCGCTCCAGTGTCTAGTCATACCTGCCACACAACCACAGAAATGTCTGCAAATGCAGGCAGTGCTGGCTTTTCTGCTTTGAAATGGAGATGAGCGCTGAACCCTAGAGTCGGATACAACTGGCTTTCAAGCAAGGGAATCCTTTACCATTACTAACATAACTTTGAAGGAATTATACACAAGGACAAGAACTTTGTAATAGAGAAAAATATACATTTCTCTTGAACTAAGATTTGATCTTCAATCTTCAATGACATCAAATATATAAAAAGTTTGACTTTTGGGGTACTGTATATCCAAACTGTAGGATCTTCACAATAGAAATAAGGGGCATTTTGAAGACATACCATCATTTTCTTTTTAATAGACTTTTTCCTGATCAGATAAAAAGACAGACTAAGGGGTAGAGAATGATGATTATAAGGAAGATGTTGTGAGAAGTTTCAAAATTCATCTAAATGAAACCTTTCCTAGTTTAGGACATCTACCAAGACGGTGAACCTTGGCACTGCAGGTGTCCTTGGACTTCAATTACCAGAAGCCCAAGTCAGGACTCCTGCTGATTAGGGCTTCTGGGATTTGTCACTGTAAGACATCAGTTATGCAAAAATTGACTATTCCAAGCTTTGACAGTTGTCCTTTCTTCCATTCCTTAGACAAAGGAATAATAAATGAAATAAATTAGTTGGTGAACTTTACATGAGTGGAAAGACTTTCCAAACCTGTATCTTCTGTATCACTCTTGTTTTCCTGTGATTATTATCACAGTGCTAATATTTTGAAGAATAGGGGAAAGAAAAGGTCAGGACATAATGGACATATACTGTACTATTTAGTTGCCTGAGCAGTAGGAAAAAAATGTTGCTCTCTTACATCTGAACTGGGGATACACAGAATTCATAACCATCCAAATTGTTCTGATACATGAGGTGGAAAATTATGTGAGTGCCTCCCTTTATCCCTAGCAGAAAATAAACAAGAAACTGAATAACTAACAATTTTCTACCCTCCCATGACTCCCCAAAGCTGCTGTCTGAGGCAACTAACTCACACTTTTCAACAGTATGGTTAGCATGAACTAAGCCAGTGCTGGCGGACCTATGGCACAAATGCCAGAGGGGGCACTCAGAGCCCTCTCTGTGGGCACATGTGCCATCACCCAAGCACAGAGTTCATCCCACCCCTCTGCCCAGCAGCCCAATGGGAGTGCTTCCTTCCTCCCCCAGCACTGAGTTCACCACACCCCTCTGTAGCTCAGATGACAGCCTGTTGAGTTTGAGCACTAGATATCTAAAAGATTTGCCATCACTGAACTAAACCCTTCTAATTTCGTCAAGTTGATCTGGTATTAGCACCATCACAAAGTTTTAATGGGGTCCTGAAACTGCAGTAACCCTTTGGTAGATTACGTGTGTGTAGCGGGGAATCAAAGTACTTGTACTGTAATTCACTACTACTGAGAAACCAGTAGCAATTGCAAAAGAGGCACTGAACTGTGTAAGAAGAATCTGACACAAAGAGGGTCACTACATATCAGTAAATAGCTGAACATGCATGACTGTTTGCAGCTGATGGATAAAAGGGCTGTTTGTAAAGTGCAAAGGATTTTGGTGTAATCATGAATAAAAGGATAGTGATGGAAAATAGGATAAGATACAGCTGAGCACCAAATAATAGCATATCCAGGTTTATTATGGGTCCTTCGGTTACTTTAAACTTATTTTGAAAAAATGGAAGCCCTGAAGCCCTAAACATATTCTTACAATGGAAATCCCATAATCCTTTATGAATGGTTATACTTACTGGTAATGATGGGTGTTCCTGTCCAAGAACGTTCAGAGAGCTTCATGGTTTCCCCAAAATGTTCACACCAGGAAAGGACAACTGGATCAGAACAATGCTTGGAAGACGCTATAGCCCCACTTCAATTCTTAACTGCTCCAAGAAGAATTGTAAAAGAGCCAAGATATCCATCCATGGAATCTGTTTTCATTTAGTTATAATTTGCCCATATCATTTTAACAATCAAACTTAATTGAAATTCCATGGCCAGACATCCTGGCTTTTTAGCCTAGTTTGATTGCTAAAATGATATAGGCAAATTGCATCCAAATTACAACAGAAAGTTAACTCATGAAGGAATCTAAGCCATGTCACATTCTATCTCCTATTTCATCCCTTTTCTCTTTCCTATAGTAATAACAATTGTGTGTTATCAAGTCAAATCTGACTTATGGCAATCTTTCCTGGGGTTTTCTAAGTAGAGAATACACAGAGCTTTTTTATTTTATTTTTTAAAACAAAATTCACTTGTAATACACTCAAACCTCGCATAAAGAGCGCCTCGCTTAAAGAGTAACTCGCTTAAAGAGCAGCATTTTCTCTGAATGTTTTCTTTGCTTAACAAATAAAACCAACCCAAAACTCGCTTAACAAATAAATTGGGTCACTTTCAATGGTGTTTCGCTTAAAGACCAAACTCGCTTAAAGAGCAATCCTGTGGAACACATTATACTCTTTAAGCGAGGTACAACTGTATTTGCTCCCAAATGGCTACAATCCAGATTAAATACTTTAACCCACATATTATCACATCCAAACCCATTGAAATTTTTTTAAAAAACCAAATTATTAAGTATTTTAGATGTGCCCTTTAAAACAACAGGTACAGCCTTTGTTTCAGGTGTTACTCTGTGCTGTTGTTGTTTTTCTACCTCATACTCTGCTAGGTAGAAGGAATAACCAAAATTCCCCAATAGTTACAGGGTTAAGTTTAGGTAGAGTCCTAAGGGTTCATTCAGTTCATTAAGAATTACAACCACATAAGTGGACATTCTAGAGCCCATTTCAGACTTTATTCAATTTGGTGGTGTGAACAAGCTTAGAAGGACTATTATCTTCTTCAAAGCTAGAACTGTAACTGGGAAGAAAATTGAAAAAAAGGGGGCACTATTGGGTTCCTCTTGCAACTCTGGCTTGGATCATGCTTGATGAAAACAAATTTCAGCCTTAATTTCAATTCAAGCACAGGATAAAAGAATGGGATTTTGAACTGAACTTCTCTGCATTTTGTCCAAAGTGAAGAAATTAACTTAAAAGAGCAGACATTTGGGTTGAACAAATCTTTCAGGGTTGAACAATACAATGAATGTGAAATATAACCATGCAGACTCTACCAAGCATAGTAAACAATCTTAATGTAACTCCATTTTTCACATATTATGTTTCATGATAAAAATGAACAATGCATTAGACATTTTATACTACCCATTATCTTCCACTCCCTTTGATGCTTGAATAATACATCCTATTGTACATATTACCTCCTTTTTAAAAAATCCAAAACAAGTGATGATTAAATAATCTTACACAGTAGCTATCTGTGTGCATCTTTGTGCTCCAACTCCCATTCTGCCCACACAAATGTTGTGTTATTCTTTCTTATTTGGATGTGAAGGGAACAGATGTTCCTTTCTATATATTTATTACTTCCTTATTTCCTGTTACAACAATGCAATTTTGGAACATCCAGTCCAGAATCATGTTCTATAAAATGCCACAGGTTTAATATTGTGGTTTATAAGTAATTACCACCTCTAGATGCTACAGACAGTACTGTTTTTTGTGTAAAATCCATCTTCTACATGATCAAATTAGATTCAAAATTGATATTCATGTTTGACACCTGGCCTTTGCTGTCCTCTTGTTTTCATCAAATACATATTTAGCAAAGCAAAAACAATGCAATATTATATCATGAATTTGTGTCAAAATCAAGTTGCTTCTTTAGATTTTGGTTGTCATGGTACCCAGTCTACATCAGGTTTCCCCTTTGTCATGATATCCTCTCATTTCTATCCTGCCACAACCTGTTGATGCTTTCCTTCTAGCAGCAACAGGGTTTTCAAAGTCAGATCAGAGGTCTTTGCATAAATGAGAATATATAATATATATGTAAAATTATAACTTTTACCTGCATAATTCCTTTAGGGGGGAGTAGGTCTTTTATTAAAACATCTTCCATTAGAATGCAAAGTTGGGTCAGAGAAGGTACTATAACTTTCCTCAAGTTTCAGTTGTGCTCATCAAGTTGACATTTCCAGAAGGCCTTACCTATTATTCCACCTTTAGAATTTTTGCCATAGCCAACTGTAGTACTGAGGAATCCCCATGGTTTCGTATTCTACCAAATCAATGTTTGCCAGAAACAAGTCCCATGTGAAAGGAAATTTTTTATAAACAAAACAAATAATAATACCTCCTTTTAGCTAGCCAAATATTTTCAGCATACAACTAGTAGATCATGGGCGAAATGAGTATTTCTTATTTAACAAGACAGGGAGGAATGCACTGTAATTTAGAATAGGGCTATCAGAATGCATGCCAACACAATTTTAGCATGCCGGTCTACTTTTGTGCACCCATCAGTTTAGCATTGGTAGGGGTGTTTCCTTTACCAAGCAGAACCAAAACAAAAGTCCCCCCCCTCCAACTGCCCCAGCACATAAATGGGCAACAGGTGGATTTCGTCTCTTCCCTAATCTCTTTAAGAGCCTGAGGGCACCTTCTACACAAAAATCACACTTCCCTAATCACCGAGTCAACAGTACTTCTCATTTTCAAAGTGTGCTGAAGATTGTGCATTACTTTTTACGCATGGCTTGCGACACTGTTAACACCTCGATTACAGCCAGCAAAACAACAGACAAGAATCATGAAAGTTTACACTTGGGAAACATCCTGTTGCCGCTGGAAGACGGCTGGCATTTCTCCCCTGATATTAGAAGACAGTAAAAACAAATGCATTTGCCATTTAAAATGGATCAAGGGAAGGAATCTTAGGCCCTCAACTGAGACGACAGTTCGGTTGGCTTCGGTTGGCCAATTTTTATCACCGATTCTTCCCGGTGGAGCAAGATGCTCCGGTTTCAAATGATCTATCTAGGGCAGGGGTGCCCAAACTAGATCCAGCCCCCAATTCCATTTCATCCAGCCCACAAAGGCTTTGTTGCTCCCAGAAGCAGAAGTAAAAAAGCGTCCATACCGGTGCATTTTACTTCCACTTCTGGGCACAATGAGGGCTTCGTGGGCCAGATGAACTGGTGCCGGGGCTGGATCTGGCCCATGGGCCATAGTGACCATCCCCCTGAACCACATGACCGGCCCATGGCCAAGTTTCAGCACCCCTGATCAAGGGAGTAAGAGTTTCAGGGATGTCTGGAGGTGGGGCAGGGACCACAGCCATGCCCAGTGGATCCATCCAATCCAATCCCAAGAGAGAAGACGCAGCCCGGAGCAGCGCATCCTGCCTGTTCCGCACCAACCCAGTACTGATCTTGCCGAAGACAAAGACTCCTCGCCCAGTACCCCCACCACCGATCACCCACCCATCCGCTCACCCGCCTTCTCCCAGAGGAGCCTGTCACCAGCTTCGCCCCCCCCCCGTCCCGTCCCGTCCCACTCCTTCGGGGGCGACCCCGATGCTTCAAGCGCCACAAACCAAGGGCGCCAAGCGGAAGGCACCCCCCACCCACCCACCCACCTCGCTCGGGGCCACTCACCGGCGGCGGCTGCAAAAGGAGCCCGGAGCGCTTGGTGGAGCCTTGGCGGGAACTGAGCCTCTTCCAGGACTCGGCGAACCTTCCCCGGCTGGCGCTCCGGCTCCTTCGCCGGCCAAGTTCTTCCTTCACCGAGCCACCTTTCTCCGCCTCGCTGGGACTCCTCCAGGTCTTCCTCATCTCCTGGGAAGCAGGCGAGGAGAGCCTTTCCCCCGCCCCCGAATAAGTTAGCTTCTCCCCTCACTCAGGCCGCCTGAGCCACCCCGTCTCCCCACCCACCCCCCACCCCCTCACGCGAAGCAACTGAGGAGGGATTCCTCTCAGGAGGCGGCGGCGACCCACAAGGAGCCTTTCTTGGCGCCACTGGTGGCTCTGCGCGCGCTCGCCTCTTGTTCTCTCAGCCGACTGTAGCCCTGCGCCGACAAATGGGGGGTGTTGGGTGGGGGGGGGGCAAGAGAGTTAAGCCACCACAGCCGTGTCCGCCCTCCACACCTCCCGGCTACTTCGTTTCTGTGGCGCCAAATCCCACTCCCCGCCACCTGGTTGGGGCTTTTTTAATTATTATTTTTGTGTGGAAAAGGGGGGGGGGGAGAGAAGACGTTGCCAAGAGACGGAGGGGTCCATGAGGCGGAGGGAAAGGGGCTCCTTCAGCGGAGAGGCGCTTTTCCCGCCTCCTTCCAGCGCTCCTTCCCCTCAGGGTTTTGTTCTTAACCGTGGCAGAAGCCTACACAGGTGCTTTCTGGGTTGAGAGGGTTTTTTTGCTGGAGGAACTCCGCCTTTCATGTCCCCCGAGACCTTTTCTCTCCTTGCTAGGTCGGCAGGAACTGGGACAGAGACGGGAGCTCACTCCGTCCTGCGGTACTCGGGTCTTGGACTGTCGACCTTCCAGCTTAACAAGGAGACCTTCTTGGCCACTGAGCCACCGCAGTCCCTTTCCTTCAGGTGTGAAGAAGCGAAAGGAGGCGACGGGCGCCTCCAATGGCCACCCCCTTTGCCTCTCTCTCCGAGACCTCCAGGGAGTCGTGCGCGTCGCCGAAGGCGAGGCGATTCCTGAGGCGCCAAACGTTACATACACGCCGCTTGTTTGTGTTTTTCTTTTCCGCTCCGCACGCTTTCCTCCCATCTGCGCCCAGGCCAACGCCTGACAGATGCAGCTTTCTAACACTCCTCGTCAGGTGTGAAACGGTTTGCCCTCGGCGTCACAAGACACCTGTGGCGAGCCCACAACTTTATCAGCACTGCTACAATTCAACTCGTGGGAATACGCGAAGCAATACGTGGGCTTCAGCTGCCCTCACAGTGCTGGAGGTTAAGAGTAAATAATGAGGAGTAAACGTCTCTAGAGGAATTGGGTTACTCAAAGCAGCATCGTGATATGTTACCATAATCCAACACATTTTATTAAAATGATGAAGAAATCTGGATTTTGGGGAAGGATTCTAGCCTTTTTCATCCCACTATACTGGGACACACAATGTGAATACAGTCAATTTATTTATTTATTTATTTATATTTATTATCCCGCCCTAACAATTGTGTGTTATCAAGTCAAATCTGACTTATGGCAATCTTTCCTGGGGTTTTCTAAGTAGAGAATACACAGAGCTTTTTTATTTTATTTTTTAAAACAAAATTCACTTGTAATACACTCAAACCTCGCATAAAGAGCGCCTCGCTTAAAGAGTAACTCGCTTAAAGAGCAGAATTTTCTCTGAATGTTCGTTTCACTTAACAAATAAAACCAACCCAAAACTCGCTTAACAAATAAATCGGGGTTCACAATCCCCTCCACAATTGGTCACTTTCAATGGCGTTTCGCTTAAAGAGCAAACTCGCTTAAAGAGCAATCCTGTGGAACGCATTATGCTCTTTAAGCGAGGTACAACTGTATACAGAATTCACCATCATGCAAGGCATCCATGGGGAAAAACATGGGCTCATCGCGTGAAACTGTAAAAAAGGTCTTCAGTGCTCAAAAGTCAGCCTGACTAGGTGGTGGTGCTCATCTCCATTTACAGTGTATGGTTCCCAACCTTTTTATTTGGCCATGCCCCAACTAAGCATCTCTAAAATCCTGATGCCTATCCCCACACACGCCATGACATATAATTCTTATTATTGAAAAAGTGAACTATTCATGTGGAGGAAACCCAAAAGGTCATTAACTGTTAATAACTCATTCTTAAATTGCTCTCCTTGAAAATGATATTGCCCCACTGTGGTGTATGTGCCCAACATCGGGAACCATGGATTTACAGCAAAAGAGCCAGCGCTGTCTCCATTTGCAGATGTTTCTGTGGTCATGTGGCAGGCATGACTAGACACTCTGTTACCTTATTTATCTACTTGCAATTTCTTGCTTTCTAACTGCTAGGTTGGCAGGAGCTGGGACAGACAATGGGACCCACTCTGTCACCAACACTCGAGTCTTGGCCTGCTGACCTTCTGGTCATGTCATCAAGCTCAGTGTCTTAACCACTAAAATGAATAGACTCAATGCCAAACCACTTATTCTGTTATTCTTATCTTGGTTTCTCAGGAGGAGTTATACAGTACCTCATTGTTGCTTTGGCAACAGTGGCACAATATCCCACAAGTGTTTTCCCCACTCTCTAGAAGTTAAAAAAACCCATTCAAAATGTACACTGAATAGTTACTTCCTGGCCTTTTTTGTGACATCTAAGATCAGCTGCCTGAGAGTCCACCTCATTTTGCCTAATGGCAGGACCAGAAAAAACTTAGGACAGATAAAAGGAAGAACTATAATTGGTTTATGGAGTTCAGTGCCACAAAGGTTGACATCAATTTAGACTTCTTAAGATATTATTAGACAAATGAATGAAATATGTGATTATCAAAAGCTAGTAGCGATGATCATTTATTGCACTTCCATGTGTACCTCTTAACATTTTGGGGCAATGGTGGGTATGGGGCATACTGTTCTGGCACTTTCCCTGACCTTTAGAAACATCTGACTGGCTGCTTTCATACCATGGGATTTGTGATGTCCTGGCCACATCTTGTTTCTGAAGAACAAGTACAATTGCATTATGTTGTGCTGCAGCACTAGTGAAACATCCTTTTTAAAATATTAAGTTTTTGAACTGAATGGCTCATAATGTTTCTCTTCCTCTGATCCTGTTTTTATTTATGCATTTGTCTGAGGTTCTTTAGCAAAGATCGCAAAGCAGCTCTCAGCGCAGCTTACAAATGATCAATAAGAATAACACATCATTATAATATAGTGTTCCACTACTTCCTCTCCTGCTCGCAGAACACTTTGTTTTTATTATATCTTGGAGCTATGCAGTGATGCCAATGTCATGTCCAGTCCAAGCATTAAATCCCCAGCCCAGGCTTCAGACTGCTTGTTCTAAATCACATCAAATAAAACCGAGCAGGATTGTTTTAAGGGTTTTCAGAACCTTGGATAGCACATTCCAAAAGGTTACAAAGAAACCTGCTGGTTCAGTGCTAAGTCTTTCTAAATGTTAGGAGGCTTCAGCCTGTTGGTCTGGACACCTTGAGGATTTGTCTGTATTCACAAATAGCCTGAATCTATGGCCATCTACTCCTGTAGCATTGATGGGACTGCACTGGAAGAGTATCTTTTGACTCCAAGGAGACTTCCAAAGCCAAACCTTCCAGCATGGTGGCTTCCTAGAATGGGAGACAACAGCTCCCTGAGTACTACCTCCTTCTTGTCCATGTCTTTTCCTGAGCCTGAAGATGGACTGAAGCCCACGAACATGGCAAGCAGGTCAACATGCCATGTGCATTCCCTCTGGCTATGTACAGTATGCTTAGTTTTAATGGTGTATGTTCACAGCACCTTTTACATGTGGGGTGGGATTGAACATATAATCTGTCAAAGTGATTCATTACAATTTCTGGAAATGAGGAAGGGATAATAGCCTAGTATCATGCTAAATTTTGTGTCAGTTGATTTAGCAGTATCAAATTAAGATGCAGATGTGAACTCCCCTCCTTTTCTCTTTGTATGATCTGTTTCATTAAGCTTGTTCTGTTTTATTAATCTTTGTCTTCAGGGGATGCAGAATATTGAACAAAGCTCTACATAACCTGCCCTGATAAATGTGGTGTGAAATTTGCAGAAGTAAACATTAATCCTAAATAAGATATGACAAGGTGTAATTAAACTGTAATATTTCAACAACATTTTATTCGTTCTCAATTTAGAATGAGGGAATTTAACAAGCCACGTTTAATATTAAGCCTCTGAATTAGCAGGGGGGAAATCATCTGGCATATTTTAGATTATTTAGTCTTTCAGCCCCTTTGTTTTACAAGATGTTGTATATGAATTCATTTATTTCAAAATATGACAAGCCAGCCTTCCTATATTTGTAAACCTTTCTGCTGATCATTCTTCTGGGTAGAGCTATGGATTTCTTCTCCAGAGTCCTGTTCTAACATCATATTTTTATAACTTTGTGGATAGCTAAAACTGTGGAAAGACGCTAACCTAATATTACAGCACACATACCTGCCTCATGCAAATGAGGATTGCTGCAAATGCCTGCATAAGTTTTTCATGAAAAACTCATTAAATGACCCTGCTGGAAACATAATCCATTCCTTCTCAACATTACATTGTAGATAATGGCCTCTGGTAGCTAACTCTGGAAATTCACATTTGAAATGCTATACCATGTATTTCAAGTTGTTTTACTGAATATTATTGAACCTCTATACAAGTGAAACCACAGGTACTGAATCAGAGAATATGAGAAGGTGACCTACAATTGCTGGGTTTTTCCAATATATATTTTTGTGCCATGGATAACTGAAAAAGTGGCTATTGAATTCACAGATATGAGGGGGCCTAATGCACGCAGAAAACAACTTGCAAAGTTTATGTTTGGAATACGTATTTCATAGATAGATAGACTAAACCAGAGATTGTTGTACAAACAGGTTCAAAAAATTTAATACAGATAAAACTACTCTATTTATATTATTGATAATTTAACAAATAGTTAACCTTTCCATATTTATATTTGTATCCTAAGTTCAAAGTTTCAGAATAAAATAGAGAGAGAATATCAGCAAAACCAAAGTAGAATTTTTTTGTAAACCATAAAACATAATTGATCCACATCTGACACAAGCAATTAATGGTAGACTGTAGACAAATCAATTCAATTAGAATAATAAAGAAAATAGAAAAGTACCATAGTGAATTAAATACAATTAGGATTCTGCCTTCTTTTATTTGAAATTATATTTCTGCACATTGTTTAAAAAAATCACCTCAACTAAACTATATATGCTTGGAACCTTGAGACTTAATAACTTTTTGTTCACTTTTTTTGTGTTGTCAAGGATGGCACCAAATATCTTAAATAACTAAATTTATGGACTATGACTAATGTTAGTTCTGCTTAGAGCAGGCTGGCTGAAATCACTGGGGTTTAAGTTAATTAAAACTAATTAGTCCCAATTCTTTTAATGGGTATCCTCAAAGTAGAACTAACTTTGGATTTAGAAATATATATTTACTAAATTAGTAATTTTCATAATTTGATGAGGTATTAGACAGCTAAGTCCTGCCATACTGTAATGGGTTATTTTCATTCACACATTATTTGCCACTTGTAAAGAATAAGATTGTAATGTTGCCTTTGCTCGAAAGCCAGTCATATCTGACTCTAGGGTTCATTTCTCATCTCTGTTTATAGTCAAAGAGCCAGTGCTGTCTGCATCTGCCAGGTGATTCTGTGGACATGTGGCAGTCATGCCTCAACATCATAGTGCATGGAATGCTATTTAATAATATTCAGTCATGACAATAATAAGAAAAAAATAACTTATTTTGCTTGATTTTCAGAACTACACATAATATTTTAACAAAATTTTAGAGGTTTTTTTTTTTGTTTGTTTTAATCATAGTATTATCAAGTCATGGCAATAAGAAATGGTTAACAATTTACTGATATCTGTGATCTATTTTTCAACCTTGCCCAAGAGATTCGAGGGAGGACACTTTGGTGAGTCTTAGTTCTGGCCTAACATCATTGACAAGTGATGGGTAACACTGCCTAGTTAGACCACTCAAGCCCCCATGCCTCAACAAGGCTCTCACCTAATGGTGTGTGTGAATGATCTAGCCAGATGTAAAAAGACTATTTCACTTCCCCTAATCATTCACAAATGATCAATTAGACTCAAAGGATCTATTTGCATTTGGACAGGAAGAGTACACTGAATGGCTTATCGCTCCTCCTTTCAAACAGGAACCAACACTTCTCCAGCTGATCTAGTAACACTTAAACAGGCATTCTGGACAGGCCCTGAGTTTCACTACAGAATTTATGGCCACAAAAATTAGACCCAGTTAATGAAGTTACCCGAGTCTTCCTTTCCACCCTTACTTTTTCCTTATCTAGTCTGCATATCAGTTCTATATGACTCAATAAAACTTCACGCTCATGCAGAGATGGCTTCTGCAGTGAGTCAGGAGTGACACCTCAGTCCCATGTTTTAGGGACATCGCTTAGTCATGATCTGCCAATGTTTTTTTGTTTTTCTTTTGGGGTAGGTATTTTTAGGTGAATTAATTTTGCTTTAATTTTAATCTCTCAGTCTTCAATGGATATTACAATATTTTGTATTTTGCAGCCTTCTTAGCCCACTTAAAAATGAGAGCAAGGAATGATGTTAAAAAAAATGAAACACAAAGTGGAGCCTTGGCATGCACATTAAACTTCATTTTGATATTCTAGCTATGAACAGAGATATTAAATTTAAAGGACTGCATTTAAAGGTTAAGAATTGAGTTTATATTGTATTTTATTTATTTAATTTCTACCCTGCCTTTCTCTCTGTAACTGAAACACTTCCCATTGCCCAATTCATGCATGTTTCAATGTTCAGCTTAGATATTGCATTGGATTGTAGTAGAGGTGGAACAGATTTTCCTTCTGCCTATAGCAACATGTACAGTGAATCAAGCTGATGCTTGAACTTGAAATGTAAACATTTTTTCCCTGAGTTTCTGCACCAGATTTCACTCATACATTCTTGAATTTTGAAAAGAGTAAATATATAATAAATACACAAAGTACAAAATGGACTAGTTAAACTAAAAACTAAGTTTGGTGAGCCATTTAACATTCATTTGTCATGATTGTAAGGTTGAAATAACCAATACTGCTTTGTACATAATGACAGGTGTTCAGAAAATAATGCTTAGAAGAGAAAGTGAACAGCATAAATACCACATACTTAATGCATGAGAATCAGTTTATGAAATAGAACATGCATATTCAGAGCATAAAACAAGTACAAGATGCCTATGATGCAAAGGTAAACAATTTGGTTGATTAAATCTCATTATGTAATACTAATTAGATTAAATCTCATTATGTAATACTAATTATTTCTACTGATTAGAGGTGTGCAGCATTTTTGTTTAGTTTTGAGAGGGGAGGATTTCAAATCCCAGAATTCTCCAAGAATTCTCCAGGCAGAACTCTGACAGTTCTGGTTCATGAGCAAAGACCTGTTGATCCTTTCATTTCAAGCCCACTCAAAACCTTCTTCTAAGCCAGGAGTTCCCCACCTTTTTAAGCCGGGGCCAGGTCATGCTCCCTCAGACAGCTATGGGGGCTGGATGGTCATTTTGCCCTTCCTCCACTACATGGCACTTCCTGGTGTGGTGGAGGCAGTGAGGGGCCACATGAAATGGTGTCGTGGGACACATTTGGTCCATGAGCCACAGGTAGATAATTCCTTCATTTCCTACTGCAATGTTTCCTAGTGGTGGTGGTGGTGATGGTGGTGGTGGTTGTTCATCCAGAGAAGACCTCTATAGAACAATAAGACTATCACCCCCTGCCACAAATAAGGTTCTCTCTCATATCCCCATCAAGTGTTCCTCTGATGACAAGGGGACTGAATGAAGGGCTCCCTCTAAAGATCTTAAGAATTGAGTAGGCTTATATGGAAACCAACTATCTACCTTTAAAAACAGAGAAAAATAAACTAAAATAGAGTCAGTGAGGCAAATGTCATATCTGGATTAAACTCCTTACCTGATACAATACTACAATGTTTTTGGACATGGCATTTTGAATAACCAAGGAGATTCATCTGTACTATGTATTTCAATAATTAAGACCAAATATGTTTTTCTGATTCACATTTAAACCCTTGCTCACTGCTATTTTATTTGGCCACCTACCTTGTTCTTGAAAAGCAATTATTCTGCAGTAATGAGAGATTTCTGTGACACATAAACAATCCTCCTGACAGATGTTTTAAGAAGCTTTTTTACACATCCACATGCCACTGTTTTTTTAATGTGTGCATGAGTAGGAAGTGTATCAAATCTACCAAAAAATTATCAGAAAGCATGTGGGTGGTTCAGAAAGCTAGGTGACTGTAAATCAAAACAGTTTACTATTTTAAAATATTTTTTACAGATTTCACATTAGTTTATTTTTGATATACCAAAATATGTGAAGCCAGGAGTGCCATACATACTAGAACTGATCAACAAATTGTGTTACTTACACAGTGCAATAAATATTTTTCAATAATAGCCAATAGTATACAAAACTTATTTGAGTCATCTTGCTAACATGAAACACATAAGGAGAAAAGTATATTATAAAACCATTAAGAACCTAATGGAATTTCCAGTGCTAACAATAAATAAGTTTGTAAAATCCAGCCCATAAAATCAATAGGCTGTCAAAAACCAAGAAATTTGGAGATGCACTGAATAGGAAATATTCTTCCTATATTAAACGTGACTAAGCCCCATTTGTTATACTGTTTGAAAAAAAAATAGTTGTGTGTTTTTTAACAGTTGTGTGTTCAGATATACATGGAGATGCATGGGAGGTTTGTGCCAATGTATCAGAAGTAGATTTTCTTTGCCCTTTTCCTTCCTGTGCTATACTGCTAGTTAAAGTGAGACATTTCAAAATGTCTGAGAATGAGTGCTTCCTTTTTTTTTATACAATCTATGAATGATTCTATGAAATGTTTGACATCTGAAAAAGTAGATTCACTTCCAGATTGCAGTAAAAAAAACACCTCAGCTGACTGCTCTCACCAGCAGTTTGGCAACTTATTTTCTTGCATGAAATAGAAAAAAATATGCTCATATCAACAACATTATTATAATTTTTTTTTACTTTCATTCATCAGAAAAATGGTCAATCATGCAAACAATTATTTTCTTGCACAAAACAGAAAATAATGTTCATGCTAAAAACATTTATATGAGCAGTTATTTGGGAGAGGTTGGGCTACATAAGGTAATAAGATGTAACACTTCAAGCACATTCCTGAATATGAACAAGAAAATTCCTGCTGACTTTGAGGAGAGATTTTTTTGCATAGGTTTTTGGGAGACCGCAATCCACTTTGGCAACCTGGGAAATTTATGCCCAATAAAAGTTGTTGGTCTCTCAGGTACCACGATTACTGAGCTACATTTCTTCTGCAACAAACTAACATAGATACCAGCCTGGTAACTTCTAAATATGTTTATTTGCAATTAAGTTTCATTGTGTCAGGGAACAGACAAGTGTAAATAGGCTGTGAAATATTAGCATAGAAGGTTGAATACAAATCAGGTCAAGGCAGATGGTGGGCATATATAAATATCTAGTTCTACTAGAGAAATTATATGAATTTTCAAGTCTACCCTCTGTACACAATAATGATCTACATATTGCTTCAGATGTTTAAAAATAATCTGGTGTCTGTGTAATATCTGGATAAATCTGAATATAAATAAGGTATTGGAGACAGATGTTTCCTTCAAAATCATACATTGTTGTATGGGATATTGGGCCTTCTTTCCACATAATAGCATTTGTTCCTAATGAGAAGCTTAGTCTACAGAAGGTTAGCACTTCAATCACTTGTTTGTTAATGACAGGGTGAAAAGATCTCAAATGATAATTTTAACTTGAAAGATGCAGCTGTTTTTTATGTGTGTTACAATAACAGCAACAAATTGATGCATGGAATCAATTAACTTGGTTAAGATTGTGATCTGATTATTTAGCGATTTCCATTTTTACTATTTAGTGGGTGGCAGTTACATATTTTGTATGGAACCCTGAATAACAAATGTTCAGCTTGTTTGTTTACTTCGAGACAGAACTCCTGCTCAGTTTAATGGTTTACTGGGACGTGCAACCAAATAAAACTGACCTAGTTTTTTTTATCCACACTGGCATAAAAGTGTGCTTGAGCATGTTGTTCAATCTGAAGCACAGTGTACTAAATAGTCACCAAAACAGCACCAGCAGCTCTTATGTTGTGATAATCTGTGGATGAAATTTGAGGCATCCAATTATTCCTGTTCATAAATAGATACATATTTAAAATACGGAGTGCTGAATTATACCAGTCCTCTTGTGTGTGTGTATATGGGGGTGAGGTAGGAATCAAATGTAAGTCAAACAAAAAATACCTTCAAGGACTAAGTCCAACATAACACAGTACTGGTGAATGAAAATGACATGAAAATCCTCAGTGGTGTAGTTCTGGTGGATTACACTGTTGTGCAAGGGGACATAATTGATTGTGCAAGTATTTTGCAACTGTTTGCAGCCTCAGTTGTATGATGTCTTGAACAACTTCTTGCCCATGTGCATTGGCAGCAAATACTATGCTAATTCTGCACATTCGTGGCTGCGAGTTCTATATATAAAATCAGAAATAATTATCACATGATGGAAAAACCCCTAAGAGTGGAGCTTGGAAGGGATAAAAACACCATTATGGCTAATTCTTTTTTTGACTGATTTATTAATTCTATCTTGTGTGTTTATATTGCTCCCACTTAGATCACTCCAAAGGTTATTACATGTTTTTAACTGAAAAGAGAGCCAGTGTGGTTGGCTGTGTTTGTGGTCACCTGCAGTGTTCCCTTACATCCCTTAGATTGACCCTAAATTTTCAACAAGCACAGTCTGGGGTTCTAACAGATTGCAAATTTCTGGATCTTATAGAAAGAGAGAAACAGATTAAACAGTCCCTTAACATTGAAGTTAATATAAGGCAGATGCAAAATACATATAAGCTCCAAGAGCTACATCACTATGATATTTATGGGACTCTTAGCACTTGCAAGGTATACCAGGATATAATATATAAACTCAGATCTCATTTGATTACTGTCAAGAAACATGTTTAGTCCACAAGTAGGACTTCTGCCCACAAGTGGTTGGTTACTGCTGCTGAGCTGCTGCACTCCTAGCTAAGCAACCCATGCTATTAGATTAGTGTAGATAAGGCAGCGCATAGCCAAGTAAACATTCCAGTCATCTTCAGGTATTTTAAAAGTATATTGTAATCAGAGTAAGTTACAGAAGAAATTTTATCAAAAGTTCAGAAAGCAAATCAAAACAAAGAAAGATTCTCTAATTGAGGAAGCCCAAGGGGGGCCCTTCTGGCTTAAGCACCTACATGTTTCTAAGTTAACAGCTCAACCTTAGCTCAAAGCATCAGATCAAGAGAGGGTCTTGGTCCCACCTTCTGGGTTTTATCTCCTCACATACATTCCACCAACTTGCCATTTCCCTAAAGGAATCCAGCCAATGCTCATACAGTATAACATGTCCATCACACATTAGGTTTCATTTCTTCCAACCCATGTTTTAAGAAGCTGAACCCATGTTAGAATAAGGCTGAACCCAGGGCACAAATCCTCCCTGACAATTATTACCTACTCAAACAACTTAGCACATAGAGAATTGACAGTATACATGGATGTGAAACACCTTGGTCATAATAAAGAGCCTAAGTACCTCCTAAAGTATCACACCTCCTAAAAACTGCAGCAAAAATTAGAAAAAGGAACAATATCATACAGAAATTATGCAGCACAACTTGAGGATCCTCAGTCACTACTTTACAAACTTCTGGATTAAGTCTAGTTTACTGCACACAGCAGAATACTGCACCCCTATTTGGTTAAACAGTGCCCATGTAAGCAAGGTTGATGCACACCTAAAGAACACAATGCATATTATATCCAGAGCAATTAGGTCCACACCTACTTACTGGCTTCCAGCATTAAGTAACATTCCTCCACCAGAACTTCGCAGGGGAAAAATGCTCTTTTAAGAGAATACCATAAAATAATTCAGAACTACCAGTAAATTCTGACATATTAGACCTGAATATCAACAGACTCTGCTCAAGACATCCACCTTTATCCAGCCCACTATTGGAGGCAATGAAGAGTTCAACCTGCAGGATGGATGGAGAAGAGACTGTTGGAAAAAGTGCCATACCAGTACCAGAATTTTCAATCTGTAACTGAAACACCACCAGGTTTTGATCAACCTCGCAAGTTTTGGTCTAGCCTTAACAGAATACATGGGAGATGTGCAGACTTTTTGCATAAATGGGGGAAACGACCATCACCAGCATGTGAGTGTGGGGCACTGAGACAGACTGTGCAGCATATTATACAACAATGTAACCTTAGAGTTTATGTGGGCAATAGAGAAGATTTTTTTTATATAATTTTTTTTATTTTTTTTAACAATATTAAAAATAAACTAACAAAACAGTCTACAAAACATAAAAGAAACAATTACACACACAAAAAAAGTAGTTCCCACGTACATCCTACAACGTTAAAAAAAAATGAGAAGAGGAAGAGAGAGAAAAAAAGATACATGTCAATATAATATAATGTAATCAAACGTTATTTTTTATACATTTGCTATACTGTATATTTTCATCCTTATATCCACTCTCCTCTTTAACCACCATATTACAACTTTAATATTTTGTACATGGTTCCTACCACCCAGTGCACTACAGACCTTGAATCTACCAGCCACTCCTTTTACAACTCATTCATTCTGCCAAAAATACATTGTATTCGGAGCAGGTTTTTCTCCTTTATTATCCATCAATGTGTGTTGCAAAAAAGGCTACCAAATGTCCCAAAATCTATTTTGTTTTATTAACCCCCTTTTTATATTTAATTCCCATGTAAGTTTTTCATTTAATGCCATATCCCAAACATCAACATACCATTTACCAATTTCTAAATTCATATCACCTTTCCAATTTCTGGCTACTTGTTGTCTCGCCAATGTCAAAAAAATAGACAATAACTCTTTTATATTTTCCTCTAAATTCAAATCCTCTAAATCCGTTAATAATACTATTTTTTCATTCAACTTTAAATGGATATTTAAAAATTTTTCTACTTCTTGTTCCATTTTATGCCAGAAATTGGAAATAATTTTGCAATCCCACCACATATGTTTGTATGTCCCAATTTCCTGATGACACCTCCAACATTTTTTCGAATTGCTACTATTTATTTGATTTAATCGAACTGGCGTCATATACCATCGCCACAACATCTTGTAGTTGTGTTCTTTAACTTTTGTAGACAGATTTCGCATCATCCTACTTTTCCATTTTTTCTTCCAGTTCTTATCTGTAATAGTAATACTCAAGTCCGATTCCCACATTCTTTTAAGGGTATCCTGGGATTCATCCATGTTGTTTATCATTTTATATAATTTACTTACTATTCCTTTTATCCCCATTGAACCTCTTCTTATTTTATATACCATCTCCTCGAAGTCTGTCAACTGCCTTATTGGCTGTAATTTCATTTTATATTGTTTATTCCACTTATCCAACGTTAGTATCTGAAGCCAGTTCAATTTTAATTCCTTATAAATTTCTTTTTTTGTTTTTTCATTCTCAATTCGATCCAGCCAATCTTTTAATAAGATTATATCATATTTATACATAATATTTTTTATTAATTCTAAATTTTTAACTGGGAATGTTTTAAGATCTTGCAACTCTAATACTGGAGAGGTGTTTGGTGCCAATTTATCTTTCAACTTTATCCATACATTTATCATAGATTTTAGGACATTATTTCTTGGTTTTAAATCAAAAACTGTATTTTCCAGAAATTCTCCCTTTGCACACACATTACTATCTTTCATTTCTATCTCCCTCCATATGAGGTCCTCTATCGTTAAAAGTTTTACCAAGCCTTTAATTTGGAACGCCCTGTAATACGATTTAATATTAGGTAATCCCAAACCACCCTCTTTCTGCGGTTTATACCATAGGCTTTTAGGTATTCTTGCTCTTTTCCCTCCATTACAATAATCATTCAATAGATTTTGAAAAACTCCTAGTTCTTTTTCAGATTGTTTAATTGGAAGGACTTCAAATAAAAAGTTAATCTTGGGTAATAAACTCATTTTACAAATTGCTATTCTACCAAACCAGGAGGTCTTCAATACCCTATATCGAACAATTTTCTTCTTAATTTCCTCTTTCACTTTATCATAGTTTAGTTTCTTCAAATCATCTACATTGTCAGCTATGTTAACTCCTAAATACTTTATACTTTTCCTAATTTGAATTTTAAATTTTTCCTTAATTCTCCCTATCTCTTCCTTATTTAATTTACTAAAGATTGCTTCTGATTTCCCCCAATTTATTCTCAGGCCTGTTGTCTCTTCAAATTTTTGCAAATGATCTTGTATCTTTTCCATATTTTTTATAGGATCTTTCATTATAATTAAAGTATCATCTGCATACAAACTTATTTTTGTTCCATTTATCCCTTCTATGTTCGTATCACTCCTTATAGCTCTAGCCAATAATTCCATAGCCATTATAAACAAAATGGGGGAAAGAGGACATCCTTGTCTCATTCCTGCTTTAATTTCAATATCTTCTGTAAATGAGTCATTTACTCTTACCTTGGCATAACTACTTTTATAAAGTTGATTGACTACATTTTTAAATTTTTCCCCAAATTCTACTTTTTTAATTATTTCCCTAATAGTGACCCATTGTAAAGAGTCAAAAGCTTTAAAAATGTCTAAAGATAATAATCCTATTTTACCTTCTTTTCTCTTGTTTATTTGTAACAAATTTAACACCCTTCTTATTAAATCAGACATATATCTTTCCTTTAAAAAGCCTGCCTGATCTGTATGTATATATTCCCCCAGAAAACTATTTAACCTATTAGCCATAATTGCTGTAAAAATCTTTGCATCTTGATTAATTAAAGAAATTGGACGATATGAGTCAACCAGTTCTAAATTTTTTCCTGGTTTTGGTATTAATACTATGATAGATCTAAGCCATGAATTTGGAGATTCTCCCCCCTTCCAAAATATAATTATATAGCCTGGTTAATTTAGGAATAATAATTTGTTTAAATTCTTTATAAAATTCCGCTGGTAATCCATCTTCTCCTGGAGTTTTCCCTATTTTCAATTTATTTATAACATCTAATATCTCTTTCTCTGTAATTTGTTCTTCCATTTTAGCCCTATGTTCTGCTTTTATACTCTCCCCCTTGTGTTCTTGTAGATATTTTTCTAACTTGCTTAAATTTATTTTCTTATCTGTGTACAAATTTTGATAAATTTTTTTAACTATGTTAAGTTTCTCTACTATTTTATTGCACATTTTCATATCCTCCCTTATTAAAGTTCCAATCTCCCCTTTTTCCTTCTTCTCTTTCACTGCTTTTGCTAACATTTTTGAACTTTTATCACTATACTCAAAATATTCCCTTTTCAGATAAATTAAATCTCTTTTAATTTTTTCAATATCCCTTCCTGCTATCTCCTTCTGTAACAGTTGTATCCTTTCTAAGATCTTCTTCTCCTTTGTTTTGGCATGTTTAATTTGCAATAATTTAATCTCTTTTTCCAACTCCAGTTGTCTATCTTTATATTGTTTATTTTTTAAACTCTTAAATTTAATACACTCACCCCTGAATACTCCTTTCATTGCATCCCAAATTACATTAAAATTTGTTTCATTGTTATCGTTAATTTTCCAAATTTCTTCCCAATTTTTCATTATCTGATCTTTTATCCCCTTGTCTTTAAATAATTTCGGATCATACCTCCAAGTTCTTATATTACTTTTATTTATTTTAAATTGTAATTCCACCATTACTTTGGCATGATCCGATTCCTTAAAAATTCCTACTTCTACATCATTTAAATCCTTCAATATATTTTGTGTTACAAATACATAGTCAATCCTAGAATATGAATTATACACCTGGGAATAATATGTATAAATTCGTTCTTCCCCTTTCAATTCTCGCCAGGAATCTTTCAGTCCAAACTTTTTTATCCACTCATCCAACAATTTAGCTTTCCATCCTTTTCTATAATTAGTTATATTAGTGCAATCAATATTTGACCTTGTTAGGTTAAAATCTCCGGCAACTATCATTCTATCACAGTTTTCTTTTATCAAAATATGACTCAATTTAGTCAAGAATTGGTCTTGATTCTCATTTGGTGCATAAACATTGACCAACAATATTTCTTCTTCTTCTGTACTTCCAGCTATAATCAAATATCTGCCTTCTGGGTCCCCTATCATTTTTGTTTTCGTAAATCCCAATCTTTTCGATATCATAATCGCCACCCCCCTTGCCTTGGAAGAACCAAAGGCCTTTTCATAATACTGAGTCCAACCAAGATACAAATTATTTTTATCCGCCGCTTTTTGATGCGTTTCCTGTAAAAAAATGATGTCCGCTCTATCTTTTCTTAGGGCCATTTCCAATCGTTTACGTTTAGTAGGACACCCTGCCCCTTTCACATTCCATGACAATATCTTAATATTTTTCATGTTTTAACGTTATTTAACCTTTTAAGAAATAGCTGGCAGACTTCAGAGGACGTGTTACCCACTACCCACAATTTAACATATATTACACAAAAATACATATAAAAAACAAAAAGTTGATAACCCCCTTCTTTTTTCAAAAAAAAGCACCTCTACTAATAAGAGAAGGGGGGAGGGGAGTCATGTGGTTACAAAACTTGATCATTCTTCAGTAATACTTCAGCTGCAGATGTTACACTATCTTAATCGCCTCCGGTTGCTCCTTGAGCCTCTTCAGTTGTGGATTCTGATTTTTTTGCTGTGTTTGCTCCTGCCAGTGATAATGCTTCTTTGAGCTCCTTCCACTCTTGTGTTCCGTTTTCCAGAATCTTTGCTTCTACTAACACATCCAACACGTATGAATCTTCCTTTATATAAAAGGTTTTCCCCAGGTGCACAAACCTCATCTGTTTTGAAAATTTCCAATTATATAAAATTCCTTTATCTCTCAATTTTTTTGTAACAGGCTTAATTTGATTTCTCCAAATTCTTTCCTCAAATGCTATATCGTTGAAAATTTCAATATCCACTCCTTCCATTTTGAGAATATCCGGACCAGCATTTTTAATATAAGACATCAATCTTAATTTTGCACTCAAATCTGCAAATTTTAAAAGCACATTTCTAGAACCTGTTTTATGTTTCTTTGGACCCAGTCTATACACACTCTCAATGTCCTCAGGTGCAAAATCCCTCCCCATTTTCAATTCATTCAGCCATGTCAACAGTCTTAATTTCAAATTGTCCGGTTTATTCTCAGGGATTTTTCTAATTATCACATTTTTCCTTCTTATCTGATCTTCCAGATATGCCATTCTTTTTTCATGGTCAATCAATTTATTTGCTTTTTCTTTCTCTCTTTCTCTCACCTCCACAACTTCTTGTTTTAGTTCCACCATCTCCTTTTTTACTGTGTCCATTGATTCTTTCATTTCCCCCATCTTCTTCAATAAATTATTCATTACTTCAGATGTGTCTTTTAACAAGTTTGTTGACGAGTCTTTTATTTCTTTTTGAAGGATCTCGATAAGTTCTTGTTGCTCCTTAACTCGTTGAATTTCTGCAGCCTGTAGTCTATCAAACAATTGTTGTTTAAATTTGTCATAATTTTTCTCAACATTTTCTTCATGTTGTTTCATCCATGCTGACAAGACTTCACTTAAATCAGATTGAGGTTTGTCTTTTTCACTTATTTTCTTTTTTATGGCCCCCTGTTCAGCCTTTGACTCCATTTCTTGCTCTTGATGTGATTTTTGATTTCGTTGTATTGATTTGTCTCTGTGTTGTTGAAACTGTTCTCGTTGTTGTTGTTGATGATGAGCCTTCTCCCTTAATCTTTGCAATTCCTCCGCCTCATCAATTTCTTCCTTCAATGATTTCACCCTTCCTTGCTCTCTTCTTGTCAAACGTCCAATTCTTACCCAAGCAGGGTTATCTTGTCTATCTTCCAAAGATTTATCCCTTCTTTTACTCATCCAGATAACATTCACCAGAGCAGAAAACAATTATTAAAGTTCCATGAATATCCAGTAACAGGAGTCCAAAAATCACTTAACCGAAGGGAAGACCAAACAAAGATAGCAACAGCAATCCTCAGTTTCACTTTGTTATTCCGGTAAGCCGTATCCACAAGAGGGAAAAAAAAATTCTTCTGCCAGCAATTATTCAAAGCAATACAGAGTCTAAACAGTTTAATTGGCTGCTATCGAAGTTTTGTAGTTAGTAAGTGAAGGGGTGAGGACTTTTAAAAATTAATTGCCAACCGGTGGCCGGGAAGAGATCATTATCTTCAAGCCAACAATCTTAAGGAAAAAAAAGTATATCCAAACTTTCCCTTGACTTAAAATTGGCTTGGAATTGTCTTCACCCCACCCCCACTTCATTAAAATGCTTACAATTCAGCCAGCCAGCTTGAGTCCATTATCTCCGGTGAAACAGTCACAGCAATCTTTTAGTTGAAAACAACTTTTAAATATTCAAGGCAATACAGAATCTAAACAGTTTAATTGGCTGCTATCGAAGTTTTATAGTTGGTAAGTAAAGGGGTGAGGACTTTTTTTAAAAGTTAATTGCCAGGCAGCAGCCGGGAAGAAATAAAGTAAATATCTTATCTTCCGTCTCGGCATTCACATTCCCACACACTCAAGCCAACAATTTTAAGGAAAAAAGTATGTCCAAACTTTCCCTTGACTTAAAATTGGCTTGGAATTGTCTTCACCCCACCCCCACTTCGTTAAAATGCTTACAGTTCAGCCGGCCAGCTCGAGTCCCTTATCTCCGTTATCTCCGGTGAAGCAGCCACAACAAACTTTTGGTTGAAAACAGCTTTTAAAAGGTTCCCCTTGACTCTATAATCCTTATGGTCCTTTTATTACATTTTTAAAGAGACTGTAACTACTTTTATTCCACAAAATGTGGCTCCGTTTTTGCAGCTGAAGAAAAAACAAACTCTCAGGTCTCCATCTTGGCTCCACCCCCAATAGAGAAGATTTTTAAAGCATAACTCCTGGCACTATCGAATGAAAAATTGTTTAGATGTTTGTTTATAAATTAATGTTTTAGTTTTATTTTTGTTGTTCAGTCGCACAGTCGATTCCGACCCTTTGCGACCCTATGGACCATTGTCCTCCAGGCACCTCTGTCCTCCACCATCCTCCTCAGCCCACCCAGCTCTGTGCCCATAGTTTATATATATTTCTTTCTTGTTATATGTTGACTCATTGTGTACAAATACCATATGCTAAATAAATAAATACTCAGACAAAACCATGGGTGCCCAGATGTCCTGGTTCGATAGGGGTTGCAAATGGGGGGGGGGGGCCTGAGAAAATTGACAAGATAAAATGAAATATACACACAGGCTAAAATCCTTAATGTTTAGAGGTCATATTAGGAGCATTTTCTTCAAGCTGCTACTTTTAATACCCATGTAACATATTACCAATGTGTCAAAGCTGATTCCTGTACAAGATTTGCCATCACTCAGTTGAGATAAATGTGTCATTGGCCAAACTAATGAATTATTGAGGAATATTCATAAACACATCAATAGTTTATAAATCAAAAATAAAAACTGTCAGCCAGCAGGACAGATGAGGTTTTATGTACTCAGAGTGAGTTCAACAAATAAGGTAACAAGCTCTAATCCAGGGGTTCACAACCTACAGTCCGTGGGCCGGACCCAGCCCCTGACACCATTCCATCTGGCCAACGGTGATGACCCTGGAAGAGGAAGCGGATGCATTTATGACTGCTGTAAACATACCTGTGCATGTGCAAACGTGCCTGCTGCAGTTTACAGCAGCATTTGTGGCAGGAGGAACCACGTGTCTGGCCCACTCAGCTGTCGGAGGGGGAGTTGTCCAGCCCATGGTGCAATAAGGTGGAGAACCCCTGATCTAATCTATATTTATTTGGGAGTGAACCTTACTAAAATCAACTGGACAGGTAGTTTTAGCTATTTTCACCTTTAAGAAATACTGTATATAGGAGATTCAGGAGAATGTTAAAGTTTAGCAAAGTTACTCTTCTGGACTACCATTCCCAGAATGCCCTAGCCAGAATGGCCATTGGGAATGCAAAAAATTGATTCTGCCTATCTCTGCCCAATATATTCATCTGGTAGAAGAACATGTAAATGTCTGAGCACAGTGGAATTATTATACATAGAAATAAAACACCCAAACATTTAAAGAAGTTGCTGCTTGTATAAAATAAAGACATAGTTCAGTTTCATGTTATTCAGCTTGGAGTATTGGCCGACTTCATACTGAATTTTACACCGGAAATATATTCTGGAGTTTCAAACTTGGAATTGTCCTTATTGCTTTAGGAAAACAACAGAATTGTATCACTAAGAGTCAATATTTAGTTCCTTCCTATAAAAATAATAGTTGTAGGAATTTCCAATGAAAAGTTATGTATTGAGGGGTAGGGCAATACATATGGGGTAGGGCAAATCAAAGGCTAACGGGTGGTTTAGAAAGTTCAAAAGCAGCAGAAAAGCAGAGAGTGCATAGAAAGACAAAAGAGAGAGATGTTCACCAGAATATTACATAAGTATCCAAGTAGGGTAACACTGTTTAAAACAGCCCCAACCACCAGGAAATATTGCTGTCCCCCCCCCCCCACAAAGTTGCACCCGGGGCGGACCCCCTGCCCCCATGCTATGCTACTGCTTCACTCTTCCTAATGTTTTAACCAGGTTTATCCCAGCTTCTGCATTAAAAACAGCTACCTAAAATCACACACCATGATGATCCAAGCAAGCCACACAAACAGAAGTTTAAGAACTGGACCTCTGCCAATGTACACAGTAGAGTGCAATAACAGTAAAGCCTATGAGTTGCAAAGTATTGCTCTAAATTTAACACAGAATAATAAATATTAGAGTAACAGGCTTTGCTTTTTACACCATTACATTAAAATGAAGTTAAATGGTGTAGTTTAGTAGAATCAGAGTGGACGAGTCATTCAGAAATATCTGGGAAGTGACAGAATACACAAGCAGAATCCTCTGAAACTAGCACTGCAAATTATAAGCAATATCATATGACCCTATTAGCAAAAGTTAGATGAGCCTAACCAGACAATCCAGTTAACACGTCAATAGAAAGAGAGTTCCCTTTAGAGGAAATGACAGTCTTAAAATCTAAAATAAGCTTCCTCACCATGCATTATATAAATTATCCAGCTTTTGTTTTGTAATTGGTCAATTGAAAGTAGCACAACTTTGCATTCATGAATCATGTCTCAAGCACATAGCACTGAAAAGCCTGCACGTCTGTAGGGATATGATTATAAGAAGAAGAAATACACATCCGTGTTAATTTAACAAGTCCAAGTCAGATGAGATCCCACCCCCAATCATTTCCTGAGTGTAGGTTTGGTGGGTCTGGGGAACGTTTTGTCCCATTCTGTGGTGTCACTGCAGATCTGAGTATCACAGGCACCCTTTTTATT
This sequence comes from Furcifer pardalis, assembly GCA_030440675.1. NCBI lineage: Eukaryota > Metazoa > Chordata > Lepidosauria > Squamata > Chamaeleonidae > Furcifer > Furcifer pardalis. The sequence goes on from CP126896.1 coordinate 38,788,844, forward strand.
CTTAGAAAGTGGTCCATTTGTTTCCATACATCGCATAAAAACTGCAGACATACCTACTGTAGTAAACAAGTGTTCATTACCTATCTAAAATATCGTCTAATCTTAATCTTTAGTCTCAGTTTTTATATGAACTATGCCCAGTTGCATTCTGGCATGTCCCCATCCAATTTACCCTCATGACTTCTATTCTGCTTATTTGTGTGTTGTTTCTGCTTTCAGTTTGTCTTTTAAACTCCTATTGGAATTTTCCGCTGCAAATCCCACCTCGCGCCTCAACATGCTGCCTGGCCATCTGACAGCTATGGTGGCTGAGGTGTGTTTCCCTGGCAGGTGAACCATGCCACAAAGGTGTTGGCTAGCAGTCCAGAACAGTTCTCCATTCTGGAACTGCAGGTCAGCTAAGTGGGGTTCGATACTCAGACAATGTTCCTGGCAACTGTATTGCTCTAACATGGCCAACTTCGACATGAGCCCAGTCAGCTGCGTTGTCATATTTAAAATGGCTAAAGGAGCATCAAAAACACAGGCCTCAGTCCCCCGTGCACCATGGGACCTGCTAGAGTAGCAGTAAGACTTCCCAATGGCAAGAGCCCGCTAAAATCTCATGGGAGATTTATTTATTTTTATTTATTCATTAGTCAAATTTATATTCCGCCCTACTCGCACAAGCGACTCAGGGCGGAGCACAACAGACATAAAATAAACCCCTAAAAACACAAAAAGAACAAAGTAAAATTAAAACCCATTTAAAAACAACTTCTCATTCCCTACACTAACCCACCGAATATAGGAATGAGGGTAGGACTGGGGGGGGGGGGAGATACAGAATGTTAAATAAGCCAGCAGGGTGTGTGTGTGTCAGTAAACCCTCATTACCCCACACCATTCCTGCCAGTCAGGTTTTCAGGCCCTTTCTAAAAGCCACTAACCCCGTCTGAAGGCGCAGCTCAAGAGGCAGATGGTTCCATCGAATCGTAGTGAACAGGGAGAAGGCTCTAAGAACCACTAAGGCACCTCTCTGGTCCACTCTGGTGGGACGGACAGGTACCCTTCCATTTGCCATGTCAAGCTAGACATGCAAAGTACGGATCAACCAAGTAACCAAAAAAGTATGTATTGTAATTTTAAAGGAAGAGAAATTAAACTGAGAATGGAAGTAAACTCCATCAGCATTAATTGATCTTTTCCCTAGGGAAGTATGAGTGGCAACCATTTCTATTTTTCATCCCAATTCCCCATATCTCTACAATCAATGTTGCTTCAATAATCAAGAATGAGGAAGAGTCTGTTAGGCAGATTAAATTCTGTTTCACCAAACCCTGAACATGTGTCATTTATATTTTATAACAGAATTCTTATAGCATTTGGAAACAGATCACTTTTCTTCTCTGTAATTTATTCTCCAACCATTCAAAACTTAATAAAAACTTGCTCAACTGTAAATATTAGGTACATATTTTCCAAAATGTTCGGCACGTAGCTGTGTTTTTCTCTCTGGGTATCTCCTAGATATTCCCTTGGATTTAAAATGGAATCAAGAAGAAAAATGATCTTGCTGGTACTTGCTTTGTAGAAGCAAGGAATTTAAAAGAAATAAATGCTCAAGGCAATATCATGCTTTCCTACTTCCTGTAGCTACAGGAGCATATCTGGGCCACATAAAATTGCTCCCTTGAGGCTACCAAGTGAAAGTTCAGCTACTCTGCAAAAACTTAAGCACATTCAAACTGAAGTCCAATATTGACAGCCTTGTTAGATTATCTAATTTGGTCCTTTGCATTCAGATGGAAGCCAGGGGTTCAGAGTAAACATTGTTTACTGCATGTCAGATATATATTTTATGCACTACTAAATATGTATGATTTAGAAACAGAACCTAACTATAACTAGCCAAATCATAATAATATTTATAAAAGTAGTGTAAATAAAAAGTTATCTTGCAGGGCAGCAACAGCATTAATGCACATACAAAATGATGTGAACTATGGAGACTGTTCTCGCATACAGAAGCATATAAACAGTATCTGGTTTTGACAGGGGCAAATGAGAAGTATTTTTATTTCCCATTTATTTTTTAGTATATATTGTTCACCAGCTTCTAGTTGGTTGTCTTCAATGTCCCTCACTTACCTTTAAGGTAAGTAGCCATCCAGTGGTTTTATTCTATATAAAAATCACCTGGGTGTAACTTATAGCCTTAGAATTGGATAGGTGTAGAATGAAATGAAAAAAAGAATGGAAATGATAGGGGGGGGCATAATGATGTACAAAACCCAGTAGCAAAATCCTGAGATATAATAGGAAACCCAATTCATGTCCTCTTCAGCAAATTCCCAGTGCTGTTTATCAGGCCAAAGTCTGAACTCACCATAAGAACTTGAGCATCTGACCATTTTTGTTTCCACCCATGGGGATGAATTGTGATTGAACTGATTTTGTTTGTTTGTTTTTTAAAGGAAATTGTGATGGTAAAATTAAAACAGTGAGAGCAGTTGTAGGTGTAATTAATGGGGGGGGGGGATATATGGATGTAGGGAAGCAAAGAAAGATCTGCACTAAAGTACTTTCAGTCAAAACCAAAAGGCCTTAGGATATGTTTGCATTCTTTAAAAAAAATAAACAGCATAAACAAGGTGTTGAAATCAAAAGACAGAGTTTTTGGTTCACACTAAATGTCAATGAGCCAGTAATAGCAGAACATGCCAAATCTCATTATTATTCTATGTACCATCCCTGGAAAGAAATCTGTTGACTTATTTGTATGTAAATAGAAACAGCTCCCTTTTCATTTAACAAGCGTGGCTCATTTTGGATTCTTGGTAACATGTGAACAACTGTCTATGGAATTTTCTCAAGCAAGATAAGCATTTTGAGCAATTTCCGACTTGCTGTTGTTATTGTTAATGTTGGTGATCAAATTGCAGAACATGCAAAGCAGTGGTCAGCAGAACAGAAATGTAATATTAAACTGTAACTTAGTTGCTTCCAGTCTATTTATTGTGCAGAATTCAGGGCCACTTATGTCAAGTTTCTGGCTGAAGAATTCAAGGGTTGAATGTGCTGTTGCTAAATACCAGATCAGTGAAAGGCAAGACAGCAAACATCCAAAATTTGATCCTGAATAAATATGCTGATCTGACCTGCATTAAAGAAATCTAGTTGGTTGATGTCAGAATGCAGGGAGTGTTAGTTTGTCTTAGCTTTGCTCACCTGGGTTCTCTGTGGAGCATCAGGCAAGACCCGGTGGAGGAGGGGGGAGTGTCAGGGAGAAGGAGTTGTAGCAGTATGTCAAAATGCAATCACCTCATTTCTAGCCTTATCCCACAGTCTGTTGGATTTTAGCATGGATAACTGAGTCTGGCCGGACATCCCACTATGGTAAGGGAGTAGACCATACAGCCAGCGGCTCAATGCTGAATGTTGAGCAGCACTAAATAACCTGACTCCCTAAAGGGACCAACAGCTATGAGCGGATGAGCCCCTTTACATGTGGTGATGGAGGAAATGCCATTGGAAACCATCATACTTAGCCCAACAGCAAAAGGAGCAGAGGAGGAACCACTTCACTATTCTGATTCCCAATGGTCATGGAGGTGGAATTGGCTGTGCCAGATGGGCTGGCTGTGAAAGCACACCTTGTTAATATCCTCAAGGCTGCTGCAGTCCATTGCAGTCCCGGTGTCAAATTCTGCATGTCTCATATCATATGTGCTGCAGGAGATGGCTCTATGATCATGCCATTGGCATCTCATGGAAAGCTGAGATCCATCTTAAACAAATTCATGCCAATGGCATTTTTCCTGTGAAAATGATTTCACAGTAGCACCTGAGGACAATGACAACCTGGGAGAGTCAAAGGACAGAAAAGTCATTCTATTGGTGTACATCTACCCCTGTTACACAATAGTCTTCCTTCTTCAACTGACTGAGCTGGTCTTGGGTGGTGCTAGAGTCAATTTATTGCAGTGCAGAACCTCAACAACCATGTTGAGACCCATTTTATCAGAAGAGACTCAGGATTTCGTCTTTATCGTGGTACCTATAAAACTGTCAAAGGTAGTATCTGGTGTCAGGGTATTGACTATACCCAGAGCTCAGCCCCATTCCAAGATGGAGATTTCCAAGCATTGGGGAGACCTGTGACACATTCCTTAGAAGGATTGGTATTCAAAAGCAAGCTAGCTTTGTGGGTTGGAAGAAATGAAACCTAATTTATGATAGACATGTGATACTGTATGATCATTGGCTGGATTCCTTTAGGGGAATGGCAAGAGAGTGGAACATGCGTGAGGAATTAAAACTCAGAGGGAGGAGCAGAACTCTCTCTTGATTTGGTGCTTCATGCTAAGGGTGAGCTGTGAATTTAGAAACATGTAAGATGGTTCATTCTAGGAGGTGTCTTGATTTATCATATATAGATAAAAACAGGCTCCCATGATCCTAAGCCTTGTATGCAATGGAAATTTATCAGGGGCTGTCTTTGGTTTTGCAGGAAAAGCAATAACTGCTAGAATTCTCTCTTCCATCTCAGCACGAAACACCTCCCCATTCAAACCAAGACACTACTATTTAGAGCTTTACTGATCAATTGAAACAGCTACTACCCAGTGTTTCCAAATACCCCATTATCATACAGATGAAAAGAAAAATTAACTAGTAAAACATTAGTCTTGCATATATTTTTCATTTGCAAAAACAAAAGACCAATAGATAGTATAGGGCAGTGATGGCGAACCTTGGCAATCCAGGTGTTTTTGAACTTCAATTCCCAAAAGTGCTGATTTGGGCTTCTGGTAATTGAAGTCCAAGAACACCTGGAATGCCAAGTTTAGTCATCACAGGTGTAGGGTAATGATTGTCCTCCCTGGCCCTATGGAACCTCCTTCCAATAGAATTACGCATGCAGACAGAACTGCTGTCTTTTAGGAAAGGACTGAAAACCTGGCTGGCAGGTCGGGTCTGGGGGATAGATGGAACAATATCCCCAGTCAGTTGGCTGATTTGATCCCCATGCCTCTTAGCTGCAACTCCTAGTTTTAATATTGTAATCTTCTTTTTAATCTTTTAATTAGTTTTAAATTGTTTGATTGTTATTAATGACGTGTTGTAAATCACCCTGAGTCACTTCGGGGAGGGGGGGCGATAAACAAGCATGAATAATAAATAAATAAATAAATAAATAAAATTGTGCTGAAACTTCTATTCATTTTTTTTAAATGGCTCACATCTTAGCTGCCAGAGCTTTGATGCTTCAGATGTAGAAAATTGCCTTCTTCCAAGGTTATAATGCCACTCAGTGGCCACTTGAATAGAACAAATGGAGATAAAATATTTCAAAAACAAGAAAGACAGTCACAAAGAGACTACACCACAATCACATTAGTTGCTTGTTCATTATCCAAATACATAAAATGCTGTGCTCTTTCAGTTTAATGGTCAGCCAAATATGTTCAGGATAAAAATTTCTGAACTCTATCATCAGGTAATAAACTGTTGTCATTGCCCAATATACAGTATCAAGGACCTGCCTCTTGAAATGTCAAAAGGAATACACTCAGGCCTTTGGTATAGTAACTGGTGAAGATGTCTATGAGCAAGGAGTATGTATGCCTGTTATCTGTGCTATGTGCCATAAAGTCAGAACTGACTTACAGCAATTGTACTTTCATGGCAAGTAAGGTATTTAAGGAATACTTTTGCTAGTTCCACAACCTCAGTGAGTTTCCATGGCTGAATAGGGATTTGAACCCAGATCTCATGAGTCTTTGTCTGTCACTACATTACACCACACTAGGTATCCCAGGACTGCTTCCAAGGTCACCCTTGCTTGAAAGCCAGTCCTCTCTGACTCTAGGGTGTGGTGCTTATCTCTGTTTACTGCCAAAGAGTCTGCAGATGTGTCCATGGTCATGTGGCAGGCATGACTAGATACCAGAGTGCACAGAAGGCTGTTACCTTCCCACCAAAGTGTTACCTATTTATCTACTTGCAATTTCTTGCTTTCAAACTGCTAGGTTGGTAGGAAGTGGGACAGGTGACAGGAGATCACTCTGTCATGCAGCAGAAAGGTCTCGAACTGCAGACCTGTTGACTTTATTTATTTATTTATTTATTTATTCATTGGATTTATATACCCGCCCTTTTCACCTAAGTGACCCAGGGCGGCTCACAACGTCAGTTAAAACCTATACCCAATACTAATTAAAACTAAATACTATAAAAATATCTAAAAGCATTTATAAAACCTCCCCAATCCCCTTAAAAAGAAGGACTCACCCTGGCAGGAGTAAATAAGGACCCTGGGCAGGGCTAAATAAGCCAGCAGGCCTGGGTTGTTGTACCACTTGTACCCCACACCTGCTGGCATAGCCACGTTTTTAAGGCCTTCCTGAAGGGAAGCAACTCTGCCTGGAGGTAATTCAAGTGGCAGGAGGTTCCATAGGGCAGATACCGAGAAGGCTCTCCTCCTGGTCCCAGTGATATGTGCCTTCCTGGCTGATGGGACCACTAGGGAGCCCCTACAGTCTGCTCTCATAGGACAGGTCAAAAACCTTCGGGTGACCCAATCTCTTAATTATTCTGGCCCACTACCATGAATAGCTTTAAAGGTCAAAACCAGAACCTTGAATTGTACCTGGAGGCATACTGGCAACCAATGCAGCTCCCGTAGCAGCAGCGAGACATTGGTATAATGTCATCAAGTTCAGCATCTTATTCACTAAGCCACTGCGGTCCCTGCTACAGGTACTTCTAGAAGACCCTTTTTACCTGGTTAGATGGAATGTGAACTGAGGAGGGAAGGATTAAATGGAGTCTAGGAATCTTAGAGAAGGTAGTAGAAAGTTGATAGCATGAAATATATTTTTCCTTTCCTTTTTTTCACCTGACCAAGCTTTTTGGAGTAACAAGAGACTGAATTATATGTGCGCACTTGCACAGGTAATTTTTCATGTGCAAAAGAACTGTTTATTAATATACGTTTGCTTCCATATACTAAACTTGTCCTTGGTCCCTAAACTTAGTCTTCTGATTATAACTACAAATTACTGGAAAGGCAGCAGAAGTATCAGTATGAGCTGAATTCCTAATGACTTCCTATTTTATAAATGCTCTGCTTTAATAAACCAAACAGGTGATGGGATTATAAATACTAGTTTCCAAAGGAATTAAATGTTTTAAGAAGCAATATTAGAAAAGTAAAGTTTACTTTTAGAATCCAAACAAATTTATCAAAAGAGCTTAATGTAAGAAAAGAAATTCCAGGACTTTAATATTTTATTAGGAAATAATCTAACAAGATAAAAATATTTGACCAAGTTATGCTTCAACTATCTCACTAGTAACAAGTTATATTGATTTTAATATGTCTGGTCTAAGCATAACTAGTTTTGGATCCAGCCATGGAACTATCTATGGCAGCTGTGACAAAATAAGACTTTTGTCCTATATATGTAATGGAATTAAATGAATGACCAGAACTATGAGTCTCTTCTTTTAATGTGCACATGAGTTGAATGAATGGACAGCACAAAATACAATCCAACTTCAGTCAGTGCAACAAGGATTATAAACATAATGAGAATCAAAATAATATCTTTTACAAGATGTGGCAGTAATGAAATAGTACTGTACTCTATTCTGATGTGCAATGTGCTGATCTGCCCTTGAAGCAGATGATTTTAAGACCTTGAAAGAATATCATAAACATAAAAGCAGTAACTACAAAATACTTGCAGGATATTTTATTATCCATAACCTAGAAAAAGTAAGTTGAAACAAAAGTGTCAAGTTTTAAACTCACCTGTGTTTTAACTTGGAGTTGTAATTGTAGTTATTTTATTTTTCTAACATTCCAAAAGTGACTTTTCCCAAATACAATTAAGATAGAAATTCAATGAATGAGGCCATGAAGTTAAATGATGGCAAAGTATAAATCCACTATTTGTCTCATTTTGTAATGCAGCCAACATTTTCTTTCCTGTTAACTATCATGTTAACAAGAAGTATTCTTAGGATTTTAGTAATCCTACCTAGGATTTGCAGAATAAAATTCTTAGGGCCCAAACCTACTAAAACTGTGGACTAAATAACAATGGCTTAGAAAGAAGAAATTGAACACATGATTTAATTATACTATTCGCAGTGCTCAGAGTAAACTTTCACAGAATTGAGGTTTCATATTCACTGTAACTTAAATAGCTGCTGGAAATGTTTCTAATAAAACCAGTTTTGTTTTGTACTTTTTGTTCAATAAGAGATATTTTGATTCTGGAGAGCAACATAATACTGCTAACTGTTGTTTCCAAACTAATAGACATCATTCAAACACAATTACATAGAAATGAAGCATCATATATTAAAAGTGATATTTCATATTTTACATTGAGATAAGAAACTCTTTTGAGCATTGGCAAAGTTATTAAGGTATGTGTTGTCCAATTCATAGATATATAAAATCAGGAGGGAAATCTGCTAGTACATCTGTATTGATCTACCACAAAAACATAAAACAAAGTGTTATGAATCATATGTTGATAAATATTTATGAGCATTTTTCCTTGATTCCTTGATTGACCAGACTATCAAGGGGTAAGTTCCTGCTGGTCGCAACTCATTTTCAATTTGTTTATGGGCATACTTAAGGAATTCTCAGTAGTATGAATATTATATCCTTGGTTGGTAATCTATCATATACCAAGACAGTTTAATCATCAGTGTATTCCCTTGAACTGAAAAAAACCCCACTATTAAATAAGGAAAATTTCAGATTTTGATTAGAAGATGTCCTGCCTCCCCCACATCATGATTCACTGAGAATTATATTATACTATAATGCTGTGGCACTATTGCAAAACATCTATTGACTTTCTTATTTCAGATTTTGTTTACAATTAAATTGTTTAAATTTGTTCTAGATTTAGGACAAGTAGCTTAAAACCCTAGCAATCGCCTTACCATTGTGTCAAATAGATACCAGTGCAACTTCTCTACTCAGGTAGGTACAATTCTAAGAAAAGTCAAAATTCTTTACCACATACCAACTAATCAAGGCACAAAGGTCACTCTTTTATCAGGACTATCAGCTGCACATCAAGAGACACTTAAGTTCAAAAGAAATCCAAGACTCACCAAGTTTGCTGATTTGTTCTTCATTTGGGCAAGTGGGCTTTATTTATCAGTTCAACCGGTGTGAGTCTCCTTCTCTGTGTTTCATTCTGTGAAGTCTACATTCAGCAAAAAAAAAAAAAATGACTTTGCTCTCAGTTTGGCACATGTAGGAGTGCTGAGGAATGCTTGAAGACGTCAGTCATGTTCCTTCTGCCACAGGTTGGAATGACTGGTTTTGGCTAATCCTGTCTTCTCTGGCATTGCTGCCCATCTAACGGCAGAAGTACAAATAAAGACTAAGCACTTTGTGCCTGACTCCACCAGCACACACACACACACACCCTGTTGTGTCCAACTGTGGAGATAATAAATTCAGAGGGGAGGGAGAAAGGGACCATCTGTCACCTTGAATGAAATGATCAATTTCCTCATCTGGGTGCTTATATTATCTTCAAAAACTAGATGATAATTATCACAGCTGGTTGTTAAAGTACTCTATGAACTAGACTATTTATTAATAATGGGGTGCGTAAGGCTTGCTGACATAGGAATGGATTTGTTGGGAGTCTATTTATAGACTGAGCAGTTCTGTTATTGAACTTCATTGGATTTGGAAAGGAATGGAGTCTTCCCCAACTACACAACCACAGTTTTTGTTTCCACAAAGAGCTTATCATTACTTGAAACAAAAGATTAATGTTTAGCACCTGAGGGGAAAGCTAGCAAAAATGCTAGGAAGGTTTACATAACAGGCAATTTCAGATACTTACTTCTCAGTTAGTAGTAACTAAAAAAAGACAATTAAAAGTCTGTCCACATTGGCATATATCCAACCTTGTTGATCACTTTTGCTGTGGTTGGGTCAACTCAAGTTATGACATCTTTTTGTTGCAGTCTCACTACTTTCTGGCATAGTAGTGGAGCTGCATGTATTTTTGCGTACTACTAGTTATCCCATTTCAAAGCCTATGTAGATGGTTAGTTCACTGGTAAATAGAGTTGTGGACAGTGTTATCAGAAATGACTATGCTGTGATGTATGCAATGGATTGAAACATTAAGACAGACAATAGAGAAACCTCTCAATACACTTTTGTAGAGTCCAAGTGTTTTAAAAAAATCTTCTTCTTCTTCTTCTTCTTCTTCTTCTTCTTCTTCTTCTTCTTCTTCTTCTTCTTCTTCTTCTTCTTCTTCTTCTTCTTCTTCTTCTTCTTCTTCTTCTTCTTCTTCTTCTTCTTCTTCTTCTTCTTCTTCTTCTTCTTCTTCTTCTTCTTCTTCTTCTTCTTCTTCTTCTTCTTCTTCTTCTTCTTCTTCTTCCATATCCGAATCCAAATCCAAATCCAAATCTTGGCAATCATCATGGTGATCAGCCATGAACACTGTTCTGAGAATGCAATGCAGTGGCCTGTTGTCTGCCTTTTGCATGGTAGCATGATACCTATACCACTGATCCAGTTCTGCTAGTCACTTTATGCAATGGTCCTGAGTCCTTTTGGCACACAAAGTCCTTATCAGTCCCAGGCCAGTATTGATGAAGCTGCTGCACTCCATCAAGATGGATTCAAGTGGGATTTAAGCCTCTTGGGGATTATCACTCTCCCCTGTGGGCTTTGGCACCCAAGGTCATTAGTCCTCAGACTAGCCAGGTTAGTTAACCGCCACCTGACTCTTGGCATTGAGTCACTGGCAGTATGGTCTATTCTATTACCATAGCAGGATAACCTGGCCAAATTCAAATTAATTAATTTTCTAACTGAAACAATATAACTCTAGGATTATCTTGCTAGGATGACGCATCACTCATTTGCTATGTCAGATACTTTATTTAACTCACATCTGCCCTCCCCTCCCCCCAAAAAAGGCAGTTCCTCATGGCCTGATGAATGACCACTGCTACTCTCTCCTTACTTGTGAGTAAAAAGGGTGACCCTTACTCATGAGTAAACTGGGTAAACTTGTGGGAAAACTGGCAAGCTGAAAAGAAGTAGTAACAATCTGTTGGCTCCCATTATGTGTTTGGTAAGACTTCCTGCACCAAAGTTCTTTCACAGCTGCATGTCTTTTCTCTGTGTGTGTCTCATACAGAAATACTGTATGCTGAAACTAGAGAAAATTCCAAAAGGAAGAAGGCATAAACAACACTTTTAAGCTCCTCACTCTTCCTCTCAGAAAGAGACACAAATCTTGTTTCAAGTACATGAAAAGGGTTCTCAAGAAGAATTCCAACAGAGAAGCCCAGGAGGGTGGAAGGAAAATGTCTTCAAGTACATCTTCTACAGAAAGGCAGGGAAAGGGATAGGAAAAGGAGTGTGAATAACTGAACAAATTGAAGCAAACTAAAGACCAATGTGGACAGTTACCACAGGAGAATAAACATCTCCAGTGTGGACAGAAGGGTCATTCAGATAAGAGATATAAAAAAGATCACAGTAGAGATAAGATTTTCAGTGCCAAACAGGCCACTCCAAATTCTGCTGATGTAGACAGGCCCAAGACAACATTATATAGATCTAACAAGATGCTGCTTGGTTGTTATGCAACCGAACCTCTTCAAATGCCTTTAAAGAGTGCCATCAAAGCTATCTATAACCTATTTTTGCTCATATCTATCATTTTATTCTAGGGAGCAAAATAATTATAATTGAGTTTAGTCCTTTTCATTTATCAGTATTTTTTTTAAAAAACACAACAACCCAATATTGTGTGTAATAATGTCATGGTCAGTAGTTAAACATGGAAATGTCATCTGAATTCTAAAACTGCTGATCTAAAATCATGGCGTATAAGGTTGCCATACGTTACGGTTTCCCAGGATTTTCCCAGTTTCAAGCTGTCCCGTCTGGTTCAAAGAAAAACTTGTAAAAGTCCCGGTTTCAAAGAAAAACATATAAAAGTGGGGGGGGGGGGGGAGAGAGTTCTGTGATGTTCCTGGGGTGGTTGTGGAGGCAGCAGCAGCAGCAGCAGCAGCAGCAGCAAGGTATTTTATGGCTGGGCTGGCCGGTCCACACAGCTGGCCCTCATTCCCCCTGTCTGACCGGCAGGGAGAGTTCTGTGATGTTCCTGGGGTGGATGTTCCTGGTATATGCCTTCTCAGAAGTCCCACTGAGTTGAATTGGACTTAACCAGGCAAATGTTGCCAAACAGCAATAATAATATTATCTCTTGCTCTATTTCCAATAAAGGCAAGTATATTAGAAAACATTTATATTCGACAGGCACAGTATTTTGTATGATCCCTGACTTGCTCTTGTGCCTGCTGGATCACCCTGTTGAAAGTACTGGGTTTTTTCATGTGCACAAGGGTGTGGGAAACACCACCACATACAAACGTCAGGGTAGGAAAACGAATCATGTAAAGCAGGGATGCTCAAACGATGGCCTGTGGTGCCCGACCCACACTGCCCTCACCACCCTCGCAACTGCCTGAAGTGAAAGCAAAACATGCATGCTCATAGTATGCCCGTGCATGTGCAAAAAGCTGCAGTAAATTACCCGCAGCTGTCATAAACACATTTACGACAGCTGCAGGTCATTTACAACAGTATTATGCATATGCACATTTTACTTCTGCTTCCAGTGGGAGGAACCATGTAACCGGCACGCTCAACCACATGACCAGTCCATGGCCTGAAAAGTTGGGCACCACTGATGTAAAGCACAATTGCATAAAAATGACATTATTTGCCTATACTATTTTCTGATGAAACACTTTTATTCTATTTTTTCTCAGAAAAGCCTAAAGTTCAAGGTAGTTGGAATCAAGCAATGTAAGCACCAGATTTTTTTGGCTAAAGGGTAGTTAACAGGTTAGGGCACACTTGTGCACAAACATCTTGGTGATTCTCTTTTCTCACCTTCTGTGGGAACTAAACTTAAGGCCTTGGGATCCTGCAAGTCCCCTAAACCAAGCTTGTTCTTGATTACGAATCTTCAGAGGAAACGTAGCAATGAAACATTCATATTGTCTTTCCATTCTTAACCTCACACTTTTATATGTTAAATAAATGTTGCCCTTGTTCGAAAGCCAGTCATATCCAATTTTAGGGGGCCGTACTCATCTCCATTTACTGCCAAAGAGCCACCGCTGCCTGCGCCTGCAGATGTTTTTGTAGTCATGTGGCAGGCATGACTAGATGCCAGAGCACAATAACGCTGTTACCTTTCCCGCTGAAGCAGTGCCTGTTTAACTACTTGCAATTTCTTGCTTTTGAACTGCTAGTTTGGCAGAAGCTGAGACCAAGTTGGGAGCTCACTCCATTGCCAGCACTTGGGTCTCAAACTGCTGACCTACCAACCTTCCAGTTGTCAAGTTCAGCATCTTAACCATTAAGCCACCACAGTCCCATGTGATAAATAGCATGATCCAACAGCAGAACTAGATGTCTATGTTCTTTTAAGAGGAACTGAGCAGTTCCATCTTCCCTACCACCACAGAAGTATGTTAAACCTTCAGTGTTTGGTTGGTTTGTAAATTTCCTTCAGTCTCTAATTGATCCAGGGTACAAATAAAAGAGCTGGAAAGAAAGCAAAATGCCTGAATGATGGTGTTTGCTGAGGAAGAGGTTCACATGGTGATTCTAATGGTGATTGTTTGCTTCATATAGTTCTTTCACAAGTAAGGTGCTAATAAGCAGGAAAATATGTAAATGGAACAAAAATTCCTTTATTTTCATCATTGGGAAAATAGGCAATGGTTTTTATACACCAAATTCAGGGGGTGAAAGGGAGATGGGTATGGTCAAGCAAGATGACAGATAAGCAAGCACAACAATATAGCTTCACACAGCCATTAGCAACAATAGATTATGGTATATAAAAACCATGCCTGTAAGTTTCACTCTTTGTCTGAAGAAGTGGTCTTGAGCCACAAAAGCTAACAATAAAAATAAAGCAGTTAGTCTTTAAAGTGCTACAGTGTTATTTTATTTTATTTTTATTTTGTTTTGTTTATTTTGTTTTGCTTTCTGACATGGCTGCACCACAGACTAACATGGCTACTATTCCAAAAATTTCAACTTGTAAATGGCTCCCCAAAATGTTGATAAGTTGATGGAAAACTCCAGGTATATTGATGGAACATTTCAGCGATGCATATTCACTTCCATGAAATAAGCAGGTCCACAAAATCTACACACACAACTCCCACAACACAACACACCCACACACCACACCCCCCCACACACACCCACACACACAGGAGCTTGAGGCTGCTGCCTAAAATCAGGGTTGTTTATTTTGACACATTATTGCCTTGACTACAATTTTTCATTCTATTAAAAGTCTTCTTATTTGTCACCTTCACTTTAATTGTGAACAACAATAATGTTAATAAACCCTGATTTGTGTTGCTCTAATGGGGTCCTATTGCACCACCAATCCTGCTGAGAATATCTATTAAAATAATTTGCTGTGCCACACACATTTCTTCACACCAGCAAAGTTCCAGTTCAGCCAAAGGCCATTATCAGAACAAAATGTGCCACAATTTGCTGACAGAACATAAAATCTGTCTTACATAAAAATTGGTTTTTTTAAAAAAAAAGATTTTAAAAGAACTATGCTTAAACAATCCCCTGCAGGAATAATTCTAATTCCCATTTGTAAAATGACTGTATGAGTTACCAAAGTCACAGGCTCCTTGCCTGAATGAGAGCAAGATTGTGAATCAATGTTGAGTTCTAAAAGAGCACTAATACACAACCTTAACATTGGTCTCATGTGCATTATAAATAAAAATAACAAAATGAGTCTCCAGCATGCAGGAGATCTAGTATGCCTGCAGTTTAGAGAATAATAATCAGAGGAGGAAGAGGGGCTGTCAACAAAACAATGGAAGCAAGAAAAAACACAGGTAGAGGGTAGGAGTTTGCTTCAAATGCTAGAGGTGTGTGTGTGTGGGGACTTTACCAATGAAGTGAGTGGCAAAGGACAATCCAGTTAGGTTCTAAATTCCTCCTCCCACTGATATCTGCTGTTAGTGAAAAATTGCTATTATCCCAACAACAAAATCCTTCTCATGTGTGTGTATGTACCTAGCTACAGAACCCTTAGAGCCCAACAGTAGTAGACATGAGCTCCAACCTAAAAAAGGATTGTGCCTCCTTATAATGTTTCTTGTGAAATGGTATTTCAAATATTATCTTTGCTGTCAATAAGAAATTTAGGTCCAAGGAGAAGTGGAAGAGCAGTTGCTATAGCGATTGGACAATGGAAGATGTTTGGATGGCAAACATGTGGGGACTATGTTGGAGAAAGGAAGTGAGGAAGAGTTTGTTTTGCTCATGGACAGCAGAACTGTAGCAAATGAACAAGAGTGCCACAGTGGGTGGTGGGTGAGGGATGTGGTATCATAAAGAAATCAAGCAGATCAAGGAACAACAGAAAACAGCAGAACAATAAATAACTCTGCAACCTACTTACTTGGCTTTTTAAAGTCTATCACAAAAAGAGAGGGGGTGGGAGAGAAAAATGACAAATAGTATTAGGTTATTTGTACAACCTTGGTGTGCTTTCTCTTCTGCAGCTGGCTCTGTTTCCTTCAGTAACACACCCACTGTCTCTAGCATAATGACAGGTATGTTTGTGCACCTCTGAAGTATCTCAAACATTCCACAGATACTTCTTTTCCACCTCATAAGAATTTTAGCTGTCTGTTGAATGAAGATAGTGAGAGAAACAGCTGGCTCATAACCATATACAGTAATACCTGGGATAACGTTTACCTCAGATAACGCTAAAACAACGGCCCGAGGAAGAAGATGCCAAGGCCTAGCAGTGGCTGAGAACATCCCCCCCTCCTCTGGGCCAACAACAATGGCCCGAGGAAGAAGATGCCAAGGCCTAGCAGTGGCTGAGAACATCGCCCCCTCCTCTGGGCCCACAACAACGGCCTGACAGGAGTTAGTTTGTGTTCTGGTTTCATTGTTTTATGTGGTTGCATTTTATAATTTTTATTGCACTGTTGTTGTTTTGACTGTAAGCCTCCCTGAGTCGCCTTGGCGAGTGGGTGGCAATATAAATCTAAATAAATAAATGAATGAATAAATAAAATCGCATAACGTTAAGTAATCTGGGGTGGAAAATTGGATCGAATAATGTTAAGGTCCTAGGGGATGGATTGGATAACAACTGCTAAAGCCTCTGCAGTTACAATGTATCTCTATGGAGCTTTAACGTTATCCGATCCATCCCATAGGATTTTGACATGCATCGGATAACACTAAAAATCAGAAAACACCAAGACTTGTGGAACCAAGTCTTAGCGTTATCCCAGGTTTTACTGTACCTGTAGTTGGCAATGGGGGGAAACATCAACAGCCACTGTTAGATATTTAAATGTCCTAGCGGCGGGAAAATCGCCGCTACCCATTGGTCAGTGGGCTGGGTCAAGCAGGGTATTTAATCCCCTGCTGACCCAGCCGTTGTTGTTGTTGTCTGTGCTAACCACAATAAACAGACGTGTTGTTTGGTTCACCCTTAATGGCTTCCGTGTCCTCACTCCCGCGCCCTGATCTCCGGATCTAACACTGGCGACGAAGGTGGGATTTTGAGGAACGGACCAGAACCATCACACACACCAGAGCCACCTCTCACGAAGGCACCTCGCCATGGCTGCTTACGTTCCACCGGCTCCCTTCCAACCGAAGGACGAGAGATGGAAGAGCTATATGGACCGTTTTGAGTTCTCCCTGCTAGCTGCGGAACTGGGAGAGATAGCACCGGAGCGGAAGAAGGCCTTCTTCCTCACCCACTGCGGAGCCAAGGTCTACGAAGTGGCCCAGTCCCTGGTGGATCCAACACCAATCCTGGACGTCTCATGGGAAGCACTACAGTTGGCCCTCAAGAACCACTATGCACCAGAGCCATCGAAGTTCGTGTTCCGGATCCAGTTCCGGGACCGATACCAGATGCCAGGGGAAACCATCGGCGAGTACGTGGACGCCCTAAGGGCAGCAGTCGTCCCGGCGATATTCGGGCCATTCCTCGAGGACTCCCTGACCGAGCAGCTTATCAGAGGAGTCCGCGACAACAAGCTCCGGAAGAGGCTGTTGGCCCGGAGAGACCTGACCCTGGCCAGGGCCATCGAGGAGGCCAGAGCTTTCGAGCTCTCGATGTCGACCGCATCCTCCCTCAACCGGTCCCCGTCGGCGCCCCGCCAAGCCTCCGCTCACCATCAAGACGTCGTTTCTGACGAGGACGAAGAGGAAGAAGCAGAGGTGTGCGCGACCGACGGGGGGAACTCGGGCAGGAGCGGCCAGCGCTGCGCCAGCTGCGGAGGGCCACACCAGCGGGCACATTGCCGCTTCAGGGAGGCCATCTGCCGCTATTGCGACAAGCGGGGACACATTGGGAGGGTCTGCCGGGCAAGGCAAGCGGAGAACCAAGCGGACCGGCAGATTCAAAAGTTCCCGCCGGGCAAGATGGCCGCCAAACAGAGGACAAATCAGAGGCGCCAGGGACGCAACAGCGGCAAATTCGAAGATGCAGAGACGCACACGCTCACGATAAGCCACACCGCCACACAGAAGGGAGAGAAGTACCACGCCACAGTCACGATCGACGGGGCAGAGTGTCCGATGGAGGTCGACTCTGGGGCCGCCATATCCATCATTCCGTGGAGGTGGATGAAGAAGACATTCCCGGCCCTAAAAGAATCAGACCTCCAGACCCAGAGGATCCGAATCAAGGACTGCCAAGGCAAGTTCCTCCCCGTCGCAGGACAGAAGTGGGTCCGTGTCAAGTACGGACCGAAGGAAGAAAGCCTACCGCTGACCGTAGTCCACGGTAACATCCCGACGCTACTGGGCACAAACTGGTTCCCCGCCCTGGGACTGTCCATCGCTGGCATCCACAACACTGCGACTGACCAGCCCGGGGACGCCTCGCTGAGGGACGACCTGATGGCCGAATTCCAGGACGTTTTCGGGGAAGGATTGGGCAGGTATGTGGGGTCCCCTATTTCATTTGCACTCAACCCGAGTGTTGCCCCCATCCGACTTAAGGCCCGGAGAGTCCCACTGGCGCTCAAGCCCAGGGTCGAGAAGGAGCTCGACAAGCTGGTCGCCCAGGGAATCCTCGTTCCCGTAGACCACGCTCGGTGGGAGACCCCCATAGTGACCCCCATCAAACCGGACGGGTCAGTGCGCATCTGTGCAGATTACAAATGCACGATCAACAAGGCATTAGAGCCGAGCGCGTACCCGGTTCCCGTCATAGACCACTTACTCCATTCCCTGGGCCCTGGCAAGATCTTTGCCAAGCTGGACCTGGCCCAAGCGTACCAACAGCTTCCGGTGGATGACACTACGGCCGAAGCCCAGACCATTGTCACACACCGGGGGGCATTCAAGTGCACGAGGCTACAGTTCGGGGTCAGCATAGCTCCGGGACTGTTTCAGAGCACGATGGAAAGGCTCCTCCAAGGACTCCCGGGGGTGGTACCCTATTTCGATGATGTCCTGATAATTGCGGGGGATCCCGGGCAGCTCAAAGACAGGGTCGCCGCTGTCCTGGCTAAATTCAGGGCCGCTGGGCTCAGGGTGAAACGGGATAAGTGCCTGTTGGGGGTCCCCTCCGTGGACTTCTTAGGGTTCCACATCGACGCCAAGGGCATCCACCCAACGAAGGGAAAAGTGGAAGCGATTCGGAACGCCCCGGCCCCGAAAAACAGGCAGGAGCTGCAGGCGTTCCTGGGACTCCTGAATTTCTACGCGACCTTCCTGAAAGGAAAGGCCACCGCGGCTGAGCCCCTACACAGACTGTTGGCCGCGAAGGCAGAGTGGGTGTGGGGACCCGAGCAAAAGTCAGCTTTCGCTGCTGTCAAAAATCTTCTCTCCCAGGACAGTTTCCTGATACAATACAACGTGACCCTGCCACTGGTCCTCGCCTGCGACGCGTCTCCCTACGGCGTCGGCGCAGTCCTGGCCCACCGACTGCCCAACGGCCTCGAGGCGCCCATCGCCTATTACTCCAGGACCATGTCGCCGACGGAGAGGAACTATGGCCATATCGACAAGGAGGCGCTGGCGGCAGTGGCAGGGGTAAGAAAATTCCACGACTACTTGTACGGCCGGGACTTGTGACTGATCATAAGCCCCTATTGGGACTCCTGGCGGGCGACCGGCCTACACCCTCTGCCTTGTCCCCCCGGATGCAAAGGTGGGCCATTTTCCTGTCGGGGTACTCGTACACCTTAGTCTACCGGTCTGGGAAACACATGGGGAATGCTGATGCCTTGAGCAGATGCCCCCTCCCGACCCAGGAAGGCGCGGAACGGGGGGAAGCATCGGTTCTTGCCCTGGACATCCTGGACTCTGCCCCCACTACGTCGGCCGAGGTTGCCAGGGCGACGGCGCGGGACGCCGAACTTCGGGCCGTTTCCAGCTGGGTTCAGCGGGGGTGGCCGGACAAGGGGGAGGGGGAGTTCAAGGTATATTTCGACAAGAAAGACGAACTGTGCTGTGTGGGGGGTTGCTTGCTGTGGGGGGACCGGGTAGTGGTGCCCAGGAAAATCCGCCCCAAGGTCCTAGAAACACTGCATGCCAGCCACCCAGGAATAGTAAAGATGAAGGGGTTAGCCCGAAGTTACATGTGGTGGCCTGGTATTGACAAGGACATAGAGTCGTGGGTGGCCAAATGTACACCTTGCCAATCATCACGACCCAATCCACCAGCAGCCCCGGTCAGAGAATGGGAACAGCCCTCGGGCCCATGGCAGAGGATTCACATCGACCTCGCCGGCCCATTCCACGGCCAAACATTCCTGATTGTAGTGGATGCCTACTCGAAATGGTTGGAGATCCGACTCCTGAGTAGCACCACAGCCAGAGCAATGATCCGGGAACTCAGACAACTCTTTGCCACACACGGCATTCCCGACACCCTAGTCTCTGACAACGGGCCTCAGTTCACGGCCACTGAGTTTGAACAGTACCTGGCATCCCTAGGAACCAGGCACGCTCTCACATCCCCGTTCAGGGCGCAAGGGAATGGGCAGGCCGAAAGATTCATGCGCAGCGCAAAGGAAGCCCTGGAAAGGCTAGGACCCGGGGACTGGCAGGAACGCGTAGACACGTTCTTGTTGGCCCAACACAACCTTCCCTGCGCTGCCACGGGAAGGGCCCCCGCAGAGTTACTCATGGGTAGGAGACTCCGTTGTCAGCTTGACCGGTTACACCCTAGGTACTCTCCAGACAAGTTCAGGGGGGACCAACCACAGGGCCGGACACTGGCCATTGACTCACCAATCTTCGCTAGGAACTACGCGTCGGGCCACCCGTGGGAAGAGGGAACCGTCAGCGAAATGCTGGGCCCCTACACCTACAAGGTTCGCCTCGCTGATGGTCGGACATGGAAACGCCATGTCGACCAGCTCAGGAGGCGAACGAGTCCCGACACGGATAGCAACCTCCCCCGGGGAGTGCAGACCGGCGCTGAGCCAGACATGCACCCGATGGACGAACCGGTCACCGACCCGGTTCGGCCAGAAAACAGCCCCATTCACGCAGCACCATCACCGGCCAGCTTACCGTGTGGAACAGGCTCACCCCCGGTCACCGCGGAGCCCGACGCTCGTATTCCGGATCCGCTCCCAGCCCAGCCAGGGCAGAGCGAGAGCGACAGGTCCGCTCTGCCCGATGCCCCAGCGCCGACTGAACTGCGCAGGTCCGATCGAGTAAGAACACGCCCCCGTCACCTGGAGGATTTTGTATGCAAATAGCAGACTGGGGCATTCTGGGGGGAAGGGGTGTTAGATATTTAAATGTCCTAGCGGCGGGAAAATCGCCGCTACCCATTGGTCAGTGGGCTGGGTCAAGCAGGGTATTTAATCCCCTGCTGACCCAGCCGTTGTTGTTGTTGTCTGTGCTAACCACAATAAACAGACGTGTTGTTTGGTTCACCCTTAATGGCTTCCGTGTCCTCACTCCCGCGCCCTGATCTCCGGATCTAACAGCCACCAATACAGCACAGTACCTGTCAGAATGATATACGGGCTGCTATTTCAGACACAACAAGGAAGTACTGTACTCTGATATTCAGTTTCCTGCCATTTTATGAACCAACCACAAGCAAACCTTGAACTTCTTATGTGCCCTTCTTACCTTCACCAAAATGGCAGCTGAATTTGCTGCCCATGCAAGCTGTCAAAATTAGTTCCACTTTCCCCCCACTCGTTCATTCACAGCCACTGTTCATTAAAAGCAACATTTTTTCACCTCACTCCTCTCATCCCATGCAGAACTACTACTAAGAGCCTTCCCAGCTGATATTCTGTCATCATCCTGCACCAGGGGCTGAAGTGGCTCAGTGGTTAAGAAGCTCACCTTGTTAGCTGGAATACTGGCAAGTCAGCAGTTCAAGACCCACGTACTGCATGATGGATTGAGAGCCCATCTCTGTCCCAGCTCTTGGGGACATGAAAGGAGCCTCATTTGGGTGTTCCCTGAGTGGAGTTTCTTCCACAAAAATCCTTTCAATCCAGAATAATTTCTGACTCAAAATTATTATTATTATCATCCTGTACCATAGAGCTTCCATAAAGGAAGGTAGTGGTCTCTGAAGCTTTTTTTAAAATTACTCTCCCAATTCCACACACTTACCCACTCCTACACCATAGGGTCAGATTTGCATTTGGGTTCTTTGGATATCTAGTTATGTCAGTTGAAGCTAAAATGGCTCATTAGTTGAATCTGTATGTTCCTCTGGGTATGTTAGCCTGGCAACAGTCAAGAATTTGGTTTGGGCATTAGTGTATTGATAAATCTTGGAAGTTCATGTGCTTATTATAGCAATTTCCATTAATAATATGCAGCTTTTTGGAAATAGGGGAAGTACAGTCCCCTACAGTCTAGCAACATCTGGAGGGCCACATGTTCTGCAACAGGAAACTAAGTAAATAACTAGATTTTCCATGCCGGCTATTTTAATACTACCCTCTGTTTTGTTGAAGGAGAAGTAGTAAGAGACACACATTCACACATCCACAAACGTTACTTCCAGGCTCAAGGCTAAGTTTTCATGCCTATGCAACTCTGACATTAAGCCGTCACCCAACCCCGTCCATCAGCATGCTGTGAGTATTCCCAGCAGTGGGTCAGCTCCTCCATGGCAACACTCTCCAGGGAGTTCTGGAAACTGTTTAATTATTAAAATGAATAATTCCTACCAACACATTTAATTGGGACATATTACATGTTCAGATGAGCCCTAATGGAAGTGCTCAGAGAATCTAACAATGTAATCGCATATGCTGTTTGAAGTGAATTCGCACAATGTTTCTCAGCCAATAACATCATGCATTATTTATCTCCTCCCCTTTCCACTTTATCTGAGGGAACTGTATGAAGACAGAGTCAGTGGAACCGAAGAGATAAAAATGTAAATGTGAGAATAACCCCCTGGGAGCCTGAAGTAAAACACTTCCATCTTTCACGATTCTTCCTGTATCCAGCCTCACAAGGAAATGGTTTGGTTCTGCAATAAAACTAAAAATCTGCAGGGTTTTTCCCCCTCAACTGGTGGGAGGGCAGACCTGATAGACCCGTGCAACTCATCTATTAACTTAAGGTAGCAGCTGAGTTTTATGCATAGCAGAGAGTAATAAGTTGGATGAATAAGAATTGGAGGACACATGACAGAAAAAGTGACAATGAAGAGACCCTTAGATAGAATTGGGAATGGCAGGTTACACTTCATTTCGAGTTTATGCTTTATGCCAAAATGAGTTTGCTTTTAAGGAAACATATAATAATTACAAATGTGTAAGTGTTTTTGTTGTTTGTATTTTGGAGTCATAGAGGAAAATGCTTGCTGAATTCCACACAGATACTCCAATGTATTTACATTTGAAAATTTGAGTCAATTTTAAAAGAACCTCTTACCCTTAGTCTAAAAATATTTCCTTACTTTAAAACAGAACAGAACAAACACATTCCTATTTTAGAGTGTCATGGTTCAATAGTATTAACTAGAGATGTGCATTCAGATTCGGTAGTACAGTATTTAGAGATTCATTGACTAATGCCACATTACCAAATGTATACTGTACAAGACATGGTGGTGGTGAAGGAGAATCAAAGGGACTCAGGCGAGCACTGTTTAAGAAGCATGTGACACTGAAATCAGCCCTGTATCTCCAGCTACACTTGCCCTACCAGTTGCCAGAATGTGTAGTGATGACAAGTTAACAATCTCTGTTAGGAACACATGGTTAAAAACAAGAGCTCCAAATAAGTCAATAATCTGGAAGCATTTTCATCAGCATGCAACAGATGCTTCTAAAGTCAAGCGTGTGGCTGGAAGAGTTCCATAGAGGGAGCACTTTGAGAACAATAACAGTCTTGCCTGGTCTAACACTGGGAATCCATGACAGGGGTTGTCCTTTGCCACTAACTTGGTTTTCTGATTCCAGGATTTGAGTCCAGCACCTGCTGGGTCTTTTTTGTTTGTTTTCTTCCTTCCATTATTTTTGTTTATATCTCTTCTTCCTCTCTGACTTCCAAGTAGAAAGCATGGAGGGTCTTCCATGAGCTGGGGACACCATCCCCCCTTTCCCCCTTCTGACTATGACTAGAGATGTTAATTGTAATAAAACTGTAATAAAACTTTTTTCTATTTTAAATATTTCTAAAGTAATTTTTCTGTCTGGCCAGGTTATCCTGCTATGGTAATAGAGTAGACCAGTGATTATAAACCTTGGCACTCCAGATGTTCTGGAACTTCAATTCCCAGAAGCCCTGATCAGCAAGAATGCTGACCAGGGTTTCTGGTAATTTAATTTAATTTTAATTTAATTTAATTTTCAAATTTATATCCCGCCCAGTCAGGAAAACCCGACTCAGGGTGGCTTACATATTATCATAAAACAATACTGTATACACAATAAATACAATATAAACAATAAGTTGAACAATATACAGTAACCAAAATACACGATGAATACAAAGTAATAAAATAACATCATGCATTATACAAATTCAATCAAAAACACAGCATATAATAGCAAACAAAAATATAGTACCATCATAGCCTCTTCACAATAGCAACAGTCAGGTTCCGAAGGTAGCAGAGGCTAAAAGAATGGGACGTTGGCAGCTGGTGGAGTCCGGTTGCCCATAGCCAACAGGCCTCCCTGCCCCAGCGCCAGCCAAGGTCTCGAGGAGGGGGCAGCGATAGCGAGTCCTGCTGCTCGCTGCCGAAGCAGTCTTTTGAAGCCTGGTGGGGGGCAGGGCCCAGGAGCGCTGGCAGCTGGTGAAGTCCGGTCGCCCATAGCCAATGGGTCTCCCTGCCCCAGTGCTCTTGAAGTGCAAGAACACCTGGAGTGCCAAGGTTAACCATCCCTGTTTTAGAGAGTCTCTTCTCTTTAGAAATGGTTTACCATTTCTTCTTCTCGGGGCATCCTGGGATACTGCTCTAGGTCACCTGTTCCTGGGAGGTATTAGGGGCAATTGAATTCCTAACTTTTATCTCCACAGTCAGATTCCTAAGTCATTGAGCTATCCAGCCTTATCACTCATACCATACTACATATATTTTCTACTTCCCATCCCACCTTTTAGGACAACTGACTGAGCCTGTTTCTCTCTCTACTTGTTTTGCTTAGAAGATATACAACCTTGTCCACGAGATGCCTTCCATGAAAGGGTCACTTATGAAATTAAGTAGAGAAATGATTGCATGTTAAATAAAAGCCATATAAAATATAAAATGACACCAAAAAATAAGATAGTAGAGAATGAACCCTCAAATCCTCAAACATTTGGCTGGAATAGAAAAGCCTTTAAATTCTTCCAAAAAGTCTTTGAAGATGAGTTCATTTAAATTCTGGTTGATTGGTTTAGCTGCCTATAGTAGAATTCTGGCTGTTACTGCCTGAGCAACTCTGATCCAACAATCCAAAGCTTGCTATTGACTGTCTTACTCTAAATTAATGTTTCCCAACCTTTGGTTTTTGGTCTTCAATTCCCAGAAGCCTAAGTCAATTCCCCAAAGCACTGATCAGCCAATGTATTGACTTAGGCATCTGGAAATTGAAGTCCCCTTGTGGGGCGTGGGGCCCACATTGGAAACCACTGATCTAAATCCAAAGGAAGCAAAAGCCTAGATAATTTTGATAGAGATTCTGTATGCAACTGTTGGAAATAAGGATCTAGGAAGAAAATTATATCCTTATGAAGCTAATGTAGAAAAGTCCTTGTGCCCAAGGGTTTTCACTGATTGTCCAAGGGGCAAAGCCTGACATGGCGGCATAAATGGGAAACAAATCTTTTAGTTCTAATCTGGTTCCAGTGTTTTTGGCTGACTCTGTGAGCTCAGGGTATTCTAGGATGAGAAACCTGGGCCTCAGGCTCACTAGTCACCCATCCCTGATTTAAGGATTGAAGGCTAGAAAAATCAGTGCTAAACTGTTCTGGAAATGAACAGGCAGCCAGTGTAGATTAAAATAAGCAAAATGTTTCCCCACAGACAAATCAAAACATTATGCAGCTCCCTCTGCTTGAACAATGAGTCAGTAAATATTTTTAAGCCAATTGCTGATTTATTAAAAAAAAATTCCACAGGCTCACTGAATTGCTGCAGTGTGAAAATAAAATTACAGTGTGTAAATCAGCAATTCTCCACTTCCTGTTTGGCAAGGGGCATTGCAGGCCTGATGAAATGGCTTTGGGGGCCAAGTATGGCCCGCGGGCCATTGGTTGTGAATGCCTGGTGTAAATGTACTTGCTGTGGTTTAAATACTAGCACAACACATAAACAGTTTTATTCCATCACAATAAAGGTGTTGATTCCTGTAGCATAAGATAAGAGTTTCTGTTTCTTTTTCTGTCTTTGTTAATTTGTACCATGAAAGCTTTTCAGGTTTATCTTAAGTCATCCTTCCATGCTGAAATGCTGTGCATTAGATAGCCGTATTACTACTGACAGCATTGTATTTGGCACAAAATATTTCTTCTTTTGGAAGCAGCTGGCATGTTACCACACTGAGCATCTTGCTGAGCGTTATTAACAGATTTGGGCAAAAGACTGTTTTATTGATGTGTGATACACTTAAGCCCTTTCCAGAGGAAAATAATAAGGTTCCATGCCAAAGAAAGGCTTTAAATTAGTGAAGGAATGTTCCAGAACATGGTTATTCTTGTCAGAGCGGATTAATTAATATAATATATTAAAAGAAGACAGAGAAAGGCATTCTCAGAACATTTAAGAAATCCAACAGAAATACATCCAGAGCTGCCTAAGATTTCAGGTTAGAGGAAAAAGTTTCCAACACTGCACACAAAATCATAAATTAAAATGAGGGGTGGCTGATTAAAAGCTATTAATATATCTTTTGTGTGATGGAAGCTTGCACATTGCTGTTTGCAGAAAAGCCAAGGAAACATTGACACTGAATGAAAGTGCTAATTTCTCTTCTAGTCATTAGGACAAGTGATGTTCAGTATGATCAGAGGGGATGGGTTTTTTTCTGTTTGAAGTATAGTTTCCAGAATCCCAGACAGCATAGTAGAAATTTTATTTCAGAATCAGTGGTATGAAGTTAAACACAGATCAGTTCCCTTATAAGTTGCCAGTGCTAAACATAATGGTTGGAATCCTGTTGCTTTGTGTAGTAACTTGCAACTAGAGCAGACCCACTGAACCAGTAGGAATTTTGTCAACTCCTAAATAAGTTTCATTGATTCAATTTGGCCTCCTCTAGTTACAATGTACTTCAGCACAGTAAATAACTCATTAAATCCCTGCTGATTCAATGGGCATTTTCTAGTGCAACTTACTACACTAATCAACAGGATTTCAGCTATCAAATCAATGTGTCTGGTCTCTCAATGTAGACTTGCAACTCTGTTAGTGAAATCTTTTCTCCATATGAATGAACTATTTATTTATTTATTACATTTTAGTGCAGCTCCTCCAGTGGCTTAGTGGTTAAGGCACTGAGCTGGAGCCTGGAAAGTCAGGTTTTGATACCCGAGAGCTACACTTGGGGGCATGAAAGGAGCCTCGTTTATGCATCTCCTAAAAATCCTTTCAACCCAGAGTAATCTCTGACATGAAATTATTATTAATGCTACCATATAGTGTACAGGCACTCTCTGGGCAGTGTGCAAACAGCCAGGATATCATACTACAGGGAACTATAATAGAATAGAATTTTGTAAATCAACAAATAAACAAACAAACAGTAATAACTATACAAAAAGCATAATATTCTCTGCTGAAATAAAGATAATTTTAACTATCCTTGACCAACAACCTAAACCTTTGAGTAACATGACAATTACCTTAGCTATTGAGGTTCCAAGTCACCTGTGGTTTTTAAGGTCAAAACCAGCACCTTGGATTGAGCAGGGAAGCAGACAGAAACTAAAGCCTAAATTGAAAATTTTGAGTGATTGTTCTGTGTGTGCTAATTGTACAGCAGACATGTTGTAAAAACTGGGCTTGCTGGGTTTACATTACACTTTGGCATATTTTCTGTCTGATACATACCATAATAAAGGAAATTGCAGTGTTAGAGTACACACAATTAATATCATGGAAGATGATCTAACAAGGAAACTTTGAAGGATTGGACTAAGGATCACTTTTCACTTTTTTTGTGTATGGATTATTCTATAATTCCATTTTCATTCTATACCATGGAAGTGCATCAGAGACTACCAGTGTCAACAAATCATTCATCTATCATATTTTGATTCACTTTCACCTTCCTGGGGGGTTGAGGATAAAAAGAGCAGAGTCTGCTGTTTTGTCACAACTTCAAGGTAATGCGCAGGGTGAGTGTGTGTGCTACAGTGGTTCCTTTCCTATCTTTGGAGGTAGTTACAGAAAGTTGCAGTGAGGGACTTCTGCTCATCTCCATAGAGATTAAACTGTGGGATACTGCAGGATTCCACTCTACATGCTATGAAGTTTAATACCCATATACAGCCACTATATAAAGCCACTGGGAGAGATCTTTAAGAGTTTGGGGGTTGAGTGCCA
This sequence comes from Furcifer pardalis, assembly GCA_030440675.1. Taxonomy (NCBI): domain Eukaryota; kingdom Metazoa; phylum Chordata; class Lepidosauria; order Squamata; family Chamaeleonidae; genus Furcifer; species Furcifer pardalis. The sequence continues at coordinate 38,816,935 of CP126896.1, forward strand.
TCAATATGCTGATGACATTGATCATCAGGGTCAGCTGAGACTGTGCAATTGCTGGACCAATGTTTGGAGACTGGAAAGGGCTAGAAGAGGCCAAATACAGTAAACTGAAGTTCAATCCCAACAAGATGGAAGCTCTATGGTCTGGTGGTTCCCAGGTCCAGGAGTTGGGTTGGAAACCTTTTCTGAATGGGTTGCACTCTCCCCGAAGAAGCAGGTGTGTAGTTCATCTGGGGTTAACTTCAACTGGTCTTCCAGCTATGATTATTCCTGGACAGGGATAATTTGCCCATAATATTCTATGCCTTGATAACTTCCTGGTTAGCCTATGTACTCTATATGGGGCTATCCTTGAAGTATTACATGGATGCTGCAGTAGGTGCAGTATGGAGCAGGTAGACCACTAACAGGAACATCTGTCAAAACCCAAATTACACCCATTCTGCCAATACGCTTCTAATCAGAATTCAAGATGTTGATGATGATTTATGAAGGCCTAAACATTTTGGAACTTGAATATTAGGAGTGTCTTTTCCATATAAATCTGCCCAATCCCTAAGATTTGTTGGGGAAGCCACACTCCATGTAGAATTGAGAACAGTTTATCATGTGGAGTTATGGGGGTGTTTTTTCTGTCTTAGCACCCCAACTCTAAATGCCTTCCCCTTGGAGGCTCAAATGGTGCTGATACTGGCATGATTTTCATGCCAAATCAAAATGTACTTCTTTATTAGAGCCAATGGAGGTTGAAGCTCATGATCTGCTTAGGTTTAGCACAAGGGTTCTAATGTTTTGAAAATGTTTTTAATGTTTGAATGTTTTAAACTTTTACTGTTTGATCTTAAAAGTGTTTTAAATACTTATATTTTAAAATTATGTTATATAGCTGTGTAACCTACTTTGAGATCCTGTGATATAGGTAAAGGTTGCCCTTGCTCAAAAGCCAGTCATATCTGACTCTATGGTTCAGTGTTCATCTCTGTTTATAGCCAAAGAACCAGTGCTGTCTGAGTCTGCAGACATTTCTGTGGACATGTGGCAGGCATGCCTAGACACCAGAGTGTGCAGAACGCTGCTTACCTTCCCACCAAAGTCATACCTATTTATCTACTTGCAATTTCTTACTTTTGAACTGCTAGGTTGACAGGAGCTGGGACAGAGATGGGAGCTCATTCTGTTGTGCAGTACTCGGGTCTCAAACTGCTGACCTGCTGACCTCATCAAATTCAGTGTCTTAACCACTTGAGCCATCACAGTCCCTTAATAGGATGATAAAGGGTGGCCAAACAAACAAACAAAGCAGGCTACACATTTTGCTGCATAATCATATGAAATACTCTTACTATTTGTTCCTAACTGCTTTCAGTGTTGACTTGCTAAATTCTGTTAAATCAAGAGATTCAAGATAAAAAAAACCCATGTCTTTCCACAAGTATTTTATTTAAAAAGGCTTCTACTGTCCATGCCTTGCAACAGTCCTGTGTTAAATTGAGTTAGCTCTCTAACAAGCAGCTGAGAAACACTGCTATATTCAACTCTGAATCTATCCAAAGCTGCTTCATCCCATTTTTTGATCTTATCAGGTGTGTCAGCCTATCAGGCCCTCAGGTACACTAAATCACTGTTGAACATAGTGACTATGGCAACCTTTCTCTATTGCCTTGAGTATCTTTTAAGCCAAAATCCATACACTCACACATCAGAAGGTCATTAGATGGACAATCCCACCAGAATGCAGCTCCTATGATAAAAGGATATTATCATTATCGTCACTGCTATTACACAATGAGTTGGATGCAGAAGGATATTATTGGTATAATTATCTGCAAAGGTAAGTTTGGATGACTCAGTCATTAGATTGCTGAACTCTAGCATTTTCATTAACTTCCAGCTGCTTGCTGCTGTATGTTGAAAGGTTTACTGTTTCAGAAATAACAACTCTACAGCTACCTCAAAGGAAGAACAATCATTAGCCAAAACTCAGCATTTAACATTTCAAAAGTATAAACCCATAGCTGAAATCCATCTGTCAAAAAGGTATGAGTCTGAGTCAGGAGAAAACTTTCAGTAATGAACTCTGGTGCAAAAAAAGGAAAAAAGAACAAACTCATGCTTCATTTATTAATCACATAAAAATGTCCAGCAGGAAAAAAATGTTCAAAAGAGAATAAATGGTATTTTAAAAAATATATCTCAGTAGAATCTTATTGCTTCCAGGGCTCCCCCTCGAAAGTAATGTTACAGGGCATTTGAAGGGTACTTACATAGGTACTTACTGTGAAACAGAATACTGTATAATATTACACACAATATTTTCTCACTTGGTGCCCTCCAGATAAGTCACTCAGCCAATTCTTTTCAGGATGGGGGAATTATTATTATTATTATTATTATTATTATTATTATTATTATTATTATTATTATTATTATTATTATTATTATTATTATTATTATTATTATTATTATTATTATTATTATTAATGCCCCAATCACATCAGGTAGGGCAACTAACATGGTAAGGCTGCTCTCAGATGTAACTGATACCAAGGAATTACCATATTTGCCAGCGTGTAAGACACATCAGAGTATAAGATGCACTCCGTTATTACCAAAATAGGCCACTATATATAGTACAAGATGCACTCCATTTTTCTAGTGTATGTTAAGGGTGGAAGTGGGTCTTATACACCAGCAAATATGGTATATTTGCTGCAACTAATAAAGGAGAATCCTCCACTTTCTAAGCATTATCACCTAACACCTGTGTTTAACCTGTAACTGCCCCCAATGTTGCTTCTGACCCTTTGCTCCATGGCAATACAAGTTGTGTTTTAGTGTAATATGACTCTCCTTCATCACATGTGTGCCAAAAGATCCATAGATTGCTGTCTGATTATGCTGAAGGAAAGCTAGCAATATCATTTAATTAGATAAAAATCTGTTCAAAACCATAGAACTGATACTTTTGGGACTAGTTTCCAGAATACCCCAATCAGAATAGGAAGATTCTGCAAATGGTAGTCCAAAATACAGTAGTCGCTTTTGGAATTTTTGATTATTTCATTTAAAAATAAATAAATGAAAAAAACAGCATGTCTTTTACAGTGAGGTTGCTGTGTGGTTGGGATGCCAGAGCCTAAATACCTTCTCTCCTTTCTTTTCTTTCTTTTTATCTTTTTTTAAAGCTGAGATTCACCTGTTCACATTTGGATAAGTGAGAATGAATTGTTATCACTTCACTTGACTCTTGCCACTAACAGGCAGACTTCAAAAACCAGCTGAAAACTTTTCTGCAGCAAAGAGGAAGACCTGAGGCTCAGCAGGGAACTTGTCTCAAACTGAAAGCAAAGGAACAGTCCAGGTTTTTGGTTAATATATATTTTTTTAAAAATTAATGTGTTTCACAGGAAGGCTTTTGTTCAGCTTTGTGGTGCTCTGAGCAGGGTCTGAATGAAGGAAACCATTATTCTAATACAATTTTGTCTACACCAAAATAAAATACAGAAGTACAAGAGAAAATGGGAGAAACTAACAGTGACATTTTATTCAAATTGGAATTTATGGGCTTATGAAACCTAGCAAAACCTAGCAAAAACTGCCTGTTCAGCTTTGTAGAGATGAAACCACAACAAGAAAATGACCTGCAGGAATGTTCTTTTAAACCAGACATTTATGACAAGAGTTTTAACAAGTTTTTCCCCCTCTAATTCTTTCTGGCAGCTTTTCGGCACTTGGGTATTTTTCAACTCCTAACTAAACCAGACAATCAGAGATACATTTGGGGCCTTGTTTATAATCTTGTGTAAGGATTAATCTTTTGTATTTAAAGCAGAGGAAGAGAAATGAAGAAGCTCCTTTTCAATTTCATCATCTTTCTTCTATTGATGAAAGAAAGCTCCTAAAAAGGCAAATGATGATGATTATTAATGAAAATGGGGCACATGAAAGTTTCATATTTTTCATGTTTCCATCTTTTGTTTAACGTGTCTTTCACCCTTTCCTTAGCAAATCACCCAAAAGATTTAGGAGTGTGGGGATGTAGGGAAGGAGCAGCTGTATCCCTATCTCTCTGATAAAGAGTTGCCCTAATGCAAACTTAGCTCTCTAGGTGTTCTTGGACTTGAATTCCCAGAAGCCCAAGTCAATACACCTGATGATCAGGGCTTCTGGGAATTGAAGTCCAGGAACATCTGGAGAGCCAAGTTTGCTGACCCCTGCCCTAATGGATAAATACCAACTTTAGAATTGCCATTTGTCCATGGAGATTGGGTTGATTGGGTTATTGTTTGTTGTATCTGGAAGATTTAAAATGTTGTACACCTCCCAGAGTGGAATACTAACCTGATGGGCAGTATAAAAATGTAACAAATAGAATAAATAAACTTGCTTGAACAATTAGTGCAATCCAGTGCCGGTATGATAAGCACTTTATTTGGGACATTAAATTACACAGGTTAATAAACTCATTGCCACCCTTGATCATAACACCAGTATTAACAAAGCTTTGGAAATGAAAGAGGCACACTCAAAATGAAATACAGTTGTACCTCGCTTAAAGAGCATAATGTGTTCCATAGGATTGCTCTTTAAGCGAGTTTGCTCTTTATGCGAAACACCATTGTAAATGACCAATTGGGGGGGGGGGGGGAGATTGTGAACACAAATTTATTTGTTAAGCGAGTTTTTGATTGGTTTTATTTGTTAAGCGAAGCAAACTTTCAGAGAAAATCCTGCTCTTTAAGCAAGTTACTCCTTAAGCAAGGCACTCTTTATGCGAGGTTTGACTGTATAACAATTTTCATCATCCATATCCCTAATCTTGAGTTCAAACATGCTTTCAAGACTAATGTATATTTTCTGCCTTAAGATATCACGAGGTATGACACTTCTTTCAAATGCACAAAGTATAACAGCCAAGCGTTAGATTGTGATTAACTTTTCTGTCGCCAATAGGTGTTTTTTTGTTCCCGCCAGTTTTTTTAATGTGTGGGTGTTATTTTTGCTTTTTTGATACAGTCACATCTCGCATAAAGAGTCCTTCGCTTAAAGAGTAACTCGTTTAAAGAGCAACATTTTCTCTGAATGTTCGCTTCGTTTAACAAATATAACCGACCAAAAACTTGTTTAAGAAATAAATCGGGAGTTGCAATCCCCCCTGCCAGAAGTGACAATTGGTCACATACAATGGTGCTTCACTTAAAGAGCAAACTCAATTTATCTACATTTTTAACTGTAAATATTTTTATTATTATGGTGTATGCCACCCGGAGTGGGAAAATATCCCAGATGGGTGGGATATAAATGCAGTAAGTAAGTAAGTAAGTAAGTAAGTAAGTAAGTAAGTAAGTAAGTAAGTAAGTAAGTAAGTAATGCTTCGCACACCTGACAGAGTGGGATGTATTCAGTGAGAATGCACCCCCACATTAGATCCATCTTTAAAAAAAACCTTTAAAAGTATCTATCCTTTCCCTCCCTGTCCGAAGAAAAGTGGATGGAGCTCTGCTTGTTTAACCAGAAGAGACATCTGTATTGTCCTTCCTTGCTGCAGACTCTTGTACCACTGATGTTTTCCTGAGATTGGCAGATCTCCTGAAAAGATATTGCAGTGTATTAAACAAAACCAGAGCTTGAGGAACAGTTGGCTGGATCTGGAGGCCGACACTCTTTCAGAGCTGCAGTGGTCAATTTTCAAGTACAGAGATCAACACATCTATATTTATGCACCCGTGCCAAACAGTACTAGTAGCTAGGTCGCCCTTGCTTGAAAGCCAGTCATATCTGACTCTAGGTTCGGTGCTCATTTCTTTTTATAGCCAAGGAGCCAACGCTGTGTGCATTTGCAGATGTTTCCATGTGCATGTGGCAGGCATGCCTAGACACTGGGGGGCACAGAACACTGTTTACCTTCACACCAAACTGATACTTGCAATTTCTTGCTTTCAAACTGCTAGGTTGGCAGGAGCTAGGACAGAGATGGATGCTCACTCCATCATACAGCACTTGGGTCTCAAACTATGACCTGTCGACCTTCCAGTAGTACCTAACAACAGTATTAACATTATCAGGATCAGCTTGGCCAGTATGAGTGCAAATCTGTGGTAGTTCCATTCAATTCAGGGGCATTTTTATTTTACTACTTAGCTTCAACAACAACAACAATCTTTAAGTAGGTGAAATGTAAACAGTTTTGCAAAGGGTTTTACCATTTCAACTGCTTATGTGAAACAGAAAGGAAGCAGGCTGTCAGACATCGGCTGTCTCTGTAAAGGCTCCTCCCTCTAAGTTCCTGAGACACCTTGTCCCATTCCTGGAACTCTCGCCCTTACCTTTGAGAGAGCCGAGCTGCGTAGAAAGGAACTCTTACTATGCTCAGGCAATAGAGCAACAAAGCAAAACAAGGGAGGATTCTGGTAGCGTAGCTTTGTGTGTGTGTGCCAATAAAAAACAACAATCTTCAGAGAGAAACAGCTGCTTTATTCTTCAGGTTCATGTAGGATAGTCCATGGAAAACATAGATATTAAAAGGTCAGTCCAGGTAACAGTCCATGGGTTAGGTAATCATATTGGGGGGGAAAAAAGAATAGTCTCACACCAGAGCCAGGGTCCTTAAGCCATTGAAATCCAAAATCGAACTAACTAACTTCTCTGCAAAATGGAGATTCTGCAGTCAGGTGGGCAAACCTTGGCCAATCAGGGAACAGAAGAAAACATTCTCAAAACAATAATTGTTTACACATGTGTACAATGAATGTTCTAGTATGTAGACAAAACATGAAACTCAGCTAGCTAGGGACATAAGGAATACTGGAAAACAGGCAGTCTTGTAACACGTAGTCTGTGAGACACAGAGAGAACAAAAGATTTTTTGAGGCCTAGGTAAAACTACAACCTCAAGCCTTGGGAAACATGGTGAAATATGTCGTTTCCTGACACAGGCTTCCAGCTCCCACTTATTTTCCTTATTTTCTGATTTATGCAGAGCCAGATTAAGATATACTGAGGCCCTAAAATTGAAAACCCTGCAGTATACCTAGAAACTGTACTATTTCAATAGAATTGATTGGCTGTTTGATTCATATTTACAGCTCCCTTGTAATTGAAGCCCTAAGCCAGGGATGGATAACTTCCAGGGGCCCAGGGGCTAAATCCATATCCTCAGACGTCTAAAGTCCCTGATTTCTTCCTGACTCTTTCCAAATTCCATTAAAAAAAACTGATCTGAAAGGTGTTTAGTATTTTATGCACAGCAGTAAAGTGGGGCAATTTTGCAAATAGATTTCATTTGAATTGCAAGTTCTCCAAGCCTTATACTCCCTGTTTTAGTCCAGCAATTAAACTCACCACACAAAATATAACAGTAACTGTGTCTGAGCTTGGCACATATTGCATCATGGATAAATGGTTGTGTATATCTTTAAAGACTATTCTAGAGAATGGCCAGCTGCTCAGGATCAGCAGCTAATGAAGAAGCCTCTTGTGAATAAGAAGAGGCACACCCAAAGCCAAGTTGCTTCTCCTTAATGGAGTGGTCACCTTGCTAGAAGTGCTCATCGTGAAGGTAACCTTATGGGCTAGTCACTTTGTGACTTTGCCATTTCGTGGTAGTGACTTTTGTGCCAGTGGATACAAACAGCTGAGTAGTTGGCGTTTTGTCTTGGAGCTTGCTTCTACCAAGAACTTTGCAAAGCCGTGCTGCAGAGGAGGAATTTACATAACAGCTGTTCAACTCAAGGTCTGCAAGCATCTGCAAAGAACCAAAAAGGACTCAGTGATAAGCTAACTGTGTAAGCAGAGAGAGAGAGAGAAATGGAACTCTCTAAAGACTGTGAACTTCTTGTATATATGTCGTTCCTGAATGCTGAAGCTAAGCTTGTTATTTTTGTCATCACTGTAAATATTTTTCCTACACCTCACCTCGTGAGTAAAAGTTTTCCTGTTGCCTCACAAGAACTGTCTGCCTGTGATTTCTACTCTCCCAAGCCACAAATCACAAACACTGAAGGCAAGGTGTGGCAGGGACAAATCCACTCAAGAAATACTCTGTCAATAACAAAATAATTTCTTTACTTACAGTTCTTTCAAAGATATAAACAGGTACGTTACTTTGTGAATGTTTCTATACAATAGGTTTCATGTGGTAAATAAATGGTTGTCTTACATCAGGAGTGCCCAGACTATGGGCTGGGGCTGGATTCGGCCCTCAACGCCAATTCATCTGGCCCACAAAGCCCATGTCACTCCCAGAAGTGGAAGTAAAATGTGCCCATACAGGCAACAAGGGCTCTGTGGGCCAGATAAATTGGCATTGGGGGCCAAATCTGGCCCACAGGGCAAACTGACTGGCCCCCTGAACCAGGTGACTGGCCCACGGCCCAAAAGGTTTGGGCACCCCTGTCTTAAACAAATATGCTTTGTTTGTAAAGCAAAATATCGACAATAGAAGAGAGCAGAACAGCAGAACTGAAGACCTGAGGAAAATAAGAGACCCAAATAACAACTAGTTTAACACTATGCCAGGTGACTCTAGAGGAGGGGAAATAGAAGACTCTTTTTATTGGCTAGTATGAGATACAATTTACATCAGGGCAGTGATGGGATGTAACAGGTTCTCACCAGTTCGCCAGAACCGGTAGTAACTTTCCCCAGTGTCCCGGAGAACCGGTAGCAGCTTTTGGGGGTAACCACCTTCGGGGCTTACCTTCTCACTGGTTTCCCCACTGTGCATGCGCGCCAAGCACTTGGTGTGCATGCACACCTACAGTGCTTGGCATGTATGCACGGCCTCCTTGCTGTCCTCCCAAGCAGGGAGGAGGAAGAGAAGCTGTTAGCCTGAAGCTCCCTATAGCCTGCTCCCCAGGGTAAGTGACTCACCTTTGGATGTGGTGTGTCTGTGTGTATTTTAATGTGTATTTAATATCTTTACCTATACTGATGTACTACCACAGTTCCTAAAAAGGCCTGGGGGCCTGGCTTGGGGTTTTTAAGTAAAGTCTTGGAATTACCTCATAAATAAGCTACACCTGTGCTGTTCCAATTGCTGTTCCAATTGGAGAACCCTTAAGGAGGTACCGCTGTTTTAAATTTACATTAAGGCATATTATCCTAAAGAACTGGTTAGGCAAAGACTTAGTACCTAACTTCTTTAACTGTTCAAAAGTTGAAAAGTGCCAAAATGAAGCCATCTTGTGGTGAGTTCATTCTGTAGTTCCTTCCATCTGACCTAGTGTGAGAAAGATTAGCCAGAATAAGCTTTAAGCTCTGGTTTAAAAGCTCTGGTTGATTTGTGTTTGGGGTAGGTGGGTGTTTGGGTGGGTGGGTGTATTTTAAAGTATTTTTATTTTATTTACGGTATTTATTTATTTATGGGTTTGTGCTGTGTGTGTGTGTGTGTGTGTGCGTGTGCGTGCTTATTTTTATTTTATTATTATCTTTTTTTTTTGGCCCTGCCCACAAAATCATGACATTGCCTCCGCCCATGATGTCATGACGTTAGCTCTGCCCACACTGTGATGACATCACGGTGGGGTAGTACAAATTTTGACATCCCACCACTGCATCAGAAGTTCTCAGCCTTTTAAAGCCAGGAGCCAGGTCAGACAGTTTGAGGGGGCGGATGGCCATTTTCCCCATCCTCCACCACATGGCACTTTCTGGTGTGGTGGAGGCTGTGGAGGGCCACATGAAATGGTGCCATGGGCCACATCTGGGCTGCGGGCCACAAGTTGAGAATCCCTGATTTACATTAACAATCCATTGCATTGTGGGGTTGCTCTAACATACTCAATAAAATGGGCCAAAATGTAGTGGCCATTTCATGGGAGACCCATACCTTACTTAAACGAACAAAAGCCTTAATACTTTGTCCCAAAGAAATGCTTGAAACAAATGAAAAACACTGTTACACACAAACAACAATAAAGGGTATTTGTTTATTTATATCAATAATTATGGCATTTTTGTTAACAGAAACACTAATAACCCTACAGTATTGGTTTGCATTCTTAACATGCTCATTTGAAAAACTTGAAATGTTGGTTTTGAATGTAAAATCTTTTTCATACAATAACTTCTGCATCATTAAGTATCATGTGTGTCACAGGGTACCATTGTTGCGCTTTTATTCACCATTCAAGAGCAATCACCAGGCAGAAAATTTGCTGGGGACAGGGAGAAGACCTATAGGCTATGTCTTGCTTTCTCCTGCCTGATGTACCTTCTATGTTTGGAAAGTTGAGAGAAGAAGACAATCAAGTTAGAGTTATATTTTATAGGCCAGTTAGGTAAAGTGGATTCATATAACAACCATCATAAAACATCATAAAACAATTGCAGGAAAGGAAGAAAATCATTCATTGAAAAAGTCCCATAACAGCAAAATAACAGTCACAGCACAAATCGCACCATGGCACCACAACCACAACCGTTGGTGGGGACTGGAGGTCAGCAGCAGCGTCCTCTACCACCCATGAGGCCATAGTGGCTCTCTCTCACCTCCGGCCATTGGTGGGGCTCGGAGGTTGTCGTCATCATCTTTTGCTGCCTGCGAGGCCACAGCGGGTCAATCTCACTTCCAGCCGTTGGTGGGGCCTGGAGGCCATTGTCAACTTCTGCCACCCACAAGGCCATGGCAGTTCTCTCTCACATCTGGCCATTGGTGGGCCCTGGAGGTCAGAGATGTCTTCTTCTGGAAACTCAAGCACCTTGCACTCCCCTTCAAACTCTTCGATGTTGTTCAGCTTCTGCTTCAAATGGGTCAGTTTCCAACATAACATCTTGCAAAAGCAACCCAGGACTGTTTCACTGATCTGGAGCAGAGGGTCCTCTGTTGCACATTGACTCCCATGGCTACTTTTGCAACTGTCACAGCTCTTACATCCTGCATAGTGGCAGGGCTTTGTACAGCAGGACAAATTGTGGTTGTGATAGGAGAAGCCCTTAGATGAGACTGCAACATTTCAGCAGCAGCGTGAGTGCGAGCCAATCCTGGATAGGACCCAGTGCAGTCTCGACTCTTGTTGGTGCTCCACTTCTCCTTTAGGCTACACTGCTATGCCTTTGCCATCTGTGGTGGGGGAATGATCCTAGAAAATTAAAAACCATTGGGCAGTACTCAGTGATGTCCTTCCATCGGCAGAGGTGCTTTTTGTTGTTCAGTCGCACAGTCGATTCTGACCCTCTGCGACCCCATAGACCACTGTCCGCCAGGCACTTCTGTCCTCCACCATCCTCCTCAACTTGCTCAGCTCTGTGCCCATTGCGTCCACAATACTATCTAGCCATCTCATTTTTGGCCGCCCCCTTCTTCTTTTGCCCTCCACCCTTCCCAGCATCAAGGCCTTCTCAAGTGAATCTTCTCTTCTAATTTGATGTCCAAAGTGCTTTAGCTTCATCTTTACAATTTGACCAGGAGCAGTCAGGGTTGATTTCTTCTAAGATTGACCTATTTGTTCTCCTTGCTGTTCCCTCACAATCCCATGCAGACCCTGAGTACCAGCTCCCAAAGGCTGAGAAACCCTCCTGAGCAGATTTTGGATGTTTCTGAGAAAGGGGGGGGGGGAGAAAAGGTGGGGGAGTGGAAAGAATAGGAGTGGAAGGGGGTCTCAATGCCAGCACTTGTGTAGGAAGCTAGTAGCTGTATAGTGCCCTGTCTGTAAATCAGTTCAACAATGCCTTTTTTCCTTGTGTAGTTGAGAAAGTATTGATCTCACAGAGCTGGTAATAGTGAGCAAGCTGTGTTAATACACTACAGTTCGAATTCACAGTGGCAGACACAAAATTACAGTATTACATTATCTACGCCATGTAAAACCATGATGTATGTTTTAACAATGAACAATCCTGCCTCTATTCATCATCTTTGGGCTTTTAATTTTTTTAAAGAGTGGAAAAATTAACTACATTCTGTAAAAGGAATATTTGGCATGTATTTTCTGTTTTGCTTATCAACGTCAAAAAACATTCCGCCCCAATATTATTTTAGCCCAAGGCTAAGTCACTTCTGCCACCTTGTGGGAAAATTATTCATAACTCCACAAAATCAAACCTTCCAAGCTGGTTTTCTGCAGCTCGAGAAGATCGGACTCAAAACAATGAATCAAATAACAACAAAAAGGGATTTTGATTTAATTCACTAAAGGCCACCTTGGTAGCATGAGCTGTTTTACAATCAAATTGACTCCCCTGGAGAGTTTTGGACCTTCCCAGTCCAAAACAGTAATCTTTTTTTTTCCAGGTAGTGTTAGAAAATACCTACACAACCCTAAACTGGGGGGGGGGGGGAGAGAGAGAAAGACAGATTTGGGATGGTGGTTTGCCTTCTTCCTTACAGCTATACAATCTGGATGAAATTGGTTCTACCCCATGTCAGTGAGGTGGTTTTGTTTCTCCCTTTAGCTTTCACATATGGAAGGTGAAGACTGAGTAAAGCAAGTGATTACAGCTACAATAGGTCAGTGCTTTGTCATTTAGTTGCATCCCAGAGTATGTATAAACTACCATTTAGCATGTTCTTTTTAGCTCTTCAGGGTGTGGAGTATCTGTGTTAGTTTGAGCATGAGGTCCTGCAACCTCTTCTTGATTACAGTAATACCCCGGATAACATTATGACTTGGTTCCACAAGTCATGACGTTATCCGATTTTTAGCGTTGTGCGATGCATGCATCGAACAACGCTAAAAAAAAAAAGCCCTGACTTCAGGGACAAACCGCTTTAAAGGCAAGCAGGGAAAGAAAGAGACCTACTGCCTTTAAAGCAACCCCCCACGTGCAGCGGTCTCTGCCACTGCAGTAGGGTTGGGGAAAGCACCTTTTCCCGACTCTACTGCAGTCTTCCCTCCCTGTATTTAAACTACAGGGAAGGGGGAAATAGAGAGATGTGATTGGTTCTCTAGAGAACCAATCACCTCTCTCTCTTTCCCCCTCCCTGTAGTTTCAATACAGGAAGGGAAGACTGCAGTAGATCGCGTCTTTTTCCCTCCCTGTATTTAAACTACAGGGAGAGAGAGGCTTGTAGTTTCAATACAGGAAGGGGAAAAAAAACACAAGCCTCTCTCTCTCTGTAATTTAAATACAGGGAGGAAAAAAGACACGATCGGCTGCCTCTGCCTGCCATGAGGCATAGCTCTGTGCTCTGCAATCGGCTGGTCAAGCCTGGCTCAGTCGGAGCATGCAGCTCAGCAAGAGAAGCTATGGTGGCTTGAAGGTAAGCAGGGCCAGGGCTGGGCTGGATTCTCTCGTGGTCGAGCAGGCAGTGGGGTGGGTGTGGGGAGTCCCCAAACTGCTGGGGATGGGGGGGGGAGGAAGGAGGGAAGTGGCAGGGAGAGGAGCTTTGGCCTCCTTTACTTCTTTATTATGATGGATCGGATAACGCTAAAAAGAACGTTCTCCGGGGCAAATCTTCCCCCCAAATTTGTCGTCGTTATGCAGTTTTAGCGTTATCCGGTGCAATCGTTATCCGGGGTATTACTGTACTTCTTTTAGAACTCCTCTCAGGAAGTTCCATTTCTTTTAGCACTCAAGAATATAACATCCCAAGCAATCTGTACATTGTGATGCCATATATATGAGGTTTATAACCTTTGAAGGCTGTTTTCAGAGTACACATCTGGTATACTATCAATATTTTTATTTAACACTTTCCCTGTTCCTGTGCAGAAAGGCAGGGAAAGTGTAATTGCCTCCTCCCTCTGAAATCATTGTAACACTGGATTAGTAAGGATGTGGTTTGGTGTGTGTGTGTGTGTGTGATCCCCCCCCCTTTCCCCTTTGCTTAGCAATCAAAATCACTGTTATCTGCAGTAACTTCACCATAAACCATAAGAGCAAATTCTCATTTTTGGAAACTAGTGGGAAGAATGAGTTAAATGTAATTAAGCCATTCTCCATCCTCTAGCAATTGAAAACTGAGCAATCCCAGACTGCTCCACAAGAGGCAGTCTGGACATGCTCCCAGTCTCTCTGGAACTATTTATGCCTGCATTGTCTCCCCTTATCACAACCAGTCCCCCCCAACACACACACATACACACACACAACTTTTAATTGTTAATAAAAATAGAAATTATTTCTGAGATCATACGCCTGCCCTGCATCCACAATCACTTAGGTGAAAAGCCTACATCCTTCTGTCCTGTTCTATATACTCATTATGGTCAAACTCAGAAGCTTATTGCTGGTTAAATGAAACATGAGCAGACTTAACTGGGCAATTGAACGCTTGACTTTTGATCCCTTAACTGCTTCCAAGAGTTACAGTAGAATAGTGGCCATACAAGGATGATACAAAGGGCACAGAAGTCCAAATAATAACTTTGGCTGAAATCTTGTTGCTTAATTATCCATGTAACCTTTAGTTCATTCTTTTTGTGAATTAATAAGCTGATGCTTATTAGGGTTCTTGGGAGCTCCAGTGCCGACTGGTTTGTTGTGTAAACTTGAAAATCTTAATGAGGACTCATTGATTGCCAGACAGAACCCACTGAAAGTTACATGATTCTTCTTTTGCATATGTAACTAAACAACAGGATTTTGGCTGTTCAATATCTGGTGAAATATCCTTGATGGTTTTGTCACACTCCTCATCAGCTATGAAGCAATGAAAGATGCTCATAAACAAGAAATGGATTTTCTGGAGTCAGCGGGCCTACCCCAAAATAAGTTTTGAAAAAGGCATGTTGACATCTGAAAAAATACCTGCAGTTGCCTCACATACAGCTTTTGCTTTGTGTGCTGCATTTGGAACCATCAAGTCCAAAGGTAGGACAAACCTATCCCAAATAAAATAAAGTTCTTCAAAACTAATCAAAGCTTTTTTTATATATAAAAGCAAGACTTATTAGAGAGAAAACAGATCCATTTTAATTGATGGCACAGCACAGAATTGTTAAACTCTTCCACTTCCTTTGACTTAGATCAGATCACCTGGAAAATGTGAGGTGAAAAGATGACAGCCTTTTCTTAATTAGAAAGAGATGGATGGTCCTCAGCACTTATTAAATATTTCCAAATGCACAGGTTTCCATTGATGAGACACATCTGTGGAAGATTTCCTAATGAAAATTTACTTCTGAGCATTCATTCTCCAGAATCTATGTAAGAGAAATGAGAGAGAAAACCTCTTCTTATTCAAAGTCATTTCTGTTGCCTGTTTTAATCTCTCCTCCCCTGCATTATAACCCAAAACATTTTTTCACTTGATATCCATAGCAACAGCTCTGTGTATTAATTTACACTGAACTTCTGCAAATAGTGTTAATTTAGTTGAACCCAAGGTTGCTTCAAGACTCTCCATCATTAGAGTTTCAAATTAGCGGCATGCATTAACTTGAATAATTAAAGTGACCTTTGATGAGAAAGGTTTCACCTTAATCAATTGGAGTGATGGGTAGTCCTTCCCTTTGTCTGGTTCTCTTTCTCTTCTGGAGAGTTCCTATTTAGACAACAGCCTTTGTTGAGTAAGCCCCAAGACTACCAGCCCCAAGGATCTTTCTAAAGCAGGCTTCCTCAAACTTGGCTCTCCATGTTCTTATACAGTAATACCTCGGATAACGTTTACCTCGGATAACGCTAAAATCACATAACGTTAAGTAATCTGGGGAGGAGAATTGGATCGAATAACGTTAAGGTCCTATGGGATGGATCGGATAACAACCGCTAAAGCCTGTGCAGTTACAATGTATCTCTATGGAGCTTTAACGTTATCCAATCCATCCCATAGGATTTTAACATGGATCGGATAACACTAAAAATTGGATAACACCAAGACTTGTGGAACCAAGTCTTAGCGTTATCCGAGGTATTACTGTACTTCAATTACTAGAAGTCCAGGTCAGCACACCGGCTGATCAGGGCTTCTGGGAATTGAAGTCCAAGAACATCTGGAGAGCCAAGTTTGAGGAACCCTGTTCTGGAGCATGCTAAGTATTCTTTGTGTTGTAACACATTTTGCTCCGGCTCCTGACCTTGAGATGGGTGGAACAACAGTACCCATCCTCCCCAGACAATTTTCCTGGGTGTGAATGATGAGATGTGGCTGGACAATGTTTGGCTAATTGCTGGCTGGTCTCTAGAACAGCATTACGGATTTTTTGGAATCTCTAAAGTGAAAACCTGTCAGCATGCCCTGTGGTTTGTGTCCTACATAGCTTCTGCTTGAGGAGAATGTTCCCACTGAGTAGAAACTGAGCTGCTTGCAAAAGCAGTGATCTCCTCAAATAAACCCACAGTGATGTTTGCAGAAGCAGAGCAATTCCACATCACCCTACCATGAGAGTGGAAGTTCTAGGCACAGAATGTCCTTGGCCGTTAGGCTGAGTCAAGAGACAAGCCACTCCATCCACTCCCATGCTTGTGTCAGCTGATAGTTGTCCGTTGCTTTATTACATTATCCATTTGGTTTGCAAAAAAATGACCCAAGAACAAAATGTAATCTGTCAAAATCTTAACAGTATGAAGCGTGCATGAGCCAAGAAAAGAAATGATTGTGTTATAGGAAGCAATGTTGTTAATTGCTGCTCATAGTGACATGCATCATGAACAAATTGTTTCTGCACATTGTTTCAAGTTTATTGTATTGTGAGAACAGCTGAACAGTCTAGAGCCTCCTGTTCTGAACTGAGACAATGTGTTTCATTACACAAACTCTTTGTGCTGGTTTCTGAGGAGGTTAGACGTGAATGTGGTTAAACCTGTCAAAGTTTTTAGAAGCTCTACTTAGCCATAAATCAGTGGTGGGTATCAGTAGGTTCTCACCAGTTCGCCAGAACTGGTAGCAGAAATTCCAGCTGGCCTCACCCATGCAAGTTTTGAAATAAAGTAGTCCTAATTTGGGTGCAACACAGGGCTTTCCCTCTGGCCACGCCCACCATACCATGCCCACAGTGTGGTAGTAAAAATTTTTTGAGCCCACCACTGCCCTAAATGTACTTGAGAGGAGGAAGATGGAGGTTCATGAGATGTTGATCAACAGCTGCATTGATATACCTTCATCTTCACTCTTTCTGGGCACACCTCAGTATATTGTTGACTCCCAGCTATCTTAGGGATGGCTCAGGTCCCAGGTATCTTAGGGATGGCCTTCCTCTGCCCTCACAGAATCCTGGTCATTCCTGAAGATATGTGTAGGCAGTGGTGGGCTCAAATTTTTTTTACTACCATACTGTGGGTGTGGTATGGTGGGTGTTGCACCCGAATTAGGACTACTTTATTTCAAAACTTGGATGGTTGGGGCCAGCCAGAATTTCTGCTACCGGTTCTGGCGAACTGGTGCGAACCTGCTGATGCCCACCACTGTGTGTGGGCCTTTCTCTGTGCTCTCAGTATCATGGGAATGTGAGCAGAGAAAGAGGAGGGGGACTTCTGTGGCCATTCTGAGACTAAAAGACACTTTCTTTGATCATGCCCCCTTCATGGGGAGTGGGGATTAGCCGATGAAAGGCTTTTTATTCTAGCACACAACAGTTCTGGGAGGCAGAAATGCTTTTGTGAATTGGCTTTTACTGTTTTATACTACCAGCAAATGTTCTTTCTTTTCCCCCTTGTAAGTCTGACTTTAAATTTGTGGTCACTTAGCTCTACGCAGAAGGGTGGAGTGTAAATGGCTTTAAGAGATAGAAGAAGGAAATAGTGTTTTCCTGGATCAAGTGTTTTCACACTGTTTACAGGAAAGCCACTTCCTTTACAAAAAAAGAAAAAACCACCAACAACCCCCCCCCCCAAAAAAAAAAACACCCACCAACCCTTGTGTTTGTGACATGTTTCCCCTGGGAAAAGAAACGGTATTATCTTTTTAAACATCCACCCTTTGTGGGCATTGCCAGAGTCCTTTTGATTGTTGCAAGTCACCCCTATTGTTAATGTTGTTCTTCAAGATTGCACCCTTCCTTCTAATTTCCTTCTCAGCATTCTCTCCTAGTTGTCAGTTTAACGCAAACTCCCAGTGGTATCATAACATCCTGAAGCTGTTTACAGGATCTTGACAACTAATTGGTGATGACACAGACCTCATTGATATATTGGTGAGGATGCAATGTTGGAGGATGCTTGACTGCTGAGGGATGCAGGATCCCTAGTGAAAGGTGGGGGGTGGAGGAGGCAGACAAAGGTACAGTGTTTTCCTGCTTAAGGGGTAATATCACACTACGATAATGGAGTAGACTATTACAGAGTAGACCAGTGACTCAACACCAAGTGTTAGCCAGTGGTAAATAGCCTGACTCCCTAAAGGGGCTAATGGCAGTGGGTGGATGAGCCCTTTTAGGTGGGGTGATGGCCCATAAATAAAGGAGAAATTGCTGGAAACCCAATGGCAAAATGAGCGGAGGAACGACTTCACTATTCTGATTCCCAATGGTCATGGAGGTGGAAGAGACCATGCCAGATGGACTGGCTGTGAAAGTGTACCTTATCAATATCCTCAAGGCTGTGGCAGTCCATTTTAGTCCTGGTGTCAAATCCTGCATGACTCATTTCATACGTGCCGCAGGAGACGGCCTCATGACCATAGTGTGTGGGTCACTTCATGGCAAGCTTAAACAAATTCATGCCAATGGCATTTTTCCTTCAGAAAAAAAAGTATAATCAGACACAAATAGCAGCCGTCGCTGCTGAAACAAGAAGGTAAAATAATGCCTTGGCTTCATACTGTTGCAGAACTGATGGTGAAATGTCTTTTCTTTGCAGCTTAATGCATGCCAATTCCATACTATTCTCATCCTTCCCTTCCCCACTGGGTGAGTCTTGTTGCAATATCAGCCGCTCACATGAGGGTATAGTTGAGGACCTCAGCAGGTGAAGCAACGCTTATGGACGTGAGATTTGTGTTGCCCAGGGGAGTGCATGTCCCATGCTATCTGACTCATTCCCTTCCTTTGTGCCAATGCTGGTGGAAGTGAGAAGCTTGTGATAATTCATGATAATAACACAATCCCTTCCCATCATGTTGTCATGTCAACCCAGCATCAGGAGAAGCACAAAGTGAGTCAAATGTATAAAACATAGCCTCAGGCCAGGTCTCTTAAGTCAGGGACTAAGGAGTGGGTTGCAGGCTTTGCTCTGTTTTACTGACATATCAATATGATCTAAGTCTGGTCAGGTTGTCCTCTTATGGCAATCGAGTACACCATACTGCCAGCAACTCAATGCTGATCATCAGGTGGCAGTTAACTAACTTGGCAACCCTGAGGACTTATGGGCTTGGGTGGCAAAGTCAACAGGGAAGAGTGATGGTTCCCAAGTGGATTAAATCCCACTTGAATCCATCTTGATGAAGGGCAGCAGCTTCATTGATACTGGCCTGGGGCCAAAGAGGACTTTGTGTGCCAAAAAAGTTCAGGACTAGAAAGAGACTCATAGAACTGGATCAGTGGTACAGGTGTCATACTGTGATACAGAAGGCAAATGGAAGGCCACTGAATTGAATTGCTCCCAGGACAATCTAAATGGCTGATCACCATGAGGATAAACAATGTTTGGAATCAGATATTTATTATCTAGATTTGTATGGCTGCCCAATCACCAAAGCAACTCTGGGCAGCTCACAATTCCACTGCACACAACCCTACATTTAAAAAACCCCAATATATCATTAAAAACCTTACATAAAACACATTGCTAAAATCTTCATAACAAATAAACAAAACAGATAGACTAAAAACCTGGATGGCGATTAGCATGTTCATATCAACCGGGAGTGGGGTGGGCTGTTCCTCTCTCTGCTCCCCACACCTGCTGGGCCAGTTATGTCTTCAGCCTTTTCCTAAAAACTGACAGTTCTGGCAGAAGACGAAGGTCTGTTGGGAGGAGATTCCAAAGGGCTGGAGCAGATATCGAAAAGGCCCTCTTTCTCATACTGGAGAAATGAGCCTCTCCAATGGATGGTACCTTTACAGAGCCCCTCTGCTTCATTCTTGTGGGATGAGCAAATAACTTCAGGGTGACACAGTCTCTCAGGTAACCTGGTCCACTACCATGTAGGGCCTTAAAGGTGATAACCAGCACTTTGAATTGCACACAGAGGGTGCAATCCAACAAGTGCAGCTGGTTGAATGTATGGGCATACCATCCACACCCCATCACTGTGCAGACAGCTGTGTTGTGGACCAGCTGCAGTCTCCGAATTGTCATCAGGGGCAGCCACATGTAGAACATGTTACAACAGTCCAACTGGGAGGTGACCAGTGCGTGAGTGACTGTGAGCAAGGAGTCCTGGTCCAGGAATGCACAAAAGCCCTCCTAATGATGGCTGCCACCTGCTCCTGGAGCAGGAGTCGTGAATCCAGGAGGAAACCCCAGATTGCGCACCAGGTCTGTCTGGGGCAAAAGAGCCCCATCTAGTACCAAAGGTGGTAACTCCTTGGACAAACTAGGGCCCCCTATCCACAGCCACTCAGTCTTAGCCCGTTGTCCCCCATCCAGATGTAGCCTGTTGTCCCCCATCCAGGCCCACACAGCCCCCAGGCACCTGGATAGGACGTTGACTGCAATAAATGCAGAAATTGGTGCATTTACAGCTGTCATAAATGTGCCCGCTTCCACTTCTGGGGTGTGTGGTCAGGCCTGCAGCATAAAAAGTTTGGGAACCCCTGATCTAAACCAACGTTTTGACAAAAGTTCCAAATCATCGTGATCCCCCCCCCCCCAGCAAACATAACATCCTAGTTATATTCATACTGTTCTTGTATATGTAGCAAATTCTTGGCATAAGCATTGCCTTTGTTAATTTTTTTGGCACTTTCTTCTGATGTTCCAATGATAAATAAATAAATAAATAAATAAATAAATAAATAAATAAATAATATTATACAAATAAGCAACCATACCACCCTGTCACACAGTTTGCAGAGAAAGTCTAAAGCAAGCACTTGGGTCTTTCTTTGTCTTGTTCCTAGTTTCAGTTCTGTCTTGTCTCATACCAAACGAGGTAGCAAATTGGCCAAGTACTAAACCCTAGACCACTTCCTTTCTGAGGAATTATCTCCCTTCTGCTGCTGGCAGGGCTTTCTTGGTAATCTAGTTTTTGCAAATGATTACTTGGAAAGAGCTCCCAATTTATCCCTATTCAGGATACTCCATCCCTGTATTTTGACTGATTAGAACCCTGCCATTAAACTCAAATACCCATATTCATAACTTAAGAAAAGAGAATCAGCTGTCTTAAAAGGACAAAAAGATAACATATGATTAATAGTTTTGTGGGCAATAATCAGCTTCCCCAGGTTAGCATCCAATTTTATTGCTGAATGTTTGATTTCATATTGAACCCATTATTATTTTTAGTTCAGTCACATAATTCTATTTTATTTAAATATCAGAAAGTTAGTCCACAAGTAGGATTAATTTCAATAATGACCCTTAGAGAGTCTGGCCAGGTTACCCTGCTATGATAGTAGAGTAGACCATATTGCCAGCAACTCAACGCTGAGTGTCAGGTGATGGTTAACTAACCAGGCAAACTTGAGGAGTAATGGCCTTGCGTGCCAAAGTCCACAGGGAAGGGTGATGGTCCCTAAATGGATTAAATCCCAATTGAATTCATCTTGATGGAGGGCAGCAGCTTCATCAATGCTGGCCTGGGGCTGAGGAGGACTTTGCATACCAAAAGGGCTCAGGACCAGAAAGTGACTTGCAGAACTGGATCAGTGGTAGGGGTATCATGTTGCACTGTGGAAGGCAGATGAAAAGCCACGGCATTATATTCGCAGGACAGTCATCATGGCCAATTTTCATGATGATCACCAATATTTTGATTCAGATACAACAGAAGAATTACCCTTATAGGCAGTGATGGGACGTAACAGGTTTGCACGAGTTTGCCAGAACCGGGAGTAACTTTTCCCAGTGTCCTGGAGAACTGGTTGCAGCTTTTGGGGGGAACCACCTTCAGGGCTTACCTTTTCACTGGTTCCCCCACTGCGCATGTGCACCAAGC
This sequence comes from Furcifer pardalis, assembly GCA_030440675.1. NCBI lineage: Eukaryota > Metazoa > Chordata > Lepidosauria > Squamata > Chamaeleonidae > Furcifer > Furcifer pardalis. Next base: position 38,838,857 of record CP126896.1, read on the forward strand.
ACTTGGTGTGCATTCACGCCTACAGTGCTTGGTGCGTATGCACAGCCTCCTTGCTGTCCTCCCAAGCGGGGAGGAGGAAGAGAAGCTGCTAGCCTGAAGCTCCCTATAGCCTGCTCCCCAGGGTAAGTGACTCACCTTTGGATGTGGGGTGTCTCTGTGTATTTTAATGTGTATTTAATACCTTTACCTATATTGACATACTACCACAGTTCCTAAAAAGGCCTGGCGACCTGGCTTGGGGTTTTTAAGCAAAGTCTTGGATCTACCTCATCAATAAGCTACACCTGTGCTGTTCCAATTGCTGTTCCAATTGGAGAACCCTTAAGGAGGTACAGCTGTTTTACATCTACATTAAGGCATATTATCCTAGAGAACCGGTACGATGACCATATCCATCTTGCAACATGGTGCTGCCCAGGCACCAGTGGCGTAGCGTGGGGGGGGCGGGGGGGGGGCAAATGCCCCGGGCAGCGGCTTTCAGGGGGCGGCAAAATGTCCCCTCCCCACCCTTTTGCTGGTGAGCGCCCCACGTGCGCTTCGCCGCTTGCAGGCGAGGAGGAGAAAAAGGGTTTTTTTTAAAGGCGGAGGAGGAGCCCGTCCGCCCGCCCGGCTGGCCATCGGGGGCTGTCCTGGCGGCGGCCCGCGTGCGCGCGCACGCTGCTCGCCTCCGCCCGCCCACTCACCCACCCAACTTGCCGTGAGACGGGGCGCTCGTCGGGGGTGGGTGGCGCCGTGGCGGGGAGCCCCTGGTGGCTGGCTGGGCAGGAGGAGGTGGGCAGCGTGCGCGCGCACGCGGGCCGCCGCCAGGACAGCCCCCGACGGCCAGCCGGGCCCCTCCTTGAATTGTCCGCTTAAAATAAAAACCCTTTTTCTCCTCCTCGCCTGGAAGCGGCGAAGCGCAAGCCGGGCTCTCGCCAGCAAAAGGGTGGGGAGGGGACAGTTTGCCGCGCCCCCTGAAAGCCGCTGCCAGCGAGCGAGAGGACGGGTTGCGCGGTCGCGCGCGCGAGCGGACGGGTCGCGCGGTCGCGTGCGCGAGCGGACGGATCGCGCGCGCGAGCGATCGCCTTCTGCCTGTGGGGCACCTTCTGCCTGGGTCGGGGGGAGGGGGCGGCGGCAGCGGCGAGCTGGGGGGGGTGGCAAGTTTGTTCTTCGCCCCCGGCGGCTGAAGACTGCGCGACGCCACTGCCAGGCACTTATACTAATAGTTAAGTGGTGGGTTTGTGTTTGGGGTGGGTGGGTTGATTTATGTCTGTTGTGGGTAGGTGGGTGTATTTTAATGTAATTTTATTTTATTTATTTAATTTATTTACGGGTTTGTGTTGTGGGTGGGTGGGTTGGTGTGTGTGTGTTTATTTTAATTTTTTATTTCATTTTTTATTTTTTATTAGGCCCCGCCCATGACATTAGCTCCGCCCACACTGTGATGACATCACAGTGGGGTAGTAAAATTTTTGACATACCACCACTGCTTATAGGGTTTCTGTCAAAGATGTAGTACAAAATTCCAGGCTCGACACTGGTGGATGTGAGAAATCAACAAGTACCACAAAGCTTCTGAAATGCAACTCACCAGGGTCATCTACACAGATCTGTGGTAGCCATTTTCCTAAGCCACGGATGAATAAAAGATTTATCAGTTTTAACTGTGTATTTCTGGGTGTTTTGCAGAAGTCTAGGTTGATTTGTAATCCTCAGGCATTTTTTAAAAACAGTAGCAGCAGCAGCAGAGTGAACTATTCCCACCAAGGTTCACACTTCTGAAAATGACTAAAATGTGGAAATAACCAGAAAGGGACATTTGTGTGGAAGGACTGAAGTGTGAGCTCCATTTATTCCTACTACTCAGAATAACCTTCTGGCCTCAGAAGTTTTCAATTTCAATCCTCTGCTAAGCTGGGAACAAAAAAGAAGAGGGAACCAACAGGCAGTGAAGAGTGAATAGAGACACCTCCAGGTTAGGCCACCCCAAATCAGCCCTCTCCTGCCTGCCTCTTTTCCTAGAAGCACAGGGTCAAGACCCCACCCTTGTTCCCCTCTGCCTGAAACCACAGGCTCAACCCATTGTGTCTGAATGGGGAGAAGGGGAAAGAGGAATGAAAATGGGTGAACGAACAATCAGTTTTGAAACAAGAGCACAAAGCAGGAATATTTCTGATTTGTAGGCAAGGTATATTTCCCCACGACTTAGTTGCACTCTCTGAGCAATGAGAGTGCCTGCCTGCTGGCCTGCTTTACTCTGTGTCTATGTATGAATGCCATGCCAAATGAACACCTACTTTTGCTCCTGACTCTTCTGCCCCCCCTTTCCCGGCTTCTGCCCCATGAAACACAATGGACATCAACCACCACGGATTGTACCAGCAGAACAGTTCATTCATTGAGCCTGACTGTACAAAAGAGGAACTCCCACCAGGAACAGACAGTCTTTTGCTGTCTGGAGCTCGTATGCCCTACCAGGCAATAACCTTGGTTCCAAGTGACAAAGACACGGCATACTGTTGCCAACTCTTTGTTCTACCCAGACTACTCATCCCAAACAGAGGCAATCAAACGTTTTTAATGCCATTTTTAGAAATCGTCCCTCATCCAGAAAGAGAATAGAGGGAGACTAGCTAGACAGTCCTTGTACACAGTCTAAAGTCATGGCTTTATTGGACCATTAAAATACCCCACAAGTATATTAAAAATACTTACACCTCAGACTTTGAGTCTAGTCTCCATTTTGAAATTTAAAGCATATCCATACTGCCCAATGTTGTGTGGTCTGGGCTTGCTCATTTTTTTGTTATTTGGACTGGTTGGGGGAGGCAAGCTAAATGTAATGTAACCTTTCCCCCCCCCCCCTCAAGCAACTCAAGTGACCTCTCCCCATGTGGTGAGGTAGATAACAAGCCACTTCATCATAGGGGCAACTGAAATAATTCAATTTAATTATTGAACTGTTTAATTCCCCACCCCAGCTGATTGTTAAAGCTCCAGCACCTCCCCTGAGATCATCTCAGCTAGCTTAAGCAAGGAGGCAGCTGGGCAGCAGGATAGGTGGCACAAAGTAGAAGCCTTCAAAACTGGTGCCAGGAAAGATGTGTGTCATTTGGAGATGAAATCCTTATGGATGGCAGACATTCTTCTCTCAACCCTCCATTCTGAGCTGATGCTAGATCCAGGGGGGAGAACTGAAACAGGGCATCCCAACCAGCATATTCATCAGATCTCAGTAATGCACACCAAGAAAGCCCCATCATCCACAATCAAATCATATATGGTGTTATGTTATGGACTGACCTGTAATTCAGCAACATTACTAGCAGACTGAACGGTGGACTAGCAGGACAACTTGGCGCTTGAGTGACAGGGTGAACAGATAAACTTTCTACAAATGTGTACCAGTTCTATATCTTCCGTTTTGAAAAATAAGTGTTTGATGGAACAGAATGGTTTCAACCACCAATATTAGAGAAGAAGTGAAGATAATAATTGAGTTAGAGTTGTTGCAAGTACAGTACAGTATTTTTATTTTCAAGGTCAGGATGTAATCAAAGGAACACTTTATTTTTGTAGATTATTAAAACAAGCCCAACTTTTGGCTGAAACGCATTGGGCTTGTTTTAATAATCTACAAAAATAAAGTGTTCCTTTGATTACATCCTGAAACCAAGTTTTTTCCTTTGTTATTTCATTCAGTGGATGTATCAGTTCTTCAGATTTTTTTTTTTGCAGTTTGTGAGCAAGTTGCTGCTAATCAAAACCAATACTGTGCATTCCTGTTAAAATGCAAGAAAACATTTCAAGGCTAGAAATGTCCTGAATATCAAATACCCATAGGAGGCAAGAAAGTGCTTCCAAGTTATGTTTACAAATCTGGATCCAATTTATTACATTTAGTCAATTATTTGGAATTAGGTCTCTGTACATCATACTGTACTTCCTCAAGCAGCCAGGAGTGAACAGAAACTACAAAGTAGTGTTGACCCAAAAAATAAAATCAATATACAGTAAAACATCAGATAATGCTAAAACTTGGTTCCACAAGTCTTGGTGTTAATCCGATTTTTAGTGTTATCCGATGCATGTTAAAATCCTACGAGATGGATCGGATAACGTTAAAGCTCCATAGAGATACATTGTAACCGTACAGGCTTTAGCGGTTGTTATCCGATCCATCCCATAGGACCTTAACGTTATTCGATCCAATTCTCCTCCCCAGATTACTTAACGTTATGCGATTCTAGCGTTATCCGATCCAATCGTTATCCGGTGTTTTACTGTATATGGGTTAGCAGTTGTTTTCAGTTGCACAGTCTAGTCCAACCCTTTGCTACTCCATGGACCATCACATGCCAGGATCCTCTGCCATCTGCCATCCTCTGTAGCCAGCCCAGATCTACGCCCACTGTATCAACGATGCCATCTAATCCTCTGCCACCCTTTTCCTTTTGCCTACAATCTTTCCCAGCATCAGGGCCTTCTCAAGTGAGTCCTCTCTTCTCATTTGGTGGTTAAAGTACTTCACAAATCTTCACCAACTGCTCTCAAAGGAGAGCTCTAAAATTCATCTGCAGGCTAAGCAATTTGTAGAAGTTGGGTGATTGTTTCATTGGGGGCTTTTTTGTTATTCTTGTTACACAGGCAGTTACCTGGTTACCTAACTAAAAGAAATTGTGACACAAAAAAGAAGTAATCACCGTGCATGATTTATTGGCAATGACTGAGGTAGCATAATGTGTAAGGCAACATGATGAATCAATTCAGTTTCTCTGTATTTTTTGCACAAAACACATGTTTTTTTTGGGGTGGGGGGGTGGATGAGATACATATTTTATGAGTCATGTCTGCAAAAGTCTGTTTTATACTTTGTGTTCAAATATGAGTTCCCATAGGATTATCTGACTAGAAACATGCTAAGTGAATGATATAAGGAATTATGATAGTCACTAGGGAGATGAATAGAACAATAACCTTCATTTTCCCTTTTAGTTATGCCTTTGTGCTCTCCCATCATCCCTTCTATGATGTTCACATTCCCAGAAATAAAAATGTTAATCCAGGTTATATAGAAAGAGAACTGCAAATCTACATCCATGAACTACAATAGTTAAATATTTATTTTGTATTGATCAATTTGAAGCCTAATCTTTTTCTTGGTACATTTTTAAAAGTCTACAGTCATTTTTGTGTGGGTGGGTGGCAGGTGGGGATAGATAGATAGATAATGCTTGATTTCAAATTCTGCCACAAATAATTTTTTAAATAATGTCTTTGTAGATGTAAATACACAGATTTAGTATCTTATTGCCAACATTTTCTCATGACTATTAGAACACAATAGTTTCTACCTCACATAGCAATTTCCGAAAAGACAGGTAGAGGTGATATTTTTACTTCAGATTTTTTTTTTTGAGACAGAATCCTGTGAGGCCCTAAAGACGAAGAGAATTAATTACAGCATGGGCTACTTTTAGGTACAGTCAAACCTCGCATAAAGAGCGTTTCGCTTAAAGAGTAACTCGCTTAAAGAGCAGAATTTTCTCTGAATGGTCGCTTTGCTTAACAAATAAAACCAACCAAAAACTCGCTTAACAAATAAATCGGGGTTCACCACCACCACCACCCCACAATTGGTCACTTACAATGGTGTTTCGCTTAAAGAGCAATTCTGTGGAACGCATTATGCTCTTTAAGCGAGGTACAACTGTATATCAAAAAGGGTTCCTGCATAGTTTGTGAAGTTAACAAAACATACATCTGTTTTGCGATCATGGCATCTCTTGTAGAGAATTTTCTAGAACAATATTATGATCATTTATATTCTAGGTGTCCAGACATCACTCTTTACATATGGGATATCAGCACCTGTTGATATTTTTTTTAACAAATGAAAGGAATTCCTTCTCCTCTCACACTGAAATTAGAAGAATATGAAGGTTCTCCCATTGCTTAACTGAAGGCAGTCAGCATGAACATAAGTACAGTACTGAATAATAAGCTTACCAATACTTAAGGGAGGGAATAATGAGCTATGAATTTGAAGCATATTGATGTGGGAAGTTCTCGCCTCTCTCATATGTGTTTTTCAATGTGAGCAGATGGCTTTTCAATAAAAGGAACTAGAATATTCATCTTTCTCCTACAAAGGTCCATACATCCATCTATAGACCTGGGTTGGAAATTCACACGGTAGGATCCAAACCAACGCAGAATCAATGTTGGAGTTCTATGGGGAACAAGTATTAATAGCTACGTCAGGCCTTAGTGAAAATACATAACCCTTGGTTAGTTTAGCATCCCTGGTTGGAAAAAAAATGCACCAGCAAGAGGACAGTAGTGGCCTTCACTGTTTGAAACAGGGATATATTTGTTACCAACTCTTAGTCTGCCTGGCACTTGACATTGAGTTGTTGGCACTATGGTCAACTCTATTACCATAGCAGGATAACCTGGCCAGACCTGACAACCTTAACTAACCTGACAACCCTGAGGACTAATGGCCATGGGTGCCGAAGTCCACAGGGAAGGGTGATGGTTCCCAAGTAGATTAAACCCCACTCGAATCCATCTTGACGGAGGGCAGCAGCTTCATCAATTCTGGCCTGGGGCTGAGGAGGACTTTGTGTGCCAAAAGGGCATAGGATCAGAAAGTGACTTGTGGAACTGGATCAGTAGTACGGGTGTCATGCTGTGATGTGGAAGGCAGAAAAAAGGCCATTGCATTATATTCTCAGGACAGTCTTCATGGCTGATCGCCATGAGAATCACCAATATTCAGATTCTGATATGGCAGACAGACTCAACTTTCCTCAGAACTGTTGGTTGAAATAGCAGAAAGGAGATGAGAAAAAGCCCTTGTATTGTGGCCTATTTATTCTCCATACCCGCTTCTCCAATGGTGCTCTGTTTCTCTAGCCCAGGGGTGCCCAAATTATGGCTGGATCTGGCCCCCGACACCAATTCATCCGGCCCGCACCACCCTGGCCGCTCCTGGAAGCACATGACCAGCCCACGACCCAAAAGGTTTGGGCACCCCTGCTCTAGCCAAATAACTGAGAACAGGCCTCTGGTTGTGTGTAGATCATCCTATTCATTCTCTTTACATCTCTCTTCCGATCAAGAGCACAGGAAGGAAAAGGAAAAGGAAAAACCTCTTTTTTCTCCAAAACTCTCCCTCTCCCTCTCTAAGCTGCAAGAAGTGGCTCTGAAAACTGAAGGTCAGCAGCCCTTCCTTTAGACTGGCAGGAAGCGAAACACACACAATAAGTGCCTCACCCATTTGTTCTTGTGCTGCCTTGGCTCAGAAGGGAAGGTCAGTGAGGCGCTTTCTCTCACACAATAGGGAGTTCACTGACTCACCTCCCTTGCTACAGTAAGAAAAACAAGGAGGAATAAGTACAAAAATAAGATGAGTGGGCACTCAGAAACATTGTGCAGAAAGTTCTCTTCCCGTCAAGAGAGACAACAGTTTTACAAGTGGCCACAGGAAAACTCTGGCAAAGGCCAAAGGTTGACCCCGTCTTCCCATCAGATGATAGCACTATCTATGTAAAGAGACTGCCCTCCAGAACAATGAGAGCCAGAAATCTTTACATACTTCCTCGCTTTTTGCTGGTCTTGAAATATTCTTACCACCTGATTAGTTTTATGATTCATGTTGGAACTGAGCAGTCATTGTCGATGCCCTTGTGATTCTAAATCCACTGGTTTTCGGCCAAAGCTAAGCAAAGCTATCAGGGAAACAATACAATGACAGTGGCACCTCATACAATGATTTTAATCCGTTCCATGGGGCTCGTTGTTGTACAAAACAATTGCTATACGATGCATGCATCGTATATCGATTTTCCCTATGGGATGCATCGTACAAAGATTTTTTTTCGCCAAGTGGTTTTTCTCATTGAAAAATTGTTGTACAATTTTTTCCATAGGGAAAATTGTTATGCGGGACACCATCCCCCCCCCCCCAAAACCTACCATAATTGTTATGCGGTTTCGTTACTATACGGGGCGATTGTTGTGTGATGTTCTACTGTATATTAATGGATGCATCACTGCACAGAGACTGGCTTCCCAAATATTTACAGTAACTAAACAACAAATACTGAAATGGATGCATTATAATGCTTTTTCCTCTAGGAGAGATGTACTCCTAGATGTATATTTTCCTGCCATCATTGGATTAAGGAAGTTTGGGGGCAAATGAATATATTGGCAACCTTCATTCCATTTCACTGGAAGGCTCTGTCTTCTTATTTATTATATGAACAGAGGATCAATGTTGTATTTTCTGCTCAACTATGCCAAGATAGCCAATACTTTCAGATTTTTCTCTTCTGAAAAACACAAAATCAGAGTAGGAGACAAAAGACTTTTTATAAGAAATACGAACATTAGAAGCCCCACAAGCCTCTTGAAATCTGTATTTTAACAAATACTTTGATTCTTTTCAATTATGTACAATCCAAAAGTGCACAGACTGGCATTCAAGCATTCAGCTTAGACATATGTCCATATCAAAACAGCAAAGGGATGTACTTAGGGTAAGAGTACATTTTCAAATTCCATAAAATAAATAAATTAGTTCACATTGTCTTCAGTGCTTAAATGCACCTTAAATTTCTACTGTGTTCTTAGAGCCTGCTTTAAAAGTTCCCAATCCTTCTGCCGACTAGTGTTCATTCTGGCACAACCATACTCTTCCAACTGTAAAGGGATATACTTTTCAATCAGACCCACAGGACTGGTAAAGACCTTTATCCAAGATGGTTTAAAGTTTCCTTTGAATCCAAAAAAGGTAGTGGCCCCTAAAACAAAATATTAAGAGAGATATATATTTCAGAACAGAATACTCATCATTACTAGAAAACTGAATCAGGTTTTCTTTAAAAATTAATTAAAAATAAGCATTCCAGTATCATAATAAATTTTTAAAATTCTCTCAATCTGATTTTTTTGGAAATATAACCCAAACCAGTTAAACACAGGAAGCATTTTATACAACATATTTAGAATTCTATTTCTTATAAAGACAAAGGCACATTTTATATGTAAGACAAAACTAACCTGTGTTCTGAAGACTTGCAGGTTTCACTGCTCCTAACATCATTAAGGCTTGAGAAATGTCAAGATTTTTAATATTCCCTCTTGTAGTCAACAAAACTATAGACCTGGAAAAAAGAGACAACGAAGAGGTGAATAGACAGCAGGGGAGGAAAGTACAGTATGCATTGGATACAGTACATTTGTCTTTATGGACTACTATGGCCATTGCATAATGCTCAAAATCATAATGAGCAGACCCCCGCCGGGTCCAGGGAGGTGGGGAGACCTGATCCAAGCTGTTCCTGGGCTTCCCCGACGTCCTCAGCCAGTGCAGCAAGCCAAAACGTCAGGGTTCGAATCCCGACATTCTGGCTTGCTGCAGCCTCCAGGGAAACAGGGCTTTTTTAAATGTTGTGCGATGAATGCATCGCACAACGTTAAAAACCGGATAACGACGAGACTTGTGGAACCAAGTCTCAACGTTATCCGGGGTACTGGTGTATAGTAAAAGCTCCTAAAACATTTCTTAGGCCAGATGTGAAACCGCCAAAATGAAGCCACCTTTTGGTGAGTTCATTTCATAGTTTCCTCCACCTGAACTAGTGTTAGCAGACACAAGGTGGCCATTGCCCAGAGTGCGCCCAAAATACCGCAGTCTTCGAGGAGGCTCTTTCTGTGTACCACCTTGAAAGCACTGTTCCATGAAAAACATTTAACTATTGCAAAAAACCACCTTTGTGAATTTGAAAATACATTGCAAAATAGCTAAATGCAATGATTTTGGAAAAATGCTATCAGCAATCTGATTACAGAAGTGTACACTGTATTAACGTACCTTTGGGGAATTTGAGTTTTGATAAAATCCTCAAGGTGCCTGATGTTTGCCTCAGGGAAAAATATTTCCTTTGTTACTTTGCCGGAACATGCATCAATGACCACTGTGAGTACACCCACACCTTTCAATGGAAACTTAATGCCATTGACCTGAAAGAAGAGGCCTCATAAGTTACATTCCTCCGACAGTAATTGCTAAACACTATAACCCCCTAAAACTAGTTGCTCCTCTGCAGATGTCATTGTTTGACTCACAGATAGCAGTATAGTCAAACCTCGCATAAAGAGCGCCTCGCTTAAAGAATAACTCGCTTAAAGAGCAGAATTTTCTCTGAATGTTCGCTTTGCTTAACAAATAAAACCAACCAAAAACTTGCTTAACAAATAAATCAGGGTTTGCAACCAGAAGTCACAATTGGTCACTTACAATGGTGTTTCACTTAAAGAGCAAACTCACTTTAAGAGCAATCCCGTGGAACACATTATCCTCTTTAAGCGAGGCACAACTGTACTAAAAAAAGAAAAATGTTTCTCACTTCCTTGTTTTACAGAAATGTTCTGTAGATACTGATTGTACGTCAGCTCCTACAGTAATTTGTTTTCAAAAGGTGGATGGGTTATGACAGGGACAGGGCACCACCCAACTCTGGCATAAGTATAGGCTTGTGACACAGTAAGATCATAAGAATACTTACCGAGATAGAAGGTTCTTGGCTCCTTTGTGATTCTGGAGACTCTATTTTCACAAGGAGGTAGATTTTATGAGGATCACTGGTAAAAGCTATCTGAATATGAATGATACAATTCACATTTTAAAAGCAGGAAGTAACTTGCACTGTCAGGGTATAGTGACTCAAACAGCTGACTAAAAACACTGTACTGTTAACTAGAAAGCTTAGTTTGTGCACATATAATATCATGAAGCGAAAAGGCACAAATATATCTCTACTGAAGCATAGAAAAGCTATTAACTTTTGTATGAGCTGAGTTTTATTTTTCTCCTGTGAAAGGTAAGCTTTGAGACATATGGGAAATTGCTTCTTTCTGTCAGTTTTACTGCTGTTACAGCTAATGCTACAGTATACAAAAGTGGTGAGTTTACGGGTTCAAAGGTGGGACTTTACCTAACAATACTCAAACATTGGCTGAAATCCTAAAAAGCAAGTGCAACAAAATCAGAACATAAGTGCACAATTAAGCACTTACATGTAGTCGATCCAAAAAAAGTGCCATGTTCCTAATTTTCTGGAAATCGTCTGTCCTGTTCCACATCCAGTCCTTTATCTGCCTTTTAATCCCTTCCTGCTTACCCATGCCTTCGCCTATCCTACCAAGGTGATACAGAATTCTACAGATAGGGTCAGCCCTCCACATTTTGCTGCCTGACACACACATGCACACATGCACGCACACACACACAAAGAGTAAAACTGAATGAACTGGTTCGTTTCCCATTCAGCAATGACACTCGGGACATGTTTTCCACTGTTCTGAGCCAGTTCTGACCCCCTTTCCCCCCTAAAAAGAAAAGGCCAAGGGGCTCAGAAGGAATAGACCAAAGAAAGGTACCAGAGCGTTTCAGAAATTGTTGCCTAGGACTTTCACCCCACTTTGCCTAATATTAGGGCTGTGCTTCAAGGCTGAAGGTAACTGCAACCAAAGCAGCATTAGCAATTTGTGTACTTTTAAGAATGAGCTGTTTCCCCACCTGAGATGAACCACATTTTTTACAGGAACCAGTTATTTTGGGGGGCATTCCTTTCACAACCGTTGGCTTCTCGGAGTACTTTGGATAAGCTTTCATCAAGCAGTTACTGGCAGGCCGCGAGTGAAAGGTGGCCTGAATCTTGACCCTTTCACATCCCTGAGAGGAACAGTAACTGTGGCCTTCCCTGTGATATTTGGCTTGAAGAAACAAGAACAGCAACCTATGCAGAGGTTGGTAAAAAAAACAAAAACAGGAACACAAAGCAGAGCATATATCATTACAAAACTAGATGTGGTGACACTATTCATATCACATTCCACATGGCTTTTTTTTTTTTTTTAAAAAAATCTGTTATAATCCTTGGACAATCATTGCTATTTAAATTGTGGAGAAATTCAGAGCAGCAGTACCATTCCACTATTCCTTTTATGCAGTGGTGGCCAAACTAAGGCCCAGGGGCCGGGTGCGGCCCCCAGCGCCTGTTCATTCGGCCCGCACCCCTCTGTCTAGCAGTTCATCCAACTAGTATCTTGCTGAAGATGTTTCAACTGTGTCAGATGTTCAACGTAAAAAACTAAGGAACCAGATGGCTTTGTGCACATCTATTTACCTCACAAATAAAAATATCTGCAATTGCCCCTGTGATTTATACAGAATATTCAGGCATGCAGTTATGCTTAATCTTGGTTCCATATCTTTGTATATGGTTACATATAGAAAGCCATATTACTGTCTCACCCTAAGATAATCATTGCTTTCTTTGTTTCCTTCACTACCCTTTAAAAAAAACTTCCCATTTTTCATTAGATGCATATACATTTATTAATAATATTTCTTCACCCTCAATTCTTTAACTTTAACTTGAAATGGAAAGTAGATTGGGAATTTGAATGGGATGATTGGTATAAAGAGATATAGAACATAGCTACAATTGATAAATTAACATGAGATAAAGGTAAAAAAGATTAGCAAAAAAAAAAAAAAGCCCCACTGATTTTAGAGATCAATGAGAGAATTTTTAGATTATGTTTTGGTGAAAGAGAAAAGAGTAAAGCCTGAACCAGACGTATTATCTTTTTGGAACAAGGAGGCAAATATAAACATTTAATGATATTGAGAATATATAAGGCCCACTGGTGGTGAGTGCACATGGAAAATTATATTGTACTGTATATGTATTTTTGTTTAGGTTTTTGTTGTGATTTGTCTGTTTTATGTACTTTACTTAATTAAATTTTAATTAATTTAATTAATTAAATTTTAATTACTTTAATTAATTAATTAATTAAAAACTCAAATAACCTGTTGTTCTTATTTTACACAAGAGGTCTTTTCTCCACTGTCAGATTATTTAAAGATGCAGAAGAGAGTAGAAACAGTCAGTCTGGGCATTTCAGTCTCAATACATAAATTCATACACAGAAAGGAAAGTTCTTTAAAAAAAAAAAGACAAAAATGTTATGGTTCCTATAATTTTTCTTCTGTTCTGACAAAATTTGCAAGGACTGGGGTGGAGGCCAGTGGGGCAAGGAGAACAGGCTGTGGTTGATTAAGATTGACCGTATCTGAATGAATAAATGCTGGGGATCAGGTGGGCAAGCCCTCTGCTGAAGGTTTTAAGATACAATTACTCTTAATTTTCTGTGGTGATACCTTTACCAGGCCAACTGGAAGACATTCAGGGCGATATCTAATTCATGATCACCCAGTGTAATGCTTGTGATAGCTTCCCTATTACGCCTTTAGATAGCACACAACTTACTCAGATCAAACATCGACACCACCATCCTGCCACTTCTTTTTTGTAACATCTTGCTTGATAGACATTTTATCTTTAATGCTTGTACAGAGAATGTTGTACCATTTATTAGGTCTAATAAAGATGTCACCACAAAATAAATTCTGGTATTTGTCTTATGGCCATTGTGGCTTCTACTGCATCTGGTTATTGTTGTTTGCATTACAATAACCTTTTTTTTTTTTTTTGGGGGGGGGGGGGGAGACAACTTGACAACCTACCACCATCACAGCCAAATCACAGAAATTGCTATTTCAGATTGACATGAATGGCACAACTTTCCACACTCAAAGAACCAGACCAATTGCTGTTTTTGCAGCTATTGTACTGTGAAGCTGAATGTTTAACTCTACTAAATATTATTGCTTTATTATCATTATTATAATGTATCTACCCAGTGCTGTTATCAAAATAAAAAAATTTCTCTGTTCGACTCTTCTGCAGTTCTGCCATAGAAGACACAGGAACATAGTATTCCACGTTATAGAAAGCAGAGGCCTGTCTTTGGAATATATCAAATGTTACTTGAAAAGTGGTGTCTGGTGGGTAACAGAGGCCAACCCGAATCCAATCATTCCTGGGGAGGAAAAGATAAAAACATCTTTAGTCTCTTGAAACACAGGAGTTAGATGGAGAAGCCATAACTGAAGGCATGGGATTCACAAGCAACTGTGTGAGGTGCAACTGAAGCCAAGTGTTTCTAACTCTATACCTATAGACCAGTGTTTCCCAAATTCTGGTTCTTGGACTTCAATTCCCAGAAGGCTAAATCAGTCCACTGACTGATCAGTGCTTTGGGGAATTGACTTAGGCTCCTGGGAATTGAAGTCCAAGAACCAGAATTTGGGAAAAACTGCTATAGACCAGTGATGGCAAACCTTTTAGAGACAGAGTGCCCAAACTGCAACACCAAACCCACTCTGTGCTGGGGGGAGGGAGGAAGCACTCCCATTGGGCTGCTAGGCAGAAGGGTGGGGTGAACTCTCTGCTGGGGGAGGGAGGAAACACTCCCATTGGGCTGCTAGGCAGAGGGGCAGGATGAACTCTGTGCTGGGGAGAAGGAGGATGCGGTCCCATTGGGCTGCTGGGCAGAGGGATGGGGCAAACTGTGCTGGGAAGATGCCTTGCATGCCCATAAAAAAGGGCCCTACATGCCCTCCCTGGCACACATGCCATAGGTTCTCCACCACAGCTATAGACCATAACAGTCTGTTTGAGAATTGTGTGTACAGTGGAACCTCACACAATTGGCCCGTATAGCAACAAAATCACATAACAATTAGGTTTTTGGGGGAAATGGCGTCCCGCATAACAATTTTCCCTATGGAAAAAATCGTACAATTTTTCAATGGGAAAAACCACTTAGCGGAAAAAAAATTTATACAATGCATCCCATAGGGAAAATTGCTATATGATGCATGCATCGTATAACAATTGTTTCATAAAACAATGACCCCCATGGAACAGATTAAAATCATTGTATGAGGCACCACTGTATTTTGGTCAAATCAAAACATTCAGGAAGAGTGAAACAAAATTACTATTTTTTGCACTGATGGTCAGATAAAGACAGAATTTAACAGAATGTGTACATTGCATATATTCTACTGAATGAAAGGAAGGAACACAAAAATGTTTGTGTAGAAGAAGTGTAACATGTCCCAAATCAACCTAGCTTTTCTTTAAATGTCATACTATTAACCTTTTTGGCTTAACTAGTCAAAATGAGAATTAGGCAACTGAACTCCACATTTCTATACAAAATCATGACAGAGTTCCAAAGAATGTTAGCTTGCCATTCATGCGCTGCATGCTGGAATGCAATCCATCCCATTTGGTCCTACTTCCCTTCTTCTGTCACAAAAAGTGGGTAGATTAACCTGGATGTAAAAATCTAGGGTGTTGCTCAGACCAAGGTTCTCACTGAGTCACTCCCAAACAAGCCAGGAATTGAAATAAATAAACAACTCGCTTTAGTTTGATTCTCACTTGAAAAAGACACAGCAAACCAAAGTCTTAGTTTGATTGATCCTGTAAGCTTTCAATTTCTGATTACTGTAAGTAACAGATATGCTGGTGTGAGGAGCCATAAGGATATAAACAGGGTAGAAAACTGTTCATACTACTGCTCATAAATGGTAAATCAGGATTACAGGAAGTACTGTGTGTGTATCAACATAGTCAATATATCTTATTCTACCAGATAATCCATTTTAATCATTGGTTTATTACTTGTCTATGACTAACAGAACAACATATTATCACAGTGCATAAACCAAAATAATTGAAGACAGAAATTCATACTAAATCCAGCTGCATTCTGATTTGTTTCTTTAAGGTCAAAACTGGACATTGATGGGAAAACGTACTTGTTGAAGTTAATGAGGTAAAGGAATGTTGTTTGTGGGGCTTGACCACTCCAATGTATTGTATAACCCTTCTGAAGCATCACCACAGGCTGATACTGCTGGAAGTCAGCTTTCTGGTTATTAATTCCCCGCAGTATCATAGGGTTGGAAGGATATTCATCCCGTGCTATAGTCATGGAAAGATTCTGTGGATTCCGTGTCTGAATATAGACCTAAGAGACAGCAGAGAAAAATGAAAAACTATCAAATACTATAAGAGATGGTGACCTGATTCATTGGAAACACAACTAAAAAGGTCATAGACATTTAATCCCCTTATATATGTAGATCTTGAAGAAAATCCAAGGAAGTTTGGATGAATACACACCAACCAATCAGTACCACCACCACCACCACCAACAACAACAACTTCAGATGAAGAAAAAACTGTTTATGCTTGGATATACTGATTATCATGAAATATGAACAATGATTAATTAGCTGAGAAGTTCTGTTGCTCAGTGTAATAAATTTCAACTAGAGTAGGTCTTCTAAATCAATGGAATTTATGGAGAAGTTGATTGACCAAATTCCCAATGACTAATTGGGCCTACTCTAGTTGTGACTGAATGCACTAAGCACAGGATTTCATCCAGTTAAAATTGTGGTTTTTATACAAGCTGTGGAACTCTGTACTCTCTCCTTGTATAGGGATTTTCTCCCATCTCGTATTCAACATTATTAATAATTTTCCATTATAAATAATACAAGAAACCACAGTTTAATTTATTTTAGGTTTTAAGTACAAGCTTTAACCATGGTCATTAACAACCTATGGAACCATGACAAGCTATGGTTAATGCTAGAAACAGAAAATATAGAAACGACATACGAGAGTGAAAGAGAACATATGAATCCCATGAGTGTTTTTCTAACCCTTCCAACTACAATACAGTAAAACACCGGATAATGATTGGATCGGATAACGCTAAAATAGCATAACGTTAAGTAATCTGGGGAGGAGAATTGGATCGAATAACGTTAAGGTCCTATGGGATGGATCGGATAACAACTGCTAAAGCCTGTGCGGTTACAATGTATCTCTATGGAGCTTTAATGTTATCCGATCCATGGATCGGATATCACTAAAAATCGGATAACACCAAGACTTGTGGAACCAAATTTTGGCGTTATCCGGTGTTTTACTGTACTTTAGAAGTCAATATAAATAGAACTTTTCCTCTAAATAGAATGGTGTAATACTCTTCATGCAACAATTCAGACACAACTGCTTTGCAGACAAGGCAGATAAGAAAAGACTGAACAAAGTGAGTGCAGTATCACATACTAAGCGAAAAAGTAAAACATTAAATTGTCTTGTCTGTCTTCATGTTGATGCAAAGTGAGAATGGGTGGGGTCAGAGTTTTTTTGTTCCAACAATTGGAAACATTATAATGAAAACTGTATTTCAACAGACTATTTAACAAAAAGAGGAATTCACACTATCTTTATATATCTAACCTTACATTCATCCATTCAATACCTTTCCCTTTCATGTTTTTGAATATGCTTGCCCTAGTCAAGAATTAGTAAATATATTGTTTAAGCAAACAAGAATCTACACATACAGGATTCTCCACTTCAGACTCATCAGTTTCCATGGAAGGAAAATGGAGAGGAAGTGACTAGTGAGCTCCTTTAGTCACAAAACCTAAAATGAGAGTTCGTTATAAATATTTCAAGAATTATCTTTCCCCTTTTTTTCATTTACCTGCTTATCCCAAGTAAACTCCCTCTGTTTGCTCTAAATACAACCCTTATTTTAAAGGATAGTTTAACCAAAGAGTATTTGGCAATCATCAATACAATATAGCATCCATGTCTATGTAGGCTACAAAAAAGAAGCAACCAGTTTTCACTACTAAAGGGATTGTTTCACTCAACCAAGGAATCAAAATATAAATATTAACTGTGACAAGGGGAAATTCCAAGTTTGGAGGGAGTTTTCCCTATGAAAATCCCAAAACTAGCAGGACAAATAAATTAGCTGGATTTAGGATGAAGATGCCAGAGGTATGTGAGTAACTGAGGAGGGTGTATCTTAATAGTGTGGTACTTGTGAGAAGGGAGGCCTCCCCAGGGATGCTGCACTAACAAATGGACAAATAAATGCTAGTCTGCATAAAAACAATCACAAGGCAGGGAAATGGAGAACATGTATTATTCTGTGGGATAGAAAACCCAGCGGAGTGTCTGGAAGTGGAAGTAAAAATTATACTTTTGTAAAAATCATAGACTATGGAGGGTGTAATAAATTATCTGCTGTTCACACAAGCAACCAATGGTAGTTTGTTTCTTAACCTGAGCATAGGTCCCACTGCAGACCACTCCATTCCACTTTGTAAAATTAATACAGTCTGGATGCCGAATCAGATAGTTATCCATTCTGCCAACATAGGTGTCCCTGTATTCAGTCACGGATCCATCTGCATCATGGAATATGGAATTCTTATCACCATCCAGATCAGCCTCTTCAAACCAAGGACCAGGCTTACCAAAAAAGACTTTCAGAGAAACCTTACAAGAAGAGAAGGAAAATTCATTCTTGAGTCAATCCCTCCTTGCCATTAATTAGCCAAAGGCTTTCTTAAAGCAGACATCGCATCCCCATCTGGGAAGAGCCAACTTCAATCTCCAAAACTTACATTTTCACCAAATTTCACCAGAGAGATGTTGTTCTGAGGGGTAATCTGCCAGGTGTTTTTCATTAGGAACCCAATGGCACTGGTGAATCTGTCCGGAGTTGGCACAAAGTTGTTGAAGGTGCATTTTGTAAGACAAATAGGTCCATCATAAATCTGAAAGCCTCTGATTGGATAAGTCCTATTAAACATGAGAGATACTTTTTACTCATACACACTTAATGAGCTCAGTACAAAGTCCTGCTAAATACGCTGCACTTTAAACTGCATATGTTAAATATTCATGATTTTAAGGTCACTAAAATAGCTTTTAAATTATAGCAATCATGCTTGTATTCCTCACTGCACGCCAAGCCACACAAATGGTAAATGGCAAAGAATATACGTGAAGACTCCTTAAGTAGTAGCAGTTGTTTTATAGTTTTAGTTGCTGAGAAGGAGCGAGGAAATTTTTACTGTATGTCTATCAAACCCATATAAACCATTCGTGAGAAGACTGAACAAAATGTGTTTGGTGATTTACAAATAGAAAATTGAACTTGTGTAAAAGAGGGGTCACAAAAGATTCAGTAATTAATACTTTTTAAAGAGGATGTGGATCAGCACTTTCCATGTTAGACAGGCAGCTGCAAGAACTAATTGGGACTTTTTGTTGTTGTTGTTCAGTCGCACAGTCGATTCTGACCCTTTGCGACCCCAAAGCAAAAACTTGTATTTGATGCTAAGCTTGAACAAGGGATAAGAAATACTGTGTAATAATTTCTTGACACTAGAACCATCAAATATAAACTCACTGAATCACTAGAATGTTCTGACCTCTATGCACCTGCAGCCCGTAGGCATAACCCTAGATACTGGATGAGACCTCAGGTTGCCAGTGTTCCAGATGATCTTCACATATGAAGATGTGAACACTAACCCCCTTGAGGTCCTGGTGGTTAACCTTAGCACTCCAGCTGGTTTTTTTACTTCAATTAACAGAAGCCCAGGTCAGCACAGCTGTTGATCACGGCTTCTGGGAACTGAAGTTCAAGAACAGATGGAGTGCCAAGGTTAGCTATCACTCATCACTGCCTTGAGGTGAACTCAGAGTGCCTATTAGTTCAAATAGGAGCCTGGCAGAACTTATTGAAAGAACAGTGGTAGCTGGTACATTCACACAATTAAGGGCACTAGATGCTAAGTTGCTACTGAGGTGCATTTTTGCACAGAGGGAAAAATGCACAAGCGCCCCAAACAAAGATGTAACAGATAGTCCAAAAGAGGCCTCACACAAATCTGATGCTACAGATCTGGTAAACAGGGATTCCTGAACTTGGTTAGACCAGTGGTGGCGAACCTATAGCACACATACTAGATGTGGCACGTCATCCCTCTCTATTGGCATGTGCAGTTGTCACCTCAGCATAGAGTTTGCCTCATCCCTCTGCCCAGCAGCCTAATGGGTGCACTTCTTCCTCCCCCCACCCCCAGCAGTTTGCCTGCCCCTCTGCCTAGCAACCCAATAGGGGCGGTTCCTCCTTCCTGCAGGACAGTTTTCCCTGCCCCCCTGCCCAATAGCCCAATGGGAGTGCTTCCTCTCTTCGTCCAGCACAGAGTTCACCCACCTCTCTGCCCAGCAGCCCAATGGGAACGCTTCTTTCCTCCTGCAGCACAGAGTTTGCCCTGTTCCCTACCTAGCAGCCCAATGGGAATGATTCCTCCCTCCCCCAGCACAGTTTTCCCTGCCCATCTGCCCAGTAGCCCAATGGGAGCACTTCCTCCCCCAGCACAGAGTTCGCCTGCTCCTCTGCCCAACAGCCCAATGGGAGTGCTTCCTCCCCATAGCACAGAGTTTACCCCACCCCTCTGTTTGTGCACTTGGTCTCTAAAAGATTCACCACCACTGGGTTAGACTATGTTTTTGCTAAGCTGGTTCTGCATTTCTGTCTTCTAAACTTCTTTGGCTCCTGCTTTACATTTCAAGATTCTGTGCCCTAGAGTGATATCATATTACAGTACTTTAAATTACTGTGGAAGTACCTTGGTGATGGCACTCCAAAGCCTATCACAGCAATACTCAGAAAGGAGGGCTTGTACCAGGTGAAATATGTGTCTTATGTGAATCCTCATTTTAAAACATAAAAATTCATCTCACAGTTCACAGCTGAGATGTACACTGTTTAACTTATGCTGGGTTTACAAAAGTGATAGGGTTCTAGCCTCTGCGTTTCCAAGCAGAAAAATTCAGAGAGATAATTATTGACTCTGGTCACCCAGTATTGAAATGAAATTCTATTTTCAATTTAAAGTAAGGCCTTGACACTGATTCTAAAAATTTGAAACTGTACAAAAATGTTAATAAGCAGCAGCGTTCAATCTTCAATGGAACACAAGAATTACCATCAGACTTCCCACTTGTCCTGAGGGCCAATACAGACAGCCAAACCACCCATACCGGATAATTTTTAAAAATGAAGAAAATTAGTGAAAGGTGCTAATTAATACACTGATTTAGTGCAGCTTTTGGACTGCCCTGTCCTAACGAACCTATCTTATTTCTAGTCTACTAGTCAGGTGGATGTGATCACCCTTGGCCTTGTTGTTCCATAAAATCAGTACGCTCATCACCTCAAAAGAGCTGTCTGAAAACAACTTTAGCACAGATATATACTCTACTACTCTAGGAAACATTTAGGAAGATGGGAGGATGCCTGAGTCAGACTCTTGGTCCCTGTAGGCCAGTACTGTCAGTTATCACCAACAGGATCTATCTAGGAGCTCAGGCACTTCACTACCCTGAAGACAAATAATCTTGTCAAATTTCAGAAGTTAAGAAGGACTGCACCTGGATGGGAGACCCCAGGGAATAAGAAGGAATCCTTTCTGAAACCCTGAAAGTGCTATCAGTGCAGGACTAAATGGACTGTCAGTATAAATCCTCCCCTTATGTTCCAGCAATCCTTAGCTGAATGTGGGACTGCAGTGCTTTCCAGATCAAGCAGTTCATGACATAGCTTGATAGATGAATCACCTGCTACCAGTATCTTAGTGTTGCCAGAACTGAGTCTTTGTTGTTGTTGGTAATAATCCAGTTCATTACAGAGCTTAGGCACTGACGCAAACAACCTACAGCCTCATCTAAATTCAATGCAAAGGAGAGTCAATGTCACTTGCATATTGCCAGCGCATCAGCTCAAAACTTCAGAAGGCCTTTCATACTGATCTTATACAGGATGGGGGATTAAACGGAGTTATATGAACTCTGACGCTGGTGGTGAAATAATAATTTCCTTCCTCAACCCACACATTATTGACTCCATCATCCAAAGTGGGAAAGTAGCCCTGAAATGCAGAAATTTCAACCTCCAAGCCAGTAACATCAAGAGTTCCAGGAGAATCAACTTGAAGTCCCACTGCAACAGACCTAGAAAATGAGTTCTGTTCTTTAAAAAATATGGATGCCAGTTTGTTGATGAAGAGAAAGTTAGAAAGTGATGCATTGCTTTTGGTTTTATACATTCTTTAACATCTTAAACAGTAAGGCTAGCAGCAATGCCATTGGTGCCTCTTTCAAAAAGACTACCACTTCTCCCTCTCTCAAAAAAAAAATAGTTTGCTTAATGCAGCCGGAGAATTCCTACTGAATATCATAATCCAAGAATTGCAAAAGTCAGTACTAGCATCCAGTGGTTTGCTGTCCACAACTTCAGGTCTCAGAAATTGAAAACTGTTCAGTAAAAATTGATCCCGATAGTGTCTAGGACCCTTGAATTACTGGAATTGCATGATCTGTGGAACTGTGATGAGATGGATGCAATCAACCTTACTTTTAAAATGTACTGCACATTTGTTACATTGTGCTATCACAGTTCCCACCATACCACTCCATGACAGTTTGTAATAGGCTTCTCACTAGTTAGAAAACCTCTGCTAGAAGAAGCTGAAAAGATGCAACAGCAGTAGAAAATAATTCTCCTTCTGCTTCCATTCACAACAGAATAGTTATGATAATGAGTTATGAACTGTGTTCTGGTATACTATGCTTACCGGTTTCTAGGCAGAGTACGAGTTTTACTGTTTATTCCTCCAGTCCCCCAGTATTTGTTTTGACCTCCAGAATAGCCATAATTCTTGCTTTCACCAATGAACAGAGAATCCAACAGTTGCTGGCTTGAGCCTTCATCACTTGGGAAGCTCCCATCACTGTATAGAAAAGTCAGAAACTGCTTTCAGCAGATTCTGTACAACCTCCTTGTATTTTGAAAAAGCAAGCAAATTATTCTGCAGTTTTGTGTTACAGCTTCTCTTTGAACATTTATAAACATTTATAAATATTCTCTTTGAACATTTATAAACATTTATAAACACTCAAAAACTAGATCCTAGCATACTAACCTTATGGTGAAGGAATCTAGGTCTGTAGGAACATTGTGCATAATTAGCTCTCACAAAACATTTATTTGCTTTGGCTGTTCCACTCCATCTCATCCAGCATTTTGTAACAAAGTTACCTCACTAGATCGGGGTGCCCAAACTTTTCAGGCCATGGGCCAGTTATGTGGTTCAGGGAACCGGTCACTATTGCTCAGGGGCCAAATCCAGCCCCCAAAACCAATTCATCTAGCCCACGAAGCCCTTGTCGCTCCTCAAAGCGGAAGTAAAACATGCCCGTACAGACACTTCTTACTTCCACTTCCAGGAGCGATGAGGACTTGGCATTAGGGGCTGGATCTGGCCCCCAAGCCATAGTTTGGGTACCCCTGCACTAGATGGATGAGACAAACCCTGTGCAATGAAGAATCGTACTGAGTAACCTTAGACCAGTGTTTCCCAACCACTGGTTTTGGGACTTGAATTCCCAGAAGCCTAAGTCAATTCCCCAAAACACTGATCAGTTAATGTACTTTTGGAACCACTGCCTTAGACCATTCACAATCCCTCGGCCCAACCATCTGCACAGGTTTATTGTGGCAATAAAACTAGGAAGGAGGATTATGTCCATCACTTTGACCTCCTTGTAAGAAAGGTGGAATGTTAATATAATAAATTATAAATAAATAGATACATAAGCTCTCAAACACAGGACTGGTGCCAAAACATTAAAATTAAGATAATATAATACTAACCTGGCAAAGGTTAAACCCACTCCATTGTCAGCAAACCTAGAGGGGGGTTAAAATTTTCCAGAAAGAAATTATTTTTTAATTATTTAAATGTCAGGGAGATGCATAGACACAAACATTGAAATAAACTTATTTAAACTGGTCACCTTCATACAATAATAATAATAATAATAATAATAATAATAATAATAATAATAATAATAATAATAATAATAATAATAATAATAATAATAATAATAATAATAATAATAATAATAATAATAATAATAATAATAATAATAATAATAATAATAATAATAATAATTGAAGAAAAAGCAGCTACAGAACTGTGATATAGACTGGGAACATATTCCAAACTATAACCTCGAAACTGTATCCTCCCACCTCCCGCAACAAAGTGGCTTGCTTAAAGCAAATATTTTTAAGTGTGCTTAGTATAACTCATAGTCTGGCCTCAAGTGCATGGGAAAGCAAATATGTTATTTGGGACAGGGCAGACTTTGCTTTTTTGGACTGCAACTCCCAGAATCCCACTGAACATGGCTATAGCCCTTCTGAGTGTTGGACTATAGTCGATGTCAGCAAATCTGGTTCTCCAGGTGTTCTTGGACTTCAACTACCAGAAGCCCAAGTCAATACACATGCTAATTAGGGCCTCTGGGAATTGGAATCCAAGAACATCTGGAGAACCAAGTTTTCTAACTCATGGACTATGGGAACTAAAGTTTAAAAAAGTAGTATTTCCCTGTGTCTGGGATGAAGGTATATTAGCTGTAGTACAAACATCACATCATAAATCATGATGTTCTAATGACAATAGAATGTAACTCACATAAAAGCTGACTTAATCCCCCATCCTGGTGTTCATCTGAACAGTTAGAGTGGCTACAGATGGAGACACAGACCCTGAACCCCACACACTCCAGCCCTGCTTCTCAATTTCCCACCTTGCAGATGAGTAGAACTGCTCTAAGAAATGTTCTGCTAGATCTGAAGATGTAAAGATAGGGCAACCAGAAGCTGGGGCCAGTGTTCATATGCACATTGTATAGGCTCAACGTCTAAACAGAGCTTAAATTACTTATATCTATATTTCACAAAGCTGTTTTCTTTGTTGTTGTTTTTAAAGCAGTATGAACAATTCTTTTCCAAAACCAAACCTTATCCAGGTGCTTTATTGTCCCATTTAAAATATGCAGGATGTAATATGCTAATTCTGCCTCTTCTATCATCACTTTTCTTATATGAAAAATTACAGTGGGGAGGGTGCAGAATTCCTCCCCAGATGTTTATTTAAACTGCATTTAAAGTGAAGCAGGAATTAATATCCTGATCCTACATGGTTTTCTCTGAACTCAATGCCACCTAATTCCATGTAAGTGGGCACATGTAATACTAAGCATGTACAGTAATACCCTGGATAACGTTATGACTTGGTTCCACAAGTCATGACGTTATCCGATTTTTAGTGTTGTTCGATGAATGCATCGGACAACGCTAAAAAAAAGCCCTGACTTCAGGGACAAACCGCTTTAAAGGCAGCCAGGGAAAGAAAGAGACCCATTTGGGTCTCTTTCTTTTCCTCCCTGCCTTTAAAGCCACCCCCCACGCAGGGCTTGTCAGCCAAGACAAGCCGAGCAGGGGGGGGGCTACAAGGCGTGCCAGCGGGTGCCTCTTCCCCCCACCCTACTGGACCCTTAGCGAGTGCTAAGGGTCCAGTAGGGTGGGGGGAAGAGGTGCCCGCTCTGTGTCCAAAGCCCAGCGGCTTCGGACACAGCCCACAAGGGCTTCGGAAGAAGGCTAGACCAGCCCAACCGAGCTGTGTTCAAAGCCGCTGGGCTTCGAACACAGCACGGAAGGGCTTTGGAAGCCGGCTAGCCCAGCCCCGCCGGGCTGGGCTAGCCTTCTTCCACAGCCAATGCGGGCTGTGTCCTAAGCCCAGCAGCTGTGTCCTAAGCCCAGACGCTGCTAGGCTTCGTCCAGCAATCGCTCCGGCTGAACTAGGGTCGGCAGAAAGGTAGGCACCCGCGTGCCTTTCCCCCGACCCTAGTTCAGTAGCAGCGGTTCATTGCTGGGGGTGGGTGGGTTGGGTAGATGTTCTACCCAATCCACCCCATCCCTGACCATTGCATCAGACAACGCTAGAAGAATCGTTATCCAATGCAAGTTTTTTCCAAAAAACTTGCATCGTTTTCCGATTCTAGCGTTATCCGATGCAATCATTATCAGGGGGATTACTGTACTTAGCTTTTAGAAATAGCTTTGATGGAATTCGAGCAGTTAAAAAAGGCTATTTGGGTACCGTTCTTCCAATTCATGAGTGAAATTCCTATTTAAACTGGCAAAAGTATGGCATTTCATGGAGCAGAACAGGATGGCAATAACATTTTGTGCATCCACTATATTTGCTCTCTTTTTCTCTGCTCAAATTAACACTGCAAAGCTTTACCAACACAATCAGCTCTTGCTGATCTGTTCAAAATAATTATTTACTTTAACAGCATGCAGATTTTTTTTTCTCTTGAGCACTCACCCTGAGTTCTGAATGATGATATCTCCTCCTCTGACCCAAGCCCCATGATCATTGTTTTTATAAGCTATTAACCGGTCTATGACAGCAGCAACTCGGGGCTTCTCAGGATCTGCATCTTGATGGGGTCGAAACCTTGAAAAAGAAGAAAAGGTGAAATGCATCTGTACAGAGGTTTTAAAGTGTTAAAACAACTTCTCAACACAGAGATATAATAGGTCACTTCTAGCAGTAAAAAAAAAAAAGAATGTATCCTACCTTGCATTATTGTCCAAAGAGAGATATTCTCTTTTATCTGCAGCACTTGCATTGGTGGTTTTCACACCTTTATCAATGAATAAACCAGCCTATAAAATGAAAAAAGGGAGAAATTAGTTCTCCCTATAATCAATATTAAGTGTATTCTCTCCTGCATCTGAAGCAGCAGGTGGCAGTTCACAAAGCTTATCACATGCAAAAACACTTGTTAGTCATCAAAGGTGGGCATGCAATACAAGCCTTCTGGCATCTTACTCATAACTAACCACTAACTACCTCTAACAAACATGGCAAATCCTCTGAAACCACCTCCACTAGCATAAACTGTTTATTTATATGGTGCTTTACCAATTAACTGCTTAAAAAGGCTCACCATAGCAAAGAAAGGAAAATGGGCCTCGTAAAATGTATAGTTTTCAACTCAGAAGGCATCAACAAAATTGTAGGTCTTACTACAGACATAAAGGTAAAGGTAATCTTTGTTTGAAAGCCAGTTGTATCTGACTCTAAGGTTCAGTGCTCCTCTGTTTATAGCCAGCGCTGTCTGCATTTGCAGACGTTTCCATGCACATGTGGCTGGCATGACTAGACACCGAAGTGCATAGAACACTGTTTACCTTCCCACCTAAGTGGTACCTATTTATCTACTTGTAATTTCTTGCTTTCGAACTACAGTCAAACCTCGCATAAAGAGTGCCTCGCTTAAAGAGCAACTCGCTTAAAGAGCAGAATTTTCTCTGAATGTTCGCTTCGCTTAACAAATAAAACCTGCCAAAAACTCGCTTAACAAATAAATCGGGGTTCGCAATCCCCCCACAATTGGTCATTTACAATGGTGTTTCCCTTAAAGAGGAAACTCACTTAAAGAGCAATCCCGTGGAACACATTATGCTCTTTAAGCGAAGTACAACTATACTAGCTTGGCAGAAGCTGGGACAGAGATGGACGCTCATTCCATCATACAGGACTCGGGTTTTGAACTCCTGCCCTTCCGCTTCCCAGTCAGCATCTTAACCAGTTGAGCGGCTGCAGTCCCTAACAGACATTAAACATCTCAGCAAAACCGAAGATGTCAGAAGGCAGATGTATTCATACTTTCTTGGACCTAGCCACAAAGCTAATGCACAAAATCTGAAAAATGCAGAACTAACAAATAAAGAGGGCTTTCAAAAACTCTCTTTTGCAGAATTGGGGGCTCAAGTGTCTTTGAGATTCAGAGCAGCCCATGAACATCACTAACAAGACAGTTTATATTCCATCCGTGATATTTTTGGATTTTTTTTTAAAAAAGGATCATGACCACAAACCAAAAACACCTTTCATTCAATGTTAGATTAATTTCTTTGTAAAATTTACATGCCCTGATTCTACTACAGCAGGGGTGCCCAAACAATGGCCTGTGGGCCAGATCTGGCCCCCAATGCCAACTCATCCGGCCCATGATGCCCTTGCTGCTCCTGGAAGCAGAAGTAAAACGCGCCCGTATGGGCGTGTTCTGCTTCCATGAGCGGCAAGGGCATTGTGGGCCAGATGAAGTGGCTTGGGGGCAGATCTAGCCCACGGACCATCGTTTGGGCACCCCTGGTTTAAGTAGAGAAAACTGCAGCCTAAAAATATATCTCATCCTTCTGCAAAACAGATTGCAAGGCACATTTTACTTCCGCTTCCAGTGGGAGGAACCACGTGACTCACCTGCTGAACCACATGACTGGCCCACAGCCCAAAACGTTTGGTCACCCCTGTACTACAGATACAACAACACCAATATTGTATAAAATGGGCCCAAGACTGAAATATCTGATAGACTGTGAGAGAAGAAAATCCTCTGTTCATACCAAGTAATTCACCCAACAATTTCATATATTAGCTATACTAGTCACTGTTAGCCAGACTCTTTTCTCAAAAAGCCATCTAATGAGATGTTACTAAATCAAAAGTGTCTGATGTATTTTTTACTAAAAATTATGACCCAATGACCATGGAAATAATAGGAGAAAGCCAGCCTTTATTGCTTCCATACTCAAAATCTACCTACACAGGTCTTAAATTTATTTATTTATTTAGTTACACTTCTATGCCGCCCTCGTCACGAATGACTCAGGGCGGTGAACAATAGTTAAAAACACAATCAGCAATAAAACCCATTATTATTATTATTATTATTATTATTATTATTATTATTATTATTATTATTATTATTATTATTATTATTATTATTATTATTATTATATTGAATTTCTATACCGCCCTACTTGGCAGAGCCAACTCAGGGTGGTTTACACACATGTATAGTTACAGTCACAACATATCAATAAATCAATAGTCAATATCAAACGAAAATAGTCAATAAATAGTCAATATCAGAATCATAGAACATCAGCACATAAACATCATTACAGTAAAAGCAATTCAATAAACAGTAACAAAAAATTCAATAAACACCCATGATAAAATACCCACCCACCTCTGAAAGTTAGGCTGCACCTCCGAAAGTTAAACTTTAAAGGTTAAAAATTAAAAAGAGATTAAAAGTTAAAATTCACCAATTAAAATTACGAGGGAGAGAGGAGAACAGTCAGATTAGCCAGCTGGCTAGGGTAGCCGACTGACCCGAGACCCACACCTGCCCTGCCAGCCAGGTCTTCACACCCTTTCTAAAGACCTGCAACTCTGTCTGGAGTCACAACTCAGTTGGCAGGAGGTTCCATAGAGCCGGAGCAGACACAGAGAAGGCCCTCCTTCTAGTGCTAGAAAGATGCGCCTCTCTAGCCGATGGCACTACCAGAGCGTCTCTCCAGTCCGCTCTGGACAGATATTCTTGGGGTGACGCAGTCTCTTAAGTATCCCGGCCAATGAAGCCTGCCACCCCTGGTCTGAGTGGATGTGGTCCACTCAACCATACTCTTGAGGACAAGAAAACCAGAAATATGAAGCCTGAGTTATATGATCTCACTTCCCTTCTTACTAATCTTACAAATCTTTATTTGAGGTGACTAGTTTTGAAAGGACATCAAAATGTTGCTGCAAAAAGATTTAAAATCAACTGGAGAGATGACAAAAGCTATTTAAAAATTCCATTGTCATAACAATAAGCAAAATCATAAACTGTCTGTTTTTAAAACATATCATCATAAAGAGATAAAAAAATACAGAGGGGGGGTTTCACTTGTTTAGGTAGTCAGAGATCAACTACAGGTGCAAAAACTACAGGACACCTTAAGGACAATATCTGTCTGTTTGCAACTGATATAAAAACACAATGCATTTTTGAATTAACAATGACAAGAGAAACTATATGGCTCAACAGAATATGCTTATGTTCATTGCTGTTATATTTTTCTTTTCAATTCTAGTTCATAGGAAAGACTTCTGGTTAACATTAATCAGATAGACACATGTCTATTTATTAATTTACAGATTTTTCTAGATGTGCATATAGCCGCAATAGCATGTATCATAGTATAGCTGAAAAAGTAAGTATACAACTGCAATTATACCAATCCTTATTAAGGTGTAAGTTCCAGTGAAACTTCTTTTGGACTAAACATGCACAGCCTATTATGAGTGACTATGCAACTGATGCCTCAGCTATATTCACTAGACCCGGGATTCTCAACCTGTGGCCCACAGCACCATTTCATGTGGACTCCCACCGCTTCCACCACACCAGGAAGTGCCTTGTGGTGGAGGAAGGGCAAAATGGCTGTCCAGCCCCCAAAGCTGTCTGAGGGAGCATGATCCAGCCCCCAGCTTATAAAGGTTGAAAACTCCTGCCCTAGACATATGATACATTATTCTACAATCCTTGAACTTGGTGGTTTACCTTAAAGTTGGAGTGAACCTTATTGTTATAGAAAATTCCAAGAGGAGTAAGTTCAGCTTTGGTTTCTGGAAACAAGCCTTGAGAGGCTCCTGTAGGCACTTTGTGAAATATGTACCATATTCCAGCATCCTTAAAATAAGACAGCAAAAGATTTTTAGTCAGGGATCAGTTTGGATACCAAATTAATGACATTACAGTCAAACCTTGAGATGAGAACGGTTTGACTTAAGAAAAACTTGAGATACATCTGGAAATCTCAGAAAAAAATCAGGTTTGAGATACAAATTTTTAATAGAATTTTTTTCGAGATACAAAATTCAAATGCATCCCTATGCTAAATTTAAGATTTTTAAAAAAGATACAACCAGCCTTGAGGCATGAATTTAATGTTTATATAGACGTTTGACTGCATCAGAATCTCTAAGCCACGAATGTCTCCTCAAGTACCTCTATCAGAGCTAAATTTTTTTTGTTCTGTTCATAAACTATTTGGGCTTTTAGAGATGTGTCAGAGTACAAGAAGCACACAACCCCCCCCCCCACACACACACACACAAATTGCACTAATCTGAAATGAAATAATGCTCTAAACATACATGCATAAATGGGACAAATATTTTAATGATCTATGAAAAAGTCTACCAGTGTGCAAAAGCTGTGAGAGAGGGGAAATCCATTATTAGGGAAGGGAGTGGAACATTTTTAGTTGCCAATACAGTCACTGTATTGTTTCTATGATACAGATACTATTGAAATACAGGATAGAATTCTGGCTGCCATTGTTAAAAACCAAATTTGTACAGTTGGGTAGAAGCTCCCAAAAAAAGGCAACTAAAACAAATGGCTGATCCCTGTATCTTACGGTTGTGGGTTCAAGTAGGTACATGACAGTACAGTCGAACCTTAGTTAACATAATGCATTTTCTGGGACATTTCTTACAGCGAAAATTACTTTAACTGAATTTCCCATAGGAATACACTGAAAACTAAAATACAGTACATTAACTGAAATGTGGTTTCCCATACGAATGCACTGAAAACCAATTAATCTGTTCCGAAAAAAACTCTGTAAACCAAGCCACTATTTTCTATAGATTCTATAGATTTTCTTTTGTTATGCAATTTTTATGTTAACTAAGCCGGTTTCCTTGTGGGGAGACCGAGCCTGCGTGCCCTCACCCCAAGCAAACTGGTGCTCCGACAACCAGTTTCCTTGGGGGGAGACCGGCCGCGGGCGCTCTCACCGCAAGCAAACTAGCGCTGATGCGCAGACCACCCGTTTTCTTGGGTGAAGATTGCACGCACGTGCCTTCAACCTAAGGAAACCAGCCTCCAATGCTCAGACTGCTGGAGAGCCAAGAGCCAAAATCAGAGCCCAGTCCTGCCAACTTTGGGACTTGGCTCGATCCACCTGCCTCTTTGGAAAGGGCAGTGGGGATTCCACGCACAGAATCCCCACTGCCCTTTCCAAAGAGTCAGACGGATTGACCCCCTGTTCACTTTCCTCTTTGGAAAGGGCTTTTTTAAATCGTTGTGCAATCAATGTCTCACACAACGTTAAAAACTGGATAATGCTAAGACTTGTGGAACCAAGCTTTAGCGTTATCTGAGGTATTACTGTTGAATAAAATCATTACAGTAAATACAAATAAAATCATTAAGTACAAATAAAATCAGTTAAAATATACTGAAATACGGATCATTACATCTTCTGGTACCAGCAAAGACACTGAATACGTAAGTCCCAAAGCCTGAAAGTCTCTTCTATGAGGATTGACTTAATTTTTGTGGATAAGGAATACACAAAGATGGAACATCACCAGTGGTGGGGTTCAAAAAAATTTTTACGACCTACTCTGTGGGTATGGTATGGTGGGCGTGGCCAAGGGGAAAGCTGCTACGGAGGACAGAGTGCTGGGAAAGATAGGCTTTTAGCAGGATCTAACAAACCCTTTCTTCCTTATCTTAAAAATTTAAAAATATATACTTTTAAAACACATATTTGCCCATTGTTGTACTTGCCATACCCAATGGAAACTGTTTTTAGTAACTTTCTACTCATCATCCAGTTTTTAATCTGCATCCTTTGATTTCTCTTTCAGAAAGCTCTGGGGACTTCAATTTCCAGAAGCCTAAGTCAGTACATTGGCTGATCAAGGCTTTGAGGAATTGACTTAGGCTTTTGAGAATTGAAGTCCAAAAAACCAAAGGTTGGGAAACACTGCTCTAAGGTCTACTTTATTCTATAGTCTAAAACAAGAAGAAACTCTGGGCAGCTGATTCCTAATATAGCCTCAAAAAAGTGATCAGCTATTAAGGTCATGGAGTTAAAAAAACTTCCATTCTACTGCTTTGTAAGAAACACAGGTACAAATGGACAACAAAATAGGTATAAAATGCTGGAGGTGCAAACAAGAAACGGGGACATATATACACATGTGGCGTGAATGTTCTGCACTGAAAGGATTCTGGGAAGGAATAGAAAAAGAGGTTAGTTATATATTTGAGCAGAAGCTTGAACTGGGTCCAGAATCAGCGCTTTTGACAACTTCAGACAAAATTAACTTGAAGGGAGAAGATAGAGAATTATTATTAATAATGCTGTCAGTGGCTAGACAATGCATTGCAAAAAAGTGGAAAAGTGATTTGAAAGTTAAAATAGAAGAGTGGTACAAAGAGATGTGGCAATTAGCGCTCAATGATAAATTGACCTGGGAGTTGAATATAAGGAAAGGTATTGTTCGGGAAAATAGATTTTGGGGAATTTGGAAAAGATTTGTAAATTATGTTATGGAAGGAAAAGGAGGAGTTAAGCCTGGGCCGGAGCAAGAATACTTTTGGAAGTAAAAAGCTAAAGCTACTCTTGGACACATTATGTATAGCACAGGGTGTCTTGTCTTATAAAATATAGTACTGTTTTTCATATTTGTTTTAATCAAGAAAGTACTAAAAATGTAATAAATCAAATGTGATTAAAAAAAAAAAAAGAAACAAAAAACCCTATTGGCGATGGAAAGAAATAAAAAATAGAAACACAGGTACCCGTTCCAAAACCTATTTGTACACAAAGAAATGCTAGAAAAGCAAAAAGAGATCACTATGCATGTAACACAATTTCTAATATGTATTAAAAATTTCTCAGAGTGGATATTTGGATGCTTGTATATGTGTGACAGACTTGGGCTCTTTGGAAGCTGTAGGTTTAACTATAAAATACAGAAAATATATAAATATTCAACAAAATCCTATTGAATAATTTTTCACTGGCAGAAGCTATTTATGTCATCAGTTGATAGCAGTAAAAATTTAATACAAATTAGTTAAAAACTTCCTCTCCCTCTCTTTAGTTTGCAAGTCTCCCTAGGGTTCTCCTTCACCTTGCTGGATGGAGCTTCAGGATAAGGGGAGGGATCCTTTAAACACCAACAATTGCTATTGGAAGTTCCAGTCCTGGTGGGGCAATCAAGGAGTGATTTTTGGTGATTAAAAGCATGTTCCACTGTCCCCAAGCTAAAAGGGTTCCCCAAGATGAAAAGGATTGCATGATGACTATTAATGTATATAAAATTGTACTGGTATCAGCTGATGACATCATCAGCTTCTGCCAGTGTAAATTTATGACAGCAGGATTTGGGGCATTAAATAAAAACATAAGGACATATCAAAAAGGGAAAAACCAGCATTAAAACTTTTTACTGCATACTTCTGTTTTGTTGGAAAATACTAGTCTATATGCTGCACCAAAAAGCTTACCTGTGATCCTGCAGCAACATTATTTATAAGGTGATTGTTCGGATGAGCAATCCAAAATGTCGAAACAGCCCTGAAATCAATGAATAAGAAACACTGAAATATCACATGTGAGAGGTCTGTAAGATTCTTCAGTCTGATAACAGTGTTTTTATTTAAGCAGCATTATGTTTCTACAATAAGGATATGCTCTCATTACTCTAAACTGCAATGAATAAGCCAGCAATTCATTTTTTGGCAAACAAAGAATATTCTTATCTGGTTTGTATAACAGCACTTGCTTTCTTATAGTAAGGTAAAATTACATACAGTTTGAGTCATCTCTGGGAAATAAAGGATGCATTCAGCTTGATATAAAAGGGAAAGCTTTCTCTATACATTATGAGTATCTGTTTGGAACAAAGAAATATTTTGTTCCCTGAACTATGAATACTGGCTTGGATCCTGAGAACCCATCAGGAATGCTCCCCTCATGGGATTTTTGAGCTGGTGGAGGGGGTGAGGACAATCTTTGCTGATACAACTTTCCACTCCCTGAAGGGAAACTCAGGACCCAAATAATTCAGCCAATTGTAACTACCGTAGTTTTGGATGACAGTAAAACAAACCTACATAAGTGTTCATCTCTGGTCTGCTGAAGCCTCTTTACTTCCACTGGAGTTGACACATGTTTGTTCTTCTGTAATCCAGCTGGCTAATGAACCTTGCCTACTTCTCACTCCAAATATGTATGTAATAAAAGAATGAGAATTCAAATTTCTCTTGCCTAGTATGTGAAGAACGAGGCGTGAGAGAAGAGGGAAGTTCTGAGTGGGATAAAATGTACAAATGAGCCTCCACCTCAAACTCCACTTCCCCCTTGCTCACAGACCTCATGACTCTTATAGGTAGATGTCTCAAGAGAGTTTCAGACCGCAAGGTGTGACAGGGTAAGGTGTATGAATACCATATTCAACATGATACACTAGGTCCAGAAAAGTAACAGTAATTGGTGCAAGGGATATAAGAACAAGTTATAGGACTGGAGACTTAGCCAACCACAGGCTGCATAAGCTGTATTTTGTACTAGTTTAATACACTTTTTTAAAAATACAAGCAGATGTAGATTGAATTATTAGTCTGGCCAACATGCTTACAGTTTATGGAAGAACGGTATGTCCCTGCCAGATGAGACTACAGTTGGCATAGACACACAAGCATAAGCTGAAGAAGAAACCACTTTTGGACACCATTGCCACTCAAGTTAATATTGGATCCAGGAGAACTTCCAAACTGAACACTTTGTCCCATCATTTCGTTTTTCATCATCTCATTTAAGCCACTACTCACATGCAGTCTGTGGCTGATAATGGTTCATAGTTTCCGTAGACACGATCCCTTATGGCTGTGCACATTGTGCTATTTCTGTCTGTTGGAAGAAGTGTGCCTGGCTTAGTGACTAGCCCTAGATTATGAAACAGGATATTTCTCTGTTCAATGCCGTCTTCCATGAAAAAACAATGACCCAGTGTGTCATAGCCAATGGTGTCTTTTATCTGCAGAAAAATAAGTTTGTTACATAATTCTCAAATGGCTATATTAGGACTTGAAAAATGCATTACATTTTACTGAGTTGGCACAATTATAATTGGACAAGACACTTCAGTGTTAGCAACATAAACCAAACAATGAACCATATGAATTATATAACCATAAACAGAACTTCTGAGATGAGCTCAAGCTTCATGTTTGCCAGATCTAACATTAACAGGGTTATCTATAAACAGATCAGTGGTAAACTGAATCTTTGGAAGTTACTAAAAGTTTCTAGCACATAGGTAAAATAAGGTGAAAATATCAAAGCCCAAACTTGATATCATAATCACCAACAAGTCTATAATCATTGATGAACTAATCAGTAGAAAAACATCTGTGACTGGTAGTCCAAATTGTGGTGATGTCTTTTTACATGTATAGCTGGAAATTGATAGACTCAACAAGATATGGTCTACTAAATAAATGGAATTTGCATAAGTTACATATTACGTTCCTACCAATTCAATGGGTCTACTTCAGACAGATCTAAAAACTGGATTCAGGCCAACATTGTTAGTAACCTCCCCTCTCCTCCCACTAAAGAGTTTGCCTGACAGAACTAAGACCTGCTTAAAATACCCAGCCATCCTTTACACTCCTGAAAGCAAAAACAGTTGTCCTCAGTGTAACATTTTAGGGCAATCATGCTGCCAAGGTAATATGTGATCTGGGCAAAATGCCCAGCAAAAATCACTCCAAATAACTGTCTTTATTGTATTTTCAGAACCAGAGAGAGCTTAGGCAAAATCAACTCTCATTCTCTCTTTTTCATGATCAAAGCTCTCAAGGATGACAGAACTATGCGGAGTCCCAATAATAAACCCCACGTACAACCTAGAGATTGGGTGGCTTTATATCTGGAATAGTGTTCAAAGTATGGTAAGAAGATCATAGAATAATTGAGTTGGAAGGGGCCCTCAACATGCTCTGCCGCATCTGCCTGGCAAACGGAGTGAGAGCACGGGCTTCAGAAATAGCAGGTAGGCAGGTGGCCAGGCCCATCCTCCACATCGCTTAACTACTGCTGGTCCGTAGAAAAATTGTTTAGTATGAAACTGGTCCATGGTGTAAAAAAGGTTGGGGACCCGTGGTCTAAACCCATCATTTTCAAACAATTTCACATTACACTTCACTCATTGTTCCTACCAGTAGGCCATTTGTTGCATGGATGCTGACACATCTGGAGAAACAGTGATGAACTGACAAGCCTTCCACATAAGTCCTGTAGTTGTATCCTCCTTTCTCATCCACATCTCCACAACAGTGAAAGTGAACAGGATATGTTCCAGGCACTTGCTGGCCCATATGTTTGAGTTCCACATAGGACAGATGGACCGATGTAAAATTCTTCAAAATCTAAAAGACCACAAAAAGTTAACACAACAGATTGTTCAGTTTACAAACTGAAATACAGTAAAACCTCATATAACACTAAAACCTGGTTCCACAAGTCTTGGTGTTATATGATCTTTAGTGTTATCTGATCCTCTATGGGATCCATAGAGATACATTGTAACCACACAGGCTTTAGCGGTTGTTATCTGAAGCATCCCATAGGATCTTAATGTTATCTGATGCAATTCTTCCCCCCAGATTCCTTAATGTTATGCGATTTTAGTGTTATTCGATACTAATGTTATATGAGGTATTACTGTACTCTACTTTATTTTCAGGTTTCATAGCAACTATTTCAGTGAAATAAAATGCAGCAAAGTTAAAGGTCATCCTAAAAGCTATATGAAATCTAGTTACAATGAAGACCAATAAACAGAACAGATAAATTAAGTCTAAAATTCAATATCCAGCAACCCTAGCTTAAAATGATGTTGGATAGTATGGGTGCTGCCGGTCAAATTTTAAATATAGGTTTAGATTTGGACTTGGTATAACAGTAGCATCACTTGTTCATATAACATATTCAAGAGATAGGAAAAGGTACTTTCTGGAGCACAACTTTATGGATAATCTAGCAAGTACAAAGATAGTCAGGCTGGCTTGGTTTCTCTGGGAAAAGGTCTCCCTTGCTCAAAAGTCAGTTGTGTCTAATTCTAGGGGCCGGTGCTGATTTCTGATTATAGCTAAAGAGTCAGCACTGTCTGCATCTGCTAGAGCACAGAGAACAGTGTTACCTTTCCCACTGAAGCAGTACCTATTTATCTACATGCAATTTCTTACTTTCGAACTGCTAGGTCAGCAGGAGCTGGGACAGGTGACATGAGCCTACTTCATCATGCAGCACTCGGGTCTTGAATTGCTGACCTGGCAACCTTCCAGTTGCCAAGTTCAGCATCTTAACCACTACGCCGCTGCAGTTACGTTCTCTGGGAAGAATAACATTTCCACCTCAGACACACAAAGTGATATTTAAGTGGTGGATATATGAAGTCCAGTGTCACAACACACCCAGCATCACACTCACTGTTATTGCAACCCCATTTTCAACAGACAGAAACAATGTACACACAAATAGTATATATTCAAAAGGATGAAACTCCTATTCACACATTATGTGAGAGGAAGCTATTGCTGTTTTCCCTCATACCTTGATATGTCCTCCAAAGGTATCAAAATTGAAGAACTGGCATTCTTTGCCAGTGTAACAGGACTCTCCCATCTCGCCCTTTATTAAGATGTTCCTGGTAAGAACTCCAACTTCTGCTCTCATATCAACTCCATCAATTATTTCTCCCATGTGATGGAACTGAGGAGTTTCTGTTTAAAAGAAGATCATGTTCAAAGAGAAAACAAACAAAACCATTACATCCTCGGAGAATTCCTTCCGCACATTTCTGGGTCCCTGTCAGGGGCTACCATTTTTTAGTTATGTATAAGATCATTTCATTTTGTTTTGTTTCCAGCATGTGTGAGTGCTGAGATCAAACCAAGGCTTTACAGTCATACCTCGCATAACGGGTTCCATGCACTTGCTCGTTATACGAGTTATTCGTTAAGCTCATCTTCGCCTGCGCTGCATTTGGGAAGGGTACAGGAAAGATCCCAACACCCTTCCAAAATGCCCAGCCTCTGTGCCTCGCGCGTCAGCGGGGTGTTTTGGAAGGGTTTTGGGATCTTTCCTGTACCTTTCCACCCCACCCCCACCCCTACTGACATGTGCGCATTTGCAGGGCGTTTGGGAAGGGTATGGGAAAGATACCAACACCCTTCCCAAATGCCCTGCTGATGCGCAAGGCACACTTTGCGATGGGGGCTTGGGTGGCGGGTTGAATGGACGTGCACCCATTCAACCCGGCACCCAAGCCCTCATCGCACTCTTAGTGCACTCTCTGGGTAGTTCACAAATTAATTAACATTTCGTCCCTAACATGCTGGGTACTCATTTTGCCAGGCTTGGAAAGATGGAAGGCTGAGACAACCTTGAACCCTGGTCAGAATCGAACTCACAACCTTTTGGTTTACCTTACTCATACTGTATTTTACTTTACTCATACTTCTGGAGTAAAGTAAAGCTTTATTTTACTCATACTTTTGGAGTTTTAGTTTACTTGGAAGAGATCTTTTTACACATATATTTACTTGTATCCTGCAATACTTCTGTCATAGATTTGTTTTCCTTTCCTATTCAGTTACATTTTTACTGCTGTTTAAACAATCAGTTCTCTTTTGTGTGAATAAGATTTTAAATCTCTTTCTAAGCAGTTTTTTGGGGGATGTTGCATTCCAGAAAACTACTGTATTATTATAAGTATGTTATAATATTTTTATAAGATTGCATGTTCAGCAGAAATCAGCAGGCTGTGAAATAAGAAATCAGCTTATGCTGCAGCTACTAAATGCTAGCACTGCCCAAAAGGTCAATTATTTTGCCTGAAATTAAGGTTTTACATCTCTTTTAAAGCATAATTTTGCAGGATGTTTCATTCCTTACTCAGCATATTATTTTATGCTTGCTGCGACACTTTGATAAGGTACCTTGTTCAGTGAAAATGAATGCAAAGCAAAGCAGTTACACTTATATACTGCCCCATAGCACTTAGAGCATTCACTGGGTTGTTCACAAATTAATTAACATTTTGTCCCCAACATGCTGGGTACTCATTTTGCCAGCCTTGGAAGG
Organism: Furcifer pardalis; assembly: GCA_030440675.1. Taxonomy (NCBI): domain Eukaryota; kingdom Metazoa; phylum Chordata; class Lepidosauria; order Squamata; family Chamaeleonidae; genus Furcifer; species Furcifer pardalis. Next base: position 38,878,394 of record CP126896.1, read on the forward strand.
ATGGAAGGCTGAGTCAACCTGGAATCCTGGTCGGGATCGAACTCACAACCTTTTAGTTGCAGTTCAGCAGTTTAACCACTGCACCACCAGGGCTCTTCATAGGCCAGATAAGAACATATCAAATCATGTTGCAATAGCATCTAACAGGTAACTTTGCTATCATAAAACAATATTAACCTGAGTTAGTATGCAAATTCTAATAAGCAGCAAGAAGAATATACTATCATTTATCTGAATGCTTAGCAGCTCTAGTGAAATTTATGTTTTGCACCAAAACTGAGCAAAGCTGTACATGTCCGAGAAGTAGGAAAAGATGAAGCTCCTGACAGATTTCTGGAATGCTGAAGGAAACTGGATACTAAATGAATGGAAAGCCAAGGAACTGCTTCCATATGGGAATAATTGTCTTGCCTTTCAATATCTATGTAAGAGTTAGCACACGTTTTCTGCAGATGGTAAAGTCTGAGGACTAAGAGTAAAATTTCACTAGTAAGTGAAGAGGTCTGTATTTCAAGGAGAAGGGTCAGATTATTGTACTGGTAGATGTTTGCCCCAGAGGATACTCAGGATTCATGTGAACTAGAAGGACAGACCTGTAGAAGAGGAAATTTATTTTTCTACACCAGATAATTCTTTAAACATCAGCATTTGCAGATATTCCAACTTTGCCTCTTGAATGAAAAACTAACCAATGAAAAAAGATGTCAGCTTTGGGATTTTCTCTTGCATGGTGTCTTTTTGTAACTAGCAGTGAGCACAAGAGGGTATCCTGCTGACCATCTTGACTGCTCCCACTGCTGCTGTCAACATTCAGACTGCCCTTTGCCATGTAAAGTTTGGCATCATGCTGATAACATCAGCACTTGCAATATAAAGCCATCTCCTGGCACAATTTCCCACATTTGTAAACTGGACAGTTTTTAAATAACTGAATTTTAATACACATAGTCAATCAGATTTAAATTAAATGACATCTGCAACAGCAGTTTCATTTTAGTAAGCATTATGTTGATGCTTCAGATAGTAGCAGATGCTAGATAACTGGATAATGTTTTTAAAATCAGCCTAATAATCATAATTTCATTTCAGAAATTATTCTGGGTTGAAAGGATTTTTGGGGAAGAAACTCTGTTCAGGGGACACCCAAATGAGACTCTTTTCATGTCCCCAAGAGCTAGGACAGAGACAGAGGCTCAATCCGTCATGCAGTACCCGGGTCTCGAATGGCTGACTTGCCAGCCTTCCAGCTAACAAGGCAAGCTTCTTAACCACTGAGCCACCAAAGCCCCTTAGTCAGCCTACTAGCATTAATATTAAGGAGAAGGGCCATAAACATCACAAGCTTCTCACCTGCTTTTCTTTTATTCAACTCTTACCTCTAACTTTGACTTGATATTTGTTACATTCTGGACAGGGAAGGAGGGTGAATTCTTCTGCCTGATACATGGAATAATCGGTGCTTGCAACGACAATCTGGTCTTCAGGTTTCCAAGTACTAACATCTTCAGACAGATCTAGTATCACTCCATCTACTGCTTCAACCTGGAAACCCCACTTTGGAACACCTTAGGCAGACAAATGTACAATTTGTTTTAATTATTCAAAATACAGTAAAACCTCAGATAACACTAAAACCTGGTTCCACAAGTCTTGGTGTTATACGATTTTTAGTGTTATCTGATGCATGTTAAAATCCTATGGGATCCATAGAGATACATTGTAACCACACAGGCTTTAGCGGTTGTTATCTGAAGCATTCCATAGGATCTTAATGTTATCCGATGCAATTCTTCCCCCCAGATTCCTTAATGTTATGTGATTTTAGTGTTATTCGATACTAATGTTATATGAGGTATTACTGTACAGTAAAACACCGGATAATGATTGGATCGGATAACGCTAAAATCGCATAACGTTAAGTAATCTGGAGAGGAGAATTGGATCGAATAACATTAAGGTCCTATGGGATGGATCGGATAACAACCGCTAAAGCCTGTGTGGTTACAATGTATCTCTATGGATACATCCCATAGGATTTTAACATGGATCGGATAATACTAAAAATCGGATAACACCAAGACTTGTGGAACCAAGTTTTAGCGTTATCCGATGTTTTACTGTATATTATTTCTACACTACTTTTACAAATGTTCAGAGTAGTTTACATCCAAACATAAAATACACAACAGTTACTATCCTACTCCAAAATTAGTCAAGCACAACACTAATTACAGCTGTACTAGGTATGAGTAAACTAAAGTGTACTAGATTAGGATTATTTCATGTGACAATTTACTTAGGAAGGAGGGAGCGCAACAGTGTGGCTCTAATACCAAACAAAGAAGTAACATAAGCAGTCACAATCTAACATCCAACTGAATATTGATCAGATTTCTTACAAAATGATCAGCATAGCCACCACCACCACCCATCTGCAGTCACTGAAGAAGAAATCCAAAGGTTAATGCAAAAATGCAGGGAAAACTGATCATGCATCAAGACAGGATCTGCTAATAATCGTAAGTTACTAGAATGTAAAAGTAGGAGATAGGTGGAACCAAATGCTCTGGAGAATTTGGTCTAAGAGTAAAAAAAAGAAGCAAGATAATGGCTAATAAAATTCTGTGAAGCCAACAATTTTATTTATTGCAAATACAGGCATTAGAAATCCCAACAGATGATTGTATACATCGGGGTTCTCAACCTACGGCCCAGGGGCCAGATGTGGCTTGTGACACTATTTTCACGTGGGTACCCACTGCCTCCATAACACTAGGAAGTGCCATGTGCGACACGCAGGCCAAAATGGATGTCCAGCCCCCGAAGCTATATGAGAGAGCATGACCCAGCCCTTGGCTTAAAAGGGTTGAGAACCCTTGGTATACATAGACATCACAAGATGGTTAACACAGGCATGAAACAGATGGAATAGTTTCTTATTCTGTCCTATCTATCAGCACTGTTTTCTCCACAATATTCCAAAATCTGTTTTTCAATGACTGCAATCTTATTTTGTAAAGATGCCGGATATGAAAATCATGCAAAACTACAAAAAAATGGGGGGGGGGGGGTTGTCCAAGATCAGTAGATTGGTCTGTCTCTGCATTTGGCTGTATTTTTATATAAATAAAAAGACTGAAAAAATCTATATTCTTTTCTAATCTTTTTTTTAAAAACTTTGGAACTGATACACCTTCTGACTTCAAACCAGATCATAGAATGCCAAGAACAGGAATAATGAGGCAAAGCTTTAAGGTGAATTTATTGCTAAGCAGTTCCAACTGTGGATAATAGTTAAAAAACTACTTCACTATCTGATTTTTTTTCCTTACCAGCAGCCCATTCGCTGAAAGCTCTCACAGCAAACTTCTGCCCATCCATGGTAAAGAATTCTCTTTCGGCAAGGGCTTTTCCTCCTGTGCTGTGATTTTCATAGTCTCTCACAGATTCATTACAAGATGATTCTCCATCTCCAATCACACTAACTAAAGCCCAGGCTTGCCTGTAAAGAATAAAACCGGTGGTTAATTACAAAGGCCTAGTTACATCACAGGCTTCTACAGGAATGTAGAAGGAATGTGTGTAAGACCATATTAACAACAAATATCTATTTTCTGAATCCCTCTTCATATCTTCCGAATTTCAAGTAAGACTTTATAATTTTTGTGCATGCTATTCCTAACACCCCACATGTTAGAATCATGAGTACAAATTGCTGATTATATTTAAACTTTCCTAAAGATATGTTCCAGGAAAGGAGTATGTAACAGAAAAATCCTCAAGAGATTTTTGGCTGCATGATAGATTTCCCTACTCATTACTGCATGTGAAAAAAGGACAGCAGTAACTGTTCAGAAAGACACATTTATGAAAAGGGAAGGGAATATTAAAAAAAACCTGAATCAACTCATTAATTGTTCGGACATCAGCATTTTTATCTTCTTCTTCTACACTGAAACAGCAGGCATATGCAGGTGCCTTCTGAACAGCAAGAGAAATTGCTGAGAGGGCCAGATTTGTGGAGGGGGACTTACACCCACTGTTGAATTCATTTAATCTTGATTCAGTTCCATTTCCCATCTTGCTATATAAGGAGTGGGAGAGGGAATATAAGTGAGGAATCATTTTACATAAAGGATTATAGACACTATGAATTAGATGTAGTTTCCCAAACTTCAGTTTCTTCACTTCAATTTCCAGAAGCCTAAGTCAATTCCTCAAAGCACTGATCAGCCAATGTACTGACTTAGGCTTCTGGGAATTGAAGTTCAAAAATTGAGGTTTGGGAAATACTGAATTAGAGGATGCAACTCTCAAAAGTGTTTTTTTTTACAAGCATTAAAATAAATTCTTGAGATTAGAGTATTCCACTTTAGATGGGGTGAGAGAAGAGAGGTATAAAGGTATTATACCTTCTTTGTGCATAGGCTAACTTGATAAGAACTTATGATGGAAGAATTAAACTGTACATCTTGGCATTCCCAACAAAACTCTTAAAACTGACTGACAACTAATGATTACAGATCCTGAGGGTTGCTGTGCCTCCATGTCCTAAAGCCTTTCGGATAAGAGACTGCCAGTGGCACAGCTGGACATGCTAGAGGACTGGCATATAGCCTTCACTGTAGACATCCCATAAATTCCTTTTCCAAGGGTCAGAAAGCAAGCCAAGTTCCACCTCTGCACTATTCTCTACAACTCTTCCTTTGAAAACCTACACTGTTCTGATATTACATTCATTCTTTTATCGTTACTCTTGACCTTGCTCCTATTAAATCTAATCTAAGACAGTTCTTGACTTGACAGCATTGACACGCACATAACCTGGCCAAACTGGGAACTTCAATGAAATTGTGCAAAACTAAGCTTAAAAACCCCACAAGCAAATGCTAAAACATGTGGAACATCCTAGCAGTATGTGTGCATGGACACCACCATATTGTAGAAGTACCAAGGGCAGTGGTGGGATGTCAAAAATTTTACTACCCTACCGTGATGTCATCACAGTGTGGGTGGAGCTATCATGACATCATGATGTCATGGGCGGGGCCAAAGAAAAATAAATTAAAAATTACAAAAAAATAAAATAAAAATAAGCACACACACACACACCCCTCAACCCACCCACCCACCTACAACACAAACCCATAAATAAATAAATAAATTAAATAAATAATACATTAAAATACAGCCAGCCACCCATCCCAAACACAAATCAACCAGAGCTTTTAAACCAGAGCTTAAAGCTTATTCTGGCTAATCTTTCTCACACTAGGTTAGATGGAAGGAACTACAGAATGAACTCACCACAAGATGGCTTCATTTTGGCACTTTTCAACAGTTAAAGAAGTTAGGTACTAAGTCTTTGCCTAACCAGTTCTCTTGGATAATATGCCTTAATGTAAATGTAAAACAGATGTATCTCCTTAAGGGTTCTCCAATTGGAACAGCAATTGGAACAGCAGAGGTGTAGCTTATTGATGAGGTAACTCCAAGACTTTGCTTAAAAACCCCAAGCCAGGCTGCCAGGCCTGCTGACCGCCAGGCCTTTTTAGGAACTGTGGTAGTACGTCAATATAGGTAAAGGTATTAAATACACATTAAAATACACACTGACACACCACATCCAAAGGTGAGTCACTTACCCTGGGGACTCACCCCTCCCTCACTCTTTTAAACTTTTAAAATCTTTTTAAACTTTTTAACCTTTTTAAATCTTTTAGATTTTTGTAAATTCAGGGTTTAATTCTTTTTTAATTGACTTTTAAGTAATTTATGAACCTTAAGGTTTTAATTTATGAATTTCTGTAAGCCGCCTAGAGTCAGGTTCGTCTGATTAGGGCGGGATAATAAATCTAAATAAATAAAATAAATAGGGAGCTTCAGGCTAGCAGCTTCTCTTCCTCCTCCCCACTTAGGAGGACAACAAGGAGGCCATGCATACGCGCCAAGCACTGTAGGTGTGCACGCACACCAAGTGCTTGGCGCGCATGCACAGTGGGGGAACCAGTGAAAAGGTAAGCCCTGAAGGTGGTTCCCCCCAAAAGCTGCTACCTGTTCTCCGGGACACTGGGAAAAGTTACTACCGGTTCTGGCAAACTGGTGAGAACCTGTTACATCCCATCACTGACCAAGGGTGAAAGGAAGGTACCGTCTACAAGCAGATTCCATGCTTCCCTTGAAACTTTCCATCCCACAAACTACTTGTATGCCAAAAAGCAGGATAGAAAAGGATGAAACAGTCTGCCACTGCCACCACCACCACCACAAAAGACCTTCTACATTAAACAAACAAACAAACAAACAAACAAACCCAGGACTGACACATATATAAGCTCCAATTAACCATGAAAACTTCCTGGGAGGTGGCAGTAGTAAACCACTCCTTGAACATCTTACCCACCTCAAAAACTTTATCAGGAGTGCCAAAAATCAGAAGAAACGATGATACATAATAACTGTTATATTTTACAGTAGTACCATATTTAGATTATGGGGTTTCCCCCCTCAGTTGGAGGAAAGTGTGAGACTTCCAGTGGGATTTTCTTCTTAATACACTAACTTCTTGCCACAGCTTGGACAACATATTTATAACTCCCAGAACACCTCAGCTATCCTCCTACACCAGGAGTGCCTAATTTTTTTGGGCCACGGACTAGTCACGTGGCTCAGGGGGCTGGCCACTATGGCCTGGGGGCTGGATCTGGCCCCTGACACCAATTCATCTGGCCCATGAAGCCCTCATCGCTCCCGGTAGCAAAATTAAAACGTGCCCGTATGGGCACATTTTACTTCCGCTTCCAGGAGCGATGAGGGCTTTGTGGACCGAATGAATTGGGTGTCAGGGGCCAGATCCGGCTCCTGGGCCATAGTTTGGGCACTCCTGAAAGCTGGAAAGAATAATCACCTCTATGCTAAGAAGACATTTGACAAACAGTGTTTATAGGCATGATAAATGGGAGGAACAAGGGAAGCAACGGACCTGGAGAAGAGAACTGCTGCATTTTCAGACCCCTTCATAAGTACGTACACACACCCTTGCCTTCTTCTCTTCCCACCTAGGTCCAGTTTAATTAATTACCACAGTATGCCAATCACTTGTATAGAGCACAATACCCTTGCGCATTGTCTTCACACTACTTCTGCATCTACATGAAAAAAATTATTGACTACTTTTTAATGATTTCTTCCTTTTTAAAAAAATTGCAGTTTCTGAGTGATATTAATCGAGTGTTGTGCTAATGTTGTGGTAACTCACTCTGGTGCTGTGGATTTGCATAGCTGAAGACCCATGGCTTTCTGAGCAGCAGGGATAGCAACATCCTCTGCCACCCTACTCAGGCCTCTCTGTTTCCTCTGAGCTTAGCTGCAACCTTCATAGCAGCCAGGAAAGGGGTTTTTCCAGGAATAAGATGGTGTGCCAAGCTATCGCTGCTGTAATGCGAAGTATCTGAGAGTCCTGAAAGAGCAAGTAAGAGCCACTGACTTCATAAAAGTCTGGCTTGTTGTCATTTGCGGATATGGACCAATCCAGCTTCCTATGTTTTTGGATTCTCATTAAGAGTTGCCTAATGAGACTGTCATGAAGAGCCCCTGCAATTCAAAATTTACCATGGCAATAATGGAAATGACTTCAAAGCAGTAGAGCTTGTTTTGCCATATTTTTATTACCTTGTTCTTTTACTTCTGATGTGTATGTGAGATTTATTTGAGGGGGGTCAAAAGGAGTATATCCAGTTATCTTCTACAGTCAAACCTCGCATAAAGAGCAACTTGCTTAAAGAGCAGAAATTTCTCTGAATGTTTGCTTCACTTAACAAATAAAACCAACCAAAAACTCGCTTAACAAATACATTCGGGTTCGCAATCCCCCCCCCCACACACACACACACAATTGGTTACTTACAATGGTGTTTCGCTTAATGAGCAAACTCGCTTAAAGAGCAATCCTGTAGAACGCATTATGCTCTTTAAGCGAGGTATAACTGTATTTTCTCTCCATCAAACAAGTTCTCTCCATGCTTGAGAAACAGGTTTTAAATTCACCTATATAGCCATACAGGTTTTAAATTAGCATGCCACCTTCCTGTTTAAAAGTCTGTACTTCTACACAGCAGGGATTCAATGGAGGACACTCAACTGGCTGTGTGACCTCCTGCTGTACTCTTGGGGCATGGCCCTCCTGCTACAAACACAAATTAGAGAGCGCATGTGACCTTTCAAACTTCCCCTGCAATTATATCGTGCACTACTCTGTGGCAGTTCATTGTACCACAAGCACAGGGAGTACTGTACTTTTACTAACACATGACCGCAGAGCAACAATTTTGTATGAAACAAATACAGCTACAGCAGTGCCTTGGATAATAAAGGGGGTCAGGAGACCTTTCCTGATTTATTTCTTCTCAGGAGAAGACACTGCCATAAGACAGCGGCACTGGGAAGCCCCTGTGTTTGTGTAAGCACCTGTATCAGAGCACTTGGAGGAGAAAAGGTGGGAAAGAGCAACAGTAGCTAGAAAACAAAAGATAGAAGGGATCCTTCCTCTGGAATGTAAAGGTCTAAGACAAATGAGTTGAAAGAAATTAGAGAGCAAATAGCTACCGGGAGGGAACAAATTGGCTGGATGTTGAAACTTCTGTATCTTGCAATTTGAGAAAGGTCCTCAACAATGCTCATCTCTATTTACAGCCAAAGAGTCAGCACGCTCTGCATTTGCAGACGTTTCTGTGGACACGTGGATGGCAGGCATGACTCGACACCAAAGTGCACAGAATACTGTTTACCTTCTCACTGAAGTGGCCCCTATTTATCTACTTGCAATTTCTTGCTTTCGAACTGCTAGGCTGACAGGAGCTGGGACAGAGATGGGAGCTCATTCTGTCGTGCAGTACTTGGGTCTCAAACTGCTGACCTACCAATCTTCCAGTCATCAACTTCAACATCTTAACCACTTGAGCCACTGCGGTCCTGATATATATATATATATATATATATATATATATATATATATATATATATATATATATATATATATATATATATATATATATATATATATATATATATATATATATATATATATATATATATATATATATATATATATATATATATATATATATATATATATCAGTTGTTTTCCTTTCACTGGGGCTTCTCTTTATTCTACTAGAGTTTTTTTGTGTTGCTGTTTTCGTCTTCCTTTTGGTCCACGGATATTTTCTAATGAATGCATTTTGTAAATTTGATTTCACTGCCAGAATTATTTATTATTTAAGTTTCTTTTTTGGTGGCAGGGGGAGGGGACAAAGGGATGGTATTTAAAGTGGACTTTAAGTTACACAGTAGGACCTTCCCTGAACACTCCAGAAAAACTACTCAAGAGAGAATTCCTAAATCCTATGGAGCACTTGGAGGGGACGTAAGGGACTTTGTGGAGGAACGCATTTCAAAAATAAGAGTTCTGTTCTGGTGGCACATTGACCCTACAGGATACAAAACCTTACAACTTTCCACATTTTGATTGTTTTTGATCTCAACTGATTTCAGAACTATGAAAGCTTAAAGCATGTTTCATCGTACTCCTTTCACCTCTCATTCCCAAATAAAACAAAACCAAATCAAGACATTTTAGGACATGCTTTCAAGTTTTTCACAGAGAAACGTATTCTGCTACCCATCAATTTTCTACATGCCTTCTGCTTGGCCTAAAATGTCCTCCCTATACCACAGACCACTTTATTCAGTAGGGTCCTCCAGTTATTACAGAATAATAGGAAGAAGTCTGGTAATTGAGTAGGTAAAATGTGAATTTCAGGTAGATATCTAACTCAATCTCTATACAGTATAACCCCATATAATGAATGCCTCTTACAACAATTAAATCGTAAAACGACTAGCCCTAGGTTTTAGTTTCCCCGAACCCAGGCAAGAATTGTTCCAAAATTTTAAAGTAAAAAAGTTAATATGTGATTTGTGAAATGTGTTGCTTCAAATTTACACACAAATACTTTAAAAAGTAGGCTACCAAGCAGTGGTCGTCCAACATTAGTATTACAGTGGTACCTCACTTAAAGAGCATAATGCGTTCCATGGGATTGTTCTTTAAGAGAGTTTGCTCTTTAAGTGAAACACCATTGCAAGTGACCAATTGTGACTTCTGGTGTGTGGGAGGGGGAATTGAGAACCCCAATTTAGTTGTTAAGTGAGTTTTTGGTTGGTTTTAGTTGTTAAGCGAGGTGATCATTCAGAGAAAATTATGTTCTTTAAGTGAGTTAGTCTCTAAGCGAGGTGCTCTTTATGCGAGGTTTTATTGTATTTAAAATGAAAAAAACTTAATGAAAGAAAAAAAACTTAATCTAAGTGTGAATACAAAAGTGCACGGTGCTTAGACAGGAAATGCTGTTTGGATTGTTTTATCGCTATACTGAGGTATACAGAAAGAGACTCCTTGAAGACTGTGGTATTTGTGAACCACAATCAGGCAGTAGCAATCTTGTGCCAGCTAATCTTTTTCATATTAGGTCAGGCAAAAAGAAATACAGAATGAACTCACCAAAAGGTGGCTTCATTTTGTCAGCGACACGTCTGGTCAAGACACGGAAGATTGCTATACTGCCTATCTTTGTTCTGGCAGGGAAGGAATGGGAATCTCAGGATATGGGCCGCAATCCTGGTATCTCACCATTCCAATCTGGCTCTCTGAGATTCTACAAGCAGCCACACTCCTTACCCCCACAACAACACTTGGCATTATTCTATTTTATATATATTTCCCCCATCCCATCTGCTTATATATTAAAATGTTTCTCTTAAGACATAATAATTGGCTAAAAGAGATTCAAGATAAAATACGACTCAATATATTTGGGTCCCACACTTTTGCCTTTAGTCCATTCCTCCACTAGCATTCCCTGTTTCCAGAAAAAATGCTGCAGTTTAATTCAGGAGGTAAAGGTTCCTCCTAGCCTGGAATATACCATTATGTGAACCACGTCAAAGGATTTGTATGTTTTGGCAACCTTAATGTTAAAGTTTCAGTTACAACCCACATTATTACATTCCAAGTTCCAAGGGGTTTAAAATGTAAGCTGTTTTGCTTCTGAATATATGCTGACGGCACTCAATTCAGAAGCAAAACGGCTTAACACACGACATAAAAACTTCCGCAAAAGCCGAGAGCAATAGGCTTGACTTTTGAACATAACTTTCAATATATATTGTAGGCACTATATATAGGGTTCCCAAGCTAAGGCCCGTGGGCCAGATCTGGCCTGTGGTACCATTTCATGTGGGCCCCCACCCCTCCCAGGGCATTCAAGAAACAAAACTGCCACTTCTTTGCAGCTGTAGGGGCAAAATGACCACCCCCATCTTGCAGGCTTGGCAAAATGCCCACCTGGCCTTCGAAGATGACTGAGAGTATATGACATGGCCTCTGGCTTGAAAAGGTTGGGAACCCCTGCTATATGTAAAAAGTACGGTTGTTGTTTTTTACCTGTAACTCAATCCTTTGACGAGTTTACTTCCCAGGAGGTTCTGTATGGTTCTTCTGGTTTCATCCAGGAGGTTTTTAGCAGCTGAATCTCCCACAACAATAGCAACAACATAACCAAAATCTTGAGCTTTTAGAAAATCCTGAAGTTTCCTGCTATCGTTTTGAGATTCATGAGTATCAAACCTCTCCATCGCCAAAACCTGAGCAGTGTCTGGGTCAATGACTCTCACATTGAGGCCTCGGAAAAAATCCTTTTCAAATGTATATGATCCAGAGGCCAACCCTGAAGAATACAGAGTCCTGGACAGAGACGTCCATGCTAGCTTCTGAGATCCATGCAATTCCAGTGTTCCACCAGGGCCCACACCCACAAACTTTTCACCAAATATTGGCACGTAATTACTTTCATCCTTTTTTCCATACAAGATGATAGTTGCTTTGGATTTATAACGACATTTCTCTGCTCCAATATGAAGCGCTCCACCATCCTTTATCAGGATAAAACGAGTTTGCAGTGTAATATTTCTGGATCCTTTTTCAGCATCGCCAAAGACCAGTAATCCTGGAGGTAAACAATACTTTTCAGCAAGCAAACTCTCAAAGAGTTATCTGAGTACATTTTGAAGGAAAACATTTGGACCTTAGATGAAGAATACAAGCTATGATACTTATTACAAAGCTGTGCAAATATCAGTGAATATTAGATTTCAATGTTTGATCCCCAGGACATTTGCAAAGAAAACTCAGCATATCTGAGGCACCGAACAGAGTGTCCTGCTTTTCTTTCCACATGTCTAATCATGTCCTTGAAGTTACCAAACAAATCCTGCTGTGTAAGGCTCCTAAACTGTTGATGACTGAGCAGTCTCCATTTATATTTGATACACTTGGCACAGTAACAGGAAATGTATGAAAAGACTCCAGATGGTAATAAAGTTGAAAACAGACTAGATCAACAATATAACTCAATAATCAAGACCACTAGACAGAAAAGCTATAAGGATCTACAGAATTATTTTAAAGGAGAAAGGAAATGAGTGGAAAGTTTTAAAAGTAACATGGTCACCCTGTTTCTCCTCTGAAAAAGCAAGAGCTGTTATGGTCAGTATGTGAAAAAAGCACCAATATGTTGCCACCATTGTTTTCAGGGGTATATTTTCAGCACTTTCGGGAGCAAGATGGAAACAGATGAAGTTGCTGTCTACTGAAATAAGTTGAAAGGAAATCTGTAGAACAAGATATGACCATTCTTCTAATTTTAGATTTCTGCTAGCAGCCTTACTGCTTAGTGGCTGAAATCCAGTAATAAGTAGCAAACAGACTACTGAATCAATGGAACGTAAGGTAAAGGTCACCCTTGCTCAAAAGCCAGTCATATCCGACTCTAAGGTTCAGTGCTCATCTCTGTTTATAGCCAAAGAGCCAGTGCTATCTGTGTCTGCAGACCTTTCTGTAGACATGTGGCAGGCATGCCTCAACACCGAGTGAACAGAATGCTGTTTACCTTCCCACTGAAGTGGTCCCTATTTATCCACTTGAAATTTCTTGCTTTCGAACTGCTAGGCTGGCAGGAACTGGGACACAGATGGGAGCTCTGTAGTACCCGGGAATCGAACTCTGACCTTCTAGTATTTGAGTTCAGCATCTTTGAGCCACCGCAGTCAATGGAACGTACATAGGTGTTAATCCCCACTGATTCAATGGGCCTAGTTGTAACTTACTACTGGACTTCAGCCAGTTTGTGTATTCTCCCCCTTTGATATTTTGAGACGTTCCATTAGGCACAAAAGAGCTGCGATGTTTTCTCTCTGCTGAACAGGAAATAAAAAGGGAGGAAACTTCCTTTTGGAAAGAACTGATTTCAGATCTCTGGGGAACTCACACTGTTATTCAGTTCTGTCTGTTCCCATTCCATTATCTCTAACACTGGATATAAACAACTCACCAGCTCTTACCATGGGATTTTACTAATGTATATTTATGTCACTTGCCAGGATGACAGTCATTATTTCTTGGAAACTTGTTAATAGGCACAACTACAAAAATACAGATTATATGTGAAGGATGTCATTTTTCCTAATGTGTCAAATGACATTTTCACTAAAAGAAACTGACAGAATGTATTGGAATAGTAGCCATGTTAGTCTGTGGTTCAGGCATATCAGAAAACAAAACAAAATAAACAAAACAAAATAAAAAAACACTGTAGCACTTAAAAGACTAACTGCTATATTTTTATTGTTAGCTTTTGTGGATCAAGTCCACTTCTTCAGACAAGGAGTGAAACTTGGAGGCATGGTTTTTATACACCAAATTCAGGGGTCAAAGGGAGCAGGGTGTGTTCAAGCAAAATGACAGGGGGAAACTCGCATAACGAAAATTTTTTCGCTATGCAAGTCCGACTTGCATAGCGAAAATATTATCTATGCGAGTCAGACTTTCCCTATAGAAAACTCGCATAACGAGCGTTTCTATGGGGAAAACTTGCATAACGAAAAAATTTCGCTATGCTACTTTTTCCCCTAAAAAAGCTTGTTATGTGAGTTTTTCCATAGGAATTTTCGCTATGTGAGTCTGGCTTGCATAGCAAAAACCTCACATAGCGAGCAGCCTCGCAAAACAAATTAAATTTGTTATGCGAGGTATGACTGTACTTTAGTTCAATGAACAATTGTCTTACTGATAGTAACCAAGTGAGATTCTGAAGTACTACATGCCACAAAATTAATTGAACCTTTTTTCTTTCTTTTAATTGGAATATTATAGACAACAAAAATGGATAATATACAACAAATTATCAAATATAATCATCTGACCAATTAACTGCTCTAGCACAAAACTACCATATGTTAAACAATATTGTGAAAGTTACATATCTGTGTGTTTTGAAAAGGTTTTTTTTATTTCATTTATTCTTTGAGCTGAATTCAGCTGTACATTTGACAATTATTAGCATAAAGGCAAAAATTATGTATTTTTTCAAGGCCAAAATAGACTGGAAGGGGGACTTAAATTTAATTCAAGGGACATGTGTGTACTGAATACAGAAACAAAGTAAGGAAGAAAATAGAAACAATGGCAGCTCTGTGCATTTTAGAGGAACTAAATCCTGCTCTGTCCACCCTATAACACAGGTTTTCTCAACATTTTTGTGCTGGGGGCCAGATCATGCTCCCCCAGACAGCTGAGCTCCCACCCGGAAGTAGATGCAAAACACGTCTCATGCATGCACAGAACGCATTTCTGCATTTCTCCGCATGCACATAACACATTTTTCTTCTGCTTCTGGGAGCATCGAGGGCATTAAGGGCCAGATGAAATGGTGTTAGGGGCCAGGACTGGCCCGCAGGCTGTAGGCTGAGAATGCCTGCTATAATACTTATTGCTGGAAGTTTAGTTCTGGTGCCAGAAAGGAGCCAAGGTGGAGCTTCTAAGGAGGCCATGTTTGGCTTTAGTCAGGGATGGCGTACCTTGGCACTCCAGGTCTTCTTGGATTTCAACTACCAGAAGCCCAAGTCAGCACTCCTGCTGATCAGGGCTTCTGGGAATTGAAGTTGAAGTGCCAAGGTTCGCCATCACTGGCCTAAGTTATGTGTGGAGATGTATAACCCTCCCAAGGTAGCTGGTAGTCTCCCATCAGCCAGTACTAGCCAACATGTCCACTGAATATCAAATGAAAACTGATCTCTACACATTTCCCACCTAGGCCTGCCTATACCAAACAGAATCCATGATGGTACTTTACATACCCCCATCCTGTATAACTATAGAGTGCACTGTGGCATCTGTGTTTAGACGAAACAGATCTCCCTGCTGGAGTATAATTTTCTTCTCTTTATCATGTCCAGGATTCCAATCTTTAAGACGAGGATT
The DNA here is from genome assembly GCA_030440675.1 of Furcifer pardalis. NCBI lineage: Eukaryota > Metazoa > Chordata > Lepidosauria > Squamata > Chamaeleonidae > Furcifer > Furcifer pardalis. Next base: position 38,893,767 of record CP126896.1, read on the forward strand.
TTGATCTGGACAGTTCTCTGTAACATAAACACAGTTACAATTGAACTACCAATTTCAAATTCTACAGAGCATGAATAGCAAACACGTATCTCAGAGGCTAGCTATAGTCGCCCAAATAATCCCATTCACCCAGAACAACATTTAATTAAGGTCTACAAAATGTTTTAATCCAGCATGTGAATTAATAATTAACTTGTAGGGGAAAATGTTTTCTTGCTAAACTAGTGATCATTTAAAGAATGTAGAATGTATATGTATATGTAAAATACAACAATGACAAAATACATTTCTTTCCGTGGACCTAGGAGGAGAACAGAGTCTGTGAACACAAAAATTTGGCAGTTCATGCCAAGGACATTTTTGTGTTTAAAATGCTAGGTAGGCTGGACTCGGAAAACTAATTTTCAATCATCAGCAGAAGCCATTTTGCCATTAATGCAGGCACATTTCCAACTGAAACTTCTGTCTTGCTTCTTCAGAATTACAATCAAAATCAAGTAAAATGATCTTCATTTCCAAATCTTTTGACAATCCTGCTCTTCTTCACTCACATTCTAACAACTTCAGTAGTTGTCACTGAGTGGCAATACAGGAGGGGTATTGGCAGAAGCAATTTACCATCTGGCAGAAGCATGAAATCCTTCTGTGACTTTTCTATAGGTAAAGGTCGCCCTTGCTTGAAAGCCAGTCATATCTGATTCTAGGGTTTGGTGCTCATCTGTGTTTACAGCCAAAGAGCCATTGCTGTCTGCAGATGTTTCTGAGGACATGTGGCAGGCATGACTAAACACCAGAGTGCACAGAACATTGTTTACCTTCCCACTGAAGTGGTACCTATTTATCTACTTGCAATTTCTTGCTTTCGAACTGCTAGGTCAGCAGGAGCTGGAACAAAATAGGCGCTCTCTCCATCATGCAGTACTGAGATCTTGACCTGTTGACCTTCCAGTCATCAAGTTCATATCTTACCCACTAAGCCACCACAGTCCTTTGACTTCTCTATAGCTGCCTCTAATTGGTGTTATCCTTACTGTCAGCTCTAGCTATAACACTTGGCTCTTGTTTTAAAATAACTGATGCATTGACCACAAAATACTGCATTTTGCACTTTACAACTGCTTCTGCCCTTCATTTTGATAGATATTTCACCACATAGGAAACATTCTCCAGTTTCCATGCTTTGGTAGATATCAAAACTGTACTAACTCCTTTGGTAAGCCTGCATTTTTTTCTCTGCTCTCCGTCACCCCTTTCCTCAATTTCTTTGATTATATAGTATACACTTTACTTTAGTTTGGTTTAACTGGGAATGTCAAGTTAATGTTGTTTCTGCTTCCCTCTGGAGAGCCTTGCAACTGGTTCTACTTGACTATTAGAAATTGTTTCCTGCTGTTAAACTTATTTGGCTCACACTGCTAAAGGAAAATAGTCCTTTGGATTATTACCTTGGATTGCTCAGCTTTTCTACCCTGCTCTGTAATACACATTACACAATCCTTTGTTTCTTGGTACACGTTTTCTTGAATGCAGTTATACACATTTTCATGTAATGCAAAATTTATCTAACTGCTAAATGCATATTCCATAATAAAATAAACTGGCTATGTTATTTTAAATACTTAACATGCCACTTTTTGCTATAGAAATATCTGATTTCCAGGAACAATCCATGCTTGAGTCTATAAAAAATGTTGAAGTGACAGTCATGTGACACAGTAAAATAATTACTCCTATATATGAGAGGTTATAGTTAGGAACAAATTACAGAATTATATGTACTGTAAGCCAAGAGCAAAACACAATTTCTGACATACAATATGGTTTGGCTCAAGCTTCAAGAAAAAAATACATTTCAATATGCATTTATTACAATAATTCCTGATAAGGTGATATATACCCCCTTTTTAAGTGGAAGGCAATTATTCATATTTTATATCACATCATCATAGATAAAATTCATTTTTTAAACTGTACAAATTTTCTTAAATAATAACAAAACAAAAAATGTAGAGATGTGTGTTATTTCCCCTTTCTTGTACAGTATTACTCACTATAACAACAACAACAACAATAATAATAATTTCATGTGAGAAATTATTCTGGGTTGAAAGGTTTTTTGCTAGAGAAACTCTGCTCAGTGGTCACATGAATGAGGCTCCTTTCATGTCCCTAAGATCTTTTTTCACCGAAGTGGTCCCCATTTATCTACTTGCAATTTCTTGCCTTTGAACTGCTAGGTTGGCAAGAGCTGGAACAGAGAAGGGAGCTCACTTTGTCATACAGTACCCAGGTCTCGAACCGCCGACTTGCCAACTTCCCAGCTAACAAGGCGAGCTTCTTAACCACTGAACCACCGCAGCTCCTTACTCACTACATTACACATCAACAACAGTAACTCACCGTCAGGAGCATATTTTGATGATATCCCCAAAATAATCCCAAGTGCAAGAAAAAATGAAAAGCTAGACACGGCAAAGCAAATGAGTGTATTTTTGTGCCTTTTCTTTCTGCTTGCTTCTGCTTGACGGTGCTGCTCTCCGGCTGAGGAGGCTATTGTTGCATGGGCTTCTTGCCTCATAGAGGTAAATTTGGCTGAAGCTTGGTTCTTTGGAGGGGGCGGAGGACGAAACGGGGCAATTCTCCCGGGAACATATCCAGAAGCTTTGTGGCCGCTGCCATTCTGAGGTTGAAGGAAAGCAGGAGAACTGCCCCTGGGATCAATGGCTTGCATGTTACACAATCACTAGAATAGGAAGAACAAATGAGATTAGATTATTGAAACATGAAAAACAGTGGTACCTCGGTTTACAAATTTGTTATCCGGGATGTTTCATATTGCCACAAAAAAAAAAAAAAAAACACACACACACACAAAACAAACCCCCGTTAACTGAAACGGCCATAGGATTGCATTTCATGGTTTCCCATAGGAATGAATTGAATACAAAAGTTTGTGAACTGAAACTTGGTTTCCCATAGGAATGCATCAAAAACCAAACAATTATTGGTATTTTTTGGAATAGTAGCCGTGTTAGTCTGTGGTTCAGGCATCTCAGAAAACAAAACAAAACAAAATAAACAAAATAAAGTAAAATAAAAATAAAAAACACAGTAGCACTTTAAAGACTAACTGCTATATTTTCACTGTTAGCTTTCGTGGATCAAGTCAGTGAAAATATAGCAGTTAGTCTTTAAAGTGCTACTGTGTTTTTTGTTTTTTATTTTACTTTATTTTGTTTATTTTGTTTTGTTTTGTTTTCTGAGATGCCTTAATTATTGGTAGTAATTATTGAGGAATTTTAGTAATATTGTTTTAGATAGGTGGCCTGCTGCTGTATGTCAGTTGTCAGTACGTTTTTAGTATTATAGTTTCCTTTTATTACTTCTGTCCAGTCTAGCTTAGGATGTGTTTATGCTTTTGTGTTCTTGTTATGCTGGTCATGGACTATAAATAAAATTGATTGGTTGGTTGAAAACCAATTACAGTAATACCTCGGATAACGTTTACCTCGGATAACGCTAAAATCGCTTAACGTTAAGTAATCTGGGGAGGAGAATTGGATCGAATAACGTTAAGGTCCTATGGGATGGATCAGATAACAACTGCTAAAGCCTGTGCGGTTACAATGTATCTCTATGGAGCTTTAACGTTATCCGATACATCCCATAGGATTTTAACATGCATCGGATAACACTAAAAATCGGATAACACCAAGACTTGTGGAACCAAGTCTTAGCATTATCCGAGGTATTACTATACCGGTAATCCATTCCAAACGAATGGTAAACCAGGGCATTATTTTCATTGGATTTTCATTTGTGAACTGAAAATCACGTTAACTGAGGTGTTTGTAAACCGAGGTACCAATGTAGTCACTTTTACATATACTCCATGTGAAGAGGATGTATCCCACCAACATGGTTAGATACTGAGAGATATGCTCTGGTTATAAAACTGAATTTTATATACACAGTGTTTTAATTTGCATATATATATGCAACATATTTTGCTGGCAGTGTAAGATTCAGCCAATAGTCCAGTTGGCTTCTGTACAGTGTGAGGGAGGACCAACACTTTGACCTATATGTCAGGCAGTAATATATCACTGACCAGCCTGGATAGAGATACCACTTAATAAATATATCAGAAAGTAAACAAACAAACAGGCAAGCAAACAAGACAAAAATGTTGTGAAACTTTAAAAACTAAAAAGTGGAAGGGGGGGAGATAATTATCAGGACAGTGGACCCCTGGCTGTGCCTCTCCCATAAAGCTTCCTCAATTAACCCACTAGCAGATGTGTAATGTGAGAATATTTATTTTGCAAAAAAAGAACCTAACTCCTCAAGCTGACTTCCATCAGAGATTTACCACTGTAAATACGGTAGCCAAACTGCTTGCATGTTATTGCTGGTTGTAAATAACTCACTGATTTGCATATCCATCTCTTGAACCAATCAACTTTGCCCAGCAATCTGGGCCATTATACCAGATATGTATAAAAGTATACCATAATATCCACTCTTATGTCTGATGAAGTGGACTTGATCCATGAAAGCTAACATTAAAATACAGTTGAAATGTTTGAAGGGGTAGCTGTTTTAGTCTGTGCAAGCATATCTGAGAGTAAATAAAACAGAACAGCAAAAAAAGACTAAAAATGTTGTGGCACCTTAAAGACTAACTCCTGTATTTCACTATGAGCTTTCATGGACCAAGTCCACTTTATCAGTAATACAGGAGTTAGTCTTTAAGGTTCCACAGTGTTTGTTTGTTTTTTGTGTCTTTTTGTTTTGCTTTGTTTACTTTCTGATATGCTTGAACAGACTAACACAGCTACCACTTCAAAATCTCTTAATAAATAAATGTCTTTGGACAACAGTCAAATTTCCTGATTACAGGGTCAGGTTATTAAATTTCACTGGGCAATGAAATTGACGCCAGATAAAGGTATGACCTAACCCACTTGAATCCATCTTGATGGAGGGCAGCCCCTTCATCAATACTGGTTTGGGGCTGATGAGGACTTTGTGTGCCAAAAGGGCTCAGGATCAGAAAGTAACTCGCTGAACTGGATCAGTGGTACGTGTGTGTGTGTGTCACACTGTGATGTGGAAGGCAGATGAAATGCCACAGCATTATATTTGCAGGACAGTATTCATGGCTGATAACCATGATGATCGCCAATATTTGGATACAGCACAACAAGAAGAATCAGACTGGGTGAAGAATGGTGTGGCCTTGCACCGTTATGGTAGTCATGAAGGCCATCCTGGATTACCCCAAAAAGACCTGGCCAAAGGGGCTCGGTTGAAGTTATAACAGGCCCAGCAAGCCGGAAATAGATAACCCACTGCTAAAAATCTACAAAATAGATGTAAACAGACTGAATAAACCAGAAATGACCACAACAATGTTAAACGACCAAGAGACAGAACAACAAAATATAATAAAAACAGAAGTGTAGACATAATGGATAGAAGATTGATTAAGATAATGGGTCTAGCAGTTCAATGTTTCCCAACTTTTGGTGTTTGGACTTCAATTCCCAGAAGCCTAAGTCAATTCCCCAAAGCAATGATCAGCCAATGTACTGATTTGGTTTTCTGGAAAGTGAAGTCCCCCTGTGGGGCTTGGGGCCCACATTGGGAACCAATGGATTGACACAAGATGCAAAGGACATGGGAGTAAGAAAGTCCATAAAGGATACTTGCTTACGTACTCAGGAGGGGTCGCAGAAAGAATGGAGTAGGCTTCTTGGTACATCCAGACATAGCAAAATGCATACTGCATAGTAACAACAATTTGGACAGAATAATACTGAAAATCAAGAGAGGAGAACAAATGGAAATGTACGTACAAATATATGTCCCATGTAATGGCAACTACACAGAAGAATAAAAGGATGTTTTTTGGATGAACTATCTGAGGTGCTAGAGGAAGTGGAAATAAATAGCATACTCTATGACTATGTAATGAAAGATTACTAACAGAAGAGAGTGCAGTACGAACAGTTCATTGGCCCACATGCTGCTGATAACAATGAAAGAAATGAGAACAGGCAAAGGATACTAGAATTATGGAACCAACATCAGCTCTTTGTTACCAACACTTTTTTCAAACATTGAGATTCACAACATTATACATGTTACAGATGGAATAATAACACATCAAAAGCCAGACTGATTACATATTAACAAGAGTTAAAAGAAAATTCAGAATACTCAATGTAAAAACAATTCCCAACATATGACACTGATCATAAAATTGTGGAGTGAACAGCAAGAAAAATGATAAACCCAATACAGTATAGCAAAACTCAAAAAAAGAGAAATAGCAGAACGATTCCAAAAAAAGTGGAGGCAACAGACGTTTCTGTAGTCATGTGGCAGGCATGACTAGACTCCAGAGCGCATGGAACACTGTTTACCTTCCCACAGAAGTGGTTCCTATTTATCTATTTGCAATTTTTTGCTTTCAAACTGTTTTGTTGGTACTGTATGGTGGTGCAAAGAGGTCAAAGAACCAGTAAGGCCAGGGGTGTGTGTGTTATATAAATGTTGGATAAACTAAAGTAGGGAAGAAGACTATATAAACTAAAGATTGAAATGTATAAATACCAACAGGTTGGAAAACACTGATCTAATTTATATCAAAAAGATAGAAGAAATAAATCACTAGTAGGAAATAAGATACCGAGTGTGAGAAGGAAGAGCTGTGCAGTCGTGGGGCTCAAAGTTTTTTCTACCTACTCTGTGGGCAAGGGATGGTGGGCATGGCCAGGGGGGAAGCCCTGTGTTATTTCAAAACTTGGGTGTGCAGGGCCAGCCAGAATTTCTGCTGCCGGTTCTGACGAACTGGGGCAAACCTGCTGAATCCCACCACTGGAGGTGTGAAGTGTTGTGTGGGTACCTCCTGCAGATTGCACAAGTTCCATTGGAAGAAAGCCAGGGGACGCTAATGCCCCTCCAGGGAACAAACCTTTCAACAGGCTGACGCAGATGAAGCCCATGAATGAGAGGCAGCAAAGCCAAGCCATTGAGACACAGATAATGGAACAGGAAAAAGCAGGCAGGGAGGAGAATGGAGGGTTGTCAAAAACAGATGACGAAGGAGAGAGGTGTGGGAAGATGTTGATAATATCTGGGGAACATTTTGCATCAATGAAAGTCAGCAGAACAATTGAGGATGTTAACCCCTTCTTTCTTAAGACAGCTCCTATTCTAGTTCAAGCACAGAACATGAAAGGTGAGAAGAGGTCTCGCTAGAGAAGTTCTTCTTCTTGTGCTGTATCTGGTTCCAACTACTGATGATCAACATGGTGACCAGCCATAAAGATTGTCCTGGGAGGAAATATAATGTGGCGTCATGGTTGGCAGAGAAGTCAGGTTCATGACAGGCAGGTCAGGGTCTAGGCAGGCAGTTGAGCAGGATGTTGGTCTTCAGATGAGAGTTGTACTGATGCCAGCAGGCTGCAACAAGATTGCTTATACAGTAAGCCTCCCAGCTAATTGGTATCAGCTGGGAGTCTTCTTTGGTATTTCACTCTAGCTGGTCTGCATCTCAAGTGTAGCTCCATTCCTGACCTCTCCCTGATTGAGGGCTGATTGCTGTCAGAGCCAGACTCCTGATCTGACAGGTCAGCTGCCAGGGGAAACAGACTTGGGCCAGGCATAGGCTGAGATCCCTGGCTCAGGACAGCCTCAGGCTCCAGTATAGGCAGAACTGGGCTGGGCATAGGGAGTGCCCCCTGATTCAGGACATCCTCAGAGTACGACGAGGGCTGGATCACAACTACTACTGAGTTTAACAAAGCCCTCTAAGATGGTGGGGAAAGGAGCTGTTGGTGTTGATGCTGCAACCCTAATAAAAGTTTTGAACAAGCAGGGAAAATCTGGATCCACAGTTTGTCTCAGGCAATCCTGGCCCTGCCTGCTCTCTCACAAGAAAGACCCATTAGACCCTGACAGGGACCAAAAAAAGGTGTGGCAGGCATGGATAACGGACAAGCTGTTTGCAAATTGCCTGTATGCCATGTGGTCATTGGAAAAAGGAACAAGCCAGCTGGTCCGGCAAAGTGGACCAAAGCAAAGGACAAAGCTCCATGTGCCTGCACCTTTATTTTGCTTCCAAAGATGGTTGTGTAACCTGGCTCACAATTTTTCACCTTGTCAACAAATGTAATATATTCTGAAGTACAAGTTTTTGTCCTATGCAGAATGAATCCACTAAAAGGTGGGTTCATTTTGGCAGTTTCACATCTGGCTTAGACATGGAAGAAGGCTGTTTTCTCAAAGATCTTTCCAAGAACAAACCACAGGAAATGTCTCTTCAACTGGATACTTTAATCTCTCTTTTACAATTTATCTCAAAGTGGCTTGCTCAGTAAAGGTCTTGCCTAGCACCTACTACTTTACACACTTTTTGCACCAATAATATGCTCCAAGGGAATTTAGTTTGCTGTGATCTTTTAAAAACAAGTGTTAAATATTGTATTATCTTTTTTTTTTACTCATTCATGATACAACTGGCATTATGCCATGCAATAATTCTTACACCCAGGATATAAATGGTTTAAGTAAAAATATGTAAATCTATGTAAAACCATATGCATATGGGGATTTAAGTCCTTTAACAACAAGGTTTACGTCATATCGATAACAAAGAATAGTAAAAATTATCAGCAAAACACTTGAGTCAGATACCACCAACAGAGAGCTCTATTATTATTCAGAATAGTCAATCACTCAGCCTGAGCAATAAGGATATCAGAAAATAGCAAAAATCCTGTTGCTTAGTTAGATATCATATGAAAGTAGGCCCACTAAATCAACCCAGATGTGTATATCAATTCCTCTGTAAATTCCATTGATTTAAATAGACCTATTCGAACTATGACTTTAGTATAGTACGTCACAGAGTAGGCCCACTTGAACCAATAGAACATACCATATATACTCGAGTATAAGCTGAGTTTTTAGTCCCAAAAATGAGCCCCCAATGGGGGGCACGGCTTATACTCAGGCCAATGACCACGAGGGTCCCAAGAATCCACTGGACTGAGATGTGCCAACAATTTAATTAATTTTACTACATTCTGGTTTATTATTATTATTGTAACTAACTAGGAGCTGCTGCATTTCCCACCCTTGGCTTATCCTCAGGTCAACCTATTTTCCTGTTTTTTCAGGCAGTAGTGGGCATCAGCAGGTTCGCACCAGTTCGCCAGAACTGGTAGCAGAAATTCCAGCTGGGCCTGCCCATCCAAGTTTTGAAATAAAGTAGTCCTAATTCAGGTGCAACACAGGGCTTTCCCCCTGGCCATGCCCATCATACCACGCCCACAGTGTGGTAATTTTTTGGGGGGCCCACCACTGTTTTCAGGTCAAAATTAGGGTCAGCTTATACAGTATATACAGTATTGAGGAACTGATGCAGTGATGGGATGTCACCGGTTCTAGACGGATCTCTGGAACCGGTAAGATGAATCCCGGAGGGTTCTCCGTGAGGGGAAGTCCACTTTTGGGGCGTCCGGTTCCGGACGCCTGACCGAAAGGAAAAAAAAATTAAAATCAGAGATAAAATGGCTCCAATTGACTGCGCATGCGCAGAAACTCAATCTGACGCATTGCGCATGCGTCAAATTGAGTTTCTGGACATGCGCAGTCAATTGGAGCCAAATGGATCCAATTTAAAAAAAAAAAAATCTTCCGAAGCTGGAGCCGCCTCTTTTTAGAGTGGCTCCGGCAGCAGCGGCGGCAGCCCTAAGAGAAGGGCACCTCCCCTAGCCGGCCACCGAGCTCCCACGGGGACATTGGTGCCTGGCCGCGCCGTCCGCCTGCGCCGTGCCGCCCGCGCCGTCCGCCTGCGCCGCGCCGCCCGTGCCGTCCGCCTGCGCCGCGCCGCCCGTGCCGTCCGCCTGCGCCGCGCCGCCCGCCCGCGCCGTCCTAGGGACTTGGGCCCGAGAAACCCCCATGCCCGAGGAAGCTGCCGGCGGCCGGCGGAAGATGATGCGGCGGTGGCGAGCCCCGCCGCGCTTACCCAGGGCATGGGGGTTTGTCCGGCCCAAGTCCCTAGGACGGCGCAGCGTGGGCGGACGGCGCGGGCAGGCAACAACGTGCCCGTGGGAGTTCGGTGGCCAGGCAGGGGCTGCAGGCGGCTGTGGCGGCCGTGGCAGTCAGGGGCAGCGTGCCTTGCCGGGTGGCCCCGGGCCACATGAAGGTTCGTCAGTGCCAAGGAAGGTAAGTGAGGCTTTTATATTTAGGGTGGGTGGGTGATTTATTTGTGTTTTCGGTGGGTGGTTGTACTTTAATTTAAATTTTATTTTATTTATTTCTTTATTTTATTTCTTTAAGTTATATACGGGTCTGTGTGCATGTTTATTTATTTATTTTTTATTTTTGGCCTTGCCCACAACGTCATGACGTCATGACGTTGGCTCCGCCCATGACGTCATGACGTCATGACATTGGCCACGCCCATGACGTCCGTGACGTCATGGCGTGGTATTAGAATTTTTGACATCCCATCACTGAACTGATTCACTAAATTCCCATTAATTCAACAGGCCTATCCTAGTACAATTTATTGTTTATTTTATTCATTTATGCTAAACAACATGATTTTGGTCAAGAGGTGTTGAGTCAGGGAGAAAAAAATTCTAATACTGCTACTCATCTGATCTTTTGGCAGCTAAAATTTAACCTCTGATCTGGCTGATCTAGATATTACATATTCATTCAAATCCATTAAGAAACACTGCAACTTTGCAAAAGCCCCTTCCAACCCAACAAAGGAATATTCCACAGTATCTCATTCTGTGTTTCAAGTGAACAAAAAAAAAGAGAACACTGTATCAATTCTTTAAAAACATTTTGTTTTATAACATAAATAAGGGGGCTGCATAATGGAAAAACTATGCTGGATTCCTCCCTTGTGCCAACTCTAGAAATTTCACTGCCACTAATGCAACAGACCTTGTGCTAGTGCAATGACAGCTGAATCCAGCCTTACACACATTCCTCTTCTTCTTGTGCCATATCCGGATCCAAATATAGGCAATCATCATGGCGATCAGCCATGAAGTCTGTCCTGTGAATATAATGCTGTGGCCTTTCATCTGCCTTCTGCATTGCAGCATGATCCCCTTACCACTGATCCAGTTCCATAAGTCACTTTTTGGTCCTGAGCCCTTTTGGGACGTAAACTCTTCTTCAGCCCCAGGCCAGTATTGATGAAGCTGCTACCCTCCATCAAGACAGATTCAAGTGGAATTTAATCACCCTTCTTTGCGGACTTCACCAAAGTGCTAGTCTTCAGGGTTGTCAGGTTAGTTAACCTCCAGGATAACCTGGCCAGACACCATTACGCACATTACATCCTAAATATACAAAGAACTACAAAAACATACTCAGTCTATCCACTTACAGAGGGAAGAATCCCTCAAGTGGGATTTCACAGGCAGCAAAGTACAGAGTGGCTTTTCACTGGTTCCTCTGGAGGCTTCTTAGACCCTCGGAAATCTGGTCCAAAAAGACAAGAGAACAGTAGGTAACCTGCACAGGGACCTACACCACTCCACTCCAGCCACACCTTATGAACTAGAAGAATCTGTTTTTGGACACTGGTTTAAGATTCAAGGGCCTAGCCAAATTACTACTCTTAGCCAGAGGAGATCCACTGAATCCAAGTAATTTACAAGACTGTTGGTTTACCACAGTTTGTTTGCATGCATTTTTGAAGTTAAAAAAATATTGACAAAAGCCATATTCTTTTAGACACCTCATTATGATACCACATTCACATTGTTCATGATAAAGATAGCTAGAACACACTGAATTTCAGAGAAATTTGTATTCCATATAGTAAGCACCACAGTTCTGCATCAAACGACTGGGGCAACTCTCTGAAACATTCAACATCTCTCAAGTAACACCATGAAAAAAAGTATTTCAGCGACTTTATTAAGGACCGACGCCACTGCAGGCTTCTGAGTGAACCAACAAAGCACATACACATAGAAGCAACTGTCCTTTAAAACTAGCCTTAGGCTAATAATCTTAATTATTAGTTTGCTGGTCTCACCCACAGCTCTCTCATTTATTGGTTTTACACAATCTAATTCAATATAAGCATTATACAGAACATATTACTCTGACACTGTAAAACTCATTTCTTCCTTATTACGACCAGTAACCATTCTCCAGAGTGGATTGTATAAACATTAGGTCAATGGCACTGAAGTTTCCAAACTTTCATGTTACATTTGAGTGTCATAGTACTTTGCCCTGGGAAAAGACCTCCACTGTATTAATTTTCCTTTTACTACTCTATAAATATAAGGCTTAGAACGGGGTACACAGAAAGATCCTCCTCAAAGATTGTGGTATTTTTGAACCACAATCAGGCATACCTTGGTAATGGCAACCTTGTGTTGCTGGCTAATCTTTCTCACACTGGTTCAGGCATAGGGAACTGCAGAATGAACTCACCACAAGGTGGCTTTATTTTGTTAGTTTCACGTCTGGCCTAGACAGGGAGGAAGAAGGCTTAGAACATCTTCTCCAAATCATTACAATTCAATGTTTCTTCAAAGAATCAATAAAACCATCATACTGCATTGTGTTTGACTTCAGCAAGGATCCAAATGCCAAAAAAACTGAGCATGCAGTCTTGGCATAAATAAAGACTAATGACTTCTGCACTTACTACTAAGTGAAGAATTCAAGGCACCGTTAACAGGATTTTGAAGCTAGACTTATCATCATGACTCATGTGGAGTAGCACATACCCCTACAGACATTCTTACAGTCTTACTGATGGGGAGAAATTACGGCTGCATCATCCAGCTCTAATCTTGGGAGACCAAATTCCAAACATGGTCAGAATGTCTTAAAGCAACAGTATTTTGGGAGGGTGTCTGCAGGCTGTCTAGAGAAGCAAGAGGGCCCTGGCTTGCTCCTGTGGCCTTTTTAATTATTAACAGTGCTAGGTAAAGGTCTCCCTTGCGCGAAAACCAGTCGTATCCAACTCTAGGATCCAGTGCTCATCTCTGTATACAGCCAAAGAGCCATTTGCTGTCTCCATCTGCAGATGTTTCTGTGGTGATGTGGCAAGCATGAGCAGGCACCGGAGTGCACAGAACACTATTTACCTTCCCACCAAAGCGAAATCTATTTATCTACAGTATTTGCAATTTTTGCTTTCAAACGATGAGGTTGGCAGGACAGAAATGGGAGCTCACTCAAACTGCAGACCTGTCAACCTTCCAGTCATCAAGTTGTATCTTAACCACTAAGCCACCACAGTCCCATTAACAGTGTTAGAGTGTATTATTTTTACATGTGCAAGGTCTCAAATCCAATCCCCAGCACCTCCTCAAAGAAAAGGTCCTGTCCAAAGTTGAGAAGCATAGTCAGCTGATAACTGGGCAGAGGATAGTAGGTAAAGGTAAAGGTTGTTCTTGCTTGAAAGCTAGTTGTATCGAACTCTAGGGTTCAGGAACAATATGCCCTCCCCATGCTCATCCCATAAACCACCTCCTAGTGAGCTGTTGATGTTAGTGGACACCAGAGATGCAGAAACCATGACCATCCAGACACCCCAGCTGGCTTAGCCACTTCAAGGACAGTAGTAATCCAACCAAATCTGAATGACCACAAGGTCTCTAAATAAAAATTATGTGGCAAACTCTTTCAGGGTTTTCCAGATTGAGTGTATTGAGGTTTACCATTCCCTTCTTCTGGGGAGTGTGTAAGTCGCTCAAGTCTACACAGGCGAGTTCTTCTCACTAGGAGGTACAGTAAGAAGATGAACTTCTGACCCACTGCTCCAATTCATTGAGCTCTCTGGTCTACAAGCTCTCTAAACCTACAGTAAACATTACTGCGCAAGGACCAAAGTATGCAATCCAAAAATTCTCCATGCATTGTCCATGGTCTGAATACTTGCATTCTGGCATTCCTCTACTCAATGATACTTCTAGCATCAGGAAATGTGCACTTTGGGGCACTGGATGTGTCAATTAATAGATTACTCAAGATTGAGCTAATCTGGGCAAAGGGATATATACCAAGGCAGGGGTTCCCAAACTATGGCCTGTGGGCCAAACCCAGCCCACGACACCATTCCAACTAGCCTGTCAACATCTCCCCCTGCACCCAGAAGTAGAAGCGGGTGTGTTTACATCAGCTGTAAAATACACCTGTGCATGTGCAAAAGCACCCGCAGCTGACATAAATGTGGAAGTGGGCGCATTAATATCTGAAGTAAACATGCCCGCTTCTGCTTCTGGGGGCATGGTCTGTCCCACTCAGCTGTTCTGGGCGTGTGGTCAGACCCATGGTGCAAAAAGGTTGACCACCCCTGTACTAAAGTTATATAGTAAGCATTAGTGCACTTCTTCCTGGTGGGGAGAATTCACATGTTCCAATCACATCTGAGTAATAAGTTAAATTAAGGTTTAAATAAATTTAATTAAATCAAATCCACTCTATTTTGAATCTCCTTCTTGGATGCAAACATTAATGCAGTGAAAGCATTTTTGTGTGACAGTAAAGCTGAGAGCAATGTTGTCAGACTCCATTACTAGCCTGGACTCCTAACAAAGTCATCCAAAGCAGAAGGATCACAGCAGAGACATCAGACTAAGATGCATCAACTCTCTTCAAGGTAGCTACTGGGCAACGGTGGTAGCTGAAGGTGACACTGGTGGTGGAGGCAATGGAGGTGACACAGGTAACTAAACTTTTGTTAGTATTGCGCAGAAGATAGCATTGGTAAACCCCTGCTAAGCTTACTTTACCATGAAAACCCAATGGCAAAACACTTCACTATGAAAAAAGTGATAGTGTTGGAAGATGAGACTCCCAGGATAGAAGCAACCAGCTAAAAGGAAACAGCAAAGGACAAATATGAATAGTGCTGTCTAAAGGTCAATTTGTGGCTGACATGCACAGAAGTTACAGAGACGGGAGTGATAGGAAAGTTAAATGCAATCAGAATTTGAAACATGAAAAGCATAAATCAAGGTAAACTGGAGACCCTAAAGCAAGAAATGTAATGTATAAACATTGCAGTGGTTGGTGTCAGTGAATTAAAGTGGACTAAAAGAGGATATTTTCAGTCTGACAACAACGCGTTCTACTGTGAAAACGACAAGCCTAGAAGAAATGAAGTTACTGTACTCTAATTCTGAGTCAAAATGCAGCACAGGCAGTGAGGAGCTATAATAAGATACAGTATGGCCAATAATACCAATCAGCCTTTGTGCATTGTAAAAGCTATCAACATAACCATAATTCAAGTCTATGTTCCAACTGCTGATGCTAAAAATTATGAAATTGAAAGCTTTTATGCAACCTATCAAGAGGAAATTGATCACACACCAAAACAAGATATGCTTATAACTACAGGTGACTGGAATGTAAAAGTAGGAAACAAAGCAGAGCCAAAGTTGACAAAAAAAAATTGACCTGGAGAGCAGAAATGAAACAAGAGAATGACTAATAGAATTTTGCAAAGCTAGCAATTATTTTATTGCAAACAAATGCTCAAAACAACCCAACAGACAAATGTAAATGTGAACATCACCATAGTGGGAATAGAAATCAAATATATTACATAACTGGAAGCAAGAGATGGAGCAGCTGTATTCTCTCTGCCAAAATAACAAGACCAGGAAAGGATTATGGTACTGATCACAAACTGATCCAACGCTAGAATAAAGCTGGAAAAAGAACACTAGAAGAATCACAGTTCCAAAACATATTTCCTGATTAATTTAAAGTTCACATAAGGAACAGATTTGCATTACTAAACTCTATTGACCATGGACCAGACAAATTATGGGTTGAAACTAGAAATGTTATTAGGAAATAATGCAAAAAGATAATTCCAATAGAAAAAAAGGGGGAATCTAAAGCAGGGGTTCTCAAGGTTTTCAGGTTGCAGGCCTGACCACAACTCCTGGAAAGCTGATCGGGCCTGTCACGTGGTTCCTCCCACCCGGAAGCGGAAGTAAAATGCATGCCACTGCATGGTGCACATTTTACTTCTGCTTCCGGGAGCGGCGAGGGCCCAGGCCCCCCGATGAATTGGCTTTGGGGGCCAGGTCTGACCCACGGGCTGGAGGTTGTGAATGCCTGATCTAAAGGGATGCTGGGGGAAAAAACATTTAAAATTCTAAAGAACCGTGAAGAAGCAAAAGTAAAAGGTAAAAGAAATAGAATCCTGAATTCAAGCTTTCAGTGACTTTCACATAGAGACAAAGAGAACTATTACAACCAACACAAACAAAAGCAGAGGATCTCTTCCACAAGATGCAAGAAATCATAGGTAAAGTTAAACCTAATTGGGACTACTGTACTGAAAAATGGAAGGACAGACTCCTTTGAAGAAGAATTCTATGATGAAGAATCTGCTGTTCTAGAAAGTGAAAAGAAATCTGCTCTGAAAGCACTAGGAAGAAATAAATCATCAGGGACTGATGGGATACCAACAGAACTATTTCAAGCCACAGAGAATAAATCTGTCAAAGTCCTAACACAAATGTGCCAATAAATATGGAAAACAAAACAACGGCCCACAGACTGGAAACATTTAATAGAGATTCCAATCCTCAGGAAAGGAGATGCCAAGAAATGTGGTAACTAAAGAACCATTGCTTTAATTTTCCATGCAAGCAAAGTGATGGTCAAAACCATGCAAAAAAAGTCATTTGCCTTATATAGAGTAAGAAATACTGGCGGTTCAAGCTGAATTAGGAAAGGAAGAGGTACTCAAGATCAGATGCCTGCTGGATACTGGAGTGCACCAAAGAATTTCAGAAGATCAAGCAGAGGTTTCAGCCTCACCCAGTCAACCCTTTCAAAAGTGGAAAACTTTTTGTTGTTCAGTCGCACAGTCGACTCCGACCCTCTGCGACCCCATGGACCGCCGTCCGCCAGGCACTCCTGTCCTCCACCATCCCCCTCAACTCGCCTAGCTCTGTGCCCATTGCCTCCACAATACCATCTAGCCATCTCATCTTGGGCCGTCCCCTTCTTCTTTTGCCCTCGACCCTTCCAAGCATCAAGGCTTTCTCAAGCGAATCCTCTCTTCTCATTTGATGTCCAAAATACTTTAGCTTCATCTTTATTATTTGACCTTCTAAGGAGCAGTCAGGTTTGATTTCTTCTAAGATTGACCTATTTGTTCTCCTCGCTGTCCGGGGGACTCTCAAAACTCTCCTCCAACACATCTCAAAGGCGTCTATTCTTCTGCGCTCAGCCTTCCTAATGGTCCAGCTCTCACAACCATACATTGCCACAGGGAATACCTTTGCTTTGACTATGGAAAACTAGGAAAGGACTGTCCTGGGCCAACTGATAAGTACAGTACTGTATAGGATTGGTTGCAATGATATATGCTAGAGGAGGCAATGAAGAATCCACCCACCAAGGAGAAAGCAACAATGGGGGGGGGGGGACACAGCTGTCAGAAGGGATGCAGAATATAAACACGGTGGGGGGGAAAGAGGGGACCTGGGGCTCCTCTGACTTTTAACTCTGCAAGGAGAGAAAGGGGTGTTGCAAGGGCCCCCAGTATACAGCCAGCCCTATAACCTGGGGGGGGGGGAAGCCCACTGAGAAGGGCGGAGAGGGCGGAGGGAGTGTAGGCAGCGAACATCACCCTCTCTATTGCCTGAGAGCAGCAGAAGGACCTGTAAGGCAGGTAGTTAGTTAGTGAGTTAGTGTGTGTGTGAGAGAGAGAGAGAAAGAGAGAGAGAGATTGTGTGTGTGAGTGAGTGAGTGAGTGAGAGAGAGAGAGATTGTGTGTGACTGTGTGTGTGAGTGAGAGAGAGAGAGATTGTGTGTGACTGTGTGTGTGTGTGTGTGTGAGTGAGAGAGAGAGAGAGATTGTGTGTGACTGTGTGTGTGTGAGTGAGAGAGAGATTGTGTGTGACTGTGTGTGTGTGAGTGAGAGAGAGATTGTGTGTGACTGTGTGAGTGAGAGAGAGAGAGAGATTGTGTGTGACTGTGTGAGTGAGAGAGAGATTGTGTGTGACTGTGTGTGTGAGAGAGTGAGAGAGATTGTGTGTGACTGTGTGTGTGTGAGTGAGAGAGAGAGAGTTGTGTGTGACTGTGTGTGTGTGTGAGTGAGAGAGAGAGATTGTGTGTGACTGTGTGTGTGAGTGAGTGAGAGAGAGAGAGATTGTGTGTGAGTGAGAGAGAGAGAGATTGTGTGTGATTGTGTGTGTGTGTGTGAGTGAGAGAGAGATTGTGTGTGACTGTGTGTGTGTGAGTGAGTGAGAGAGAGATTGTGTGTGACTGTGTGTGTGTGTGTGAGAGAGAGAGAGATTGTGTGTGACTGTGTGTGTGTGAGTGAGTGAGATTGTGTGTGACTGTGTGTGAGTGAGTGAGTGAGCGAAGAGAGATTGTGTGTGACTGTGTGTGTGTGAGTGAGAGAGAGAGAGTTGTGTGTGACTGTGTGTGTGTGAGTGAGTGAGAGAGAGATTGTGTGTGACTGTGTGTGTGAGTGAGTGAGAGAGAGAGAGATTGTGTGTGAGTGAGAGAGAGAGAGATTGTGTGTGACTGTGTGTGTGACTGTGTGTGTGTGAGAGAGTGAGTGTGTGTGTGAGTGAGAGAGAGAGAGAGAGAGAGAGAGAGTTTTTGAGGACTTCAAAGCCTTGTCCTGAAAGCGGGGAGCAAAGTCGTAGTGGTGGTAGAAAACAGTGGTGGTGGTGGTGGTGGAAGAAAAACAACGGCGGCGCAACTGGAGCAGCTCAAAACAAAAACGCGAGGCGAGAGGCGGAAAGACAGAGGCAGCGGGACGGGCGGGGAGGGGGGCAGACAGAGCGGGAAGAAGTAGTCCAGCCCGGGGAAGGCGGCGGGGACGCCCGACGGAGGGCCAAGCAGCGTGAGGAGGGTTCCTTCCTTCCCCACGGCGGCGGGCGGGCGGGCTGGACGGAGGCACTCACCGTGGCCCCGAGGCAGGCGGCGGGGCGAAGGAGGAGGCGCGGTGGCGGCGTCTCCGGCGGCGGCGGAGGCAAAGTGAGGGCGAGGGAGGCGCGGTCAGGGCGGCGGGGGCTGAGGCTGCATGGCGCGCCCGCCTCGCCGCCCCTTCTACTACACAAATGGCTCCCGCCCCCCCCTCCTCCTCCTGGGCTGGCGGGGGGGAAGACAGAGCCCAGCCCCGACGCCACGCAGCTCCGCCCCGGAGGCTACGCCGCCGCCCGCCCCGCTTGGCCCCCCTCAAGCCTGGCGGGGAGGAGCCTTGCGCTACTTTCCCGTCTCTTGCTCCGCGACGGGTAATGGCCAAGGGAGCGGCGGTGCAGCCACCCACCCAGCAGGGCCTGGAAGAAGAGAGAAAGAGCAATTGCACTTATCTTTCGCCCCACATAGGGATGGTAGTAGTGGTTAAGACGCTGAGCTTAACGACTGGAAGGCCACCACTGCGTGATGGAGTGAGCTTCCGTCCTCTGCCCAAACTCCTGCCGTCTAGCAGTTCGAAAGCAAGAGATTGCAGGTAGATAAATAGGGACCACTTCTTTGGGAAGGTAGCAGTGATGGGATGTAGCAGTTTCTCACCAGTTCTCCAGAACCGGTAGTAACTTTCCCCAGTGTCCCTCCTGGAGAACCGGTTGCAGCTTTGGGGGGGGGGGGAAACCACCTTCGGGGCTTACCTTTTCACTGGTTGCCTCAGCACGCATGCGTGCCAAGCACTTGGTGTGCATGCACGCCTACAGTGCTTGGCCCGTATGCACAGCCTCCTTGCTGTCCTCCCAAGAGGGGAGGAGGAAGAGAAGCTGCTAACCTGAAGCTCCCTATAGCCTGCTCCCCTAGATATCCTAGAGAGCTGGTTAGGCAAAGACTTAGTACCTAACTTCTTTAACTGTTGAAAAGTTGAAAAGTGCCAAAATGAAGCCATCTTGTGGTTAGTTCATTCTGTAGTTCCTTCCATCTGACCTAGTGTGAGAGAGATTAGCCAGAATAAGCTTTAAGCTCTGGTTTAAAAGCTCTGGTTGATTTGTGTTGTGGGTGGATGGGTGTTTGGGTGCATTTTAATGTATTTTTATTTATTTAATTAATTTATTTACAGGTTTGTGTTGTGGGTAGGTGGGTTGAGGTGTTTGTGTGTGCTTATTTTTATTTTATTTTATTTTTCTTTGGCCCCACCCACAACATCATGATGTCATAACATTGGCTCCGCCCATGATGTTAGCTCCGCCCACACTGTGATGATGTCATGGTGGGGTAGTAAAAATTTTGACATCCCACCACTGGTTCTGTGCACTCCAGTGTCTCGTCATGCCTGCCACATGACCACAGAAACATCTACAGAAGCAGATGGCTCTTTGGCTGTTAAACAGAGATGAGCACCACCCCCTACAGTCGGATATGACTAGCTTTCAAGCAAGGGAGAACTTTACCACCCCATAGAAGTTAGTGGAGTCTCTGGGCAGTTCACAAGTTAATTAGCATTTTTGCCCCCAACATGATGGGAACTCATTTTACCGACCTCGAAGAATGTAAGGCTGAGTCAACCTCAGCGCCTGACAGACTTGAACTCACAGTGTTCTGGCTGCAGTACAGCAGTTTAACCAGTATAGCACCAGAGCTCCTAAAGAGGGAGCCACACACAAACAGGAAGCCAGTTCTGCCAAGGAGGATGGGATATCATTTAGCCTGGTGCCCTGGTATGAGATGACAGCCTGTGGGACGGGGAGAGGTAGACCATGAGAACTTGCCCCCACTTACTCTCTGCTGCAGGATAACTGAGCAAAGTGGGACAGCTTTAGGGACAAGGAAAGATGATGGGCCTAGAGCTGTTATAGCAAACCTTGGCACTCCAGATGTTCTTGGACTTCAATTCCCAGAAGCCCAAGCCCCTTATGAATCGATACGAATGGGTTTACTGCAATTCATCCGCCTCGTGCCACCCTTGTCGCTCCCGGAAGCAGAAGTAAAACGCACCCATACGGGCATATTTATTTTACTTCCTCTTTTGGGGGGGGGGCGACGAGGGCAGTGCAGACCGGATGAATTGCAGTAAACCCATTCATGTGGATTCATACGTGCCTTGGGCTTCTGGGAATTGAAGTCCAAGAACATCTGGAGTCCCAAGGTTCGCCATCTCAGACCTAGAGCGAAAAGCCCCACCCCATGACTGGGGTACCAGTCATCAGGCAGTGGGTTCAGAGGGTTGCAGTTGTCAAGAAGCCTCGAAGCTCCTGAGTTTGATGGGGCACTTTCTCTGGTTAAAATGCTGGCTTTCTCCCAAAGCAACCCCTAACCACAAGCAAGCGGTTTCAAGAGAGGAAGAAAATACCTTTTGATTGTACGTAATTGCGAAGTCCCTTGGCCTGGAGGCACCCTTTATCCCTGGTTCTGTATCCAGTTGGGGCACTTGGCTTCTTTCTACAATGGCAGGAACAAAGGTGGCACATTTAGCAATACAGTATATGGTTCTGTGCAAAAGTCTTAGGCCACCACCAGCTGGTTTGGGGAAAATTCAGTCTTCAAACTTGGAGAGAGTTGAGAGAAGAGTTAGCAGAAGAGTCTCTCCAATGTTGAAATATTTGACGTAGCCGTGTTGTGTTAATCTATGTAAGCATATCAGAGAGTAAATGAAACAAAACAAAAAAAGACAAAAGCAGTGTAGCAGCTTAAAGACTTACTCCTATATTTAAGTGTGAACTTTCATGGGACTTAAATACAGGAGTCAGTATTTAAGGTGTCACAAATTTTTTGTTGCTGTTTTATTTCGTTTACTCTCTGATCTCTAATGTTGGTATGTCAAGGAGGCTCAGGGGCTGAGTTATGGCACCACAAATCACCAGTTGGTGGTGGCCTAAGACTTTTGCACAATACTGTGTGTCTTAACTTCCTCAGTCAATGACTTTCTGCATGCTAATTTTCTTTTATGTTTTCTCTAGCTTCTTGTACAGGAAAGATCAATCCACACATGCATGTTTAGGGTAGGTAAAGGTCACCCTTGCTTGAAAGCCAGTCATATCCAACTCTAGGGTTCGGTGCTCATCTCTGTTTACAGCCTGTGCTGTCTGCGTTTGCATGTATTTCTGTGGACATGTGGCAGGCATGTCTTGACCCCGGAGCACACGGACCACTGTTTACTTTCCCCCAGTAGTGGTACCTATTTAGGTAAAGATAACAGTCACTCTTGCTCCATATCTGACTCTAGGGTTCAGTGCTCATCTCTGTATGGCCAAAGAACCAGCGCTGTCTGCGTCTGCAGATGTTTCTGTGGACATGTGGCAGTCATGCCTCGACTCTGGAGTGCACGGAACACTGGTTTACCTTCCCACAAATGTGGACCCTATTTATCTACTTGCAATTTCCTGCTCTTGTATTGCTAAGTTGGCAGGAGCTGGGACAGAGATGGGAGCTCACTCCGTCATGCAGTTACCTGGGAATCGAACTCCTACCTTCCAGTCAGCAAGTTCAGCATCTTGAAGAGCCACTGCAGTCCAATGTTTAGAGCACACTCAGACAACTATGGCTGTGGCTGCAATCTAGGGAGATTTTTCCATCATCTTTACTGTCAAGCAACAATGGCTTTTACTGGAGGACTCCGTCCCCCTCTTTCCTCTCACTCTACAAGACCTTTGCTAGAGATGCTTCTACTGCTGGTTTCTGGATCCAACTCCTGGCTGCTCAAGTAGTGTATTGACCTCTAGCGGCCAAACTGAAAACTGCAGCCCTCCCAATTAATGCTCTGCCCATCTAATGGTGTGTATAGAGCAGGGGTCAGCCAACCTGGCTCTCTGGGTGTTTTTGGACTTCGTTTACCAAAACCCCAAATTCTGATCAGGGCTTCTGGGAATTGAAGTCCAAGCACATCTGGAAAGCCAAGTTTGCTGATGCCTGGTATAAAGGTATCAAGGATTCACAGACGTATGCAACATTGTGACAAAATGAGGGAAATACAGTGGACTAGTCAGTCTGCAATCCTATGTAAATATTTTGTTGTTCAGTCACACATTCAAGTCTGACCCTTTGTCACCTCGTGGACCACAGCACAACAAGCTCCTCTGTAATTTGCCATCCTCCGTAGTCCACCCAGATCTACACCCACTGCGTCAATGATGCTGTCTAGCCATCTCAACCTCTGCCATCCTCTTCTCCTTTTCCCTTCGATCTTTCCCAGCATTAGGGCCTTCTCCAGTGAATATTTTCTTCTCATTTGATGGGCAAAGTATTTGAGCTTCAGCTTCAGTATCTGTCCTACCAAGGAACAGTCAGGGTTAATTTCCCTCAGGATGAACTGATTTGATTTCCTTGCAGTCCAGGGGACGCTCAGGAGTCTTCTTCAGCACCACAGTTCGAAGGTGTCTGTTCTTCTGCACTCAACCTTCCTTATGGTCCAGCTCGACTTACAGCCATACAATACTACTGGGAAGTCCATCGCTTTGACTATGTGGATTTGTGTTGGCAGGGTGATGTCTCTACTTTTTATGCTGCCTAGATTTGCCATAGCTTGGCTCCCAAAGAGAAAGCATCTTTATTTCATGGCTGCAGTCGCTGTCTGCAGTGATCTTAGATCCCACATGTAGCAGTAAAGACTGCTGAAATTGGTGGGACTTATTTCAGAGTACATATTGATAATACCAGACTGATAATAGTGCAACAGATAGAAAATAGTTGAAGAATATACAATATCATATTATTTCCACTCTTTAAAACTGTCCAGTGTTTAAACATGTAAAGGTAAAGGTCACCCTTGCTCAAAAGCCAATCGTATCCAACTCTAGGGTTCAGTGCTCATCCCTGTTTATAGCCAAAGAGCCAGCGCTATCTGCAACTGCAGACGTTACCGTGGACATGTTGCAGGCATGCCTCAACACCAGAGTGCACGGAATGCTGTTGCCCTCCCACCGAAGTGGTCCCTATTTATCTATTTGCAATTTCTTGCTTTCAAACTGCTATGTTGGCAGGAGGTGGGACAGAGACAGAAGCTCATTCTGTTTAAACATGTAGGAGAACATATAATTACACAAAAACGGAATTATTTTTTGTACATTTAAGATTTATAGGTTTAACAAGGCTGCCTTTGGATAGGATAGTGAGTTGAGTATCTGACTAAAAGAGCTAATGGTCAGGATCTGGGTTCCCCACTGTGCCTGTTGGGAGAAGAGCCAGCCTGTGTACCTTTGGGTAAGCTGCACAGTCCCAGGGCACCACCTGAGCAAAGGAAATGGTAACATTATTTGGAGGGCTTTATACCTGGGCAATCATGACAATAGTTGCCTAAACTGGAATTAATTTGATGGCAAATAATTATATTAATTAGGTATAATGATAGCAAAATTTGGAAGTCTGGGACTACAGTTTCAGAATCCTCCAAACAGAGCTGCCATTAGTCATGTACATTGGAGATTCCAGGTGTTGCAAAGTAAAAACAAGAACACGACCAACTGTTGCTTAATTTTCACAGTACTCTTGATAAAGTGCTAAAAAAATTCTACTTGCAAGGAAGAGGAGAAATCAAAATAGGAAGTTTTCAGTGACTGGCAGGAGTTGCTCAGTTACCCAAAAGGAAAACTCAGTATTTGGAGGCAGAAGAGTTGGGTTGATATCTAAGGAGATGTGAAATTGTCAGAACAATCACAAGGCAAAGCTTAATGATAAGCATCTTGCTTGTAATTATTGGGAGGGGGGCACAAGTAGTGTTAATTTTAGTTGCAACTAGCACTGCATAAACAAAAAAACAAAACGCCCCGAAATGACAAAACTTGCCATCCAAAAGTAAGGAATGATTAGCTTGCTCTCTCCATTGGCATAATTCATTGCATGTTCCGATATTATTGCAAAAATATTTCAACAGCAAAATATTTGGACTAGGTGGAATGTAAGTTAATCATATTTGTATAAATATGCATTATAATATCAAATGCTTTTTATACTTACCTCTTTGGTTAGGAATATTTGAATACGATGAAAAATGCAGGAAACAAAGTAGTTGTTTTCTTGTTAAAGCTGCAGATTTCTGCCTATTTAGTCAACCCAGATGTCAGCCTCCACTGTCAGGAGCAAATGGTTGTTTTTGCTTTCCGGGGAAAGTTAATTTACAGATTTGACACTGCTACAGGAAAAGATAATTTGTCATTCTGTGCAGGACGTTATGTCAGTCTCTCTCTCTGCTTTGGGAAAACAGGAATTGTCTCGTGACTCACTGAGACAAGTCAGATATTACCCATTCAGCAATCTTCAGCCATTTAAATCAGTCATATTACTGTCATCATAAGTGATGAATTTCAAAGTTATAATGCACTCCCATACATGTTTATGTCCTAACAACCACTGAGATAACCGGGGCTTTCTTCCAGGCAAAAATTACAACTTTAGAGATAAAAGTGTAAATCCATATTTCAGTTAATAAATTTGACAGAGTTAATTATAAATAGCTCTCTTCCCATTGTCTAGAGATTTGCAGTTGCTTACCAAAAACAGAGGAGTTATTATTCATTGAGCAGAATTTTGAATACAGGGATATCCCTGCTAGGTTATGAACTTAATGACATTGAACTAGTCTTTTTCTGATGTATCTGAATATTGGCGATCATCATGGCAATTAGCCATGAAGATCGTCCTAGAACAACATAATGCATTGGCCTTTCATCTGCTTTCCCATCACAGCATGACCTCTGTACCACTGATCCAGTTCCACAAGTCACTTTCTGGTACTGAGTCCTTTTGGCACACAAAGTCCTCATCAGTTCCAGGCTAGTATTGATGAAGCTCCTGCCCTCCATCAAGATGGATTCAAGTGGGATTTAATCCATTTGGGGAACATCACCCTTCCCTGTGGTCTTTGGCACCCAAGGCCGTAGTTGTCAGGTTTGTAAGGATAGTTAGCCACAGCCTGGAACTCAGCATTGAGTCACTGGCAGTATGGTCTACTCTATTACTATAGCAAGATAACCTTGACAAATATTTGTACTATTCACCACCTTCTTTTTCACTTATAAATCTGGACAAACAAGCACAGTCATTCCCCACCGTCTACTTAAAGCTGGGGTGCTCTAACTACGGCCCATGGCGCCAAATAATCCAGGCCATGCTGCCCTCGCCTCTCTCAGAAGAATTAAATGTGGGAACGCATGTGCAAAACGCTGCCGTAAATGTACCATGGCTGTCATAAATGTGTTTACGACAGCCATGGGTGCATTTACGGCAGTGGTTTGCGCATGCGTGGGCGTGTTTAACTTCCACTTCCAGTGGGAGGAACCACGTAACAGGCCCGCTCAACTATGTGACTGACCCGCGGCACAAAAAGTGTGGCCACTCTTAATTTAGAGCAGGAGTTCTCAATATTTTTAATCCAGGGGGCGTGCCACGCTCCCTCAGACAGCTTTGGGGCCAGACGGCCATTTTGCCCTCCCTCCACCACATGTCACTTTCTGGTGTGGTGAAGGCAGTGCCTCCCCCCCCCCACACACACACACACACATGAAATGGTGCTTTGGGCTGCAGGTTGAGAATCCCTGACTTAGAGCAAGTGTGGGGAACTCTTTTTATCTTATCAGAAAATAAAATAAACAAATTCACATCAACAAATGGGTGAAATGTAATTCCAAATACATTTCTGAAATGGAGCATCACAAGGAATTAAAAATTCAGCTTCTTGTGGTGTAACAAACCTGAATCACTGAAGACTGCAAGGATGACTGCTGAACAAAAAAAAACTTTAAAAAATTGCTACTTTAAAAAATAATAATTGATTTTTAAAATAAGAAAACACAAACAAAAGATTACACAAAAATACAACATAATTATCCGCATTAAAGAAAATCAAAAACAAATAGAAAAACATTTAATATGACAAAACTAAACAACACCAAAACCAATTAGATACATACATCAAAAAGACATACAATAGATAAGTAAATCACCCACATCTAACCCCTCACCTCCCACGTTCCCGGACCAACACAACATAAATCCCCATCACCCACCCCAAGCCCCTCACCACTCTGTCATCTTCTCTCCCCCATCCTTCCGTTGAAGGAACACTTCCGAGTGTCGAAGAGGGGGAGGGGAGACCGGGACTAGGCGGATTCCTACCAATGTTTGAGAGTATCAAGTAAGTCAACTTGCTCAAAACTGTACAGTTATTTCTTGTTCTTCCTTCCTTCTACATGTGGCTATCTTACCCCTATTCTTTTTATTTATATTCTAAATTTTTGACCCTTATCCCCCTTTAGCTTTCATTGACAAAAATTATTTACAATTCCATAATATTTTTATAAATATACTATAGCATATTTTATCCTTCAACTTATAAAACAATGAAAACAGCTGACTCTTCCTAACATTTCAGGTGTTACGTTGACTTAATATTTGCCACCAAGTAATTAAATTATTCAGTTTTCTTCCATCTATGATGTCCTAAACTTCATTTTCATCTTACCTAACATACCCTTAAGTAAAACCCTTTTTCTCATTTCCCTTTACCTATGCTGCTGTTGTATTCTTCCTTTACATTATATTTCATTCATGCTGTTAGTCACCTAATGTTTCCTGACAATTTCTAAATCCAATGCAATTAATGGCTGGATTATCATATTTTCCCATCCGCTATAATGATCCAAATTCACCTTAATTATATTAATAATACCTCAACTTGCCTTATGGGAGAAATCTAAATTTTGGTCCTCCACTGCCCCCCTTACCCATAAATATTTTACATCACATAATTTACCATAAGGTTGATATAAGACAGATTATACCATTTCTAAGTTCCATCTTTTCAGCATTCGGAAGTTTGTCCTTTTAATCCTATAAACATCTAGATTAACAAGCAAAAAAAATTTTTTATAAAAAAAGAAAGAAAAAAATTGCTACTGTCTGAAATAGGTACTGTGGTGGTTTAGTGGTTAAGACACTGAATTTGAGGAATGGAAGGCTGGCAGGTCAACAGTTTGAGATGGAGTGAACTTCCATCTCTATTCCAGCTTCTGACAACCTAGCAGTACGAAAGCAAGAAATTGCAAGTATATGAATAGGTAATACTTTGGTGGGAAGGTAACAGCATTCTGTGTACTTCGGTGTCGTCATGCCTGCCACATGACTACAGAAACGACTGCAGACACAGACACCGCTGGCTCTTTGGCAATAAATGGAGATGAGCACCGAACTATAGTCAGATATGACTGGCTTTTGAGCAAGAATGACCTTTACTCTCTGAAATACTGGGTGTAAGAAAGTGGAGTTCTGGCCCAGCCATCTTTCAGAAATATGCGGCTATTGTTTTCAAAGGTAAAAGCATATTACAGGCAGACCAGAACTGATCACTGGACTTCAAATAGGACAGCTCTGCATTCTTTATTACAGAAGACATTTGCGTCTGAAATGCTGGCAGGATACGAGTTTTTGTTTGGACCTGATCTTATTTGAAGGATTTAAAAGATAAAGACTAGAATCCATTTTCTATAACCTACTGTAGCTTAATTAAAGCTGATTTACAAGGTGCCTGGCCATTTATCTCAACACCTTGCCAATTAGCTATTGCAAGAAATACACAAACTTTACACAGATTCCAGCTAAATCATTATGAAAGAGAAAAATGGGTTCTTGAAATTATCAGCAATCGTCACACATGCACCAGATAGTGTAGCAAGCACGTAGACCACTTTTTCACAATCTCCCCACAGAAAGCCTATTTCTATTTAAATTCCAGTATTTATAAATGTAGATCTACATATAAATTTGTGCATGCAAACTTATCTCTTTTTCTTTTCTTTTTTATGGTAGGTAAATGGTCACCATTCCTTGTGATGCACAAATCACAAATGGAAGGACCCAACTGAATTTGTATAGTTTTTATCATACCACAATGCTTTGTATATTGGAACTTATTTCGTATCGAAGGATTCAGCCCTGAGCGCTCCTCCTTTCACAGCTTGCCATACTACTGCCCAAGTAGAGGTCAGACACCTGACATGCCATAAAGATTGGAACACTCTCTATACGACAAGGGGCAATTGCATTATCTTTCATATATACTAGAAGGAAGTGCTCCTGCATGTCTGCTTTTATCAGTTCAACATAATTTTGAAAGACTGTCATTACCTAACCTTTTGATTGTCATAGACTGCAACTCATATCCGAGAATGCCACAAGATCTGTGTCAATACTAGAGGAATTGAGAACTATGCCATACCTACCCAATAGGGCAGTAACTTCATCCTCCATTTCATTTGTTAGGGGAAATAACTTATTAGAGAAGCCAACAAAGCCTACTTGACTCTCTGAGTTCCGAGTAGCCATTTCAGACCCCTCCACACACACACACACCATAGCTCATCCATACAGAGCCTCTGATATTCCCTCAAGGTAAGGCTCCACACCAGGGGTTCTCAACCTTTTAAAGCAGGGGCCCAGATCACGCCCCCTCAAACTGTTGGTGGGCCAGACTGGTGCCACCTCTACTGCTGCTTCCCTGCTTACCAGCCTGCCATGGGCGAAGGCCCATGCTTGGCCAGAGCAGCACTCTGGAAAGACGAGGGCGGCCACATGCATCTACCGCTTCTGCTGTCAGCGCCACCGTCTTACAACATCCATCCTAAGGAGCGGTGTTAGGGATATGCCAAGCCAGACGGAGGGGAAAAGAACGGCAGTGACAGTGACGGGAGCAAGCTGGTTGGAATGGCAGTGGGCCAGATGTGATGTGTGGGCCATAGGTTGAGAACCCCTGCTCTACACTCTATATGCCATTAGCACCACAACAATAGAACTGTCAGTCACTGAACAACAAATACATGAGAAAGAGGTAAGTTTTCCCAGCAGCTAGTTTGTTATTAAAACATTCACTCACATCCTGTAAGCTACCCTGTAAGAGCAGTGGTTCACAGGGACTGGTATGAGAGCCAGCTGCAGTCACACCTGTTTATTTAGTCATAAGGCCTATTTCACATTTACATGTGACTCAGTTAGTTTACTTGATTACTGAACACTTCAGAACTGCTGACTAGCACCTCTATCTCAAACAATGCTACAGCAGAGCAGAAATGAGTGCATTGGTTTATGTCATAATCTACGTACAAATGAAGACACCTTTTGCAGAATAACTGCTGTTTTTAGCTAACAGAAAAGTAGCCTGTATATAAAGTATATGAAGTATAATAATGTCTATCTGTGACTAGTGAAAAAGAACTGCATGAACTATTGCATGCTCAATTACAATTTTTTATTTCAAATTATGCCTGCAGGTTGTGAGGTTACCAGGAGGCAAGAACAGCACAAACCAGCTGTTAGATTAAAAAAAACATAAACTGCGAAGATTTAAAGGGCAGCTCACCAAAGTTAATAATGTCAGAGAAGATAATAAGCAGTAATCTTATACTATCTTATCCAGGTCAGTTGCTGAAACCACAATACTGGGGATCATTCTACTAGATGTCAGATCAACAACAGATAATACAACTTGATCTACTTTTGAAAATTGTATGTCTGAAAAATCTAAAGGTTATTACATATCACTGCTACCTTCCAAAACATATCACAGTTTATTTCAATTACATTTCAGTAATATGGGGATTTAGACAATGTCTCATTATTTCACAGTATTTCTGTACCATTTGATTTGACAAGATTGTTAATAGCCGGACATCTGTCTAGCCATTATTATATAATATATATTATAATTATACTGTATATGTCTGGCTGCACATCCCACTACAGTAATGGAGTAGACCATACAGCCAGTGACTCAACACTGAGTGCTGGGCAGTGGTAAATACCCTAACTCCCTAAAGGAGCCTATGGCTACGAGCGGATGAGCCCCTTTAGGTGGGATGATGATCCCCTCAGTGGAGGAAATGCCACTGGAAACCATCAGATTGGGCCCAGCGGTAAAATGAGCAGAGGAGGAAATCTTATTCCCAGTGATCATGGAGGTGGAAGATGCCATGTCAGATGGTCTGGCTGTGAAGGTGCACCTTGTCAATATCTTCAAGGCTGCAGCAGTCCATTGCAGTCCCGGTGCTAAAATCTGCATGTCTCATTTCTTATGTGCTGCAAGAGATGGCTCCGTGATCACAGTGTGTGGGTTACTTCATGGCAAGCTGGGAATGCATTCTCGGATACGATTTGCAGCCAATGACAATGGTTTTACACACTGTACCTCAAATAACTTGTACTGTACTTGAAATTTCTTTTTAGAATCTATTTCCAGCTTTTATCATATAGTAAGATGATACAGTTCCATCCCATATCATAAAGACTTCCTCGGTAGTAAATTCTTAATTGTCATAGTCAAAATTTTAAATAGGGAAAAATCTTACTGAATTCATTTTTCACGTGTCATGAACTATCATACTGTAAATGTGCATTTTCATAAAATGAAATAAATTGTTTAGAACACTTCACATAGCAATTACTTATATACTGCCCCATAGTGCTTGTGCACTCTCAGTGCTTCAAAGTAATTAGTATTTTGCCCCCCAAATGCTGGGTAGTCATTTTACCAACCTCAAAAAGATGGAAGGCTTGAGTCCCATCAGGATCAAGCTCACAACATCAGCAGAGTTTTCACTGGAGTATAGCAGTTTAACCACTGTGCCATGAGGGCCCATGAAATTGTAATGTAAAAATCTTTCAACTGCATATGAGATTAGGCAAGTGGCTTGGTCAGATGTGTACATCTTATTTAACTGAAGTTCCTCAGGCAAAGGGGGAAACAGTTAAACTGAGAATGGTGCAGAAGAATGCCTTTTAGGGCAATAATTCTCCCAATCAGTGTCTTACTCATTTGTAATGGGAGGAAAGCTCCCACTGACATAAATGGGAATGTTGTTCCTTTTACAAATTGTAGCTATATCTCCCCCAGACTCCAACCAAGACAGAAAAAGAGCCAAGAGTCATCAAATTATCATCCCATCCAGTGGTGGGATTCAGCAGGTTCGCTCCAGTTTGCCAGAACTAGTAGCAGAAATTCCGGCTGGCTCCACTCATCCAAGTTTTCAAATAAAGTACAGTAATACCTTGGATAACGTTTACCTCGGATAACGTTTACCTCAGATAACGCTAAAATCACATAACGTTAAGTAATCTGGGGATGAGAATTGGATCGAATAACGTTAAGGTCCTATGGGATGAATCGGATAACAACCGCTAAAGCCTTGCGGTTACAATGTATCTCTATGGAACTTTAACGTTATCCGATACATTCCATAGGATTTTAACATGCATCGGATAACACTAAAAATCAGATAACACCAAGACTTGTGTAACCAAGTCTTAGCGTTATCCGAGGTATTACTGTAGTCCTAATTCAGGTGCAACACAGGGCTTTCCCCCTGATCATTCTCACCATACCACACCCACAGAGTAGGTAGTAATTTTTTAAAATCCCACCACTGATCCCATCCACATGGTCTCATTGAATGAGAAACCTGTACAGTATTAGAGGTAAACCATTCCAAGCCAAATAAACATCACATGTCATTTGAAACATTTTGTTATTCAGAAAAAAGTCAACCACTAATTCAGCTCCATATGCTCTAATTATTTTGTCAGAATAAGACTGAAATGTAGCATACTGGCTTTTGTAAAACCACAAATTGTTACTGTTAGGTTTGTATGATGCAATTATGGATCAATACCAAATTATTGTTTTCCACCCTTTCCTTGACATATAACACTGCAAATAAGCAAAAGGCACAAAATCACACATGAAAAGTGAAACAGTATAGTAAAAAGCTAGGTTTTATTTATTTGAGTAGTCTTTAATATACAATAATCAGCAACATTTTAAAACAGAGTTAATAATGGATAAAGCTTAGACCTGATTTTGGATTAATCCAATTGTAACAGAACAGGAAAAAAAACAAGTAAAGATGTTACTCAACATTAACATTTGGTTAAATGTTATTTAATGCAAACCCTCTTCAATTCACATTGACTGGCTCTGTGATGTGACACATTCTCAATCATATTCTGTATTTCCAAACATGGAAGTCTCCAATATCCCAGAGTAACAAGATCAGTTTGAGGTAGTGCTTATCCTGAAGCTAGACAGTCTCTATCCTTTCTTCTCTCAGGTTGCAGGATCTAGCTGCCATCCGTCAAAGTCCTAAACACTATAGTTTGCCCAGCTTGTTGCTGCACCAAAATGAGAGCTCTCCCAAGATCTATTTAGGCACTACTCATCATGTGACAGCCAGCACACAAGCAATATTACCTAATTCTGCCTATCCCCCATTATTGCTTTCTTCACATGGAAAGCAATATGTATGAAGGAGAGATTTCTATCTATATGTAAACATTCTGCACAAGCAAGACCACTGATTTTTTTTCAGTGTCCTTGGATGCAACCATACACCCTACAAACAGAAACCTCTCCTCTCCAACTCTAAACATGACATAAACAGCAGCAGAGGGGAAGCAAGGCACTCCACTACATTGGCTGCAACCTGGTGAAAAATGATTGAGTAGGCCTAAGGTCTTCACAATACTTTTTAGCACCAATCAACTCTTCCCTGCCCAAGGGTGGTAAAACAATTGTCAATTGTATTATTTTGGCATATACAGTTCCAGAAATTATTCAGACTATCACTAGCAATCTAGTAGAAAGATCTCAGAGAACTAGAATCAGATCATACTTGGAACTAACACAGAATGTTAGTAGGCATGTATTTAATGTCCAGCCAGAGTTCTAGTATAACTATTATTAAATCTTTAGAAGCTACACTTACCTTTTGTTGAGAAAAAAAGGCCAACTCCCATATTTCTTTCTAGAAGTCTAGCGTAAAACCTACATTTGAGTTTAGTTTTACCCTATTTTTGTTGTTGTTCAGTCGCACAGTCGATTCCGACCCTTTGCGACCTCATGGACCACTGTCCGCCAGACACTTCTGTCCTCTACCATCCTCCTCAACTCGCTCAGTTCTGTGCCTATTGTCTCTACAATACCATCTAGCCATCTCATCTTTGGCCGCCCCCTTTTTCTTTTGCCCTCTACCTTTTCAAGCATCAAGGCTTTCTCAAGTGAATCCTCTCTTCTCATTGATGTCCAAAGTACAAAGGTTCATCCTTACTATTTGACCTTCTAAGGAGCAGTCAGGTAAATTTGTTTCCAAGAAGTATAAATTTATAGCTTGTGTCTCAATTATTTGGTAGCCATCCTGCTTAGTCATGGTATGTCAAATATGCCATGTCTCTCTCAAACTGTAAAAGGAGAAATTGTATACTAGTTTACTCCAATATCCAGATATAGCTGCCTCTCTTTTGATTAAAAATAGACCACATTATTAGGACAACTCTCCCAGATGGTTACAGGTAAATATGCCAAGAAGCAGCCATTTGTAACGTCCTGACATAATGCTGACCAGAGAGAACTTGTAATCTGAAATACCATGTCAAACAATGAGGCAAATTATCCATATTTCCTAAAAGGACAATCTGAAATATGGTATCATGCATGCCTAAGATCCTTCTTACTACTATAAAGCTCCAATCACCTTATAGTGAATGTTTCAGCTACCTGAAAAATATCTGTCTCCATCCAAAAAATAACAGCCTTCCTCAACCTAGTGAACTCCAGACATTTTGGATTGTAAATTCTGTCATTCATGCCCACTGGGCATGGTAGCTGAAGCTCACAGGAGGTTTAATCTAAAAGATCTCAAAAGCACTATATTGGAAAAGGATAATATAGAACTTCATATATGGACCATAAAGAGGCAATAGCTAGAACTCTTAATTCATCTCATGCAAGCAGTCTGACATATACAGCTCTTAGATTCATCCACATCAGCAGCCTGACATGAGGATAAATCCATATACAGTAATTGTATTTTTTTCATTCTTCTTCCATGTCTATGTCAAACTTTAAACTGACAATTGTTAATTAAACTTAAATTAATTTTAATTAACAATAAGGAAACAAATCCTCAATTATATCTAATGTTTTATGAAGGTAGATTGTGGACTGACATAGAAATTCCTCAGCTATACTGGAGTAGTTGAACTATTTGAAAAACTAGAAAGCTATTTATTTAAAAATATAAAAGAATTAACACTTTACAAATAATGTTTAAAATTTCTCCAATTACCTTACATTTATAACTTGACAGATGGACAAAAATAATAGAAAACAAAATTGTAGGTAAGTTATTAGAAGCTGAAAAATATAGCAGACAGAAAGTATAAAGAATGCTTAAGCAGACACACTGGAATGAAATTTGATATTATCAACTAAACAAATTCCTGGATAGACCGTCAGCATCCAATTACTGTACTGTAGTTACTCCAGTGTAAGTGAAACAATGGAATTCACAGTGGTGAATTGATACTTGTTAAGAAGTCAAGGCTTGTTTTCCCTGTCATGTACCAAGTTATACTGTAGTTCACATCTTTTGACTTGCTTTATGCACAGGCATAACAGAATTCTGACCATTAAGCATTAATTTAATAGTACAGGACTTCAAACAGATTTACCAATCAAGCCTATAACAACTGACTTGTATGCTACAGATTGTTCCAAAAGTCTCCATATGTAGGGAATATTACGTAATAACTTCTCTTGGAACGTGTTTGCCATGAGTGGGGAAGAAGACTTTATGTGTGCCCACACATAGAGAATATTTAGTAAAAAATTAGTAAAAATTTGGGATGAATATTTTGTACACCAAAGTACATTTAGCTACAATTTTCCATTTCCCCTTTATATGACAATGTTTGGGACACCCTGTATAAAATAGCTTCAGTGTTTCCAGTGATAATTTCAAAGGTAATGTTGTTATAAACCTATGTATACTTTGTAGTACTGTAAGTCAACAATGCTTACACAGGCACTTCATTTTACATGCTAAGTTAAAATATCTTACTATTTGTGAAGCAAAGCTGCCATGTACGTTTCTTTTTGGAAGTATTGGGAGGGGGGTGTTTGCTAAGTTGCATCTAGATGTTGTCATATTTGGAACAAACCTTTTGATCAGCAGGCCTTGATCTTAATAGGTATAATCTCAACAAGACTAAGACTGGCTTCAATCCAGTTTACTTAATTGCATGGTACTTAATAAAATCTTAATTGATAGAAAAATGTGCATGTTTCAATTAGCAACAGCAGAAAGCCTTTTAATTTCTCTATCACAACTCTAAATGAGTTCAACCACGAGAACTGGTTATTATTTACAGCAGGGATTCTCAATCTGTGGCCCACGGGCTGGATGTGGCCCACAGCACCATTTCATGTGGCCCTCCACTGCCTCCACCCTACAAGGAAGTGCCATGTGGTGGAGGAAGGGCAAAATGGCCATCCGCCCCCCGAAGCTGTCTGAGGGAGCATGACCTGGCCCCCGGCTTTAAAAGTTTGAGAACTCCTGATTTACAGTGTTGATCCAATATTTCTCATGTAGGGAATCATGTGACAAACCTCAGTGAGATTCAGGCAGTACAAGACAACCAGCTGAAGTAATTCTTTTCCTTCCACGGAGAATAGAGAGAAGCAGTATGAAATGTGTGATTATGCCACATTTTTAACTGTATCAGGGTGTTAAATTACAAAAGAGAGAACTGTATGCAAATACCACACTTCTAGATCCACCTGATAACTCTACCATACATCTGCTACCCATTGTAACAATCCACCGTTTACCATTTATACTTAATATATTGGTTCCTTTATGAAAAACATAAACTATTGCAGATGTAATGAAACATCAGCATGTCTTGCTTAAAGTGAGAGTGACAATCAGTAAAATAATGTATTTGATCAAGCAGACCCTCTAAAGTAGAAGTCTGATGGTGAAATAACAGATCTCTCTTAAGAGGTAAGATGTATGTCAATTTAAGTAGAAGCAGCAGATTTGGGCAAGGTGTATTAGAACTGTGTTCTCTTCCTCTTTTCATGGCAGAAACAATGAATTAATCAGGAGCTTAGCATTCATGTTTTGCAGTAAGACCTCAGTATCAAGTGTATTGTATTTTAGTTATTATTGTTGAACACATTGGAATCTAAGTATCAGCAACACATTAATACAATACTTCTAGACAATCACAAAAACAAGCAGAACAAGTAAACTACGTAAGGCTTTAAAATTAGAAGCACAGTGTGTATTTGAGTATTACTTTCTTTACAAATTAGGCTACATTTTAGATCTATTTTATATTTTATTTAAGCAAAATGTATTCAAGGG
Source organism: Furcifer pardalis (assembly GCA_030440675.1). Classification (NCBI taxonomy): domain Eukaryota; kingdom Metazoa; phylum Chordata; class Lepidosauria; order Squamata; family Chamaeleonidae; genus Furcifer; species Furcifer pardalis. The sequence goes on from CP126896.1 coordinate 38,930,909, forward strand.
AAAAGGCAACTTATTTTACTATGAGTTGTCAACATTCATTTCACTATACAGAAGTACATTATAAGAATTCTTGAAATAACTGAAATGATTAGTCCTACATTTACAAACATTTAAATCAAAATCAGAAATGACAACTGCAACTTTGCACGTTTGCCATACAAAAAGTCAGATAAGTATTAGGATTTTCCTTATTATCTGGCTCCTTACATGATTTCAAAATGGCCATAAAATTTTTTCCCCTTACTGGTTTCAGAGGCATCACTGAAATACTATATTTAGTGGCTTCAGTATGGACCCTATTAATCAATATTTTGTGCCTTTATTCTGCAGACCAGCAATGGCCAAACAAGGATCTGTGGCCATTAAGAATTCAGGAAAAGTAAAACACTGAGAGTAAAATATCAAGGATGATAAAATTTTCATTTGTTCCCTGTGTAACAGGGCCTATAAACTCCAGTAGTTGCTTTCATTATTCCTTCTTTTCCTTCAAACATAATGGTTATTGTACAACTGCTTTAATTAAACCTATAATAGGTCACAGTACAATTTGAGATGTTTAAAAATATTGTATATAAATTTCTTTCTGATATGCTAAAGCATTTGGCAACACTTTTTACAGTATTGGATTTGACATAATTAAAAATTCACTTTCTTCTCAATGATTTTTGTACATCTTAAGAAAAACTTGCAAATTGACTTATGTGCAGTCTAAGAAAACTTGCACAAAATTATATGAATAACACAAGCTCCCCCCCCCCTCTGTTGTTCCAGTTAATACTGGTAATGAAACCTTCCTTAATTAAGTTTACAAAGCATCTCCTGTACATATATGAAGGCAACAGACCTGATTTGAAAATAAACCCATCAGGTTTTAGGCAGCAGCTGTCAAGATCTGCACTTCTGCAATGAAATTCAAAAGCAAGTAACTCTATACAGAAATTTACAAATTCACCAGTTCCTGGGATACAAATTGTTTTAATCTTTCAAGGTATTGTCCATAAAGCTCAACATCATTGTGTCCAGCTCCTTCTACCCATAGAGGTTCCACAGGTCTTTGACAGCGCTCATACAAAGCTAGGCCATGTGAAAAGTCAATCACTTCATCTTCAGTCCCATGGATTATTAATACTGGCGATGTTATTTTAGAGATCTTGTCAATGCTATATGAACACAGAAAAATAAATTAGTATGCTATACAATTTTACAAACAGCTATTTGGGATTTATATGAGCTTTAAATTACACTTTTTACTATTTTAAATAAACCTAATTATCAAAATTTTCTGGGTGATGTATACATACTTTATAATAAATAAATGATTGTAAGGGTGGGTAATATATGCTGCAAATTGGAATGGAAGAATTCTCTCTGTTAGTTTGCTGGCTTTCCCGACAGCTTTTAATAAAACAAATCACATTATTTTTGGGGACATCCTCAATCCTTGGAAATGCAGCTATGATTTCTCCAATCATACTTGAAGAAGCAAACTCAGAATGTAGAAGAAAACTAGATTGGATTAGGACTGAGGGATGAATGGGGCAATTGGAAAAAGTTGGTCACCTACTCCTTTTTCTCCAGAAGGAAACAGTGCATAGCTCTAGATTCCTCTACAAATAAGAGGCTGTTTGGGCCCAAATCACAGACATGGAGCCAAATTCTAGATCAAAATATTTCGATGTATATTTACAGTAAAATCTAATGAAATGGCATTATACCGTCTAAACCTCTATGACCAAGTCTATTGAGAAAACTGTGCCTATAAAGACAAGTGTATGGTGCCCACGCCCAACCATCCCTTGGATTAATGCTTCCCTGACCCAAGAAAGAAAAAGGGGTATAATGGACAAACAACAGCACAGGTAGACTCACTCATGTGACTGGCTGCTTACATTGTGAAATGCAACAGGATTCTGTCCCACATGTTTGGTTTAATGACTTCTATTTTTCTCTTAGGGAAAAAGCACATTAAGATGGCTAACCACTATTTAAAACCAGTATTATAGCTTACTTAGGGAATGCATCAAAGCAGTAGGTCTTCTTCGTATCAGGGAAAGCTACTCGCATTCCTGAGGTCAGAGGAGAATGGAGAATTACAGCAGCACTTTCATAGCGAGCAGCAAGATCCACAGATGGCACCGTTCCTATGCTTTGGCCATATATAATCACATTTTCAGGGCGAATTCCGTACCTGGAAAAGGAATTTTAATGTTAATGAGAAATGAATCAACAGCCAATGAATATATATGTTGGGAAATATCAGAATTACATTTCTTATAAAATCTGGAATGCAAATAAATTTTAGATCTTTCATTCTATGTGACAAACTCGCAAGAAAATACTTCAATTCTGCCAGAAAAAAGAAAAAGCCATTTATGTTACCTGTAAACCCTGTTACCTCTAAACAAGAATTTTTAAACAAAACAGAGTTTGTTCTTGGAAAAAAAGTTCTGAGGCTGAGCAGACATCTACTATTTACCTGACAGCCACTGGTTTCCTTACATAGCCTAAATTCTGAAATTTTGGAGAATGAACTGTTTACAAATGCTTTGAAAATTTCATAAACTTATTTTAAAAAAAAAAAAAAGAATGGCACTCAGTTCTGATCACAGATGATACGCCAAAAGGGAAATTTAGTAAAAAAAAATTCCTAAGGTCAAATAGTACAGGTTGTTGCCAGGAGCCAAAGAAATATTTTAATACTTCCAAACGTCCAAAAGGATTTAGAGTAAATTTCGAACACTCTTTCTGAGTGATAAACCATTTTGGGCACTGAAAGGTGTTACAAACAGTTTGAGAAAAAATACCAATATTTTGAAATCTTAAGAGTGTAATCAATCCCTCAATACCCAACGGGGTAAAAGAGGAAGCAAAGAAAAGTTTAATCAAATAGTTCTGTTTAGTCTGTTTAGGCAGAAAAACAAAGTGACACAAGATATGTGTCACTTGACCTCTCAGCGGCTTTCGATACTGTCGACCACGGTATCCTTCTGGGGATTGGGGATCCAGGGCACTGTGCTGGCCTGGTTCTCTTCATTTCTGAGGGGCCGGACCCAGTCGGTGTGGCTGGAAGGCGAGAGGTCCAGCCCTAGGCCCCTGCAATATGGGGTGCCTCAGGGCTCGGTACTCTCGCCTCTCCTATTTAACATCTACATGAAGCCACTGGGTGAGATCATCCGTTCCCATGGGGTGAGGTATCACCAATATGCAGATGACACCCAGCTGTATATCTCAGCCCGTGGAGATCCAATTGATGCAGTGGAAGTCCTATCCAGGTGCCTGGAGGCTGTCAGGGTCTGGATGGGGGACAACGGGCTACAACTGAATCCCGGCAAGACTGAGTGGCTATGGGTAAGGGGTCCTGCGCTATCTCGGGAGTTACCATCTTTGGTTCTGGATGGGGCAGTTTTGCCCCAAACAGACCTGGTGCGTAATCTGGGGGTCCTCTTGGACTCACGACTACTGCTCGAGGAGCAGGTGGCAGCTGTGGCCAGGAGGGCTTTTGCACAACTTCGTGTAATACGCCAGCTACGCCCACTCCTAGACCGGGATTCCTTGCTCATGATCACACATGCTTTGGTCACCTCCAGACTTGATTACTGTAATGCGCTCTACATGGGGCTGCCCTTGGTGACCATTCGGAGGCTGCAGCTGGTCCAGAATGCGGCTGCTCAGGTAGTGATGGGGTGCGGGCGTTATGCTCGTGCCTCACCACTGCTTCGGGAGCTGCACTGGTTGCCAGTATGTCTCCGGGTGCAATTCAAGGTGCTGGTTATTACCTTTAAAGCCCTACATGGTAGTGGGCCAGGATACTTAAGAGACCGCATCGTCCAGTGATGGGATGTCACCGGTTCCAGACGGTTCCCTGGAACCGGTAAGAACAATTTCGGAGGGTTCTCCGAGAGGGTAATCTATTTTTAAGGCGTCCGGTTCCGGACGCCTGAAAAAAAGAAAAAAAAAATTTTTAAATTGGAGTCAAAATGGCTCCAATTCAGTGCGCATGCGCAGAAGTCAATCTGACGCATGCGTGCTGCAATTTTAAATTGCGCATGCGTCAGATTCTGTTTCTGCGCATGCGCACTTGTTTTTGCCGGAGCCGGACCATTTTGAAGTGGCTCTGGCAGTGGCGGAGGGCTTAGGAGGAGGAGCCGTGCCTAGCCGGGCGGCCCAGCATTCCCGGCCGCAACGCTCCACGGGCGCCCCAAGCCTCGCCGCCCGGCGGTGTGCCTAGCCGGGCGGCCCACGCTCCCGGCCGCAACGCTCCACGGGCGCCCCAAGCCTCGCCGCCCGGCGGTGTGCCTAGCCGGGCGGCCCACGCTCCCGGCCGCAACGCTCCACGGGCGCCCCAAGCCACACACCTCCGTCCGCTCGCACCTCCATCCGCTCGCTCACCCGGCTGGCCGTCGGGGGCTCTCCGCCGCCTGTTGCCCCTGGCAGCGGCTTTCAGGGGGAGGCAAAATGTCCCCTCCCCACCCTTTTGCTGGCGAGGAGGAGAAAAAGGCGGACAATTCAAGGAGGGGCACACCCGGTCGCCCGCCCAGCTCTCTCGTCGGGGGTGGGTGGCGCCGTGGCGGGGAGCCCCTGGGGGCTGGCTGGGCAGGAGGAGGTGGGCAGCGTGTGCGCGCACGCGGGCCGCCCGCCAGGAGAGCCCCCGACCGACAGCCAGCCCGGCGGACGGGCCCCTCCTTGAATTGTCCGCCTAAAAAAACACACTTTTTCTCCTCCTCGCCAGCAAAAGGGTGGGGAGGGGACATTTTGCCGCCCCCTGAAAGCCGCTGCCAGGGGCAACAGGCGGCGGAGAGCCCCCGACGGCCAGCCGGGCGGGCGAGCGGACGGAGGTGCGAGTGGTCGGGGCCGCCCATGGAGCGTTGCGGCCGGGAGCGTGGGCCGCCCGGCTAGGCACACCGCGGAGCGCCGAGGGTCGGGGCTGCCCATGGAGCGTTGCGGCCGGGAGCGTGGGCCGCCCGGCTAGGCGCGGCGCCGGGCACCAAGGCTGGGGGCCAGCCCCAACGGTCCCCATTGTAAGTGGGGTTTGTGTTTGGGGTGGGTGGGTGTTTGGGTGTATTTTTATTTAATTATTATTTTATTTATTTATTTTATTAACGGTTTTGTGGGGGGGGTTGAGGGGTGTGTGTGTGTGTGTTTTATTTTTATTTTATTTATTTTATTTTTGGCCCCGCCTACAACGTCATGATGTCATGACGTTGGCTCCACCCATGACGTCATGACGTTAGCTCCGCCCCCACTGTGATGACGTCAGGGTGGGGTATAAAATTTTTTATCATCCCATCACTGGCATCGTCCCAAGGACATCTGTCCGTCCCACCAGGGCGGATCGGAGAGGCTCTCTTATCATTCCATCGGCTAGAGAGGCGCATCTCTCTAGCACCAGGAGGAGGGCCTTCTCCGTGGCCGCCCCGGCCCTTTGGAACCTCCTGCCAACTGAGTTACGTCTACAGACAGAGCTCCTGCCCTTTCGGAAGGGCCTAAAAACCTGGCTGGCAGGGCAGGTGTGGGGGTCCAGGAACATGGGGTCCCATGTTGGGTGGCTGATATGATGGGACAGCCACCCCTCCCTCACTCTTTTAAACTTTTAAAATCTTTTTAAACCTTTTAACCTTTTTAAATCTTTTAGATTTTTGTAAATTCATGGTTTAATTCTTTTTTAATTGACTTTTAAGTAATTTATGAACCTTAAGGTTTTAATTTATGAATTTCTGTAAGCCGCCTAGAGTCAGGTTCGCCTGATTAGGGTGGGATAATAAATCTAAATAAATAAATAAAATAAAAATAAAATATGATTTATGAATGCTCTTGTAATCTAGGTTCTAGATTACAATGTAAAATAAAAATAAAAATAAATTCTAAAGTTCAGATTAAACACTTGGCCTATAAAACTTTGAACATTTACTTTTTTAAAATCACTGTACACTGGTTTCAGTTCTTAGCTGCTAATGCAATACTGCAGTTTGTTTTCTTGCTGCTCACTCAATCTTAATTTGCTTCTGCTGTTTCAAACATCCTGAACCTTTAGTTAGGAAAACTAACTATGACATATTTTAACTAGATACCTCCCAATTTTTTGGTGTTAGAGGAATTAAAATTCATTTACATTGCATCTAATCTCAATGTAGTAGCTCTAGAACATTGACTATATCAAATCTGAAATAAAGCTTCTGAAATAAGACAGGGTTTGAATAGTCTCTTATAGATTTCACTGTCCCAATTAATCAGCAGTGCTCTCTACCACAATTCTTTATTCCATTCTCCCTCCCTCCCATTCCTTACCACTAGGCATACTTAGGCCTTGTTAGACCATTTTAGGCTTCCCCATTTCAGGTGTACAGTGCTACAAATCTTGATGTTTCCCCCAAATCTTCTAGTCCACATGGTCCAGTGGTTAAATTGCATTACTGGAACCAAAACTCTGCTCACAATCTGAGAACACATTAGTTCGGCTTCAGATTTTTTTTTTTATATAGCCTATGTTTTTATCTGATAAAATGTGACACTGATCTCAATCTAATGCCAACTGGCTGAATTGTTTTCATACCAAACCATGTTTTACTACATATATTCAACAATGTACCATAAACAACTTGTGTAAAAAGTTTTAGTACAGTCACTTATAGGAGCAGCTTTTGAAAACTAAACTGGAGGTAGGATAAGGAAGCTTAGACTATTTCCTGGTCTTTATTAACATTGGTGGTTCTCAGTAAAGATTTAGCCAGAAACACTTACAATTATTTTGAGTACAGTATAATTAAAGGGAGATGTATTTTGGAATAGGAGAGGAAATTGCATTAAATCTATGTTTTGGGTAACTTTGTATTTTTAGCAATATCACAACCTTCTGCTATGTACCGGTAGTTCTTAAGCTAGACACTCTAGCTACTTTAAATAAAAACTTAAATCTACCACAATTGCTTTGTAGAACGTACCCAACTCAATTTATCACAATTCTGTAAACCCATTTAACAATGCCAGGGAAACCCCAATCAATCCTTCTTATACATATACCTTCCTAATTATCAAGCTGGTTTTCTATTTCCACCTCTACTTACCATGTATATAGTGCTTAAAATTGCCAGAACACTGGCCCTCATCATTAAAACATTTTTTCCAAACATCTGGCGCAGTCTGTACTACAACATATGGACAGAATGGTATCTGAATTGAATTTCTTTGAATTTGTAGAGGAAAGCATTTCTTGCATTCTTTTAATTTCTGAACTGAAGTGCAACTCCAGATCTTTCTTCATAATATTCACTTCCTTATTTACACATTTCTAGATGCTCATGGTTTCCAATTCTCACACATTCCCAATACATTTTAGAACACAAATGCCTGCATATTTTTTTTCTTGTAAAACCCTTAAAAATGTCAGTTAGGAGAAGAAAAAGAAATGGCTTAATTTTACTTTTAACTTTATCAGTATAAATATGTATAGTAAAACCTCACATAAAGAGCGCCTCACTTAGAGAGCAGAATTTTCTCTGAATGGTTGCCTCGCTTAACAACTAAAACCAACCAAAAACAAATAAATCTGGGTTCACAATCCCCCCCACCAGAAGTTACAATTGGTCACTTACAATGGTGTTTCGCTTAAAGAACAATCCCATGGAATGCATTATGCTCTTTAAGCGAGGTACCACTGTAATAACTTAAAAGGCAAAGGCAAATACAAAACTGAGCATAACCAAACATAAAAGCTCCCTTCTATTCTTAGATATATTTTCAAGTAATCAAACTATATTAGAGCACTGGAGAAGATAAATACCTGGCAGCAGAAAAGTCTTAAATATTCACCTGTGAATGATGAATGCAGAAATTAGTTAATCCCTGCATGCCCCAAAAATGTAAGTAGTCTCAATACAAGTCTTCTTTAAATAGAGCAAAAATAAGCCATCCAATACAGGAGTTTCCCTATTGATTCAACCAGAAAGCATCATTTCTTGCTTTCCAAAGATGTCAGATTCGTACAGAATATCTTAAGCAGACCTTTTGAAAGAAATGCATTTTATATTTCACTAGTGGCACTAAAAACAAATCTATTATCTAGCCAGGGCTAAGCAACAATTGCTCTATGGCAGTGATGGCAAACCTTTTAGAGACTGAGTGTCCAAGGAGGAGGAGGAGGAGGAGGCAGCAGCGTGCGAGCAGGCAACACATCCATGTGACATCTCCAGTGATGTCACGCGGATGCATGCACACACACCCTGCAGGTGTGCACACCCCCATGCTGGTGGCATGCCTTCCCTGTGGGTGCACTGTAAATGTGCTGCTGGCTCTTCCTCCATCACCTAGGAGGAGTGGGAGGGTGGTGTCTGGTCGCCTCACCTTGTCCCTGCCACCACTTCCCAAGTGGCACTTCAGCTTCCCCTCTTGCCTCCCTGTTGGCAGAGGGGTGGGTGGGGAAGTAGCACTGCAATTGGCGTCACGGGGCTTTCCCGCAATGGTGCACATGCCCACAGATAGGACTGTGTATGCCACCTCTGGCACGCATGCCATAGATTCGCTTACACTGCTATATGGATAAGCAGATGAACTACAGCATCTCTTTCTGTCTTCATTACTCCCATCCTACCACAAATTAATACAACAATGGTATTTCCAAGCAGAAGAAAAGTCTAAATGTGATACAATTGAAGCTGCATATGCAATTTAATCAGTAATGGCCCAAAATAACATCCAAAACAGTAGGGCATTCATTCCTTCAGTTGACAAACTACTGAAGAATAACATATCTTCCATCATTTTTTTAAAGTAAAGAGAAGCAATTGCAATTGCTCTCAAAGAGAAAACAGATATAGTAAGTATGTTGCAGGGGTGCAGAACTGGCAGACTACAAAAGAGCAAAAATGGTTTCCATACATATGAAAAAAATAAAAACTTTATTAATAGTCTTCCACTACAATCTCTAAAACAGTGTCACTTTTTCACTTGCTATATTGTTAATACAGTACAGTACTTATATACTGCTCACTTAATGTAAAGACTGCTCAGAGCGATTCCCAGACACAAAAAAATACAAAAATACATACCCATCTAAAAATAATATTTTAACAAATAGAAACAATCAACTGCAGCAGCCAACAAAGAAAAAATAATAATAAGGAGTAAGATAATACAGTAATACCTCATATAACATTAGTATCGAATAACACGAAAATCGCATAACATTAAGGAATCTGGGGGGAAGAATTGCATCGGATAACATTAAGATCCTATGGGATGCTTCCGATAACAACCGCTAAAGCCTGTGTGGTTACAATGTATCTCTATGGCTCCCATAGGATTTTAACATGCATCGGATAACACTAAAAATCATATAACATCAAGACTTGTGGAACCAGGTTTTAGTGTTATATGAGGTTTGACTGTAATACCAAATCAAAGCAAACCTTTCTCTACTGGGAAGGATGTCTATGAAGGCCTCTCTGAAAAGAAATATTTTGAGCGACCATCTGCATCCCAGTTCTTGGGGACATGAAAGGAGCCTCATTTGGGTGTTCCCTGTGGAATTTCTTCTGCAAAAATCCTTTCAACCCAGAATAATTTCTGACACAAAATTATTATTAGCAGAGCACTGATGAAAATGCATTTCAAATCTCCAAGTGACCTCACCCACTTGCCACACATAGACGTTGAACAACATGGGAGAGATGGCCAAACCCTGGGAGACTCTAAAGCACTGGATCCAAGGATCTGACACCACACCCCTCAAGCCGCACCATTTGGATATAATCCTCAAGAAAGGGCCAGAACCAGGCCAAAGCCAAGACCCTAAACTCAAACTCCAAACAACCTGTCCAGGAGAATATCGTGGTCAACAGTATCAAAAGCCACTGAGAGATGTAAGAGTACCCAGAAGGTAGAATTACCCTTGTTGGCTTCTCTTGTGAGGTCATCAAGCAGTGTGACCACTGCTGTCTCAATGCCATGGCACAGTCTGAAAACAGATTAGAAAGGATCAAGGGAATCTGCCTCCTTCTACAGCCTATCTACCACCATTCTCTCAACTAACTTGCCCAAGAATTGAATGTTTGTGACCAGTCTATAGTTGTTGAGATCCAATCCTGTTGTTTTTTACTGAATGGGCCAACTGATTGTCTCCTTCAAAAACAGTGTGTGGGTGCATGCTTGTGTTAGTAATAGACCTCCTGAAGATAGGAATTAATGATCTGGGTGGCCCATTCCACATATATCATTGTATGCTTTAGCCAACCAGGAAAGACAAGGGTTAAGAGGGGAAGTGGTTGCTCTATAAATGCAAATGCCCTGGCCATAGATTCTGATATCACAAGCTGAAATTGATCCAACAAGCAAGAACAAGTACATCACTTGCCAATTAATGTTCCAAAATGGGAATCAAATGGCTTCAAACTTAGCTCTAAAATGTGTCACAAATTGATTACATGTTGCAACTTTAAGTTGAGGCTTCTCTAGCTCACCAGTCCTTATAAGGGTACAATGATGGAAAAAAATAGCTGGTCCAGAATGCAGCTGCTCAGGTAGTGATGGGTTGCGGGCGTAATGCTCGTGCCTCACCATTACTTCAGGAGCTGCACTGGTTGCCAGTATGTCTCTAGGTGCAATTCAAGGTGCTGGTCATTACCTTTAAAGCCCTACAAGGTAGTGGGCCAGGATACTTAAGAGACCGCGTCACCCCAAGAACATCTGTCCGTCCCACCAGGGTGGATCGGAGGCTCTCTTATCATTCCATCAGCTAGAGAAGCGCATCTCTCTAGCACCAGAAGGAGGGCCTTCTCCATGTCCACCCCGGCCCTTTGAAATCTCCTGCCAACTGAGTTACGCCTACAGACAGAGCTACTGCCCTTTCGGAAGGGGCTAAAAACCTGGCTGGCACTGCAGGTGTGGGGCTCCAGTAATATGGGGTCCCATGTTGGGTGGCTGATCTGATGGGATAGCCAGGCCTCTCTCTCTTACTCTTTTAAACTTTTTAAACCTTTTTAAACTTTTAAATCTTTGAGGGTTGTTGGGGTTTTTTTGCAAATTTATAGTTTAATTATTATTTTTTGAAGTTGATTTGGTTTCTGGCTTTGTGGGGGTGTGGTGGGATTGTTTGGAATTTTTGATTTTGATTTGTAATTATGATTGGGGATTTTTGCTATGTTTTTGATTGAATTATTTGAAGTGTTGCTGAAATGTTTTAAAGTCTTGATTTTGTAATTGTGATGAGGGATTTTTTGATATATATGTGTTATGTGACACTTTGATATGCGATACCTTAATATGTTTTGTCATGTGATACTGTATTGTATCGTTTATGTTGTTAGCCGCTCTGAGTTGCTTCGGCGAATAGAGCGGCATACAAATCCAAAATACATACATACGTAGATAACATCCATCTTGCCTGGGCTCCCCTGAAATGGCCAGCTGTTCCACTGGTGACGTATCTCCCCTACCCATTAAGACCAGGATTCCGTGTTATTATGATCTCCCATTATCAAATATGTTTTCACGCAAAGAGTCTTCCAAGCCTGTTTGCCAACAGCAGAGGAGGGATTAAATCACTGCTACACCAATATTTGGTAAACGTTTCTTTTTCTCTCTGGTGAGTAACCCAAGAAACTATAAACAGATTATTAATATATTACTGTATAAGTTGCTCACAGAGAAATTAAACAAAGGATATTTTCAAAGAACAATTAGTATTTTAAATATGCATACAATTTCCCCAACAAAACAAAAAATAAAACAAAACTCTATTTACCTTGTTCTAAGAGCTACCCAGGCAGCATCGATGTCAGCATATAAATTCTTCTCTGTTGGTTTTCCAGAACTGGCTCCATATCCAGAATAATCAAATGAAAATATGTTGCAATTAATCCGTGAACCAAGTCCTATGTAAAAGCTGCTCATCTGACCTAAGTCAACAGCATTCCCATGTGAGAAGAGCAAAGTATACTTGGCGTTAGGGGAACAACGCACAAACATACAGGCAATCCTGTTACCTTTGCTGGTTCTAGTCATGAAACATTCAATGGCATCTTTTTCTCGAGAAGAATATTGCCAGTCTGCTCTTTCAGAAAGATGTAGAGTCCAACGGCTCCCACTTTCATCACACATCAGTGTGTAGGTAGGGTCAGGGGGCAAAAATGCCAGTTTGGATGCTATTTTTCCTGGACATGGTGGACAACAGAACAGGCAGCATAGTTCACTAAAAGAAAGATTATTCATCTTCCAATCTGAAAGAAGAGGGAAATAGTTTCAGCTTCTATAAGGATTCCTGTACAATAAACATGTTCTAAAATACAAATATATCAAACAATTCTTTCAAAAACTTGGATGGGAGAATCAGAGAGCACACTGTGTACATTCTCAATATAAAATTAATATTTAACACTTAATTTCCAAAGCTAAATGATCAATAAAGTAATCAAGTAGTGTGAACTTCAACTCAATTCATATTGGTCCCCAGGCTGGAAATGTTACTGGTAGCATCAATGTGTTAATATTATTAAGGGATACCAGGGCTCAAGCCTTCCATCCTTCTGAGGTTGGTAAATTGAGTACCTGGCATGTGGGAGCCAAAATGCTACCAGTAATTAACTTGTGAACCGCCCAGAGAGTGCACTGAGCACTATGGGGCAGTATAGAAGCGTGATTTCCCTGCTTTTTTGCTTTGCTTAAAATTTGTTAAATAGAAATTTAAATTTTTATGTGCATTCATACCATCCACACAATAATTCAACCATCCACCCAATAATTTAATAAGAAAATACCTACCTTGGGCAGTTTACATCCAAAACTAATACACCACAACCCTCCATGCCAAAGATACAAATTGTAAAGAACCCAAGAACAGAACATGTACATAGCATTTTAAAGCAATAATACATTAGTCATTACTTTTTTGCAGAAGTAAAATGTTCACTATGTTTAAAGTAGTGTACTATTTTCCTGATTAATACACACTCAGTAAATAAAGTACAGTACAGTATTGTAATAAAGAAATAGCAAAAGCTCAAACAAACTGAAACCTCCAGTGACCTCCAGTGTTACAGAGTAACACGTGGTACTCACAACAAGATTACAAATGATATTATTAGTTACCACATTACTTCTAATAAATAACCTTGAGGGCCCTTGTTAATCCTAAAAGTGACAGACTGCAGACAATGTTGTTATTTTTAATGGCTACAATCCTATTCTGGTGTCCCATTGTCATAAGTGTAGTTACAGTACCTAAATCCCAAGCAATTTACCAACATGGTTTTGGCCAATAAAAGCAACTGATTTTAATTAATATGAGTTTCTTATGCATTGCTTAGCAAGGAATTAGATGCATCACTATAACATTATTTCATATATCAAGAAACTGATTTTGTCCTTCCCTCCATCTTCTACTATTTCCAGTGTTGTCAGCATCACTGTCTATAGATTGTGACAGATGGGAAGGGGAGGTTAAAGCCCAAGATATCTCAGAAGATTATTCAATTTCGCAAAATAGAGTCTCAATAATGTTGGTAATAAAACTCCTTTGAAACTACAAGTGGCTAAAAACCTCTTCCATAGCTATGCAAATGACATAGCTATAAAGCAAATTGTACCCAAGTTACAAAATCACCACACTACTAAGTAGGTAACCAATAATACAGACAATAATTTCTTAACTTAGAACAATTCATCACCATAAATAATGTTTTTTTGTGTTACTTGAGTGTTAGTAGGAAAGTAGGTTGGACGAGTATCATAAACTAAAATACCAACACAATATACTGTTGGAAAGTGACAAACAGTACACTAGAACCCCAGACAACGTTATGACATGGTTACACGAGTCATGACGTTGTCCGGTTTTTAACGTTGTTTGATACATTGATCCAACAACGCTAAAAAAACCTAAGAGGCGCTCGCACATGCGCGAAAAGTTGCGCCAGCGGGAGCCTCTTCTACCAAACGGGTATAGCAACGGGCATCGCACGTCAAGGCAAGGTATCAAAGCGGGGGGGGGTGTTGTCACCTCCCACTTTGATCCCTTACCTTAACGTGGGATCCCCGTTTCGCACACCTGGGCAAGGGTCGGCTTTTCCAAATTCCCACCTCCCTGGGGGGGGGGGATTCGGAAAAGCCGACCCTTGCCCAGGCGCGCGAAATGGGGATCCCACGTTAAGGTAAGGGATCAAAGTGGGGGGTGGCACCCCCCGCTTTGATACCTTGCCTTGACGTGCGATGCCCGTTTAGGGGCTTTGCGATGGGAGTTTGGGTGCCCAAACTCACATCGCAAAGCGCCTAAACAAGGGTCGGCATTTCCGAATTTCCCCCTCCCCCGGGGGAGGGGGGAATTCGGAAAAGCCGACCCTTGTTTAGGCGAGCGAAATGGGGATCCCACTTGCCTTGACGTGCGATCCGCATTGCTATAGCATGCCTGGGAAAGAGGCGGCTTGGTCGAAATCCTCACCCCTACGCAGGGGGAGGGAATTTCGGCCAAGCCGCCTCTTTCCCAAGCCGGGAAGACCCTGCGGAAAGGTGCCTCTCCTCTCCCGAAGTTCCGAAAGGGTAAAGATCCTTATCTTTTCGGAACCTCGGGTGGCTTGCAGGCGCGCGCACGTTGGTGGGGGTTAGCGCAGGGTACGGAGGTCCCCCCGTACCCTGCGCTAACCCCCACCAACGCGCGCTGCACGCCCGAAGTTTCGAAAGGGTAAAGATCCTTATCTTCTCAGAACCTCGGGTGGGTTGCAGGCACGCGCGCGTTGGTGGAGGTAAGCGCAGGGTACGGGGGGACCTCCGTACCCTGCACTAACCCCCACCAATGCAGGCGCGCCTGCAAGCCATCCGAGGTTCCGAAAAGATAAGGATCTTTACCCTTTCGGAACTTCGGGAGAGGAGAGGCGCCTTTCTGCGGGGTCTCTCCGGCTTGGGAAAGAGGCGGCTTGGCCGAAATTCCCTCCCCCTGCGTGGGGGTGAGGATTTCGACCAAGCCGCCTTTCCCGGGCACGCTATAGCAACGCGGATCGCACGTCAAGGCAATTGCCTTGACGTGGGATCCCCATTTTGCTTGCCTACGTGAAAATAATGTGAAAATCGCGTTATTCGATACAAGATTTTTCCGAAAATCTTGTCACGTTATGCGGTTTTCACGCTATACGGTACTCGCGTTACCCGGGGTATTACTGTATAGCCAAACTTTGCATAAAGAGCATCTCACTTAAAGTAACTTGCTTAAAGAGCAGGATTTTCTCTGTTCGCTTTGCTTAACAAATAAAATCAACCAAAAACTAACTTAACAAATAAATCGGGGTTCGCAATCCCCTGCACCAGAAGTCACAATTGGTCACTTACAATGGTGTTTCGCTTAAAGAGCAATCTCGCTTAAAGAGCAATCCTGTGGAACACATTATGCTCTTTAAGCGAGGTACAACTGTACTTGTGGTTCCATTTGCAAAACAAAACAAAACAAATCATCTATGAGACATTCTTATGTCCTTAACATAAAGTCTTTTAAGCAGAACTACTCCCAGTTAACTTAGGCAAAGAGTCTGCAACAATTCAAAACTTGCTGGGCCTTTAAGGAGTTGTGGCCCTAAGCATCTAGAAAGTACTAGGTTGGGAATGACTAACTTAAAGAGATACAGTAATACCTCGGATAACGCTATAAGACTTGGTTCCACAAGTCTTGGTGTTATCTGATTTTTAGTGTTATCCAATGCATGTTAAAATCCTATGGGATGGATCGGTTAACGTTAAAGCTCCATACAGATACATTGTAACCGCACAGGCTTTAGCGGTTGTTATCCGATACATCCCATAGGACCTTAACGTTATTCGATTCAATTCTCCTCCCCAGATTACTTAACGTTATGTGATTTTAGCGTTATCCGAGGTAAACGTTATCCGAGGTATTACTATACTTGCTTGAAATAACTATGTTTTTTTTAAACTTGAGTGTATTAATTGTAGACATGTCTAGCTGGACATCCTGCTACGGTAATGGAGTACACTGTATAGTCAGTGACTCAATGCCGAGTGTTGGGTGGCGGTAAATAACCCGACTTCCTAAAGGGGCTAATGGCTATGGGTGGATGAGCCCTTTTAGGTGGGGTGATGAAGGAAATGCCACTGGAAATCATTAATTGAGTCCAACAGCAAAATGAGCAGAGGAGGAACTCTGATTCCCAATGGTCACAGAGGTGGAAGAGGCCATGCCAGATAGATTGGCTGTGAAGGCGCACCTTGATAATATCCTCAAGGCTGCGGCAGTCCATTGTAGTCTGGGTGTTAAATCCTGCATGTCTCATTTCATGTGTGCTGGAGAAGATGGTTCCGTGATCACAGTGTGTGGGTCACTTCATGGCAAACTGGGATCTACCGTAAATTCATGCCAATGGTGTTTTTCCTACTTCAGGAAAAAAATGTATTCTCGGATACAAGTCGCAGCCAGTGTTGATTAACTGTAGGCATTACTTTTCTAGCAAACAACTACTGCTATGCCAGAAAGGATTAAAACATCAGATGAACTCTAGCATTAGGACATTCTATTTCATTTGTTGAGGCATTATGAGTAACACATGATCTCAGAGAGTTCTTAGAAAATATAAAAAAACTAGTTAGTACATACTGATCTAATGTACTCTATGTAGTCACAAAATATTCAGCTAAATCTCAATTTGTTCACCTACCCACTAATAAGATACACCCATTTAAGACCTTGGTCTTAGGACACTGTTAAGCAACTAACTTTCCTGGAAAGTTTGAGAAGGAAATGAGTGTCCCAGTTATCTAAACCAAGGGTGGTCAACCTATCTTATTTTTATGGTTCTCAATGGTTGTCAGACCACAAGAATCAATTTAGATAGCTTATATCTACAGTAGCTTGTATCTAGGCCTATGCTTAGAAATGCTTATTCTGTACTTTAAAAAAACACTACAAAGTAGCCATTGTCACACATTATTTCAAAGGAAATATTTCAAAAAGTATGTGTACAATGCAACTGTTAGCCAGAAACAGCCATAGAAATTGCAGCATTCCAAATAATGAAAATTAAAATTTTAGAGAAAGCTAATTCACAAAATTCCAATATGAACATTAATTCTGAAATGCAAATTGTTTTACTATAAATCTGTAGATTTGTACCAACATCACTTTCTAATATGAAATAAGCTATTATTTTAAGTAGCTTCCAACATAATGATAGGTACAAAGTTGCCATTGCTTGAAAGCCAGTCATATTTAACTCTAGGGTATGGTGCTCATCTCCACTGACAGCCAAAGAGCCAATGCTGTCTGCATCTGCAGATGTTTCCATGGTCATGTGGCAGGCATGACTAGACACTGGAGTGCACATAATGCTGTTACTTTCTCATCAAATTGGTACCTATTTATCTATTTGCCCCCCCTTTTTTTCTTTCAAACTGCCAGATAGGTTGGCAGGAGCTGAGACAGATGGGAACTCACTCCACCATTCAGCACTTGAGTCTCGACCTGCCGACCTTCCAATCATCATGTTCAGCATCTTAACCACTAAGCGACTGCAGTCCCTTTTGACATAATGATAAAGACAATCTAAATTACTGCATTGTACAAATCAAAGCAGTTCCTGCTCCAGTTTTCTATTCCTGCAGAAATATTAGGGTTGCCACAGTAACTCAGAAAATGAATTTAAATTTGTCTGATTTAGCACATATAAGCAGTTTTGTACATATTAACTTCTGTTTCCATTGGAGATGGGCTTCCCACAGCTATCCAGTGTATACTTCCATATACCCCACAACCTGAAAGTAGCATTTATGATCAGTCAAAAACATTTACAGGTCAGAATCCTGGACAGACCACCACTAAGAAAGTAAGCTTTGTTTGTTGCATCCTTCCATCAGGTAGTTAAGAGTAAAAAGGCTAATGTGTTGTAGAGTAAGCTTAGAGCAGTTCTCTCCATCCAACTTGGTACTTTCTGTGTTTTGTTTTATTTTTGCCTATGACTCTCATAATCCTTAATACCATACTGGCTGGGGCTCAAGACCTGTGGTTCTAAATATCTGGAGCACACCAAATTTGAGCAGGAGTGCTCAGAAACCTACAAACTTAAAACATCTCCCAAACCTGCAGCATAAAATTTCAATGCAGAACCACATGTTCTGAACCAGTATATAATGTATAACAAAACCAAAACTCAAGGTATTGTGCCACCTTTAAATCTAATATTCATTTCAGTACAGTATGAGCTTTTGTTGATTATAACCCATTTCCTCAAACACATGGAATATAGATACAGTATGTCTAAGGAAATGTTTTACAGCCCATGGAAGATCAAATGATATAAATTTGCTTATTTTAAAGTGATCCACAGTGCTTCAGGCTTTCACCCCATAGGGTTTACCTCCAGTACACATAGGAATATAGTTTAATTTTTTTGATTCATTTTGTCTTGTCACCTTCCTGAAACATACTAACTCTGTAGTGATCAAGCAGACTGGCAACTGAAGATGTTTAATGAAGATATGTGACTGGCAAGTTCCTCCAACTGCTTTCCATTTGAGATGGGAATTATAAACATCCTTTTCAATAAGGAGCTTCTCTATCTACATGCTTGAAAAGGATTATCCCTAGCTTTTTTCACCTAGTAACATCACGTGAAATTGAGAACTGCAAGTTCTGATCAAGTTTCATCTGATATAAACTCATTACATGCACTTTCATTAAGGTGATGTTTTTGAAGTTTTAGCCTAGCTAATTCCAGCACAGTTCCTTTACCAAATGTCATTTAGGAAAGAATTCACATGTTAAAAAATATTAATTTCATTGTTCATGGTCATTCCACAAGTATTTTCCCATCAAAATGTACAATATGGTATCTCCTTCAAGTCTACTGTAATGAATAATATCCATATGACTTAAATACTCTGCACTATTTCCTTGTCAAGTTTCTTCAGAATGACATCAACCTGGAATGTCAGAGTCATAAGTTAAAGGGTGCCAACAACAGGTTATTCCAAGTTGGGATTTAATTACAGTTGTACCTCGCTTAAAAAGCATAATGTGTTGCACAGGATTGCTCTTTAAGCGAGTTTGCTCTTTAAGCAAAACACCATTGTAAGTGACCAATTGTGACTTCTGGTGGAGGGGATTGTGAACCCCAATTTATTTGTTAAGCGAGTTTTTGGTTGGTTTTATTTGTTAAGCAAAGTGAACATTCAGAGAAAATTGTGCTCTTTAAGCGAGTTACTCTTTAAGTGAGGCAACTCTTTATGCGAGGTTTGACTGTATAACAATAATATTGCACTATTTTTGTTAAACAAACATAGCTTTGGCAGAATTAGCATATAAAAATTGCAGTGTTTTCTGCTTATCTGGCCACATTCAAGTAAACCAAAATGAGGAATTCTTATCTTAAAAAGAGAGAGAGAATTAGCTTGTCTTTCCACCCACCCACAATTGGGTGACTACCTGAAGCATGTTCACTGTAAATTGATATGTAAAGGGTTGCTGTACATAACAAATTGTTGGGGATCTGCTATGTCTGGCAGGTCTGGAGGTCTGGCTAAACATCCTGCTATTGTAATGGAGTAGACTGTACAGCCAGCAACTCAATGCCAAGTGTTGGGCAGCAGTAAATAACCTGACTCCCTAAAGGGGACAACAGCCATGGGTGGATGAGCCCCTGTAGGTGGGGTGATGGTCTCTCAGTGGAGGAAATGCCACTGGGAACCACCAGATTGGGCCCAATGCAACATAAGTGGAGGAGGAAATCTGATTCCCAATGGTCATGGAGGCGGAAGAAGTCATTTCAGATGAACTGGCTGTGAAGGCACACCTTGTTAATATCTTCAAGGCTCTGGCAATCCATTGCAGTCCCGGTGTTAAATCCTGCATGTCTCATTTCATATGTGCTGCATGAAATGGCTCCATGATCATGGTGTGTGGGTCACTTCATGGAAAGCTGGAATCCATCTTAAACAAATTCACGCCAATGGCATTTTTCCTGCTTCAGGAAAAAATGCATTCTCAGATACGAGTTGCAGCCACCAACAGCAACACTATGTTAAAGAATAAATGGCAAGCAACAGAAGCACTTATCTCAACAGAAATGCTGCAAATTACCTGTTCCCAAAGAACATGCAAAGCATTTCAAATGACTAGGGTTAATTTTGAGAGGAAGAACAAAGTCAACAGAAATCAAAGAACAGAAGAGCCATGTTTCTTAGAGTATAGCTGACTCAGGATTTAGTATTTACATATGCCAATGCATTACATTACAGTATTTTCTGTTAAAGCATTTGAAGTGGTAGCCATGTTAGTCTGTGCAATCATATCACAGAATTAAAAAAAAAGACAAAAAATGTTGTGGCACTTTAAAGACAACATTTTTGTTCTTTTTCTTTTCTTTTCTTGCTATTTTGTCTAATCTCTGATCTGTTAAACAGAACACAATCTATCCATTCATGAAAGCATAAATGTCACATTGTGTGTGTTTTACCATCTCAGACTGGTACCCCTTTGCGCCATCACAAGGCTGCAGCTTAGGAATGAACCTCAAGTCAAAAGCAGTTAGAAGACAAAATGCATACCCTGCACATTTTTAGCAAAGAAACAAGGGGGAAAGGTTACAAAACCATTTACTGTATAAGTACAGTGCCCTCCAAAAGATTATAAAATCAAACTTCTATTTATATTTTAAGAACTGAAATGTAATGGCCCTGGATATGAGTAGGGTGGCAGGAAGATTGGGTGGGGGGGGGGAGTAGGGGGATAGAAGAGCTTTGTTCAGAAAGAAAGCCTGCACTACTAGCCTCCTTTCTCCCATCCTTACAACAGCATGCCTTTCATACCACCACCCGAGAGTTGCCTTGAATACAAATGAGGTGCACCCCTCACGCTGTCGATGCTCCTCCCATCAGACAGAGCTATAGGCTTCTCCAGGAGCATGTATTAACTACCACCAGCCCCACCCCACCCCCAATAAGCAAGGTGCTCCTTCCTCGCCTCCATCCTTCTGTGTCCTAACAGTGCGGAATCGGAGGGCAAACAAGGGCAGGGTTCCCGAACGAGTCTTGCTCATAACCAAGCGGGATCGCAGAAAGGGCAGCCCAATCCACCGCGCCTCGTATACACTGCAACCCAAAGGTTGTCAGTTCGATCCTGACGGGATGGTCCAAGGTTGACTCAGCCTTCCATCCTTCCAAGGTCGGTAAAATGAGTCCGCAACATGTTGGGGGGCAAAAAAAAAATGCTAATTAGCTGCCCAGAGAGTCCACTAAACGCTATGGGGCGGGAGACAAGCGTCAAGGCAATTGCATGCAGAGGGGCGAAGTCAGGGGTCGGTGTTTCAGCAGAGGGGGGTGGAGGGCGGACGCTGCGCGCGCACCCCTCCCGAAAACCTAAGCAATCATACTTTTATACCGCCCCATAGCGCTTAGTAAGTAATACCTCATATAACATTAGTATCGAATAACACTAAAATCGCATAACATTAAGGAATCTGGGGGGAAGAATTGCATCAGATAACATTAAGGTCCTATGGGATGCTTCAGATAACAACCGCTAAAGCCTGTGTGGTTACAATGTATCTCTATGGATCCCATAGGATTTTAACATGCATCAGATAACACTAAAAATCATATAACACCAAGACTTGTGGAACCAGGTTTTAGTGTTATATGAGGTTTTACTGTACTTTAAAAGAAAACCCTCTTTGTAATAATTGTTTGAATACATTGTATTTTAAATATTTCAATCAAAGCAATCAACAATTATCTACCGCCCCATAGCGCTTAGTACTTTTAAAAAAAACCCTATTTGTAATAATTGTTTGAATACACTGTATTTTAAATATTGCAATCAAAGCAATCAACAATTATCTACCGCCCCATAGCGCTTAGTGCACTCCTCTGGACGGTTTGCGAGTTAATTCGCATTTTTGTGGGGGGCCCCCACAGACTGGGGACTCATTTTATTTATCCGAAGGAGGGAAGACTGAATCAACCTTGTCCACTCCGGTCAGGATCGAACTCGCAACCTTTTAGCTTGCAGCACAGCAGTTTTAACCCGTGCGCCACCAGGGCGAAGCGGGCAGCCCCGTGCTCTTCCTCCTCCTCCTCAACCACAGCGGTCGGACCAGAAAGGGTGCCTGCCCCAAGCACTTCTTCCCACCGCCACCGCGGCTTTTGGCCCGGCCCAAAAGGCCACCACCACCACCACCACCCTTCCGAACCAGTACAACCAGTCTTCCCGTCACGATGGTTCCACTTACAAAGAAAGGGAAGGAGGCGGTTGTATGTAGAGCGATGGTGGGATGGCGGGGGGGGGGTGGAGGAGGGAGAGAAGAGGAGCCGCCGCCGCCGCCGCCGCCGCCGCCGCCTCAGGCACACACTCACCTCTCTCGGCTCGCGCCCGGCGAAATGCGCGCGGACGCGTCCAACGGCTGAGGAGGGGGGGAGGGAAGGAGGGAGGAGGCGGCGCGCGCTCGGGCGCTCGCGCTCAGTCCCCTTCACGCGCCCAACCGCCTTTCCCCTTGAGAAGAAGCTCCTCCTCCTCCTCCGTTCGTTCGAGTGCTGAAGGGAGGAGTCGGCGCTCCGGCAACGGCCTATTATAAAGCGCCGACTCTGCTCCCTCTTGCTCAGGGCACCACGACGACTCCTGCCCTGAGGAAAGGCGGTTGGGCGCGTGAAGGGAGGAGGCGCCCGAGAGAGAGCGAGAGAGAGAGAAAGCGCGAGCCTGTCCACAGAGGCGGGAGGGCGGGGCCAAACCCTCGCTGACCGGCAGCCCTCCCCCCCCCCCGGAATTCTGACCAATTAAATCACTCCCTACTCGGAACGAAAGGCGGCACCGCAGCCCTACAGTCCAATCCCCGCTTGAGAGAGATCAACCAATCGGGATTCCCCTCGCCTCACTCTTGGGGAGGCGGGCGCCGGGGAGCGGAAGTGCCGGCAGGGTTACTTCCGGGTGAAAGTCGGTTGGCCAGGAAGCAAGATGAGTTCCCAGAAGGGGAATGTGTCTCGGACTCGGGCTCAGCGGCACCAGAACGCGGAAGCGTTCCGCAACGACAAGTATGACTCCAGCGCTCAAAGAAAGGTACGCCGCCGGGGCAAAAGGGTTGCTTAGTTCAGGGGTGCTCACACTTTTCAAGCAGTGGGCCGGTCACATGGTTAATTAAGGGGTGTCCAAAGTACGGCCCGTGGGTCGGATCAGGCCCCATTGGCAATTCATCCGGCACACGCCACCCTCGTTGCTTCCAGAGACGGAAGCAAAATGTGCCCTCTGGGATGGACTAGGGTGGCATAAGGTAAAGGTTTCCCTTGCTCGAAAGCCAGCCGTATCCGACTCTAGGGGTCAGTGCTCATCTAAGCCGAAGAGCCAGCGCTGTCTGCTTCTGCAGACGTTTCCATGGTCATGTGGCAGGCATGACTAGATACCTTCCTACTGAAGCTGTCCCTATTTATCTACTTGCAATTTCTTGCTTTCGAACTGCTAGGTTGGCAGGAGCTGGGACAGAGACGGGAGCTCATTCCGGCATGGGCCAGATGAATTGTCATCAGGGGCTGGATCCAGGCCACGGACCGTACTTTGGGAACCCCTGGCTTAGTTCATCACGATATGGGATCTCTCTCTTACTGACAGTTCTTAGTGGTGTTACATTCAGGACACATTTTTTATCCCTAATTGGCCTAAATTGGGATCTAAATTATTATTACTGTTTTAGTGAATGTCTTTGTTTCAGGCTTTTCTTTCATTTACAAAAGGAATCATTGGGCAACTGCTATGTTAAGAATAAATGGCAAGTACTGTACTGTAATAGAAGCACTTTAATCGACAGAAATGCTGCAAATTACCTGTTCCCAAAGAATAGGTGTATTTCAAATGACTAAGATTTATTTTGAAGGGAAGAATAAAGTCCGACTTTCATGCAAAGGAGGACAGCAAGGCCTCTGCATTTTGTAAGTTATGTGGAAGAAGGGTTTTATTTGAGTACAATTTATAATTAGATAGTATAGATGTGTCCGGCCAGATTATCCTGCTGTGGTAATAGAGTAGACCATACTGCCAGCAACTCAACACTGATTGTCAGGTGGCAGTTAACTAATCTGACAACCCTGAGGACTAATGGACTTGGGTGCTGAAGTCCACAGGGAAGGGTGATGGCCCCCAAATGGATTAAATCCCACCTGAATCCATCTGGTGTGACCCTACTGATTACCACCACTGGCAGTAGCTAATGGGGACTTTGTGTGCCAAAAGGGCTCCAGACCAGAAAGTGACTCACAGAACTGGATCAGTGGTACGGGTGTCATTCTGCAGTGCAGAAGACAAATAGAAGGCCACTGGATTAAATTGTCCCCGGGACAATCTTTATGGCTTATTGCCATGATGATAGCCAATATTCGGAATCGGATACGGCACTTGAAGAAGAAGAGAATATAGAATGAGTCAAGATGATATAAAGGTAAAGGTCTCCCTTGCTCAAAAGTCAGTCGTATTTGACTCTAGGGTTCAGTGCTCAAATCTGTTTATAGCCAAAGAGCCAACGCTGACTGCATCTGCAGATGTTTCCGTGGACATGTGGGAGCCATGACTAAACATATAAACCTATTAATAAATCTATAAGCATTTTTTCCTGGTAAAGTGCAAGCAAACAGAGTCTCTACCCTTTTGGTGTTTTCAAAAGACTAATGTTCCAACATAGTTTTCTAGAGTCCACCTGATGAGTTTTCTGAAGTAAACACTTTGTTTCCTGTTATAATTCCTGTACAGATTGAGGTCCCTCTGAGAAAATTCATATAATGTTTGATCTAATAGTGGAATTATAGTGTGAGGCTACACGTGTTTGCTCAGACATACTGTATGTTCAGTAGAACATATTGGTCTGAATCTTATTGGATCTTCACAAACATTGAAAAGCAGTCATGGAATGTGATTTAGGAGGTCATCAAAAGTCCTGGTTGCATGTCTGATCATGTGCCAGATCACATATTTAGAACATGTGTTATACAAGCCAAGTACCTTATCAATTATCAGGAGCAATTTTCGCCAATGTTTTTGGACATGTACACATATCCAGTAGAACATAGGATCTTCTCCAGCATGTGATCACAGAGCTTCAGAGTTTTGTCTAATTTAATATACTGTACAAGTTAAACGATTTGTCTTGCTTGCTAGACAAATCCCAGGATGCATAGCAAGAAACATCATTGAAGTATAGTTTAAATATTTACTACTGTAATAATTTCTGTCTGAGTATGCTATGGTGTATTCAAACTGGAAGATTTTGTCTGTATGTAGGTCATAGAATGCTGACCGTCATTTTTCCCTTTTTTTCTTTGTAAATATCTCCACCTGTTAAAAAGAAATATATACATTTCTACAATTTATAGCTTTTAGCCAAATAGTCATGTAATACTTTTGAAGAGACATTATAAAAACATTTATTAATAATACGTCACTACTTAGAAAAAATCAACCCTGACTGCTCCTTAGAAGGTCAAATAATAAAGATGAAGCTAAAGTACTTTGGACATCAAATGAGAAGAGAAGATTCACTTGAGAAAGCCTGGATACTGGGAAAGGTGGAGGGCAAAAGAAGAAGGGGGCGGCCAAAAATGAGATGGCTAGATGGTATTGTAGATGCAATGGGCACAGAGCTGGGTGGGTTGAGGAGGATGGTGGAGGACAGAGGTGCCTGGTGGGCAATGATCCATGGGGTCACAAAGGGTTGGAATCGACTGTGCGACTGAACAACAAAATAATAATAATTGTAGATCAGTATATATTTAAGCATCTTTATGAAGCTCTTTAGTGTAACAAAACTTCCAGGATGGTTCATAGCAATCATCTCTGCTGTAAAAGAGACAAAAGAAAAAGAATAATTAATTGTGTTGGCTGTTGTAGATTATTAGGTTGGGCTTCCTCTCTGGAGAATGAAACCAACAAAAAGAGTATTTTTCTTCAGAATAAACATATACTGGATAGGATTGTAAGCATTTCAGAATAACGATATTTGTTAAAATCTGGTGAACTGACCTATTACATGTGAAACCTTATTAGTCTTTCAGATGTCACAAGTCCATCTTTTTTCAATTCCTGGTTTTGGAGCTCTGTGAATGGACTATTTTGTCCCTCTATCCCAGAGGTTCTCAACCTTTTGAAGTCAGGGGCCGGGTCACACTCCCTCAGACAGTTGGCTGGTCAGACTGATGGTCCAGCCACTGCTGCCGCCGTGCCAGCGGAATCAGCCACAGACTCATTTACTGCTGTTGTAGATGTGTTTACAACAGCTGTAAATGAGTGCGGTTTCATAAATGTGTTTTCATCAGCTGTAAATGAATCCGCGGCTGTCGTCAATGCATTTACAATAGCCGTAAATGAGTTTGCAGCTAATCCTGGCAGCAACAGCAGCAGCAGCTGGAGTGAGGGTATCAGCCTGTTGATTTGGGAATTTGGGCCATAGGTTGAGAACCCTTGATCTATCCCTTATAAGAGGGAATAGGAAACTGTCTAAGATAATCTGTTGTCATCTCTTTATTTCTTTGTGATTGACATACAGTTGTACCTCGCTTAAAGAGCATAATGCGTTCCACGGGATTGCTCTTTAAGCGAGTTTGCTGTTTAAGCGAAACACCATTGTAAATGACCAATTGTGGGGGGGGGGGATTGCAAACCCTGATTTATTTGTTAAGCGAGTTTTTGGTTGGTTTTATTTGTTAAGCGAAGCGAACATTCAGAGAAAATTCTGCTCTTTAAGCGAGTTACTCTTTAAGCGAGTCGCTCTTTATGTGAGGTTTGACCGTAATTGATTGACATCATTGTTGTAGTGTCTTAAAGCAGGGAAAGCAAGAAGTTGTGATCCTTGCCCTGGCATAAAGTAAGGCAGGATGTGATGCTGTGCCCCTTTCTTGCAGGTCATAATTGTTGGTAGCTTTAAAACAAAAAATGATTTATTTGATTGCAATGAACTGGTGAGAATGGTAGCTACTGTTTTGTGTATTAATTGTGGTCAACAGCTGAGATTCCTATGAGCATATGATAGAAGTTGACATGACTTATATAAAACATGTTATCCCATTCCATACAAACAATAATAACCCAGTCCTTAAGTCTGCAGTCTAGAAAGAAAACAGGTGGATCTAAGGAAAGCTGATGGGGTGGCCCTTCTACCTATCCTGTCTTCCTCCTCTGCAGCCCTATTAAAAAGGCTGCTGGTGATAATTTTGATGTAAAAATCTTCAGGAAGATAATATTATCAATCATAAGCAGAATTTAAGACATGCAGTCTGCATGTCACTTTGCCTCCCTCATGTAAACAAAATGCACCAATGTTTTCTTTTCAAAACTAGATTTAAACTGTGTCCAAACTGAACCCCATATACTTGCACCATATCACCTTTAACCCTTATTTAATAAAAACTGTGCTATTTTGGGTTTCTCATTGGCTGGATTCCTTTGTGAGCTGAAGTACCTGGCTGTAGTTCCAGGTGTTTAAAGTCCAATTCTCCATTGTGTGTCTTTCAAGAAATAAGCCAGCCTGTGCAGCCTCTGGCAGGTTGCACAATACTAGAGTACCACTAGAAGAAGAGACTTGGCAAACCAATTCTGAATGTTTTATGCATAAGTGCCCCTAGCAAGAGTCATAATAAATTGGAATTCTTTAAGTTATAGTTCAAGATCTTGAAAAGTGCTAAGGTTAATTTGCCAGTTTGAATGAATGAAAATTGAAATGATTGATTAAAAAAAGAAGAAACCCTCCTTCCTCCAACAGGGTTGGCTCTGTTTGTCATTTTCTTTTCTGTTTCATTCCAGCATCAAATTTGCAACTACCCTTGCAAACATCTGCAATAAGAAAAAAATATTGCCTTCAACATTTTTTTATGTTTATTAATTAATTATTTTATTTGCTGTTTTATTCAGAGAGGGAAATTTGAACCCATCTTTCGTCTTTGTCCCAGCTCCTGCCAACCTAGCAATTCAAATGCAAGAAATTGCAAGTACAGTTATACCTCGCTTAAAGAGCATAATACAGGATTGCTCTTTAAGTGAATTTGCTCTTTAAGTGAAACACCATTGTAAGTGACCAATTGTGACTTCTGGTGGTGGGAATTGTGAACCCCAATTTATTTGTTAAGCGAGTTTTTGGTTGGTTTTATTTGTTAAGCAAAGCAAACAGAGAAAATTCTGCTCTTTAAGCGAGTTTCTCTTTAAGCGAGGCACTCTTTATGCAAGGTTTGACTGTTGATAAATAGGGGCCACTTACATGGGAAGGTAAACAGCGTTCTGTGTGCTCCGGTGTCTAGTAATGCCTGCCGCATGATCACGGAAACGTCTGCAGAAGCAGACAGCACTGGCTCTTCAGCCATGAAACAGATGAGCACTGAACCCTAGAGTCGGGTGCAACTAGCTTTCAAGCGAGGGTGACCTGGATGAAGTAAGTAGTCTCTAAGACAGCTTTTAGTGACCTAGACTGAAATAAGGAGGTTATTTCATTCCTATGGTATCCAGTTTGTATGAAATAAAACGTGTGAAGATACAGATCTTCTTTTCTATTTTTATCATTGAAAAAGCAAAAAGTTCATACTTAAGAATTTCAAGTTATACAAGAACAGTAGAGGAGGCTACAATAGAACAGGTTTAAAACAATAGTCCCAGTTTTCCTGTTGTTGTTATCTATATTTATTTTCCACTTATCCTCAAAGAGGTCAAGGCTGTATCTCTGGTTATCCCACCTTGTCTTCACAGCAATCCTTTGTTTTAAGTCAGGCTAAGAGTGTTTATATTCCAGTTTCCTGCTAGGATAAAGTAATTCCTGTGTGGCTAACCTGCCATATTTTAGTATTGCTCTTTAAGCACCCCCATTTTTGCATTTTAATTTGTTCTCTTTTTAAAATTGGGATTCACATATGTTTGCTTACAGGCTTGAAGAATACTTACATCTGAAAATGATAGTGATCATTTAGACAAATGTGACATTACAGAAGAGTTGTGGCTTCTCTTTAAAAATTACTTTGTATTTTCCAAAGATCTAACCATGGTTCCTCAAAAATTGGACTATATTAACTCTGGATGATCTAGCGTAAGAAAAAGCTGTTGCCATATGGCGGATTAAGTCCTTCATTAATACATGTCTCATCATGGACACGTATTATAGTCACTAATTCTTCCCTGGCCTTGCTTATCCTGCAGCTGATCCTAGCCCAGACTTGAATCACTTTTATTTATTTTTTGTTGACTGCACAAAGGAGTGACAGGGAACAAATGGGATATGAAGCAAAGTAATCACACTTGTATACAGCCCAATAGCGTTTACTGCACTCTCTGGGGTGGTTCACAAGTTAATTAGCATTTTGACCCCAACATGCTGAGTACTCATTTTACCGACCTCGGAAGGATGGAAGGCTGAGTCAACCTTGGTGCTGGTCAGGATTGAACTCACAACCTTTTGGTTGCAGGACAGCAGTTTAACCACTGTGCCATCAATGAAATGGAAAGAATAAACATTGACATCTTGGGAATCAGTAAGTTAAAATGGACAGGGATGGGTGAGTTCAGCTCTGGAGACCATCATATCTACTACTGTAGAAAAGAAAACCTAAGGAGAAACAGAGTAGCCATAATAGTAAATAAAAGAGTGAGAAAAGCAGTGATGGGCTACAATCTTTAAAATGACAGAATGATCTCAGTCAGAATCCAAGGAAAACCATTCACTATTACTCTAATCCAAATATACGCACCAACCACTGGCGCAGATGAAGCCACAGTTGACCAGTTCTATGCAGACCTACAAAACCTCATAGAATAAAAACCAAAAAATTATGTCTGTATTATAGGAGATTGGAATGCCAAAGTAGGAAATCAAAAAGTAAATGGAATAACAAGA
Source organism: Furcifer pardalis (assembly GCA_030440675.1). Lineage (NCBI taxonomy): Eukaryota > Metazoa > Chordata > Lepidosauria > Squamata > Chamaeleonidae > Furcifer > Furcifer pardalis. The sequence goes on from CP126896.1 coordinate 38,960,728, forward strand.
AAGCTTAGTCTTACAACACAGAATGAAGTAGGGCAAAGGCTAATAGAGTTCTGCTAATAGAATGCACTGGTCATAGCAAATACCCTCTTCCAGTAGCACAAGAGGAGACTTTACACATGGACATTGCCAGCTCGCCAACATCAAAACTAGATTGATTACATATTCTGCAGCCAGAGATGGAGAACCTCCATACAGTCAGCAAAAATGAGACCTGGAGCAGATTGTGGCTTAGATCATATTCTACTGATTGCAAAGTTCAAGCTTAGAGTAAAAGAAAATAGGAAAAACAGTTAGGCCAGATAGGTATGACCTAGACAACATCCATAAGGAATACACGGTGGAGGTGTGGAACAGATTTAATTAGACTTTAAAGACAGAGTACCAGAAGAATTATGGACAGAGGTGCAGGACATCATACAGGGGGCAGCAAGGAAAATCATACCAAAAGAAAAGCGTAAGAATGCAAAGTGGTTGTCTGATGAGGCTCTTAAAATAGCAGAGGAAAGAAGGAACGCAAAGGGGAAAGGGAAAAATTCAATCAATTAAGTACAGCCTTTCAAAGAAAAGCAAGGACAGATAAAGAAACCTACGTAAATGAACAGTTCAAAGTAGTAGAAGAAAACAACAATAAGTGGAAGGACTGGAGATCTTTAAAAAAGGGGGGGGATCAGAGTAACTCTACAGAAAGGACCCCACCACCCCTGATAATCACAATGATGAGAACATTTAACCTGAGCCAGACATTCTAGCGAGTGAAGTCAGAAAGGCCTTAAAAGCACTGCAAACAACAAAGCCAGCGGAGATGATGGTATCCCAGCAGGAATTTTTCAAAGCCCTAAAAAATGATGGAATCAATTATTGCATTCTATGTGCCAGCAGATTTGGAAAACACAACAATGGCCACAAGATTGGAAAAGATCAGTATACGTTCTAATCCCCCAAAAAAGACAATGCCAAAGAATATTCAAATTATCAGACAGTTGCACTCATCCCACACACTAGCAAGGTCATGTTCAAGATAATACAGGATAGACTGCAGCAGCACGTGGAGAGAGAATTGCCAGAAGTGCAGGCTGGTTTCTGAAGAGGCAGGGGAACTAGAGACCACATTGCCTACATACCGTATGTTGGATCATGGAGCAAACAAAGGAATATCAGAAAGAAGTCTACTTCTGTTTCATTTACTACACCAAGATCTTTGACAAAGTGTGGACCACAACAAAATGTGGCAAGTAATTAAAGAGATGAGAATACCAGAACACCTTATATGCCTCATGAGAAATCTGTACATGAGTCAAGAAGCAACAGTTAGGACAGAAGACGGAATGTTGGAGTGGTTTAGAATAGGAAAAGGAATAATTGTGGATAATTAATACAGTGTGGGAAGCATATCTGTTACACTGTTGAGTGTTTGTCTTAACTGAGTTGGACTTTGTAATTAGCCACAATTAGCCATGGTGAATAACATGTACTTTACAAAAATGGCAATAGGATTCTTGCTGTTGTACATTTGAATTACCGGTATACACTTTACATTGTTGGTTTTATTTGCAGAACTACAGTATTTTCAATTTGAACCATTTCCTCCTCTTCCTTCTCCTTCCTCTTCCTCCTCTTCATTGTTTGTTTGTTTGTTTGTGAGCCCTCATGGCAAAGCGGTTAATCTGTAGTACTGCAGCCAAAATAGCTGATGTTGTGAGTTCGATCCTGACCAGGATCCAGGTTGACAGCCTCCCATCCTTCTGAGGTCAATAAAATGAATACCCAGCATGTTGGGGACAAAAATGTGAACTACCCAGAGAGTGCTCTAAGTCTAAGCAATACGAGGAAGTATACAAGTATAATTGCTGTTGCTGTTGTTTTTCAACACCTGCTTCTACTTCTCTTCCTTATTTTAGAATGATTGCGAGTCTGTTAGGATAGAGATTTCTTGCTCTATTTTAACCTTTCTATTCAGTTATGTACATTGATAGTGGTGTATGGATAAATGATAACTGCTGCTTCTCTTTTCATCCTGCTTTGTGTATTACTTTTTTCTTGTGTTTGTATCATGTATTTTTATGTGCTCTGTCTGAGGATTGTGCTGAAGGGCTAGATCAGATGTTTGCAACCTATGGCCCATGGGCCAGACCCGGCCTACAGCACCAATTCATGTGGCCCATGTTGCTGCTGCTGCTGGAAGCAGACACATTTATGTCAGACATAAATGTGCCCACGGATGTTGTAAACGTGTCTACGTGCCGTGTTTTATGGTAGCATTAATGGCGGGGGGAACCACCAGTCTGACCCGCTCAGCTGTCTGAGGGGGCGTGGTCCAGTCCATAGCATGAAAAGATTGAGAACTCCTGGGCTAGATACAAATTCCAAGAGGAAGTCAACTGAATCTTTTTGGTGTCTCAGAAAAGTTAAAGGAGAATGTGTAGCTGTCAGCTGTTCTTGTCTGTTGCAACTAATGAAGACCCTTCTTTGGTATTTTAAATGTGACCTGAATTCTTGCAAGATACTGTGAAGGTTCAAGAATAAGTTATGATTCTCCTGTATATATCCTATATTCAAAGACCAAAATTCTTTCAGAATCACAATTTGCACCTTCAGCAGAACAGTTGTTCTGAAATCCTGTACAGTATCTTATTTCTGACTAGCCAGCATTAAGAAAAGCTGAAATTGTTTTGCAAGATTGCAGTGTAGTACAGGTTGTCTAAATGGGAAAGTTGCATCCTGAGTTCTAACAAGCATGAACTACCGGTATTTATCCTTTCTCAAGCATTTTAACTGGCTTGAATCTGTATATTTCCCATTATTGTTCTTATCTTTAAAAACTAAGGTTGAAGTCTTTTGATCATAATGGTTTAAGAAGATCTATATAGTAATTTTAGCAAAAGAAAGTCAGAATTAATATAATGCATAAATGCAAATCAAAGTGGCATCTGTAAAAACAAGAATCCAGTAGGATGTAAAACAGGAAATGATTGTCATTTGTCTCATAGTTACAGTATCACATTACTGCATTAAAATTATGAACCTTTGCTTTATCATAGTTTCCTGTTTGACAGGCTATTGGATGATGAATTATATTCAAATAGCCTTTGTGAAAACATGCACTTGTTTCAGAATAACTCACATGGAAACACTTCTGTACACACCTTTACCCCTTTCAAATATGTTAAAATGCTCTTGAGCTTGACTTTACCATTGTCTTTTAAGAAATAATTTCTTTCCGCATTGTGATGTTATCACCTCTCTTAATAGACTAGCAAAGATCCTTAGAAGGTCAAATAATAAAGATGAAGCTAAAGTACTTTGGACATCAAATGAGAAGAGAGGATTCACTTGAGAAAGCCTTGATGCTTGGAAGGGTAGAAGGCAAAAGAAGAAGGGGACGGCCCAAGATGAGATGGCTAGATGGTATTGTAGAGATAATGGGCACAGAGCTGAGCGAGTTGAGGGGGATGGTGGAAGACAGGAGTGCCTGGAGGACAGTGGTCCATGGGGTCGCATGGATCTAGAAGGTAAACATGCTCTCCCCCTTCCATATTGCTTAGCAACATTCCTTTTCTTCAAGTGTTGGACTCTAGAAGTTTGGTTAGTGCCTCCCTAAACTAAACTATTTCAATGATTAAGGGTGCCAGAATGCTCCCAAGAATACAAAATACTGTATCTTTTCTAGTGTTTCATTTCGCATACTAATTAATATGAATCAGAAGTCTGAGGAGGAGCAAGTAGGAGTAAGATGTTTGGCTGTGACTATATGAATCTATTTAAATCTTGTTCAGTTGGTTTCTTTCTCCCTCTCTCCCATCTTGTCCTTGCAGCCTTCTTGAAATGAAGCAGTGGATATATCACTTACATTTTATGTAATACAGTATCTTTAATATGCATCCAACTTTAACAGCAATAAATGAAGGTTACTCGGGCTGGTAGAAATAATTTCTAAGAATTGTAGCTTTTTTAGGATTAAAAATCTCTTTTGTATCTACCTAAAGCACCTTTTTGCCTCTTGTTACTGTCTGCTTTCTTTATCTAAAAGACTTGTCAAACTGTATAGGACTGTGCTTGCTATTCTGTAAATACTGTAACTCTAAAAGGTCTGATAATCAACTGTTTTAGAAAGGTGTTGCTGTTTTATAATTTATCTGCTGTCTTTAGAAATTATGGGGAAATGAATGTCAATCAGAAAACAAACGTAACTCACAGTAACACTGAGATCTGAAACTACAAAATATTGTGGAAAACATTTTTGTTTGTTGCCACTAAAACTGTATTAATGTTAGGTGGTATCAAGCTGTTAGAGTTGCTCAAAGAGATCAGGAAGAAATCTTTCACAGAACCCACTACCACATCTTTTTAGGGGCAAACCATATGGTGTATTGATCTTGCTTTATGCCGAGGTGCTTCTCCAAATGATGGAAAATATTTTTGAATTTTTTTTAAAAAAAACCCTGCATTTCTTGTATTTGGTGCATTTCAATAATGTAAACAAGGCTTCACTGAAAGTCTGAGTTCTGAGGCAGTATCTGTGAGGAACGGCCTGAAGAAATAAAGTAGCAGTAGGAAAAACATCACTCCTAAGACAGTGTTCCCCAACATGGGCCCCGTACCCTGCAGGAGGACCTTCAATTCCCAGAAGCCTAAGTCAGTACAAAGGCGGATTATTGATTTAGGCATCTGGGAATTGAAATCCAAAAACCAAAGGTTGGGAAACACTGTCCTAGAAGCTTCACATACTATTTTATTTGACCCTCTGCTAGAGATGGTATTGACTGAACAAGTATACAATGTGTGTATAGTATTCTGCCACTCAACTCTACTGCTTTCTGACCCATGTCTAGAATTTCTAAAAAATATATTTGTGTGTCATTAAGCATTTCTAATGTCTTCTCAAGTACAGTACTGTATGGTATATTTTTAACAAGGTGGCTGAGGTAGCATTGTTTAATTTGATTGATTGATGAATGCATGAAATTTGCACTTTGCCTTTCCATAAGTCAAAGCTTAAAGTTTTTAACTGTAAAGTACAAATCCAACTATTGCAAAATTCAGGTTTAAAGTAAAAAAAAAAGTAGGGGGACGCCATTAGGCCATTCAGGTATGACCTAGATCACATCCTTTATGAATAGCCATCCTGAGTGGTGCTTGTACCAAAAGGGTAGGGTATAAATATATATAAATATACAAAGAAGATGAAGAATACCCCATTTACTCAAGAATAAGTCAAGTTTTCTAGTCCCCAAAATGAGATCCAAAAATGGGTCTTGACTTATACTCAGGTCAACGTAAACACTCAAAAACATACCCATGTCCTAATTAATTAATTTTACTATATTTTCATGTATTTTAATTATTGAAACTCACTAGCAGCTGCTGCATTTTCCACCCCTGATTTATACTTGGGTCAATCTATTTTCCTAGTTTTAGAGGTCCAAATTAGGTACCTCGACATATTTGGGACGGCTTCTAGTTGAGTATATGCAGTAGATCTAGGGTTAGTCTTGACAGACAGAGTACCTGAAGAACTATGGATGGAGGTTCAATAACATTGTACAGGAAACAGCATTTAGAACCACCCCAAAGCAAAAGAAAAGCAAGAAAGCAAAGTTGTTTTCTGATGAAGTTCTACAGGTATCTGAAGAAAGAAGGAAAGTGAAAGGCAAAGGTGAAAGAGCCACCCAACTGAATGCAGATTTACCGGTCTTCTGAAAAACCTGTATGCAGGCCAAGAAGTGACAGTTAAGACTGGATATGGAACAGCTGATTGGCTTAGAATAGAAAAAGGAGCATGACAAGCCTGTATATTGTCACCTTGCTTATATAGCTTATATGCAGAATACATCATGCATAAAGCAGGGCTGGATGAACCACAAACTGGGATTAAAATTGCCGGGGAAAATATCAAAACCCTCAGATATGTAGATGATACTACCTTAATAGCAGAAAATGAAGAATACCTAAAGAGACTTTTGATGATGGTAAAAGAGTAGAGTGGAAAAGCAACCCAAGATCATGGCATCCAGCCCACCATTCTCTGGCATATAGAAGGGGAAGAAATGGAAGCAGTGACAGACTTTACTTTTTTGCGATCTAAGTTCACTGCAGATGGTGACTACAGCCATGAAATGAAAAGACTCTTACTCCTTGGGAGGCAAACTATGGCAAACCTAGGCAGCATGATAAAAAGCAGAGACATCACCCTGCTGAGATAAGTCTGCATAGTTAAAGCAATGGTCTTCCTAGTAGCAATGTATGGGTGTGAGAGCTGGACCATAAGGAAGGCTGAGTACAGAAGAATAGACACTTTTGAACTGTGGTACTGGAGAAAAGCCTTTTGAGACCCCGCTGGACTGCAAGGAGATCAAAAGAGTCAATTAAAAAAACCAATCCTGATTGCTCCTTGAAAGAACAGATACAGTACTGAAACTGAAGCTCAAATACCTTCGCCACCAAATGAGAAGAAAGGATTCACTGGAGAGGGCCCAGATGCTAGGAGAGATCAAAGAGAAAAGGAGACGGGGATGGCAGAGTACGAGTTGGTTAGATAGTATTGTTGGTGCTGTGGCCATGGATCTGGGCAATTCCAGAGGATGACGGAGGAGCCTGGTGTGATGTGGTCCGTGAGGTTGGAAAGAGCCAGACTCAACTGTGCGACTGAACAACAACAAAACAAATCCAATATCAAAGTTTTGATTAAAATATTAAAACTTTTCAAATAAAAACACATCTACTGCAGCAGCACATTTTTGGTAGGATATTTCAAATATTGGAAATCTCTCCTGTAAAACAGTTTTGGCCACCTACCTGAATTTTCAGGAATGGAGCTAATTTGATATCCCTTTGAAGGGCATTCCACATTCAACAGTGCTGCTGTTTCTTGTGACCTGAGCAATCTAGCCTCTTACAGTGCTGGGATGTGCAAAAAGGTTTGCCAGTCCAGATCTTCGGAAAGGATCCTATAAGAAGAGCCAGTCTTTCATTACCCTGGCCTCAAGCCATTTAGGGTCTGCATCTTGAAATGAGTTTGGATACAAATGGAAGCCGTTACGGTCAGATTAGATCCAGTGATATGTGGATGGATGAGACTGAAGGTATTAATGTCACTCAGCTTTTCTCACCAGTTTTCTGTGTGGTAGAAGGTGAGGGAGATGAGAGAAAAAAGAGAGAGGGAGAAGGGAAGGAAGAGAAGTGAGAGAGAGGAAAGTGGAAGTGACCATATTTGGGCATTAGAGGGATATGATGTATATTTTCACTAAGGTTAGGTCAAACAAGCGTTATAATAAATAAATGCATTTCCTGAGCACATAGCAATGCTGGTTACAGTATTGCTTTACAGCAAATATTTTGATTTATGCTTTCCTGTTTCTGCTCAGTTGTTGTTTGGAAAATTCCACTCAATACTGTATAGAAGTAACTGAATTTATGTTTGTTGAGATCCAATCTGGGTGCCTGTGACTCTCCAATTTTGAAAGCTGATAAAGATTACTGTTTTATTACTAAGATTCACTCTATCTCATGTTTTTGCAAGCCCCCCCCCCAGCAAACATCAGCTGGGCTAGGAAAATCATTTCTCCAACACATGCAAGACCTGTTCTGTTATGATTCCATTCCCTGTACCAGGTGTCACATTCCTCAGTTTTCTGGGTTTGAATTTGTATTTGGAAATGGGAGATCAGGACAGAATAGGGATTCTGTTGGCGTGCTACCCACCCTGCTGTCCAACAGTCATCCTCCCTGAACTAGTTGTGCTGGTCTTGGTGGTGATGTTGGAGTCTCTTCAGCTTGTTGTGCTGTGTGACAACATCTTTGCTGAGACAGCTTTATCAGGATTGGTGTGGGATTTTATGTTCACCATGATGACCATGGGTCTGTCCAAAATGTTCTCACCCATGTTACAAGGCTGTTTTTTATTATTTTTTATTTAGTGAAATTAGTTTTTTGATATTATTATATTTTGCTTTGTTTAATTTCTTTAGTAGTAGGGAAGCAGGAGGGTTTTTAGGGAGCATGTCCAGGGAAGGAAACGAACAACGGGAGGTGGAGTTAGACACAAATGGTTAAGTCACTGAAAATAATAACGTGGAATGTGAAGGGAACAGGGAATGCCCTGAAAAGAAGGAGATTGCAGATGTCGCTCAACAAAGATAGGGCTGATATAATTTTTTTGCAAGAAACTCATCAAAAATCCGCAGATGTCAATAATTTGGTGGTGAGGGGAATCGAAATATATGAAAAAGCATATGGGACATCCAAAGCTAGGGGAGTTGCAATCCTGATTTCGGAAAAATTGGGGTTTACGGTGAATAAAATTATTGCTGACCCAGAAGGAAGATATTTAATAATAAAAGGAAAAATAGAGGAAGAAGAGATAACGTTGGTTAACATCTATGCTCCAAATGACAAACAGCAAGAATTTTTAGATAAAGTGGGGAAAATTTTGAATAAGGAAGGGACTAAACGCATGGTCTTATGTGGAGATTTTAATATGATGTGTTCAGATATTGACAGTACAAGTGTAAAAAAAAGAGGTAAAAAGTACATATTAGAAGAATGGAGAAAATTCATGGGTATGAAGGATGTTTGGAGAGAACTTAAAGCGCAGGAAAGAGAATATACTTATTATTCACACGTGCATGATATGTACTCACGGATAGATTATATTTTTGTAACAGAAGAATTAGTCAAAACAATTGAGGATATAAAGATCGGGACATTTAGGGAATCTGACCATGCAAAGGTAACAGCAAATATAAATCTTAAAGAGATAGAAAAAGGAGGGTATATTTGGAGATATGATGCGAAGTTATATCGAGAGGAATCAACGAGGAAACAAATTATGGAGAAATGGGAGGAAAGTTGGAAATTTAATGAAAATAATGAGGTCAGTCGGGGAGGAGTTTGGGATACAATGAAGGCAATCTTTAGAGGGGAATAGATAAAACTGAATAGTATTAGAAATAGACAAATTCAAAATAGGAATCAGGAATTGGAACAACAATTAAAACACCTTCACATGGAATATGCTAAAAAGAAGGATCAGAAAACATTTCAGAAGATAAAAAAAATTAAGAAAGAGTTGGATGGGAAAGATATTGAAAAAGTAAAGAAAGATTTGATCTTTCTTAAGAGAGAATATTTTGAATATGGCAATAAAAATTCTAAATTATTGGCAAAAGCAGCAAGAGATAAAAAGAGTAAAGGGCAGGTTGGTGTCTTGGTAGACAAGAATGGGAAAAGATGCAACAAAAAGAAAGAAAAAGCTTTGCTTATTGAAAACTTTTATAAAAATTTGTATTCAAAAAAAGAGGTAAACCAAAGAAAAATGCGACTAATCTTTGAACAGCAACAAAATAAAAAAATTACAGAGGAAGATAGGAATAAAATGGAGCAAGGAATATCTATGAAGGAAGTAGAAGATGTAATAAAAAAGTTGAAAAAGGAGAAAGCACCTGGGGAGGATGGTTTACCAGCTGAGTTTTATAAAGATTTTATGCCTTGGATTGCCCCGAGATTATATGAGTTATATAATGGGATTTTAGAGGGAGATGCAACTCCAGATTCATGGAATAGGTCGATTATAGTTTTGATTCCCAAGCCTGGTAAAAATATAGAAAAAATTGAATCTTATAGACCAATTTCCCTGATCAATCAAGATGCAAAAATTTTTACAACGATTTTGGCAAACAGATTAAATGGTTTCATAGCCAATTATATTAAGAAGGATCAAGCGGGATTTGTTAAAAACAGACATATGGCGGACCTTATAAGAAGAGCAGTGGACATACTGGATTTAGCTGAAAAAAGAAAGGAAAAGATGGGATTCTTAGCATTAGATATTTTCAAAGCCTTTGACTCTTTACAATGGGTGACGATTCATGAGTTGATAAGATTATATGGATTCGGAGATAAATTTCAAGGGGTTATTGGAAAGTTATATAAACAAGGTTCGGCAAGAGTCAAATTCAATGAATCTTATACAAATGAGATTAGGTTAGAGGCGGGTACGAGACAGGGCTGTCCATTGTCACCTTCATTGTTTATATTGGCTATGGAAATGTTGGCAAATACAATTCGTCAAGATGAGGACATAATTGGAATGGAAGGTACCAAAGTAAGCCTCTATGCAGACGATACACTGATAACGGTGAAACATCCAACAAAAACTATAGCTAAAATAAATAAACATTTGAAAGACTTCGAGGAAGTAACGGGACTGAAAGTTAATTGGGATAAAACAGAAATGATCTTAGTTAATGGGAACAAAGAAGACGAGGAGTCAATAAAAAGGAATTATAATGTGCAGATTACACAGAAAATGAGGTATTTGGGAGTAATGCTATCACATAAAATTGGGGAACTCAAAGAGTTAAATTATGGAAGACAGAAGAAGGAAATAGAGAAGAAAATAGCACAATATAGTAAATTAAATTTGTCATGGTTTGGTAGGATAGCCATATGCAAAATGATGTTAGTTCCTAAATTGAATTTTTTGTTTGATGTTTTACCGTTAAGACACACTGACAAGGAGTTGAAAGGATATCAGAATATGATCAATAGGTACTGTAATGGAAATAGAGGAGCTAGAATAGCCAAATCACTGTGGTATCTCTCACAAAAGGAGGGAGGACTAGGGATTCCCAATGTTATTAAATATTATAGGGCCTTTCAAATAAGAAATGTGATAAAGATTTTAATTAGGCAAGAAACAATCTGGGAAAGAATTGAAGGGAAAGGATTTACAAAGGAGGGTAAGGCGCAGTTTTTATGGGATGGAAAGGAAAAAGGAAAAAAGGAGATTCAGGTTCTGATGTTAAAGACAACAGTGGAGACATGGAACAGAGTGAGGAATGAGCTTACTCCGGGGATTTCACCGATTTTAGAGGTGGAAGATTTTCAGGATTTTCCAATTAAAATTGATAAAAAGATTAGGGATATATTGGTAGAAAAGAAGGTAAAATTATTAAAAGATTGGGTTAACACTTGCAAAGATCAGGAAAAAAGGCATGAGCTGTACACGCAACTACAATTAGATTGGTTTAAGATCCTTCAGATAAATAATTGGAATAAGAAATTCCTAAGGGAAAATGGACTAAATAGAGATTGTACGGAATTTGAGATACTTTTGGCTAAAGTCAGGAATGAAGAAATGGGTATTAAAGGATTAGTCAGTAAAATCTACAAGATCCTGAATAATAGCCAAAGTATACAAGAGGTGTTAAGACAAAGTTGGGAACAGGAACTAGATATAAGAATACCAACAAAAAAATGGCAAAAGATGTGGGAAAGAAGGATAATGAGAACAATGTCGGTCAGAATCAAAGAGCATAATTACAAAATAGTATGGAGATGGTATAGGACCCCAGTCGGCCTGCACAGAATGTATAGTAATCTGAGCGATATATGTTGGAGATGCAAAAAAATGAAGGGAACATATGAGCATATGTGGTGTAGCTGTGAGGCATTAAAATTTTTCTGGGAAAGAATAGAAAAAGAAATAGAGAATATATTAAAAGTGCAGATCGGAATGGGGTCAGATACAATCTTGTTAACAGATATAGGAGATTATGATATGAATAAGAACAATAAAGAGTTATTGACTATAATGTTGACCGTTGCAAGATTATGTATAGCCAAAAAGTGGAAATGTAATGAACAAATCAATATTCAAGATTGGTATATACAAATGTGGGATTTAGCGTTAAATGAAAAGCTTACTTGGGAAATAAATTGTAGGAAAGGAAAAATGCAAAGTAATAATTTCTGGAGGATCTGGGAACCTTTTATAAGTTATTCTTTGGAGGAAAAAAAGGGCATACCCCCTGTACAAGAACAGAATGACTTTTGGAAATTGTAAAGGTACAGAACTCCCTGGACAGTGTATATAGCACGAGGGTGGTGTTAATGGGCTAATAGAAAAGAAGGTGTAGAAGATTATGTCTAAAAAGGTGGTAAATGTAACACGTAATATCGTTATGCATAAAATACTTTACATGATCTTCATAAGTCTAGATATTTCTGTAATTGTCTTGTTATGTATTTCTGTATTTTTGTATTTTTGTACTTTTGTATCCTTGTATTATTTTTTTTTAATACCTAATAAAAATTTAAAAAAAAAAAAAGGCACACTTTAGAACTGGTTTTTGGCACTGGGGTGGATGTTGGTCTTTGAGGTGGAGGAATTCTCTGCAGTTCCATTCTCAGGGACAGATCATTTTCTCATGGGGTTTAGACTCATTGGAATGGAGAGCTTCTGCAGGGGTTGGGTATGAATTAAAATGGTTGCCCAGGAGACTGATAGATCCAAATGGTTTCTTGATAATTCTCGGGGTGTTTTCTGTTGGTTTAGAAAGTAATTTTGTTGAAGCCTTGATTGATGTTTGGAATAGGGAAATGACCAGTGCCATTAATAAGATTGTTTCTAAGGATCTTGTCCCATGAAATAGAGTCAGATTGGTCCCAGGTTTACCAGGGAACTGGTGGTGGGACAGAGCTTAGAGTGACAATGGGAGAAAACTAGAGCTCATTAGAAGTCCAGTTCCATTGCAGTGGTAGCAAAAAATAAGTAATTCTTCTCTATTAGCATTGCATCTACACAGAGTCATCCAGTGGAGCTCTTTCAAGTGGTAAAGGATCTATTACATGCTGGTCCTAAGGAAGAGAATGCCCCTTGTTGGGTTTCAAGCTATCTAAAAGACATCATCTTCCTTTACTAGTCAACCTGGAGCTTAGGATCTTCAGAGGAGCAATTTCTCTCTGTTCTGCTTCCCTCACAGGTGTATTTGGAGGGGATACAGGTGAGGGCCTTCTCTATCACTGCTCCCAGACTCTGGAATTACTTCCATGGGAAGCTAGGCTGCTCCGCCCTCTTTGCTATCCTTCTGCAAACACGTGAAGATCTTTCTCTTCAGTTAAGTTTTACCTCAGTAACTAGTTGTCAAAGGGGTGGGGGTTAAAATGGGACTGTGTGTCCTTACTTTTATATGTTCATTTTAGTATTGTTTTTATGTACTATTTTAATATGACATTTGTTTAATCCTCTTAACAATGTAAAATTCTTTTAGCTTCTATATTGTCTTTTTAATGATGCAAGCCACCTTGGCTCCTTTTTATGCAAAAGGCAGGTAAAATATTTTAAATAAATAAACATACAGTAATACAGTAATAAATAAACATACAGTAATCCAATGCATGCATCGGATAACATTAAAAATCGGATAACACTAAGAGTTGTGAAACCAAGTTTTAGTGTTATCCAAGGTTTTGCTGTACTATGTAACAGTATGGTAGTCACATTTTGTGCTAACTAGTTTCTGAAAACTTTCCAAAAGCAACATAGATGTATTATCGTAATCTAAACAGAAGCTAATTTCAGAAGGGTTATATGTGGCCAGATCCAACTTTCTTGGGAAGATCAAAACATAACAGAAAAAATGCTTCTGACCATAGCAATAATATGGCCTTCCAGGATATATTTGTATATTTGTTTGCTTGGTTTTTTGCTCATTTAGATATTCTTAGCTTCTGGGATGACTTTATTTTGTCTGTCACTACTTTTATGCCTGGTACACAGTTGTGAAGACATTGCTACAGTTTCTATACAATCCACCCGTCTAAAATTAGGATATAAACAAAGACTGCCCTCTTAGGCCACAGCATTTCTAGGTTTTTCAGATGCAACCTAAGGAAGTGCTTCTTAGGACAGGGACCAGGAGGATTCTGAATATACAGTATTCTTATGGAAAGACACATTGCTAACCAACTAGGACAGTGATGGTGAACCTTTTAGAGACCGAGTGCCCAAGGCGGTGGTGGAGATGTGTGGCACGCATCCACGTGATGTCAGTGTAGGCCCCCACCCCTTCCTGTCCTTTCGGGCAAGGCCCCACTATGCAGGCAAACCCTGTCCCCACTGCTGTGAGCCTGCCAGGGCTGTGTGAAGCCTTTATCAAACATCACTGGGAAGTGTTTTTTTCTTCTTCAGAAGGCATGGCCCGCTCAGCCTAGGCTGTGTCCAAACATTAGGGGGGTGGCTTTTTGCTTCCAGAAAGCGTGGCCAGCCTGTCCCGGAGCCCAAACATCATGGGGGATGGGGTGGGCTTTTTGGCTCTGGAAGACATGGCCAGCGCCGCAGCCCATCCAAGGTGGCAACAAACCCTGCAGAACCTGTGGTGGGTTGTTGCTGGTACGCACAACAAACCCTGCAGAACCTGTGGTGGGTTGTTGCTGGTACGCACTGGTTCACCCGAACCGGGATCAAAAATCCCGGGTGGTTCTCCGGGGGGTAGTATCCACCCGGGATTGTTAAAATAATAATTCAAAATGGCTGCCAGGAACTGCGCATGCATCAAACCTCCATTTGATGCATGCACACTTCTATTTTTTAGTGCACATGCGTCAAATGGAAGTTTGATGCATGCGCAGTTCCTGCCGGGAAAGGAAGGGTGCAGGCAGTGCCTGAAGAAGCAGCGGCGGCCTTTCCTCGCTAGGCCGTGCGCGCCGCCAGGCCGTTGCAGCAGTTTGCCACCGTGGCAGTTTGCCACAGCGGCACCGCCTCTGCTGCTCCCCAATGAGTCGACCCAGGGTTTGTGTTTGGATTGGGTGAGTTGATTTGTGTTTCGGGTGGGTGGGTTTATTTTTTATTTTATTTATTTATTTATTTTATTTAATTATGGGTTTGTGTTGTGGGTTGAGGGGTGTATGTGTTTATTTTTATTTTAATTAATTAATTAATTAATTTGGCTCCGCCCATGACATCATGACGTTGGCTCCGCCCATGATGTCAGCTCCGCCCACACTGTGCAAAAATTTTGACAACCCACCACTGTGCAGAACCCAAACGCCAATGCACCCACCCCACTCAGCAAGGCGTGGCAAGCCTGGCCCAGGCGGAGCCAAGTCCTGTCGAGTGAAGGAGTGGCATTTTAGGGCAAGGCTTCCCTACACCATTGTGCATGCCCAGAGAGAGGCCTCTGTATGGCACCTAGGATAACTTATAATTTCAGGCAGGCCAGAAGTGTGCGGCATAGCTAACGGTGTAATTTACATTGCTGCACCTGATTTACCATTTTAGAAATTAAGGCTAAATTTAGTTGGCTGTTGCTATTTTTGAGAGCTTCAAGATAAATTCATTACCTCTATGACAATAGAACAAAGTCCTTTGTCTGCTGTTGGTATTTGTATTTTGAGAGCCTCTGAAAGCGTCTCATTGTTTAAAAAAACTGGTCCTCTTAAAATAGATGCATATTGGCCAGGATTAATGGTGTATTAGAAAAATTGCAGAAACAGCCGGGGGGGGGGGGGGAATCTTACAGATGTCTAGTTGAAACTGTAAATCCTGCCAGAGAGAACCAGGGGTCAAAGGTGTAAATTGCAAATCTGTTGATTTACACCCATGTAGTTGTGTGTGTGTGAAAATGGAAAATCGCCCTTCCATAATCCCTCCTATTCTGGCCAAGTCTCTAAAGCCACCATCCCCTCGCAGTTTTCCTTCAACCATCCAAGTCTAGCTCCTTGCTCAGAGGAACTACATATCAATATTCTTACATCATGCAATTTATCTTTGGTAGTCATGTTAGCCTTTTAATTGGTTTGGGATAATGAAGCTTGAAAGGAGAATGTCAGTTAAATAAACCAAGTGAGGAAATATTTCTGACCCTATTGTCAGGTATTTGTTTAATGCTATAACAGGATTCTCAGTGTCCTTTGTGGTAGCACAGCCTTTTCAATTTTCTCACCAGTTGTGAAAACAGAAACAATGAAAATGCTGATGTCACTTATCTCTTTCTGTTTCTCTGGAATGATATTGTCTGGCCCCAGTGAATCTCTTAAGATGTAAAGTTTTTGTCACTGCTGCTCTTCTTTCCATAAATGAAACACTACCAGCTTCTACATTTTTACAACTGATAACAAACAGAGCATTGATTTGCATACGTAATAATAATCGCCTCTTCTTAAAAGGTATTTATTGCATTCAACAAGTCCAGTGATGGAAACAGTTCCAGAATTTTTAGATGAATGATGATGATGCATAGAATTTTGACTCCTCCGATTCTTCTTGATAGATATATTATAGTTTTATGAATCTGACTGTGATCAGTGTAGATTTTAAAAAGCATATAGCAAAGTATTGTAGGTTCCAGTTTGAAAAGAATTAGATCATTTTTTACGGTATGCCATCTCCCCTTGGATTATGCAATTAAAACTTTATTAGTGTCTTCTAAGAGTCATATAATTTTAGCTAATGTTTTGGGAAACTTAGATTAAATGACTTTAAAGTTAGCCTGTCTTTTTTTTTTCTTATCTAGAATCTTCTTTCATTCCTGGTTACCACAGTAGCCTTTGCTATAAATTAACTTCCAGTTAATCTTGCTCACTACACAAGTCCTGGAACTCCTAGTCCTTGAATGGGAGTCATCTGTTTTCTCTCTAGCTCTTTTTCTTCCTCAAGGGGAAAAATATATATATATATATATATTTCCAAATTTGTTTCTATAGTGATGTGCTATCATGCTCCTGAAATTTATTTTCTATTGCTTTATACCTTTTGTGGCTCCTTTGTGATTTAAGTTGCATATATTCATTGCATACAAAGAATTGTGATGCTTTTTCCCCCTTGCCTGCATTTGACCTTGGGTTCTGAATTATCCCCGCTTTCTTATTTATTACATTGTTTCCACAAAGAAGCTTTCATAAGATGAATCTAAGCAACTTCATCCACCTTTTCAGACAGCAGGATGACAAAACACAAACTCCTATTTGTGTTCTGAGGCAACTATTATTTCATACTGATTGGTTCCACCACCACCACCACCATGGAATCACTGTAGTGTATGTAACACAATATTGTACTGTAACTTGTGTATTTTGCAGATGTGGAATTTAGAATCAGGGATGTGTGTTTGGCTTTGGAAATACAGTAATACCTCATATAACATTAGTATCGAATAACACTAAAATCGCATAACATCAAGGAATCTGGGGGGAAGAATTGCATCAGATAACATTAAGATGCTTCAGATAACAACCGCGAAAGCCTGTGTGGTTACAATGTATCTCTATGGATCCCATAGAGGATCAGATAACACTAAAAATCATATAACACGAAGACTTGTGGAACCAGGTTTTAGTGTTATATGAGGTTTTACTGTACTTGGAATTCACCTAATACTGTAATGCCATATTTGGATAATTCCTAATATTATCTGAATCTCAATCTGATAGTTCTGAATACCTGTATTAATATATATTTTTTAACATTCAAACTCTCATTTGAGCCCTGTGTATTGGAAAGCAAAAGGCTAGGTTTCTGCTTCCTAGAGAAAGAAGTGAAAGCAGAACCTATTTCGTAGGCATTTTGGTGGGATTTCATGAGAAATAACATAAGTTCCTGGCATGAAGGGTAATGGGGACAGGGAAATCAGTGCCTCCTGATTGGAGTTGCCATGGGTTTCCCAAGGAGGGCTGGGATGAGAACAAACCTTTATGTTTGTCTGTATCAATTAAATCTAGAAGAAGAAAGAGATTCCAGAAGGTATTTTGCATTGGTTCGTTCTAGTTGAAATGTGAGTATATCTGCCTATAAATCCCCCGAGCATTTCCTACTAGGCCATGCTCTGGTGCAAACCTGCACTGCAGTATTTTTCTTTGTGTCCTTTTCTGAACCCTCAATTTACATTTACATTTTCTACATTTTGTTTTAGCATATTATTTATGTATTTAGTATAGTTGGAATAAGATTTAGTATTAGTAGATTTATGGATTAATATGTTATAAACCAGTAGAGAAATATTACATTAGGTGCATGCCCATTTGGGATGTATCAAACAAGAGAATAAAATTCTATTATTATAACAGTAGAGGGGTGTGTGTGTGTGTGTGTGTGTGTGTGTACACTCTTTGGGTAGAGTTTGCAAATACAGTAAAACCTTGTATAATGAAAATAATTGGTTCCACAAGACACTTCGTTATACGGTTTTTTTCGTTATATGATGCATGCATTGTACAGCAAAAATTTCTATGGGAAAAATCGTACAAAGAAATTCTCTATGGGAAAAATCATACAAAGAATTTTTTTGTTGTACGATTTTCCCCACGGAGATTTTCATTGTACGATTCCCCCCCCCCCCAAATAGGGAAGCATTGCATTATATAACAAAAAAACTGTTGTACGATGCCACTTTTTTTTTCAAATTCTCGTCATTGTATGGTTTTTTTTGGTTGTATGATGCATTTGTTAAACAAGGTTCCATTGCACTGTAGTATGAAATATGGCTGCAGTAAAAGAAGTAGGAACTTGGAGAAAGTTATAGGAATACTGCCTGCAGCATTTTCTTCTGAGAGGAGTGGGAGAGGGAGAAGAAAAAGACTGCTCTTCTGAGCCCCCCCCCCCACACACACACACACACACATACAATCTCACCTAGCTGCCTTGTTCAACACTGACACTATGAAAGAACAGCAGGCAACAGTACAGACTGTGTGTGTCTCTGCCATGGACGTGACACATAAGCCTCTGATTCAGGGTGAGACAGATATAACTGAACCTCAGACATGTTCCAGTGACATCTTTGTGTAATTCAGCCAGGACAGAGGGTCAGAAAAGATTGTGAAGAAAGTTTTTTTTTCATCCTAAGAGTTGATGTGCCAGATGAGGACAAGGATGACATTAGAACTCAGAGGGAGACTGCCGCTTTTGTGGTTGGGAAAAGAGATTTATGATGAGGACCAGACATTGCTTTCCATATCCATATCATGCAGCTGTATAATATTCAAGGAAGGGTTTTCTTCCCCCATTCTCAGCAGATCTCTCCTGTGCAAAGCAACATTGTGGCTGGAGGGAACTCCCCTTCAAGTATCTGACATGGAGGAGGAGGAGATTGAAGGGACTCAGGTGGTCACTATTTCAGAAGCATATACCACTGAATCACTCCTGCCCCTCCAGATGCACTTGCCGCACCAATTTATAGAAATAATAGTGAAGGCGAGTTAGCAATCCCTATTAGGGAAATGCAGTCAAAAGCTGAAGTTCCAAGAAGTCCATAATGTGAAATCATTTTTCAGCAGTGGGCTTTTATGGCTGAGTGCATCTACTGGAAAAATATGCTCAAGCGTGGACAGGACTTGGAACATCTGTCTAATAGTAACATACTCAACACAGAGCATTGCTGCTTGGGAAATGAAGTGGGTACTGTGGGGGCAAGTGGTTTTCTTATTGTGAAGGGCAAGAGCCATCTGAAGGAAGAGGTTTAGCTATCAGACCTGGAAGCAGAAAGGTAGATGGGCTCCTTTCATGTCCCGAAGAGTTGGGACAGAGATGGGCACTCAGTCCATCATGCAGTACCTGGGTCTCGAACTGCCAACTTGCCAGCCATACAGCTAACAAGGCAAGCTTCTTAACCACTGAGCCACCACAGCCCTTCCTGGGAGAGATGATAGCCCCAGATGACCAGCCACACTCTCCAGTAGAGAACAATGGTTTCCACAGGTTTGTGACAGAACATTTATTTTTATTTATCATCATACTTTTATGCCGCCCTCCTCATGAATGACTCAGGGCGGCTGACAACAAATAAAACACACCAATTGTACAATCCCACAATGAAAACTCACCCATCACAAAAGATTGTTAAAAAATTTTTTTAAAAACAGGAAAAATTATAAAAGTGAAAATTTAAATACAGCTAAAAACACAGGTGGGTGTTAATAGGGAGTCAAATGAGCCAGCCAGCCCGATGAGGCAGCATGGGAGTTCATGGCTTCCATGGCAGCTGTGGGCCTGACTCAGGTAATTCAGGGCCCCAACCAGGAGCAGTGGCCACACCCCGGATTGAGTTTTCTTGTAATGTTCTTGTACATGGCCCTGCCAGCCAGGTCTTTACAACCTTTCTAAAGGGCAGCAACTCCGTCTGGAGATGCAATTCTGGTGGCAGAAGGTTCCATAGGGCCGGAGCGGACACAGAGAAGGCTCTTCTTCTAGTGCTAGAGAGCTGTGCCTCTCTAGCTGATGGCACCACCAAAGAACCTTTCCGGTCCGCTCTGGTGGGATGGACAGAAACTCTTGAGGTGAGGCAGTCTCTTAAGTATCCTGGCCCACTACCATGTAGGACAGGGGTGCCCAACCTTTTTGGGGTGTGGGCCGATCATGTGGTTCAGGGAGCCAGTCACTGAGTCAGGCCCACAGCTGCCATGGAAGCCATGAACTCCCATGCTGCCTCAGAACCAGCCCCCAGTGAAGGCAAATTGAAGTCCCCCAGAACCATAAGTCTGGGGAACTCCCAACACCAACATGGTGATGGCCTCAACGAGCTTGGGCAGGGAATCAGCCACCTTGCAGGGAGGCAGGTACAGGAACAAGATTCCCAACTGACCCTTAGGTCCCAAACGCAGGAGCAGGGCCTCACATCCCGGCACTTGCGGAGCTGTGGCTCTGGTGACTCCCAGTGATTCCCTGGCTACAATGGCGATGCCACCGCCCCTTCCCTCATCCCTAGGCTGGTGCCAGATACCAAACCCGTCTGGAAACAGTTCTGAAAGAGGAACCCCGTCCTCTGAGGCCAGCCAGGTTTCAGTGATGCATGCCAGGTCAGCCCACTCCTCCAGAATAGAGTCTAAAATCGGGGGGGGGGGGTTATTACAAATTAACCTGGCATTGATGAGCAGCAGCCTAAGGGAGGGATCACTCTTGACCAGCTGCATAGGAACTAGAGGTGTAGCTGAGGGGGCCGGAACAGGGGATAGCAATTAAACATCTGTCCTGTGTTCCCTGAGTGCGGCCCACTCCTCAGCTCCCGCCATATCGCCCCATGCCCGTCACAACACCAATTTGGGCCCCAGGAACCTCAATGTCGTCTCCAGACTGAGCATTGCTCCTCTGTCCAGGCTGGCAAGGCAGCTGAGGCGCATCTCCCCTCCCAGAACGACGCGGGGACTTGCTAGTGGAATAGCGAGGCAAACCATTACCAATTTCCATCTCACACAACCAGCAAGATAATGTCGGATTTATATTGGAGTGTCTGGGAACTTGTACAGCAGCAGTTGCCTGGGATACAAGTACAGTAAAACCTCATATAACACTAAAACCTGGTTCCACAAGTCTTGGTGTTATATGATTTTTAGTGTTATCTGATGCATGTTAAAATCCTATGGGATCCATAGAGATACATTGTAACAACACAGGCTTTAGCGGTTGTTATCTGAAGCATCCCATAGGATCTTAATGTTATCTGATGCAATTCTTCCCCCCAGATTCCTTAATGTTATGCGATTTTAGTGTTATTCGATACTAATGTTATATGAGGTATTACTGTAGTATATTTTAGAAGTGACATGTGGAGCAGCCTGGGTATAAACTATGCCTTGTTTCTCCCTGATAGAACATGGGTGAGACTTCAGGCATAGGATAGGATTCTGATGGGGCCTGTTGAATGAGGATGTGACGGAGGGCAGCCACACCGTTCACAACATTCAAGAGGCTCTGAGGATGTGCTGCAACAGTGGGAGGAAGCCAGTCTTAGCTCTCAGCCAGTGGTTTTTCTCATCACTTTGGGAGCTGCACAGTGGTGGGATGTCAAAAATTTTACTACCACACTGTGGGCAGAGCCTAATTTGTGGGTGGAGCCATCATAAAAAACTCAGAAAAATAAGTACACATAAAAATACACATTACATAGACATAAAAATGCATGTAAAACATATAATACACATTAAATTAAATAGACATAAAAACATAAAAATACAAATTAAATACACATAAAACACAAAAATACACATTAAAAATAAATACACATTAAATAGACATAAAAACACATAAAAATACAAATTAAATACACATAAAAATACACAAAAATAAATACACATTAAAATACACACCCACACCCAAAGGTGAGTCACTTACCTTGGGGAGCAGGCTAGAGGAGCTTCAGGCTAGCAGCTTCTCTTCCTCCTCCCCGCTTGGGAAGACAGCAAGGAGGCCGTGCATGCACACCAAGTGCAGTGGGGAACCGGCAAAAAGGTAAGCCCCCAAGGTGGTTCCCTCCAAAAGCCGCTACCGGTTTTCCAGGGCACTGGGAAAAGTTACTACCGGTTCTGGCGAACTGGTGCGAACCTGTAACATCCCATCACTGGAGCTGCACCTCAACACATGTACTAATATTGTAATCATTTAGATTCTTTTGAAAGCTCATATAATACTTGCTTATTTTGCATGTGCAATATAAATAACGCCCAATTGGTTTTAATTAGGTATGTCTTAATTAAGGTTAGTGGGTGTTAGGTTGGTATAAATTGGGACAAGTCGTCCTTAGTTTAACATGGTATTATTATTATTTTTTAAACCAAGAAATTAGTTTTGGGAGAAAAGATGCACAGAAGGGCAAACTGTTATTTCTTACCTTCAGTTCTTTTCCAGTTCTTTCCTCTTATATAAAAGGTAGGTTCACAGCTTGCTTCAGGGTATATGCTGGCAAGTCTCAGATAATACACTGGGGATGAGCAAACGCCTTCCCTGAAGGACAAACCAAGGCAAGTATTTTACAGTAAAGATATCTAGAGTAGGAGTACCCAAACTACAGCCCAGGGGCCAGATCCAGCCCCTGATGCCAATTCATCTGACCTATGAAGCCCTCATCACTTCTGGAAGTGGGAGTAAAATACAGTAATACCTCAGATAACATTTACCTCGGATAACTCTAAAATCGCATAACGTTAAGTAATCTGGGGAGGAGAATTGGATCGAATAACGTTAAGGTCTTATGGGATGTATCGGATAACAACCGCTAAAGCCTGTGCGGTTACAATGTACAGTATCTCTATGGAGCTTTAACGTTATCCGATACATCCCATAGGATTTTAATATGCATTGGATAACACTAAAAATCGGATAACACCAAGACTTGTGGAACCAAGTCTTAGCGTTATCTGAAGTATTATTGTACACCCGTATGGGCATGTTTTACTTCCACTTCCGAGAGCGACAAGGGTTTCACGGGCCAGATGAGTTGGCATTGGGGGCCAGATCCAGCCCCTAGGCCATAGTGACCAGCTCCCTGAACCACATGACCAGCCCACGGCCTAAAATGTTTGGGCACCTCTGATCTAGAGAGAATCCAAGCACACAGAACTATGGATTCATCCAATGTCTTTGGAACAGTGTGGAAGATTTGAAAGGGTCTTGTTGTTTTGTTACTTTTAAATGCCAATTTTGATACATTTTGGGACTCCCTCAAAAATGGAAAAAAGTCTGAGAGGAGAGAGGAATTGTTGGGAGTAAATCCCTTTCTGACTTGGAGATGGTGTTGCCAGAGCGTGCTTCATTTTCTTTCCATCCTTTAATTTCAAAATTCTGTGCTTTAAAAGAGCTTTTAAAGAAAAAAATCAGTCTGTTGTTCCAGGGTTTCACTGCTTTCTAGGGTGAGTAGCAGTGGACGAGGTTTAAAAGGAGGACTTGAGACCAGTACTAAGGGTGATTCCTGATCATTGTCTGACCTCACCTCTCCACTCAAGTGTATAGATTTCTTCACAAACTGAAACAAATACTCCCCACATTTCCCCCTGGCTCTTAGTTGAGGAAGGGAGAAGCCATTTCCTCTTCGCTACCTGCAAGTGGGGTGGGGACACAACCACTGGGAAGCCAGGAAGTCCTGCTGAAGAGAAAGTAAATGCTCTGTTACCTATCTGACCTTCACTCTCATGGCTCTTAAATGTAAAACCACCATGATCAACCAACCAGGCATTTCATTGAAATAAAGAGCCCAACCTCTTTCACTCTACCTAAAACTGCAAATAAACAGGTAGGGTTATATGGCCCTCAGAGTCTTTACTATCTGTGTGAATGAGAGAAGACAGAAAATTATGCAACACCACAGTACGTCATTAGGTTACACGCAAAACTATTGGGTCTGTGGATGTGTCCCTTTTTTTCTCACATTGCCGAAACCCTCTCACACTTATTTGTCTTGCATATATCAGGCTCCTTCCCTAAAGTTATTATGACATCTGCAGCTTTCATTTAGCATCACTGAAAGTAGAAATTATGCAGTTAGAGTAGAGGCAGTAAATCAATAATGAAACAGAATTCAGCACCCTTACGTTCTACTTATTCAGCAGATCTGCTCTTGTTGGGACTAACATTTGGTTTTAGGCAGTGGTGGGCTCCCAAAAAACTTACTACCACACTGTGTACGTGGCCAGGGGGAAAGCCCTGCTTTGCGCCTGAATTACGACTACAGTCAAACCTCTCATAAAGAGTGCCTCGCTTAAAGAGCAGAAATTTCTCTGAATGTTCGCTTCGCTTAATAAATAAAACCAACCAAAACCTCACTTAACAAATAAATGGGGGTTCACAATCACCCCCACAATTGGTCATTTACAATGGTGTTTCGCTTAAAGAGCAAACTCGCTTAAAGAGCAGTCCTGTGGAACGCATTATGCTCTTTAAGCGAGGTACAACTGTACTTTATTTCAAAACTTGGATGGGCGAGGCTAGCCAGAATTTCTGCTACCGGTTCTGGCGAACTGGTGCAAACCTGCTGATGCCCACCACTGGTTTTAGGCCTAGAGTAGACACTTGTTGATGTTCTCTGCTCTATTTCTGTGTCTGAGCCAGACTTTAAACTGCTAAAACAAAGTCACCTTTTGGTGAATTCATTCTGCAGTTCCTTTCACCTTACCAAATGTGAGAAAGATTAGCTGGCACAACAAGGTTGCCATTGCCCAGGGTACGCCTGATTGTGGTTCAAAAATACCACAGTCTTCAAGGAGGCACTTTCTGTGTATCCCTTCCCAAAACTTAAAAAGCCTGGTTTAACTTAACATGGAGAAAATATCAGACATTCTAGATACTTTACCTGACTTTACACCCACTATCATGTCTAATATATTCTTATAGCCTTAAAAGGCACAACTCTTAAAAAATCTTTAAAAGTAGAAATACATTACTTAGCACATTCAGACATACATATGAAAAACAGTTAGTTTTCTCGGTGCTTATTCATCCATCTTCTGTTATTGGAGCCACAGACTCGAACTGCCAAAGGGTGTTACAATCTAATAAGGCTCTGAGGACTTTTCAAAGAGTGTGATGTATTTCATCTTGACATTGTTGATGAACAAGCCAGGAGGATGAGATAATCAGATAAAAAGGACAGCTATCATGCCAGGTCTGAACAACCTAAAACTCTACCTTAAAACAAGCCCCATAAAAGGAAACTGAGCTAAATTGGTAAAGGGAAAAGGTCTGCTTATACCTAACGACTTTAAAGGGCTACCAGCTAGACAATTTGAGTCCTACACATACTGTTACAGGTGCTCACAGTTTGAGGAAGTGGGGGCTGATACTATGAATTTGCCACTTTATTGATGGGTGTTTAATTTCTATCTTGATGACATGTTGGTATCATAGTGGGGGTGTCTGCAGTAAGACTTATACCCTCTTGAGAACTGCAGTTAGGTCATGCTGGAAAGATGACTTTGAGATTATATTTCTTGAACAACAATTCCTTATGCTAAAACAATATTTTTTGAACTGGAGAAGTTTTCAGAGCAATCCAGAGTATTCTGCAAGTTTTTTTAAATGGGAAGAATCTACAGATCTAACTTTAGATGTGTCCAACTTATTAATTTAGTTATCCTATCTATACTTTATTTAGAAAGCTTATTGTACCTAGTGATACTCATTTCCAAATAAACATGCTAGGATTGTTATTAACATATTTCTGGTAGTAAGTACAGTCAAACCTCACATAAAGAGTGCTTCGCTTAAAGAGTAACTCGCTTAAAGAGCAGAATTTTCTCTGAATGTTAGCTTCGCTTAACAAATAAAACCAACGAAAAACTCGCTTAACAAATACATTGGGGTTTGCAATCCCCCCCACAACTGGTCATTTACAATGGTGTTTCGCTTAAAGAGCAAACTCGCTTAAAGAGCAACCCTGTGGAATGCATTATGCTCTTTAAGCGAGGTACAACTGTAGTCTGAAGGAGTTGGAGCCCATAGGTCTGATCTAAGAACAGTAGAAAATAATTAGATTTGTTATTTCCATATAATTTTTGCATGTTTCTTCAAAACTCACCCAGAAAAGCATGCAATTAATATTGTATTTCCACTCTCCCCCTCATTATACTGCAAATGACTTTTAGAATTTTGGGATTTCTTTCAAAAATTGTTTGACGGAAAGCACTGGTGGGCATACAGAAGGCATTGGTGTACATCCCAAAAGACTTTGGGTTCTCTGATTACTCTGGACTGCAGAAAATATTGATAAAATATCTTCTAAAAAAGAGTTTTTAAACTAGAATTGTTTATCTCTGTGAGATTTCTGGTACAACTAAAGTACAAATTTGAACTTTTTTCTTTTTAGAAAATTAATGCAAAGCCCCATGAAGGGCTATGTCAACACTGTAAGGATGTCCTGGAATGGCGTGTGAAATTCAACAAGTACAAATCATTAACTCAGCCAAAAAAATGGTAAGTTAATTGCTCCATAGCTTATTGCTTCTCATCATTTTGTCTGGTCAATCAAGTCCAACAATTTTGTTCCAAGAATTAGAACAAGAGTCTCATCCTTTTTAAGCCGGGGGCCGGGTCCGCTCCATCAGAGAGCTTTGAGGCCCTTCCTCCACCACATGGCACTTCCTGGTGTGGTGGAGGCAGGGGGCACATGAAATGGTGCCATGGGCCGCATCTGGCCCACAGGCCACAGGTTGAGAATCTCTGAGTTAGAATCTTGCTCTCTGTTGGCTGGAGGGTGGGCCAGTGGGATAGATCAGAGTTTCTCAACCTTGACTCCCCAGATGTTCTTGGACTTCAATTCCCAGAAGCCCTAATCAGCAGGTATGCTGACTTGGGTTTTTGGTAATTGAAGTCCAAGAACACCTGGAGGCCCAAGGTTGAGTAACCAGGGATCAGGTCATGTAGAGGCCTGATCAGTTCTTCCCTTCATTTTTGTCTTTACAAAAAAAGTTTTATTTTTCCAATCAAACACCAATATCCACATTTATACCTTTGACAACAGAAGACACAGAAAAAATGGTATAACAGAGTCACTCCTATTCTACTTTCATTTAGCATAAAAGCAGAACAGACAAATAAAAACAACAATCTAGAACAAAACAAAATAATAAAAGTGTAAAAGAAAGAAAAACCTTCTGTAGAGGGGGAAAAGAGAGAGAAAAGAAAATGCACCTTCAGTCAGAAAACCATTACAAATTACTTTTCATCTTTACTCAATTACTTTTACTATATCTGTTAGTATAGTTGATATAATTATTATTATTTCATTAATATTTTTCTTTCTCCATATATTGCTTCTTATAATTCTTTGATCTACTATTATTGTGTATGGTTCTTATTTCATCACCACCTATCCCTCAAAACCCTTAGCATACTCTTGACTCATTCCTTTATTCATTACAGTATATAGTTTATGACAGGTGACCATTCCTCATTGAATTTCTCCACAGTTTGATCTTTCAAAATTGTTGATAATTTTGCCATTTCTTCCACCTCTATTAGTTTAACCATCCATTCACTCATACTGTACTCAGTATTTCTTCTTTTTTCTACCTTTGAGCATATAAAAAGTCTATTGTTATCTTATTTTCCCTTAATTCTTTATCCAAGATACCCAAAAGGAACAGTTGTTCCCATTGTTTTTTAGGATGGCAAAAAAGGCACACTGCCATGATGAGAAATATGTTCATTATCTTGTGCTCTTTGATTATTAATTTGCAAATAATGAGGCATGCTAAGGAAATGTTAATGCAGACTCTTACAAAGTAAAGACTATCATTAAATCAGAGTCATGAAACTCTGCTTAGCATTAATCTAGGTAAATAGCCTGTGAAGTGCACTTTAAACTGCCTCAGACTTACAGCGGCTGAATAAATATTGGCTGTTCTTCCATCCACTCAAGAGCAAATAGTAAGTCACATGCAAATGCTTACAACCAAACCCTCATGCATTGTTTTGAATGAGAAACAGCCTTTGCAGTTGAGTATCTGAACCAAAGAAATAGCAGGGAATGCAGAACCCTATCCCAGCATAAGCAGCAATCCACTTTAAGCAGAGCAAAGCACAAGTATCATTACCTATTTTGTGTGTGTGTAAATTTTAGTCTCATTCACAAAGTGGATGTGTTCTTGGCCTGCGTCACTAGCTAGGTGATTCATGCAGAGAAACGCCTTGCAATTATCTTGTAAACAACCTTTGGGCTTAACATTGTTTAAAAGCTGTCATGTTAGTAGTGTCACAAGGGGAAAGGGTGTGTTTGAATTTCAAAATATCTGGACTTTTCTGGATGTAGCTTTCTCTATTGCAAGTGTTTCTGTCTGTGTGAACAGTTAGTCACAGGTAAATCTGGATCTCTATCAATGGCCCTTTGGTTGCTTTACCTTTACCAGAGTTTTGATGATTCTGCCACCTCTCTTAGCCCTTCATACCATAGTGCTCTCTACATTTCAGGATGGTTCCAAAAACAAAGGCTTTTGAAGGGTCTGCCAGGAGGAAGAGAGTGTGAAAGTTAACTTGTCACCAATGCTTCTTTGGAGCCAGATTGCTATAAACCAGGGGTTCCCAACCTTTTCAAGCTGGGGCCTGGGTCACTCTTTCATCGAGGGTCAGATGGCCATTTTGCCCTGCCTGCACGATAGGGGTGGCCATTTTGACCCAACAGCTTCAAAGGGCTGGCCATTTGTTTCTCAAATGCCCTTGGCGGGAGCCCCACATGAAATGGAGAGTTTTAACTGTGTGTTGTATGTTTGTTGATTGGCTGTAATCCGCCCTGAGTTGCCTGTGCGAGTAGGGCGGAATATAAATTCAATTAAATAAATAAATAAATGATGCCGTGGGCTAGATCCAACCTGTGGGCCTTAGGTTGGGAACCCCAGCTATAAACATTGTGGCATTTCTCATGGCAGGACTGCAGCTCCTGATATGCTTATCTCATTTAGAGATGCCAAGGCCTAGAAAGGAGATGGGGATTAACACATTGTTAAAGAGATTTAGTCCTGAAGTCACCCTCATGGAAATCTGAATGGAAACTTTAGGCGAATTACCGTATTTGACATCTTATATAAGGTGTATTGGAGTATAATACACACACCATTATTATTATTATTATTATTATTATTATTATTATTATTATTATTATTATTATTATTATTATTATTATTATTATTATTATTATTATTATTATTATTATTATTATTATTATATTTCTATGCTGCCCTACTCGGTAAAAACCGACTCAGGGCGGTCATTACCAAAATGGCCCTGTAGAGGCCACTATATACAGTGACTACAGTATTTGCCAGCACACACTCCATTTTCCGCTGTATTTTAAGCGATGAGGGTGTGTTTTATATGCTGGCAAATATGACACTTATTAAAGCTGTGTCTTCAAATCAGGAGTTCTCAACCTTTTTAAGCAGAGGGCCAGGTCACATTTCCTCAGACAGCTTCGAGGGCCAGATGGCCAATTTGCCCTTCCTCTACCACATGGCACTTCCTGGTGTGGTGAAGGCAATGGGGGCCCACATGAAATGGCCGCACACGCCACAGGTTGAGAACCCCTGCTTTAAATGGCTGCTGCAATCAGTTCAGGCTCCTGTTTTTCCCCTCAGCATTCAAAGACAGAAATGTTAGTGAAGATATTTTCACATGTTGCAGAGTGTACCATATTTTAGAACTTTGTCCAGCACTGTCTGAGAGTCCACCAAGTACATTATGCCCATAATGTGCGTTGGCAAGGCTTTCCGGACAGTGCTGTCTCTGGTGAATGTAACTGTTCCTCAGATTTCATCATCTTTTGCTCGGCGTGAAATACTGTATGCTGTGTCTATGTTTTCATACAAAGAGCGAAGAAGCAGGAGTAAGCAAGGCTGTCATTTAGCCAGGAGGTGGGAAAATAGAATGCATCCTGATCTTTCATAGAGCTTCAATATATGTGGTGTACAAACCATCCACAAATGAAACATTCGAAAGCATGTAGCTAATTATTACCAGTTGCAAATGGAACTGCTCCTAAGGGGCTAATAGAAGATCTTATCTTGACTTTGCAGCTCTGTATGTAAACAATGAGATGTTTCAATTCATGTGACAATGCTGTTTTCGTCAGAATGAAAATTTGCTTTTGCGTATGTTCAAAGTGGGGAATTTAAGATCTTTCAGACCACTTCCTCTGCTTTTATTTGAGTGTAGTGAGAGATGTTTTGGGATGTAACAGAGCCTAAATAAATATGGGTTTAGATTGTTAATATTTTGCTGAGTAATTAAATATTTGTAGCCAGATTTTATGTATGATTAGTTGGGAAATTCTGAGATTTTTTTGTTGGGAAACTTAGTAAGATTGAAGCTTAACTATATGCAGATGTTTTGTCTGTTTAAAATTAAACATTTCCCCCCTTAAGTTGGTATTTATTTTATGTCTGAATTATACTTGTGAGATCTATGTAGCATTTCCAAGCTCAGATTGTTCATATCTTGTTGCTTCCTATAGTGGTGATTATATGATTAATGACAGTTTCCATTCAGCTTTTATTTTCCTGTTTTTCTTGTAAGCATGCTAAATTGTAGCAAAATAACTCCCAACCAAAAAAAATGGTTTATTACAAAAAAACAACAACAACCCTTCAATCCACCCAGTGATGAATTACATTAAATTCCTTGGCTTGGAAAATATATGCTTGTACTGTATTCAGACTCTTTGTAGTTACTGTTAACCTGAAATGTTTTTCAGCTTCCATTGTTTGGAATGGTGCTTAGGTGTAAGACTATTGGGCTCCTAGATCTATTTGAATTAAATTAACAACATTGTAACCTGCCATTTACCCAAAGCAACTGGTGTGACATTGTAGTCAGACTAGGATTTGTGGAAATTCTGATTTAATCCCTACTGAGCAATGAAGTGTGCTGTGGTCTTCTTTGGCCAATTATTCCTTCTGAACCTGACCTATATCACACAATTGATGTCAGAAGAAAATCGGGAGAAGAGCTGTGTAGGTCACTGAAGGAGAGGCAGGATGTAGATACAATAAATAAATGAATAAATAAATAAATTTAATGTTATCCTGTTTTGTAGACACTGTGGTAAGCTGAATTATTAGACAAGAGAACATCCCAGCCAGCAAGCCCAGTGATGGGGGCTTCTGAGATTTGAAGTCCAAGAAAAGTAACTGTTCCAAAACTGTGAGTGCCAGATAAATAATAAATGACTTCAAGTCAGTATTTCAAGCACGGCAAGGTATTACCTGAGGAGCCACAGAAAAGAAATTCTTTGTGGCCCCATGACTCACAAATACATTGTTCTGAGCCTCTGCAAAGACTCCTGGCATCTTCTAGGGTTGAGCATCATGGTTTGGAAACAATCCCACTCCTTCCTAATGTCCTTATCTCAACAGTATTTGCACTCTTCCTCTCAATTCCTGATTCTTCCACTTTAGCTGCAGTTCCTTAGTTAGGAGTCTCATCATGTTTTCTCACCTCAAACAAGTTTGCTGAACTCTCTTCATTGTTTGTTTGTTTTTCCTTTGTATTCTGTTTTTCATGCTTTAATTTTCTGTTCAGCTCTTGATCTTGTGTCATTGATTTAAAAAAAAAAGATCAGTGGGAAGAAACCATTCTGCCAAGAGCTTATGTCCAATAAATAGTCAAAGAAAGAAAGAAAGGCCTGCTTTTAAAAAAATGTTGGATCTGGATGTAAGACGCTCTGTTGATGGATCTGTCCACTGTTTCTTTTCCCCTGGTGAAGGTCACATTGTTAGAAGTGTAGGCACAATCAGAAACTCACAAAATAGCTCAGAAATAGAACCTTGTATCTCACAGTTTCAGGGCAGGAAGACATGTTGAAGACATGGAAGGGGGTTAAGACCTTTAGGAAGGGGGTTAAGACCTGGCTGGCGGGACAGGTATGCGGTTTGGGTCACACAGTTGCATTGGCTTGTTGGCTCATCTGACCCCTCCCTCTCTCTTATGTATGAATTTTTAATCTTTTAACTTTGCTTAGTTTTAATCTCGTTTAATATTAATTTTAGACAGGATTTTATATTGTCTTTTATGTCTCTTTTTGAAGCTTTATTAGCCGCCCTGGGTCTCTTTGAGGAGGGCGACATATAAGTCTGATTAAATTAAATCAATAAATAAGACCTCCAAGGCAACAGCTCAGAAATTGACCACAGTACAAGACTTTGGCCAACCTATGTACTTGCCGACCTCTCCAGCTTCAACAGCATTACAGTCGCTGATCATTGACAATTTATGATTGACAACATTTGATTGAGCATCACTTGGGGCTCAAGACAGCATTAGCATATCAGGTTGACCTCACTTTTCTCCACCAGTCTTGACAGATATCTCATTTTCCTCTGCCAAAAAAGATGATTGCCTCCTCCAATAAAGAATAAAAAAGAAGTGTAGTATAACAACTCCTTCTGAAATTAGATTGTCAAAATTAATTGTGGTCCTGCTTATTTGTAACAAATTGTATTAATGTAGGACTTGTCCTGTGTCAGTTGATTTTACTATTGAATTTGCTTCCCACTCTTAAGGATCTGTAGCCTGCAGGATCTCTGTAAGGGCACTGAACATCACCAAGATGAAGTCCATGTACCCCTGAGGAATATTCATTTCCAGAGCAATACTGTGGCATTCCGTCACCTGTGTCTGGGGCTCAGAAACACACACTCTCTCTTTCTCTCTCTCTCTTTCTTGAAAATTGGGGTGGGGGAATCTTATGACCTGTAGGGCTCATGGAGGCCATTTTGCCATATTTTGAGAACCTCTCCACAACTCTGTGCCTTCCTTTACTCCCAGTTATTATTATTTTTTAAAAACATAGCTGTTGAATTGTTAGCAGCAGAATTAGCAGACAGTGCCCTGGCACGCACCTGTGATAGTAGTCCTGCTATTGTGGTTTGTGGCCAAGAAAGGTTTTCGTGCAAAGAAAGAGGGGGGAAACTCCTTTACTCATGAGTAAATTCAAAAGCTATATATAGTGCAGAAAGTAAACTCTTTTGCTTGGTCTCTCAGCATTCACAGTTTTTACAAAGTTTATATATACAAATCAAAGGTTCGATACACAGTCTTTTGCTGTCTGTCTGTGGACACATGCCAACCCCAAGGTCCACAGTTTCAGTCTCTCCTCAGTATAGTCTTACCCACATATTCCCACACAGCATCGGTAGCCAGCTATGTTAAGGCAAGCACTTTGTTCTCAGGTTCATTTATTTAAGTGTAGTGAGCTTAACAGTACATAAACATAATATTTAAATAAATAATAAGATTTGAATATGCAAATTAGCCCCATCTTTGGGGCTAGCAAAGGAACAAAGGAAAATTTGAAAAATGAGCTCAGCCTTGCTGAGATTGCCCATCCTGTCTTAGTCAGCAACCCTCTCTTAGGATCTATTACTGTTGGCAGGAACACCTGCCAGTTCTATGTAAAAATCAAATTGCTTTTACAATTCTCAGGCTGAGAATTCTCATAATACAGGATGTCCCAAAAGTCACCATACATAATAGCAGATATCTTGAAACATTTTTGCTATGAGTGGGGGAGAAGATTTGTGTGTGCACGTGCACGCATGTGTAAAGAGGTGGCCAACACATAGATAATATTTTGTAATGAATATTTTGTCAATGAAAGTACATTTAGTGACAAGATCCCATTTTCCCCATGTATGGCAGCTTTTGAGACACTCTGATATTTTTCATGGTACCATGTGGTCAAACGGCAATTCATATGCAACTCACTGTTCAATCCCCTCTGTCCCTACTCCCACTTATCTCAGCTCTACTCCACCTTGTCCTCATTGGTGACACAAGTCCCTTTGGCTATGACAGTTCATATGGCATTGCCCATCTCTCCTATAGCTGTGATGGTGAACCTTGGCACTCCAGATGTTCTTAGACTTCAGTTACCAGAAGGCCAAGCCACCTGTGAATCCACATGAATGGGTTTACTGTGATTCATCCAGCCCGCACTGCCCTTGTCGCTCCCAGAAACAGAAGTAAAACGCACCCGTACGGGAGCAACGAGGGCAGCGCGGGCTGCCAATTACTGGTATTTTGTATAGCCCAAACAAGTGCTAGACTTCTCGGTTCCTATGGTTATGACAAGCATGTGACTTCAGAACTCACACAAGAATTGATAGATTTGATCCTCTCTAGTGACTGACTGCCTCAAATGAAAGTGATGTTTCCCCCAACCTTTTTTTTTTTTGCCTGATGTATAACTTTGAGTTCAAAATCTTGTATGCAATGGATGATGTTCAACCATATGTGAACCAGCAGCTACGCATGGGAAAGTCACTTGAATTGACAGCTGTACCAGTGCCAAGATTTAAAGAAGATGTAAGCATAGATTACCCTGCCAATAGCACTACAATTGTTATTACTGCATATCATCAGGCAGTTGTGGCAAACTCTTACTTTGATGTTGCCAGCCACAAGACTAATAAAAAATGTATACTGCATCCATGACAAAAAGTATGGCTTCTTATTCAGACAATTTGTAGAAAGTTTCATAATTGTACAGATGTACAATTGGTACACAGGGTTGTTGTTGTTTTTCCATCTGTAGGATCATGAACTTGCAGAATAGTAAATTAATACTGTCAGACTCGTCACAGATTTTGAAGCCAAATACTTTGTCAAGCTTTGTCACCATTCCTGGCTATGCTTCTTTGCTCTGTCAGCATCTAGTATCTGCCAAGGCACCTATTATTTGAAGATTGTGGACCACTTTCTGGCAGGTATGCTAGCCAGGAGTCTCTACCGTACCTTATAGTTGAAGACGAATACATTCCTTCAGAGTTGTGGTGTGTACCTCTGTGATTGTCAGTCCCCAAAAGAGAGCATCTTGCACTCATTGCCTGGCATTGTGCAACACTCTGAAGAGCTTCTGTGTATTCCAACCCATACTTCAGAGCATGGTCATACAAATAGCCACAAACACCACCACCATGCCTTTTTAAATATAAACAGTCAAGGGCAGAGCCTTTTGGAAAAAATCTTGCTACTTGAGTTGCTCACTGCCTGTTCTACTGTGGAGATTTCCCTAAGGTATATCTCTCCATCTCCGCAGAAAACTCTTCTCTCTTACCATTGCAGCGGAAGTCATAAAAATGCACTAGGTTAGTGATTGTAGCTATGAAAACTGGTTCCTTACTGCACTTTTCATGTCCTGCAATAGGTACATTCACCTGCCATATACTCTTGACCTCATCCAAAAGGTTCTGTGTATGTACAGAACAATCCCAGCATGTGAATTCACATATAGTCATTCTAAGAACAATAGTCATGAGAAAGCAACTTTTTACTTATCCTTCCTTAGCTAAGAATTCATATTCTCTAGTGCAGTGATGGCCAACCTTGGCACTCCAGGTGTTTTTGGACCTCAATTCCCAGAAAGCCAAGTCAACACACCTACTGATCAGGGCTTCTGGGAATTGAAGTACAAGAACACCTGGAGTGCCAAGTTTGGCCACCACTGCTCTAGTGTCTGCTGAATGGCAGAGGCCCCACAAGAGTCCATACTGTTCTCACCTCCTTAAAAATGAATTCTGGCAACCAACCTGTACCATGAGGATCGGATTCTGTTTCATGAGAATAATGCAAATGATACATACCTTCAGATTTTTAAAATTTTGCTTCATAGTACAGTAATTTGCAATTTAATTTTTTTGTGTAACTGATGAGACATGATTGTGGACATATTACACATAAATGGAATATAGAACAAAACATTGCTGTTGTTTGCCCAAAATATATAATTTATGGTACAATATGGCCTACATGCTAATCCAGTATGTAATCTCTCCTATAGCCACCTGATGCAAACAAAAGACACTTGTGTACCATTTAGATATAATTGTTTATGGAACAGTTTTCCAACCTCCTTAAAATAGGATATAATGTTCACACGTACATGAATCTTTTGAGTCTGTAGCTGAAATCTTGTTGATTAGGATAGCAAGAGGTGCACTAGAATAGGTACACTTAGTAGGAATTTGGTGAGTCAATTAAGTTCCATTAATTCAAATGGACCTATTTTAGCAGCAACTTATTTTAACACAGTAAGTTGCAACTAGAGTACAGTACAGTAATACCTCGGATAACACTAAGACTTGGTTCCACAAGTCTTGGTGTTATCCGATTTTTAGTGTTATCCGATCCACGTTAAAATCCTATGGGATGTATCGGATAACGTTAAAGCTCCATAGAGATACATTGTAACCGCACAGGCTTTAGCGGTTGTTATCCGATCCATCCCATAGGACCTTAACGTTATTCGATCAAATTCTCCTCCCTAGATTACTTAACGTCATGCGATTTTAGCGTTATCCAAGGTAAACATTATCTGAGGTATTACTGTATTTGTAACTGATGATTTCTTCCACTACCCCTGGTTATTTGTGACCCAGGAAGTTATTCCTTGAAAAGAGACTGATCCTGTGGTGGGAGATAATAAGATCCTGGTGTTGTGGGAGGTACAATGAGCAGAGGTCAGTTGGTTATTTCAGAAGATTGCACGTCAGATGCATGAAATCTGTTGTGTGCTCTAACTACCCTCTGGCCCACCAGATACAAGGTGGCCAATTCGTTATGCGATTTTAGCGTTATCCGAGGTATTTCTGTATCTCCATTTGAATTAACTTATGGAGGAGTTGATTCACCGGATCTCTATAACCTACTCTAGTGTGACTGACTTTGCTAATCAACAGGATTTCAGATGATAACTACTATTTTCTGCACTAATGTACATGATAACTTTAATCACATTTTTAAGCAATAAAGGAAGCCTAATTTGGGTAGGAAAGCAATATTGTATAGTTCACTATTTTTCCCAAATACAGCCCATATGACTATCAATTCCTGAAAACCTTCCATTTCTATTTCTGTACTTGCATCTGGTACATTTTCTAGTTACAGTGATATCATTGGTTGGCTTGGTAAATATTAACATTCTGTGGGAAATACTCAAGTTATCTATTCTAACTGGCCTTTTATTTTTCTTCAAACAGTGTGAAATGTCTGCAGAAGAGTGTGAAGGATTCATATCACATTGTCTGCAAGCCGTGTGCTTCCAAACTTGATTTGTGCGCCAAGTGTGGGAAAAAAGAAGAAATTGTGATTCCGTAAGATTTAGGGATCGTTTGACACCTGCGTTTCTTATTCTTGAGGATGAGCAAACTTTGCCTAGCTCTAGTGGTCAACTAAAATGTTCTCTTTCTATCACACCTCCTTCCCCTTAGGTGACAGAGGCTTGGCCTTATGCTATACCCCTGAAATACATATTCCTCCATTGTACATCCCAAAACCAGAAGGGGGGGAAGCCCTCTTAATGTAAAAACAAGCCCTCCATTCCCTCAGTAAGAGTTGTTAAGGGGGTGCTGGGTAGAGATAGACACTGTGGTAGCTAAGCCGAAAGGCAAGATCACCCACCTGTATCTTTTTCCTGCATCAGTTTTATGCTGCCCTGTGCAGACACCTCAGACTTCAGTATCTATAATTCCACAGGCTACAGCCAGCACAGTTCTTACCATAGCAGGCAATCAGAGATAGGACTAGTAGTAGCATCTATAGGGCACCAACCTGCTCTATAGCATGGAACGAAGAGAAGGAAGTGCATGATTGCTGTAGATTCTGGACTTCCAGGAAGGTTTGGGCCCTGAGCGAGGATAAGATTTATAGACATCCAGGATTAGGAAATCAGTGGGCAGCTGAACCCACCTTGTTAATGACTTATACATTATAATGGAGCTGAGTAATTTAGTCAGTCATGCTCAGTTTCTGGGCAAAAGATTAAGTGTATGATATATGGAGACCAAAGAAAACATCTGACATATTTGAATTGCCTGGCAGGGCACCAGATGACTCAGAAGCTCCAGGGGGCAGCATTGAGCTTTGTCAGGAAGCAGGCCTTTGTCACACATCTGTCAACAACATTTTGTGTGTGTTTTCTCTTTCCCTGTATCAAGACTTTCTACACCTCCAGAAGAGACGGTAACTGTGGCTTCTGGCATCAAAGATAGACAAGTAGAGGTGTACCAATCAAAACAGTTTTAAAAATAACTTCTGGGAAGCTTATTGCCTAAATCAGGGGTAGGCAACCTATGGCTCGTGGGCTGGATCTGGAGACCTACGCTCTCACTCCAGCCACCGCCACTGCTGGAATTGGCCACAGACTCATTTACAGCTGTTGTAAACACCGCCAGCTGTCTGCGGGAGTGTGACCCGGCTCCCAACTTCAAAAGGTTGCCAACCCCTGGCCTAAACATTTCAGAAATTCCTTCCTGCTAACAATTAATAGAGCTTTTCCACTTAAGTACCCTAACAGGGAATTAATAACACCTTTCATTTTAGCTGTACAAATGCACAATAGAGTGGTTTTAATTTTGTCTGTGACAGCCAGTGACTGAAACTGTTACCCTGCTTTGGAATGTGGAAGTCCAAACAGGATTAGGTGACTTGTCATAAGTGAGGCACAAAATAATCACATCTTGTTTTATAAAATGGTGGTTCACAGCTAGTATGCTCAACAGAAAACAGACATCAGATCTGGCTCGTTATAGGGAATAACTGTTATGATGTTGTATTAGCAGTTTCTTCTTGTTTATTATCAGCCATTAATTTTTCTGTTTCTCTGCCATCATGCTATAACTGATGATGTGTTCTCTCAAGGTTTCATTCTCTCCATAAGTTGTGTTAGATCTCTGGCATGTAATGTAAAGGTCACCCTTGGTCAAAAGCCAATCATGTACGACTCTAGGGCTCAGCTCTCATCTCTGTTTGTAGCCAAAGAGCCAGCATTGTCTGCATCTGCATATGTTTCAGTGGACATGTGGCAGGCATGGCAAGACACCGGAGTACCCAAAATGCTGCTTACCTTTTCACCGAAGTAGTACCTATTTATCTAGTTACAATTTCTTGCTTTCTAACTGCTAGGTTGGCAGGAGCTGGGACAGAAACAGGAGTTATTTCCATCGTGCAGTACTCAGATCTCAAATTGCTGAGAATAAAAACTATTAAAAGCCTGTTTTCTCTTCCCCTATGTCCAGATGTGAAAGTTCAGGGGTAGTGGCCGTATAGATTGACCACATATGTGTTCTGTTTTAGAATTAAGATGCATCTGGAGAAGCCTGAGAATGAACCTTCCACAACTGATCCAAGAAGAAATAACAGAAGATCATCTGAGGAAGACAGTGAATTGAACATAAGTGACCTGGAAGATGAAGATGAAGAACTGGATTTGCTTGTGGAGCAGGTTAAAGACTTTAACCTGCAAAGGACAGGAATCTAATTTCCTCTCCAAAGAGACGATTTCCAGGACATATCTGTTTGTAACCAGAGGACTGTGTGCCTCTGCTTTCTATCAAGTTGATATCAAATCCCATTTACAGTGTGAGGCCCTCAGCATTTGGAACATTTTGTGCCAACTCTGTGAATGCATTTTCTTTCTTTATAAACCAAATCTGCTAGGCCAGGGGTGTCCCAACTATGGCCCGGGGGCCGAAGGTAGCCCCCAGTGCCAATTCATCTGGACCACTCCATTTCCAGGAGTGACAAGGGCTTTGTGGGCTGGATGAATTGGTATTAGGGGCCACATCTGGCCTCTGGGGCATAGTTACCAGCTCACTGAACCACATGGCCGGCCTACGGCCTGAAAAGTTTGGGCACCTTTGTACAAGAAGATCATGCATTTTAATACAATGTTATTTTTAAACTAGATAACATGTTTATTGGTTCTTGCTGTAATATCTGCCACATTACTCCTGTCATTTTGTTCTTTTCATGTAAATATTCCTTCTGAAGAGAGTTTAAATAACTGTTGTCTTCTCCTTTAGATCCCTCCCGTATTCTGGATATATCAGCAAGGCTTTTCCTGACTCAATGCTGCTGCATTTTTAATGTATTTATTTTGACAGTAGCATTCTTTCCTCAGCCCACTATTTGCATTCTTTTCCCCAAAACAAACCTTGAATCTGCTGCTTTCCTGTTCCACCATAAGACAGAAACGTAAACATGAATATAAGTCTCAGATCCTAGTGAATGTTCATGACTTTTGCCTATAATTCAGCTCTGGTTGTTTTATCCGTATACCTTGGATATCTTGGAGTCATTATTCAGCAAGGAGTGCGCACATTTGTAGACATCTCTGTGATAACATTCCAGACATGCAAATGGACTTGAGAGATCATGTCCATTTGCATGAAGCTTTTTTAGCCATTTGGATATCATGG
Organism: Furcifer pardalis; assembly: GCA_030440675.1. Taxonomy (NCBI): domain Eukaryota; kingdom Metazoa; phylum Chordata; class Lepidosauria; order Squamata; family Chamaeleonidae; genus Furcifer; species Furcifer pardalis. Next base: position 39,000,949 of record CP126896.1, read on the forward strand.
CAGACCATGACGTTATTAGTATCCTGTGTAAAAATCAGAAAAATCCATAAAGTACGGGACATCTTCTGGCTCACCTTTCTTGTATGTTGGCAATCACTGGATCTGGAATAATAGAAGGTGATATGTTCAAGTAGGGCTATGCCTCAAGTAAATGTAAATAGGATTAAGTTGTAACAGGTTTCTAGATTCTCAAAAAAAAAAAACCCTCTTAGCAATGATATTTACCATACAAGTTAAGTGATCCTGTAGGAATCCCAGAATGCTAAACACTGCTTATTGGGAGATGGTGGTAAAATCCTATAAGTTATATCCACTGGCATATATCTTGTCATAGGCATTTACTGTTTCGTGTTTCATGTCACGTTGTGTGACTTGGCATGCAACAGCCAATGCCTACACCAGGAATTCTCAACCGTTTAAAGCCGGGGGCCGAGTCATGTTCCCTCAGACAGTTTTGGCGGCTGGATGGCCATTTTGCCTTTCCTCCACCACATGGCACTTCCTGATGTGGTAGAGGCAGTGGGGGCCACATGAAATGGCCCCAGGTTAAGAATCCCTGGCCTATGGTGACTTCTTAACTTGAGGCAATTTGCTGCCAAGATTTACAGGAATTGTATTATACCATCATAACAATGCAATAGTCTTATGGCCAATATATTACCTCCAGCTCTATCATGTCTCCTTGGGAAGAACAATTAAAATGAGCAGAATGGAGGACTGCCTGTGATAGGTCCTCAGTGTGAGAGATTTTTGGTTTAGAAGTGGAGAATACTTTTCTGTCCAGGTACCAACACCAATTTGGGAAAGGTCTTAGGAGCTGCTTTCCAAAGTAGGGTTTTGGCAATGAGACAGAGCAAAAGTAAAGTGTATAGGTAGGTCCAAATGTAAATATTACCTGTTTATTTTAGTGCACCAGATTTTGGGAATGCAAAGCACATGTGTTTTGAGGAGAAAAACCTAGTACAATAACTTCCTGGTTTGAAATCTAGCTCTCCTCAACACAAAGTTTTGTTGATCTGCAAACCAGTGCTCAATTTCCATCCAGAATCTGTGTTTTGAACTGCCTACTGTGCCCATCTCAAGTTGAAAGTGGGAGAAGGTTGACAGATACAGCAATACAGCAGCTCCCCCGGTGGCTTGTGGTTAAGGTGCTGAGCTGGAGACTGGAAGGTCAAGTTTCGATACCTGAGAACTGCACTTGGGGACATGAAAGGAACCTCATTTGGACGTCCCCTAAAAATCCTTTCAACCCAAGAGTAATATTTGACAATACAGCCTGTGGAAATTTCCCATTTGACTCCTGCCAGTTTCTTCTAGCTTACTCTATCAAAACATCCCTATGAGCCTCTAATATGCAGCCCTTGTGAAGAACCACAGGATAGTATATCTCACCAGGAAGAGAAGGGTTTAGGATTGCTAAATGTGTTGTGTTTGTCAGTGTGCCACTAAACTCCATGTTGCTTTCCCTGCCTAATGCTGTCATGTGAGTAGGATGCAGGAAAGGTACAATGGTGGTTTAGGAGAAGAGGGGGGCTGGTCTAAATGTGGTCCAAAGCAGATAGGGTGGTGTTGGAAGGGAAAGGCAAAAGTTGTTTAACCAAAAATGATGTAGACACTTGCTTTCTCACCTCGCTTTCATTCTGCTGGTGTGGCAGCCAAATTCTACAGGCTGTATGTTTCATTTTTTTAATGTCTGGTCAGAAAAGATAAAGTGCCATACAAACACTGCATACAGGGCCTGGTCCTCTGATTTATTGCTAGTTTGCTTACAGAATGAGACAGTCTCACTCAGTGACAAAATCCTGTAATTATTTTTCTTCATCTTCAGCAAGTATCTATTAACTGCTTTTATTTCTCAGTAAGATGAAGATAAAGGTCGTCCTTGCTCAAAAGCCAATTGTATCTGACTCTAGAGTTCAGTGCTTAACTCTGTTTACAGCCCAAGAGCCATGCTGTCTGCATGTGCAAACGTTTTCTGTGGACATGTAGCAGGAATGACTAAACCAGGGGGACTCAATCTTTTAAAGCTGGTGGCTGGCTCATGCCACCTCAGACTGTTCAGGGGCCAGACTGGTGGTCCTGTCACTGTCTTTGGTGGTGGCGCTGGCATTGGTGTGGGGGATCAGGGTGGTTCCACCCCAGGCCTCGGTGGCGGCTGCAGGACCACCCCAACCCCCCCCCCCACTCCACCTACCAAGGCCACTGGTGGCAGGACCACCCTTAGCCCCTACCACTCCATCAATGACACCAGCGACCACCCTGAGCCACCCCTACTCCCCCCCAACACTACTCCACTGCTTCCTTGCATGGAGGAGCTACATGGCACCAAATTATCTGGCCCACGACCTCGCACCAGCTATTGTTTCTGCTACCGCCTCAATCCTTGTCCCCTACGCTTGGTGTGCCATGTCCCTAATGGCACTCTGTAGCAGGACGGATGTTGTAAGCCTTACAACTTCTGCCCTGCTATGGAGCACTGCCAGGGACACACCAAGCCAAGTGGAGGGGACAAGGATTGAGGCAGTGGAAGCAGCAGCTGGAGCGAGGGGGTGGGCCAGATGAGTTGGTGCCACAGGCCAGGGCGGCTAACATGACCTTAAAACAGCAATAACACAGTACATCAATAAAAACATCCATATAATAAAACCAGAGCTGTCCCGTGGGCCATAGGTTGAGAATCCGTGGACTAGACACGCGTGCACAGAATGTTTTATCACTGGTACCTGTTTATCTACTTGCAATTTCTTGCTTTCAAACTGCTAGGCTGGCAGGAGCTGGGACAGAGATGGGAGCTCATTCCGTCCTGCAGCACTCAGATCTCGAATTGCTGACCTGCCGACCTTCCAGTCATCCAGTACAGCTACCACAGTCCGTTATTATTTCTCTGTAAGCTCACTTAAAAATCTGAGTGCTAGGGAGGGAATATAAGTCATCTTAAATTGCCAATCACAAACAATGAAAATCGCTGCTGAAAAATTTCTCAGAATTGCTCCGATCAATAATATATACAGTATGTGGCTTTGTGTTTTAAAATGTATTCTTTAAAATCTCAAAACTATTATGTCAAAAAATAATTATCCAAACATAACATTAGTCAGTGTTTATCTGCCCTTAGGCCAAATCTGCTTATTGCTCTTTATAGATGCACACTGTTAAGCCTTATTGCTCTACCATTTTAGTTTATTAATTATTTATATGTTACTCTGCAAAGAAGATGCAAAGCCCATAAGTGGCATACTGCATTCAGAGTAGTAAAATATGAAAGCAGCAGAGACAAAAGCATTGAACTGCTCATTATACGTTCCATTTTCTCCTTCTAAATGCCTGAAATAATGAGTATAGAGGAAGTTACTAATGAAGGTGGTGGTCCTAGTGGGTGAATATTCTACCAATGACCCCCCCCCCCAACATTATAACCATGTGCTCCAGTGTCCCAGTCTTTTAGCTGGTGGGTGCAAAGGAGCATCACAAGATGATCATTGTTTATAGCAGTGTTTCTCAATCTTGGTTTTTGAACTTCAGTTCCCAGAAGCCCAAGTCAATTCCCCAAAGCACTGATCAGCTAATGGACTGACTTAGGCTTCTGGGAATTGAAGTCCACCAGTGTTCCGCGGAACATTGTTTGGGAAATATTGGTTTGCAGAAAGAGTACCGTATATGCTGGGGTAGAAGACGACTTTCTACCCTGGAAAAACATGCCTCCAAGTGGGGTGGCCGTCTTGTACGCCGGGTGCACTTCAGTTGAATAAAATACAGTAATCCTCAGATAACGTTTACCTCGCATAACGTTTACCTCGCATAACGTTAAGCAATCTGGGGAGAAGAATTGCATCGAATAACATTAAGGTCCTATGGGATGGATCGGATAACATCTTTTAATATCAGATGACGAACAGGAGTTTGAAGGCTTTTAAAGGGAAACTGTCATGCCAGCAAACTTGCTAGGGACTTGCCTGGCACTTGCTCTCTCCCTCTATTTGTTATCTTCTATCATTGACAGTTCCAGTTTGGTTAACAGATTAGAAAACAAACAGCATGGCAGCTCCCATAGGTTTATTGTTCCATTCAGCTTTAGTGAATTGTCTTTGGTGAATTACATTTAATAAACTTGCACTGTTTTATATTTACTGTACATGTTTGATAACATACAGCCTTGTGACAGCTTTTCTGCATGTCATAAGCATTTGACTATAAATTAACATGTTGAAATCAAATCTGATGTTCTTTTACATTTTATTTGGTGTGTGGAAGGTGTGCGGAAGAGGGGGTAGTCTTATACAGCGAGTATATAACAAACTCTATATTTTGAGTGGAAATGTTGGGGGGTCGTCTTATATGCCCAGTCGTCTTGTACGCTAGCATATACGGTATATGGAAACAAACAGTCCTTCAAGCATCTGGAGTTGTGTGGCATTTTATAGAAGTACAGAGAATTCTGTGGTACCCTGTGTCATAATTAGCATGAAGTGAAGCTATACTTCTCTGGGAGCATATTCAGGAATCTGTTTTCTAAGGACCAGCTATATAAAGTGTCCTCAGTTGTAGGTAGGCAGTGGATCCCAGAGGCTGACACAGTTACTGGAATTCAAAGCCACTTTATTTTATTTTATTTGACTTGTTTAGCTGCCCCCTCGCCGAGGCGACTCCAGGCGGCTTACAACATAAACACCCCAACATAACCCATTAGAACAACCCGTACATATGGATAAAACATCATAAAAATGCTAAAATCTTAAAATCACAAAAGGTAAAATCCCCATAACAAAATTGTTAGATGGTCATATGAGCCAGCAGGGTGGAATAGATCCAACAGCAGCACCTCACACCTGCTGGGCCAGCCATGTCTTTAGCTCTTCCCTAAAGGCCAGCAGTTGTGGTTGGAGGGCCACTTGGATGGCCAGGGCAGAAGAATGATTAGCTTTGCTCAAGCCTTGCCTCCCAGCTTAGGATATCCATTAGGCTGCTTGTGTGACAATCCTTGGTCTAAAACCTAATTGAAATGGGGCCAGAGAGACATTCAGTCTCATTTCAGAGGGCCTTGTATTTGCCTGGCAACCACCCAGTTGAGCACTTTTCCAGGAAGGAAATGTTAATGGTAAGCATGTAGTTTGATTCTTCTGTGCCCAAGGAGAATTTCACAGCCATTTCCCCAAGGCACTCTTTGGGCTGGGAAGAAGTATCTTCAGGCCAAAGATTGAAGGACAAAGGCCACACATTTCTATTCATAATAATTTAAAATGGTTTTTTATGGTGGAGATGGCACATCTTCTTTCATGTCCCGTTCAAACCCTGGACTGCTAAAATGAAGCCACTCTCTTTGCTTTGTCATTGCCCAAAGCCAAGTCCTCGTCCTTGCATGCCTCTGGCAGCAATCGGCAGACCAGTAAATGAGCTGGATTCTGTGCTTCTCCACGTTCACACTGTGTTGTTGTCCTCCAGCAGCCCCCATTTGAGCATGTTGGTCTTTCACTTGGGCACTCCACCCCTCAGTCTATACAGGATCCTCCAAGTGAGTAGTAGAGGAGGTTGAGTTCCTCAGCTATTTCCTCCTTTAATGATGTTCCTTGGCTAGTGAGCTCCTTCCTCCATCTATTAATTTAGTTTTGCTCTTGTGTACCCTCAAGTATGTTTGTTCTTGCCATAAAGCTCTTCCTGGATCTCAGCCAGTAGACTTGAGGCTCATATCCGTTCAGAGGGTGTCAAGGACCATTCACTTGTTTAGTTCTCTCCATGTCTGCTGAGATGGCACAGGCCTGTGTGGTAAGGAAACTTCCTCAATAAAAAACAAGTGAAGGTTGCCACTTTGAACGTTATAAAATATAAGCTGCTCAAAGATATACAGTGGTTCTGTCGAGTGTTGTCACCTGTAACCTCTTAAATGATAGAAAAGAGCCTGCCAGGATGGCCATCCCTTGCACACACTTTTTGTCCAGCTCTGTCTGCAGAACAGGCATGATGACACTGGCAGAAGCAAATGAGTCCAGTTAGAAATTTCTTTTTGGAACTGGTACTGATGTTGTTCTGGTATGCAGGTGGACTTTGCCCAACAGGATTTCAACCAATATCATCAATACGTCCAGTTCGACAAAGTAGAGTCCATGCTACCTCAACCTTGGCCCTCCAGACTTCAATTCCCTGAAGCACATGTCAGCACTCAACCTGAGCAGGGCTTCTGGGAATTGAAGTTAAGAACAGCTGGAGGGCCAAAGTTAAGGAAGCCTGGTATAGATTGTAGTCAAATAATATGGAGGCCTTTATATTCTTCTTGCAACTGCATTGGAAAATAGCTTGTAATCTGCTCCTGAATTGCCACAGGTGAATTTGAAGTATTTTCTAGTGATTACACGATGTAAATTTCAATGTGTATCAGCCCATCTTTTTCCTCTTCCAAACCAGGTTTTTCCCCTGCTGCTTTTTTCTAATCAGAACAGTTCAAATGGTGTTTTGCTTGTGTGATTGTTTGTTCTACAAAAGGACCAGGGTGTGTGACTTCTGATGGTTTTCTGATGAACACACACCCAACACATACAGACACAAAAATAATCTCTCTAGTTGTCCCAAAGTATTTTATGCACAAACTATTGATTCTAGTGCTACATTAGTTTATTGCCAGATCACTTCCACACAAGCAAACAAAAAGATAAAAATTGATATAAAATCAAAACAACTCTAACATACTCCAGCAATCTACAATATTTTATGGTGTGTATGTGTATGCTTATGTGTATATGGAAAACTGAAAAACTTGCTTTTCCCCATCACCTTGCAATGATGTGGCTTCAAGTTGGAACTGATTTATGAAAGGGCTTTCAAGGTAACTGAGATATTTAAAGAGTGGTTATACCAGTTTGCCCCAAGTGAACTTCCAATGCTGAATGATATATATCCAGGCCTCCTGAGTTCCATTCATCACTCTATCCATTATATCACCCTTGGTCCCAGTAACATGACACCTGATTACATAAGGAGAGCCGAGGATAGTATCAAAGGAAGACGATGTGGATTGAACCACATCAGATTGAGGGGCCAGTGTGGACCTTGACACCACAACAACTTGAGGTTTTCATGGGGTTATCTAAACCAAATGCAGTCACAAGAAGAGATTGTGGATCAAGCCAATGCCAAGCTGAATCACTCTGACTTGACTTGCAAATGTGTCACACCCTCTGCACCTAAAACTCACTTTTAACTTCCTTGGAAAGCCACAAACATTGGCACAAGATTCGGACCACATTCTTGCTGTATCTGCGTCAGTGAAGGTGCCAATAAACAGAGAAAACTGCCTTACATCAGCTTGTAAATGTTGATACAGACCTGAGATACTAGAATCCTCACAGTCATACAGTCAATTTTACTCAAGAGAATAATATCTATCTGACAAACATCCTTCCAGTCAACAATCATATTGCTGGAAAACAATGGCAAAAAGTGAGGCCTATTGCATCCAAAGGTGAGAGGAAATCCTGTCACTGTTGGAAAAATACGTCATTGACCTGGCGACCTCTGACAATTAAAAGGCAGCTTTTGCTGCTGTGACGGTGGCTGAACCCATTAGATTAGTACACAAAGTGTAACAAGCAAAGAGCATATCCCAGAAGACCAACGAGGGATGGAGTGGGGCTATTTAATGTTAGCCCTTCCTGCAGGATGGCATTTCTGTTTTCCCTTTGTCTACTGACAGTTTCCACTTACAGCCACCCAAGTTTAAAGGGTTGTTTACTCAGCAATGTCATTCGTGCCAGGGCAAGAGGAAGACATTCAGCTGGCTGAGTCAGAGCAGCAAATAGCACCTATATTTTCCAAGTAAAAACAAAGGATCCAAAGCTAGGCAAGTTGGTTTTGCACATGAAAAAGAAAATCCCAGACAGTAAAAACAATATTGGCAAGTTAAATAATATCAAATCAAATCTTTGTTGCGGTCTAAGACTAGCATAGTACAACAGAAAGAAAAGTTGAGAAGAGGGTACATTTCTGCTTCCATGTCTAGGCCAGACGTGAAACTTCCAAAATGAAGGCACCTTTGGGTGAGTTCATTCTGCAGTTCCTTTCGCCTGACATAGTGTGGGAAAGATTAAACCCATGTTGTTGTGCTGATAGATTATTTAGCTAAGGACCTGCCATGATTATTCTTCTGATCTTACATTCTGCAGTGCAGTGTTGTGAGTGACGGAGGGGCTTTGCTGTCTTTTGTCTAAGATCAAGTGTAAAATAATAATATGCTGCCACTTAAGGACATTCAGAGTCTACTTCTGTGTCTAGGCCAGACTTTAACTGCCAGAATGAAGGCACCCTTTGGTGAGTTCATTCTGCAGTTCTTTTTACCTGACCTAGTGTGAGAAAGATTAGCTCGCAACACAAGGTTGCCGTTACCAGGGCACACCCGATTGTGGTTCAAAAAATGCTACAATCTCTGAGTAGGCTCTTTCTATGTACCTCTTCAGAGTCCACTATTTGTACATCATTGAGGCCCTATTTCAGGATGCCATCCAGATTACGTACTGTAGCTGAAATGACAACCAACCCATCTATATGCTTCAGGAATCATACATCTAGATTCTCAACCAGAAAACTGAAACAACCAGTGAGTAAATACAGTAATACCTATTAGTATCGAATAACACTAAAATCGCATAACATTAAGCAATTTGGGGGGAAGAATTGCATCGGATAACATTAAGATCCTATGGGATGCATCAGATAACAACCGCTAAAGCCTGTGTGGTTACAATGTATCTCTATGGATCCCATAGGATTTTAACATGCATCGGATAACACTAAAAATCGTATAACACCAAGACTTGTGGAACCAGGTTTTAGTGTTATCTGAGGTTTTACTGTACTTGGATTCAGAAGGTGGCACCCTGTCCAATCTGTTGGCGATTGGGATAGAAATACTACTAGATGCAAGAACCTTAGACGGAAACGAGGATTTATAGATTTGGCACCCTCTTTTCTGTTGGTCCTAGAAAACAGCATAGGACACCATTTGCCCACTTTAGAATACTCTGCCATCTGTGTTTTATACCTGCCCCCTTAAATGCAGCCCCTTTTTATTCAGAGGAACTGAAAAAGACAGAAGACACAATATCTCGCAATGATTTTTCTATACTGTATTTGTTTTGCCATTTTACTTCTTTGCTTCTTCTTTTACCCCTCCAGGTGTCGAGGGAGTCAATTTACTAAACAAAATATATTTATATATTTGGGCTGTTCTTATGAGATACTGTATCAATCAAACTTTATTGCAATCGATGACCAGTACAGTAAAAAGGGTTTTAGGTGCATGAAATACCATCAAAATGCACCCCCGTCAACACATTCATTTGAGATACTGTACTTGTCCTCTCTCTGCCAGCAGTCTCCCAAGTAGAGGGAATGGCTTTCAAAACTGTATCAAACATGGTTTTATTTGCAGAGCTCTGGAAGTACGGAAGTATTTTCTCTTTTCTCACTTTTTATGTTGCCCCTTTTTAGCAATCACACTTCTGTACTGCCCCATAGCACTTAGTGCACTCTCTGGACAGTTCACATGTTAATTAGCATTTTGCCCCCAACATGCTGGGTACTCATTTTAGTGACCTCAGAAGGATGGAAGGGTGAATCAACCTTGAGACCTCATCAATTTATTTATTTATTTATTTATTTAGATTTATATTGCCACCCACTCGCCGAGGCGACTCAGGGCGGCTTACAGTCAAAACAACAATAGTACAATGAAAATTATAAAATGCAACCACATAAAACAACCAAACCAGAACACAAACTAACTCCGGCCAGGCCATTGTTGTGGGCCCAGAGGAGGGGGCGATGTTCTCAGCCACTGCTAGGCCTTGGCATCTTCTTCCTCAGGCTGTTGTTGTGGGCCCGGAGGAAGGGGCGATGATCTCAGGATTGAACTCACAACCTTTTGGTTGCAGTACAGCAGTTTTACCAGTGTGCTACCAGGGTGTGGGTAGCAGCATGATGCTCATTCTGCAGAGGGTGTGAAAGTGCTTTGCTCTGGCATATGGAATGGCATGAAAGGACTTGTTCATGACCAAAACAGTTTGTATCTGAGCATTTCATGCCCTTGGACAACTAGCTTGCTTTGGCTCTGTACCACTTGTCATTCATCTTAATCTTTTAGGGAGATACCTGTACTATGAAAGAGCCAGTCTGCCACACTTTTGCAGTTCTACCAACCTAGCACTTTGAAAGCTTGCAAATGTGAGTAGATAAATAGGTACCTCTCAGGTGGGGAAAGTACCCTTATTTTTTTCACCTCAGCATACATTCATGATGGCCACATGACCACGGAAGCATCTTTGGACCACACTGACTCCCTTGGCCTAGGAACAGACATTAGCACCACCCCATAGAGTTGACTGCAACTGGATATAGGGAAAGCAGTATATTTTTACATGTGCTGAGTAATAAGCCCCTCGCTATTTTGAAATTTGCTTATGCTGGTAAGAAAAGGAATAGCTATTACTAAATACTGCCTGCAGCTGTCAGACAGAAACGGATGCATATGCATACATAGGCAGCCATGCAGGGAGGCAGACACACTAATTAATTGTATCAATCAAAATGACTAGGTCTAGGAGTTTGTGTGCCTCTCTCCCCATCTTTTCCAAATTTAATAGGGTGGGTTTTTTAAAAAAAATGAGAAATACTATAATTATGGAGCAAATACCTAACCTTGGTATTTGCCTTAGGGCACTGAAATCTAGAAAAAGAAGCAAAATCTAAAGGCAAATCTGCTGATCAGTGAGGATGGTAAAATGGCAACTCTTCTAGCCACTAGTTATTTCCCCTCATTTTTTCTCTGAGAGTAGAAACTTTCTCCCACCACCCCTCTAGTGGGTGGGTTGGTGGGCACCATATTATTCTTTAATTTTCATGTATGAGGGCAGAGTAGGGGAAGGCTGTACTAATTTCCATTGTTCCCCAAAATTATTGTTTACAACAGTCAACTTAGCTACCATTATAGCTAGATGTGAATTATTCAAGGAAGACAAATTAACCCAGGACCTCCTATGTCTATTTTTAGTTTTCAGTCTTCACCCATGTGGTTAAAAGACATTTGAAGTTCTAGTTTGGAGAAATTCATACCAGGCAAGGTTCTTCTACCCTCGAGAGGGGGAAAAAGCCCTAGGATTCAGTAGTTTTGCATGGTGGGAAGCCATATAAACCAAGCTTGCTTTTCTGCATCAGTTTTGCTTTAACCAAACTAAACAACAGTTATGCATAAATGCTGTGGTTTTCAACCACAGCATTTTAGAAATGTGACCTTACAGGCATTCTTGCCACCCTCTTTGTATGATGCAAGATGCAGTCCCTTTCCCCTCCCCCTTAGAAATCAAAAGGCAAAAAGCACATACAGTACTGTCTCTTTGTTCTCAGCAGAATAACTCATTAATTCTAATACTGTATGTGCTCTGCATAGCTTAAGGGGACCAAAATGTCTATGTCTGGATTTCCTAAACCAAAAGCAGCCTCTGTTAAGAGATCTTTGTTTGTTGAAAAAAAGAAAGAAAGAGAGAGAGAGAGAGAGAGAGAAAGAAAAAAAGAAACTAACTAACTAACTAACTAACTAACTAACTAACTAACTAACTAACTAACTAACTAACTAACTAACTAACTTACTTACTTACTTACTTACTTACTTACTTACTTACTTACTTACTTACTTACTTTAGGATTCTCTGTGCTGGTCAGCAGTTTTCATTTCTTTTTTCTCATCTTTTTAAAATGTTTTCTACATTTTTCAGTAGTAAACAGTACATTTTGTATACAATCTTATTCAAACTACATTCTACTTGCCCAATGGAGCACGTGTTCCTGGAAAACACAATGTATATAAATCATTCCCATTTTTTGATCTCTTATCAAAGTCATTAATCAGACTTTTCCTCTCAACCTTGTTAAATCTTGGCAGCTGCCATTCTTTAGAAGATAATGCTGAATGGGCAGCCAACAAATGAAACCCGGGGGTAAGGTGTGTCTGGAACTCAGAATCTGCTAAATTAGAGACACACATTCCAAGATGGGGTTTTATGCATTCATTTGCCTACAGTAAGCAATGCTTTTGGACTGTAAATCCTAAGCTACTCTACCCAGCATAGAAATGGAGTGGAAAATCCGGATGAGGCTCATAGCAGGCCTCCATCCATCCATAGTCTCTCCTATCTTTGCCTTTCTCTTTTCCTGCTCAATACGTGTTTCTGAGTGCAACCCCGTCTGGTGCCCATTGTGCCTGGTAGAGAGGAAAGTATGGCAACCAATGTGGGCAAAGCTGGGGCAGAAGTGGATATTCATGTATATATACACCCACAAGCACAGACGGAAGCAGATATGCAAACATTACTCCATTTGCCATATGGATGGACCTCCGGTGCTCAAATGGGCTACCAATGGTTGGAGTGATTTCAAGCAGAGGAGGTAACCAGTACTCTGAAGAGGTGGAGCCATTGGCTACAGGATTCTGGAATGTAATTAGAGGGAAGGATAGTAAAGGTACAGGTATTCCTTGCTCGAAAGCCAGACATATCTGACTCTAGGGTTCGGTGCTCATCTCCTTTTACAGCCAAAGAGCCAGTGCTGTCTGCATCTGCAGATGTTTCCATGGACATGTGGCAGGCATGACTAGTGCACAGAATGCTATTACCTTCCCACTGAAGTGGTGCCTATTTATCTACTTGCAATTTCTTGCTTCCAAACTGCTAAGGTGGCAGGAGCTGGTACAGAGACGGGAGCTCATCCGTCATGCAGCACTTAGGACTTGAACTGCGGATTCTCCAGGCATCAAGTTTAGCATCTTAACCACTAAGCAACCAGAGTGTAAACAGGATATGCCCACCCACTACTAACTTAGGTTCTGATCACCACTGCCTCTTATGACCCTAAACCACATTGCCCCAAGAGAATAAAAGCCTAGATGCCATTGGTTGTTTTTTTTAACAGCTCTTAACCAGTGGAGCTTAATCATGTTGGTTTTTGAATTTTCCAGATCACCCAAAAGATCTTGCTTTCAAATCCCAGCCATGCTATTCCGGCATCCTCAGCCTCAGCCAAATTTATCTATCCATAAAATTTCAAGAACAAAACACAATGTAGTGTTCAAATGTTTACAACACAGCTCCATCCTTTAATTCATTCCAGACACAGCTGTTTGTAAAGAATCAAAACCAGGATCCCAGTAAAATGGATGTTGGTTCTGTTTACTTTTTTAAAAAATCCTGTTACATATCATGTCCAGGTGGTTTATCTAACAAAAAGATGAAGACAGCTTTCGAAATGTGTGCTGAATAAATTTAACCAATTGAAATGGAAAATAGTCATTTCAGGTGCAGAGGTATCACAGACATTTGAGGGATTAGTAATATTAGAAGGGGGAAATGTTGTACCTTAAAGATGGGGAACCAGTTCAAACTGGCACATACTTTACTTTTACTTTATTATTCATATTTGCTATCCCGCCCCAATCAGGCAAGCCCGACTCTGGGCGGCTTACAGAATAGATTAAAAACATATCAATATTTTAAAATTTTTTAAAAATTCATGAAAATTAAAACAGTATCGGGGGTATGATCAGAAAGGGTGGATTATCTCTTGACTAGCATTGCATCACTACTCTTTTGATGAGTAATGGCAACCTTTACCTTTAGATGTGAAATGCCCAGTGTGGAGCCAATTACATTGATGATATGTGAATGACCTCCATGACGTCATCCTCAGCCAAGTCACCCACTGTCCAATGGTCTTGCTCTCCACCTATGAAGAAAAACAAAATAAAGCAGACTTCTGCATCTTTGGATATCTCTAAGTCTCCACCTGTGGTACTCAGATGACTCTAACTGTCAAACTATGTAATAAAGGATTTTCATGTTTCCTATCACCCAGCTGGTTGGAAAACTCAATGAATTGGAGCACCTGGCTATAGATCAGTGTTTCCCAGTGGAAGGCAGGAAATGAGGTCAGCGATCGCCGTGGCCCAGCGCCGACCAGGTGTTGCGGGGGGTCCTCTGCCTGGTCGGCGCTACTCCGGATGCAGAACATGCTGTGGATGCGTGGATGCAGAACATGCTGTTATGTACCACCTGTATCTTCTGGTTGTAAGCAGAGTCATGTGGACAAAGCTAATAGACTACAAGTGTCAAAAGAGTGGTTTAAAAGAGGAAAAATATTTATCAGATGAAAGTGTTAAGTTTCACAGTAGTAGTTTCTCTGATTTTTAGGAATATATGCAAACTGAATGATGTTGTTCAATAATTGGTCTTTAAAGCTTAAGCATGGGATTCCTATGAAGTTCATTTTCCTGTCCCCAAAGACTGACTCAATCAACTTTTTGCAACTTACTTCTCCGCTGTTAGGGCTATCTGTTGGGCAAATTTGGTGTTTTTTTAAGGGTTTTTTTTAAGGAATTTGATTATTCCTTTTAATTAGTAGAGAATGAGGCAAGAAAAAAAGAAGAAAATAAAAACACAGAAGCATTTAGAAATCAGCCCAGTCTCATTAATATCCTCCCTGGTTTCACACACAAAGTAGCACTTTGTATGATAAAATCATTCTAGAAACATTTAAAATACAAAAAAAGTATATTTACTTAGTTACCATATGTAGTTACAGTCAGAAGAAAAAAGGGGAGGAATTGAGTCTCCAACATGCAGGAGTTCATTTATGATTACTGTTTGGAGGATGGTCAGAGAAAAAAAGAGGGAATATTCCCCCCTCCCAAAAAAGAGGGAAGGATAAAAAGCAAAAACTAACAAAAAGGGGGATGAGGGTTTTCCCCAAACTCCGGAGACAGGGAAAGAACATTACTAATCAAGTTAGTGGAAAAGATTTCACTTAAAACACTAGATGTCACTGTAGCAAAGGGAGGATGATCATCTCCCATTGTTTTACTTAACATTCAACAGAAACCTAGAGGTTTTTTAAGGTCATTCTGCAGGATCACTATTAAAGCTGCTTCGGTTGTGCAGTATTTTATTTTATTTTTAAAATGCATGTGAAGTTTACATTTATGGGGTGAAACCATTAAAATTACTCCATGCATCGTGCATCTCCACCTGAGGAAAGATGAGTGGTATGTGCATATGAGAAATGCAGATACTGTACTGTACTTTAAAGCATGCACAAAGCTCACATAGATGGGTATTATTAATATTTCTGGGCCATGAGTATTTGTGCACACTGTACTTTAAGAAGCCTTAGAGTTTAATACTTAGTACTTCATAAACTCCTTTTCACCTTGAACTGGAATGGTGCTAAAGCCCTGAGGCTGTCTAAGTAAAACTAAAGGTTGCCCTTGCTCAAAAGCCAGACGTATCCAACTCTAGGGTTCAGTGCTCATCTCTGTTTACAGCCCAAGAGTGGTATGGAAGAAACGAAATGAAATACAGACCCTAATAGTGCCAATCTACAGCTTAGTGGTTAAGACGCTGAACTAGACAACTGGTAGCCACCACAGTCCCCTTGAGGCTGTCTACACATTACATATAATTAGCTGGAAATGAAGGAGGCCAGGAATGGCACTTTGTGCTGGATGGTTTCCTTGGATTCTGAGGTTGGCTTTCAGTGGCAGAAAAAGAGTATCAAGGATGGATGAAGTGATGGGAGCAGAAGAGGAGCCCTGGTTGCACAGTGGTTTAAACTACTATATTGCAAACAAAAGGTTGTGAGTTTGATCCTGGAGAGTACTAAGCCTCCCATCCTTCCATGATCAATAAAATGAGTACCCAGCATGTTGAGGGGAAAATGTTAATAAACTTGAGAGTGCTATAGTGCTATAGCATGGTATATAAGTGTGACTGCTTTGTTAAGGACTACTTAGGTGTAAGTCACCTTTCCTCATTAGCCACTGCGTTTAAAGAACATGGAGATTTGCCAACAGCGTAGACAGCTTCAGAGTTTGGAAAAGTTATTTTTACTTTCAGATTTTGGATTACAACTTCCAAAGCCCCCCAGAAGCCTGGCCCACTGACCATGCCCCTTAGGGGTGGGTGGGTGAGAGCAGAGGCAGTATGAATTCTGGAAGTTTTTTCTCTCAAAAACAAATTAACTTCTCTAACTGCTAAGGCTAACCAGGTAATGACATCCTGATAAAGGATGCTACAGTACCTTCCTTCCTCATCTTCTGCTCTCTGCACTCGACAAACATGCACTGTTCCACAGCCACGACACATGTTCAGCCCTCACTTGTCTGTTTCTTCTGGCTGCATGATGACATTTTCTTTTAAAACTTTATACTCTGACAAAACATGGAGATTCTCTGTGTCTGCGATGATTCCCTTTAGTGTTTGCATATGTTTTGGCTATATAAGAAGAATTATGAAAATCTGAATAATGAGATGTTATGTATTCCCAGAGTTGCTATATGGAGTTGAAGCTTGGACATTGACAAAAGTATCTGAAAAAAAAATTGAAGCTTTTGAAATGTGGATCTACAGATGGCTGCTAAGGATATTGTGGGTTGACCATGTGACTAATGTAGAAGTGTTGAGCTGGTTGGATAAAGAACAAGAACTCTTTAACACCACTAAGCAAAGAAAGCTCCAATACCTTTATGTCATTATGAGGAATGACATAAAGTATAGAGTGCGGAAATGTGTTATGCAAGGGAAGATCCTTGGGAAGAGAGGCCCTGGATGTAGATGGATCTTGTGGCTGAAGAACCTGAGAGACTGGTGTGGAATGTCTTCAGAAGACAGGAAGACTTTCATCACAATGATAGCCAATATTCAGAATAGATGCAGCACCTGGAGAAGAATTGGACAACCATCTGTCAGATTTGCTTTGATTTTTATTACTTCCTTGAGCAGAGGGTTGGACACAATGGCCTAAAAGGCCCCTTTCAGCTCAGTTATTCTATGATTCTATGATAAAAGTGCCTTCATTTTGACAGTTTCATGTCTGGCCTAGACACAAAATAATAATAATAATAAGGACTGGTAATTGAAGAAACCTTTGTCATTGGTGTATATGCTGTTATATACTAGGTTCTTGAAATATTTACTTAGTTATTTACTGATTATATTTATATCCCACATTTCTCCCAACAAATCTAGCATCCCTTTGTCACCAAATTTTCACACAAGGGTGCTTGTATCCACCTGCTCTCTAGCCTTCTTGCTAGCTACTTCATCACTGGTAGTTCCTCTGTGAACCACAGGGCTAATCAAGCTCTGCATTGGAGAGGGAGTTTAGGAACAATTGTGTCAACTGCTGGGGAGTGCCTCCACATACCACCTGGCCACCTGAGCATTGACAGGAATGCCTGGCAAATCAGCTGGTAACCCACTCAAGACTGTTTGGGAACCAATTGGATCCAGCAGCCTTCCTTGGTTGACCATTTTAATTGTTCCTGGCTCCCCATGGGGGAGGGTTGATGTCATAATTTTAAACTTTAGCAGGCCATGATCTGACCATGATAAGGTGGTAGGAACAACATCTACCATCCTCAGATCATCGTCCCCACAGCCTCTAGAAAATATCAGATCAAGAGTGTGGTCATGCGTGGGTCCAGTCACATGCTGAGACAGGCCCATATATATCATGGTATCCATGAATTCCAAGGATGCCCCAACGAGACTCCCCTCCGTGTGGCTGTTGTAGTCCCTCAACACAGCCAGTTTTGGGGGATGTCAACTCCATCATGGAGATGGCATAGGTCAGCCCCGCCAGGGATTGGACCTGGCCGTAGGGTGTTCAGTGCACTAGCCCAATCCTCAGCCTGTCTCTACACCCCACATGGACATCATCCCAACCTGAATTTGAGGCCATTGAGACCCTGCTAACCATGATGGAATCTTTATGAATGACAGCAATCCCCCCTCCCTTCCCTCATCTCTGCCCTGATGTTGTACGGAATACCCAGGAGGACACATTAAGGACAGTGAAACACCATTCCCATCGCCCACCCAGGTTTCCATTATATATGCCAGGTCAGGGTGTTCCTCTAATAACAAGTCTCAAATCACTTGGTATTGATCAGCAAACAGGACAGGGTTAGCTGAATTGGCCACCTTGTATCTGGTGAGCCAGAGGGTAGTTAGAGCACACAACAGATTTCATGCATCTAACGTGCAATCTTCTGAAATAACCAACTGACCTCTGCTCATTGTACCTCCCACAACACCAGGATCTTATTATCTCCCACCACAGGATCAGTCTCTTTTCAAGGAAGAACTTCCTGGGTCACAAATAACCAGGGGTAGTGGAAGAAATCATCAGTTACAAATACAGTAATACCTCAGATAATGTTTACCTTGGATAACGCTAAAATCCCACGACGTTAAGTAATCTGGGGAGGAGAATTGGATCAAATAATGTTAAGGTCCTATGGGATGTATCAGATAATAACCGCTAAAGCCTGTGCGGTTACAATGTACTGTATCTCTATGGAGCTTTAACGTTATCCGATACATCCCACAGGATTTTAACATGCATCAGATAACACTAAAAATCGGATAACACCAAGACTTGTAGAACCAAGTCTTAGCGTTATCCGAGGTATTACTGTACAACAAAACTTTAAAGGGGAGAATTATACAAGTACTGATTCTAAGCAATAAAATTAAAATCACAAACAAAATAGATAATACTGTTAAGTGTTAACGGTAAATTAATAATAATTAAATAAAAAAACATTAAATGCCAAAGTAGGAAATCAAAAAGTAAATGGAATAACAGGCAAGTTTGGTTTTGGAACACAGAATGAAGCAGGGCAAAGATTGATAGAGTTCTGCCAAGAGAACACATTGGTCATAGCAAACACCCTCTTCCAGCAACACAAGAGGTGACTTTACACATGGACATAATCAGATAGCCAACATCAAAACCAGATTGATTACATTGTAGCCAAAGATGGAGAACCTCCATACAGTTAGCAAAAACAAGGCCTGGAGCAGACTGTGGCTAAGATCACAACTGACTGAACACAAAATTAACGCTTAGACTAAAGAAAATAGGGAAAACAATTAGACCAGACAGATATGACATAGGCAACATCCCTAAGGAATACATGGTGGAGGTGTGGAACAGATTTAATGTCTTGGACCTGATAGACAGAGTGCCTGAAGAATTATGGACAGAGATGCGGGACATCATGCAGGAGGCAGCAAGAAAAGCCATACCAAAAGAAAAGAAGCATAAGAAAGCAGAGTGGTTGTCTGATGAGGCTCTTAAACTAGCAGAGGAAAGAAGGAAAGCAAAAGGCAAAGGAGAAAGGAAAAAAATACAATCACTTGAATACAGAATTTCAAAGAAAAGCAAGGAGAGATAAGGAAACCTACCTGAACAAACAGTGCAAAGAAATAGAGGATTAGGTTGAAAGAAGAGATTGCAAAAGCTGGCTTGAGACTCAATATCAAGAAAACCAAGATTGTAAAAGCTGGCTTGAGACTCAATATCAAGAAAACCAAGATAATGGCAACAGGCCCTTTCAGTCCCTGGAAAATAGATGGGGAAGAAATAGAAGCAGGAGAGATTTTACTTTCTTAGGATTCAAGATCACTGCAGATGGAGACTGCAGCCATGAAATAAAAAGGCAACTGATACTTGGGAGGCAAACTATGAGAAACCTGGGGAACATAGTTAAAAGTAGAGACATCACATTGCAAACAAAAATTTGTATAGTCAAAGCAATGGTGGCAATTATGGTTGTGAGAGCTGGACCATAAGGAAAGCTGAGCGCAGAAGAATAGATGCCTTTGAGATATGGTGTTGGAGGAGAATTTTGAGAGTCCCCTGGACAGTGAGGAGAACAAATAGGTCAATCTTAGAAGAAATTAACCCTGACTGCTCCCTAGAAGGTCAAATAGTAAAGATGAAGATGAAGTACTTTGGACATCAAATGAGAAGAAAGGATTCACTTGAGAAAGCCTTGATGCTTGGAAGGGTCGAGGGCAAAAGAAGAAGGGGATGGCCCAAGATGAAATGGCTAGATGGTATTGTAGACACAATGGGTACAGAGCTTGGCGGGTTGAGGGGGATGGTGGAGGACAGAGGTGCCTGGAGGACAATGGTCCATGAGGTCGCAAAGGGTCGGAATCGACTGTGCGACTGAACAACAACAACAAAAGTAACAATAATGAAACCACTACAACATTGACTATAAATTAAATACAAATATAAGGCCAAGAATCCTATTCTAATACCAATTAAACAGTTACATTAATAACAACAAAATAAAAAACAACAACTAGAACTTTAAGTAAATGAGGGTAAATGCCTAAAGTCTCTACTTGTGCTTCTACCTGTATATATGTACAAATGTAACTGAGCTGAAAACTGAAAATTTTGAGCACATATTCATCTGTGTGACTTGCTTTTATTGGAACACAGAATGGAATCCTCTAATGCAGTGTTTACCAACCTTCGGGTTTTGGACTTCAGTTCCCAGAAGCCTAAGTCAATTCCTCAAAGCACTGATCAGCCAATGTACTGACTGAGGCTTCTGGGCATTGAAGTCCAAAGAAACCAAAGGTTGGGAAACACTGCTGAAAAACTTTAGCAAAGTGACAGGTAAACTTGTACTTTTTAATTGAAGAGGCTCAAAGAACAATGCTCTTGGGGGAGTTCTTCAAATAATTAGACATGACTGGCTAGAAAGAGGTATGCTTTTTTTGTTTTACTGTGGGTCTGAGTTTAATGCTGCTGTTGACTGTTTGCTTTCTTATTTATTCAGGAAAGGTATTCATGCTAAAAATAAATCTGTCTCATTTAAAACATGCGCAGACTGATGCTCCCTTTTTATATCTTAACTTCCATCCCATGTAAATATGAGAAGTAAGATTCATTTTCAATTTTCATGTGAAGAAAAAAAATCTTTCAGTTTACCTAGGATGAAACCAATTGAAAGACAATGAGGTTTCTAAACCCCCCCCCCCAAAGATTCAGAAATGTAGATAGAAATGAGTTGCAAATCTGATGCATATGTTTGTAAGATTAAAGATAAAGGTTGCCCTTGCTCGAAAGCCACTCATATCTGACTCTAGGGTTCAGTGCTCATCTCTATTTATAGCCCAAGAACCAGCACTGTCTGCATTTGCAGATGTTTCCATGGACATGTGGCAGCCATGACTAAACACTGGAGTGCATGGAATGCTCTTTACCTTCTTATCAAAGTGGCACCTATTTATCTGCTTGCAATTTCTTGCTTTCAAACTTCTAGGTTGGCAGGAGCTGGGACAGAGACGGGAGCTCAGTTCATTGAGCAGCACTTGGGTGTCGAACTGCTGACCTGCCAACCTTCCAGTCGTCAAGTTCAGCATCTTAACCACTAAGCCAGGGATTCTCAATCTGTGGCCTGTGGGCCATATGCAGCCTATGGCACCATTTCATGTGCTGCCCCCACTGCCTCCATCACACCAGAAAGTACCATGTGGTGTAGGAAGGGCAAAATGGCCATCCGGCCCCTGAAGCTGCCTGAGTGTGACCCGGCCCCTGGCTTAAAAAGGTTGAGAACTCCTGCACTAAGCTGTAGATTGGCACTATTAGGGTCTGTATTTCATTTCAATTCTTCCATAGTACTCAAAATATGCTACATCAGGAGCAGGGTGGCTAGTAGGATTGCTCTGTTTGGGGTAAAACATAAGGTGCAAAAAAGGTGAGTCAGTTTGCCCATGTTTTCAGGATCTGTGACCTAAATTTCTCTGCTGTCAGGGGAAGGTTTTCAAGTTTTGTAACAAGCAGTTAATATGTCAGAGGCAATCTTGAGACACAGCAAAACAGCAAAAAAGTATATGCCGAGGTGGATAGAAATATATGATTGCTACAACTGAGGAAACAATGTGACCCTGTCTCTTTGTTCCCACACCATGTTATTTCACAGGAAAAGACTCAAAGACACTGAAAATGACATCTGGATTCCAATTTTCCTCCAGTGCTTTTATTCTTGTTGAGTTCTGAAATAGCCCTATAAAAAATATGTGAGGCACAAGTGTGTGGGCAACTTATACTCTAAAAGCCTTACATTTCACTGGCAGACTATGTAACCATAGTGACTTGTAGAGCTTACGTTTTTACAGATAAAGTTAAATGAACATGGTTCCAAACTCTTAATATTCTGCTCTTCCAGTTGTGCCAACTGATCCACCTCCCCCATTTGTACTGAATGTGAAGAACATTGGCTAATAAAACAAAGCATAAATTTTAAGGGTTCACTGCTACGCAGTGCAAGCATTTATAGGAGCAGAAAAGAAGTAGTGACACAGTATACAATAGATAGTAAGGTGCAATTCAGAAACGATGCATAAGAAACAACAATGAATGTACAGAAAGAATTAGTTCTGACATTCATAATATGCTTTGTTTTCAGATCATCTTTAAATGAGCTGCTGTGATACTATAAATAATACTATAACTAATTATAATTTAAAAACAAGAGTTAGAAACTACAGTCTGCTTCAGTTAATAGTAGTACATTCAGTTTTTTAACACTCTGCAACCAGAATCCTGTTGTGCAGTTATACAAAGTGCATACTTCTAGTAGTGAATTGCCAAAAACAGTAGCAAGTATTCTTCTATATTGCTCATACCTCTTAGTGCACTCTCTGGGCGGTTCACAAGGTAATGCTGAATACTCATGGGTAATTCTCATAAATTAAGAAATATCTGTAGGCATTATATGATTCATCCTGAGTCTATGTGTGACAGTTCATGCCTACAGAGATTTCTGAACTCACAGCAATTCATTCTGAAAGTTACACAATTTGCATAACTGTGAAACAGAATTTTAGCATCTGTCTGTCTATCTATCTGTCCGTCCGTCCGTCCGTCCGTCCATCTATCTATCTATCTATCTATCTATCTATCTATCTATCTATCTATCTATCTATCTATCTATCTATCTATCTATCTATCTATCTATCTATCTATCTATCTATCTATCTATCTATCTATCTATCTATCTATCTATCTATCTATCTATCTATCTATCAGGGGCGCCCTCCTGGCCCTGTCACCGGCCAGGAGGATAAAGGAGTCTCCCATGGCCACGGGAGGCTCATAGATGCCACCACTGCTGCACCTCACACCCTCACGGCCCTTCCACCAGCCAAGAGGATAAATGAGCCTCCTGTCGCCATGGGAGGCTTGAAGATGACAATGACGATGCACATCGCACCTTCCCAGCCCTGCCACCCTAATGGACTCCTTCTCTTGCCCGGAGAGAGGAGACACAGCTGTGCTGGGGGCTGGCGGCAATGAGACCTGCCCCCCCCACAGACTCCTTCTCTCGCCTGGTGGCCCAAGGAGAGGAGACGCAGCTGGGCGTCCTCCGGCCGGGAGGAGGAATGGACACCAGCTGCAGGAGGCAGCAGCTGACAAAATCTGTGCCACCATTTTACCGGACCAACGTCCTTCGGCTGGGAAGAGGAATTGGACTATAGCCACAGGTGGACATTTTTGCATTATAATGTTTTCTACTATGATGTGTACAGTATTGTTCTACTGTATGATATTTATTGAACCTTATTGCTCTGTTGCAACTACATGCCATGGTATTTTGATTGTACTGTAATGTCTATTGATGTGTAATGTGTAGCTAAATGACATTTACTGTACTTTACTGTTTTGTTATATTGTATGCTATTGTATTTATGTTTGCACTTTAATAGTGATATTAGGGGACTCTGAGAGCCGCTCTGAATTGGTTGCTACCAAGGAGAGCAGGATACAAATCTAAAAATAAATAAATAAATAAATAATTTCAATGAGGATAAAGCAGAAAGCATAATTCAAGATAACATTATCAAGCAAACAGAAGACCAGGCCTTGCTGAAAAACAAACAGCATGACTCCTTCAAAGGTTAAATATTGTTTCTCTAGTTGTTTACAGCAGAACTAAGAGAAATTAAATCTTTGAACAATGACCCCTCCCCCGAATCCCATAACTAGCATGGGCCATGGTGGCTATGGGATTCTAAGAGGTGCAGTTCAAACACATAACTTTTACCATACCTGATGTGGAATACTTTGAGAGTGCCGGTGTTGTCATGTATAGAACAGTCTTTTATCTTCAAGTCTCCAAACATCATCAATGTCTTAATTCAGGGAATTGGTAGCTATGCATAAGTGTTTGATGAGACTCCAGGAAGAGTAATTTTAATGAAACTTAAACAGGGGCACGGGCCTATGCTTGCAAAGGCAATCACAGAAACATAATATTGTATGTCCTGGGTAACTCATGGTGCAACCTGGCACACATTGTGCAACCATGGGAATACTGGGTATGCAGGACCCAGGAATAGCTGCTACCGCTTGTGCAGTTGCCTTTCTTCAATTTCATAAGGCAACAAGATTCTGGCCTAAGTATGTGGAAGTCATGGAAGGCCCACAACATGCTCTGTACCCAAATATTAAGCATAGAGATCAGACAAATCCACCTTGTGCCCTTTGAGAGATTATTTCTTTCTTTATTCATGTCGGAGGCACCGCCAGCATATAATAACATACAAAGCTAAAATTAACATACAGTAAAACCTCGAATAAAGAGAGCCTAGCTTAGAGAGTAACTTGCATAGAGAGCAGAATTTTATCTGAATGGTCGCTTCACTTAACAAATAAAACCAACCAAAAACTCGCTTAACAAATAAATCGGGGTTCACAATCCCCCCCACCAGAAGTCACAATTGGTCACTTACAATGGTGTTTCACTTAAAGAGCAAACTCGCTTAAAGAGCAATCCTGTGGAACACATTATTCTCTTTAAGCGTGGTACAACTGTATCTAAAGCAAAAAGGACTTCAAAGGGCTAGATGACATCTGCTCAATATCAGGCCACATCAACAGCATTTCCTCTTACCAACATGAGGTCCTCTTCAGTGCACATTGAGGGGCATTGTGTGCATTGTATCATATGGATGATAGATTGTTCTCCGCGTTCACACAGGCTACCATCTACAGGGAAACCCCACTTTCTCAGATTAGCCCTTGATCTTCCTACCCCAGCACGCAGTCTGTTTAAAGCTTTCCATACTGGCCATGGTTGTTCTTGGCCAGGAGGTAGAGAATAATGTTGTTTTGCCCAGTTGTCTGGTAGCTCCTTGCTTGCCTTCTAAAGTTCCAGGGCGGCCTTTGGAGGCTGGTTGTTTGGGGAGGGGCAGAAGTTATGAGGAAACTGTACCTTGATTTCATTCTCAGCTTGGGTGGTTGGTGATTGAATAGTAGGTGTATTTCCGAGGACCTTGCTTTGACTCACTCTTTCTGGGCAGCACTTTCTCAGCAAAATGTTGGTAGAGGGATTATTGACTGATTACATTTATATCCTGCCCATTTGGGATATTTGCCTACTCTGGGTGGCTTACAAGGTATTAAAAAATATTTACAATAGAAAATTAGACATAAATAATAATCTAAATAAATAGCAATACCTTTGAAAGATTAGAAAATGCAAATGGCTATGACCTACAGGACCATGAATGCCATCCATTTTGAGGTTGTAGAAGATTACAAAATTGTAGGGCCAGAAATCTAGTGGTTGATGGTTGATGTTTACACCACTGTAACAAAAGTGAAAAGAGAAGAAAAAACAGCAAAAGGAATTCCTGAGACAGACCCTAACACCTGCATTTGTGTGACCTGTCCAATCAAAACTCATTTAACAAGCATCCTTCCTCAAGAACTCATATGCTCAATCCTAATAGTGTACAGCAGGGGTTATCAATCTTTCCTTCACCATTAGCCCCTTTTAATACCGCCAAGGGCCGAAGAGAGAGTCACCCAGGAAAGGTGAGGATGCTCCTACCTCTCATGCACATCAGGGCAAGATGTGTGTGCATGTGGGCAGGATTCAGCATGAGAGGAGCACTGAGGAGAGGGAGCTGTGGAAAAGAAGGTGCAGTGCTTGCTGTGGCCCAGACCAAATATTTCTGGGCTGGACATTTCCCACCCCTGCTTTAAGCCTTAACCTACCACCTGTGACAACATGACACACACACACCCTGTGGTCTATGGATCACAGGTTGAGAACCACTGGTGTAGAGGATTCTGTAACCAGGTTTGGTATGCTTTCTCCTGCACTATTTCTCAATGAATTATCTGAAGAAATAAATGGAAGTTTTATACATCTATCAGATTAAGAACTTCAGATCCTGTCTAACAGCACTAATGTCTATATTCTTGTTACTATGGGATTATGGCATATAAAAAGTAATCTATTGCCATTGATCATTATGCTAAAACTATATTGTTGTGTGGCTTGCAGTATGGTTCATTTGATATTTTTTTTTTGTTATTTAAAAGCACAATCTGTATGATGCTAAGAAAAATGGCATAAAACATTTTAATGTTAAATGTAAATAGCAAAAATGACATCAGCAAAGTAACTTTGATCCATTTGTTATATCTTTCTGAAGCATATCCACATTAGAGCCTCATTAAGAAAAGAGTAACTTATTACCAAGCGGTACAGTCACATGGGGTCAAAGAACTGGCCTTGAAGCCAGGGCTCTGCAGGGTCCCTTCCTATTGGCTCTGCCAGGTCACTCCCTCCATCCTCTCCCCTCAAACTGCCTAGAGCTCATCCACCTGGTCTCTTTCAGTTGGCTTACCCTTTCCTTGCCTGGCTGCCTGCCTGATCCGGGTGACTGAGGTGTTTGCTGTTGGCTTTCTTTGCCCCAATATTTGCAATGTGTCAACTAAAACACAGAAAAGGACCTATCATGCAACTCACTCATTTAAACTACGTAGATAACTTTGCTTCTCCTCTTGCCTCTCAACCAGTTCTCCTTGTGTATATGTGTTTTGTCATGTCCGATAGCTGATCTTGGGGAAAGGAGGAGAGGGTCAGGTAGAAATATGGGGTGTGTTGGGGTGTGTGGGGGCATGGTAGGGAAGCCCTGACAGCTACTGCAATCTTTATATATGGCAAACAATGTAAAAAGAAATGGGGGCAACTTCTCCCTCCCCTCCCCATGGCCTTTCCCCTCCCTGGACAGTTGCAGCTAAGACATCATTTTGAGCATGTGACATGGAAAGTGTGGACTACATTGCTGCTTGTTACATGCAAACTACATTACTGTATTTCTGACTTGTTATTTCCAGGCTCTAGGAAGTGTGTGTTTTGTTATGTAGCAGATTAGTGTTTAACAGCATTAGGAAGGCCACAGAGTAATTCAAAAGGCAGCATCACAGAAACCATGAAATCAGACTTCTAAATGCTTTCTGTCACATATTAGAAATGCTAAGCACCCAGGAAGCAAACATGAATCTTCAGAAGCTGACATTCACAAGCCGCTAAAAAGCTGCACTATAAATAGAAACCAGACAAATATAGATTTGAAACAGCATGTGAAATGAGGTGACTAGTTACCAGTGAGTGGGGGGAAAAAACACCAGGTAAAATTGCAACATGAAAATATTGTATAGGACAGCAATCAGCATAAAAGTGAACTGCGTCCTCGAGAGTTGAAAGCAATGCATTGCCATGGGAAAAGAGAGCTGCCACCGTGACCCCCAAGGTCTGAAAAACCACAGTGAGGGATATGCCCTTTGATGAATAGGAAGGTAGAACTCTGAATCCAAGAATTCTCCATTCTGAGAGTCTGCTTACAAGACCCATATCTACAGACATCTAAATTGTGCTCAACCGGAGAAAGGGCTTGCTGGAAACTCCAGTTGAGAACAATTTTGGTGTTTACATACAGCAGGAGTGCCCAAACTACAGCTCACAGGCCATATCCGACCCCCGACAGCAATTCATCTGGCTTGTGCTACCCTCATCACTCCTGGAAGTAGAAGTAAAATGCACTCATACGTGGGCTGGATGAATTTTTGCCACAGGCAGGATCTGGTCCACGGGCCGTAGTTTGGGCACCCCTGGTTTAAGCAGAGAAAATGGCAGCTTAAAATCTATCTCATCCTGTTGCAAAACAGATTGCAAGGCGTGTTTTACTTCCACTTCCAGTGGGAGGAACCACGTGACTGGCCTGCTGTACCACGTGACCAGCCCATGGCCCGAAAAGTTTGGGCACCCCTGGCATACAGAATTCATAGAATAAAGATGTCTGGGATTTGGAGTAAAAAAAAACCCCACCGTAAATGGCATATGTCTAGTTACAATTCCCACTTGGTTTACTAGCATATTTCTGAACTTCATTGGGAGGGGCTCTGGGACAGTGTAGTTTGCCAAGGTCACAAAGGCTGGCTCTTCTCCTGGGAGGCACAGTGGGGAATCAAACTCCTAAACTCTAGTGCCACAGCCAGATACCTAAACCACGTAACTATCCAGCCTGATACAGGTCACCTTCCATATCCTCAGGCTCCATATCCATAGTTTCAGTTATCCACAGATCTAAAGGTATTCAATAAAAAAATCCCTGAAATATATAATATTTCTATGTTGCATTACCAGAGCTGGCTACTTGAAGCCACTGACTGCAATACAATGTTTGCAAGGAATAGAGGCAGACATTTTGTTAGGTTGTATGAAGAATGACCAAAGCATTTGAAATCCCTCCTCTGCTTCTATATTTGTTAAATATAGGTTGCTGTTATACATGGTTTCAGGTATTCGTGGAAGATTTTTAAATTTATCACCCACAGATATGGGGGCAGACTATTAATACTAAACTGAAATTTTAAGACATATGAACCTATAGAATATAGTCACTATTAATACTAAACTGATAAATTAATATACATGAACATCTAATTATAATTCTAAATTCTGATGAACATATAAGTAGCTGTTCTGCAACAATTAGTTTTTTATATGCATTGTGTGTGTGCTTCCATTAATATTCCAGACTCTATACTGTAGTACAACCTGTTGGAAAGATTATGTACAGCAGATTAAAGTGCATAAACATACAAGATGTTTGTTCCAAATGCTAACTGTTCATTTATTTGAAGTTAGAAACACATGGCATGTCATCTTGATTTGGCTGCAATTGGTTCAGATCTTATCTCATTCAAACCCATACTTAACTCTGAGCCTGTTCAGACAGAAATTCAGTCCACTCTTCTGGGTGATCTGACGGTGTGCCAATCTGCCTTTTTTTAAAACAGTGTGCACACTTGTAGGATGCTGGAGTGGTCACAGACCCTATTAACACACACTTCTTGAGCCCTATTGAGGGGGTACAACCAGTGGTGGGCTCCAAAAGGTTTTACTACCATACTGTGGGTGTGGTATGGTGGGTGTGGCCAGGGGGAAAACCCTACATTGCATCCAATTTAGGACTACTATATTTCAAAACTTGGATGGGCAGAGGGTCCAACCAGAATTTCTGCTACCGGTTCTGGCAAACTGGTGCAAACCTGCTGGTGCCCACCACTGGGTACAACTTTGTTGACATATTCTCACGTATGCCTGTGGATGCTGGGAACAGCCTAACATAGGAAGCTTGTTGCTGTCAAGGGCTGCTTCTGGTGTAAACAAGTCATTTCAGCATATTGGATATTGAACACTTCCCTTGATAATATACAAATGGTAGGGATAGTGAGATAATTTTTATCTCTACTAAACATCGCTGAAGTGATGCATCACTTCTTTTAAATTTAAAAAAATCTTTGCATATGTGTGTGTATTGCCAATCGAAACTGCAGCCATAGCCATGGTTTCAACTGGCCATACATACACATACAGACACAAAGAAACATTTTTTAAAATAAATTTAAAAGAAATGATGCACTA
The DNA here is from genome assembly GCA_030440675.1 of Furcifer pardalis. NCBI lineage: Eukaryota > Metazoa > Chordata > Lepidosauria > Squamata > Chamaeleonidae > Furcifer > Furcifer pardalis. Next base: position 39,030,572 of record CP126896.1, read on the forward strand.
CTTCAGTGATGATTAGCAGATGTGAAAACAACAACAACTTCCACTGACCATTTGCTGATGATCAAGAGAGGTGGTGGGGTACACAGAGAGACTCCTTGAAGATTGTGGTATTTTTGAACCACAATATGTGCTGGCCACTTTTAAAGTCTTGCTTTAAAATAGGCATTACTTCCCACTCTCCCATAGGTATATGAAATCGAGGAATATTAAAATCCCTTCTGCGTTGATGATTCCTGACAAATTTCATACAGAAGGTCTTGGATTTTTTGATTTTCACCTTGACATTTTGCTGTAATATGCTGATACATTGCTAATGTGTGTGCTGACTTTTTACACCAAAGGAATTTAGGCAACTTAGATGTTGTGTTTTAATAAAGACAAAACAAACCCACTAAGTAATAGTGATTGAAATAAAAGTCAAACATAAACTAGAATTAGGGTCAAAATGACCTGGTGGGATTAGAGAACCATGAATGGGACTGCTGACTTGCTAGACTTCCAGATAAATGAATGGCTAATAAAAGTACAGTCAAACCTTGCATAAAGAGCGCCTCGCTTAAAGAGTAACTTGCTTAAAGAGCAGAAATTTCTCTGAATGTTCACTTCGCTTAACAAATAAAACCAACCAAAAACACGCTTAACGAATAAATTGGGGTTCGCAATCACCCCCACAATTGGTCATTTATAATGGTGTTTCGCTTAAAGAGCAAACTCGCTTAAAGAGCAGTCCTGTGGATTGCATTATGTTCTTTAAGCAAGGTACAACTATACTACTAATACAACTGTTAAATCAACACAGACTTAGTCACTTAAGCCAGGGGTCCCCAACCTTTTTTGCACCATGGACTGTTTTCATGGTAAACAATTTTTCCATGGACTGGTAAGCTTGAATATGGGCAGTGTGATATCTCACTGCAAACAGGAAGGGGGAGGAGTCCCGTTGTAGCTCAAAAACATGGAGTAGTGGTCAGCAGCCTGCCAGCCACTCCGTTCAGCTTGGGCAGTGAGGTATCACACTGCACACAGGGAGGGGGTGGAGCCCTGTCATAGTTAAGCAACATGGAGGAGGACTCCCGCCAACTGCCTATCTGCTGTGTCTGAAGCCCATGCTCTTGCTCCATTCGCCGGGCAGACCCGGTGGAGCATGTTGAGGGAAGAAGGCTGCTCGGGGCTCCCAGCGCTTTTACCACCACTGGTTCAGGACAGTCTATGGCCCAGTGGTTAGGGACCCCTGACTTCAGCAACAAATAGAAAAAATTAAGAATGAGAAAGGATTGATCCTGGATTGAGGAACAAAGAAGAAAGAGAACTAAATGCCAGATATGGGTTGAACGAAAGAAGCAAAACAGAGAAGTTCAAGGAGACACAGAAGTACCATCAGACCTAAAGAAAGGTACAGTGGTAGCTTGCATAACGAATGCTTCGTATAATGAAAAAAATAGCATAATGAAGCTTTCGTTAGGCAATGGTGATACCCTGCATAGCGTCATTATTGTCTCGTATTATAAGTCAGAACAGTAAATGAGCAAAGTGTAGTTGCCCTCCCTCCTTCTCATCACACCACTGTACTATTTTGCATATTGTGTGCTGTTTCAAAATATTTTGTCTGCCTTTTAGTATATGAATCAACAAATACGGTAGTCTAAAGCAATTTGGACCAATCTGGATCCAGTTCGGATCCAATTATAACCAAGTCAATCAGCATAGGGCATTATTTGAATCATTTCAATTCTGCCATGGGTAAATCAGTTGCACAAACCTACTAAAAAAAAGCTCACACCACAAAATTAATACACATCACAAAAGTGGAGATGTAGCCAAACTCGTTTTACCAGGTTGAAACCACTCCAGCTATTAATGCAAAATAGGAAGACACCCAAACCAAATGAAAAGCATATTTTAAATGACAAAGGGGACTGAAAATAATAGAAATTACAAATGATTTACAAACAGAATGAAGACTACTGGTTGGTGACTGCAAATGTGTCATATGACTTGTCAGATTTTTCAGTAACAGGAAAAGCCCCTGATATAGTTTGCCCCATCTTCTGGTGATTATAAGAATGTATTGAGTATCTTATTTCCACATCCTATAGATGGGGACTGTAGTGGCTTAGTGGTTAAGATGCTGAACTTGACAACTGGAAGGTCAGCAGGTCAGCAGCTCAAGATCCAAGTACTGCATGACAGAGTGAGTTCCTGTCTCTGTCCCAGCTCCTGCTAATTTAGCAGTTAGGTAAAGGTAAAGGTTTCCCTTGCTCAAAAGCCAGTTGTATCCGACTCTAGGGGTCAGTGCTCATCTCTGTTTCTAAGCCGAAGAGCCAGCGCTGTCTGCTTCTGCAGACGTTTACATGGTCATGTGGCAGGCATGACTAGACACCAGAGTGCATGGAATGCTGCTACTTTCCCACCGAAGTGGTCCTTATTTATCTACTTGCAATTTCTTGCTTTCGAACTGCTAGGTTGGCAGTTAGCAAGCAAGAAATTGCAAGTAGATATATAGGTACCACTTCAGTGGGAAGGTAAACAGCGTTCCGTGCACTCTGGTGTCTAGGCATGCCTGCCACATATCCACGGAAACGTCTGCAGTGCTGGGTCTTTGACCATAAACAGAGATGAGCACTGAACCCTAGAGTCAGATACAACTGGCTTTCGACCAAGGGATACCTTTACCTACAAATGAGCAATGTATCTCTGAGTGCCATGCAGCTAGTGTCCAGCTTATTGGCTCTTTCCTTCCTTGCTTTTATTCAATTGTGTCCTGGCTCAGAGAACCATTGTTTTGCAAGGTGGCTGGAAAGGAACTATTTTCTATTTTTTACAAGCTTTACTACTTTTTGGACTAGCCAATGAACAAGTAAGATATACTTTCCTTTGTTTGATTACGATTTTTTTCCTGACTGCTTATTAATTCTCCGTTGCCTTGCCTCTGGTTTTTTTTAAAGTAGTTTTAAAGGGTTCTTTAGAGCTTTGGGAAGGCCAGAAAATATGAATGGGGAAACATAAATGGGAATTCCAAAAGAGGCATTCCCTTTTGTGTGGAACAAAGAGACTGGTACAAAACATATGAAAATGAAAGAGGCCATCTGCCCAAAGAACTTGGAATAAAAGAAGTACAACTTTTTGCTCAGTACATGCTTAATGTTGAATGAAAAGAACATCATCACAGAATCTCAGTAATAATCCACTGTTTACTCATAATTAACCTGAAATAATAGTGAGTTCATCCATACTGTTAAGTACTATGCATTTCATTAACAATTAATTTGTACATGACTAAATAGGGGTAATTCTTTCATTGCTTTGATCTTTTTATAATAAGAAACTATTTATTTATACAGTATCTGTCTCTATAATCATCATCATGTACAAACTAGCTAAATACAAATGACTTCAACCAGCATTCTGCAACTCTCTGATGTTTCTTTGAATGTCAGTGAATAACTGACATGTAGTAGGATGATGATTTGCAATCACACAGTGATTCTACATTTCGAAGGAAAACTTTCAACTCTATGACCTTGCAGATGTTGACTGTTCATAATCTCAGAAAATACCAATTTCATATACTAGGGGCAAAGTTTCCCAGTTCAATATTGCAGTAACACACAACATGAAAAGAATCACTTGGTGTTAGAGCAACACTTAAATCAATTCCCTGTACAATGCCAGGGAACACAATATGTTAAAGAGGGATTCTCAACCTGTGACCCATGGGCCAGATGCGGCCTGCGACACCATTTAATGTGGCCCACCATCACCTCCACCACACCAGGAAGTGCCATGTGGTGGCGGAAGGTCAAAATGGCCATCTGGACCCCAAAGCTGTCTGAGGGAGCATGACCCGGCCCCTGGGTTTAAAAGATTGAGTACTCCTGTGCTAAAAGGAGTAAAAGATTCAAAAAGATAAAAGGAGGAAAGTGAGTGATCATGTCTAAAACTGTAGCCTTTCTGGTATTCTGGTGTTCTTTAATGGGGTTATTCTTTTAATTTGAATCTGAGCAATAGCCTTTGTGAAAAAAATTGCGTAAAAGATCACACACTATTGCATGTGCTTTGGATGCAGAAGATCATGTGCTTTGTGCATAGAATGACTCACCTAAATGCATCTTATCTAAGTGACAAATCATGCCCAGCCAAGTTAGCAAATGGTTTGAACCAGTTTATTGTGCTGTTAAAGGAAATGTACTGCAAGATAATTTTCAGCAGATAATGCACATAATTCGCAAAGCAAAACACATAGGGATAAAACATTTATGCATCATTTATTTATTTAAAATGTGTATACCACATCTTTCTCTTTAAAAAGACCTAAGATAGCTTACAGTATTTAAAAATGAACAATATTAAAAACAAATAATAATTACAATATTAAAAATAATCATATTAAAAATTAAGAGATAAAAATACGTACTACTAAAACATTTTTTAAAAACACAACAACAACAACAACAACAGAAACATAAGTCTCAATTTAAAAATGCAGTAACCCTCTTAGACAGCCAATCACTGAGAGAAACTTTCCTAAAGAGAAAGGTCTTTGCCTATTTGCTTATTCTGGGAACAGTGATAGAGAAGGCCCTCTCTATCACTGGTACCTACTAAATGCACTTAAAAGTAGAGTTTTGTAAATTCGTCTTCACAAGAATGAGGATCTGTAGTCTCACAATCAAGGGGGGGCAGTGGGGATGTTTGGGATGGTTCCCAAAACCCTGCTGATATTCTTTTCCTCAGGCTAAGGGCTTTTTACGACTTCCACAGCTCCTGAAAACTCCAGCCCCGTAACTTTGTGGATTACACCTGAGTTGGCTTCATTGTCACTCCTCCTCTTGTCAGCTTCAAAAGACGAGCTGTGGAAGATTTGTGATAGCATGTAAAATAATATTGGTGAGCAGGAAATAAATTTGTGCCAAACTCCCGTCTTTCAGGATCACACCAAAGTGGACACGACACTTCCAAAATCTTTGGAAAAGAGACTTGTGTAGTCTCAAAGTTTATTTGATAAAAAGAAAATTAATGTCCATAAAATAAATTGCTCCTTCACTATAGCATAGCTATAGCTAGATTGAGGATCAGGTTCAGAAGATCCAAAATAAAACATCCCTCCCATTTCTGGGTTTCAATCCTAGATATGAAACACATTAGTTGCTCTTGCTACCTAACTTATTCCTAGGCACTCAATGTCTCCTAATACTTTAAATCTAGAAAATAAAAACACGATATTTTCTAAGTGCTGACACTCTTGGCTAGAAGCTGAAGATTTCCTAAGTCTCGCACCTGGAAAATCTTTTAAGTGTCGAAGTGAGAAAGTATTCTAAGTCCGGCAGTTCATCTCCCATTTAACTTAATAATTGCTAAGGAGACAGCCTTGGAGGCCACATCTGCCTCAGAGTTTTGTTTCTCTGCTTGACTGCCTCTCTGTCCGTGTATCTCCCTCTCTCTCCATTCATTCCTCTCATCTCTTTTGTTTCTCGGGCAGCTTGGGGTGCATTTTTAATACTTTAAAGTGTCATTCGTCCCCTCCTTTAGAATGTCGGGTATCTAAAGGATAGATCTTTATCTACTTGGAGTCACCCTTCCCCTACATTCACGGACACCCTTCCCCCACATTCAAGGACAGATCCTTATCTATTCAAGGTCACCCTTCCCCCACTCTTCAGTGGATTACACCTTGGGTTAAAGTGTATGAACTTGTGTGTGTTCTTATGGGTAAATTCTTCTCTTAATAATTAAAGGTGCCACTAGAGGCTCTGCTCTAGGTGATGTAATGCTTCTCTATGTAGGCTTCTAAGTACTGTAGAATGTAACTCAATGCAGGCTCATTGCTACAAAACCTAAATGGAATGATTAACTAAATCACACTAACACACTTGTAAGAGCTTATTTACATAATTAAATCATTCAAATTCATGACAGTTGATAACTGTCAGTTCACCTTTTCTTCTGCAGGTGAAACTATAACTAGAGGGTATTCCTAGCACTATGTTTAATCTGTACAGATTTTTTGAAGGCTACTGTGTCACCACCTCAATATACAATGAATTAAGCCACCCAGGCAGAGATATAACCTTATGTATAGCAGCACAGGAATCCACCATCCTATTCATGGGTATTCATGATACTGCTTCCATGTGAAGATATCTGTGATTACCCACAGCAGTTTATCTATGAACTCTTGTGTGTCAGAACCAATCTTAAAGTACTCTCACTCAAGGCTATCTTGCAAATCTGTTGCTGAGCAAAGATTTTGATGTATTTATTTGAGGTCCAAGCTAAACAAATACTGAGTCAACTACATTCCTAAGTCTAAAGGTGGTGAAAATATTGATTGATCTACAGTACTTTGATTTGCACTGTGGAAATCAAGTTTCTGCAGGTGAAATCACTGTTGCCATCCAGAGTGAGAGGACTTGATTTGCAATGAGTTCCAAAAGCAGAACTCAGATTAACAAAATTTTAACAAGAGCTGACTGCCAAGCAACGGGTGTGGATCCTTGGTAGAATATTCATTAATTCCAGGAAAACTGGTAAATAACCTTTGAACAGCATTTATCACTCAAAGTACACTGTTCAATATCTACTACTTTCTCAAGATTAAGAGGAATGCATCAATTGAAAACTCAGAATTCTACAATTTTATTTGAGAATCAGTGAGATGTAGTGGATGGAATCTTAGAAGAGAGCAGAGTTCAAATCTTTCTTTGGGCACAGAAAATCACTGTGAAAATAGTAAGCCATTCCTTGAATATCTCATAAACATTGAAAACCCTATTAAACGTCGCCCTTGCTCGAAAGCCAGTTATATCCGGCTCTAGGGTTCAGTGCTCATCTCTGTTTATAGCCAAAAAACCAGTGCTGTCTGCATCCACAGATGTTTCTGTGGACATGTGGCAGGCATGACTAGATGTAGTTTACCTTCCCACCAAAGTGGTACCTATTATTTAGGAACATTTTAATTGCACAAAAGAACAACTTAGTTACTGTGATTTGCCAGTCTCAATCAGCTATGCATGTGAACTCATGAGAAAACTGCAGATCCTACTTGAAAATGATCACTCTCGATTAACCCACAAAGAGTGTACATTAAGCATTTTCTGAAAAACCTCATGATTTTAAATGAGCCAGCATGTTTCATACACTGTGCACATACACTATGCTGAAATGGAGATGTTATTTCAATTGGCTATGATAACTGCATGCAGTTATCACATGATTTCATATTTGAAAAATATAGAAAGGGACTGAACAATTTGCTCCATTCACACATTCCCTATTTAATCTGATATTAAATTGTTCACAAAAAGGTCAGTTTATGATAAAAGCAAGAGAGGACCGCTTCTTTCAAAAAAATACGGGTTGATGCACCAGAGTTGCTCAGATCATGAGCTAGTTATGTCTGAAAATCCCCACATTAACTATGGAGAATGGTTTTGTATTAGATTTGCAATTTTAGTACAAAAATACTCTTTAAAAATATTATCTTTGTGGTACTCTTAATTAATAAATGCAATAACTCTGTCTACTTTATTATTCCCTTTTTATGGAGTTCTGTACAGTAGACTAGCACTACAGTCTCCAACAGCATACTTTTAGGCCCAGGGGAGAATGTACAGCAGACAAAATGGGTAATGGATAGCTTCTTTCACATAACCTGGAAAGCTAATGATTGAAAATGTGGATCTAAATAAAGGAAATAATTCATTTTCAGCTCCTCAACGTTGTGATTTCTCATGTAGAATTTATATAGGGACAAACACAAGCAAGCTTGTTTTGGCCCATTGGTTATTTGCTTCCTTTCAAATCTGATGCAATACACCAGACAGACAAGTTTTCTTTGTAATGAACAATTGAAAGCAAATTAAAATCAAAACAAAGCATCAAGACATTGTAGCAAGAGAATCTTAAAGTAGCCATATCAGCTTACATCATAGCAGTACAGTGAAACCTCATACAACAATTGCCCCGTATAGCAACAACATCGCATAACAATTAGGTTTTGGGGGGAAATGGCATCCCGCATAACAATTTTCCCTATGGGAAAAAATCATGCAATTTTTCAATAGGAAAAACCACTTTAAAAAAATTGTTGTACGATGCAACCCATAGGGAAAATCACTGTACAATGCATGCACCATATAGCAACTGTTTCATACAACAACGTGCCCTATGGAACAGATTAAAATCGTTGTATGAGGTAACACTGTATTTGTATAATATCAACCACCGTTTAGCAATATAACACAGAGGGTAATAACAAAAGGATAGGACACTCAGGCCCTATAGGGGAATATGGACCTCCTGGGATCCCAATTTGGACCTCTGGGATTTTACAGATGGTTATGTCCTCTTCCTCATTATGATTCCAGTTCTATGAGGCTGAAATACTGCCCATTACCAAGTTTACCTACAGGCAGTAAATAACTTATGGACCACCAACCACAGTGGTGATTCTATAATAAGCATTTAATGAAAGAAACATGTGAGTTTGCAGTTAATCTATCCCCCACAAACACAAATATATCAAATCTCCACTAAATCAGTGCCAATGATTCATGCTTCTTAGTGCAGTTACTTGTCACAAGGCTAGATGCCAACATCCTGTCCAGCACTAAAATATTAAGAACTCCATTCTGCAGAAGCTCTGTTGGTGATGTGCCAGTCATGTGCTTCATTGTGTGTGACTGGCAACTTCTCGAATTGCCACAGCATTTTCTGTAGCTGGAGCACCACGTATCTATAAATACCACACCAGGTACTGTTCCTTGTGTTGAATCCTTACTCCAAGCATGAAAATGATACACCCAGTAAACTTCTGAATCAGCAGATTTGTTACTTTCTGTCTACAACAATTGCAATTATACAATTTGTTAGCCTTGAACAACACATAACAGGCATGAGATTTTGACATGGGTTTGAAGGGACGTCAGAACTGCAGGTTTCTACACCTACTAGGGCTGTACAGCTTTTTCCCTGGGGGAAGTCAGGATTGTGTTAAGAGACCTCATAACCTTTCCATTTTTATATTCTCTCTTTCCCTAATATGCTAATTTTACTAATATACAAAATTCATTTTTTAATATTTTATTTGTCACTTTCTTTATGGTAGTCACATTATAGAACTTTCAGGCAGTACAGTATACTATTATTGCTATACAATTGTATATTGTATACATGGAATGGAATAGGACAGATTATTTAAAGCCTTCCTATAGGAAGAGGTGTGTGTGTGTGTGTGTGGGGGGGGAGAAAACATCTACAGACTGTTGAAATTCATCCCAATCTGCTGCCACTGCTCCATAATTGTCAAACAGAAATAAGATGATTGGCTGCCAATCTTGAAATTTCACTCTCTGTCTTTAAAACAGTTCTAGGAATCCTGCTGGTGGTGAAAATACTTAAAAGTAAATGCCAATGAAACTTCCTGAGAAGACTACACTACAATTGGACAAAGGGCACTGCCATGCAGTTCTGATCCATTATCACTTCCTATGCATCTTTGAAGAAGAATCTCGCTGGATAACCAGTGGAAGAAATGATTCTTCAAGTAATCAAGATCCTAACCATGAGAGGTTTTGTAAGTTAAATAGAGCTTTTGAATTCAGTCCAAAAAGGGACTAAGAAATATTGGTGTAATGACTTTTTATAGCTCAGTGGCAATGTAGAGTGGTAATTCTGTTATGATTTAATTGGAACTTCTTGGCTGCCTTCCATGGCAATCTCATGTATAAAGGTCTTGAATAATCCAAAAGGAAGGTTGAGAATGATAATAGTGTGTTGGCAAATCAATTCTGACTTATGACAGCAATTTCCAGCGTTTTTTAAGGTACAAAATACACAGAAGTGGTTTACCGCTCCCTTCTTGAGGAAGCACCCTGGAACTGTGAAGTTTATCAATGGTCGCACAGGCTGGCTTTTCTCCTTTCAAGCACATTGGGGAATTGAACTCCCAATTTAACTCCTACCTAAACCACTGAGCTATCCATTCAGCCAAAATATAGATCATGAGGTCTGGTCCTATGTTTTGTGGACAAATTCTGGCTAAGAATTTATGGTGCAATTTTGCAACCTAATGTTTAATTTTTTTAAAAAAGACAAAAATTGCACACAATCAGTCTCTCTCTCTCTCTCACACACACACACACACGCATGCATGCATGCACAAAATTCCGTGCAGTTTTTCTAATATCCCCACTCAATAATTTCCAGGCATACTTTTTACAAGGGGGCTACAATTCTTTTGTAGTTATTTTCCCTGTTTTCCCAATAAATCTTCAAGTAATTGTGGATTAAAATGAATCCTTTTTCTGTAGGGAACCCCTATAAATCCATAGTAGATCTCTCATTCTCATGGTGACTTGTTTGGAACAGCCAGCCAAGAGAGGAGGGCAGAGCAGAAGTAGGGTCCTTAGATAACTCCCAGGTAGTACTACTCCTATCCCTCTTCTGGTGTTATTGCTTCTATACATTCTCCATTACAGTATCTAATTCAAATCCCTCCCCTTTGACAATTTTGCCTGCCTTAACAGTAATTGCTCACTGCTGCAGATAGTGTTTTACTAAGAGTATCCTTGGGGCTTTAAGATTTTCTAATGCCAACTGGTTTTTGCTCTTGGGTTATTACTGAATGATTATACTCTGATCTTTTATACATATTATATGAAGTGTAAAGGTCGCCCTTGCTCGGAAGCCTGTTGTATCTGACTTGTAGGGTTCGGTGCTCATCTTTGTTTATAGCCAAAGAGCCAGTGCTGTCTACATCTGCAGACCTTTCTATGGTCCTGTGGCAGCCATTACTAGAGGCCAGATCGCTTTAACAACTAAGCCGCTGATTCGGCTCAAGTGGTTAAGACGCTGAACTCAACGACTGGAAGGTTTGAGTTGGATTCCCGAGTACTGCATGACGGAGTGGGCTCCTTTCTCTGTCCTTGCTCCTGCCAACCTAGCCGTTCGAAAGTAGATAAATAGGTAACACTTCAGTGGGAAGGTAAACAGCATTCCGTGCACTCAGGTGTTGAGGCATGCCTGCCACATGTCCATGGAAACATATGCAAATGCAGACAGCACTGGCCCTTTGTGAATAAAGCACTGAACCCTAGAGTCGGATACTACTAGCTTTTGAGCAGAAGCGTAGCCTGCCTTGGCGGGGCCCCGTATAAAAATTTGTTTGGGGGCCCTTAGGGAGGGTAAAGATTTGTTTTGCTTACGCACGTTGGGGGCCCCCGTGGCCCGGGCCCCCCGTATAATTGATACGGCAGATACGGCGGTAGCTACGCCCCTGCTTTTGAGCAAGGGTGCCCTTTACTTTTACTTGTATCTATTGTAAGCCACCCTGAGTGGTGCATGTTATGTTATTATTTATTTGCTATGTCATATACTGTATATGTATTGGAATTTATTTTGTAACTTCATATCTTGTAACTTATGATTTGTAACCTTTTTCCAGTGTGATTTTGCTTCATTATACTGTATTGTAACTTTATTTCGTAGTGTGGTTGTGCTTTACTGCACTACTGTATTGCATTGTTGTATTGTATTAAGTTGAATGACCTTGATTATGTTGTACTCTTTTGATTGTTTTATGTGTGTGGTCTCTTTGAACCGCCCTGAGTCGGTTGTACCGAGTAGGGCGGTATACAAATTGAATGAATGAATGAATGAATGAATGAATGTATCAAAAGGGCAGGGTATAAATAAATTTTATATATATATAAATTGCTGCAAGCTTCTCAATTTCATATTATTATTATTATTATTATTATTATTATTATTATTATTATTATTATTATTATTATTATTATTATTATTATTATCCTGAAAGGGAGCTTTCCTCAAAGACTCCTTTCCCGCCCGGAGGTAACCAGGTGAAGGGAAAGGGCTGAGTCACACCGCCGCCTCGCCTCGCCCGCACTCCGGGCCCGCTGGCGCTGAGGCAAAGGTGATGATGCGCCCGCTTCCCTCGCTCTTCCGCAGCCCGGGTGAAGCAAGACTCGCTGCCAGGTGAAGCTCTCCGCCCTCACCCGCCCTCACCCCGCGGAAAGCGAGTCCTCGGTACCGTGCGCCAGGGAACCAGAGGATAACCTCGCCTTGGTTTATTATTTATTTATTTAAGCATGCTGAGCCGCGCCTAAAAGGTCCCCGGGGCGGGGGCTACCAAGACTTGGGAGGCGCGAGCGGGAAAGGGCGACGAGGCGCAAGGGTGGGGAGTAGTAGTGTGCCAGGCACCCGGTGTAACCACACCCCGAAGGGGGAAAGTCTTCGCGTGGGGAGGAGGAGAGATGGTGACAGCAGGTGCTGAGGGAACTGGCACTGGCAGCGACCGAGGAGCGGCTCTTGGGCACGGCAGCCCCCTGGCAGCTCTAAGCGCCCCTCTTGGACCCGCGCAGCCAGGGACAAATGGGCTCCCCTCAGGCGTCGCCGCTGGCCCACCTCTTCCATGGGACCTTTGCCCACGCCACCCGCACCTCGCCCATGGACGTCCTCCAAGGCCACCTCTTGGGGGTAGAGGAGAGCGGGAAGGTGAGCCCATAAAAGGGGGGGGGGCAAAAAGGGCGCGAAGAAGGGGCCCCGGCATGGGGGTCCTCGAGGTTGCCTCACGCTTGGCACGCGGGCGGCTTCTTACAGCACAAGGGTGGCCTCATGGTGAGCTTGCCCCTTCCCCCCCCCCGCCCGCCAACCCACCCACCTCTCCAGGTGCGGGGAGGGGAGAAGAAGCTCACGTGGAGGCGAATTGGATGAAGCCACGGGACACCTGTGGAGGGGGGGCTGGCGGAGGAGGTCGTCAGCCAGAGTGGGTTATGTAACCCCTCCAAAGACAGACACGCGCTCGCTCGCTCACACGCACAAACACACACACGTGCAAGAGGAACCTTACGAGTACCTTACGGCGGAGAGGATTATATAATACAGTACCTGAGAGGTGGGGGGTGGGAATGGTTTAGGGAGACGGAAGCTTCACGGGAAAAGTATCTCTCGCCGGGATCCTCTGTTGCCTCGAAGGGACCGTGGCCGGTCCAAATTCACAAAGCCATTGCATGAGGCAGCTTTTGGATTTCACAGAACTCTTCCATTGGGCAAAGAGTGAAAGAAACAAAAATGGATAGTGTGGAACCGGAAAAGAAAAAATGTTACTTGGGGAAAACTCTAAGCAGATTTACCCCAAAGTGTCTTAATGGCCCTTAATCAAGAGGCTTCATTTTAGGATAGGCTGCAATGGATTTTATGAATTTTGAATAACTGTTAAATGCAGAGACCTATACAGTAAAACCTCGAATAACGTTAAAACCTGGTTCCACAAGTCTTGGTGTTATCCGATTTTTAGTGTTATCCGATGCATGTTAAAATCCTATGGGATCCATAGAAATACATTGTAACCACACAGGCTTTAGCGGTTGTTATCCGATGCATCCCATAGGATCTTAATGTTATCCGATGCAATTCTTCCCCCCAGATTGCTTAATGTTATGCGATTTTAGTGTTATTCGATACTAATGTTATCTGAGGTATTACTTGTATAGGAAAATCTCCTAGATGGGCGGGGGATAGATAGATAGCTTGTGTTTGAAAGAGTGTGGTAAAATCATAAACAATGCTATCTAGTTCTCCTTGATCCTGTATTATTAACTGCAGAAGTCTGCAGATGTAGATTAAAAACTAGGGAGGTAAGCATTGTTGTTGCCAGGTACTTTTGTACACACAGTTGTACCTCGCTTAAAGAGCATAATGCGTTCCACAGAATTGCTCTTTAAGCGAGTTTGCTCTTTAAGCAAAACACCATTGTAAGTGACCAGTTGTGGGGGGATTGCAAACACCGATTTATTTGTTAAGTGAGTTTTTGGTTGGTTTTATTTGTTAAGCGAAGCGAACATTCAGAGAAAATTCTGCTCTTTAAGCGAGTTACTCTTCGAGGCGCTCTTTATGTGAGGTTTGACTGTGTGTGTATGTATATATATGTATATATATAGTGTATATATATTCCAGTCTGATTTTGGATGATATATCATGTTATGTAACTGCTTGTCATAATTAAACTCATGTACATTGATCCATGTAAAATATTACCTAATACATGCTAGGTATTTTTGACCATTCACTTCTAGAAACTGAAGATATAATAGTAGTGACAGGGCCGTGGCCAGAATTCTAGATGGGGGGGATTTTTTAAGGAGGGGCAAGATGTCACACACACACATATGCAGTATAACATTGGCATCCCCTGGTGGGTGGGGACAGGATGTTAGCTCAGGATGGTTTTCACGCACCCCTGCTCCCCCTCTGGCTACGGCCCTGAGTGGTGATATATTTATTGTAAGGAGTAAATCAGCACTGGGATTAAAGAGAAGTTACAGTTTGAAAGCTAGCAGTTTGAAAGCAAGAAATTGCAAGTAGATAAATAAGTACCACTTCGGTAGGAAAATAACTGTTCTGTGCACTTCAGTGTCTAGGCATGCCTGTCACATGTACATGGAAATGTCTGCAGACAGCACTTTCTCTTTGGCTATAAACAGAGATGAGCACTGGAACCTAGAACCAGATACAACTGGCTTTTGACCAAAGGCAACCAATATTAAGACACTTAATACCACTAAGTCTCAGTGCACTAACTGAAGTTTCAGGAAATTGTTATCCTCTGGGATTTTTAGAAGAAGGTGACTCCCAGGGTAAGTAATGCTGAAGGAGAAGGTTTGATTTTTATGAGTGAGGTAATATGAAATATTGGACAGCAATCTTTATCAGTACCCAGCTAGTGTCAGGGATCGCTAGCTTGACAGAAATGTGTTTGTATGTGTGTTGTACTTGTGCAGCATCAGGGAACACAAAAATTTATGAGTGAGATGATAGGGGAGAGAGTGTCATTTGGAACAAGGTGGGGAGTGGAATCCCAGCACTGTAACCTCTAGGTCTACTTATTGTACAAGCCTTGACAGTTGTGGGTATGAGAGATCAAAATACTTCCCAATGAGCTTTCCAGAAGTCTTAGCAGCAGTACAGGATCTAGAACAGCTCCTCACATGCTATGTATGTTGTGAGAAGTCTTAGTAAGAGCCCTAGAGGGAATGGTCTTGGCAAACGCTGAAGCTGCCAGGCATATTTTTCTACCTGCCCAGCCTACAAAACACCCCCCTCCCCAAACTATCTTTTGATTGCCATATTACCTAGTTAGCCAGATTTTATCCAGATTCTTAGTTCATGTACCCAGATGCCCTTCATGGCTATTTCTACAGTCAGCTGGCTCAGAGGTAGTTCTAGACTTCTTTCTTTGCTTGTACAGTACTGTATTTTCCCTGTATCACAAGGAACCACTGCCTACTCTCAAATTCTGATCCTAAAATTCAGGGAATCAGATGCTGCTGGCCTAACACTAGAGATAATGAACCCTCTGCACCAGTAATTTGTATATGATTTGTTTATGTAATATAAACCCCTTGACACCCAAAGGGGTAAAAGAGGAAGTGAAAAAGAAGAAATATAATTTATACACAGAGGTAGTTTGTAACATTCTTGGCACAGCTAATTGCTGTTTTTGGTGAAGATCTCAAATGTAAACTAACTAACTAACTAACTTGTTTGTTGTTTGTTTGTTTATAACATATCCATAATTACAGTGATTTTAATTTTTGGTTGTTCAGTGACCTTATTTATTTATTTATTTATTTATTTATTTATTTATTTATTTATTTATTGAATTTCTATGCCACCCATCTGGGTGTTATCCCACACTGGGCAGTGAACAAGTAGAAAACCAATAACAACAATACTCACAACAAATAAAAACCCACCACTGACAAATGCATCACAAACTAAACTAAACTAAACTAAACTAAACTAAACTAAACTAAACTAAACTAAACTAAACTAAACTAAACTAAACTAAACTAAACTAAAATAATTGGTGTCTGAGGGCATTGGAACTGAACCTAACTAGCTTATTTGTAGCTCCAAATCATCTTGTTCCTTCTGGAGAATGTTTCTTATTCTTTTGAGTGTATGAATAAACTGAAATGAAGTGGGTTTTTAAAAAGGTTTCATAACCACATAAACTAGTGCTGTTATTTTTATTTTATTAAAAAAAAAAAAACAGCACTAGCCAGCTCTACAAACACTTTTTCAGCCATTAAATCTGTATAGCATTGCTCAAGGTACCCAAGCTTTGCCAATTTATTCATCTGACAGTGTTTTCTTAGTGCCAGCAGTTAAATTTTTATCCAATTAACAACTTATTTTACTTATTAGTTTATTATATATTCATTATTAAGTGTAAAGTGAAAGATTAATGTAGTGAAATATTATATTTAATCATTGGTCATTGATTTTCAAATCACGAGAGAAGACCGTATGATTGCAGTGACTAATACATGAATGTGCTTGGCATAGCAATGATCATTGCTTTGTATTTTTTTACAGTCCCTGTGACATAACTTCCCTTTTAACTTACCACTGTTCTGCATTTCATATGACAATTAAAGTTGCTTTGTAGAGCTATTCTGTCGTTAATATAATATTTTCCCTGTTGAATTAAAGCGAGAAAGAACAAAAGTTGTCTTTACATTTTACTTAGTTAAAGGTTGTGCTTGCTCGAAAACCAGTTGTATCCGACGCTAAGATTCGGTGCTCATTTCTGTTTGTAGAGCCAACACTGTCTGCATTTGCAGACATTTCCGTGAACATGTGGCAGGTATCCCAAGACACCGGAGTGCATGGAATACTGTTGGCTTTCCCACCAAAGTGGTACCTATTTATCTACTTGCAATTTCTTGCTTTTGAACTGCTAGGTTGGCAGAAGATGGGACAGAGATGGGAGTTCATTCTGTTGTGCTATACTTGGGTCTCGAACTGCTGACCTGCTGACCTTCCAGTCACCAAGTTCAGCATCTTAACCACTAAGCCACTGGAGTCCACATATATTACTTAAGGTGGAACACAAAAAGAAACTTTCCTAGCAGCCGCTTAACTGATGTTGCACTTATAGATTATTATTCTACCCTATTCTCTCTTAAAAATTGACCTCAGCCCATCTTGTTTCTGGTCAAGGGTCTAGCCCCTGATGTTTGGAGCAGGAAGAAAAAGGAAGAAGGTTTTGAAAAGCCCCAAAGAGTTTTCAAAGTGAGCTACTTCCTCCTGTAAAGATAAATGTCTGTTTCACAGGAACCAATACAAGGACTGTAGCATGAAAGAACACAAGATGAGCCATGCTGGAGGCAAACAAAGGCCTACCTAGTCCTAATGTATGTTCATGCAGGGTACAACCAGTTGTTTGTGAGAAACTCATCAAGAGAACAGGAGCACAGCTGCACATTCACCATCAAAAGTAACATGGAAGCATGCTCCCTTTGAGATGGGAGGAGATACCTAGGCAGATACCACTGACTGTCTTAATCTGCACAATTTTTATCCCATCCTCTTTTAAAGCCATCAGATCTGGCAGCCATTACTACATTTTACAGTGTGCTGCACCTCCTTCTGGATCTTATCACAATCTGCTTTGCTCTCAACACCCTGAATGGTTTAGTATCTTCAGCAACCTTTGTCACTTCAATAATCACCTTTACTTCTAGATCACTTATGAACAAGTTAGAAAGCAAAGTTCCCAGTATAAATCCCTGAGACACTCCACTGCTCACATCCCCTCACCCGTTTACTCCTGATCTCTGCTCCTGTTCTTTTGCCAGGTTTCAACCTGCTAAGAGTCCTCTTGTGACTGCTAAGTTTTCCTAGGAGTGTTTGGACTTAATCAAAGGCCTGGTGGATGTCTGAATAAATAGTATCTACTGGATCATTCCTGCCTCCCACTCCCTTTCACGGAACTCTAAAATATGAATGAGACAGGATTCAAACTGTATAACTGTTCTATGTGAAAAAGTGATTTTGAATCCACTGTACATGTCATAAAAATCTTATGTTCTATAATAGTAGATGGCATTCTGTTCTGAAGAAGTGCTGGTGATTACATCTTTGGTCAGAGAGATGGTGGTGTGACTGAGGGAATCTGTCATAGTTATTTCTGTTTCAGTTCAACCCTGTTCTGGAATGGAGTATGACACCATATTCTCATTTGATAGAAAGCTGAGGGGTTTCTTAAATTCTGACAAAGTAGCCAGCCAGATCTAATGCTTTGTGGTATAGTACCATACCTGGACATGGGTTTCTACCTATGGCATCTTACATAAAAGGAATTCCAAATTTTGCTCTGCTAATTTGTCTTGTCTTGCAGGTAGCAAGACAGAATCAATAGCTAACTACAGAATCAATAGCTAACCTCAAGTACCATGGTCAGTGAAGGATGGCTATGACCAATTATAAAGGGCCCAAACTCTAGTTCCCATCTCAGTTTGATGGTGTCAGGCACCTCTCCACCTTCTGTTGTGGCAGGATTAGTTGCTGCCTTCAAGATTAAAGAGGATTGTGAGAGTCTCCATTGCACAGTAGTTAGACTTGCATAGACCTAGGACTTCCCATGCTATGTGGGAGTTTATTGGGCAACAAGGGATCTCCAGCAGCTTCAGTCTTAGGCAATTGCTTTGGCATCCTCCCATGTCTTTTCCGGGGACTTCAAGTCTCCCATGAAGGTTCTTTGCCATGTATTTCAAGAGCATCTTTGCTGTAGTTTGTCATTAGGAGAGGTCCAACCCATTGCCACCTTAAGGATCCTGTTTTTCTCCATACGGAAAATATGGCCTGCCATTTGGAGTCTTCTTTGTGCAACGATGTTATGTAATTTGCGTGAGTCACTCCTACGCTCACCAAAACTCTGTTTATGATCTGAGTTTGATCCCAATAGGTTCAAGAGTGAATCAGTCTTCCATCCTTCCAAGGTCAGTGAAATAAGTGCCCAGTTTATTGGGGCAAAATTTTAATTACCTTCTGAACAGTACAGAGTGCTCTAAATACTGTTAGGTGGTATATAAGTGTAACTGCTCGGTGTTTTTTAAAAAACCTCCTCAGAAAAAAGTTTGCATCCTACTTTGCACTGTTGAGGTTTTGTTAATTAAATAGAATTACTTTTCTCACAGTTCAGAGAAACAAAGCAGGGAGGAAGGAAAGTTGGTAAACCAGCCTGGTAAGCTTTCTGGATTTGTTGGCTTGAAAACTATACAATCCTGAAAACACTGTTCTGATCTGAAGCTGAAAGCTAGGTTCAGCTTCCAGATGGGGGACCTACCAAAAACCCCAAGGACCTTCAGGTAGGGCTTGGAAACTATCCTGCCTAAACTTACTTACTTACTATTAAAAAAAATCTTACTTACTATTTAAAAAAAAATCTAATAAAACAATTAAATAAAACATAAAACCCCAAATAAAACATAGGACACATGTCTCAGAGTATCATTAAAAACAGTTTGGGGAAGTACCCAAACCATATCCCCAAAAGCATACAGCGATCAAACAAACTGACAATTGGCATCTTAAGAGGGGAAGGCTTTGTTAGATAAAAATGTCTTCAAGGCTTTCTTGGATGCCGGCAAAGTTAAGGCAGATCTAATTTCTGTTGACAATTGTCCCGCAGCCAGGGGTCTACAACAGAAAATGCTCTGGATCTGGTCACCTCCCGTCTTGCCTCCTTGGAGGCGACCATCCAAAATTTAAACATTTGCATGGAATCAATAAGGACCCTGGACAGCAACTGCCAATCAGAGGTGATTGCAGTCTGGCCTAAAGCTTGAAAAAGAAAGATACTGTATACAGCTATCTGTTCCAAGGTACAGATTCCTGACGACTGGGAGGAATGTGGAGAAAAATTGATCCAGGAGAATCCAAATGGAAATAATCAGAAAGAAAAACCAAATTGAAGTAATGAAATCACCCGGGGGGGGGGAGCATTTGTGTGTGTGTGAGTTAGAGAGTGAGAGTGTGTAACTGGAGGTAATAAATAAGGAAGACATTAAGTGAGGTGTGGCATCTCCCAGAAGGGGTAATCTAGCTCATTGGAAAAACTGAAGTTTCTTTCAAAATCAGGGCAAACTAAGAACCCAAATGCCCCTAATCAGCCAAAATCTTCAGAAGCAAAATTACATGAGAAAAAGCAAATTGAAAAATGTGTAGTGTGAATGATTATGACTCCAAGTCCAAGAGGATTCTTGCGATCAGCAACTGCTTCTTGTTCTGCTGTCTTCTATGCCTTTTCTTGTTTTTAGGCTGACTTCTTTACCTTCACCCCTAAAATTAAGTTTTGTAGATTATTATTATTATTATTATTATTATTATTATTATTATTATTATTATTATTATTATTATTATTATTATTATTATTATTATTATTATTATTATTATTATTATTATTATTATTATTATTATTATTATTTAGACTTATACCCCACCCCACTCACATACAGCGACTCTGGGTGGCAGTGATAGAAAGCAACTTGCAAGAAAAAAAATACACTGCTCCACCTTTTATTTATTTATTTATTTATTTATTTATTTATTTAAGACTAAACCATCCTTTTGTCCAGGGAAATATGATGTGAATATAGGGTCTTTCAGTGGGTGTAGAACCACTGAAAAGTGTCCAGCTTCACAGCTCATCAATATTGTTCCTTTGTCCTCCAAATCAGGCAGAGCCCTGATGCCCTAGTAATCATGTACAGTATATCTCCTTCAGCTCATTCCATTGTGCAAAAGTCCACCCTGGGGAAAATCCTCAGCCCTTCTTACCAACAAGAAATGAATAATCATGCTGTTTATGAATGAAACTAAAGATTCTCTTCATACATTCCTTAGGCAGGCCACTCCACCAATCAGTAATCCAGACCACAGGCCATACATCTGTAGGTCAATCCAGTCCATATGTCCACAGACCTTCCCAGTCTACCCCTGAGAAAAAAGCAAATTAAAAGTTGGACCTGATTAACAATCTCTAAATACAAATCTTGAAAATATTGTGGGATATTTTTTACTCCAAACAGTCAGCTAGCATAATAATGTTGGCTGAAGGATTCTGGGGGTTGAAGTTCAAAAGAGTAATATTGCAAAGCTCTGCACAGAGGTGAGTATTTGTTTGTGTCCCTAATCCATATACATGCTGGACCATTCATTAGTAATTTTTGTTCAGGTTATCGATCCTTTTAGGCAATAATAATAATTTCATGTCAGCAATTATTCTGGGGAACAGTAAAATGAGACTCATTTTATGTCCCCTAGAGCTAGGACAGAGACGAGTCTCGAACTGCCAACTTGTTAGCCTTCCAGCTGACAAGGCAAGCTTCTTAACCACTGAGAAATGTATGCCAAGTGCCACTGGAAATCTACATTGACAGATGTTTGGTTGATTCAAGCACACCAGTGTGGCAACAGCATTGATTTGTAAATGCAAATGTATTATCACCTTATGTCAAACCAAACATACGGCTTTTCAGTGACATCATCTTATGCATTTGATTGTGGGTGATTGAGAAAGCAAATGGTGCTGGGAACGTACATGTAAATGGACACCTCCTCCATTATCCAGTGTAAATAAATATTAAATGTTTGGGGTTGGTCTTTCACAACTTATTTTTAATAACCACCATGCTATTCTTTGCTGAAGCCTATACATTGTCCTTTCCCCTGAAATGATATTTGCATGTCATTAGAACATAACTATTTCAGAATGCCCAGCTATGAATATTGTATAGGTTGCTCATCTTCCATGACAACAAGCTTGCTTTTAACACTTGCCATCTGGCATTACATGTTTGTCTTTCCTTAGCTTATTCTAGCTAGCTTGTCTGTTCAGTAAGAGGCATTAGTCATCCTCTTTTCACTTTGACTTCAGCATCTCTGTGGCAATTCTTCTATTGCTTATCAGAAGGTTTGAACTACAAAGCACACAGGTTTTTAAAATAATTGGATAGTGTGTATGTTTCAAAATATGCCAACAATCCTAATAATAAACAAAATAAAACAAAGCGGATTTATCTAGTATGAAATGCAGATTGATAATCTTACAATTTCTGTTTATTATGATCACAAACAAATATTTATATGTGCACATTCCCAAATATTTCAGGATGGGTTTAGGTAAGGAGTGCTCAAACTTTTTGGACCGCGTGCCATTTGTCTGGTTGAGCATGCCGATCACGTGGTTTCTCCCACCAGAAGTGGAAGTAACACATGCAGGTGCATTATGTATCTGTGTGGTGAAATGAATTACCATATATACTTGAGTATAAGCTGAGTTTTTTTAGCCCCAAAAATAAGACTCGGCTTATACTCAGGTCAATGACCACTAGGGTCCCAAGACCACGCTGGATTGAGATGTGCCAACAATTTATTTTTTCCATATTTTCATGTATTTTGATTATTGAAATTCACTAGCAGTTGCTGCATTTTCCACCCTAGGCTTATACCCAGGTCAATCTATTTTCCTGGGTTTTCAGGTCAAAATTACGTACCTTGGCTTATATTCGGTTTGGCTTATACTTGAGTATATATGGCATGCCCTGTGCTTTAGCTTCTGCCAAGATGGAGAATTTGGTGTGTAGGAGTCCCTTCATACCAGGTTTGGTATGTAAACAATGTGGGCCTCATGGTTTGGAAGAAATGAAACCTAATGTGTGATAGACATATCATCCTGTGAGATCATTGGTTGGAATCCCTAAGGGGGATGGCCAGAAGGTGGACCCTGTGGGAGAAGATATAAGTCAGCAGCTGGAGTGAGACGTTCTCTTGGATCTAACTGCAATCATGTAGCCTATTTTTCCATAAAGAGGGGTGTGTGTCATGGGCTTTCCCTCATATAAGCAGCATTCTTTCTTTCTTTCTTTCTTACTTATGAAATCCTTCTTGAGCTTTTGCTGCACTGTATTCTATGCTTTGCTTTTAATATATTTTTAAATACCTGGAGAGACTTGGAGTGATTACTTGACTCATGTTACCTGAAACGACACCATTTTCATGTGCACCCTTTGCTCACCACCTGTATTTAGGTCAGGGGTGATGGGGCACACTGATAGGAGAAGCCTGAACTGATGGGTCTGAATTGGACCAGGGAAGCAGGATCAGGTACAATCCCATCACCAGGAGACTGGAGGACACCTGAGTCCTACTTGGGAGTAAGTGGATTGTCACAGCCTACACGTGCATGTTTTACTTCCGCTTCCCGGAGCGGCAAGGGTGGTGCAGGCCAGATGAATTGTCATTGGGAGCCATAGTTTGGGCACCCCTGTTTTAGGTGGTTTAAAACAAGATATATCCTATAATACACTAATGTAAAAATAAAACATAACTAATCTCTCTGTTTATTGAGAAGTAAACCTCACTAACTTCATGGGACTTCATTCAGAGCTAAATCTTAAAGAGCAGGGTAGGGCGAGTCACATAACCCTAGGGAATACTTAAAAACAGGAACTAACGATCATATGATTTGAACCTACAATCAGTATATTTTTGGCATTATTTATACATGCAAATGTGTTTATTCAAAGTATTCTACAAGATGAACTTTTTGTCAGAAAATCTTGTCAAAAAGAGACACTTTATAATAAATATGAAATCCTTTGTAATTTAACAATGACATGCCATTGCTTATGGAACTGGACCTAAATGTAGTCATGTTCAGAGCAATCCCACTTAAATCAAAGCTATATCACGCTGTCTAAATATTCTGGAAGGAACTGATAAATAAAGGAAACGGACATCTCCCTTAATGTTTGTTTCATCTGAGCCTGAAGTCAAAGCATTATTTAGGGTAGGGGTGGCCAACCTTGGTGTTCCAGGTGTTCTTGGACTTCAATTCCTAGAAGCCCAAGTAAGAACACCTGCTGATCAGGGCTTCTGGGAATTGAAGTCCAAGAACACCTGGGGCTCCATTGGCCACCCCTGGTATAGGGCATTTATCATTTATTTGTAGAGAAAGAACTGACACCGTGTTTGGCTTTGCATCTAAAACAGAACTTTCCAGCTTGTATTCTGAAGCCTCAGATGTGTTTCTCTGTTGAAAATAGGAAATATGAGAGAGAGAGACCCTCAGGATGTTGAAAAAATAGATTTATTGTGCTTTTAAAACTGTCCAGTGCATTTTGTTTGGTCAAACCAAGCTGTGGCCTTTTCCATGGACACATTCAAAGAAGCAAAGAGGAACAGTGCCTTGGTTTGTCATCTCAGAAATTCAGATAAGATTTTACTGAACACATTAAAATCATACGTACATTATCTACAGTCATCGAAATCAGGGATGCCCAAACTATGGCCTGGAGGATGAATCGGGCCCCTGAAACCAATTCATCCAGTCTGTGCCACCCTTGCCGTTCCTAGAAGCAAAAGTAAAATGCCCCAATATGGGCACATTTTACTTCTGGTTCCAGGAGTGGCAAGTGCAGTGCGGGCTGAATGAATTGATTTTGGGGGTCGGATCCAGCCCCTGAGCCATGGTTTGGGTACCCCTGGTTTAAGCAGAGAAAATGGCAGCCTAAAAATCTATCTCGTCCTGTTGGAAAGCAGATTGCAAGGCCATTTTACTTCTGCTTCTGATGGGAGAAACCACGTGATCGGGCCACAATAAAAAGTTTGGGCATCCGTGATCTAAATGAAAGATATCCCCCAAAATAAAAGAAATAACATTTTTACTGTGACCCTCCTTAGCAGTTACCCAAAACCCAAAACATCACAAACTAGATATCTATGCTGTTATGTGCCATCAAGTTGGGATCAATTTATAGCAATTGAAATGTTTTCATTTAGGAATAGACATGGTAGTTAATGATATCATCCCACAGTAAGCTCAGTATCTTTGGAAAGAGGGACTCAACATCTTTAATTTGCAAAAACAAAAAAACAACCCTGCCATGGTTGATGACATCATCAACCTTACACCGTATAAGTTCTACTACTGGTATCAGAAAATTATTTTAGGTTATAAAGAGACATGATGCTCTTCTCCAACAAAATCTCTCTCTCTCTCTCTCTCTCTCTCAGGCATAATATTTGTGTTAGCTATTGATGAATATATGATCAATTAAATCTTGTCACCACACTGGATTTCAGCATCATAGTAAAGGTAAAGGTCACCCTTGCTCAAAAGCCAGCCATATCTGACTCTAGGGCTCGGTGATCATTTATAGTCAAAGAACCAGCGCTGTATGCTTCTGCAGACATTTCCATGGTCATGTAACAGGCATGACTAAACACAAGTGCACAGAACATAGTTTACCTTCCCACCAAAGTGGTACCTATTTATCTACTTGCAATTTCTTGCTTCCAAACTGATAGGTTGGCAGGAGCTGGGACAGAAACGGGACTTCACTCCATTGTGAACATCATACATCTTTACTAATTAGCTTTTATGTGAATTGAAAGCAAATGTCAAATACACACACAGAATCCTATAAAACATAAATTTGAACACTTTATTCCCCCCTCCCCTTTCCTCTTCAGATTGCATTTTTGGAGCCAGCTGAAGAACAAGAGAAATTGGCACAGAAGTGGGGATTCAAAGCATCTGACATACGAGAGCTGAGTAATTAGTATGCAATTATTTTATCTTTCTCTTGTTATTAGATATTTTTGCTTATGTTTTAACTGCCATGTTGAAGACAGTCATATTAATAGCATCTGTATTTAATTTGTTAAATCCTATGAATGTTCAGCAGTGCTTTACATTTTCTGTAGATATTCTTAACAGTCCCACTGTAGCATTATCTTCCTATTGCTGGAACTGACAGAAAGTAATTTGTTTAAGATTGCACTGTGGTTTCATGGTTAAGGTGAAATATGCACTCTAGCTCCCATCTCTGGGAGGCAGGCTATAATATGACCATGTTGATGGTACTACCGGTAGTCGCGCTGCACCATTGAATAGTAGAGTGAGATTCTCCCACTCTGTTCAGCACTGCACATTCATTTAGAAACATAGGCCAATTACATCTTGAAAAGACTTCCATTTTAGAACTATATGTTTATCTTGGTCAATTAATATGGAAACAGGTTCAAGATGTGTCTGCTGTACTTTCAATTAAAAATGCAAGGGATGCCACTTTGATTGCATCAATAAAACTGCACTTGATGATTTCTCTCCTACACTAAGTTTACTTATCTGAAAGGCAGCAGAAGGGTTTCCAAAGACAGAAACTCATGTGCAATATGGCACGGAGCAGCCCAAATGCTGACTTACCACCTTAGTGGTTATCATTTAATGTTTGCTTGCATTTAGAGTCTGTTCCATACCAGGTGAAAACCATTATATTTTTACTCTCTTACATATTGTATTCAAACAGCTTAGTTATTGTGCTTCTAAGGCAGTGGTGGCAAACTTATGGCACACATGCCAGAGGGGGTACTCAGAGCCCTCTCTGTGGGCACACATGCCATCACCCCAGCATAGAGTTTTCCTCACCCATCTGCCCATTAGCCCAAGGGAGCACTTTCTCCCACAGTACAGACCCATCCCCTCTGTCCAGCAGCCCAATGGGAGTGCTTCCTCCATCCCCTGTCTGGAATAAAGTGGGCGGCTCACATGTGGCATGAGGGTGCAGCGCAGACAGCAGCCTGTTGAGTCTGTGGTGAATGTGAGTTTGAGCACTTGGTCTCTAAAAGGTTCATATCACTGTTCTAAGGTATTCAAGTTTACCTTGTCAAACTTATAAGCAGCCCCATGCTGGAGAAAGAATTTACTGGGATGGGCGTCCACACGCCTCTGCTAAAAGCCCATATTTTAAAGGGAAAAAGCACCACAGCAGGTTCCCCTTCTCTTCCTCTCACCAAGCTCCACTCCATTCCATGGGAGAAAGTCCAAAGCACTTTGGGAGCTTCTCCCCAAGTGCTTCAGACTTTCTCCCATGGAACAGAGTGGAGCCTGGCAAGTGGAAGCAAAGGGGAATCTGCCAAGGTGCTATTTCCCTTTAAAATATGGGCTTTGAGCAGAGACGTGTGGCCACCTGCCCCGGTAAATTCTTTCCCCAGCATGGGGCTGCTTATGAGCAGTCTGGAATTAGTGGCCCTAGTGACCATTTCTAATGAACGTTCTGTGTACTCTGGTGTGTAGTGATGCCTACTGTATGACCACAGAAATGTCTGCAATGCAGATAGTGCTGGCTCTTTGGCTTTAAATGGAGATGAGCATCGCCCCCTAGAGTCAGACATGACTGGCTTTCGAGCAAGATAGACCTTTACCTTCAATCAGCTTTATAGTTATGCCCTGAACACCACCATTGTGTACAATGGCAAGAGATATTAAGCTTAATGCCAACTATTTACCATTTAGGTATTTGGGTGAAGAAATACTTCGAAGTGGGTGACTACAGTTGAAGGGTGCAGGCTTTACTTTCAAACAAAGGCTTTTTTGAGTGCCATGAGGACAAAATGTTCATTTGACAGTGCAAAAAAATAAATAAAATACACCATTGTCTTTCTACTTCATTGATTTGTATTTAAAAAAGTTCGTTAGAACAGGTTAGCTGCAAGCTGCAGCTGAGTGAGTAAGTGTGGGTTGTCTTGCACAGCACGAAATTGGTAGAGCAGCATGTTGTCTTTTTGTTTCATTTCCCTGTGCACTAGAAAGGAGGGTATGTTTCAGTGTGTCAAAGAAATGTGTGTGTATATCACATTGCCGAAATCTATCTGAGTAAGTTTCACACATAGTTAATCAAAATTAAATAATGAACATTTTTTTTAAAATTAAAGCATGATGCGTCCTTTGTATGTTATGATTATCATTGCTAATGTGAATACTGTATACATAAAATATATAAAAGAGAGTCCTGGTGTATTGTTGGGGAGCTGCAAAATTAGTACAGCCTGAAATTGATTGACCGCTGGTGATGAGATTGGAGGAGTAGGACAGCAACATATGTAAGCATTCCTCAAAAACTGAATCCAGTTCTGTGGATTCTCTCCTCCAAGTTGCACAGCACTGTGGTTGACTGAGCTCCAAGCACACCTGGGAATAGCTATGACAATAATAGAGATGCTTAGACTCAATTGTGTCTGGAAATTAAGTGATCTTAACTGAACGCTCTTCACCAACATCGATAATGTCTCATTTGTGACTCTTTACCTATTCACCTACTTTCATCTGTCTTTATTTCCCACATTCTAAGCCTGGTAGGTCGGGGATAAATTAAGCCCTTCCTTGGAGGACAGATACCATGTGATAGGACAGGTCCAAAACATGGTTCTCTGCCATTCCGTATATCAGATCTGATTGGAATGATAGTTAAAGTTATTTCAATCCTGTCAATAATATCCTCTTTCCTCCTCAACTTGCAGGCTATTTTAGAGGGTAGCAGGGCAGGTTCTGTTGCCCACGCAGTCCTGTCCCACAAAAAGGGAGAATGGCACGTGATTCAGGATAAATAATATTTGCCATCTAAGGCATTTACCTCAGTCTGACTAATGTTAGGGTCAGCACTGCCTAAAGGCATGAGAACAACTATTGGGAAATATATACTTGAATTACAATCTGTTCCTCTTTGGTACTGCCTGGGCATGCAAGCAACATCACACTGGTATTTTATGCACACAGGACTATGGTGGCAGTTCTAGTAAGATGGCTACTGATAGCAGTATTCCGATAATGTCCAGATTAGCTGACTGTAGTGCATTGTATGGGAAATTGCCATTGAAGACTTCTTGGAAGCCTTATTGTATCCAAAATCAAAAGTTGAGTGGGACCGGTTAGAATCTAACTGTTAGATGAAACTCATTACACCCGTTTCTAAGAAGATGAAGTGGCCACAAATTCAATTAATCCTATTTGGACCTGAACCATTGAAGTGACTGGGAATTCTTAGTCATAATTAAATTAAGTCCCATTTGATTTCATTTGCTAATCTAAATATGACTAAAATGTCATTTAGCCCTGTATGTTTTCAAGCACAATTCAAGGTACATTTTTTAATCTTTAGAGCAGGCATGTGCCTCGGGCTACTACTTTATTTGGATTCTGAAGTGAATGGAGACATTTGTGTATTTCTGAAGTGAAGCAAGTGAATGCCAGCAGTGCTCAGATTGAAGCACTGCTCTCTGAAGCCCCAACTATTGTGTCTTTTCAGGGATTAAGAAACACCACTTGTTAGGAAAACTAAAGCAATATTAATAGTGTTCATTCCAAAATGGAGATTGACAGCTCAAATACTCCCCAGTTTCCTCCCCAAACACACTGCTGCTATGTGCTTCTCAGCACCGGTTTGGTTGGGAGGAGAACGGGCGCCCCCAGTCTCCCCTCAACCAAACCGGTGGCCCGGATGCTCAGGATGCCCTCACCCCAACCAAACCGGCGCTTGACTCAATCTGCCTGCCTCTTTGGAAAGGGCAGTGGGGATTCCAAGTATGGAATTCCTGCTGCCCTTTCCAAAGAAGCAGGCGGATCGCCCCCCTATTCCCTTTCCTCTTCAGAAAGGGAACCAGGGTTTTTTTTAACATTGTGCAATGTATGCATCGCACAGTGTTAAAAACTGGATAACGCTAAGACTTGTGTGCCTGCTTAGAGGTGACACCGGCTTGTAGAATGTTCTCCAGGCATGTGCCACACATCATCGTCGTCGTCGTCGTCGTTGTTGTTGTTGTTGTTGTTGTTGTTGTTGTGGAGGACAGAAGTGCCTGGCGGATAGTGGTCCATGGGGTTGTAAAGGGTTGGAATCGACTGTGCGACTGAACAACAACAAAACAAAACAATAGGCAGATAGCTTTGGTTCCTCCCCTCCAACCCTGACAGTGGAAGGTTGCTGCTGATTTACTTCTCTCTCTCTCTCTCTCTCTCTCTCTGTTTAGGCCACTGATTTATTTTTCACCTTTAAACTTAATTTTATATTTATTGTTTTATGTTATAACTCTAATCAGCCTTCAGAATTCTTATAGAACTGAGGTGGTGGGATATCAAATAGAATTAGACTGACAGGCAACCCTTAGTACTATTTCAGATGTTGTTTATTAGTGTGCAGTTGAAAGGGAAGGATACTAATAATAATAATTTTGCGTCAGAAATTATTCTGGGTTGAATTGATTTTGGTTGGAGAATATCTGCTCAGGGGATGTCCAGATAAGGCTCCTTTCATGTCCCCAAGATCTTTTCCCACCGAGGTGGTCCCTATTTATCTACTTGATTTCAAACTGCTAGCTTGGCAGGAGCTGGTACAGACGGGCGCTCAAACCGTCATGCAGTTCCCGGTTCTCTAACTGCCAACTTGCTGGCCTTCCACCTAACAAGGCGAGTTTTTTAACCACTGAAGCATTGCAGCCCGTTAGGGGAAGGATAGTAAGAAACTGCCTACTGGGCTGTTTTGTTCCACTATTGTGTGTACAGTACTAAAGGTGTTCAAGAATTTAAGCACTGCTTTATATACAGCAGGGATTCTCAACCTGTAGCTCATGGGCTGGATGCAGCCCATGGCACCATTTCATGTGTTTTACTTTCGCTTCCAGGAGCAATGAGGGCTTCGTGGGCCAGATGAATTGGCATTGGGGGCCACACCTGGCCTCTGGGCCTTAGTGACTGGCTCCCTGAACCAGGTGATTGGCACACGGCTCAAAAAGTTTGGGTACCCACTGCCTCCACCACACCAGGATGTGCCATGTGGTGGAGGAAGGGCAAAATGGCTGCCTCGCCCCTGAAACTATCTAAGGGAATGTGACCTGACCCCTGGCCTAAAAAAGGTTGAGAACTCCTGATATACAGCACTGTATTAACATTTACATATTGTTAGGGTTTTTAGAGAATAGGCCTACTGTTTCAAGTGAAAAGAGAATTGTTTTTTTTGTCCAATAATAACAGTTGACACTTGGATACCAAGTTTTAATGCTTTATTATGCTCTGAATCCGAGCATTGTTTCACAAGCAGGTTGTGAAACCTAGAGTCAGGTTCGCCTGATTGGGGCGGGATAATAAATCTAAATAAATAAATAAATAAATACTACTAAGCCATAGTACTGATGATATACATCATGGGTGCCCAAACTTTTTGGGCTGTGTGCCAATCACCTGGTTCAGGGAGCCAGTCACTAAGGCCCAGAGGCCAGGTGTGGCCCCCAATGCCAATTCATCCGGCCCACAAAGCCCTCATTGCTCCTGGAAGCGAAAGTAAAATGCACCCATACGGGCGCGTTTTACTTTTGCTTCCAGGAGCAACGAGGGCTTCGTGGGCCAGATAAATTGGTATTGGAGGCTGCATCCAGCCCCCAGGCCATAGTTTGGGCACCCCTGATCTACATATATGGAATATTTTAGAAGCTGAGATTTTTTCTCTCTCTCTCTCTTACTTTTCTTTCCCAGTGAATTCTTCATGCCAGGTTTGGTTGATGCACATATCCATGCTCCACAATATTCTTCTGCTGGAACACGATTAGATCTGCCTCTTTTGCAGTGGCTAAAGACATATACTTTTCCAACAGAGAACAAATTCAAAGACATTGATTTTGCTGAAGAAGTGTACACTAGAGCTGTGGTAAGTAAATCAATCCCTACTGTTAAAGTAGTGCAAGTGTGCTGTTTTTTCATTACAGTCAAAGACATGTCATTGTTAATTCTATCTGTATAATTGTTGCATCATATCACAAAAATGTGAACCAGTTTTCAGCATTACACAAGATATCTTGGCTTCTGGTGAATCCAAGAACTGAACAAACAAAGCAGCTGTGCCCATGTCTTATCAGCATCTCAGCAAGAGGTTGACCATTGTTGAATAGAATGCAAGATAGGCTGGATCTGTGGGCTGATACTGCATAAATTTTTATCATTCAAAATTCAGTCTGATTCTTCCTAGTTCCCTAACTCATCTGAGTAGCTCCAGAAATCAGTTTTTATATTCCTTAAATAGGGGAGGTGTGTGTCAAAACTCACACCTGAGCAACGCACCAGAGGTGTACAGCTGACCCCACACCCTGTGCATTTAAGAACCCACATTGTTCTGGGTCACCCATAGCCCAGGAACCAGTTGCCTTTGTGGGCCACCATGTACTCTATCTCCCCCCATGGCTGGAAGGCTGGTGTAATGCATTTGACCCAGTGGTGGGCATCGGTAGGTTCATATCACTTCGCCAGAACCGGTAACAGAAATTCTGGCTGCCCCCACCCATCCAAGTTTTGAAATAAAGTAGTCCTAATTTGGGTGAAACAAAGGGCTTTCCCCCTGGCCATGCCTACCATACCACACCCACAGTATGGTAGTAATTTTTTTTTGAGCCCACCACTGATCTGACCCCTACTGCTGTTGCTGTTGCTTCTCACTGTTCCCCTCGCTGCCGTTGCCTGGGTTTTACCAAAGGAGTCTGGCCACCCCAGCAATGACAACTCTAGTGGCAGGCCAGAGCTCTGAGATGCTCACAGTAACTGCATTGCCAATACTCACTTGGTCTCTAAAAGGTTCTCCATCACTGTCGTAGATGATCATTGTAGGACAACAGTGACTATTGAAGAACTTCATGGGGGAATCTGCATATAAGAGGACCTGTGCAGTTAAAACCTGTGGTGTTTGAGGATCCAGCATATTATAAAAATATCACACAATATCACACATTTTTTTTAAATTGTTGCTTCTGGTCACAACATTTTGCAGTCCTTGTGGGTATTTTGGAGGTGAAAACCCTGCTTAACCCATTATGACACTTGACTCAAAGATTGGTGTATTCATTCTGAGACTATTTATTTAGATAACAAAACTTTATCTTCTTTTTGCAGAGACGAACTCTCAAAAATGGCACAACTACAGCCTGCTACTTTGCAACAATTCACACAGATGCCTCTTTGCTTCTTGCTGATATTACAGGTAAATGTAAGAAAGGTTTTTGCTTGGATAGCTCAGTGAGTTGGGTATCTGTCTGTGGAACTAGAGACTGGAAGTTTGGTTTTCCATGCTGTTTCCTGGAAGGAGAATTAGCCTATCTAGTCTTGGGCAAGCTGTACAGTCCCAGGATGCACCAGAAGAAGGGAACAGTAAGCCACTTGACTATTCTATACACAGTAAACTCTGGACATGTCACTAGAAGTCAGAATTGACTAGAAGGCATATTATTTTCAAAGGTGTGTGTCAGGGGTGGCCAACCTTTTCCTGCCATGCGCCTGACCATGCTTCCTTGGACAGATGTGCAGGCTGGAGGCATGGTTCTTCCTGCCACTTCCACCACTTCCAGCAGCAGCGGGTGCATTCATGGCACACTTATGACTGTTTTTGCTGCTTCTGTCATTTCATGTGGTGGTGGGAATGAGGATGTTTCATTTTTGCCAGCTTCAGTGCATTTTTGGTGGGTTTTCACCAGGTTTTGGTGCATTTGGGGTGCTTCTGGTGCATTTTTGGTGCATTTAGGGGTACTACCAGTGCATTTTTTTGGCTCATTTGGGGCACTTCTGGCACACTTCAGGCATGTTTTTAGTGCATTTGGGGTGCTTCTGGTGATGGCAGAGACCTCACCACAGGCCAGATTAATTGGCGCTGCAGACCATAGGTTGGGAATCCCAGGTGTCATCATCATTATCATCATCATATGGTGATCCCAAGTGTTGGCTGGGTGGAAGAAAAAGTTTGAAGAGATCATATGATATCAGGATTTGAGAACGGAAGTACTGCAACTCTGGGAGAAAAAAGCAACAGCAATACCAACAGAGATAGAAGCTCTGGGAGCAATCTCAAAAGGAATGAAAGAACATATGGTTGAGATTGGCATTGGTAAAATCACGAGAGAGCAATTTCAGAGAGTAGAACTACTAGGTGCCAGCTAGGTTATCAGGCAAATCCTTACTGACTCTTAAATCCAAGGCTAGAACCTCAGCAGTGAAATTCCAAAAATTCAGTCTGAACATCTGGTGGACTGTGTACACCATAATAATTAGAATTTGAATCATCATCAACATCTTTTATAAATTTTTGATAAGTCTTATTGTTAACCGAAACCTGTTAGTACCTGTGCCTGGGTGTGGCACATATTGCATCATGGATAAATGGTTGTGTATATCTTTAAGGACTATACTAGAGAACATTCAGCTAATGAATGAAGCCTCTTGTGCATAAAATGTAGCACGCCCAAAAGCCAAGTTGCCTTGCCTTAATGCGTCGGCTTAATAGAGTGGTCACCTTGCTGGAAGTACCCATCGTGGAGGTAACTTTATGGGCCAGTGACTTTGGAACTTTTGCCACTTCGTGGTAGTGATTTTTGTATCAGTGGATACGTGCAGCTTGGATAGCTGATGTTTTGCCTTGGAGCTTGCTTCTACCAAGAACTTGCCTAACAGCTGTTCAACTCAAGGTCTGCAAGCATCTGCAAAGAACCAACAAGGACTCTGTGATAAAGCTTACTGGGTAAGCAAAGAGTGTGTGAGCTGAAACTCTCTAAGGACTATGAACTTGTTGTGTATATGCCATTTCTGTATGTTGAAACTAAGCTTGTTATTTTGTCATCACTGTAAATACTTTTCCTGCACTTCACCTTGTGAGTAAAAGTTTCTGTTGCCTCGCAAAGAACTGTTTGCCTGTGTTTTCTGGGCTCCCAAGCCACAAATCATCAACACTGCAGGCAAGGGTGTGGCAGGGGCAAATCCGCTTTTAAATACTCTGTTAAAACCAACATAGCTATCATTTTCCCCTGCCAAAAAATGATTCACACAGACATGTTTTGTGTCTATGACCCTGCTCAATATACAGCAGGCTGGAAGATAATTGAAAAGGTTCTGTTCTATATTTTCTACCAGCATTCTACAGATGGATTCTGCTCTTAAAGGTAATAAGAAATATGCAAGAGCTTTAAGTATGATTCAGATTGCCCCAAAGAACTGGACTGGAACAACAGATTATCACCCACACTCCAGTGTTCCTCATAATCCCTTTAAATTATTTTAAGTGGTTTTCCAAATAATTAATAGCATTAAAATTATGTTTTCTGGACCCACTAAACAGAAATGAATGCTGTGTTCTTTCTCTTCTAGCAATTACAGATCAGCTGGATTGTTTTGTTGTTGTTCAGTCGCACAGTCGATTTCAAACCTTTGCGACCCCATGGACCACCGCCCTCCAGGCACTTCTGTCCTCTGCCATCCTCCTCAACTCAACCAACTCTGTGCCCATTGCATCTACAATACCATCTAGCCATCTGATTTTTGGCCACCCCTTCTTCTTTTGCCCTCCACTTTTCCCAGCATCAAGGCTTTCTCAAGTGTATCCTCCCTTCTCATTTGATGTCCAAAGTACTTCAGCTTCATCTTTACTATTTGACCTTCTAAGGAGCAGTCAGGGTTGATTTCTTCTAAGATCAACCTATTTGTTCTCCTTGATGTCCAGGGGACTCTCAAAACTCTCCTCCAACACCACATCCCAAAGGCATATATTCTTCTGCACTCAGCTTTCCTAATGGTCCAGCTCTCACATCCATACATTACAACTGGGAATACCATTTATTTGACTATGTGAATTTTGGTTTTCAAGGTGATGTCTCTTCCTTTAACTATGTTCCCCAGGTTTCTCATAGCTTGCCTCCCAAGAACCAGTCGCCTTTTTATTTCATGGCTGCAGTCACCATCTGCAGTGGTATTGGATTGTAAAAATGTAAATTCTCACTCGCCCATCCTTGTCCATTTTAACTCACTGATTCCCAAGATGTCAATGTTTATTATTTCCATTTCATTTTTTACCACTTCCATCTTGCCTTGATTCATAGATCTTACATTCCATGTTCTTATGCAGTATTGTTCTTTGCAGCATCGTATTTCTCTTCCCACTACCCTATCCTCTCCCCCATCTTCCGACTTGGTGGGCTCAACTCCTGTTCCATCTATTTTGCCTTTTTTTAGCCTTTTGTCCCTGTCCTTTGTTTTGGGATTTTGTCCTTTGTTTTAGGATTCTCATAAACAAGAGAATAGAGGCAGCCATTCCAGATTGCTTAGTAAAAATTAATAAGCTTCCACATAGATATCTTGGTCATTGGTAGAATTGTCCTTCATATTTGGATTTTTTAAAAGCTGTCCAAGCATGGGACCCTTACAGAGTTTGGAAGAGTTATTTTTCCTGAATGATAACTTTTAGAATCCCCCAGCCAAAATGACAATTCCAAGAATTGCCATCCAAGAAATGCAATTTTTCCAAGATCTGAATCTGGCAACTGTTATTATATTGTACCAGATTCTATATAATTGTAAAGGAGGGTTTTTCTTTTTTATTAATATTCTTAAAATGGATGTAAATTGGCTATACATATAATTGACCACTTGGACCGCAACCACTTTGCATACATTGTATTATAAGAGAATATCTGCTTCACACTGCAAGCATAGGGGTACACCAAACAAGCCTCCTTGAAGATTGTGGTATTTTTGAACCACAATCAGGCATACCCTGATAATGACAACCTTGTGTTGCCAGCCAATCTTTCTCACACTAGGTCAGGCAAAGAGAACTGCAGAATTAACTCATCAAAGGGTGCCTTCATTTTGACAGTTTCAAGTCTGGCCTAGACATGGAAGAAGACTGCAAGCATACAGTCTGACTGAATTATTTGTCTATTTCCAAAAGAAGACTTGTCAAAAGTATGTATGGAAAGCAAGACACTTTTGGATTTTGTTCAAACACTTTGCACACATTGTATTCTTAGTGGATATCTACTTCACATTGTAAACATAAATTTGTGCTTATAAGGACTGAATTATTTGCCTGTTTCCAGAAAAAGACTTGTCAACACTGTGCATGGAAAGCAGCACACTTTTTAATTTTTTACTCTTTTATTCTCCACAGATAAATTTGGCCAGAGAGCCTTTGTGGGCAAGGTTTGTGCAGATCAGAACAAGAGTTTTCCAGAATATAAAGAGACCACTGAAGAATCTATCAAAGAAACGGAAAGGTATTTTTTTTATTATTTTCTTTTATACATTGGGCAGGGATTTTTTTCTTCCTAAAATGGAATGAACAAGATTAATCATACCACTACACTTTTTTCTACTCAGTGGAAACTCTACAATACTGGCCTAATTTCAGGATACTGATAGGATTGCGATGTTAAAATGAAGACTTCTTATAAAAGAAAAAGAGGAGAATTGTTTTGTTATATACATGAACACAGAATTTGATTATCCTACTATTGGTGTCTTTAGGCTTATCTCATAGAGTTTTCAGAAGTAGTCAGAAGTGATTGAACATTTACCGGTACCTTTTGTTATGTAGTACCAACAAAAATTAGCTTGAATGTCACTGTTGTTGTCTGCAAAAGATCTGTTAGTGTCACTTTCCACTACAACTGCTGCCCAATAGCTGCCCTCCATGAGTAACTCTGCCCCCATCACCATTTGAATAATACATTCTGTTTTCTGATGAGACCTTTGCTTTTGACAAAGGTGGTTTCATCTTAGCCTGGCATCTCAGTTTTGGCTGTTCCTCCTTGAGTGGCCCTGCTAGACATCCATACATATGATAGAACAGTAGCAGGCAACCTACAGTCTGTGGGCTAGCCCTAGCCTGTGGTGCCAAATCATCCGGCCCATGCTGCTGCCACTGCCACCAGAAGCAGATGCATTTATGACAGCCATGGATGCATTTTACGGCAGCATTTATGAGGGTGGTGGTGGTGGAGACAACCAGTCCAGCCCGCTCAACTGTCTGAGGGTACGTG
Source organism: Furcifer pardalis (assembly GCA_030440675.1). Classification (NCBI taxonomy): domain Eukaryota; kingdom Metazoa; phylum Chordata; class Lepidosauria; order Squamata; family Chamaeleonidae; genus Furcifer; species Furcifer pardalis. Next base: position 39,068,060 of record CP126896.1, read on the forward strand.
ACCCGGGCCTCGACTTAAAAAGGTTGGCAACCCCTGTAATAGAGTATAGCATCTCAATGACATTGCTGTCAGCTTCCTTGACACACTCAAACTCCCTCACCATGTTAAGGGTGCATATCCAGGTCAGTAAGCACTTAATTAGCTAGTGGAGAAGAACAAAAGACAACTACAGCTAATGTCCTTAATGAAGTAATTGGATTAAAACAAAAAAGATGTCTAGTAGCCAACGTGCACAAAGGTGAAAAGAAAGTCTGATACTGCATTACCCATACAGCAACATGAGAAACATGAACCAAGTTAAATTGGAAACCACAAAGTATAAAAGGGAATGTTTAATCAATGCAGTGCTTGGTGTATGAGAACTAAATTGGATGAGAATGGGAGATTTTCAATCAGGTGTTTACAAAGTGTTTACACTGAAAATGACAAAATTAGAAGAAATAGTGTGGCTGTAATGCTAATACTGAGGTAAGATGCAGCACAGGCAGTGAGAGGCTATAATATAATTTCTAATTTAATAATATCAATCAGACTTCTTGGAAAATCTATTAACACAACCAAGTCTATGTTAGTCCTACAAATGCTGAAGAAGAAAGTTTATATGCAAGCATCCACAATACAACTAATCAAATATCAAAGCAGAATATACTGATAGACATAGGCAACTGGAATGCAAAAGTAGGAAACAATGCAGAACCAAATAGGGACCACTTCAGTGAGGGAAAATCTTGGAGACATGAAAGGAGCCTCATTTGGGTGTCCCCTGAGTGGAGTTTCTCTAGCAAAAATCCTTTTAATTCAGAATAATTTCTGAAATAATAATAATAATAATAATAATAATAATAATAATGATGATGATGATGATGATGATGATGATGATGATGATGATGATGATGATGATGATGATGATGATGATGATGATGATGCAGAACCAAACATCTGTCAGGGAATTTAATTAGGGGTCAGACACAAAGCAGGGGAACAACTCAGAATTCCATTAAGTCAACAACCTATAAATGCTTCCGGCAACCAAACAGACAACTGCACACATGGACATCACCAGATGGCCAAAATGGAAATAAAGCAGACTATATAATTGGAAATAGTAGATAGATGCTGTATTCTGACTGGAGAGAGAGAAAGAGAGAGAGAGCAGGAACAGATTGTGATACTATAATCACATATAGTTAATGTCAAAAAATATTGTTTTCCAAGACAAAAGGTCTATTTTATCTCCCTATCCATTAAATCTGCATGTAGAACATATCATATGAAAAATCTGAACTAGATTCTGATGAACGAGGGGGAAATGATATAAGAAAAAAATATTTAAGACACACAGATGACACCACATAACTGATACAAAGCAGCAGTGACTTGAAACAACTCCTGAGGAAGGTGAAAGAAGAAAGAGTAAAAGCAGGACTGCATTTGAACACTAAAAGGACAAAAATCAATACAACAGAACTACATAACTTTACTGTGGTCAATGAAGAAACTGAAATTGTCAAATATTTGTATACCTTGGTTTAATTATCAACCCAATTGGAGACTTCAGCCAAGAGAAGACATAAAGTGTTTGCATTAGTGGGTAATATAGAAATTGGAGCAAATGAACAAGTACATAAATAGTGGTTCATTGTAATTTCTGCATACAGATGTAAGCACTACTATGAAGAGTAGCATGCTTTTTGCAGTCAGCCATGTAGAAAGGCTTTCAATAGCATATCTAAACATGACCAGCTTCCTCCTTTCTACTTCGGAGCCTATGTCTTCATCTACAGGGATTTATATTACCTATTCCACACACAATGATTGTTCAACTCAAGCATACTACCAGGAAAACATGTGCTGTCAATGTTAGCTAAAGGATTAAGACTATACTGTCTTCATAAGCCTTTGAAAAGATTTTCATTTCTCTGCTTATCTCAAAAAGAAGTGAAAGTTTCTAAAAGAAGATTCAGAAGAAGTACATGATATCAAAGGATTGTAAACCGCTCTGAGTCGCCATGGCGAGTGGGCAGTGATATAAATCTAAATAAATAAATAAATAAATAATAAACAAAAGATGGATGCAAAATTTAAATTTTTGCTACATACAAGTACTGTGAATGGAGCCTGTTGCTGCCTTATAAAAATGGAATTGCAGTATAAGAAAAGAACTACTGTATCGCTTCAGGGTTTTTATACGGAGCCAAAATTAAGTTTAAATTAATTAAGTTTCCTCTCTTCAGCTATATTTATATCTATTTCTAACCAATAACATACAATATTAATATTGTTCTTTAACTCCTTTCCCCAATCCTTCTAGGTTTGTTAGAGGAGTATTTGGGAAAAAAGTAAGTAGAACTCATTTTATTTTCCAGAACAGTTAACTATACTACTGTATGTCTTTGGAGGAAGCCACAGATGAGAAAGCTTTCTCTTTTTGTGGTTGAAATCTTGTTTTCTAGAGTGTCCCATTTCTAATGTTCGGCAGTCTTTTAAGCAGTCGAACAGAGGTGTTAGTTCATTTGTTTGACTTGTTTGCTTGATTTGATGTTGTTGTTGAAATGCTACTCTAAAAGTTACAAACAACTAGAGCTTTAAGGTGAAACAGGGGATCTGGCATATTGCAGAGGCCAGTTTTGTACCCTCATATCCTGTCATGGATAGCACCTGGCTGGGAAATGTCCAGAAATTGCAAATAAATAAATAAATAAAAATAGGTTGGGTGACCCTGGAAGTGTCCGGATGGTCACTTCTGGCATTCATTCATTCATTCATTCATTCATTCAAGGTGGAGTATGTAGAGGGGATGGGAACCTTTGCAGCCTCCCTAGAGCTATTGCAAAATCTGCTACAAGGAAGGGGAAGTAAAGTGGGTGGGGTTAGAGTTGACTATTAGTCAGAAAAATGCCCTGGAGAGGAATATGTGCAGCTTGTGGCCTATACTGTGGCCTACCCCTAACCAAAGCATTGCTTCGTTTATGCTAGATCATGATGCTGTTTTGTGATGTGTACATTGTGCTTTAGTCACAGCAGAACTGTTCCAAGTGTCAAGCTGTATTGGCTTTAAAAAGGCCCTTCCCTGTTTGTTTGTTTGTTAAAACTAACAGTACTGCCTCTAGGTAAAGTATATATGAATTAGTATGTTTACAGTGCACAAATGTGTACTATTGATCTCTCATATTATTTGAATATTTACAGTACCCACGAGTACGTCCCATAATAACACCACGTTTTGGACCAGCCTGTACAGAGGAATTACTTTGCAGCCTTGGTAACCTGGCTGAGACTCATGACATTCATGTGCAGGTAAGTTTGTTCACATAATGTTCAGTGAAAATTCATCCACCCAGCAGTCTGCATATACCCAAGAGCTTGAAAAGCAAACAAAATTCTGTTCAGCTCACTGCATTAATGTCTAGCTCTGGAGACATAATATATACAGGAAATAGTATATCCTGTGAAATTTCCTTCAGGTTCATGGGATCAACTTCAAATAGGATAACCTTTCAGATACAACCAGGGACTTGGAAATTTACTTCAAATGCTCTTATTTTCCCTTCAAAAAATAGATTTAAACATGGTTTTCCTGAGATACTGACTTGCAGTGTCATTCATTTTTCTTACTTTAGAGTCAAGGACTCTTAAGTAGAAATGAGAGCCATTATTGATTATTGTTTAGTTGCACAATACATGTGCAAAGATTAATTAGTTATTGTTTGGGATGCAGATATCATTCCCCTCAAAGTAGTTGTTATTTTGAGAAGATTGGCCATACTCACTAGTTAGTTTTAACTAGAGCAGAGCCATTGAATCAGTAGGATTTTGGTTAACGTAGCACTTAACTTAAACTGTTTCCACTCATATAGGTTCTGAACCTAGCATTCACCTTTGTCACATTTTCTCTAACCTTCTGTGCTGCACTATGTCAGAATGTTGTTCAAACCTCAAAAATAGTTATTTTGTTGAGAGATGGAATAGGGAGCATAAGTGGACAGGAAAGTACTGATGAAAACTGGATGCGTTGATTTAAGTGAGTAGAAACACTATTTTATTAGTACAGCCTTCGGCTTAATGCAGAGATTCTCAACTTGCGGCCGGCTGGCTGGTTGCGGTCCGTGGTGCCATTTCATCTGGTACTCCACGACCTCCACCACATGAGGAAGTGCCATGTGGTGGAGGAAGGGCAAAATGGCCATCCAGCCCCCGAAGCTGCCTAAGGGAGCGTGACCTGGTCCCCAGCTTTAACAGGTTGAGAACTCCTGGCTTAATGAGATACTGTACTGTACTGTATTCAGTTATCTCACAATTCGGATTGATTGTCTCAGTTGTGAAGCAGGACCTACAAATTTGCCTTTCATTTCAAGGGCAGTGTGATGGTAACGTTATTGCTGGTATTGAGTACTGAGTTCCCCCCTTCTTTTTTTTCTTACTGTCTTGCCAGGCAGCATTTTTTCCAGGTCACTCATGACACCATTATTCTGTGAATATGCAAAGTTGCCTGGCAAGAAGAAATAAACTCATCCTTTAAATCACAAGTCCCTGCATCTAGGCCCTTGCACCTAATTATTGTTGTTGGCATTGTCTTTGTCAAAAAGTATTATTCATGAGCTTGAAATGTTTTGTTCATAGCCACACAATTATGCTGGATGGGAACATCGCTACAAGTTCCTGGTTTTGTGTGTATGTGTGTTGTTTTTTTAGTATTAAGGATGGATCAGAACCAGGGTGTTGAAACAAGTTGTTTGCAAGCAGCCTGGTCAGATGTATTTCATTCTGTGACCTTCCCTGCTTTTCCCACCTCTTTTTATCATACCTGCAGATTGATCGTGTTGTCTACATCTGTAAAGGGTGTAGATCTTTAAAATGTTAAAATCCCCCTGTTAAGTTGGGTGGGAGGGAAAGCAGGATTGAACTTCTTCCGTGTCTAGGCCAGATGTGAAACTGGCAAAATGAAGGCACCTTTTGGCAAATTCAGTCTGCAGTTCCTTTCGCCTAACCCAGCGTGAGAAAGATTAGCCAGCAATTTTACCAGGGCACACTTGATTGTGGTTTAAAAAATATCACAATCTTTGAGGTGGCTCTTTCTGTGTACCCCAGGACTGAAATGAATCCCACCAATTCATCATGAATAGTAAACAGCTATTGTGCAGGATTCCAGTCTTGCAAAAGAAGCTTTGCATGAACAGCTCAGATGACTCTAGGGCAGTGATGGTTAACCTTGGTACTTCAGCGGTTCTTGAACTTCAATTCCCAGAAGCCCAAGCCAGCACTCCTGCTGATCAGAGCTTCTGGAAATTGAAGTTCAAGAACAGCTGGAGCGCCAAGGTTCACCATTACTGCTCTAGGGTACCCAGTTGGATTTAAGCCACTATCCAATTGTTTGGTTCTGAGAGTTTTCTGTTATTTCTCTTATTCTTGGTGCTTCAGCTAAGCATAGACAGAAATACTGGTCATTGTCTTTTTCTTTTTAAAATTTCCACACAGAGCCACTTGAGCGAGAGTGAAGAAGAAATCAAGCTTGTGGAAAACATGTTTCCTTCATACCAAAATTATACTGAATTGTATGATAAAAATAAACTTCTTACAGACAAGGTATGATGTTTTGAAATAAACACCTAAAACTAGCAGCCAGGAGCATATTTGAGAAACCCCCATGATTTGTTCAAGACCTGGAAAGTACTTCTGACATAAAATGTGATGACTGATAATCAATAAAGAATGCATTGTTTAGTATGCTGGGGTATCATAAAGGCAAATGAAGAAAAGCATATTATTTCTATATATCCAGACACTGTTACAGTAAAACCCTGATTTACGTATTCCTCTACTTACGTAAAAATTGACTTATGTAAGGGGGTTCTCTGTTAAAAAGTGTCTCAATTTATGCAAAAAAATTTTTGACTTATGTAAGGGGTTTTACTGTCTTGTAATTCTAAGATGTAATTCTAAGACTTCGGGGTGTGTGGGACGAGGTGGAATTTGCAATCTTAAGAAATCACTTACCTTGGTGGTGGAAGTGGTACTGGAAGCACCAGCGACGGTGGAGGCACTTTCTCTGCATTTTCCAGAGCCCCTGTTGCTTCTACAGGGACTAGGTAAGCATTTAGCTGTTTGCCGGGTTAAGAAGTGAGGGAGAAATGTCTGTCATTACCATCTCAGCTACTAGGGACACAAATTGAGATTCTCCATAGGGATTCACTGAAAACCAATTTCAAGCCTGTTTTTTTTTTAAAAAAATCAATGCATCCCTGTGGAGATGCACCGATTTACGTAAAACCCTTATTTATGTAAGAAGCTAGGGAACAGACTTCTTACGTAAATCGGGGTTTACTATCTTCATAGGAAGAATGAAGTACTTTAGCCTTGCCTGTTTTGTCCACGGTTTTGACACTGTCTAGTCCTGGGGTGCCCAATCTATGGTCCGTGGGCTGGATCCGGCCCCCAATGCCAATTCATCCAGCCTGCAAAGCCCTCGTTGCTCCTGGAAGCACAAGTAAAATGCACCCGTATTTTCATCGCTCTATGGTGAAAAGCAGCGCTGGATTCGTAAAGCCTCAGCCACTAGTGAAAAGGGGCGCGGGCAGCGCAGAAGGGACACAGCAACTAATCCAAACCTCTTTCTCCCTCCCCTTCATCCTCTTCTCCTAGTGCACTGGGGGAAATGGGATGGACAGTCTGCTCCTCTTTCGTCACAGTTAGGCAGAATGGCAGCCAAGAGCCTGGGGAGCTAGGCAGTGACCACCGGGTGAGAGGAGGGCTGGCATCAGGGTTCGGGGTTGGAGGCAAGAGTGGGCCAGGATCCCTTCCTCTGCCTGGTGCATGGGTGGGTGGAGGGCCAAGCCAGCAGGTGGGTGAGTGGCCCCTGCCCCAAAGAGCTGCATTCCTGCCTCCTCATCATATCCTGGCCATGACTCCAGCATACAGCAATGCTGGGTCCAGGAGTCTGGAGTGGGGTGAGATGAGGTGGTGGGTAGGGTGGGTGGGGTGGGGAGGTGGGCGGGGCCAGTCAGTTTTACTACTGGCCCAAACTGACTGGATCCCAACACTAGTCCTACTCCTGATCCAATGGTGGCCCTTGGGATGGTGTCTAGACTACAGCTCCCATAAGCCTTCACCATTGATTACGCTGATAGGACCTTTTTTTTTGCCGACAAACATTCTAAAGGCCCACAGTTGCCCACCCTTCCTAATGAGGAAAAACATTTTTAGGGCTTGTTGCAAATGTGCATAAAGATAAAGACAATCTCCATCAGATTGGGATATTTAAAAGAAGAAACTGCTTAACATTCATATAAATACTCAATTCGTGAGGGGTTTGTGCATTTTAAGTATTTTCTATTATTCAATTTGACAATTCTGATAATAGATTTTTACATTTGTGTGAGTGTTCATTTTTATATATTTCAATGATTAAATCCTGTTTTTATTCACTGCAACAGTTGCAATCTCTGTTTTTCTCTTGAAGCTGAATCCGCTTCATTTTAAAATTCTATTCCATCTCCTCTATAAGAGTTTTGGTACATCCAGAATTCTAAGATAATGTCCAAAATGTCAAATTGGAAATATACTTTTCTGTGCAATGAATTAATCCCTCTGTAAATACTAAAAATTTTCAGACAGTTTTCTTTGTGATTACTATCCTACCCCAAAGCATTCTGAAATTAATTATGGTCTCTTTAGGGAATGCTGTTTTATATTACAATAATCTTGACTTAGAGGCAAGCATAAACATTTTTAAACTTTCTTATGATGGAGATTTTTTAAAGATGGGCAAAGCTCTTCTAAGTGCCACTGAAAATCCTGAGGGAATAGGACTAGTCTGCCTTTGAAAATTTCCCTTGGATGTTGAGATTTGCATAGCATTTTATTAGCAGAATTAGTGCCAATTAGTACCTTATTTACATGGTAATAATCATGTTAATGAGATTCAAATTTAACTGCTATGCTTCTAAATAAAGTTATTATTATTCAGGATTTACTACAGACAGTTCCAGAATTGACACATGACAGGGTTTTACCATGCTGAGTGTTTATATACAGTTCGAAAGATGCTCCTTGATTATATCTAAGTACAAGGAACATTTTTATTTATGGAAACATTTTTTATATTCCACTGTACAGCATAATGCCCAGTATTTTGTTTGTACAGTATCTAATAAGACATAGACCAGCCTTCTCTATGTGCCATTCCCATTTTCCCACTTTGCATCAAACAAGGCCACTTCCAGTTTGCATAACTGCAGCTTGGAGATCAAAAGAGGAAACATGTAGCACTCCATCTACAAAACTCTTGTATGTTTCCTCCTCTGAATTGTTTTAAGAAATCAGCAGAAGAAGTAGCACATTGTTCACTATTGTCAATATGGCCCCAACTCTTTGTTGTTGTTGTTCAGTCACACAGTTGATTTCAAACCTTTGCGACCCCATGGACCACTGTCCTCCAGGCACTTCTGTCCTCCACCATCCTCCTCAACTCGTTCAGCTCTGTGCCCATTGTGTCTACAATACCATCTAGCCATCTCATTTTTGGCCACCCCCTTCTTCTTTTGCCCTCCACCTTTCCCAGCATCAAGGCTTTCTCAAGTGAATCCTCTCTTCTCATTTGATGTCCAAAGTACTTTAGCTTCATCTTTACTATTTGACCTCCTAAGGAGCAGTCAGGGTTGATTTCTTCTAAGATTGACCTATTTGTTCTCCTCGCTGTTCAGGGGACTCTCAAAACTCTCCTCCAACACCATATCTCAAAGGCACTCAGCTTTCCTTATGGTTCAGCTCTCACAACCATACATTGCCACCGGGAATACCATTGCTATAACTAGACGAATTTTTGTTTGCAATGTGATGTCTCTACTTTTTACTATGTTTCCCAGGTTTCTCATCACTTGCCTTCCAAGAATCAGTTGCCTTTTGATTTCATGGCTGCAATCACCATCTGCAGTGAGCTTTGATCCTAAGAAAGTAAAATCTGTCACTGCTTCTACTTCTTCCCCATCTATTTTCCAGGGACTGAAAGGGCCTGTTGCCATTATCTTGGTTTTCTTTATATTCAGTCTCAAGCCAGCTTTTGCACTTTCTTCTTTCATTTTATTTTGCATTATGTCATCCCAGTTCTCAGTCTATTTAGCATCTTCCATGCCCCATTTTGTAGATGGTAACACTGCGCAACAAAAAATTTGCTACTGGGTGAAAATAATGTGATTGTTATGTAATAGGGTGCGCTGATTCCGATTTTGTAATCAGAAATGTTGTAGGACGTTTGGATTTAAAGTTATAGCTGAAAGTCATATGATATTAAAAGCCTGTACATGGGTTAATATGTAGCTGCATCAACGAGCCGTGTTTGATGTATGATTTCTCTCTCTCTCTCTCTCTCTCTCTCTCTCTCTCTCTCTCTGTGTGTGTGTGTGTGTGTGTGTGTGTGTGTGTGTGTGTGTGTGTGTGTGTGTGTGTGTGTGTGTGTTCATCCATCAATCTGATTTGGAGGTGACTAGAGAATAGTTCGTGCTAGTGTGGTTCTGTGTTTTATTAATCAGCAGTCGCAGTAAATAAATTTAAGTGATTTCATATAAGACGATTTGGTAATTTGGTACATGGTGATTTAGTAAATGAAAGATGAATAGACGCAGCTGTGTGAATTGTCCAGACTGCTTTTATTATTTATTTATTTATTTATTTATTTAAATTTGTTTATCGCCCTCCTCCCAAAAGGGACCCAGGGTGATTTACAACAATTATAAAACCATTTAAAAGAATTTAAAAACTTTAAAAACTTTAAAAAACTTAGTATTAAAAGCTAGAAATTGTAACATAGGCATACTGGGGTCAAACCAACCAATTGGCTGGGGAAATTGAACCATCCACTCCCCAGACCAAACCTGCCAGCCAGATTTTCACTCCTTTTCCAAAGGGCAGCAACATTTGCTACATTTGTGGCAAGTATACGACATCTGACCAACGCAAGAACATGTCCAGAAAGCTACTGATAGCTTACAAACATTACTTCGGATGTGAAATCGTAGCTCAAACAAAATCCTGGGCTCCTCATCTCTGTTGCACCATCTGTTGCTCCGGCCTAACCCAGTGGTTATACGGTAAGCAAAATCGAATGCCTTTTGCTGTTCCCATGATTTGGCGGGAGCAGAAAGATCACCATTCGGATTGCTATTTCTGCTTGACCATCATATGCGGGTACAACAAGAAGAAAAAGTCAAAAATCGTGTATCCGGATTGTCAGTCTGCTCTAAAGCCTGTGGCGCATGGTACAGATTACCCAGTACCAATTCCTCCTTCATCCGATGCAATGAACAACGAAGGAAGTGATACTGAAGGTAATGACAGTGACACTGGAGCTATGGAATACACGAATGATCCCAACAGTGACATTAAAAAGCCACATTTGATCAGCCAAGCCAAATTGGACGACCTGGTTCAGGATTTGTCCCTGTCAAAAGAAAAGTCTGAACTGTTGGGTTCCAGACTGAAGGAGTGGAACTTACTCGCCAGGACAAGAATCACTCCGTAGTGAAAAATTGGTCACCCAGAAATGTACCTGTAGTCGGACAGCACAACGTTCAACATGTACCTCTTGTGGATCGTAATAAGATTTACCTACCTCCACTCCATATCAAACTGGGTCTTATAAAACAGTTTGTTGCAGCGATGGATAAAACAAATCGTGGTTTTCAGTACCCAAAAGGCAAGTTTGGAAAGATGAAAACTGAGGCAAAATTGAAAGCAGGAGTCTTTGTTGGACCAGAAATACGAAAGTTGATTTGATGTCCACAATTCAGATTGGAGCTCACGGAACGAGAACTAGCAGCTTGGGACGCATTTGTGCTTGTCGTGCACAACTTTCTTGGGAACCACAGAGCAGACAACTATGCAGAAATTGTGGACAACTTGCTAACAGCCTTCCAGCACGTCGGTTGCCAAATGTCACTAAAGATGCATTTCTTGCATTCACATCTCACCTTCTTTCCGTCAAATACGGGAGCCGTGAGTGACGAGCATGGTGAAAGATTCCACCAGCAGATGTCCACCACGGAAGCAAGATATCAAGGCCGCTTCAATCCGAACATGATGTGGGATTACTGTTGGTTTTTGCAGAGAGCAACAGAAGATGTTCACAAGCAGAAAGCAAGAAGCTCTACACACTTTTAAACCAACCCATTGTCAATCTTAGTGTAACTAAGGGTCACTGACTCATTTCAGAGGTAAATAAACATTTATAATTCACTTCTTAATTATAATATTTAGTGTTTTCATCCCAAAGTACGCACATTAATTTCCCTAAAATTTCTCACAATTGCTTTTCAACATAGTTAATAGCATTTTCCTTGATAACCTTTACACGTACATAACTTTTTTTCCTGACGTGCCAGAGCAAATCTGACTGCAGTTCTGTATTCAGCACATATGAATTACTATAAGGAACATATTTTCAACCCAGTAGCAGGGGGAAATTTTTTTTTGTTGCGTAGTGTAATCAGTTACTTCTTCATCATCCATAACCCTCCAGGTGATATTCTTTTCCATAGTTCAGTTCATCAAACCTCAGATGAAGATGGAATTAATGCAGTTGTTTTTAGGAAGCTTTTCTTTGACTTCAAGCTTGATGGATGATGTTGAAGTCCAAACATTGGATGCCTTGGGCCTGTTTCTTGCTTTGTCTTCTCAACTTATGCTGCTACTTGTTTTTTTACATCTGGAGGTACTATATCGGTTAGTAAAAAGATTTCATTAACAGGAATCAGTCATAAACAGCCTATAACTATATAGCCTGTTTCATGAAGGGCCACATTAACTTGACTAGCATGGCCAGAGTTTCTCCAGACTAGAGCAGCATACTCTACAGCAGAGAGACAGAGGGCAAGTACAGATACAGTAAAACCTCACATAAAGAGTGCCTCGCTTAGAGACTAACTTGCTTAAAGAGCAGAGTTTACTCAGAATTGTTGCCTCGCTTAACTTAAACCAACCAAAAACTTGCTTAACAACTGCACTGGGGTTCACAATCCCCCCCACAATTGATCACTTACAATGGTGTTTCACTTAAAGAGCAAACTCGCTTAAAGAGCAATCCTGTGTAATGACTTGTGCTCTTTAAGTGAGGTACCACTGTATTTGTAAGTTTGCAGATGAGATTGTTCCTGGCACAAACTTTCTGCTTCATATCCAGACTGATTATAAGTTAAAGCACAGTCCAGTTTTACTCCCAGGTATTTTGGATTATCACAGTAGTTTAATTTGTGGCCTCTCCAGGTTATGTTCAGCGTCTTTCTTCCCTCCCAATTTTGTAAATAGAATACACTTATTTGTGTTTTTTGTGGATTATGCATCAGGTGGTTGTTATAATAGGCAGCTAGATCTTCAAGAGCAGACGCCAGCTTAGTGTCGATTTACTCAAATGTTATTCCCTGAGCAGTGATTGCTTTGTCATTTGCATAAATGAAGGCCCTAGTTCCAGTACTGATCAGCTGGTCATTGGTGTGGATCAGTGTTTCCCAACATGGGGCCCATGCCCCACAGGGGCACTTCAGTTCCAAGAAGCCTAAGTCAGTACATTGGTCGATCAGTGCTTTGGAAATTTGACTTAGGTTTCTGGGAATTGAAGTTCAAATAGCAAAGGTTGGAAAACCCTGGTGGAGATATTATATAACAGAGTGTCTGATACACTTCCTTGGGGAAGGCCATTTTTCTGAAGTCTCTAACGACTTTTTGCCCTCCTGAATGACAAAAAAACAAACAAACAACCACCATCTATTCTGCAATAGGCATCAGATAATTGTGTCAGTCAATAGTCCTTAGCAGTTGTGTACACTTTCCTTATCAATTTATATGGTTTACTGTATCGTATGGAGCTGTGAGATCAACAAAAACTATTCTTGCAATTTGCCTCCTTTCATATCTGTACCCTATATGCTGGAATAAATTAAGCATTTGACCAGAGCATGACTTTCCTGGTCTGAAGCCTGACTGTTCTTTAATGATCATTCCATCAACAGAATCATAAATTCTGTTCATAATCATTCTCTCCAGGACTTTGAAAAAATGGCAAAGGAGCAATACAGGTCAAAGGTTCTTGGGATCAGTCAGTTCTTCTCCTGGTTCTGATAAGGTCACAACATTTGGTTTATGCCAGATCTTTGGGATCAGCATCCTGTCCACACAAGTATTCATTAATTTTAGGCCCCAACTAAGGGTTATGGGGCCAAAATGTTTTATTTGTTCTGATCTTCTATCATTCAAGCCTCCAGCCTTACTGTTTTTCATCTGTTGGATGAAGCAGTTCTCAGTTCTTCACATGTGAAAGGTGCAGCAAGATGGTCTTTCTCCTCTTTATACCTTTGGGATTTCATTTCTTTGGGTCATCTTGTAGTTTCCCCACTTAATAGCAGTTGATATACAGTTTGGTCAGGAGTGATTTTACTTGAATCCCCAGAAAAAGTGGGGAGGGCTGTTGGAACACCTTGGAGGTTCTTTAATAATTTCCAAGCTTGGCGACTGTTCCAGTTCATGTCAACCTTCTCACTGTTCTGGTTGATGATATGGCTTGGAGAAGCTCTTCACAGATTTGTATTGTCTCCTCAGAGAAAGGATCAATTTCAAAAAATATTTCATACTTCTTGAGAAGAACCTTTGAGTCCTTGCCTAATCCAGATACAAGTAATACCTCGGATAACGTTTACCTTGGATAACGCTAAAATCGTATAACGTTAAGTAATCTGGGGAGTAGAATTGGATCGAATACCATTAAGGTCCTATGGGATGGAGCAGATAACAATCACTAAAGCCTGTGCGGTTACAATGTATCTCTATGGAACTTTAACGTTATCCGATCTATCCCATAGGATTTTAACATGGATCAGATAACACCAAGACTTGTGGAACCAAGTCTTAGCGTTATCCGAGGTATTACTGTATATAAAATGTTCTATGTCCCCTTGGGTTGTATCTATGGGATATAATCTTCACCAAAGATTAACAAATTTTCTGGGTGAGGATCAATTTTTATCACTTCTTTATCAAGATCTTGAGCAAAATTGTCCCCTTGGGCTCTCTTGAAGTTGAATCTTCTTTTAAATGCAAATATGTCTGGCTTGACAATTGCTTCTATAGTGGATATGACAGCTCAGTGTTGTGTTTTTGGGAATGGTTCCACAACGTTCTTCTTGGCTTGACAAAAATATTGTCTGGTTATAGACTGTACCAAAGCAGTATACAGTCTTAATTGTTATATGCTGCAGACAAGAGTAGCCTTCTCTCACTAGGCACGCACGCACAGAATATACCTGTAGAAACAGAGGATTCATCTTGTTTGCAAGTAAACAAAGAAAGAGTCACATACTGATGTCCTGGAAGTTTAATGAATGGATGTGAGCACTATGAAGATGTGGTGCAAGAAATCCCTTTGTAAGCAGTGGCTTAAATCAACATCTGAGGCAAAACCTGAAGTAGCTAAATGACAGTAACTGACAATGACAGAAACATATAACTACACTGTTTTGTTTTTACCCGGTAGACCATAATGGCTCATGGCTGCTATCTTTCGGAAGAAGAGCTTAATGTGTTTAATCTTAGAGGAGCTGCCATTGCACACTGCCCTAATTCAAACATATCGTAAGTGAAATATTGTTTGCTATAAAGTTAGAGTTTTAGAAATTTGAATTATATACAAGTTACATTATCCAAAACTGTGTTTTAGACAGCAGTGTCTTTCATATTGCATTTTGAACATGTCTACATTTCATGTACATTTCACTTGGGGATTTAGATAATTTTGATATGAGCTGACAATAGCAGAAGTTGGTATGTCTGAATATTAGAAAGGAATAGCTCTAAATTGAATCTCTGAAGTTTGGAATTAGCAATGGGAGAAGAATTTACCTTACCTTGGAGTCATTCAGTGAGGAGTCTGTTCATCGGTAGATGTCTCCACAATGACATTCTGCACATGTAAATGGATCTGAGAAATCAAGTCCATCTGCACACAGTTTTCTTAGCCATTTAGATATTATTATTATTATTTATTCAATTTATATTATATAAATATCATGTCACCTGCTGGCTAGGTGGACCATGACATGTGCCCTCTGCTTTCACCTTGCCCAAGGGATCCGACAGAGGATGCTTTGGTGAGTTTTAGTCCGGGCCTAACATCATTGACAAGATATTGTCACCACTGCCTAGCTAGACTGCTCAAGCCCCCAAGCCTTGACAAGGCTCTCACCTAGTGGGGGAGGGGGAGGGGAGGGAGAAATGCTAGAGGAGAAGAAAAAATCAAGTAGTGTATATAGTTTTTCACAGAAAGAACAGATATGAGTGTGACCATGGAAGCATCTGCAGATAGTGCTTGCTCTTTGGCAGTACATGAAGATGAGGACTGTACCCTAGAGTTGGATATGACTGGTTTTCAAGCAAGGCAGACCTTTACCTTGCCATGCAAGATGAGTACGAAGTTGGAAGTTTGTATGCATATTCTGGGTGCAGGTCTTTAACCTCAACAGGTTATGAGAGTCAATGTGTTTACTAGTGGCAGGAGTTCCTTTCCATAGATCATTCTCTTTTCACAGTTTATGGAAGGGCATGGGGAGTGTGCCATTATTGGCTTAATTGAATTAGGGCCTGGGCAGGAAGTTGGCTGCACATATTCTCTAGGCTATTTCATAGAAGTGGAACCGCATCTGTTGTCTGTACCAAAAGTTTCAGATGCATTTACTTGGTTGCCCTGAAGGCCCGAGCTTTTTACATGACATGCCTCTCTCAGGCAGTATAGATATTTCCAGAGTCAAGGCATTAGGAGTATAACTGGAACCTGATCTCCTTGGTAACAAATCTTTCATTCCATGGTTATTGGCTTCACCAAGGACTTTGACTTTAGGAATGGCTTTTAATTGCAAAAAGTTATAATGCAACTGCCTCCAACCCAGCAATTTCTAATTACAAGCATACTGTTTTTCTTTTCTTTTCTTGCAATCCAGTATATGTAGTGGGCTTTTTAATGCAAAAAAAGTTCTCCAGCACAATGTGAAGCTTGGCCTTGGCACAGGTTAGTATTCTCTACTGTGAATTGTTCCCTACAAATCATTATTTTAAATCACTAAACATAAATTCATAGAGTACCACTGCTTTGACTTGCTAACTAACACTGGCCTTCCATATTTTGGTTATCTAAGAACAGTTTTAAAATGTTTAAAGCACAAAAGAATAATAATATCCAGTAGGGTTCCTATTTCTCTTCCCTCTGGCCCTTATAGACAAAATTATTCTCAGAATTATTGGCAAAGTGTGCGTGTGGGCTTTCGACACAGCAGATGGGTAGGTGGGCAGGACCCTTCTCCATGTTGCTTAACTGCAGTAGGGTCCTCCCCTTGCCTGTATGAAGTGTGATGCCTCACTGTGCAAGTCTGGCAGCATGGCTGGTGGGCAGTTGGGCCCCTTCTCCTTGCTTTTGGGGTTCCTCCCCTTTTTAAAAAAATTAATTCTGCATTGCACCTGCTGCTTTGATTTCCTCCTACCATCTGATACAAGCAGCTTCTGAGCTTCCAATCAGCAGGTGAGACTGGAGAAGAGAGAGTGCAGTGTGTACTTTGTCGTATTTTGTTGTGCACCTGTGTCGTCCGGTCCCACTGCCCCCACTTGCTGGTCCATGGAAAGGTTATCTGGCATGAAGCAGGTCTGTAGTGTGGGAAATGTTAGTGATCCCTTCTCTAGCCCTCTCTCTTCTCCAGTTTCACCTGCTGATTGGAAGCTCAGAAGCTGCTTGTATCAGATGGTAGGAGGAAATCAAAGCAGCAGGTGCAATGCAGAATTAATTTTTTTTAAAAAAAATGACAAGTAAATAACTTCTGTAGGCACTTGCTGTTGGCAATCCAGATTTGAATGGGTTGGGTGGATTCCCAAACCTTCAGGACGGGCTGATGGCCTCTGATCTTTTTTGGGATTCTGTACTGGAGTGCAGTTTAATGCAAGACTGGAGTGCAGTTTAATGCAAGACTGGGGAATTATTTACGCCATATTATTCAAAATATATTCTATTTCACTTGGCTTTGGAAATGAAATAATGAGATCTGGCTAATGCGAGGGTAGTAGTGGATCACCAGGAAACACCAGAGATCTCCAGGTAGACATGGGAAAGAATTCCAAACTCAAATCCTGGGCCAGTCTGAATTGACACCAGGAGGTTAGATGGGCTGGTGGTCTGTTTCCTATATGCTTAATAGTGAAAAAGGGAAAGCTTGGTGCAAGTTCCCTCATTAACCTGAGCATTAGTGGTTGATTTATTTGATTAAATTTATGTCTTGCACTCAAGGCAGGTAACAGTGAAAACACTGAAATAAAAACTGTGATACATTTAATGTTTAGAAACAAATTAAACTCACAGTGGGGGTACAAAAATAAAAAGAAATTACAGCACACACTTATTTAACCATACCCACTCCCCAACAGCAGCATGTTGGGACAATAGGAAGATAGAGTCCTGTTGTCAGTTGTGTGCTTCTCATTGTAGTGCCTCTGATAGGCATAGGTCCAAAGATATCCATGAAGAATCATTGCCCTAAGTACTGGAAGTGATTAGAAGATTCAGAGCTGGGTGAATTCTTTTGATACCTCCAAGTGCTTTCAGAGAGAGATACAAAGCACAGAGTCCAAAAATGAATTCTTCCAGAGAATCCAGTAACCTGTAGCATTGGTGTTCTTGTGAAGCCAGAGAAACCATCAACAGCAGTGTTTCCCAGCCTTTGGTTTTTGGACTTTTATTCCCAGAAACCTAAGTCAAGTCCCCAAAGCACCGATCAGCCAATGTGCTGACTTAGGCTTCTGGAAATTGAAGTCCCCCTATGGGGCATATGCCCTATGTTGGGAACCACTGATCTACAGGGTTTCTCAACCTTTGGTCCCCAGGTGTTCTTGGACTTCGGTTCCCAGACACCCAAATCAGCACACCTGATAATTGAGGCTTCTGGTAATTGAAATCCAAGAACACCTGGGGGCTCAAGTTTAAGAAGCTCTGAATTAGGCGATACTGCATGTTCTGGGGGTGGTTTCCGTAGGTAAAAGCCTGTTCATCTGTGTCAGAAAAATGAATTAATCTCACATTTTCATCCATTTTCCTTGCAAACTGATTTTTTTTGGTATTCTTTTCTATTATAGATGTTGCTGGTGGCTACTCAGCTTCCATGCTTGATGCTATCAGAAAGGCGGTTATGGTATCTAATGTCCTTTGCATTACTCAGTGCAATGAAGGGGGCTTAACTCTGAAAGAAGCTTTCCGACTTGCAACACTTGGAGGGAGCCAAGGTGAAGAAGCTCATTTAATATATGCATATTTGGTAGGATGTTATTAATTATATCCTGACTTTCTTTAAGTAGCCTTGTTATGTAAAGCAGCTGATCCCCTGCTGCCCTCTTGTGTATCCTGTGGATACTACCAAAAAAAAAACACAGGTGTGTTTGGATGTGGAATCACACAAAGCAAGGCCAGCTAGGAGAGGATTTTTGGGTGGGCTTTTTTATAGTACCATGTGCCAACACACCCTATCCTGTTTTTGTTTCAGTTTCGTAAAGCTGGAATTTATTGGGATCAGGGACAATCACCTGATTCATAATAGCGTGTGATGGTGAACCTTGGCACTCCAGATGTTATTGGGCTTCAATTACCAGAAGCCCAAGCCCCCATGAATCTGCACAAATGGGTTTACTGCGATTCTTCCGGCCCACACTGCCCTTGTTGCTCCTGGATGATTTGCAGCAAACCCACTCGTGCGGATTCATGGGGGCTTGGGCTTCTGGAAATTGAAGTCAAAAAACATCTGGAGTGCCAAGGTTCACCATCACGGCCTTATAAGCTTCCCCAAACACACAGTGAGACTTTTACAGGTAAAAGATGGCTGGGACACTACTGATAAGACACAGATATTACTGCAAGGGGATAGGGACAAGATGCAAGAGAAGAACCCAGCAGCTCTTCAGTTGACTAGGGAAAGTGTTTGCCTTGGGTAATTGTAGGGCAGCCTGGACTCTCAAAGCAGGCAGGCTTGGAAAACATCTTCATGTAAAGAGAGAGAGAAAAGGAGATGACAAAAAAGGAGAAAGGACTAGATTGGCTCTTGATCCTAATAACAAAAGCAAAAATACCACCTCATCAATGCTGTTTCTCTTTCCTGCTCTGGGCTCCCTCTGAGTGTACAGTCAAACCTCGCATAACGAGCATTTCACTTAGCGAAAAACTCGCATAACGAGCAAGTTTTTTGCTAAGCGATCCGACTCGCATACTGATTTTTTTGCTATGCGAGTCAGGCTTTTCCCTATGGAAAATCTCGCATAATGAGCATTTTTATGGGGAAAACTCACATAACAATTTTTTTTTTGCTATGCGAATTTCCCCCCTTGAAACGCTCGTTAAGTGAGTTTTTCCATAGGGAAAGTCCGACTCGCATAGCGAAAAATTCGTTATGCAAGTCTGACTCGCATAGCAAAAAACTCGCATAGCGAGCAGCCTCGCAGAACGAATTAAATTCGTTATGTGAGGTATGACTATGTATAAATTAGAGAATGCTAACCCCTCTCTCCATTTTTACACTAGGTAAAGGTAAAGGTTGCCCTTGCTCAAAATCCAGTTGTATCTGACTATAGGGTTCAGTGTTCATCTCTGTTCATAGCCAAAGAGCCAGCGCTGTCTGCATTTGCAGATGTTTCCATGGACATGTGGTGGGCATGCCTCAATGCTACTTACCTTCCCACCTAAGTGGTCTCTATTTATCTACTTGCAATTTCTTGCTTTCGAACTGCTAGGTTGGCAGGAGCTGGGACAGAGAAGGGAGCTCATTTCATCATGACAGGGTGAGCTCCCATCTCTGTCACAGGAATCGAGCTCTGACCTTCCAGTCAGTGTCTTAACCACTTGAGCCACCGCAGTCCATTTTTACATTATGACCCTTTTTTTAAAAAGAGAAAAAAGATTGAAAGAAGCAAAACCCTGAACAACAAGAAAAACAAGAACAAAAACAAGCTTCAGAAACACAAGCATATGGAAACTCATACCCAGAACAGACAGGAACAAATATGAACCACAGCTTTGGGGATAAACTAAAAGATCTGGAAAACAGGAAAAGAAGCAGTACACATTAAAATGAGAAAATGTAATCTGGATCTCAGAGGAATTTCTCATAAGATCTGTGCTTCCAGGGGAATTCAAATTGGTAGAAATGTTCTCTCTGGAAGAGTTCTTGGCTGCTGAATTGTGACAACAGATAAAATACTTTTAATTCATTACTCTGTGTTCCATTTGCTGTGGTTGAGATGCAGCTGCTGTTTGTGTAACTTGTAAAAGAATAGCTATATTTATTATGCATTTATTTCATATAAAAATTGAAAACAGTCAAAGGAAAATATGGCCTCCCAGAATTGGACACAAATCAAACAGTAATACCTAGCAATAGGTAACTCTCTACTTTTGCAGAGATAGGTGTTAATGTACACAGGACTTTTGGAAGTCAGGAAACTACACATTTTACAGTACAGTATGTGTAAATGTAAAAGCAGACCTCTCATGCAAACTAACAAAAAGGCAAAAGACAAGAAGCATGCTTGTCCCTCTCTATAGTTTCAAGAGCTGCTTACTTTGAAATTTTAACCCTATGCTGGCTTAGCTACGTAACAGGATTTTGACCACACTGAATCAGAAATAAGTGTTAGATGCAAAGTGGAAGGCAGATGAAAGGCCATAGCATTATGTTTGCAGGACAGTCTTAAATGACTGATTGCCGTGATGATCACCTATATTCGGAATCAGATATGGCATAAGAAGAAGAAGTGGGGGATTTTTTTTGGTTTCTTCAGGTTCCAGACAACTCCATTCTGGGAGTTCCACCTAACACACAGACACCTGAATTTTGCTCACCTGGAAGAAGGCTGATGATTCAGTGGGTCTATTCTAGTGCGACTAACTGTACAATGCAGCAGGACTTCAGCCATTGTGGCTTTATTTTCTATTGGTTTTAACTGTATTGTGAGATGCCTTGGGTCCCAAGGCTGGTAGAAAGGTGGCATATAAACAAAACAAAAAACAGAGATGCCCTGCAATTTTAAAAAGTTCCATTAAAAATAATCTTATTATTCCTTGAGTTATAGCTTCAGTATCAGGTGCTTTGGAGGAAATGTGTCTGATATGACTGTCTGATTTAGGACTGGTCCTAGAAGGAATTTCCAGGACAAACCTTTGACATGCCCTGCTCTCTACTGGTCTGAGTGTAGCTTTACCTAACATGGTGAAGTGGCATAGGAACAACACAAGGACAGCACATCCTCTCTGTCTCTCACTTAAATCAGGTATTTGTGTACAGGATTTAGCTGTGTGGAGTAGAAAATAGTCACATGTTGTTTTATTTTGTCTCACAGCTCTAGGACTAGATACTGTGATTGGAAACTTCGAAGTTGGCAAAGAGTTTGATGCACTGCTTGTTAACACCAAAGCTTCAGACAGTCCTTTTGATTTGTTCCCTTCTGATACCTGCGAGGTAATCAAACAAGGACGTAGATTGTGCTTCATCAAAGTAGATTGTTTTCCATATTCTTGTTATCATTAAATTTTTATATATGCCCTTTCATTCCAAAAAGATAACACATCTTGTTCTGGCTTTACTCATTTCCCTTTCACCAATACATAATCTAAAAATTATTCCCTTATATCTCTAAAATCATTTTTTTTGCTAATCCCTTCCTTTATCTCACATGTTAGTTTATCATTCATAAATATTTCCTATCACCTCCACCTTGTTTTGTAAAAATTCTCTTTAATTCTGACATATTTTTTAAAATTGATTCCGTATTCTAATTCATTCCTCTTATATATTACCTTATTCTTAAAGCTTGTTGTTCAGCTTCATACTCCAGTAATATTTCATATATATATATTTCATATATTTTACTTCAAATGGAAAGGAAGAAGCAAGATATTGTGGCACAATAAGAAATGGTAGTGCAGAATAGGAAATAGTGTGCACTGAGAAATCATTTATAACAGATGATAATCTGTTGTGATATGTCAACATTTTATAATATTGATCATTCTGAACTGTATTTTAAGTAATTATGGATTTTCTTTTATAAAATATTGGGGGATTTTGATTGTTTTAGAATGCTACTTAATTCTTTATTGGCTGTTTTTATTAGGAAGAAGGAATTCTGCTTTTTAAAGACTTGCTTTTTCTTCCATATTTTTAGGACAGTATCGAGAAATTCCTGTATCTTGGTATGTACTATATAGATATTTTTTCCATCTAATTGCAAAAGAGATATCTGTCTCCTGCAAGCATTAAAGTGCTTCCTTTGTTTTTTGCCCTGTCTGAGTGACTCTATGGCTCAGTGGCGTAGTGTGTGTTTCACCCTAGGACATGGGTATCTGCCGCCTGGGGCGTAAGCCAATTTTGCTGCCCCCTGGATGGGGCCCAAAACGCCTGCACCTGTCCCCGCAGCGGCCTCTAGGGCTTCTGGGAATTGAAGTCCAAGAACACCCATATGCCCAAGTGACATTTTGCCACCCCCAAAAAATGCCGCCCGGGGCGGGGGCTCCCACTATGCCACTGCTGGGCATGGTTACACCCCCTACAAGCTCCTGAGGAGGATCCTGTCCCTTCATGCCTGGAGTTTGTGCCCAAAGAAAGAGGGGAAGGAGCCGGAAAACTTGAAGCACATTGTCTTTTTTTACTATTTTTTTATGCCTAAAATTTGCCAAAATTACAAAACATTTTTTTTAAAATTAAAATGTAGTTAGCTACATCGTTGACTGTGTTAGATGCCTGGCTACAGAGCCCAAGGTTTAGAGCCACACACACACACCCAAGTGTACTCCTAGGCAGGCATGGGCTGGGCCACTAGGACAGGGGGATTCATTCTGGTGCGCCCTCACCTCTGGTGCCCTAGGGCGCAAATAATATTTTTATTATTATTTTATCTGCCCTGCTCACTGCACTTTAGATTAAGCTATTGTTCCCAGCTCCCTCCTTCAACTTGGAGCAATGGTTTATTCTAAAGTGCCGTGCGCTAGGTGCAGCAAGTGAGGGGCGGCGACCAAGCAGTTCCCAGGGGCAGCCTTCTCTCTGCCCCTTGGTTGCCACTCCGCACCCCTGTACAGCGTCCTACAATAGTGCCCAGCACACCCCTTTTCCTAGATCACAGTGATGGTGAACCTTGGCACTCCAGGTGTTCTTGGACTCCGATTACCAGAAGCCCAAGACAGCACTCCTGCTAATCAGGGCTTCTGGGAATTGAAGTTCAAGAACACCTGGGGTGCCAAGGTTCACCATCACTGTAAAGAAACTTAGAAGAAATCAACCCTGACTGCTCCTTAGAAGGTCAAATAGTAAAAATGAAGCTAAAGTACTTTGGACATCAGATGAGAAGAGAGGATTCACTTGAGAAAGCCTTGATGCTGGGAAAGGTGAAGGGCAAAAGAAAAAGGGGGCGGCCAAAATGAGATGGCTAGATGGTATTGTAGAGACAATGGGTACAGAACTGAGCGAGTTGAGGAGGATGGTGGAGGACAGAAGTGCCTGGCGGACAGTGGTCCATGGGGTCGCAAAGGGTCAGAATCGACTGTGTGACTGAACAAGAAAATCATACAAAGGGTTGCTATACATTAGAATTCACCTGATGGCACAGGAGGAGAAAACAAACAATTTTGAAAAGCTTCATCAAGCAAAAATAAGAAAGAATAATTAAGCTGCTGTTGTATACATAGATTTCTCAGAACAGGTTTCAAGGCTAGAGTGACATAAGGGGGTCCAAGTCAAGAACAGACCAGTGAGAAACGACAAGAGAACTATAATAAGCTCTTTGACCTAATGTTTAATAACCAAATCCTCAGCAACTAAAGAGAGATAGAATTAAACAATCTCTCTCTGGATTGAATGGTGACCGCAAACTCTGAAGTTGTGAGAAAACATACACCATTGAGCCAGTGACATGCCCATTGCCCTATTACTGCATCTGAAGAGGGCTGCACTAATTCCCAGAGTCCTGTCTTTGGCTTTACAATCTTAGCTAGCACTGGAAGTGCAGGAGTAAGCAATAGGACCAATGGACACCTCTGGTTGGTTGGATGTTGTTTTTGCCTTTTGGGGTGGTCTGTGGAGCTTTAGAGTTGGATACGACTGGTTTTTGAGCATGGGTGACATTTATGGAGCTTTAGAACGATCCCAGGGAACAGGGAACTTGCCCCCAACACACCACAGTTGCCTGGCCTAGTAGTTATGTGAAGCTCATACTCCTAGACCACAGCAATATTTTCCAGAATTCTGACAAACACAGGACTTGCCACCACAAGGTCTTTTGTTTTATAGTGCTGTCTTGTAGCATTTTGTTTTATAGTGTGCTCATGCTTTGGGAAAATACAGCTATCAAGAAGAACAGTGGTAGAGAATATACCATCTGTAATGTAACATCTGGCTCTCTCTCTCTGTCCCCCTTTCAGGTGACGATAGGAATATTGAAGAAGTTTATGTAGCTGGCAAACTGGTGGTTCCATTTTCAAGTTCTGTATAAAATTAGAACTCCTGTCTGCAAAACCCTTTGCTGGTCATTCTATAGCTTGAAAGAAGTGGGTGACAATGAGGTGCCTTGTTGTGATGCTATATTAACTTTGCTTAGTTTGCTTCTGCTTTGCAGAGAAAGACTTACAGTCCGATCAGATGGAAAAAAAAGTGTTATGTCAGAAATATATCCCACTTACACAAGACAGACAGACCCTGGGCAAAACCAAACTTGACTGTGGAATGACTCCTTTGACATACATTTAAAGAACAAATGCTTTATACACAACATACAGTAATACCTCGGATAACGTTTACCTCGGATAACGCTAAAATCACATAACGTTAAGTAATCTGGGGAGGAGAATTGGATCGAATAACGTTAAGGTCCTATGGGATGGATTGGATAACAACCGCTAAAGCCTGTGTGGTTACAATGTATCTTTATGGAGCTTTAACGTTATCCGATTCATCCCATAGGATTTTAACATGCATCGGATAACACTAAAAATCGGATAACGCCAAGACTTGTGGAACCAAGTCTTAGCATTATCCGAGGTATTACTGTACATATAATCATAATATGCATTTCCTCTCTTGAGCTGTAAGCATTCTACCCCATATATACTTGAATATAAGCCAACCCGAATATAAGCCAAGGTACCTAATTTTGACCTGAAAACCTAGGAAAATAGATTGACCCGAGTATAAGCTGAGGGTGGGAAATGCAACAGCTGCTAGTGGGTTTCAATAATCAAAATACATAAAAATATGGTAAAATTAATTAAATTGTTGGTGCATCTCAATCCAGCACAGTCTTGGGACACTTGTGGTTGTTGACGCGAGTATCAGTCATGTCCCCTTGTGGGGGCTCGTTTTGGGGGCTAAAAAACTAGGCTTATACTCGAGTATATATGGTAATCCTAAACCTTTATTTCACAACATTTTGGAAGTCTTATTCAAAAATATCATGAGGATTACAAGCATTGAGGGAGATATAAAGCACTTGTGTATTCTGTGTGTGTCACAATCCAGCCGGCCCCCACTCTTCTGGTAAACCCCTGGAAACCAAAACAAACCTACACAGGGCGAGCTGGACGGCTAATTAGAACAGAGATCCAACTCTCAGCTGCTTATCAGCTCTTAAGGGGTTTTTATTTGGTAGCGTGTTCAAAGATTTGTGTGTGTGAAAGGCAGCTCTTACCCTTTTTAGTCCAATGAAGACACGTTGTTCAGAAAAAATGATGAAGATTTATTGATCAGGTTCATAAAGCATAAAAGTCAGTAGCATAGGTCAGTCCAATAAAGTCCACAGGTAAATCTAGGTAACCATTTTTAAGGAGCAAAAATGCATAACTCCTAGGCTAAAGATTGCTAGCCCATTGAGAACTAGAAACAAAAGCTCTCTAATCAAAAACAGGTCTTAATCCATGAAGAAACAGAGACGAACTCTTTCTTCTCTCCAAAATGGAGAATTTGCAGTCAGATGGGACTGCTTCAGCCAATCAAGTATCAGCAAGCAAGAGAGAAAACTTTCTCACAACAATGGTTGTTTACCTTTATGAAAAGACACAACACGGCTCTCGGCTAGCTTACAAAAGATAAGAAATACTGAAAACATGGTTGAAAAACATGCTGTTACCCAGCCTTGAGGCTCAGAGAGAGAAAAATGGATTTTTCTGAGGCCTATTTGAAAATTGGCAATTTCAAGCCTTAGGAAATAGGTTCATTTCCTGACACGCCCTCCTTTCTGGAAAGGCAAACCGGGGGTTTGACTTTACCAAAAGGCATTATTTACTAATGTGAGCAAAGCAATTGAGCAAACAAGCTATCCCTTATATATGTAGGATATCAAGCGTTAAAGCTTCTTCCAGTTTTAGTTACTGGAGGTACACGTTACATAAGTTACATTCTGCATTGCAAGCAAACTCAGGTATAAAACCTTGCTGGAACAAAAGACTTGGGCATTTTCAGGTACCAAAGGTTTTCCCTTTCCAAAACACATTTTGCCCAAACAGAACAACCTTTAAATCAGAAAACAGGTCAGTAACACCACACATGTCACAGAGGCCGCTTGTACGAGCCTCTGGAAAAATAAACAGATGATTAGCAAGAAACAATAACATTTCCCCCCCTTCTTCGTCTTCTTCGATGTTGCACCTGCAAACAATTAAACAACCAGTTGAACAAAGTCCACTCAGAGTTCCGTTATCAGCTTTTCTTTCAGACGTCAGGAACATGTGCATCTCCTAGTTAAAAAACTCAGGAAACAACCTTTAAGGCATTAATCAGAACACAGTCCAAAGGAATCAATCAAACAACCCCGCACTCTCATCCCTATGAGGTTTGGGAACTAAACCGGCAACAGAATTGATGGCTTGACTAGCTTCTCAACTCAAGAGCGCGCAGAATTCCATTCACTCTCCTCAGTACGTCGGGAATCTGGATCTGGATCTGGCCTCTGCTATTGTTGAAACCGCTAGTTGGGCTCTCCCCCAGCCATCTTTACGGACTACTCCCCTCTTCAGCTCTTGGCTTTCTCGAAGGGTAGTAAAACTCAGGGAAACACTGCATCCGGCAATTATTTCCCACTTCCCACTAGCTGACCAAAACAGCGTAGTGTAACAGCCTGTAGATAACACTTTTCAGAGTGGTGGCTCTGGCCCACACACTCTAGCAAACTTCTTCCTTGGACACGTGGAGGAGTCCGTTGGAGCTCTTCCACCTTTAAGCTGGTATCTCAAACACAATGAGGCAATTTGGAACCTCTCCAGGTCTTCAATTTCAAAGACCAAAACAGCACATGTAATCAGCAACTAGGAACTTCAATGCAGGAAAATAAATCTTATCTGAAGGGTTCCACTCCTTCTTGGCTTTGGGGGAAATCTAACTTCAAGGAACTGCTTCTGAGTGAAAATAGGCACTTTGTGGAGTTTTGACTCCAATTCAACACAAAAGAGTCTTATTTAGGGCTTGGGGCTTGCTGGGCGTCTGGGGAAGTCTCAGAAGTCATCTGGACAAGCTTCACCCACCCTGGGCCCTTCCTTTTGGCTAAACATCATCTGGGCACCTTCTCCAAGATCCCATCTGGAATGGAGTCTGTCTTGGGGTGCTAACTGTGGTGAGGGGGTACATTCATCAGCCACTGGCTTACCTTCCATCTTGTAGGCTTGGAAGACGTCTCAGTTCCTCTGGACTTGCCAGCACTGGAAACGGCCCTCGGCCCACGGCCCTCAGATCTGGGAGTTTGAGAATCCGACTCAAAACTCAAAACAGCAATCAGTTGCTTTCCTTTCAGCACTTTATCTCAGGAAAACACAGTCCAAGGATGCAGTTTCTCAGCTTCTGCTGCAGACGCAAACACGCAGGCTTTCAGCCAAAATAAACGAAGGCTGCTGCTTCTTGCTGGGCCGAGATTGAGAGCATGCACACACACAAAAAAAACTTCTTCAGGACTCGTATATCCCACCGCTAGGCCAACATGTCACATGTCGCTGAGAAACCAGCCCTGTGTACACCTTCTCCGCCACTCTGTTGGGTACCGATCTAGTCCAGTAATATTACTTTTCATGAGGCAGATGCGGCTGCCAAGTGCAGGAGACCAGAAAAGCCTTATGTGCCCATGGAATAAAAATTTCTTTGGATCCCAGTCTATAGTTATAAATGTTGCCTGAGCAAAGCATAATTTTTGTTAATGTAATTATTAACCAAACCTAAAGCAATCCGTTTCAACTCTGATTGCAAGAGAAATTAGGAATAAGTGAATAAGAGGATGAATAAGGGAGAGAAAGACTAAGTAAAACTAAGTATTATCCCAGTTCTGTCCACCTCTGCTTTGTAGCCACCTTGAAGTTTTGCAATATTTATTTATTTCCCCTTATAAGGTTCAATGGCCAGGAGTAAGAAATCATATCCTGCTGCATGTCTGACAAGCACTGGTGTTTATTTGTATGTTTAAGCATTGGCCTATGCCTTGTTTCAGTAACCATCTGCAATAAGACACACACAGCCCAATTTCCAGTCTGTTTCAGATAAAAATTCCTGCCACCTCCTAATCAAGGGCATTAGACCAAGGTTGGCCTTCAGGCTAGCAGGGTGAGACAGACTTTGCCAGGCGACCGTTTTTGGTTGTAACATTAATAGGCAGCTGATGGTCAGTTTTTTAAATTAGTTACTGTAGGTTTGCCACTATGGGAAAATCTCTTGAATAATCTGCCTCTAGGACCAAAATGTCTTGGACTGTTTCTGATACAGTGTGAATGTACGCAGTACAGCTAAAGAACCATTTAAAAGGCCCTTAGAACAGAATTGTTGAGAACAGCTTGTACCTGTAGGTTATCTTTTAAAAACTTGGCTGTAAACCATCATAGAAGTACACTATAACAGTGAATTACAAATATGCAGCTGAATAATGTTTTAAGGGTTGAATTAAATATTACATCGCCCTAATGTGTATCCCCCCTTTTTCACCTCCTTGCATTTCCACTTCTCACTTGAGATTTTTCCATGCTGAGCTGAAAGCTGTTGGAGAGAAATTTAGAATTTGGCAGCAGCAAGTGAGGAAAAAGGCTGCTGCAATTCTTACTTCAGTTATCCCTTTGGAACCAGTTTTTTTCCTTGTTCAAGGAAATAATTAAATTGTGCACTATTTGGCTCAGTTTTGCACTGGACAGTTTATTGAGATAAGACTGTACTTTATTTTTTTGTGAGGAGAGAATCACATTTCATTTGGTAGCAAAAGAAGGGGAGCCATTGCTCATCTATATAAAACCATAAACGCATAGTTTTGGGGCCAAGATATTTATTTTAGTATTCAAAGTTAGAAACTTTTATGTACCTCAAATATTTTATGTTGCATTGCCAACAAAAGATGTTGAAAACCTATTTTTAAACTAAGTGTTGAGATGTATAATATATTACAACAGATTTGTCATGTTGATCTACATAAAGATTTTAAGCTGCACTATTACATAAAACTAAACCTCCCCTTCTCCTTAGATATTAGAATTTGCTAGGAGAGGTAGTCAGAATTGAAGCACAATGGATTGTGTCCAGGATCTGCCTTCTTTTGGTAGAAGAGACTGTTTATGAAAGTGCCTCCATACAATTTTCATTGATCGTTCGACTTGTTCCCTGATCCTCCATCCAGCATTTTTAAGGGCCTGGAGGATTGCAATGAGGAAGAGGGACATTAACAACTACCAGCTCAGTTGTATATGTCAACATTTGGACCCAACCCACTGGAAAAAATTCTGATTTACTTTCCTAGAAGTATTATGTTTTTGCAGCTAAACAGGTATTGATCAATATCCTTTTTCTTAATATAGTAAATCGCTAGGCCCATTGGATCAATGGAGATTTAGTGAGTCAATTCCTCTTTAAGTTCAGTTGAATAACAGAAAGAGTTTTACTGACTTAGACAAGAATCTATTCTTAAACACTGCAAAGAAGCAGGGAAAAAAGCCCTTTAAAATTGAAAGCCTTACATTCTCTGCCAATTTTTCATTCTTAGAAATGTTGAAAAGGAGATGTACCTCCCCCAGTTTATGTTTCATGCCATTATGCAATTTAGATTTTTTAAAAATGAGAAAGAAGGAAAAAGGCACGGTTATGAGATAACTTACTGGAGGGAAACGTAAATGTGCACTTTGTGAAAATGAGCACTTTGTATTACAAGTTGATTTGAATGTATTAATCTGTCTTTATCCTACTGTGCCACTTGTTAACCTCTTTGAAGATGTTAATGAAACTGAATATAGCCCATGCTTTGTGCAATCATTTATAAGCAGAATTCTGCACTTTAAAATGTTGTGGCTTAGTATCCACAATCTGCACTATTTCTTCAAATGACTTAATGACCTCAGGAGACAGGACTGCATTTTTATTTCCCTATATCTAATACTTTTTCAGCACATGGAGCCTAGGGTGTTTTGTTTTGTTTTTGCTGTTCATAAGAAACTATCAGCTTATACCAGTAAAGATAATGCACCCACTTGCAAATATAGTCTAAACTCTTAAAAGAAATGGAGACAGCATCATGTGTAAACTCAGATTAATCAGTACAGTGGTACCTCACTTTACTAATGCTTCGGTTAACGTAATTTTCGCTTTACGAATGAAAATCCATTGGCAATAATCCCTCACTTTACAATTCTCTCCCTCCCCCCAGAATGGATTAATTGGTTTTCAATGCATTCTTATGGGAAACCATGTTTTGCTTTACAATTTTTTGGAATGATTTTCAATGCATTCCTATGGGAAACCGTATTTCACTTTATGAATTTTTGTAATATGAAACATCCTGTGGAACACATTAAATTTGTAAAGTGAGGTACCACTGTATTGTGTTTCCTTAATAAATACCACAATGTTCAGATACTGGTGAAGAAGTCAGTTGACAGCTGGAAAGCCATATTTTCATACCAGCATTGATGTGATTGAATTAAGATTGTAAGGAGTTTTCTTTCTTCCCCCCACCGAGAAGAAAATTGCAGGAGAATATTATATCCTGCAGTTTCTTCATCACGTACGCTGATTTGCACCACAAGAAAGTACCACTTAACCAGTATTAAGCACCTTTGCCCATTTCCCCCCTCTTAGTAGGGGATTCTTATCAACCTTACATAAACTGATGGGGGAGAAAAAAGTACTAAACACATGTCAATTTTAACTATGAATGTAGTTAAACTGAGTAACATATACACATGAGCTGTTTGGTTTGTGATGCTCATGGATTTGAGAAGCTGCCAGTTGTGCATCCTGCAGATTACATTTAGACTGGGGAGAATGCCATTTTGACCCCTTCTATTCAAAATCTGTAGCAATCAGTGCTGATGTGAACATTGTTCTAACTTCATTTTGTAAAAGGGTAAAACTTGTTTTTTGAAGAAATCTTCCTGAAATAATCTTACCTGGTCTCAATTTTCTTTGGTTTCATTTCTTCAAACTCAGAAATGAAACCGGGATTGTGATTGTTGCTTTGCATTCTTACTGCTTTCTTGTCATTAATGCTAAGGGAAAACTTTTGTGCTGATGTAATAAAATAAAGAGGTGATATTTACACCATTTAGCTTCTGGCTATTTGAATGGGGGATGATAAATAACTGTGACCCATTAATTAATGTTAAAGAAACGAGAGTTGGAGGGAGAAAACGTGGGGTGGAGGGCTAAATTTTTGTAAATATCTTCCAGTTTTTCCCAGGCACTGTTTCTCTACAGATGAGTTAAGAGACTTCACATGGTTATAATGCTGAAGGGAAGAAATACAATCATCTGAACTGAAAGTAGCTGTAATCTCCATTTGACCCCACTGCCAATGGGCAAATGCAGAATCTGCATGGGCTCATTACTATTTCTGTTCCCTTTGATTTACTGTGTGGGAACTTACCTAATGGGTTTATACATCATATGCTGAATTTTGAACATTCCTTAAAAATCTTGTATGTTGCAAGAACAGTAGCAAAGGCCAAAGTACAACTAAGATTGAGTACAGTACTCTTGTTACTTTAAAGCAGGGGTGCCCAAACTTTTTGGGCTATGGGCTGATCATGTGGTTCAGGGAGCCAGTCACTAAGGCCCGGGGGGCGGGAGCAGCCCCCCGACACCCATTCATCCGGCCCACGAAGCCCTCATCGCTCCTGGAAGCGGAAGTAAAAGGCGCCCATACGGGCGCGTTTTACTTCCGCTTCCAGGAGCGATGAGGACTTCACGGGCTGGATGAATGGGTGTCACGAGCCGCCCCCACCCCCCGGGCCTTAGTTTAGGCACCACTGCTTTAAAGCTTGGAAACCCCATTGCTTTAGGCTAACTAGCCCTTTTAAATCAAAGACCCACCATTTCTCTCAAGCTTCATCCCATTTCCCTTGGAAGGAGCTTGAGAGAAAGATGTACAATAATTTGAAACAGTTCATTTACTGAAAGAGAACTCAAGACATGGGTTTGTTACAACCTAAAAGTGGGAGGGAGACTCTGACCACAGTTGAAACTGGTATTTATACGGTTGAGGTGGTACACATGGTAATTTACACAAAAGTAACATGTTTTGAGTTGTGGGCAAACAAGAGCCATGTGCAAAACAGATTGAATCTAGCCTGGAAACGATTTGAACTTTATCTTCTGAGCTTTGCCATCAAAAAGAGATTAGCTAAACTAGTAGCGGCTGCTGTGGCTCAGTGGTTAAGAAGCTCTCCCATGTGCCATCGCCAGTATGCCTCAAGTGGTGCAAGCACCCATGTGACATTATTGGAGGTGCACGGATGACATCACGCTGCCACCTCCCAGGCAGGATTTCAGCCTCCTCTCTCACCTCCCCACTGGTGGAAGGAAACAGGTGGGAGGAGAAGCAGAACCACCATTGGTGCTGACAGCATGCACTCTCACCACACTGCTCCCCTCACCACACTGCTGGCGCCAATGGCAGCACTGCTTCCCCACCCACCCCTCTCCCTTATGGCAAAGGGAAGGCTGAAATCCTGCGCCTGCCTGTGAGCCGCTGCCGCCACCTTCTGGGAGGTTTACGTGTGGTCGCCTCAAACCCCCCCTCCCCAATATACACACCTCTGGTGCAGGATTTCAGTGTCCTCTTTGGTGGAAGAAGAAGGGTGGGTGGGGAAGCAGAACTGCCATTGGCGCCAGTGGCATGGGGTGGGAGGCTTGCCCATGACATGCCCACAGAGAGGGCTTTGTGTGACACCTCTGGCACGCATGCCATAGGTTCACCTACACTGAGCTAAACAATGACTGCCTGAAGGAAAAGGTGACGTTCATGACAAAACAGCTGTGTAATTTCGGGCGGCCCTGGCAAGTCAGGGCAGAAAGACAAAGCCTGGACCACTGACAGACAATTAGGATTTAACTGTTCCTTGAAATCCAGTCGGGAAGCAATGAAGGTGACTAGGATTTAATCTGCAGCAGGCAAGGCTGGAAAGGAATAGCCTCTGGCAGCACCGTGACTGAAATTGGAAACAATCAATTGGGTTTACTCTAGGCTAGGGATGGAACCAATGTTGTAATGGAGCTGCTCCTGTCCTGGCTATGAACCCAGCGTGAAGTCTTGCCTTACACCACACCCCAGTGGTGGGAATTAAACATTAACCAGGGAAGTGCGCACACACACAGAGAGAGATTATCCCTCCATTGTTTTACTGACTAAATCAAGAGGGATTTTCCCTTTAGTTCATTTTAAAACATTCCTTTATACATTAATAAAGTTAAATTTCATTCATTTGTTTTACATTCTGACATTAAACTGAATCTATTGGAACAGGTTAAGTGTGTGGTTAAATTCCCCTTCCAGATTTACACTTCAGAGTCCTTCACTTTACTTGGATTATGCCCTTGCAAAGCAAACACTTGTAATTTATGGAAATTTCTTTAATGATCCCTTCTTGAGGAAAAAAAACTTAATTTATTTCAGCAAGGCTCAGGGAAAGAAAGTAGCCCATACTTAAACTTGAGAATTAATATATATTTAATCCTCATGAACAAAGTATAAAGCCCTTACTAATTTTAGCAACTGTTATACACAACAAATACAACTCACGTGTGTTTTTAAGGAATCGTGAAATATAACAGTTTGGTTAAAACAAACTAAATTGCTGCTAAATCCATCTTGATATAGATACTGCAAAGCATAGTGAGATAAATCCAGGTATTCCCAACTCAGGTGGACTCCTTGAATGAATAGCACCTGTTATATCAAGTCCCACTCACTCATTGGGACTTCTCTAATTTGACTAGCAATTGGATTTAGCCTAATGACAATAATAATTGAGGACAAATATTACAAAAGCAAGATCTGATTAGAGTAATTCTGCAATTATTACTACTATGTGTAACTGCCTGCTATATTTTGTTCATATGCCCAACAGTTGTCATTTGTTCGCTGGCTCAAAATAAATGCATTGGATGAACCTCAGTAAGATAGATCAATAGGCAGTGGCTCAAGTGACTAAGACGCTGACTGGAAGGCAGCAGGTCAGCAGTTAAATACAGTAATACCTCGGATAACGCTAAGACTTGGTTCCACAAGTCTTGGTGTTATCCGATTTTTAGTGTTATCCGATCCATGTTAAAATC
The DNA here is from genome assembly GCA_030440675.1 of Furcifer pardalis. Taxonomy (NCBI): domain Eukaryota; kingdom Metazoa; phylum Chordata; class Lepidosauria; order Squamata; family Chamaeleonidae; genus Furcifer; species Furcifer pardalis. Next base: position 39,102,658 of record CP126896.1, read on the forward strand.
CTATGGGATGGTTCGGATAATGTTAAAGCTCCATAGAGATACATTGTAACCGCACAGGCTTTAGCGGTTGTTATCCGATCCATCCCATAGGACCTTAATGTTATTCGATCCAATTCTCCTCCCCAGATTACTTAACGTTATGCGATTTTAGCATTATCCGAGGTAAACATTATCCGAGGTATTACTGTACCCGAATATTGTAGGAAGGAATGAGCTCTCATCTTTGTCCCAGCTCCTGCCCAATCTAGCAGTTCAAAAGCAAGACATTGCAAGTAGATAAATAGGGACCACTTCGGTAGGAAAGTAAACAGCGTTCCACGCACTCTGGTGTCTAGTCATGCCTGCCACATGACCACAGAAATGTCTGCAGAAGCAGACAGCGCTGGCTCTTCGGCTATGAAACAGATGAGCACTGAACCCTAGAGTCAGATACGACTGACTTTCAAGCAAGGGTGACCTTTACCTTTACTATCGAGCAAGGGTGACCTTTACTATTAAAACATTTCAGTTCTTAAGTATTTGGGTCCAAGCATGCAAGAAAAATAAGGTACCCTTCAGCAGAGCACAGAAACCTATGAGAGCCCAGGCCACGTTGAGAGAACATTACTACTAGGAAGGAAAAAAAATAGATCTCAAAATTGTAGAGTATGTTTGAGAATAAATAAGTGAATCTATTCACTGTGTACCTGTGATAGGCATGCCTAGAAACTGAAGTGCATAGAACCCTGTTTACCTTTCCACCGAAGTGGTACCTATTTATCTACTTGCAATGTCTTGCTTTCGAACTGCTAGGTTGGCAGGAGCTGGGACAAAGATGGGATCTCATTTTGTCCTGCAGTACTTGAGTTTTGAACTGCTGACTTTCCGCCTCCCAGTCAGTGTCTTAACCACTTGAGCCACAAAAGCAACCTCAAACAACTATTACTATTATGTGACATCAAATTCAGTCTATGTATTTCTGACTTCTGATTATCCTTTCCAAGGTCTCATAAATATTCCATTCTTCAGGACGACCCTGAGATTGTGCAGATTTTCCAAGGCTACACAGGATTTCTTTCCCACGGGTTTCCCAGGAGGCGTAGTGAGGAAAATCGAACTCCTGATAACTAGTTCTGCAGTCAAGTAATCTCATCCACTGAGCTAGCCAGACACCTGATACTTTAGAACAGGGGTGCCCAAACTTTTTGCGCAACGGGCTGGTCACATGGGGGCTGGTCACTATGGCCCAGGGGCCAGATCCAGCCTCCAACGCCAATTCATCCGGCTCACAAAGTCCTCGTCGCTCCCAGAAGTGGAAGTAAAACACGCCTGTATGGGCGCTTTTACTTCCGTTTCTGGGAGCGGTGAGGGCTTTGTGGGCCAGTTGAATTGGCATTGGGGGCCGGATCTGGGCCCCAGGCCGTGACCAGCCCCCTGCTTTACAACCAATTTAAAATCAATTTTTAAAGAAGATGTCAGGCAATCATATGTTATGGATCATTTTTCAACAACAAACTAATTCAGGATAAAGTGAAAGCTGCTTGCTTTCCTTGAAAACTTAAATGTTTACAATCGCCTTAAAACTGAGAATCTTCACATGGTATAAAAACAGAGGTTCAGACTGCATTAGTGTCACCCCAAGGAAGTGCTCTTTATTGTCAGAGTCTTTAGGGATCAGATACAAGGAAATAGCAGAGACACACTGCCCTCTTCGTGAATTCAGAGCACAAGCATTTTCATGTATTTGTTTTGCAATTCAAGTTGCAGCTTGGAAGGCAGTTCAGGCATTAGAGAGGAAAAAATGGACTGAAATGAGCCAATTTCCATCCCAGAGAAAATATAATAACCAGCTCTCCCTCCCATGAACAATAACCAGTTGTCTAGAGCAGTATTTTCCTCCTATTGTGAATTTTTCTATTCTGAACATCTTTATACTGAATAGGAGGCATACAGTGAAGATGGGGATGAAGAACACGTGGCCTTCTAGAAATTGCTCAACTGGCAGCTCTTAATAATACTGCTTTGCCATTGTTTGGCAACAGCCGTATCAGCTAGGATTTGTAAGAATTGTAAGCCAATGATATCTGGACTGTTTCTTTTCTACAACTCCAGCCTCATAGAATCTGTCATATTATTTGCATTTTTTTTAATGTCCAACTTGTAAAAGCTGTACTCACATCCAATGCAGAAGTATACACATGTCTGTTTGAACAGACATTATTTGGTTGGGAGTGTCCCTCTGGATATACATCCAGAGGTGCTAGCAAATGATGAATGAAATCAGGTAATACAGCACCAGATCCATTCACTTCATGAAGAACAATCCCCTACCAGTGATGGCGAACCTTGGCACTCCAAGTGGTTGTGGACTGCAATTACCTGAAGCCCAAGTCAGCACTCCTGTTGATCAGGGCTTCTGGGAATTGAAGTTCAAGGATACCTGGGGTGCCAAGGTTCGCCATTACTGCCCTAGACAAACAGGTAAAATCAAGAAAAAATTTCCTGTGCACACACCAAGCACTAAACATTAAACCAGAAGAGGCTAGGTTAAATCTATGGAGAAAAAGAACACAGCACCTTGTAGAATTGATAGATGCCAAAGAGTATGTCCCACCAGGACAAGATTCTGGCTAGACCAGTGTTTACCAACCTTTGGTTTTTGGACTTCAATTCCCAGAAGCTAAAGTCAATTCCCCAAAGCACTGATCAGCCAATGTACTGACTTAGGCGTTTGGGAATTGGAGTCCCTCTGTGGGACATGTGCCCCACGTTGGGAACCACTGGGCTAAATACCATCTGGAGGTCACTTAAGAGACTTCAAAATAAAGTAGGAAGATGAAAGAATAATCAAATGGGGCTACATGAATAGGAGAAAACGAATCAATGCAGCATTTAAATGCATGCAATTTATGCTGTCTCATGTGTACAAAAAATAAAAATAAAATTAGCAAATGGGCAAGGTCATGCTATTAAAGTACAGTAATACCTTGGATAACGTTTACCTCGGATAACGCTAAAATCACATAACGTTAAGTAATCTGGGGAGGAGAATTGGATCGAAAAACGTTAAGGTCCTGTGGGATGGATCAGAGAACAACCGCTAAAGCCTGTGTGGTTACAATGTATTTCTATGGCGCTTCAACGTTATCCGATCCATCCCATAGGATTTTAACATGGATCGGATAACACTAAAAATCGGATAACACCAAGACTTGTAGAACCAAGTCTTAGCGTTATCCGAGGTATTACTGTAGATGCTTCTGGTAAAAATTAGTCAATTTATTTTAACATTTTAATTTGTTTTGAATTTTACAAAATTTCACATTCATCCATAATTTTAAATTTCAATGCTGATATGAATCATAATGATAAAAAGATTTAAACAACAAGCTTAAGGCATACAGAATTCAGAGCTAGATGGAGGCCAAAGTCTACAAAGTTTGTAGGCGATGCTTGCTTCTCCGTTACAGTCCCCACTTTGCTTCTTGTGGCCTTCTCTGAACTGATCCATTACTGGGGGAAGTGAGGGAAACATAGAATGAGGACAGAGAAGGAGCTGTCACTGTAAAACAGCAACAACAGGCAAGAACATGAAAAACTATTATACAAAGAATAATATAGTTTTATATGTGTTTGAAGAAAATGTTTAGAAATAATAGGTTTTAAGACAGATAATAGGCGTTAAAATAATAATTATACTCATTACAACTGAGACAATATTTTGTATTATGTATTTTTTATATTGTTTTCCAAAAATTAATATTTTTTTTTTAAAAACTGCCAAAGTGAAAAAAACCCTCCCATTATTTGTTTTTTTAAAAAACCAAATGAGAGTGACCACTGTTGTACTCTGTTAATTATTAGTTTGTTTCTCCAGATATTTGTCCTGAATGAACTAGACTAGAAGGCTCAGGAGAAGGACAGGGAAGGGTGGAAGTGCTGCTCCTTTGGTCTACAATATATAGAATCTCATAATCACTGCCTGTAGGGATCTAAGAGGCATTTCCCTAAAACAGCAATGGTTTACCTTGGCACTCCACATGTTCTTGAACTTCAATTCCCAGAAGCCCTGCCCAGCAAGCACACTTGGAGTGCCAAGGATCACCATCACTGCCCTAAAACAACATTTCCCACCACCGGAAGCAAAAGTGAAAGAGTAGGTAGAATCGAGAAGGCTGTAAAATTGGCAGGGGATTGTTCAGAAAAATCATAATCAAAGCCATACATTTATTTCATTCCATTTCACAGGCAGTAGATGAAAGATGAAGTAAAAACAAAGAAGAGTTTGCTTCTCTCTAGAGGCCCAAATGATGACATTGAAGCTGTTGTACTTTGAGCACTCCCAAAGAAGTCAGGGTTCACAGGAAAAGTCAATAGAAGAAGAAGCCAGGGCAGGTTGAGGACCTTGCCGCCCCTACCCCTGTGCCTATACCAACTTCCAGGAGAAGAAGAAGCCAGGGCAGGATGAGGACCTTGCCGCCCCTCCCCCTGTGCCTATACCAACTGCCAGGGGAAGAAGAAGCCAGGGCAGGATGAAGACCTTGCTGCCTCTCCCCCTGTGCCTATACCAAATGCCAGGGGAAGAAGAAGCCAGGGCAGGATGAGGACCTTGCCGCCCCTACCCCTGTGCCTATACCAAATGCCAGGGGAAGAAGAAGCCAGGGCAGGATGAGGACCTTGCCGCCCCTCCCCTTGTGCCGATACCAACTGCCAGGGGAAGAAGAAGCCAGGGTAGAATGAGGACCTTGCCGCCTCTCCCCCTGTGCCTATACCAACTGCCAGGAGAAGAAGAAGCCAGGGCAGGATGAGGACCTTGCCGCCCGTACCCCTGTGCGCCTACACCAACTGCCGGGGGAGGAAGAGGCCAGGGCAGGTTGGGGACCTTGTCGCCCGTACCCCTGTGCCCACCCCAACATATTGTAATGTATTGTCTGTAAGCCGCCCTGAGTCGCCACGGCGAGTGGGCGGCAATATAAATTTGAACTGATAAATAAATAATACTGGGGAAAGTTGAAGACAATAGGAAAGGGGGAAGACCAAATATGAGATGGAGAGACTCTACAAAGAAAGACCCGTTCTTGAATTTGCAAGAGCTGAGTAGGGCTGTTGATGACAAGACATTTTGAGGTCACCCATTCACAGGGTTGCAATAAATTGGAGGCAACTTGATGGCGTCACGGACCAACAATAAAGCTAAATGAAGTTTCCAGACTTGAGAGTTTCCCTGAGTCCACATTTTCCAATATTATTTCTGGATATACTGTAATACAATTATAGGTGCCCCAAGAAAATCTGGCTTGCAAACATGCTTTCCTTTTACTAGGTACCAGCCAGAAATACGAGGAAAAAATGCTCAGCTTTTTAATGGCTATAATATAGGCAGCCAAGCAACCAAATACTGCACCTGCTTTTCCACCTCCTCCTCCAGTTGAAACCAAATTAAATGCACAGGATGACACATTTGTTTATACCATAAGCCCCACTTCATTGAGTAGGAAGATCATTTTCAACATTATCATCTCTTTTGGAGAAGGGATGGGAGCATAACCAGGCAGTTAGAGACGACAATGGAAAGGGAAACCATTTCACAGATATGCTCGCTGCAACAGCATCAGTGTTTGATTCTACAGTCCTTTCTCTCACAAAGAGACTCATAGGTAAGTGAAGTTTTACAGGAGGAAATTCTCCTCAACAGGAAAATTGATAGTGTATTCCTATCAGGGTAAGCATCAGCATCTAGAATCAGAATCTGCTTGACAGAACCCATGGTACAGATCACTGTCCACACCCCATTAGACAGAAAAGGGGGAAATTACTTTCTAGGGCAGTGATGACAAACCTTGGCACTCCAGCATTCTTGGACTTCAATTCCCAAAAGCCCAAGTCCCTGTGTAGATTCACAGGTACTTGGGCTTCTGGGAATTGCAGTCCAAGAACAGCTGGAATGCCAAGGTTCACCATCACTGTTCTAGGGTATTCAGGAAATCAAAATCCAAAACAACTTTTCCCATCTCTGATGCTGCATCTCTGCTAGATGCAGGTCATGTTTGCCTAGGCCTCTTTTCAACCCAAGTTGCATTAATGTGATGGGCTACATGGATTCCCCCCCCCACACACACACACACATGTTGTTTGATACATTAAATGCGGTCTACTCCATTTCCAAAAGAATGTGGGGTCTTCCCATGTCTAATAGCCAAGGTCTCATCCAAGCTCTTGGAGGACCAACTTCCTTGAAGGGATCTTCTTCGCTGCAAACGCAGCTTGTAGGAAGGGAGCCTCTGAAATACCTTCCGGAGGGCTGATTCAGAGCAAAGCAAGATTGAATGGGAAAAACAAACCAAGCTACACCTTGTCATTTAACAGCAAATAATGGAATCAGAAATGAAGTGACAGGGGACAGGTGCAGAACTGAGTAGGAAGAAAGGCCAGAGTGATGGTCTAACTTCCCTTGATCTAGGTAAAGGTCGCTTTTGGTTGAAAGCCAGTCATATCTGACTCTAAGGTTCAGTGCTCATCTGTGTTTATAGCCAAAGACCCCATGCTGTCTGCGTTTGCAGACGTTTCCATGGACATGTGGTAGGCATGACTTGACATCAGAGTGCACAGAATGCTGTTTACCTTCCCATGGAAGTGGTATCTGTTCATCTACTTGCAATTTCTTGCTTTCAAACTGCTAGGTTGGCAGGAGCTTGGACAGAGACAGGAACTCACTCCATCATGCAGCACTCAGGACTTGACCTGCTGACCTTCTTGTTGTCAAGTTCAGCATCTTAACCACTAAGCCACTGCAGTCCCTTCCCTTGATCTACACAGAGCCTAAGAGATGACTCCGTAGATGGTTGTGTTAAATGAACAGTGGTAGGAAGAGGGCCAGGAGTGGGAAAGCCTTTTGAGGGGGAGGGTGTGGATGCTCCACTATATTGCTTTCTGTGGGTTTATTCTTAAAGGATCTTTATTTTATTCTAAAAAAGATATTTAGAAAGGATTTTTTCAAGTGGTATACAGTAATACCCTGGATAACGATTGCATCGGATAACGCTAGAATCGGATAACGATGCAAGTTTTTTGGAAAAAAACTTGCATCGGATAACAATTCTGGATGATTCTTAGCATTATCCAATGCAATGGTCTGCGGGTGTGGGGTGGTTTGGGTAGAACTAACCAATCCACCCCCCACCTGCAGCAGTCTCTGCGACTGCAGTAGGGTCAGGGAAAAGCATCCACCTTTCCCCCCGTCCCTACTGCAGTCGCAGAGACTGCTTGTGTCTTTCTTTCCCTCCCTGTATTTAAACTACAGGGAAAGCGGAAATAGAGAGACGTGATTGGTTCTATAGAGAACCAATCACATCTCTCTTTCCCCT